>LR990066.1:9927423-11276491 GCA_905147135.1 Blastobasis lacticolella
TTTTTGGTTTTAAAATAATATTTATTATGTTTTATATAGCTGTTGGTACTCCAACAAATGATTAAATAGACCCATTTTTATAGTGACCCACAGTGGCGTGCCTAGGGTTTCAGAGTAAGGCAAGCAGAGAGATCAAGTTTTTGTAGTTTTTACGGTTATTAAAAATAAATCCATCTTTTTGCCACATTACTGATCAATCCTCACTTATCACTCTTCAGTTTTATTCCAGCAAAATAACTTGTGAGAGGGACAACCAACAATTCAATGAGTTTGGTACACCGATCTATGAAATTGTCTTATAAGCGATTTAATTATCTGAGAAATAGGTACTTAAATCGGGCGTAGGTTTTGGCGAGGAAATAATTTGTTATTTTCTGAGCGATGTTTAAAAACTTTACCTTTTCCATGCAAATCAAAACTTGTGCACATTTTAAATCATCACAAGGGACTTTACTTCGTCTATTGTTGTTCAATTATATATCATTAAAGGACAGTTTTCATAAGTAAGAAAGAGACATACCGGCCAGAATCGAAGCCTGCTTACAAGCCAGCGCGTGCAAGCGAGATGACTGGCCGCGTCTCAATTCAACTCAGTCTCAACTTGCGTGTGCGTTCGGATCGTGTTTCGTAACCTAGGCGCACGATGGCGCTGCTGTGCGGCGCGGCAGTTTGAAAAGTATTAGGAGCGCGAACTTTAAATAGTTCGCGCTCGCATTGCCTTTGATTTTTGATCGATAATTATTTTTATAAGGCAAGCCTGGCTTTTGGGCTTGTATGACAGTAACGCCACTGGTGACCCACTATGAGAAGGCGAAAACCCACCCACTCTTTATAGTGACCAACTATGAGAATGAGAATACCCTGTTCCATATTTATGGCCAGCCCATTGCCACTGTATTACTATTTCGTAAAACAACCTAGGCTAGAATATACACTGTCAATTTTATTTTTTATTTTTTTGTTATTTATTCGGTCGGACGTTTTAAATTTAATCGAGGTATTTTATTACGAATAGATACCTAAATATGCAATTGAAAAATTATATCTTTATTATCCTTAAAATTAGGACAATTTGTTTTTAATAATGTATTTACTTATTTTATTTCATTTTAATTTACATCATAACGAAATCTCTGTGAATTGCTTATATGATTTGTGTGGTATAATGTATTTTTCATTGATCAGTAAATAAATCTCTGTGACAATTGGATGTCTTGCAGGTGGAGTGGTTGACCAGCGTTCTGGATTCGAAGACCCCATTGACAGAGCTGATCACTCTCTATACGGACTTACTGCTGTCACTGGAACCTTCGCCTACCAAGGTAAGTATCTACAGGATTATACAGTAAGAAGTTGAAGACCTCGGTCAACCATGTTTGTAGGTTCCTCCATTCTTTGTAGCTAATTTGGATTCGTTTATGCTACAGATTCATTGCAGAAGTCTGTTGCAGGCAAAAGTGTATAAATTGTACCATATTTCTACCAATTTCTACCGTATTTCTATCAATTTCTAGAAATTTCTACCATATTCCTTCTACATTTCTACCCACATTTCTGTCATATTCCTACAAATTTCTACCGTCAATTTCAATGTTTTCACGAGGTCGGCAATGCGTGGGCTGTACCCTTGGTATTGCAAACGTCCATAGGCTGCGGTGACAGCTTACCATCAGGCAGGCCGTAAGCTTGTCTGCTACCTTAGTGGTATAAAAAAGCCAACTGTATTACGAGGCGGCACCTAGCGAGTGGCGAGCTCGTTGCGGTGCTGAACGTTCGGCTAGCCTCAAAGTACGAAACGGTTACCCATCCAGTTCCCAGATTTCGCGAGCGTTGCTTAACTTTGACTATCGGTCTCGCAAGCACGCTGCAACTAGACTACTGGCGCTTCAACAGAACCTTGTCCGACGCAGAATATAGAATCGTCTCGATGTTTTCCCTCACCGTAAGAGCATCGGTTAGTGTTCAACTAATGTACATAATTCAGCCGCACACAGTGTGCTGAAAATCGGATTTCATAGACATAGAGTTTTAAATTTTAAAGCCTCCTCGCTCTTATCTGCGATATCTCTCACTCCAAGGCTGCCACGGATGCACTCGTTACGTACTCGATCGAGTCGCGTAACTCCGCACATCCACCGCAGCATTTTCATTTCGTTGGCGCAGTCCATGTCTCGCAGCCATGTAGCATGACTCCACATGATGATAAGTTATGGTACCAAATCCCTTCAGGTGGTAGCAGCGAACCTAAAGCTCTGCTCCACACCGGACGAGGTCATCGCCCAACTGACAGACCTGAGGACCGATATCGACGCATTCGTCGCTGGCATCAGGGCCGTGATGGACGCGCCAAGACAGAACGCAGGTATTGTGTGTGTATGTGTGTGTTTGTGTGTGAATATAGTAGAATAACTTTATTGTTGAACTGTGTAGGTACATTTAGATATAACAAATTATATTTGTGAGTCTCAACAGTTTGACCATTTCGGACATACAATATTAAATTTATTAATTCACATCCATTAGAAACAAAAAAGAAACTTGGAAAGAAATCATAATATGCAATGTCAATAATAGATAGAATGCGTAATAAATCAAACATGTCAAATTCATACCAATTTCATAAAGAATATAGCAAACAATGTCATTTACGATACCTATTCAAATTAAATTGTCAATTAAATAATAATGTGCATGTCGGTTTATAATTAACAATAATAAACTATAGCCGTGTGGTGTCCGGCAGAGTAGAATAGCACTAACCCCTTACACTCATGGGTGTCGTACAAGGCGACTAATGTTTTCAAGGCAAAAGATCTGGAGTCTCTATATCTCTCCTCTCGCTCCCGTACCCTCTCCTCCCGCTTCCGTACTCTCCTCTAGCTCCCGTACCCTCTTCTCCCGCTGCCGTACCCTCTCCTCCCGCTCCCGTACCCTCTCCTTCCCCTTCCGTACCCTCCACCCGCTCCCGTACCCTCTCCTCCCGCTGCCGTACCCTCTCCTCCCGCTCCCGTACCCTCCTCCCGCTCCCGTACCCTCTCCTCCCGCTGCCGTACCCTCTCCTCCCGCTCCCGTACCCTCTCCTCCCGCTGCCGTACCCTCTCCTCCCGCTCCCGTACCCTCTCCTCTCGCTCCCGTACCCTCTCCTCCCGCTCTCGTACCCTTTCCTCTCGCTCCCGTACCCTCTCCTCTCGCTCTCGTACCCTCTCCTCCCGCTCACGTACTCTCCTCTAGCTCCCGTACCATCTCCTCCCGTTGCCGTAGCCTATCCTCCCGCTCCCGTACCCTTTCCTCTCGCTCCCGTACCCTCTCCTCTCGCTCTCGTACCCTCTCCTCTCGCTCTCGTACCCTCTCCTCTCGCTCCCGCTCACGTACTCTCCTCTAGCTCCCGTACCATCTCCTCCCGTTGCCGTAGCCTCTCCTCCCGCTCCCGTACCCTTTCCTCTCGCTCCCGTACCCTGTCTTCCCGCTCACGTACTCTCCTCTAGCTCCCGTACCATCTCTTCCCGTTGCCGTAGCCTCTCCTCCCGCTCCCGTACCCTTTCCTCTCGCTCCCGTACCCTCTCCTCTCGCTCTCGTACCCTCTCCTCCCGCTCACGTACTCTCCTCTAGCTCCCGTACCATCTCCTCCCGTTGCCGTAGCCTCTCCTCCCGCTCCCGTACCCTTTCCTCTCGCTCCCGTACCCTGTCTTCCCGCTCACGTACTCTCCTCTAGCTCCCGTACCATCTCTTCCCGTTGCCGTAGCCTCTCCTCCCGCTCCCGTACCCTCTCCTCCCGCTCCCGTACTCTCCTCCCGCTTCCGTACTCTCCTCTAGCTCCCGTACCCTCTCCTCCCGCTGCCGTACCCTCTCCTCTCGCTCCCGTACGCTCTTCTCTCGCTCCAGTAGTCTCTCTTCCCGCTGCCATATCCTCACCTTCCGCTCCTGTACCCTCTCGTCCCATTCCCGTACACTCTCCTCCTATTCCCGTACCCTCCTCTCCCCTCTCGCTGCCGTATCCTACCCTCCCGCTGCCGTAGTCTCTCCTCCCACTCCCGTACGCTACCCTCCCGCTGCCGTACCCTTTCCTCTCGCCTACGTACCCGTACGTAATTAACGTAATTTACTCATTGGTGTATGTTTCCCCCCCAGAAACGGTCCCCCCCCAAGTGGTGTTGGAGTTCGGCCGCGCGGCCTACGCGCCTCTGCGCTCGCACCTGCCGCGTTTCTCCGAAGCGCTGTCGCAGAAATTGTTGGCTCAACTGGACAGCGGACCGCCGGTGGATCAAGTAAGTTTCTTTTTATGTAATACCGCAGATAAACAGGCAAGCAGGCCATCTGATGGTGCGTGGTCATCGCCGCCTATGGACATCAGCAACACCAGGGGCGCTACCAATGAGTAGCCCGCCTCCAAAGAGACCTCTAATATACCTCTTGAACGATCCCATGTCATAGTCCAAAGGAAACACTGTGGCTGGGAGACATCCGAATCGAATCAAGCGAGAAACGAAGAAAAGTAGTTTGCATAATAAGTAATCAGTATACTTTCCTGATCGGAACCTGATCCGATCGGTCTACTGATTCATTCGGTATACTTTCCTGATCGGTTCTGATCCATTCTTTCTAGTTACTTCCCGATCGGTCGACTGATTCATTCGGTATACTTTCCTGATCGGTTCTGATCCATTCTTTCTAGTTACTTCCCGATCGGTCTACTGATTCATTCGGTATACTTTCCTGATCGGTTCTGATCCATTCTTTCTAGTTACTTCCCGATCGGTCGACTGATGCAATCAGTCTACTTTATCGGTCGGTTAACTGATCCAATCGGTCTACTTTACCGATCGATCTGATCTAACCAGTCTGCGTTACCGACCGGTTGTCTGATCCTGATGACTCCAACACCACTTGTAGAATGGTGTAACTTCCAACAAGTGTTGAGAACTTTAAATCACTACATAGTATAAAACAAAGTCGCTTTCTCTGTCCCTATGTCCCTTTGTATGCTTAAATCTTTGAAACTACGCAACGGATTTTGATGCGGGTTTCAACAGCAGATAGAGTGATTCAAGAGGAAGGTTTATAAGCAAGTAGAAAGAGGGTAGGTAGGAGTAAAGTAGGTGTACGCGAACGAAGTCGCGCCGGGTCCACTAGTATGAAATAAAACAAAGAGAAAAGTTGTTAGTATGAGTGAATCTAGCTTTATTAAAAAGATAATTTTGTAGCATTTATGTTTGAATATAATAAGACATCATCACAGCCCGCAACAGTCCACTGCAGGACTTAGGGCCTCTCCCACGAAAGGGGAGGTTATTGCCATAATCTCCACGCTCGGCAGGCGGGTTGGAGATCGCAGTGTTTAAATATAACAATGGAAAATGCTGCTGCCCCTTTTCCCGACTACGGAGTCTTTTGATCTTTTGCCTCGAAAACATTAATCGCTTTGTACGACACCTGCGAGTGTAAGGGGTTGGTGCTATTCTACTCTGCCGGACACTACACGGCCGTAATAAGGCAGTTCGACTGAAACTAATAACTTTTTCTTTGTTTTATTTCAATATAAAGTTCTCCGCCTCTAAAAACAGCCTTTATTATATACTTGTAAGGGCACCATAGTCAGGGATGGCACGCGTCAAAAATATTGCGAATGCTCATCCTCACGATATTCAGAACTTCGAAAAATTATGTATGGAACTTCGAAATTCTCAATATTATATATCTTTATATATTTGATTGACACACTATAAAACCCTGACTCCTCACTCTTCTCCTAGGAAGACCTGCTGGAGTACTCTCGAGCGCTGCTCTCCACTGCGGAGCGCTGCCACGGCTGGCTCCAAGCCGCGCGGGCCTCCGCCCTGGGCGCGGCTGGGGCGGCCGCCTGGCCTTATTTGGCGCCTGCTGTCGAGGTTTGTATAAAGAAAGAAAGAAAGAAAATACTTTTATTACACACAGCACACCACGACACAACAACCGTTACAATTACGGACAACGGAAACATTGATACTTAAAATATCGAAATTAAAACAATATCCATCCATGCCACTGTCGGTGCCAGCGTGAATGGTACGGCAAGTCGTTATTTTGGGTTTTGTTGGTAACTAAATAAGGTAAGTCAGTTTGGAAAGATCATACATACATACACACATACATTTAATAGGAATAGGGACTAGCTAGTGCCATAAGCTAGGATTCTGACACATCTCATCAATACCACTTATGTTTTTACGTGTTTTTATAGATGTGTAGTTACTACTGTGTATTCCTGCCAATTTTTACAGAATTCTGTACTAAATTCTACCAATTTCTACCATATTTTTATTTGGTTTTTAACTATCGCGGTTATTTTTACACATTTTTAAAATGTGTAATTTCTACTATTGATTGTCTGTCGCAGTCGAGAGAATGTAATTCCTACCAATTTCTATCATATTTCTTCCAATTCCTATCACATTCTTCCCAAATTTTACCATTAATTTAAATATTAAATACCAAAAGCAGACGAGACCTACCTTATTCCTCCCAATATCTATCATATTCCTGCTTATTTCGACCACATTCCCCCAATTTCAACAGAATTCTCTACAAAATTCTACCAATTTCTACCACAAACCTACCAAATTTAACCGGTTTCCCTCGCAGTCGGTCTGCGCGGCGATGTCGTCCCGCATATCGTCATCCTCCCGCCGCGCCTCCGAGGCCGTGGCGGCGGCGGCGGGCGGCGTGCTGGCCCACTCAGTCCCGGCTTCCTTGGCTGCCGAGGCTGACCTTCCTGCTTTCTTTACAGACACTCCGCATTAGATTTCGGCTGCGGTTTTATTCCAGAACGACTGTTTTAGGAGTCAGGGTGGCGCTCTAACAGAGCAATGTAATTCCTACCAATTTCTACCATCGTTTCACCAAATTTCTTCAAATTTTTTAACATTTCCACCATTGGTTGTATGTCGCAGGCGAGAGTATTTAATTCTCACCAGTTTCGACCACAGTTCTACCATATTTATCCAATTCTTGTCTCATACCTACCAATTTCTACCACATTTCCCCCAATTTCAGCAGATCTCTCTACTAAATCCCACCAATTTCTACCACAAACTTACCAAATCCAACCGGTTTTCCTCCCATTTCCTCGCAGTCGGTCTGCGCGGCGATGTCGTCCCGCATATCGTCATCCTCCCGCCGCGCCTCCGAGGCCGTGGCGGCGGCGGCGGGCGGCGTGCTGGCCCACTCAGTCCCGGCTTCCTTGGCTGCCGAGGCTGACCTTCCTGCTTTCTTTACAGACACTCCGCATTAGATTTCGGCTGCGGTTTTATTCCAGAACGACTGTTTTAGGAGTCAGGGTGGCGCTCTAACAGAGCAATGTAATTCCTACCAATTTCTACCATCGTTTCACCAAATTTCTTCAAATTTTTTAACATTTCCACCATTGGTTGTATGTCGCAGGCGAGAGTATTTAATTCTCACCAGTTTCGACCACAGTTCTACCATATTTATCCAATTCTTGTCTCATACCTACCAATTTCTACCACATTTCCCCCAATTTCAGCAGATCTCTCTACTAAATCCCACCAATTTCTACCACAAACTTACCAAATCCAACCGGTTTTCCTCCCATTTCCTCGCAGTCGGTCTGCGCGGCGATGTCGTCCCGCATATCGTCATCCTCCCGCCGCGCCTCCGAGGCCGTGGCGGCGGCGGCGGGCGGCGTGCTGGCCCACTCCTTCCCAGCTGCTTTGGCTGCTGAGTCTGCCCTTCCTGCTTTCTTTACAGACACTGCGCATTAGATTTCGGCTGCGGTTTTATTCCAGAACGACTGTTTGAGGGGTCAGGATGTCGCTCTAACATCGCAATGTGTGTAATTTCAACCAATTTCTACCATCGTTTCACCAAATTTCTTCCGATTTTCTAACATTTCTACCATTGGTTGTATGTCGCAGGCGAGAGTATTTAATTCTCACCCGTTTCGACCACAGTTCTACCATGTTTATCCAATTCTTCCTTCATACCTACCAATTTCTACCACATTTCCCCCAATTTCAACAGATTTCTCTACTAAATCCCACCAATTTCTACCACAAATTTACCAAATTCGACCGGTTTTCCTCCCATTTCCCTCGCAGTCGGTCTGCGCGGCGATGTCATCCCGCATTTCCTCTTGCTCTATATAATTTCTACTATCGATTGTCTGTCGCAAGAGAAAGTATGTAACTCCTACAAATTTGTACCATATTACTACCAATTCCATCTGTTTCCTACCTATTCTGCAAATTTCCACCACATTCCTCCCAATTTCAACAAAATTCTCTGCCAATTTCTACCACAAACCTACCAAATCCGACCGGTTTCCCTCGCAGTCGGTCTGCGCGGCGATGTCGTCCCGCATATCCTCATCCTCCCGCCGCGCCTCCGAGGCCGTGGCGGCGGCGGCGGGCGGCGTGCTGGCCAACTCCTTCCCGGCCGCCTTGGCTGCCGAGGCGGCCGCCGCCGTCATGCTGGACACCCTGGCTGCGTGGGCCGAGGACGGGGAGGACGGTGAGTTGGGGTCGGGGTCATAGGGGTCATAGGCAGGGCCGGATTTAGACGTCCAGAGGTCTCGGGGCAACAAAGGAGCGGAGGCCCTCGCCCCAAATAATTTTCCAAATAAAGTGAAAAATTTTTTTAAGTCGAGTTTTTCAATAAATGTATTGTGAATTTATTGACTAGTGTTTACTAGTGTTTACTAATTGGAATTTGAAAGATTTTTTTTTACCGATGTCTATTGTGGGGGCCCCCCGTTTGTGGAGGCCCCGGGATTTCGCCCCGGTTGCCCTCCCCTATCCGGCCCTGGTCATAGGGGTCGATTCTTGCTCTGTGACTCTTTTGACAGTGACTGTAGGCCACGCGCGGTCTGTGACGGAACGCGCTGTCATCTCATCATAGTCAAATATCTTCTAAACTACTAAACCGATATCAATTAAACAAAGCTAGGAATAATTTCGACTCAAAGACCTTTCAAATACAGAAAACCGCATAGAAATGGGCTCATCCGTTCGGGAGCTACATATAGACGGATTCACGCGTTACAACTTAGAACAAAATTTAAACTAAATTAAAGTGTTTTGCAAGATAATGTGTTCACCAACATACAATAAACTTTATTTCATAATAATATGCCACTCGGCTCTCGAGACTGTAGCGGTAGACCTTGGTCAACCTCGCTTCGCGGCCGCTCATTTGTCTCGCAAGCTTGTTTATTTTATGGAATAAGATAATTAAGTCAAGTTGCATAATGCAGTGCCCACACTGTAAGAGCAAGCTCCTCAACTGATAAAAATGATAATTTGTTGCATCTATCATCATCATCATCACAGCCTATAACAGTCTACTGCAAGACGTAAGGCCTCTCCCACGAAAGGGGAGGTTATTGCCATACTCTCCACGCTGGGCAGGCAGGTTGCATCATAAACAGAAATACAAACATTTTCTTTAAGTCTACCCTGTACTATTTTTTTGTTATAGACTCCATATTTGTATTTGTATTCATTTTCAACGCCTTACATAGTTGGTGTCGGTTTTCGTCACAGACCGCGCGTGGAAGCCAGGGTTCCAAAAATGTACCTCTGAGAGAGTGAATTTTAAGAGAGGTAGGGCCAGGAACAGGCCATTATCCTGTTCGTATTGGAGCCGCCCTACTGGGGAAGTACCTCCACCTTACAGAATACCGCAGTTAACAATACTCTTTTAAATAGTATTGTGTTTCTGTGTAAGTAAGGTCTCCAGTGCTCCATGGGGTGGGGATTTTGGGAACCGTGGCTTTGGCAGTGGAGGGGCACCTCTTTGCTGGCAGAGCAACGTGTTATAGAGGTGGGCAACGCATTGGCGTTGCTAATGTCTATAGGCAGTGGTGACCACTTCTCATCAGGTGGCCCGCTTGCCTACCGTATGACATAAAAAATGATGATATGTTTGACTTCCATTTTACCTCAACCTTGTCTTCCGAAACAGACCCAGCACCGGACCACCCACTCCTGGATCTACCACTACTACTCCTGGACAAGGAGTCCCGGGCAATGCTCTCGTCTTCGAAGTCTGAGCCGCCGCCCTCCGCAGCAGCCTTGCGAAGGGCCAAGGACCACCTCCGAAGTCTGGCCAGGGTCATTCTGAGGCAGCCAGTCGATGCTCAGTTGGGTGGGTGGCTTTTTTTTATACGTACATACATATACACAGCTACATATGTATACACACAGTCGTGTCCTACAGGATAAGGAAGGAATTTTTTATTTCTGCCATGAATTTCGAATGAATTTCTACCGTGAATTTCAATTTGTACCATTAATTTTTTATTTTTACCATGTATTTCAATTCTTACCATTGATTTCGGATACCTACGTAGATTTTCGATTTCTATCGTGACTTTCGATTACTACCATAAATTTCGATTTCTAAAATGAATTTCGTTTTCTACCATGTTTTCCGATTCCTACCATTGATTACGGATACCTACCATGAATTCAGATTTCTTCCAGTAATTTCGATTTGTAACATTGATTTCAGATACCTACCTAGAATTGCGATTTCTACTATGACTTTGGACTTTCTACCATGATTTACGATTTTCTACCATTAAATTAGATATCTTCCATGTCATTTGAATTCTACCATGTTTTTCGATTCCTACCATGAATTTAGATTTCTATCATGAATTTCGATTTCTACCATGTATTTCGATTCCTACCATGTATTTCGATTCCTACCATGAATTTAGTTACCATACCTAGAGGTACCTCAACAATATTATGAACGAATGACCCACTCCTGGATCAAATACTACTACTCCTGGACAATAAATCTGCATCTCCCGATCGTATGTCAAATGAAAATAAACCTTATCCCTTCCAGATAAGATACCACAATTGCCCGTGTGGAGCAACAACGACGCCTTATCCACCGATTTGCCGGACTTCGCCCTGTCGCCGCAGGAGTACATCACTGAGGTGTGTTTAATCAATCTTGAGCCTTACGCGATTAAAATAAGGTTACAATTACAATGAGCCGTTTTCAATAGATGGTACGCCCTAAGGATTCAAAGTTATCTGGCATTCTGCTAATCTGGCACTCTGTTAGTTTGTTATTCTGCTAATCCGGCATTCTGCTAGTCTGACATTCTGCTAGTCTGGCATGCTGCTAATCTGGCATTCTGCTAGTCTGGCATGCTGCTAATCTGGCATTCTGCTAGTCTGACATTCTGCTAGTCTGGCATGCTGCTAATCTGGCATTGTGCTAGTCTGACATTCTGCTAGTCTGGCATGCTGCTAATCTGGCATTCTGCTAGTCTGACATTCTGCTAGTCTGGCATGCTGCTAATCTGGCATTCTGCTAGTCTGGCATGCTGCTAATCTGGCATTCTGCTAGTCTGACATTCTGCTAGTCTGGCATGCTGCTAATCTGGCATTCTGCTAGTCTGGCATGCTGCTAATCTGGCATTCTGCTAGTCTGGCATGCTGCTAATCTGGCATTGTGCTAGTCTGACATTCTGCTAGTCTGGCATGCTGCTAATCTGGCATTCTGCTAGTCTGGCATGCTGCTAGTCTGACATTCTGCTAGTCTGGCATGCTGCTAGTCTGACATTCTGCTAGTCTGGCATGCTGCTAGTCTGACATTCTGCTAGTCTGGCATGCTGCTAATCTGGCATTCTGCTAGTCTGACATTCTGTTACATTCAGCTAATCTGGCATTCTGCTAGTCTGACATTCTGTTACATTCTGCTAATCTGGCATTCTGCTAGTCTGACATTCTGCTAATCTGACATTCTGTTACATTCCGCTAATCTGGCATTCTGCTAGTCTGACATTCTGTTAGTCTGACATTCTGTTACATTCAGCTAATCTGGCATTCTGCTAGTCTGACATTCTGTTACATTCTGCTAATCTGGCATTCTGCTAGTCTGACATTCTGTTACATTCTGCTAATCTGGCATTCTGCTAGTCTGACATTCTGTTACATTCTGCTAATCTGGCATTCTGCTAGTCTGACATTCTGCTAATCTGGCATTCTGTTACATTCTGCTAATCTGGCATTCTGCTAGTCTGACATTCTGCTAATCTGGCATTCTGCTAGTCTGACATTCTGCTAATCTGGCATTCTGTTACATTCTGCTAATCTGGCTCTCTGATAATCTGGCATTTTGTAAATCCGGCACTATGCTAATCTGACATTCTGTCACTCTGACTTAAAGCGTCGGCATCTGCATTGTTGTTGCCTGCAACCTAAATGCATGAATCGTAGATATCACGGGCGACAGTTACCGCTTACCATCAGGTGGGCTGTCTGCACGTTTATCACTGCGTAGAATAAAAAGAACGGACCCGTACCGGAAGACGCAGCGTGGGTAGGCCTCCCACAAGGTGGACCGATGACCTGGTAAAGATCGCAGGTACCAGCTGGATGCGGAAGGCACAGGACCGGTTGTGGAGATCTCTGGGGGAGGCCTATGCCCAGCAGTGGACGTCTTTCGGCTGATATGATGGTGATGATGAGAATAATCATAATTTTCTTGTTTCTCTTTCAAAAAGATCGGTCAATATCTGATGACGCTGCCACAGCATTTGGAGATGCATCTCTCGGAGAAGCAGGCGCCGTGGCAGTTCCTATCGGAGGTAATGAATTTCATTGTTTTTCATACATGTCACAAAATTTACCAAAATGTTATGACTCGCCAGGGCTCCTCTCTTTTTTAACCTTCAATCATCATCATCTTGGCGTTAATGCCCCGGTTGTGCTCTCGAGAACGAGGGCCCGGGGTCCGCCTTTACTATGATCCAGGATTCGGCAGATCAGGTAGGTACAGTGGAGCGACTGCAATCTGACCTCCGTGATCCTGCTACCAGATTGGATCATGATTACACATTCAGTCGCCCGAATCACGATGTTTCCCCTCACCGTAAAAGCATAGGTTAGCATTCAACTAATGAACATAACTCATCAAAGAAAAGAGTCATTAGTACGTACCTCTCGCTTACGAGTCCGATACCTTAACCATTCAGCCAGCGACGCTCGTTATTATTAGATTTAGATTTATTTATAGATTATATATAGATAGATTTATTTTCATTAATTAAAAATTTACACATCCGCAATAGTGAATATAAACTAATTGCAAGCTCGTACAGATTCACGAGTGACATGCCATTCAATATTTACATACCATTATATATAGAGCGTCGGTGGCCGAGCGGTTAGAGTATCCGACTCGTAAACCAGAGGTCCCGGCTTCGAATCCCGCTCCGGCCATGTACCAATGACTGTTTTCTGAGTTATGTACATTAGTTGAATACTAACCGATGCTCTTACGGTGAGGGAAAACATCGTGATGAAACCTGCACATTCAGGCGACTGGATGTGTTGTAACCATGATCCAATCTGGTCAGGTTCCCCTGGTAGCAAGGTCATAGAGGTCAGATGGCAGTCGCTCCACTGTAATTACCTGACCTGCCAAAGCCTGGATCATTGTCACGGCGGACCCCGGGCACTCGTGAAAGCACAACCGGGACATTAACGCCAAGATGATTTTTTTTTATATCTACAAGTCTAAATATATGACTAATAATAATGAATAATTATTATTAGTCAATTGACAAAAATATATGTCAGTCTGTAGGATTATATCTAAATTAATCACCATTAAAGTATAATATTCAAAAATTTTACAGTGGTTTCAAAGTGTCATTAGGTATTTTAAAATATCAATCATTAAGAAAAATGACACAAATTAATGTTGATTTGGAAGATCTGCTTCAAACTCTCTTCTTTGGTACTTCAAAGTATTACATGTCTAGATTTTTTACTAGATATTACCATTCATGTCATTTTATCAACATTTTTATATTATTTGAAGATAAAGCTGCACCCTCACTGTAGTATTTCTTCCTAAGGTATGCACGCATACGTGCGAAGTGTACGCAGAGAAAATCCTAAACATTCGCAACATGGACGCCTTAGGCACCAAACGGTGCCTTACCGATATTGGTAAGTCATTGCTTTTTATTCTTAACAGTGTCAAACGAGCAGGCGCTGTCCTAATGGGAAATTCTCCGAGACCCGATTAAAAAGAAAAAAGGTTCTAAAATTTTTAATAGATGGCGCTGATTAGACAGAATTCTCGAAAATAAATCAAATTGAGACAATGTGCGATAAATAATTTTTTTTTATTGTAAATAGGCTTGCATTAGACCTCAACTCACCTGATGGAAAGCGACGATGAGGTCGAAAATGTAGCCGTGCCTAGAAGATACCTATTCACTCTTGATTTGAAGACCCCAAGGTTATACTTGTCAGGGAACAATGACTCAGGCAGAGAGTTCCAGTAGCCGTATTCACAATGGCTCGGAAATCGGATTCGGATACGGAATCGACAAAGGACCCCGCAAAAGATCTGTAGGAAACTGTGGTTTCAGTTAATTTTGATGAAATTTTCATATGTTACAGAGAGTAGAGTTTCCGTGGAATCTATCGGGATTCTGAATAACAGTTTTCGAATCGATCGACACGGATTCGCCACTCACGAAATTTCGTGTCGAATCGTTCGGAAACGGTTTCGAATCATTGTGAATACGGCTACAGCCTTGTAATGTAAACATTTTGCGCTTTCATCACAGAAGATGTACTAGAACTAAGTATCTTTTCACGAAACACCTTTCCGAGTGACTTCGGTTACCAAATTCAATACTTGAGAATCCTGTCTAAGCAGCGCCATCTAGTGAGGCACGGCCGAACTACACTCTTTACTTTTTAAAGTTGCTGTTTGAAAATCCCCCGTTGGCAACAGTCATACGACGAGCGGTTTTGAGGTCTTCTATTGGTCGGGCGGCGTCCGTCGTACGACCGTTGCCAATTAGGACAGCGCCTGACGCCCTTTCTTGTTTATTAATATAATATTAATTTCTATTCTTCTTTTATTGTACATATTTAATTTTTATATTAGTTATATAAAAAATTATCAAGAAATGTTTTAGAAAAAAAAATTACGCTGTACTCGATATTGCCTCTACCGCTCGTTAAAGCTCCTTTCGGACTATCCAAGGTAAGGTTAGCTGGAAGAAATCCCATTGTGGTGTAAGCCCGCCTTTGCAATGTATAATTTTTATCTTTTGTTAATGTTATTTATGAAGTTATACGCAATATGTCTGACCACTTGGCGAGTAATTGACGCACTAACTATAGGTCTTTAGCACTTATTACAGACCAAATTCAGTAGACTAAATTCAGAAGCAAAAAGTATGAGAGTAAAGCAAAGTGGAATGTATTGCTCATGAAATAAGGACCATATTTGTATCACGGCTTTTGTAACACGGAGAGACGCGTAGCATAATATAAGTGATACTAAAATAGTCGTTATTCTATCCACTTGCTCTCACGCTTTTTGCTTCTGAATTTAGTCAAACTAAACGACTATAGTAAAAAAGAATTCGTATTAATATAATTTTACTTACAATGACGTTCCTTACCCACAGTGTATCTGTCGAGTGTGGTTGAAGACCTGGGAACCAACATCACTCCGGCTCTGAGGAACCTGGAGAAGACTCTAAGAGCTGCTACGACTGGGCCTTCAGAGAAAAGCAATATGGACCAATAAAGGATATCATTCCAATAGACTTTTTTTATACTGTGACATCTATCGCTCCAATAGGGAAACTCAACGATACTCACATTACGAGTACACGAACACAAGGTTGGCAAGCAACCGCACATAGATGGCGCTGACCGTCCTACATCGCGCTAGCGAGATATGCCAACTTCCGCGGCATATATACAACTTCCGACGATCAACTGTCGGACCCTTGGTCCCCTGGTCACAACACCCGGCCAGGTAGGTAATTACCCTTTTCCACCTTCTCCATCTTCGCTTGCCAACATTGGCGGCTACCTAATACCTTCCACCGCCAAAATACCATATTATTATTATTCCTGAACAGACAGGCAGTTGGAACAACTGATATGTCTGTATCTCATTATCCTCAACCCATTGACATTCTCAATTAATTAATTTTGGTTTTCTTGTAATGTTCATCCAATCGATTTTTAAAGGCGTTGGTACTCGGTGCTGATATAACTTGCTCAGGTAACTTGTTCCAAGGTGCCACATATGGCAATGAAGCTTACGCCCCGTCTGATTCTGAGGGTAATCTTTCGCTTTTCTTTTCGGGCTGTGGATCCCACATTCGACATTTACTGTAGCCACAAATCTGTATTAAATACCTAGTGTATAATTCATTAAACTACCATTTAAGGGGATTCTGATTAACAGATGGAGTGTCTAATCGAATTATGTATAAGTACCTGCCTAGTCCGGTGGCCGTGTGGTGTCCGGCAGAGTACAATAGCACCAACCCCTTACACTCGTGGGTGTCTTACAAGCGCCTAATAGTTTCGAGACAAAAGATCTAGTCTCCGTAGGCTGGAAAATGGGCAGCAGCGTTTTCCATTGTTATGTTTATAACACTGCGATCTCCAACCCGCCTGCCAAGCTTGGAGATTATGGCAATAACCTCCCCTTTCCTGGAAGAGGCCTTAAGTCCTGCAGTGCAGTTGTAGATTGTGATGATGACCTTCCTGTTCAGCAATTTTTCAAATGCTTGTTATGAGTATGTTGCATGGGATGAAAGTCATGTGACAAAGGTGACGTGACATGTGGATGGACACTTCAGTAGAGGCTCGACAGACTTGGAAAGCTTTTATCCTACTATGGGACTGAATAACGAGACATGTGAAAAGTATAAAATACACATTTATTTTACTTTAATAATTAGGTAACATTCTTAACTTTGACACTGGACTCGAAATACAATATATTATAAAATCATCTGCCTGCAGACGTGGTGATCACTGGAGTACACACTCATAATGTATCTTGATTACCAAGCTCTCCACAGCGGGTACTCGGCTAGGCCTAGTGCAACCCAGACACAGGCGAGAAACTCACAAAATACCACAAATTAACACTTCAACATTTCAACTCACAAGCTTTTAGTAGCTGGTCGCACCTTTTCAAATTCATAAAATCAACATACTTAAAACTATCGCACCTTTAAGTAAAACTAGTAGGCCAAGTAAGTCACTCTATTGCTAATAATTCTGATTTCAATGATTGAAATTGTTACTTTTGCGATTATGTATCATAAATTTAATGGGTTCAGTTGCTTACAAAATTCCAAAGCAATAAACTGAAACTTAAGTCAATCATACATGATTGCACAAGCAACAATTTCAATAATTGAAATCAGAGAATAGCAACAGAGTTACGGAATTAGCTTACTGTTTTCAAACTAATTTTAAACTAAACATACACAAACGGATACTAAAACTAAAAGAACAAAGTGTACTATGATGACCACATACACATTGAAGGGAGCTGGAAAGGAAAAAGCTCATCCACAATCAGCACCATCGAAAAAAAAGGCCGGTAAAAGAAGGCTCTCATTGCAACATACTATTATCCAAGTTAGGCTTTTCTAACAGCCACATTTTGTAAGAAATGGACCTGCTTTACTTTGTTTTGTCTTATGAAAGACGGGTTCTTAATATATCAAATGCTTCATTTACAATTCTGATTCTTGGAAACTATCTAAGCATTTACTTTGAATCACAGATTAGAAGTAGCCAAGTAATAAGCCTAAATTAAAATTAAAGTTATAACATGAAAATAAACATTATACTTAAAGTAACTAGACGAAATACTACTTAGAAAGTAAAAAATTTGACATACAATACACTAGTCATCCCAGATTTCATGATTAGGGTCTGTTTCCGGCAAATATTCTTGTTGGAGTAAAGGCTCTGGTCTGGTCAAAGCTCCTTTCACCTTAATGGGGATATCTTCGGGGAATATGATGGCCTTGGACGGGCAGCTGGTGACGTGGACCTTCATTTCAGCCTCTGGGAGTCGGTGAGTCGCGTTGTACGGGCAAATAAATAGTTCTGGATACCTCTTCTGGCATTTTACTATGTGGGCCTGCAAGCGTGATTGAGGCACTCTGTGCACTGCGTTGTAGGGGCAAGACACGAAGGGATCCATTGTAATCTGTTGGAAGAAATGTTTATTTAACATTTTATTGCACACAAAAATGAATAAATAAATAAAGTTTTTCTAAAAATAAATTCATTTCAGCAGGCCTAATGTTATTTTAGAGAAAGGTAAAGTTAGTTAGATTGGTGAAGTAACTTACCAAAACAACTATTTTGTTACTGTTTATGTACCAAAAATACTACTATATAAGCTCAACAGCCAAACAAAAACTGCTTACAAGGTAAAGTATTACTTAATTACTTGCTGCTGAAGCGTTAACAGGCGGGCGAGTAAACCTAAAGTAAAATTGCAATGGAAAACAACACACCACAGAAAAATACTAAAACAGCGAGATCGCAAGCGAGCGATGAGCGAGGGAAACACAACTATAGATAGAGGGAAATGCTTTTTTTGTAATATTTAATGGCCTTAAGATTTGGCTTAATGTCCTTTAAGCCAAATCTTAAGCTGCGATTACACACACCCTAATTTAGGCACCTACATAAAGGAGTTACGGGCGGTGTTGCTAGTGGCCGATATTCAAGTGTACCACAAGGCAGCTCATTAAGTATCATTTTCACGATAACAGTAACATAGAAATACAAAATATGATAACGTAACTTCTGAGCTGCGTAGATAAGATATTGTTACTTTTAAATATCGGCCACTATACACATTGACATTTTATATTATATTAAATTATTGTAGCTAATTTATTAATTACTTTTGTAGCAACTTCAAATCTAGTAATTTAAGTACTAATACCGACTATATTTGTATGCCGCTAATGGCCATCTTTGGTATGGACAAAAATGGCACCCAATAAAAATACCTACATCATGTAACCCAAAACTTTTTTACAAATAAACATCTTAAGAGAACATCAACAATTTAACACAATCTTTAGTTAAGTTAGAATTAAGGTATTTGATGTTTGTAATTTAATTTGATAATTGTAATTTAAAATGTAAATAAACCCCAAGTATGAGGAGTTTTCTAGTAGGTATTGATAGTTGGTTTCAAAAAGCATCAATAGATGGCGCTCCTACAATTTTGATAATCTTTTTATAATCTGTATGATGGTGGCAGTGATTTCATGCAGCCAACTAATACTAAACTTAAATGTTCGATTATTTTATTTAAATACCGATTTTCGATTGTCTTTTGTTATTCGTGGCACTTCACTAAAGGGTCGGTACCTGTCTATGAAGTACGACATTATTCTTACATACACAACACATTAGTACATTTTAACGAAAAAAACACAAAACGTCATAGGCGTGCGCCAAGGAAAAACTATTAGTGAGCTGTCAAAATTCGTCGTTGTCGTCGTCGTCTTAGCGCTTATCCCGGTCCGCTTTCCTACTTAATCTTCTTCACTTTGCCTGGTCTTAAGCCTCAGCGATGTCAATCCATCGCTTCTTGGGCCGCCCACGGGGCCTCTTTCCTGATACCGGCCGATTCAGGCATCTATTTCCAACGTGACCAAACCAGCGCAAACGAGCCTCCTTGATCTTATCTGCGATATCCCTCACGCCAAGGCTACCACGGATGTACTCGTTACGTACTCAATCGAGTCTCGTAACTCCGCACATCCACCGCAGCATTTTGTTTACGTTGGCGTGGAGTTCGCGAACGTGTTTCGTCAGCGCTGGCCAAGTCTCGCAGCCATAGAGCATTACCGGTCTAATTATACTCTTGTATATAAGCCCTTTGAGCTTTAAAGGGATTTTAGGGTCACAGGTGACCACAGTAAGTACCCGCCACTTGGCCCAAGCTGCAGAGATTCGGGACTTGACATCGGGGCCGATATCGCCAGACTCGTGCATCACGGATCCGAGGTTCTTGGATTTATCTGTTCTATTGACAGCTTCGTTACCTATAAGGATGGTTTCGAGATCTCCGCTGCAGCTGGCCATATACTCCGTTTTGGTGACATTCAACTTTAAACCACCTTTTTCTAGCATATCCTTCCACGTGTTTACTTTGGTCTCAAGATCCTGCCTAAGCTTGCTCACCAGTACAATGTCGTGAGCGTACTTCATAAGCCAAGGAGGCATGACCTGAATTTCCGCTGAGAGGGCATCGAGCACAATACAAAACAAGTAAGCGCTCAGCACAGAACCCTGGCCTACGATGGTTTTGACGACGGCTCCAGTATTGGCATACATATCCTGTATAATACTAATGTACGCTTCGGGCACAGACTTTGATCTCAGAGCCCACCAGATTATCTTCCGAGGGACACTGTCGAAAGCCCTCTGCAGGTCGAGAAATGCGTAACGCAACGGTTAATTCCTACTGCAATGGGACTCCTGGAGGACCCTGAGAGCAAAGATTGGATCCATGGTGCTGCAGCCCGGCCTGTAGCCGTATTGGCATTTCGATAAGGTACATTCCTGGCGAATTCACTGGTCCATAATACGTTCGAGTAGCTTCATTGTGTGGCTCATGAGTTTAATACCTCGATAGTTGCCGCACTCCTGCACACTGCCCTTT
This sequence comes from Blastobasis lacticolella, assembly GCA_905147135.1. NCBI lineage: Eukaryota > Metazoa > Arthropoda > Insecta > Lepidoptera > Blastobasidae > Blastobasis > Blastobasis lacticolella. Next base: position 9,947,935 of record LR990066.1, read on the forward strand.
CCTTTATAGATTGGCCTAATAATATTTACTCGCCACGTGTCAGGTATAAGCCCTGTGGCTACGATCCTATTGAATAGTTCAGTGAGCAAGAGTAGGTACGCCTCGGGTCCCCATTGTTTTCCAAGTTTCTCTACCTGACCTTTCCATTCCAATTTAGTCATGTTTTGCTTTATATGAGCAGCGACTACCATCCGGCCCGCACAACTCTTTAGGAAAAAGCCGGTTCGCCAGAGCCTCATCCGTCTGTCAGCAGGGGGACCACGTGCAGGTGAGGTTGGCTTGGGCCCCTGAGATGGTGGAGGGGCCCCATAACCCCCCCAGTGAGCTGTCAAAAGACAAAGCATAGCAACTCTGCCTGAAACGGGCATGCCAACATGTGGATCCACTTTTAAGTGCGCTCCACATGTTCGCCGAAACTTCCGGCGAAACTTTTGCCGGGACTTTGGTCGACCAAGTGGTTTTGTGGGTGTCAAAACGCGTCGACATTATATCGATTCATCGGTATAATATAGCTAATGTTCTGTAAACAGGGTCACAGAGGTGATAGCACCTGCTCTACTGTAATTACTTGATTTACTAATATTCTGGATCATGGTCAAGTATACCCCGAACCTGTTACGGGAAAAAGCGCTAGAAATGTCAATATAAAATCGATCGAATCGAGACGACAACAAACTATCTCTACTTAGTCTATGAAATAGGCGAGACATGCCAAACATGTACGGGACTACACGAATACTCCCTCTACATTCTCGTATTCCCGCGGAATTGTCCACATGTGGAGTGCGCTTTATGTACGTGCCTTAATCGTTACCGATGGCATATTTGCATGGGGTGGAACAACTAAGGTAATCTTTTGAATTTGGAAAGGGCCCAGAGAATGATACTTAAAGTATCATACTTTCTACCGTACTTATATCCAACCACAGAATTATATAAAAAAAGTGATGTTTTGACTGTAAGGCAACTATTCATACTCCACACTATCATGAAGAAGCATTCTTCCCTAAACGGTCTCTGTAACGTAGGTAAACGAAGGCGATACGAGGTTTGCTGCAGAGATGTAAAGTACTCCACAGAGTTTGCTCATAGATTTTATGGATTCTTGGGAGACTTCCTATACAATAAAATTAATTGTATCTTGCATATTCATGACAGTGGCGTAGCGTGCCCTTCGGGGGCCCCGTATCAATAGTTGTGTAGGGGCCCCCCTAGCAGATACCCTAAACTACGGGGGGGGGGGGGGGGGTTATTGATTAACTTAATATTGTTGTATGAGGCTGAGAGTATTCATAACTAATAGTCTCGTAGTTCGTAACTAGTAGTCATTGAAAGAGCGAGCGCAACGAGCTCGAAATTTTTGTAATTTATCCATTAAACCTTGCGCGATTTAAATAAAAAATACCGTAAAATCAGCAATATGACGATAGCGCCGGGCTATCTCGAAATTTTTGACGAGATTGTATAATATAATCAACTTCGCTATCAGTTAATGAGCGAGAGTAAGAACTCGAAATTTCTTGATATATTTACTATCAAAACGTTCCATTATTAACTTGAAAACAGGCAAATTCAAAGATTGATTGCGTGTGAGCCAAGACGATTATGCGTGTGGGCCAAGATTATTATGAACCAGGTCCCCGTTTAGGAAAGAACGGAGTAAGGAGTTTCTTAAGCCTTTGGTGCTACCGGTAGTGCTAAAAATATGAAATTTTCAATATGAGATCAAAATTGTTGTCATTTTTGCCATCTGATAGGCGCACATTTTACACAAAGTTCAATGAAGCAATAAATGAATGCGCGTGGAGTGCTACGTTGACTTGTTTTTATTTCAGTAAAAATGATAATTATCTCTTGAACGAAAGGTGAATGACAACGGATTGTATCACTTGATTTCAATTGCCTTTTTTGCGGAGGGTTTGAAATTCTCTATAAAATAATTTTTTTTTCCGGGAAATGGAAAGTTTAACTGAAATCATGGACCACGAGTTTTTGCTTACACCCGTTTGGGGGCCCCTATGGCCCGGGGCCCCGTATAATTGATACGGCAGATACGGCGGTAGCTACGCCCCTGATTCATGACCTAACCAAGAACAAGTGTAAAATTATAGTCAAGGGCTGGTTGCAGACTTTGTATTACGAAGCGACCGAATTATTGTTAAAGCCTCCGTCATAGAGATGCTTGGGGTACGTATACTATCAATCACACCCACACCCACACACACACATGCACACTCACGCACACATACACACACAAAACACACCTTTGTCTTTTGTTATTAATGTTATCATATATATATGTCGTCGCGTGAAGGAAAGGGTGTATCAGGATCATTGTCATCAGGGTGGTGATATCAGTATTAGATCGTCCAGATAAATTAAAGAAAAGGTTCACATTTACTCCACTGTATTTATTCCAATTGATTTTTGCACATCACTTATAATTTCACTTGAAATCAGAGCAGTATCACAATGTAGGCAGTTGAGGTGATTAACTTTCTTATTTCAAAAGTGATTTTAAAATTACTTTATTTTCAAACGTAAATAACACTTTCTATAAACGAAATGTGGAGACAGTTTCAAGACGCGTCACTCCTCGGCGGCGGTCGCGCCAAGAATGGCCGCCACTCGGCCCGAGTCGTGCCGTCGAGACTCTGTCAGCACGCCCCACCAGAGGGCGCACTCCCACTTCCGTTTTCTTCGTCATGAGTCCGTACTATTGACCACATGAGTCCGTACTATTGACCGCATCCGTCACGGCCGTCCTGCTATACACACGTCCTCGTGTGTTATCTGAAACATGAAAACCATAGCACAGTACCATATTCGCTCGGTCACTTCTGACCACAACACATCACCCAAGTAAGTCTTATGAATCATGTGATTGGATCTATCACGACTGCTTCAACCCACCAATACTTAAGTAACTGCTATTTGTGTACACATAAAACATACGTACATTATCATTTATCATACTAAACTTCCGTAGATTGAGAGAGACTTGAGAGAACAACATCATCTCGTACACAAGTTATTCTTTCTAAGTTGCTGACATAAATTCAGCTACGGCTTCAGTTTATGAGAGAGGCGTGACAGGACACCAGACTATGAACCGTATCACAATTACCACAAATGAAGGTTTCATCATCATCACCAGTGTTTTCCCCTTGATGATCTTGTTGAGTGGGAAACATCACAAATCCAATCACAAAGCTCGTGTACTGTCCCCGACCTCCATTACTGTAGGTACTTAGATTTACTACAAATATGTGACATACCTACCTACATAAAATTTTCAGTACTCGGCAAAAGACCCAATGTTACTTCGAGTGTGATCGAAACACTCCTTCATTAAATGCCATATGATTTTGGTCATCCGTCAGCGCCATCCTAATTTTAAAAATAAGAGTAATATTACCATACAGAAGAAATGACACACAGGCGAACCACCACACTGACGAACGCTATCAGACAGGCAGCCACGCAATCGGGCCGCCTCGCAACCGGGCCGGCACGCAACTGGACCTGCACAATAGCGAAATACCACACAGACTGGGTGTCACTCTGGTCAGTACCACTCTAATCGTCAAACTACGAGTATATTCTATATCCTGTATCACGTCTGCCATAGCACGATACAGGTAAGATGTCACACAAGGGTAAATGGCACAGAGGCAAAATGCCACACAGCAAAATACCACACCGGCGAAATGCCATACAGGCGGAATGCCTCACAGGCTAAATGCCACACAGACAAAATGCCAAACAGGCGGGATGCCACACAGGCAAGATGCCACACAGGCGAGATGCCACACAGGCGGGATGCCACACAGGCCGAATGCCACACAGGCGGAATGCCACACAGGCGGAATGCCACACAGGTGGGTGCCACAGAGCCGGAAGCCACACAGGCGGGAGCCACCCAGGCGGGAGCCACACAGGCGGGATCCACACAGGCGGGAGCCACACAGGCGGGAGCCACACAGGCGTAAGCCACACAGGCGGGAGCCACACAGGCGGGAGCCACCCAGGCGTTAATAAACATTGCCAACATATAAGCCCAGTGTTGTTCATTCGTCACATTCTTTAAACCAGTAGGTACTTATAGACTCTAGCAATACCTCTTTCTATAATATAGGGGCACCAATGTAGTAGCCGTACTTACATAGCCACTGCTAGACTATACAGTATACTTTTTAATATGAAATAGCTGAAATCATGAAGTAGTAACTTTAACACGCTTTATTTCACTAATAGCTGTCTATAGACTCTCAGCTCGCGGTCAATTCTTCGACCAAATCTGCACTAAGTCAGTGATAGGTAACACAGTCATATCTGCTATCATAACACGTAATAACGGTCTACGAGTTACACAACAAGCAATCGTCACAGACCCGAAAAAATGTTCACGGTGATATCTCTACAAAAACAACATTATCTCTACTGCTCAATATCAAAACTAAATCAGGAGTTTAATAATATGAAGCTCTCACGTTTATCTGTTACGCCAGTCATAGGTAAGTTGTTACCATCCAGTTCATATGTTACCACACCAAAACTAAACAAGTAATAATCATCGTCATCAATTTTAACTGTTCGAACAAGTATACTCTATCTAGACTTTACGTTACGTTTAAGCCTCCCATTTTGAAACGATTTAACAATGATTGTAATAATGAAGGTGTCCCATATACAGACGCCTTCTAAAAAAAAATTACAACATTAAATTTGCCATCTACAGCCACAACATCGAGACTTTCGGGGCTATCACACACATGATTTCCAGGCCACTCCAAGTCAGCCAAATTAATCAGGATATTTGACCTCAATAACAGTTCAGGTACTACTAAACTTGTACTGGCAGAAGGATATAAAATCTCACCATTGCTTACACTGCCTCATCTTACTGGTACAACAACAGAAATCGAAGAAGTTACTTTATATCGGTAATCATGGAAATTTCAGTACTCGGAGCTAAAGTTAATTTAATAAACCGACTATTGAACAATCACCAAAATATCTGGACTTTCTTAACATCATTATCGTTCAACATTTTCTCACAAAGATTGAAACAACTACCTTCTATTAGCCACGCTCCCATAGCTCCTCAGGCCGGTAAGCAACCATAAAACTCTCCCATAGGCTCCATCAGCCCACCATCAGTGATAAAACACGATCACCTCCATCCGATGATGCGAATTACGAAATTTTAAGAAAACAAAACTATCACATAAATCTTATAAAAACCTCGGCTCGATAGACGTCACATATTGAGTTAGCTTCTTAGATAGATCCGTCTAACAAAGTCTTTAACCAGGTCAAACTAAGTCATATTAACATAGAACAAATGGTTTTCGGTCGAACTAAGTCACAGGTTTATCTTTAGTTACTCAAAACATAAATCGAAATTATCTACCGTCAATCAGTTCACTTACTCGTATTTACTTTTTCTTTCGATTAATAACTTGATACCAACATAAAATTAAATTACTAACCAAACTACCCCATTTTTTCCATTTTGTAGTATTAAAAGAAACGTATATGAGTGATCCCATTGTTACCGCGGATATCTTCTATAACATTGGGAAACTACGACCACAATAACAAAAATACTGAAATATGGAAAAGTTCGTTCGAATGTCTCCTGTTAAATGTAAACAAACACGCTAACAATTTTTCTCTTTTTTTTTCCGATACATGTTGGCACCCTCCCGCTCGCATAGAAATCGCGGAGATCTTTACTGGGTCATTATTGAAATTTTGCACATTCGAAGCCTATCCTATCTCTAAGATACAATATCCTAAAGTACACCAGCTAATTGTTCCACAAACTCACTGCTACGGCATCCCTGCCACACTGTTATTATCAAATATTTACTTAATCAGCAATCTGGAACGATTTATGGTGACGGGAAAAGTCGAAGGCAAGAGACCCAGAGGCCGAAGTCCGAAGAGATGGGCGGACCAAACATCCGAACGATATATCCGTCAACGTCGCATTACATCAGGCGACCGATGGAGACAAACTCCGAAGATGTCACGATCCTCAGCAGTGAGGCAACGATCAAGAAGAAGAAGTCAATCAGCAGCAGCACCACCATAACGATGCCCACGTACTCAATTTATAAAAATAATAGGACTATGCTTTCAAGTATTTCTTATTCTTGTTTTCCGATAACTGACGTGATGCTGGCAATACGCTAAATCATAGCGCACCATGTTTCAAGATGGCAAAACAGTCCTAGATTAAATGTCACTTCTTTAATTTTAACACAGTGTACTGTAACATTTAGAGGGATTTAACATAATTCTTTATTTGACATAGGTACCCGCAAAAGCTAATATTTATTAAACTTGGCAGCAGCTTTTGACATCTTTACCAACAATTTGTAACACTGACCATAAATGACGTTCTTTTTGTTTTGTTTACATTCCTTCTATTTGTAGTTTCACTAAAGATACAAATCAACCTGCCCTTCTCTCTACTAAGGGCATCAATAGTGTTTCTGTCAGAATACTTTTCTGAATTATCAAAGTAAATAACTCTTAAAATCTGCTCGGGAGCCTCTTTTCAGCACAGGATTTTACCAAATAATAATTATGTATAGGACTCACCAGATAAAGAGGAACTGTCAATATCACATCATTTCTCAGTCATGTACGCAACACTCGCAGATTGTCTACCATCGTCCCATGTTGAAACAATCACGTTGAGGCTACCAGTCCAGCGTTGCATTGCAATGTTGTTCTCGTAGGTGAAGCGAACCGTTGAACACCATTGTTATGCAATAGAAGAAAATAATTGTATTAGTAAAACTTAAAAAATAAAACAATGATGCTCGCCGGTTTTAATCGTTTTATTTATCTGCAGAAATTTAAGCAATTAATTTAATTGTGGTGTCAAACCACACTGCTAAATGAATCTAAATCTAAGCATTTACGTTAACTTCATTAAAAAAACTTTAGCTTGCTAATTTAGAACTACGCAAATTATTCAACTAACACTATTTCTTTTTGTTAAAAGAGGGGAATATTTTACATGAGTAATCTAAATTAAGTTTCGCAAAAACAAAATACATACCAAAGTGCCGTCCATAGTAAGTTTCACTCGATTTTTAATAATGGTGTCAATATCCCAATGGTGCTCTCGAAGGCCCGAGGTCTGCCTTGACCATAACCAATTGGTACAGATAATTTGTTGTTTACTTTATAAATCCCTCAATCTGTCTGACGAAGTCTTTGTCTTATATCTCGGGGTGTTTGGACTCTTGGCTGCGCTTTGAACGTGTTTAATCATTTTATATTTTAATATAGGCAATTCAACTGGATCGAGTAATCACTTTCCTTTTATTATTACGCTTCCACAAAGCGTTATCTGCATTTTCTTTGTCGCTTCTCATCATACCATCTCTTGGGCGTTGCGTTCGTCATCACCGCTTCTGATGTCGTCGCGTGAAGGAAAGGGTGTATCAGGATCATTGTCATCAGGGTGGTGATATCAGTATTAGATCGTCCAGATAAATTAAAGAAAAGGTTCACATTTACTCCACTGTATTTATTCCAATTGATTTTTGCACATCACTTATAATTTCACTTGAAATCAGAGCAGTATCACAATGTAGGCAGTTGAGGTGATTAACTTTCTTATTTCAAAAGTGATTTTAAAATTACTTTATTTTCAAACGTAAATAACACTTTCTATAAACGAAATGTGGAGACAGTTTCAAGACGCGTCACTCCTCGGCGGCGGTCGCGCCAAGAATGGCCGCCACTCGGCCCGAGTCGTGCCGTCGAGACTCTGTCAGCACGCCCCACCAGAGGGCGCACTCCCACTTCCGTTTTCTTCGTCATGAGTCCGTACTATTGACCACATGAGTCCGTACTATTGACCGCATCCGTCATATATTTGTTTTTTCTTAATATGTCTCAAATCAGCTTTTACTCTGTTGCTTTATCATTAAATTGAACATTATTGTGAACTAATATTAAATAGGGGGAAGACCTGGCGATCTGTGTTACAGGTTTGTTTTACAAACCAACTTCAGACGTCAGTTCTCTCATGATCTGTAATTACCTATACTTATCAAATGGTGTGCATAATTGTATCACATGTTGTAGTTATGAAGAGAAAATATTTTATTTATTTATTAATTTATTTAATTAGGGTGTGTGTATTCGCAGCTATACTTCCCTTGGAATGTGTGACAGCCGTGGTGATTGGTCAATGTACATTACGTTGACCAATCAATGCGCTCCATTTTCCCGGCAAAAATATAGAACGGAGTAGTGGGGACGACCAAAGAGAAAAAAAAGGGGGCTTTATACAGGGGGCTTACCATGAGATCTTATAGCAGGACCTAAACCATAGCCTCCTTCATAGGAGGCTATGCCTAAACAGAACTGCCCTGATTAAAACGAGACAGCGCTATACGTGTCATATAAGTTTGTTTTGTTCTAACCATGGCAAGAAGCGATGGATTGACATTGCTGAGCAGGGATGTTATACGTACCATAATCTCATAATTTAATCTCACTGGCACCCCTAGGCAGCCCCCCCCCCCCCCCAATAGAAAAGTAGCGTACCTTTTTAGCCATTTTCGTACTATTTTAGGGAGACTACTGCTGGTAACACTGCGTACCATAATTTTGAACCTGCGTCAAGTTGGCCCCCAAAGTAATTATTTTTGAATTTAATTAATGCAAATCGTTTGAGAAGATTTGGTAGTAAAGAAAAATCGTTTGAGAGTTAATAGTTTTTCCAGAAAATTGATTTTAATTTTGGGTGTGAAATTGGCCCCCATATTCTCTATCTCGTCGAAAAATTGACTTAGACGTTCAATTTTTTTTTTAATCGTTTGATAGGATTTGAGAGTTCAAATTTATTCATTAATTAAATTCAAAAATAATTACTTTGGGGGGCCAACTTCACGGAGGTGAATTTTGACAGGCCTGTGCCATAGTTTCTGACTTGGCATCTAACATCCCTGTTGCTGAGTAGAATGCGAGAGCCAGCGGTTTACGACGAGAGGATGCCGAAGACCGGGCAAAGTGGAGAAGAATGAGAGCGGACCCTGGCAGAGGCCGGGATAAGCGCTAGGACGATGATGATTCGTCCAGTCTATTCGTTTTCATTTCGCTAATCTGTATACTATATAGTAAGCAGTAAGAATATACTGACAGAAAGAAAACTCATCATAAACTATTTACATTATATAATGTATTTTAGATGTACTTTCATTTAAACAACTTTTACAACAGTATCAATTAATTGTATATCATAATTATAATTATATATGTCCCAATTGTTTGTTCCACCGTCCTTTCCTTTCACAATAGTACGACAGTGTTATGACGTAGAGGCTTCCTTCTCCAGACTAGCCAGGAATCCTTTGGAGCATCTCACCGACTGCTGATAGCATTTCTCAAAGCCTTTCGCATCACTGTCCTGCAACAAAATCCAACATTGATTTAGATTTATAGTTCTTTATTTCTCTCTTAAAGTTCCTACGTAATGATAATATTCTTATTATAGATTACATTAGTTCAATAAAAGAGATAGTCAAGTTATAATCATAGAATTATTACATACATAATTGCTTTCATACAAGATGAGTATTTTATTGTACCATACTTTATCAATGATAGCTGATACAGAAATCAAGATGATTTTTGAAAATTACATGAGATGGAGAAATTAGTTTGTATGTTCATACTCACGTAATATGGATCCCTGATGATTCGATCACCTTCGGGATCAAAGTCTCCGAACAGCAGAAGTTTAGCGGTGCTGCCTTTCGGTGCTTTCTTATTTAGGTCTTTCATGTTAGCGTCGTCCATGCCAAAGATGTAGTCGTAGTAAGTGAAGTCTTTGGTAGTTAACTGAAGATAAACAAATAAAAGCTTTGTCGTTTTAGTGGTCCCTTTTAAAAAGTACATTGTAAGTGGTTTCAAATAAACAGCTACCTATAGCATAGTAAAAAAAGAAAAGGTGAGTAACTTATCCTATTTTTTACTATGCCTATAGACAGTCTCTAATCACTTGCATAATTTACAAGGGCTCTAGCTGCACCTTCTTTTTAAAGTCTATGATTTTGATGTCAAGAGTGAAAAGGTTTATAGTGAACTACTACTAACTTTGTTTCTAATGACCAGTGCTGACAGATGTGGTCAACGTACTTAATAAATATTCACTGCAGGAAATTTGAAATGAAAAATATATGAATTCTACATTTATTCATCTTAAGCTATTATATACCTAACTTGTCACAACTGATCCCAAAGTCTGTGTGCCTAACTAAGCAATAAAACATAAACAATAACTGTGGAATAACTTATAAATTTTTAACTAATATGATTAATTTTAAGGGTATGTTCCGGGTTTCTTACTGTGTACCTTTGTTGATGAGTAGCCCGATATTTCGACACAATTGCATGCATCATGGTCACAGGACGACTACTCGTCAACAAAGGTATGCGGTAGGAAACCTGGAACATACCCTTAAAATGTGTAATAATAACCGTGATAGTTTAAAACATTATTAATATGATTAAGCTTAAAGCAATGAACTGTTTACAAAATAGTTCTGACCAAAAGGTCACTGTCTGTTATTGCTAACCATTTGGCATTTATGCACATACCATATGTGAGATTTCCGAGTAAAGTTTTTTTAATTGCACTCTTTGGTATCCTATAACCACTGAGTCACTAAATAGATATTTATTATTTACCGAAAGAATTAAAATGTGTAGTGGACATAATAATAATAAAATCTGTTGTGTCGTAACTAATCTGTACTTTCTGTATTTGTAATGTAATGTATAATTTGTGTGTATAATAAAAAAAAATCCTAACCTGTCTCGCATGATTATTGTACGGTACATTATGACTCTTCATTGTGTCCAAAGCTCTCCAGTCTGGAGGGTTGCCGACATGCCAGCCTCCTATTGCTGCGCTGTCTATCTCCCATTTGTCTCCCAATCCCTGGTCATTAACAGTTTTCTGGAAAACTCCTTCGGCTATCGGCGACCGGCAAATATTACCTGTAAATTGTAAACATGATTTCTCCAGGTTGAATTAGCTCTTTGGAGATGTATAGGCTGTGCGCTGATAGGTATTTTACCGAGGCATATGAAAAGTGCTTTCTTCTTTTCCGTGGACATGGTTATGTTGTTGTTTTTTAATATTCAATATGCACAACAAAATGCAAACTTGCCAATGAAATGAAACTCGGCGACTGACTGACAGCTTTTTTTTTTAGATTTTTTGGCCTTGTTACTAGATCTTTAAGCCATGTCTTTATATTTTAGAGAAAAAAAAATGGCAGTCTAACCATGAAGGTAGCTTACTTTCCAATCTCTATGCCCAAAACGTTAAAAAATTTAATGATTTTAGTTTTTCTAGTGATCCAAATTGCGACTTTTCGTAGCGATAGTACTTACATATCCTATTGTATGGGTTCTTTAAGTAAAAAAAAACGGTCGGCCTTTCATTCATTTCATTCAAAAGTCTTTATTTATGTGCAACGTTGTGGACGAACGGACTAACGTCTTGTGGGCCTCCTAAACATTTACTATCGCTAGAATGTGGAATTTTTCTTGTACTCGATGACGTAGGATAACCTTCGGCGCCCTCACAGTCTTGGTGGTTTCCCTTGGCGATTTACTCTTGGAGGCTCTTTGCGTAATCGTTCAAGGAAGTGTGATAATGAGGAGTTTTCCAATAGGTATTATCAGTTGGTTTCAAAGAGCATTAATAGATGGGATTAATAGGATTACCTACAATTTTGGTAATCTTTTTTTAACCTGTATGATGGTGTCAGTGATTTCATGCAGCCAACTATACTTTGTCAAATATAGGATGATAATTTTGACAATTCACAGTAGGGATGGGGTAGTGTAAAATCGTTAATGAATCTATTCGATTATCGATTATCATTCTCATAGAACTTGGAATCGATAGTTGCATGGTTATTCAGTACGTGTTATACAAAATAAACTATTTATTTTCTTTTGAATTAATAATTTATTACGACATTAAAAACCCTTCCACAACGACGATTTCGACACATGCGTATTTTTATTTAGTCAGTCAACCTATTCCGTAGAATACGCGCGAGTCAAAATCGTTGTTGTAAAAAGTCTCTTAGGGTGAAACCCAAACAAGTAATAAGAGTTATAGTTGCAATAAATAATTAAATTATCTAAATGTTAATTTTAAATGTTCGATTATTTTATTTGAATACCGATTTTCGATTGACTGTTGTTATTCGTTATTCGAGGCACTTCACTAAAGGGGCGGGGCCTGTCTATGAAGTACGACATTTTCCGTAGTACATTTTACCGAAAAAAAATATAAAACTTCATAGGCGTGCGCCAAAGATCAACAATTAGTGAGATGTCAAAATTTTCATCCTATTTTTGACAAAGCATAATAAGTTATATTTCGTGCTATATATTCATTTTATATAATATTTGATTGTTTATAAGTAGAATATTATTTTTCTATGAAGTTAATTTGCAATCTGTCATTATGAACACTCAAAAATATTGTCAAACTAAAGTTTTTCTTCAAGCGATTTAGTTCAGTGATTAAATTAATTTTTACCATTTCGAGTAGGAGAAACCATGTCAACAGTAAGTACCTGACTTACACCCGGTTTCTGAAACGCTTGTCAACGCAAAAATTACGTAACAGCTTGTTAAACACTGATTAAATGCAGTTTGGGTTTCTGAAAGGGCCAATTGACGGCTTGTTAACAGCTTGTTAACGGATTGTCAAATCTCCAATTAACGGCTGATTAATGTAATTTTGGGTTTCCGGAAAGCTTTTTCTCATGTTAACTGTATGTTATCGCCGTGTTATTTTAATTGGCGAAAATCGACCAATTAATCGATTGTCAAAAGAAATTATATTCGATTTTCTTGGTCTAGGTCTTGGTCCTGGCCCTGGTCCAGGTCCTAGTTTTGGTCCAAGGCAAATTCCAGGTCTAGGGTCCAGGTTCTGGTCCAGGATCATGACCAAAACTGCAACCTTGATCATAATTTGAGCTTGAACCAGAACCAGGACCTAGACCAGTGCCAGCACGTAGACCATAAACATTAGCTGGACCAGGACCTGGTTCGGGGCCAGGACATGGACCTGAACCAGGACCAGGACCTGAACCACGGACATTTCAGGGTCCAGGACCTGGACCTGAACTAGAAGCTGGTCCGGGGCCAGGGCCTGGACCTGGTGCGGGGCCTGGACCTGGTCCGAAGCCAGGACCTGGACCTGAACCACGAAATGGTCCGGGTCCAGGACCTGAACCTGAACCAGTACCTGGTCCGGGGCCAGTACCTAGACCTGAACCCGGACTTGGTCCGAAGCCAGGACCTGGACCTGAACCACGACCTGGTCTGGGTCCAGAACCTGGACCTGGACCTGAACCACGAACCGGCCCGTGTCCAGGACTTGAACCAAGATTTAACTAATGGGATTATTGGGAGAAACTCACAGAATCGATAGCCGATGGGGCGGATGTTGTTGAGTGACTTTCTCTGGATGGCCTCCCAAGAGATGAACGGACGACCTCTTTAAGGTCCTAGGGAGCCGATGGATGCAAGAGTCGACCAGAGTATAAGCCGTGGAAGGCCTGTATTCAGCAGTGGACCGGGACCCACCTAACTGCCTAAAGATGATGATGATGGGATTATTGATCCACTGGAACCCGTGACTCTATAACATAAATATTGTTATATTTTCTCTTTTCTCGCTCTGTATATATTTTTTTATAATATTCGATTTTTATTTACACGAAAACTATACAATGGCTATCAGTTTCATCTAAAAGTTGAATATCCCGCCGCTATCAAAAGGCCGCTAGGGACAGAGACAAATTAATGCGTTAGACAGAAACAAAACATGTATGAGTGAATGAATGTGACTGATTTTAGCAGGGGTAGCCAGGCGAAAAAATTGATCTCTTGTTAATGGTCGATTAGCTAACAATAGATTGATTGGCCTTTCAGAAACCCACGGTGATTTAACAGCTTGTTAAATGTGACAGTCTGTTAGCTAATCAATGATTTGACAAGCGTTTCAGAAACCGGGTGTTAGACTGACTGATTAGATACGAAAGGGTTAAAAATTAATTTAATTACTAAACTAAATCGCTCTAAGGAAAACGGGGAAACATTCTGAAAAACTTTTGTTTGACAATATTATGAGTGTTCATAACGACAGAAAGAACTTAACTTTCGAATAATTAATTTATATTTTTGCAAATTGACTTTAAGGAAAAAGAATATTCTGCTTATAAATAATCAAATATTATATAGCACGAAATATAACTTATTAATAGCATTTTTAAAAAATTTATGTTATCAACAAAAGAGTCTTCTAAACGCTATTCTTTTCCTCGGGAGAACCACAGACAATTCCGAAACGGTAGAGTTTCCGTGACCTAATCAATCGGAAACGGTTTTCGAATGATTGTAAATACGGCTACTAAACCTGCCGGTATCAGGAATCAACCAACGACCTAAGAAGCGATGGATTGACATTGCTGAGTCGAATGCGAGAGCCAACGGTTTATGACGAGAGGATGCCGAAGACCGGGCAAAGTGAAGAAGAATGTGTAGGAAAGCGGACCCTGGCAGAAGCCGGGATAAACGCTAAGACGATGACGATGATTATACCAGTCTATTCGCTTTTATTTCGGTAATCTGTAATCTGTATACAGTAAGTAGTAAGTATATATACTGACAGAAAGAAAACTCATCATTAACTATTAACATTATATAATGTATATTAGATGTACTTTCATTTAAACAACTTTTACAACAGAAAAATTTAATTGTATATCATAATTATATGTCCCAATTGTTTGTTCCACCGTCCTTTCCTTTCACAATAGTAACACAGTGTTATGACGTAGAGGCTTCCTTCTCCAGACAAGCCAGGAACCCTTTGGAGCATCTGACCGACTGCTGATAGCATTTCTCAAAGCCTCTCGAATCACTGTCCTGCAACAAAATCCAACATTGATTTAGATTTATCTATATTTATTTATTTCTCTCTTAAAGTTCCTACATAATGATAAGATTCTTATTATAAATTACATTAGTTCAATAAAAGAGATCGTCAAGTTATAATCTTAGAATTATTACATAGATATTTGCTTTCATACATATTTTATTATACAATACTTTATCAATGAGAGTTGATACAGAGATCTAGATGATTTTTGAAAATTGCTTTATATTGGAAGAGATGGAGAGATGAGTCTGTATTTCTGTACTTACAGTATATGGATCCCTGATGATCCGATCACCTTCCGGATCAAAGTCTCCGAACAGCAGAAGTTTAGCGGTGCTGCCATTCGGTGCTTTCTTATTTAAATATTTCATGTTACCGTCGTCCATGCCAATGATGTAGTCATAGTAGGTGAAGTCGTTGAAAGTTAACTAAAAACAAATAAAAGCTTTGTCGTGTTAGTGGTCCCTTTGTTTAACCTATTCAACGCCAAAGTCACATATATGTGACGTCTTATTTCCGTGCTCATGACGCCAAAGAAAAGAAAAGAAGTTATAATCAACCATTGTATTAATTGCATACATGAACAATAACACTAAGTTTATTATCTAATATATCGATATGTATTATGTTCACAACACTACCTAAACAACATATTTTTGGGCCGTGGCGTAAAAATTATAAAAATCCATAGTAAAAAGATAAGTAGTGTAACTTATCATACTTTTCATTTTTTACTATGCCTATAGACAGTCTCTAATCACTGGAATAATTAACAAGGACTCTATAATTCTTTTAAAATTACGGCTTCATCATCATTGGACTATGATTTTGATGTAAAGAGTAAAGGGTGAAAAGGTTTTTAGAGAACTAACTTTGTTTCTAATGACCAGTGACGACAGATGTGGTCAATGCACTTAATAAATATTCACTGCAGGAACTTGTCATGAAAATTAAATAAATTCTACATTTATTCATCTTTAATAATCTAATAAACTTTTGTACTTATATAAAATTTTAACGAAAACGATTATTTAGGTTCATTATAGCAATTAATTGTAACAATCTACAAAATTTTCTTATCTAAGCGCCTGGTCCAAATTACAAATCACCAGAAGGCTGGCCTCTTTATTTTGGGTCAGCGTTTAAGCCTCATTATTCAGCGGGGCAACGCGGCCAGCCTTCTGGGGACTTTTCCAGATTCGGGGGACCTGGGTCAAGCTTTTTATCTTTAGTTTAGTTAGCATTAAGGATTTTGGTGTTAGAGTAAGATTTTTTTTCTTAAGGTTAATAAATGTAATTTAAAATTTATATACTTTTCTATTGACTGTTCATCTACAAAATAGTTCGGACCAAAAGGTATATGTTCGTTATTGCTAACCATCGATGTACATAGTACATACCATAGGTACATTGGCACTCGGCAGGCAGATTGGTGAAATTCTTTTTCGTTTTTATTAAAAGTGCTTTATTATGAACTGAGTCGGCAATGGGGGCAATGAGGCAAGTTTTTTTGATTTGCACCCTTTGGTATCCTTTAACCAGTGAGTCACTAAATAAATCCTCATCATCGTCTTAGCGCTTATCCCGGCCTCTGCCAGGGTCCGCTTACCTACTCATTCTTCTCCACTTCGCCCGGTCTTTGGCATCCTCTCGATGTTAACCGTTGGCTCTCGCATTCGACTCCGCGATGGCAATCCATCGCTTCTTGGGTCGCCCACGGGCGTAGAGTGAGTATAACATAGAGATGACAAGCTAATAATAATACCATGCATGAACGAGATCACAACATATAAAATCTGCTAAGAATGAAAAGGACGAAGACTTTATTTGTTGTCCTTGTCGGAATATGTGATTTTTTTGTTGGTCGCAATGGCAATGAGGAGTTTTCCAGTAGGTATTGTCAATTGGTTTCAAAAAGCATCAATAGATGGCGCTCCTACAATTTTGGTAATTTTTTAACAAAAGGTTCAACGAAATGTATTTTAATACAAACCTTTCATATTATCTGTGATTTGTATTGCATCCATTCTTGATCCTAGTATCCATAAAACGAATTGACTCAGTCAAATTGATGTTCGTAATAATTTATTAAAACCTCTAAAATGGTTAAAACTATTGATAAATACAATATTATCCAATACAACGTACCCGGTGTTTATATCCTCTTTGCTAAGAACATATTTCAAGCGATTATCAATTACCAAAATTGTCGGGGCGCCATCTAGGGAATGGTTAGGAAAGCTTTAGATACCTATTGGAAAACTGCTCATTGCGACCAACAATCGCTATTCGACCAAATTGGGAATAAGTTAAGTCAAGCTTCAGACCGGCATTTTAAGGTACTTTTTATTTTTCCGAGTTTCAAGCGTTTTAGGGATACCTACTGTGGTACTGATAAATTATCTTAGTAGTGCAGCGGCGTATTAATTTTTTATATGAACCCTAAATTTATCTATACTTTGTCAAATATACATAGCATGATAATTTTGACAGTTCACAGTAGGGATGGGGTAGTGTAAAATCGTTAACGAATCTATTCGATTATCGATTATCATTGTCATAGAACTTTGAGTCGATAGTTGCATAGTTATTCAGTACGTGTTATACAAAATAAACTATTTATTTTCTTTTGAATTTATTATTTATTAACACGACATTAAAATCTTTCCACAACGACGATTTCGACAAGTGCGTATTTTTATTCGGTCAGTCAGCCTATTCCGTAGAATACGCGCGTGTCGAAATCGTTGTTGTGAAAGGTCTCTTACTGTGAAATCCAAACAAGGAATAAGAGTTATAGTTGCTTAAAATCATTTAATTATCTAAATGTTAATTTTAAATGTTCGATTATTTTATTTGAATACCGATTTTCGATTGTCTGTTGTTATTCGTTATTCGTGCCTCTTCACTAAAGGGCCTGTCTATGAAGTACGACATTATCCGTAGTACATTTTATCGAAATAAAAACACAAAACTTGATAGGCGTGCGCCAAGGACCAACAATTAGTGAGCTGTCAAAATTATCATCCTAAATTAGACAAAGCATAGTGCTCAGCGTTGCCAGATCGTACCTTTTGGTACGATTTACGTACTATTTGGCCGACTGTCGTACCTTTGGCGTACTTTGCTCCACATCGTACTATTTAGTACGTTTTTACAAAATGCTAAATTTAGCTGAGGGGGGTGGTCACTTCACCTTTTCTGTCCGCAAAATACTGTAAAATAATGGAAGGAAGGGTCCCCCCCCCCAATGCCCATAAAATATAGAAGATAAGGTAAATCGTAACTTTTTAGCCATTTTCGTACTATTTTAAGAGCCCAGACGTACGTACTCTTTGGAAACTACTGCTGGTAACACTGGTTACACGTGCGTTCAGCGTTGCCAGATTGTACCTTTTGGTACGATTTACGTACTATTTGGCCGACTGTCGTACCTTTGGCGTACTTTGCTCCACATCGTACTATTTAGTACGTTTTTACAAAATGCTAAATTTAGCTGAGGGGGGTGTTCACTTCGCCTTTCCTGTCCGCGAAATACCGTAAAATAATGGAAGGAAGGGTTGATTTTGGCCATCGGCACCATTTTATTGACTAAAAATCGTCTCGTGGGGGGGCCCTAGGCCGGTAAAATATAGGTAAAATACAAAAGATAAGGTGAATCGTAACTTTTTAGTCATTTTCGTACTATTTTAAGAGCCCGGACGTACTTTTTTGGAATATACTGCTGGTAACACATACACATGGTACAGTGCTGTACGCCCAGTGATACATAGAGGTGTTGGTTTACGTACCATTAGATTTGACGCCATAGTATAAAATGTTAGGAATTGTATACTCTATCTGAAAATTACTTACAATAGTTCATTCTGGCTGGCACTTTCGAGTTTTTGGCTTTTTGGTCAAAAATGAATGATATCTTTTGCTCTCTATTTTGAACACTCATCGTACGTGACTAAACGGTTTGTACTCATGTCTTTGTTTTAATTAAAAACCGAAGTATAGAGTGCGCGAACTGGAACTAAATTTGATAGTCTAGTAAAATTGCAAAGACCTTACGCAGTACAGAGTTTATTTTATCATTGATTTATTCGTTATGACGCGCACTGTAATAAATTTATTAGCATGATGTTCGTCTGATAAGTACTGTCTCATATCTAGCCATGATAGGGGATTTTTCAAACATTTTGGGGCTAAATTTTGGTAGATGTAGCAACACGCGCTTGTCATATCCATTTGATTCTTGATCTTAGCCTACGGGGCCTCTTTAGCGGATACTACACACACGATATATATCGTGATTCACGCAGGATCACGATATTTATCGAGTGTGTAGCCTAGAGTATCACGAATCGTGATACGGATCACAGGATTTCCGAAAATCCAGAAATCTACGATCCGTATCAACTATCGTGCGATATATATCGAGCGTCTAGTATCTAGTCGATATTTATCACGACATTTCTGTCAAACTGACAGATAAATAACGTAATTTCAAATTTATTTTCATTGTTTGTGTTTATTTTCAAGCTGCTGTTTCCACTATGGACCTGGACAGTTACTATAAAAGTATAAAAAGTCAACAATATCCTCATCCTCATAATTTTACTCATTTTTTTCTCTTCACGCGTCTTTTTGATCCTAATGCTAATACTATAGCAACGCTAGCTTTATCAGTCATTTTGGTAAAAATACGTAAAAGTCGTAAACCAGCGACGCGTCAAAAATGCTTTTTGTTTAGGCTAGGCATTGGCACCCGGTTTCTGAAACGCTTGTCAACGCAAAAATTACGTAACAGCTTGTTAAACATCTCTGGACCTGAACCACGAACCGGTCCGTGTCCAGGACTTGAACCAGGATTTAACTAATGGGATTATTGGGAGAAACTCACAGAATCGATAGCCGATGGGGCGGATGTTGTTGAGTGGCGAACTCTGGATGGCCTCCCAAGAGATAGACGGACGACCTCTTTAAGGTCCTAGGGAGCCGATGGATGCAAGATAACAGAGTCGACCAGAGTGTAAGCCGTGGGAGGCCTGTATTCAGCAGTGGACCGGGACCCACCTAACTGCCTAAAGATGATGATGATGGGATTACTGATCCACTGGAACCTGTGACCCTATAACATAAATATTGTTATATTTTCTCTTTTCTCGCTCTGTATATTTTTTTTGATAATATTCGATTTTTATTTACACGTAAACTATACAATCGCTATCAGTTTCATCTAAAAGTAGAATGTCCCGCCGCTATCAAAAGGCCGCTAGGGACAGAGACAAATTAATGCGTTAGACAGAAACAAAACATGTATGAGTGAATGAATGTGACTGATTTTAGCAGGGGTAGCCAGACGAAAAAATTGATCTCTTGTTAATGGTCGATTAGCTAACAGTAGATTGATTGGCCATAAGCGAATACTACACACACGATATATATCGTGATACGTATCGTGATCCATATCGAGTAATATTTTGGATCGCAAGTCGACCCTACACACACGATAAGAATCGTCGATATTTTCATTAGTCTGTGCATTCTTTCATTCATTTTGATGGCTGAATAGACTAAGTTGCCAATGCCTAGCCTAAAAAAAAAGCATTTTTGACGCGTCGCTGGTGTATATTTACGATTTTTAAGTATTTTTACCAAAATGACTGATAAAGCTAGCGTTGCTATAGTATTAACATTAGGAATAAAAAGACGCGTGAAAAGAAAAAAATGAGAAAAATTATGAGGATGAGGATCTTGTTGACTTTTTATACTTTTATAGTAACTGTCCAGGTCCATAGTGGCCACAGCAGCTTGAAAATAAATACAAACAATGAAAATAAATTTGAAATTACGTTATTTATCTGTGAGTTTGACAGAAATGTCGTGATAAATATCGACTAGATACTAGACGCTCGATATATATCGCACGATACTTGATACGGATCGTAGATTTCTGGATTTTCGGAAATCCTGTGATCCGTATCACGATTCGTGATACTCTAGGCTACACACTCGATAAATATCGTGATCCTGCGTGAATCACGATATATATCGTGTGTGTAGTATTCGCTTTTCAGAAACCCACGGTGATTTAACAGCTTGTTAAATGTGACAGTCTGTTAGCTAATCAATGATTTGACAAGCGTTTCAGAAACCGGGTGTTAGTCTATTCAGCCATCAAAATGAATGAAAGAATGCACAGACTAATGAAAATATCGACGATTCTTATCGTGTGTGTAGGGTCGACTTGCGATCCAAAATATTACTCGATATGGATCACGATACGTATCACGATATATATCGTGTGTGTAGTATCCGCCTTAGAGTGAGTCACTAAATAAACATGTATTATTTACCGAAAGAATTAAAATGTGTAGTGAACATAATAATGTTAATTCTAACCTGTCTCGCATGATTAAGTACATTGTACGGTACATTATGATTTATCATTGTGTCCAAAGCTCTCCAGTTTGGTGGGTCGCCGACATGCCAGTCTGCTATGGCTGCGCTGTCTATCTCCCATTTGTCTTCCAATCCCAGGTCATTAACAGTTTTCTGGAAAACTCCTTCAGCTATTGGCGACCGGCAAGTATTACCTGTAAATTGTAAACATGATTTTTCCAGGATAAATTAGCTCTTTGGATATGGTATAGGCTGTATGCTGCTAAGTCTTTTACCAAGGCATATGAAGAGTACTTTCTTCTTTTCCGTGGACATGGTTATGTTGTTGTTTGTTATTTTTATAATACACAATTTGCACAATAAAATACACACTTGATACTCGGCGCTGAGCCACTGACAGTGACGTAATCAGTGTGAGAGGTGAGACATACGTTTGGAATGGGTCATAGGAACTGGATTTACCTCGTATTTCTAAAATCAGGTTTTGCTTCGAGTCCAAACACGTATCTAGATTTTGAAGTAGGTATCTATCAAATTGACACACGGACAGTACTAGAACGTACGTACCTATTAGTTCGATACTAGTATGAATAACATATAGAAGATTGTTGTGAACTTTTTTATTACTGGACCGATTGCTTTCAAAATCGATATCTGAGCGTCCCTTGGGACTCCTGACATGAATCTGGTGCTAAAATTGGAAAAAAATGCCCGTATTTTGAACTTTTTTGTTACTGGACCGATTGCTTTCAAAATCGATATCTGAGCATCCCTTGGGACTCTTGACATATATCTGGTGCCAAAATTGGAAAAAATATCCGTATTTTGAACTTTTTTGTTACTGGACCGATTGCTTTCAAAATCGATATCTGAGCATCCCTTGGGACTCTTGACATGAATCTGGTGCCAAACTTGGAAAAAATGCCCGCCATTTTGAACATTTTTATTACTGGACTGATTGCTTCAAAACCGATATCTGAGCGTCCCTTGGGACTCTTGACATGAATCTGGTGCCAAACTTAGAAAAAATGGCCGCCATTTTGAACTTTTTTGTTACTGGACCGATTGATTTCAAAATCGATATCTGAGCGTCCCTTGGGACTCTTGACATGAATCTGGTGCCAAAAAAGGAAAAAATGCCCGTATTTTGAAATTTTTTGTTACTGGACCGATTGCTTTCAAAATCGATATCTGAACGTCCCTTGGGACTCTTGACATGTATCTGGTGCCAAAACTGGAAAAAATACCCGTATTTTGAACTTTTTTGTTACTGGACCGATTGCTTTCAAAATCGATATGTGAGCGTCCCTTGGACTCTTGTCATGTATCTGGTGCCAAAATTGGAAAAAATACGCGTATTTTGAACTTTTTTATTATTAGACCGATTGCTTTCAAAATCGATATCTGAGCATCCCTTGGGACTCATGACATGTATCTGGTGCCAAAATTGAAAAAAATGCCCGTATTTTATACTTTTTTGTTACTGAACCGATCGCTTTCAAAATCGATATCTGAGCGTCCCTTGGGACCATTAACATGAATGTGGTGCCAAAATTGGAAAAAATGCCCGCCATTTTGAACTTTTTTGTTACTGGACCGATTGCTTTCAAAATGGATATCTGAGCGTTAGTCCCTTCCCTTAGCTTCAAATATGGCCCGGATAGTTCACTTTCGGAAACCAGCACCATCTTTTAGTATGTTGTTAAGTATGTTATTCTGAGTAATAAACAGCCGGGAGACAATATCTAGAGTGCTTGGTTCTCCAGCTGTGACGTCACCAACATGACCGCCGCCGCTTTTTGAAATTTGCATTTAAATACGAGTATATTGCACTTGGAATGATGTATAGGGTATCGAACTACGCAGAATAAAGAGTACTACAATATTATCTTAACACACAACCGTGTAAATATTATGGTTTCAGATATATTCAAGATTATATTAAAAATTTACAAAAAATAATTCCGTTTTTATTTTTTTACAACTTAACCGATAACTTTAGAGCAAATTAATGTACTTAGATAAATAAAGGCACATTATTAAGCTATACAAAACTGTTTTTATAATCCCAATCGGTTAATACAGAAGCGAGCTATTGTAATTATTCCCTAGCAACGGGCGGTACGCTATTTGAAGCGCCATACGATTGTTTTAATGTGCGTAAATTGCATGAGTTAACGACTTTAAATAAAAAAAACAATTAGTTTAGGTAATTTGTATGTAAAATAAACGTATTAACAGTCAAAAGACAATCTCTAAAGTGCTTGGTTCTCCAGCTGTGAAATCGACTAGATGGCCGCCACCGCGTTTTGAAATTTGCCTTTAAAACAGACTGTACTGCATTTAGAAGTATGTGTGGGGCATCAAATCAAGCAGAATAAAATGTGCTACAACCTTATCAATACATTTAACTATGTAAAAATAATAGTTTGATATTTTAAATTGCAAAAAACAAATCCGTTTGTAATTATTAACAACTTAACGGGTACTTTTAGAACAAAATAATGTACTAAGATCATAAAGACACATTATTAAGCTATACAAAACAAATTTAATAATTGCAATTAGATAATAAACATGTGAGATATTTCAATTAGTCTTCGTCACCGATTTGAATTCATCGTAAATACCATGGAGAAAATATTTACTAACGTAAGCCATCACAATCAAAAAGATTGTACCAACCTGTCACGTGCGGGAGGTGCGGGGGGAGGCTGCTAAGTCATAGAATGACCGATGAAATGTTATCATTTTCTTTATTTTTGGCCCTCGAATGGTTCGTACAGTTTTTAATGCACAAGATGGCGTTTTTTTGAATATCCAAGCCACTGTCAGATTGGTCCGCGTCGCGCAATGTCTCAGAACTGACTGCGGCCATGGACCGCAAAGCGTGGTTCAAAGAAAATACTTGCAGTGTCTCCTCTATTACGTTAGTAAATATTTTCTCTATGGTAAATACTTACCTAGAATAGTGAGCGGATTAGCGTGTAAGTCATATTGATTTAGGTAATGGTAGCATTAGATATTGTTTTTCGATTGCTAGGTATTTTACCTATTTTTACGACTATAATAATAAGTAGATAACTTTCTAGCAAAGATAAATATGTAGGTATTATCTATCAGGCTTAACTTATAGAAAGCAATTAACAAGGGAGCTTTATGCTGGTATGCTGGTGCACAGCTGGGCGCAGTCAGCCCCAGCCCCAGCGTACACGCTTAGGTACCTATCGTTGTGCGCAGCGGAGCAAACTCCAAATCTGCACGTCTTCCCGATAATGAAGCCAGTAAACCTTTCTCGTACTTTGGTCAGTGTTCTTTTTACTCCTAGATGTCCACCTGCTACACCATCATGTATCTCCTGGAGAACGTCTTGCACCTTAACTGGTGGAACAACTAGCTAAAGGTGGCTCTGTCGTTAGGCTTTTCCCATTTTCGGTAAAGTATACCGTTCTGCCGTATACGGCCGTGTGGTGTCCGGCAGAGTAGAATAGCACCAACCCGTTACACTCGTGGGTGTCGTACAAGGCGACTAATGTTTTCGAGGCAAAAGATCTAAGCGCCTCCGTAGACTGGAAAATGGGCAGCAGCATTTTCCATTGTTATATTATAACACTGCGATCTCCAACTTGCCTGCCAAGCGTGGAAATTATGGCAATGACCTCCCTTTTTGTGGGAGAGGCCCTAAGTCCTGCAGTGGACTGTTATGGGCTGTGATGATGATGATACCGTTCTGAAGGATACAGCTGTCCCATTGAGCCTACACTTTAGTGATAGCGCTTGTAGGTGCCACTTCAGCTAATCTTGGTTTCCATACGGTGATTAGCCAGTTATCTTCATTATCTTCTTGAAATTCCCTCATAGCTTAATTCTCCCTGGGTCGTGAAGGCCATGCCCTTGTAAGCCTAACTGGAAATTCCTTCAATTCCTGTTTAACACAGTGCTTACATTCCTCCAAGCAAGACTTCCTTGATAGAGGCCTTCCCGCTGCGGTGTTCTGTGACATAGTCAAACTCCTGCAGTTGCTCGATCCATCGGGCAACCTGTACTTCTACTTCGGTTACTGGTTCGTGGAAACCACATTCAATTTCGTGAAGAACTATAGCCTATGTTAGGTAGTTACTCGCTGATAATGAAGCTTTCTGTTAGGTGAAATAATTTTTTAAACCGCTTAGGTGCTATGTAGTTTTAGAGTATATACATTACAATCAATAATTTTTTTATTATAACATCAAAAGTAGTAGTAGTAGAAGCCCCGGCGATGATGGCATGACCACCGCAGCTTTAAGAATAAGTCAAACTGTTCTTCTCCCACACATTACAAACCTGTTCAATGCCATACTTCATACAGGAAACTTCCCGGACGAGTTCTGCCATTCCATTATTGTATTGCTTCAAAAAAAAGGTGACAAGTCAGACATTAACAATTACCGTCCAATTAGCCTCATTTCTCATTTGTACAAAGTTTTTATAAAAGTCTTAGAACATCGAATAGCCAAAATACTAGATAAACAGCAACCCCCCGAGCAGGCTGGCTTCCGCCCAGGTCTCTCCACTACCGACCACCTACATACAATCAACCAGATAATTGAAAAGCATACCGAATATAATATACCCCTTTACCTTGCCTTCGTCGATTACTCCAAAGCCTTCGACAGTATATATCACCAATCAATATTTTCAGCACTTGAGTCTCAACAAATAGAACAAACTTACAGAGATTTGCTTCAAATAATTTACACTAATAGTACTGCAGCAATTAAACTACAGACAACAGGGCCATCATTTACTATTCAGAGAGGAGTGAAACAAGGAGACCCACTTTCCCCCAAACTTTTTACCAGTACCCTGGAAAATATATTTCGGCGAGTGGCTCCCGCTTGGGAGACGAAGGGCATTATTATGAATGGCAACAGATTAACTAATCTCCGGTTTGTTGACGACATTGTGCTATTCGCCCCCACAGTTACCGAGCTGCAGCAAATGCTACACGAACACCGCAAGCCTCGAGGTTGGACTCGAGATAAACATGCCACAAAGAATAGGTTCGAGTTAGAAGGGCGGGAGATTGCATATGTCGATGAGTTTCCTTATTTGGGCCAATTAGTTTCCTTCCAGGCGCGACAAGACAAAGAGGTATCACGCCGTATAGATAACGCCTGGAAAAGCTATTGGTCCATGAAATATAACATGAAGGGAAATTTACCACTCTCCTAAAAACGGAAGCTCATGGACATGTGCATTGTCCCAATACTCTCTTATGGAGCTCAGACTTGGTCTTTGACTAAAGCTCAAAAGTCTAAACTCGGGGTTTGCCAGCGGGCCATGGAGCGTAGCATGTTAGGAGTTAGATTAATGGACCGAATTCGAAACTCAACGCTGCGCTCCAAAACGCAGATCACTGATGTAGCCATTAAAGCTGGAAAACTGAAGTGGAACTGGGCAGGTCATGTTTGCCGCATGTGGGAGGAGTTATGGGCTAAAACCGTCTGGATTACACGACTTTATTGTCGGGTTATCATACCATTTTTTTTGCGCCTATAGCAAAAGTTGTATGTGCACCCTCCGGACTATCGAGGGAGGGAGGCAGAGAGCAGTCATGTGTCCCAGCGCGGCCGGCTGGTTATGCTAGACGCGCAAGAGACCTAGGCGCCTACCAGTAGCCGTATTCACAATGGCTCGGAAATCGGATTCGGATACGGAATCGACGAAGGACCCCGCAAAAGTTCTTAGAAAAATGTGGTTTCAGTTTATTTTGATGAAATTTTCATATGTTATAGAGAGTAGAGTTTCCGTGGAATCTATCGGGATTCTGAATAACAGTGTTCGAATCGATCGACACGGATTCGCCGCTCACGAATTTCGTGTCGAATCGTTCGGAAACGGTTTCGAATCATTGTGAATACGGCTACAGCTAAACTCTGCCTTAGGAGTACATGTGTCGAAGTTTACCCCTTTCCACGCCACGGATTTATACGATTTTTACGGCACGGCCCAAAAAGATGTTGTTTAGATAGTGTTGTGAACATAATACATATCGGTATATTAGATAATAAACTCAGTGTTAATGTTCGCGTGTGCAATTAAAATAATGGTTGATGAACTTATTTTCTTGTCTGATATATCAGTCTTCGGCGTCATGGGCACGGAAATGAGATGTCACATATATGTGACTTTGGCGTTGAAAAGGTTAATAAGAAATGAAATCACCTCGTCTAATTAAAAATACAACTATTTATTAAGACTGTGTCAAAAACAAAACAAGCAACAACGATCACATTTTACTCTTAACTTACATATTATGATACATAATCTACCAATAATAATATCTCAAGAAGAATGTATCGCCACAATAAAAAAATAATAATCATGTTTTGGCGTTAATGTCCCGGTTGTGCTCTCGAGCACGAGGGCCCGGAGTCCGCCTTGACCATGATCCAGGAGTCACGATCAGGTAATTACAGTGGAGTGACTACCATCTTACCTCCGTGACCCTGCTACTGTATCGCCACAATACCTACACAATGTTTCCGTTTTGCGAAAATGTGACAGATTAAATATTTAAGAAATTTTACGTCTCGCACTTTTAAAATAAATAAACATATGCTTGGACAAATACAAAAGTAAGCAAAGCTTGTTCATGGGTGTTAGATAATTGATAAACTATATTTATGCTTTCTTTTTAATACATACTTATTATACATACTACACCCAGACCCGTAACAGAAATTAAAATTCATTTCAATTTCTACCCGGCCGGGAATAGAACCCGGGACCTCTGCGTGGCAGTCCGGCTGAACCACTCAAGTCGTCAAGGATTATTTCTGAATTTTCACCTGCAACTGACTAAGCGTGGTGACCATGGCAAAACCCTCCATTGATACAGAGGAGGCTTTCAGGCTTGAAGTACACTTCTGAGATATTATTATTGGTAAAATAATAGGAATGATGACAGAAAAAAATATTTTGTCGTACAGGTTTTCAAAAATATTGTACAAGTATTTTTTCTTTTGTTATTTATACGAAATAAGTTCTCAAATGAAAAATATTTTTTCATAACAAGCTTTTATCGCGCGGTATTGTACTCATCAGGACCATTCCAATAGCCCAAACACGATGGGGTTCCTTCCGACTCCATTATCCGACCAGCTCCATGGTACCATATTAATGCATTGTCATCCAAGTTACATAGGTATACCAAACAGCTCAATTGAATACCGGGAAGTGGGTCAAATCAGTAGCCGTATTCACAATGATTCGAAACCGTTTCCGAACGATTCGACACGAAATTCGAGAGCGGCGAATCCGTGTCGATCGATTCGAAAACTGTTATTCAAAATCCCGATGGATTTCACGGAAACTCTACATTCTATAACATATGAAAATTTCATCAAAATAAACTGAAACCACATTTTTCTAAGAACTTTTGCAGGGTCCTTTGTCAATTTCGTATCCGAATCCGATTTCCGAGCAATTGTGAATACGGCTACAGGCTTGCAAGATTTGCCCCGAACTTGTAGTTACTTACAAACATTTGCAAGTTTTGTTTCGAGTTTGTACTATTTTTTCTTTTTAATCGACTCTCAGAAAATCTTCCATTAACAATAAATGAGGTAACATAATTTATTTCTTTATTTCATTACACGTATATGGTAGAATCGGATATACAGTGGTTGCATTAAACACCTATTTTTCTCTATTTTAATCAAGTGTTATATTCATGCCAACATTTTCAATGTAGGACTCTGTCAAGCCTGAGGAGTCCGCCTGGGTGAGTACCACCGCCTTATCTATTTCCGCCGCCGAGCGACAATGCTTGCATCGTCGTGTTCCGGTTTGAAGGATAAGGCAGCCAGCGCAATAAGCAGTTTTCCAATAGGTATCTAAAGCATTCCCAACGACTCGCTAGGCACTTAGCAAAGAAGATATAAACACTGGGTACGTTTTACTGGATAATATTGTATTTACTAATAGTTTTCAACAGTCTTAATAAACAATTGCAAACATTACGAACAATAATTTCACTGAGTCATTTCGTTTCATGGACGCTAGGATCAATAAGTGACGTAATTCAAATATGAAAGGTTTGTATTAAAATGAAACATAGTGCCTACTTATATAAATATTACTTTTATATTACTTTCAACATTTTAAAGTTATATTTATATTAATAACTTTTATATTCAAAGTTCAGTATTAGTTGGCTGCATGACATAACTGCTACAAGCATACAAATTTAAAAAGAAAGTACCAAAATTGTGGGAGCGCCATCTATTGATACTTTTTGAAACTAAATGACAATACCTCCTGGAAAACTCCTCTTTACAGGCATGAGGCATTTCATCTTAGTCCTCACAGTGAAGCACCTGCGGTTCTGCATTATTGATACCTGCAACCTACAGTTATGGACGACAGTTACCGTTTACCATCAGGCGTACTGCTCGTTTGCCACTGCGTAGAATAAAAACAATTTATTTTGTAATATTGTACAGATTTTAACTCAAATAATCCGAAACCCATGGCGACATATCTGTAGTGTATTTGGTGGGAGGCAAGTCGTATGGAATCACCAGTCTATCTTTCTTCCCTGTCTCCAGTGGGAAGAAGTCCTCATTTATCTGTGAACAAAAGTTGCATACGTTATATTGATTCGATAGGTGAGGGAAAACATCGTGATGAAACTTGCACATTTAGGCGACTCAATGCGTAACCGTGATCCAATCTGGTCAGGTTCCGCTTTTTTTTTTTTTTATTACTCTACTAGCCAGGCATTTGACCGCCACCTCACCTGGTGGTAAGTGACGATGTCCCCTGTTGACAGGGTCGCGGAGGTCAGATGGCAGTCGCTCCACTGTAATTAAATTACATGTCCAGCCAAATCCTGGATCATGGTCTACATTTCTCCTCGCTTCTCTACTTGCTCTCTACATTCCACCCGTTCCTATACACTTCCATCCATTTCGTAACACATCGCTCTGCTTCTGTACACTTATCAATGCTTCTCTACGCTTCTCCATGCGTCTCTATACTTGTTCATACTTACCTAATCATTTCATATATAAATACATACACACTGACGCCATCCACAGAGGTGTGGGTATGCAGAAACTGTCAGTGAGTGCAACAAGCTATTATCCTAACACACTTTTTTTGCGTGTTCCACACTCATACATATTCTCCAATTCTCAAATAGGTTATATCATCATTACACTATTCTACGTTACCACGGTCAATCATTCTTCCATACATCCCCGTCCACAATTCTCCCCGCTTCTCCACGCGTTTCTTTACCTCCCTACGCTTCTACACACTTCTCTCCACTTCTGTACAGTTCACCCCGCTTCTGTATACTTTTCCTCGCTTCTCCTCGCTTTTCTGTACTCCTCTACACTTCTTACACACGCTTCTACAAACTTCTCCCCGCTTCTCCGTGCTTCTCTACACTTCTCCACGCTTCTCTACACTTAACACATGTTTCTATAAATTACACTATTCTACGTTACCACGGTCCATCATTCTCCCATACATCCCCGTCCACAAGTCTCCCCGCTTCCCCACACGTTTCTTTACTTCCCTAGACTTCTACACACTTCTTCCCGCTTCTATACACTTTTCTTCACTTCTCTACACTTCTTACACACGCTTCTACAAACTTCTCCCCGCTTCTCCCTGCTTCTCTACACGTCTTCACGCTTATATTTACGTCCTTACACTTTTTACACACGCTTCTACAAACTTCTCCCTGCTTCTCCGTGCTTCTCTGCACTTACCACGAACCGCGGCAGCAGCATCACCCCCGCCTCGTAGCTCATGACCCTCAACGCGCCGTCTCCCTTATTGACCACTCCCCAGGCGGCCTTGCTGACGTTCCCTGATGTGAGGAGATAGTACGCGGCGCGGGCGGAGTCGGGCGAGGTTCTAGTATAGCTTTTTATGTGTGGCATGGCACGGTCGCGGCCGGTGGTCGTTGCACGCCATTGGCTGTTTGAGGACAGGTGACGTTATTTTATTTATTTACTTATTTAACACTTTATTGTAAAAAATAAAGTAAATAAATAAATATTCGTGAACAAATTCACACAGCGCCATCTAGCCCCAAACTAAGCAAAGCTTGTACTATGGCTGCTAGATAACTGATATACTACTTAAATACTTTTTAAATACATACTTATTATACATAGAACACCCAGACCCGTAGCAGAAATTAAAATTTATCATTTCAATTTCTGCCCGGCCGGGAATCGAACCCGGGACCTCTTGCGTGGCAGACCATTGAACCACTCAGGTCGGTATTGTATATTAACAGTATAATTATCACAGATTCTGTAAGATTGCAACCAGTACAAGGGCAAGGGTTTAAGAGAGGTAGGGCATAGCGGCGTATCCCGTTCGAATAGGAGCCGCCCGACTGGGGAAGTACCTCCACCTCACAGAATACCGCAGCTAAACAATACTCTTTTAAATAGTATTGTGTTTCTGCCGGTGAGTAAGGTTTCCAGAGCTCCATGGGGTGGGGATTTGGGGAACCGTGGCTTTGGCAGTGGAGTGGCATTTGCCTTTTTGCTGCCAGAGCAACGTGTTATAGAGGTGGGCAACGCATTGGCGGTAGTCTCGGTGTTGCTAATGTCTATAGGCAGTGGTGACCACTTTCCATCAGGTGGCCTGCTTGCCTGTTTGCCTACCGTATGACATAAAAAAAAGGGCGCTCTTATCGCCAATAGCGATCTCTTCCAGACAACCGTTTACATGGATATGGTGGAGATGGGAAAACGAAAAACTAGTAGGCAATGTACATTTGACATTCGATGCAGTAGTTACAATCTCCATGCAGTGGAGAAATGCAATAAAGATACTATAAAACGACGACCGACGACGACCTGAGTGGTTCAATGGTCAACATCTGGTCTGCCACGCAAGAGGTCCCGGGTTGATTCCCGGCCGGGCAGAAATTGAAATGATGAATTTTAATTTCTGTTACGGGTTTGGGTGTTCTATGTATAATAAGTATGTATTTAAAAGTATTTAGTATATCAGTTATCTAGCACCCATAGCACAAGCTTTGCTTAGTTTGGGGCTAGGTGGCGCTGTGTGAATTTGTCCACGATTATTTATTTATTTATTATTATTATTTATAAAAAGTACAAAAAAGTACATACTTATATATTGAACTAAAGAAAAACAAGTTCGTATTTAAACTAGTACCTGACTAGTACCAGGGAGTGTTAGTGTGTTCCCTGATCAATATAAGCTGCACGCCTTCAAGGCTAAGGCTGGCCATGTACCAATGACTCCTTTCTGAGTTATGTACATTAGTTGACTTCTAACTAAATCTTACGGTGAGCGAAAACATCGCGATGAAACCTGCACATTCTGGCGACTGAATGTGTAACCGTGATCCAATCTGGTCAGGTTCCCCTGGTAACAGGGTGATGGAACCCAGATGGCAGTCGCTCAGCCATCTGCCAAATCCTGGCTCATGGTAAGCGGACCCCGGGCCCTCGTGCTTTTGAGCACAACCGGGACATTAACACCAAGATGATGAATAGTTGGCAATCCTTAGGGCTATGTCGGTGACCATAGTTCGCTTGCGGATCTCCACATTTCTGATTCGATCGCGCAACGAGACTCCGAGCCCTTTCCATTGCCCTTCGGGTGACAGTGAGCTTTCTTATAAGGCCCACAGTGAGCGGCCACGTTTCAGTTCCGTAAGACATCACCGGGAACACACATTGGTCAAAGACCTCCGTCTTGAGACACTGCGGTAATTGGGACGAAAATATATGGCGCTATTACTATTAGAATGAATTTGTAACTGATACTCACTATAGGAATTCCGTAAGCCATTGTTGTTTGAAGTGTGCGCTCGCGGCGTACGGCAGGCAGCCGCCTCCCAGCAGCCCGTCGTGGGAGCCACGGACGTTCTCTACAAGAAAATATTCCTTCATCAGCCTATATCAGTCCACTGCAGGACTGAGGGCCTCTCCAACGAAAGGGGAGGCCATTGCCATAATCTCCACGCTTGGCAGGCGGGTTGGAGATCGCAGTGTTATTAATAGAACAATGGAAAACGCTGCTGCCCATTTTCCAGCCTACGGAGACTAGATCTTTTGCCTCGAAACCATTAGTCGCCTCGTACGACACCCACGAGTGTGTAAGGGTTGGTGCTATTCTACACCACACGACCAGCGTGTACAAACGGACAGAGCTCCGACTCTGACCCACAATCGCCCACGGTTCTATGAGCCAAAAGGACAAATATTCAAAGCTCAGAATATTTCAAGCATCCAGAACAGAATACACTCGTGGGTGTCGTACAACCCGACTAATGTTTTCGAGGCAAAAGATCTAGAGTCTCTCTAGGCTTTATAACACCGCGATCTCCAACCCGGCTGCCGAGTGTAGAGATTATGGCAATAATCTCCCCAGAGGCCCTAAGTCTTGCAGTGGACTGTTATGGGCTGTGATGATGAATATAAAAATAGCTTTTAGCATTTATCTGTCTCATCATCATCATCGTCATAGCGCATATCCCGGCCTCTGGCAGGGTCCGCTTACCTACTCTTTCCCTTAGTCCTGCAGTGGACTGTTATGGGCTGTGATGATGAAGCGAGAAAATACTCTCTAACCATCTGTAGCGACATCTATCGCTCCAATAGGGAAACTCATAACAATCACATTACGAATTCACGAACACAAGGTTGGCAAGCATCCGCACATAGATGGCGCTGACCGTCCTACATCGCGCTAGCGAAGTGTGCCAACTTCCGCGACATATATACAACTTCCGACGACCAACTGTCGCACCCTTGGTCCCCTGGTCACGATCCCCGGCCAGGTGGGTAATTACCATTTTCCACCTTCTCCATCTTCACTTGCCAACATTGGCGGCTACCTTATCCCTTCACCGCCAAACATCCTGTTGGACGATGTTGTTGTAAATGGGCCCACAGAATAGACGCTATATTTTTCCCATATATTATTAAAGTTAAATTTTAAATACAAAAGTATGTGAGTGCAAACCGAAACCGTTAAAAACGGTAATCGCATAATTTCCTTTTCAATAACAATACTTTTGTTGTTTTTCAAAATTGATTTCTAGTTATTCATTGCATAAAATAAATAGTAGTAATATAATTCAGTAATATGATACTATGATGTGAGAATGGCCACTTTTATGAACTACATATTCAAATTCATATGTCAATACCAGCGCTGTGTGTCGTTTCTTGCGCCTCAGACCGCCTTTGCTGAGTGGGGACCATTTACACTGGCCGCCGCGGCACCGACAGTGTCATGGGAGGCTATGTATTGTTTGAATTTAGATATTTTAAGTATTCATGTTTCCGTTGTCTGTAATTGTAACTGTCCTTGTGTCGTGGTGTGTAATAAATGTCTTTTCTTTCTTCTTTCTTGTACCAACTTACCTAGAGAAGGGTAGATGAGCTTCAGCGCGGGAGGAGAGACCAGCGTCTGAGGGTGATCCTTGATCTTCGTGAAGCGATGGAGGAAGTCACCCGTCAGCCATAGCTAGCAACAGTCATTATAAATGACCTGGGGCCTTACCATGAACTCTTATAGCAGGATCTAAACAGTAGCCGTATTCACAATGGCTCGGAAGTCGGATTCGGATACGGAATCAACAAATGACCCCGCAAAAGTTCTTAGGAAAATGTGGTTTCAGTTAATTTTGATGAAATTTTCATATGTTATAGAGAGTAGAGTTTCCGTGGAATCTACCGGGATTCTGAATAACAGTTTTCGAACCAACCGACACGGATTTGCAGCTCACGAATTTCGTGTCGAATCGTTCGGAAACGGTTTCGAATCATTGTGAATACGGCTACCGAACTGCCTTGCTTAGAACGAGACAGCGCTATACGTGTCACAGAAGCTTGTCTCGTTCAAGGCGAAAGCAATTGTGTTGAGGTCATGCTATAAGAGCTGATGGTAAGCCCACTGAGTGGTTCAGTTGGTTAACATGCCGGTCATCACGCAGAGCTCCCGGGTTCGATTGCCAGCCGAGCAAAAAAATAATAATAATATATAAATATTCGTGGAGAAATTCACACAGCGCCATCTAGCCCCAAACTAAGCAAAGCTTGTGCTATGGGTGCTAGATAATTGATATACAATTTAAGTACTTTTAAATACATACTAATTTATACATAATATATAATTATAAAAGTTGAAGTGATGAATTTTAATTTCAGTTACGGGTCTGGGTGTAGTATGTGTGATACGTATATAAGTAGTTTATCAGTTATCTAACGGCCATAACACAAGCTTTGCTTACTTTGGGGCTACATGGCGCTGTATAAAGTTGTAAATTTGTCCAAGCATATTTATATTTTATATTATAAATTAGAGTCCGACCTCGGCGACCTTCGGCCATGAAAACAACCTTCAGCTTCAGCCCGAAATGTGCCGGCCGATTTTTATTATTGTATCATCATCACAGCCCGTAACAGTGCACTGCAGGACTTAGGGCCTCTCCCACGGGGAGGTTATTGCCATAATCTCCACGCTCGGCAGGCGGGTTGGAGATCGCAGTGTTTAAATATAACAATGGAAAACGCTGCTGCCCATTTTCCAGCCTACGGAGACTCTTGATCTTTTGCCTCGAAAACATTAGTCGCCTTATACGACAGCCATGAGTGTAAGGGGTTGGTGCTATTCTACTCTGCCGGACACCACACGGCTATTATTGTATGAGCATAGAATATTATGTAAAAATACTTTTAGACAGATCTTGCCTTTAATTTGTTACAAAACAAAGCGACGACGTAGTACCAATACCTCCTAAGTTCCATTTTGCCGATTTTTAGTTTTCAATGTCAATCGACGCAGAATGCAATTTCGCACGTGCCGGCAAGACCCCTAAGTTTGATATTCGATTTTTCGTAACTTTAAACACTAATAGAATAAGCTTTTAAAAAATAAACTTCTATAAAAAATCAAAATGTGAGACATTTTTTTCGTTTCTTGAAAAGTTCATTCCGCCGGCCCCTTTCCTAAATCGGGAGACGCGATCCGGGCGAGCGCTTCATCCTTATGTCGTGGATCTTCCAACTATCCGCACGAGCCGCTTTGGCTCGACTTTTATAATGCGTACGGCTAAGGAGTGGAATGCGTTGCCTGCGAGTGTGTTCACTGATAATTATAATCTGGACGCCTTCAAGGCTAGAGTGAATAGGCTGTTCCTAGACAGGCACGCTCCATCATAGACCGCAGCGTCATTTTTTAGTTAGGAGATATTGGTACTTCGTCGTCGATAGGAGGACCGGCAGTTACATTACTGGACCCCAGCCTATCCCCTCAGAGAGTTTTTCGGCTATGATGATATGATGATACACCTTATATCTAAACCCACCTTCGGGTCCTTCCCATAGCTGCCCAAGCTGCTAGCCTGGGCAATGAGCGGCCATTGCCGGTATTCCCCCGGGGGGATACAGCAATGCTGCCTTAGAAGGGTCCCCACCCGTGCCATTCCCCACTCCATGTCTTGGTGGGACCCAGGCACTGACGCCACCAGGAACACGCTTTCGAGAGGAGAAAGGCATTCGTCAGGTAGGCAATTTTTTTTAGCGTACGGCAAGCAAACCACCACCTGATAGAAAGTAGCCACCACTGCCTATAGACATTAGCAATTCGGACCTCCGTGACCCTACCAGGGGAACAAGACCAGATTGGATCATGGTTACACATTCAGTCGCCTAAATGTACAGGTTTCATCACGATGTTTTCCCTCGCCGTAAGAGCATCGGTTAGTGTTCAACTAATGTACGTAACTCAGAAAAGAGTCATTGGTACATGGCCGCAGCGGGATTCGGACCCGGTACCTCTCGCTTACGAGTCGGATACTCAACCGGCCACCGACGCTCCTTTTTTAGCTCCCGACGAAAAGACGGTGTTATAACTTTGACATGTGTAAATCTGTGTTAAGATTGTGTGGGTGACGTAGGTTTTTCTACGAAAAAGTCACTTTTCTCTTTGGTGATTATAATGACGCTCCTAGAGGCCCCGTGGGCGGCCCAAGGAGCGATGGATTGACATCGCTGAGTCGAATGCGAGAGCCAACGGCTTACGACGCGAGGATGCCGAAGACCGGGCGAAGTGGAGGAGATTGAGTAGAAAGCGGACCCTGGCAGAGGCCGGGATAAGCGCTAGGACGATGATGAATGAGGCTCCTAGTGTGTATGGACTCACTTCATCATCACAGCTCATAACAGTCCACTGTAGGACTTAGTGCCTCTCCCACGAAAGGGGAGATTACTGTCATAATCGCCACGCTTGGCAGGCGGGTTGGAGATCGCAGTCCTATAAATATAACAATGGAAAATGCTGCTGCCCATTTTCCAGCCTACGGAGACTCTTGATCTTTTGCCTCGAAAACATTAGTCGCC
The DNA here is from genome assembly GCA_905147135.1 of Blastobasis lacticolella. Lineage (NCBI taxonomy): Eukaryota > Metazoa > Arthropoda > Insecta > Lepidoptera > Blastobasidae > Blastobasis > Blastobasis lacticolella. The sequence goes on from LR990066.1 coordinate 9,985,741, forward strand.
TTGTACGACACCCACGAGTGTAAGGGGTGGTATTCTACTCTGCCGGACACCTCACGGCCAACGTGTGACACAACACGGCACACGTGAGAGCATATCAAAGTGGAATGTATTACTCATAGAATAAGGTCAATTTTTGTATCACTTATATTATGTTACGCGTCGGTCCGCTTTCCAAAATACATGATACAAAAATGGACCTTATTTTGTGAGCAAAACATTCCGTTTTGATTTGTTCTCACGCTCATTGCTGCCGAATTTAGACGACTGAATTTAGCCAAATATATTAAGCGCATTAAGTTGATTTAAGATGTTCCTAACAAGAAAATGCATGGCACCAATCTTCAGTGTATGTATGTATGTGTGTATGTACTCACTTGATATGACTGAAATCGCATCTCTTCACCCTCTCCAGATAGTAGGAGAGTTGCGGCATCTGGTAGTGGGAGAGGTAGCGAGTGAGGGAGCGCTTGAAGCCCGTGGGGGAGTCTCCTTCGAAGGGCATCGCTTCGGGAGGCAGCTCCGGGCATTTGGGACTGAACCAGAGACTAGAATAGAATAACTTTATTGTTGAACTGTGTAAATACATTTAGGTTTTACAAATTATATTTGTGAGTCTCAACAGTTTGCCCATTTCGGACATACAATATTTAAAATGGGCAATAATTAAATAATAAAATTCACATCCATTTGAAACTAAAAATAAACTTGGAAAGAAATCATAATATGCAATGTCAATAATAGATAGATGCATAATAAATCAAAAATGTCGAATTCATAAAACTTTTATCAGGCAACCTTATCATAAAGAATATAGCGGGGGGGGGGGCTAGGGGAGAAATAATCAATATAATAGGACCACGATAAGTCCGTATTGACTGACAGTAGTAAAAATTATAAAAAGTGGATCTGGCAATAATCTGGGGATAGTCTGTCCTTGTCAGTCCTTCTTGTTTACATTCAGTTATTTGGTCACCATTAGCTTGAACTTTTATCTAAATTGTTAATCATGCTGAAAATTATCTCCCGCACTTCTTTTTAAATTGTTTTGCACGTTATTTAATAATATTTTTCATAACTCACGAAAATAAACAATCCTACAGAAATCAAATTGTTTGTTATGACTTTTATGAATGACGTTCTATTACTTTTAAAAAACTTGTCATAAGTTGCCACACACAGTTTTTTTTTTATATGCGATTCGGACTTAGCGTAGCGTAGCGTATAGCTGCTGCCGTCATAAGAAAAGAGTACAGTAAGTCGTGATTTTGACAAAACTGAGTTATTTACACAGAAATGATCGCTGAAAAATAACGCGTCTTTCTGTCCAGTAGCCGTATTCACAATGACTCGGAAATCGGATTCGGATACGGAATCGACAAAGGACTCCGCAAAAGTTCTTAGGAAAATGTGGTTTCAGTTAATTTTGATGAAATTGTCATATGTTATATCATGAGTTTCCGTGGAATCTATCGGGATTCTGAATAACAGTTTTCGAATTGATCGACACGGATTCGCCGCTCACGAATTTCGTGTCGAATCGTTCGGAAACGGTTTCGAATCATTGCGAATACGGCTACAGGTTTCGTTGCTGTATTATGTTTGATTTTGCATGTATAAACAATACAGTAAGTCTGAGTGTACAGACAGCGCACAAAGCCCCCAAAATGCCCCAGAAAATGAGAACGTCAATTCCTGGATCGTATAGTTACTTCATTAAAAATAAGCATTTCAATATATAATTTCGTAAGAAACATTTCGTTAGCGCGATTTAAAAGACTATCAGCGACATCTTGTGAAATTTCTAAGAACTAATGGCTTAACTTTGGACACTGAGTAACATGTTAACAGTTCCTAAGGAAAAGAACAGTAAGTGGTTAGGTTTTAGTTAACATGCTGTATTATTTACTGGGAATATTATATCACTAGCAAACAGTGCAGTAAGTGGATGAAAGCTTGACCGGTGACAGAGGTGACCTGTCAATGGTGGCGCTAGTTCTGCGTTTTATGTAGCAACACCGGAAGGATGTAGTATTGTGTGACAGAATACGAATGTCGCCAACAATGGGACATGGATAAGAAGGAGCGTGAAGGAAAAAGAAAGTAACATGTCCCGATTGAAAAATTGGAATAATTCAATTCAATTCAATTTATTTATTTTCAGACAACAGAGATCCATTTTTGTTAGTAGTACAGGTATCTTACAAACTATGTTAATAAAACCTTTACAAATGCCTGCCATATAGGTGAATTATACCTATCAGCTATAACCTGACGTTTCGGAAAAGACCTAGCGCCCTCCTCCATGAAATTATGATTCTTGTCAAATGTGTCAAACATTTGCCGAAGTAGACGTTAGACGGTTTAAGCCAACAAATTTTAAATGGTGAACAATAATGAAGGCGGCTTATTAAGGTTATAGAATACTCGATAGCGTCGAGTTATATTTCCTCTATATAGTTTATTATTGCCAGTAAAATAAATATAGTATGCCCATTTTTCCGTAACCTTTCAAAGTAACCCAAGTCCCTGGTACGGGTGGTACCCCTATACATACCTTACTTAATAAGGTAGAGCTTGTCTAGTCTAAAATGACGCGCCCCACTACTTAGTTAGTTGATTTCGATGTGTGAGTGCAAATATTAATAATGACACCTCATCTGTGTGGGAGCGTCGACTGCTCCAATCGAACGACGCGAGCTCCTACGTTGGTGTCTCACCGGCAACTGAATGACCAATTACAACGGCGTTTGTATATGTATTGCGTCCATATTTTAAACTTGCTTGTGTGCGTTAATGCGATAGTGGGGCGCGTCATTTTAGATTAGACGTGCTCTACCAGCTTTTGCTTTTGCTTCGTTTTTTAAAAGAAAAGCAGTTTATCTTTTTCCCGAGCGACCATTTTAAATGACCTCCCTAATGTATGGAAAGTACCCTACCCTACAACTACCTTACACCTACTCAACATCTACCCTACAACTACTTATTCAACTTGTTGAAAAAAAAGAGATAAAAGTATGTCCTATGTCTTTCTCCTGGTTCTAAGCTACATCTCCACCAATTTTCAGCCAAATCGGTTCAGCCGTTCTTGAGTTATAAAAAGTATAACTAACACGACTTTCTTTTATATATAAGGTATTACAAAGATTTCCACACAGTCGTCAAAACATCGCGCACAACTTTTAAACGGCTTTATCTCAAAACCGATTTTGGGTAACTTGCTGTACTCTTTCTTATGACGGCAGGCTGGATTCGAAAGGCACAGGACCGGCCTTTGTGGAGATCTCTGGGGGAGGCCTATGCACAGCAGTTGGCGTCTTCTGGCTGATAGGATGGTGATGATGAGTCCCACACATGGGGCTCAAAACCAGCGTCAAGGCGACTGTCGTGGCATATGAGTGTGGCATTTGCACTCTCCACATGGCACAGGTAACGAGATTAAAGTATCATTTTTTTTCGTTTATGCCTCTGTTTCACTTATTTTCTTTACTTTATGATTTAAGGTATTTTAGTTTGCTTTAGTCGTTATACAAGTTTTTATTTAACTTGCACTGTTCGTATGTATGTAGGCTGTCCGTCAAAATTTGCAAACCATTTTTCGACCATTTATTGGTATCCGATTGAGTACATCAATGTACCTTGGATGACTACTCTCTGTCGGCTATTTTTTGTCGGAAAAGATACTAAACCTAACGTATCTTTTAACTTCGGCCACCCAATACAACAGAGACAGTTAGAGCTTGTCTAAGCTGAAATAACGCGCCCCACTACTTAATTAGTTGATTTCGATTTGTGAGTGCAAATATTAATAACGACACTTCATCTGTGTGGGAGCGTCGACTGCTTCAATCGAACGACGCGAGCTCCTACGTTGGTGTCTCACCGGCAACTGAATGACCAATTACAACGGCATTTGTATATGTATTGCGTCCATATTTTAAATTTGCTTGTGTGCGTTAATGCGATAGTGGGGCGCGTCATTTCAGCTTAGACGAGCTTTACATCAATGTATCTTGGGTGACTACTCTCTGTCGGTCATTTTTTGTCGGAAACGGTACTAAACCTAACGTATCTTTTAACTTCGGCCACCCAACACAACACTCGAGACAGTTACTACTTACCATCAGGTAGGTAGGCTCGTCTGTCACTGTGAGCTCCCAGCCACAGTGTTTCCTTTGGACTATGACATGGGATCGTTCAAGAGGTATATTAGAGGTCTCTTCAGAGGTGGGCATGGCATTAGTGACTCCCCTGGTCCATAGGCGGCGGTGACCACTTTCCATCAGGTGGCCCGTTTGCCTGTTTGTCTGCTGAGTAACATAAAAAAAAAGCATAGTAGCATAAAAAAGGCTTGAGAATCCTGTCTAAGCAACGCCATCTAGTGAGGAACGCGGAACTACACTGTTTACTTTTTGGAGTAACTGTCAGGAAATGGTAACTCACCCCTGCGTCCTGTTCTCCCAGTCGTCGTAGTAGAGGTTGGCCGTGGAGACCACCACGCGGAGGGAGCCGTCTTCGTAGCAGAGTACCATCATCTTACTGTAGAAGATAAACTAGATTGGACTGGATAATAGCAACCACTGAGCGTCGGTAGCCGGGCGTTTGAGTACCCAACTCGTAAGCGAGAGGTACCGGGTTCGAATCTCGCTGCGGCCTTGTACCAATGACTCTTTACTGAGTTATGTACATTAGTTGAACACTAACCGATGCTCTTACGGTGAGGAAAAACATCGTGATTAAACCTGTGAATTCAGGCGACTGAATGTGTAACCATGATCCGATCTGGTCAGGCTCCCCTGGTAGCCGGGTCACGGAGGTCAGTTGGCAGCCGCTTCACTGTAATTACCTGATCGCCATATCCTGGATCATGGGCAAGGCAAACCCCGGGCTCTAGTTCTCAAGAGCACAACTGGCACTAACGCCAAGATGATTATTATTTACAATAGGGACGACTGAAACATTGTTTTTTGTCTGTCAGGTGGATTATCAAACAATATTGGACATGTATTTTGTTTTTGGGCTCGACTACTCAGAGGCATTGCAAAGAGTTAGTTATAGGTATGGCAAGCGAAGATGGAGAAGGTGGAAAAGGGTAATTACCCACCTGGCCGAGTGTCGTGACCAGGAGACCAAGGGACCGACAGTTGATCGTCGGAAGTTGTATATATGCCGCGGAAGTTGGCATGTCTCGCTAGTGCGATGTAGGACGGTCAGCGCCATCTATGTGCGGATGCTTGCCAACCTTGTGTTCGTGTACTCGTAATGTGAGTATCGTTGAGATTTTCCCTATTGGAGCGATAGATGTCGCTATTCTGCGTGGATATGCTGTACTCCAAGATACCCTATTGCTCCTGCCATCCCAACTCCTCCAGAAAACGTAGCAGTCCTTTCAGTTTTACAAACGTCTCCGGAAGGGTTTGTGGTTGTCCGAGATGCTCAAGCCTGTATGATGCGACCCCCTCGCATGTCTGGTGTCTGGTGTTTGATGCCCACAGCACCATTCCGCCATCGCACCACCCGCCGTGGGCTGGGTACTCATCCCCACTACGTAGATTATCTGGTGGTCACCACGCGAAGGTTCGAAAGCACGTTTCTCGCTCGTACGATTCGGATGTGGAATGGGCTACTCTTCCTTTGGACTACGACATTGGATCGTTCAAGAGGTATATTAGAGGTCTCTTCAGAGGCGGGCAACGCATTGGTGACTCCCCTGGTGTTGCTGATGTCCATAGGCGGCGGTGACCACACATCTTCAGGTGGCCCGCTTGCCTGTTTGTCTGCCGTAAAACATAAAAAAGAAATGTCTGCAGGATGTGTGCTGCTGTCTCTTCTTCTTTCAAGCAGGCTCTGCACAGGGGGCTGTCGGTGAGACCTATGGTGAAGAGGTGGATGGAGGATACTCACGTATGATGCTTCCCGAAGGGCGTCGCCATTTTCACATAGTGAGCGTCCACGTGCGGCTTCTTGGAGCTGATGGTCTTGAGGTCAGGGCATTCCTCGCCGTACAGTATTGTCAGCTTCTTCTCACTGGGAGGGGGGAACAACGTTATCATTATCTTCATCATCCTCACAGCCCATAACGGTCCACTGCAGGACTTAGGGCCTCTCCCACGAAAGGGGAGGTTATTGCCATAATCTCCACGCTTGGCAGGCGGCTTGGAGATCGCAGTGTTATAAATCCTCGTACGACACCCGCGAGTGTAAGGGGTTGAGGCTATTTTACTCTGCCGGACACCACACGGCTGACGTTAATAAAGTTATAGGCCAATAAAATCTTACATCTAAAACGCAAAACGCCATGTAAATCTGCATTTTTTGTATGTTATTCGGACCCCTTAGGAGTGTGGAACAACATTTTGCAAGCAAAAAAAAAATTGTGCTACCTGCGTTATACGCGAAAAAGTGCGAAATTTCTTGACTTTTTTCACATTTTGGCCTAAAAATCGTAGACTATACTTTTCTCGACCAACAAAGCTTGATAGCTTAATATAATTGAATCAATTTGCAAGGATTTAAGCTTAAACGCAGCTCTATAAAGAGTATAGCAACCAAGTTACGACTCTTTAAATATGGTCTATATTTCACGAAAAATTTCAATTTTTGTTTTCGCTCCCGTCCGGAGCAAATTATTGGTAAAATTGTCGGTTCTATAATTGAAAAAAATAAGAGAAAGTTGTAGTACATTTAATTTTCTTTAATTGAAGTACAGAACCAACTATGTGAGACAACTTGGAGAATTTACACAAAGTGAAGTGTAGCATAAGATGTATACTTTTATATATTAGTTTGTTGTTTTTATATTGTTATGTATAGGTTTCCTTATTGTTAATATTGTAGTAGTTTATTGGTTTTTATTTTAAATTGTGTGTATTATATCTAAGGGCCCTTGTCGCCTGAAATAAATAAATAAAAAAAATTTGATCCTACTGGACATTTTGCAACCTGGACATTTGGCGCCTAAAGGAAAATGAGTAAAAAAATCCATCAGCCACTAGAAAACCACTGACCTATAACCGGCGAAGTAATACTGCGCCAACAGCCAACCGATTTCTACCATGAAGTTTATTTGCAGGGAGCATTTCAGCTCGCCAAGACTGCGGTCGAGGATTTCTATAAATAAAATAAAAAAGTAAATATGCTTCGATAAATTCACACAGCACCATTAAACCTAAAAGTAAGCAAAGCTCGTGTTAGATAACTGCTATACTTATATAATTTTTGTTTCAAATACATACTTATTATATATACTATACCCAGACCCGTAACAGAAATAATAATTCATCATTTCAATTTCTACTCGGCCGGGAATCGAACCCGGGACCTCTGGGTGGCGACCGGCTTGATAGCCAACTGAACCACTCAGGTAGTCAATAAAAGGTCAGGTCTTTTATATAAAGAATATGTGTTTTACTAGTAACAGACGCTCTGATTTGGCTGGAGCCGACCGACCGTCAGTTGCAGTCGATACTAATCCTTACCATGTACAAAATAAAGTCGCTTTTGGATTAATTCGGATGCAAGCCAACCTTGGTCGGACGTCCGACCACGTCCCCCGCACAAAAGCGACTTTATTTGATACTGCATAAGGATTAGTATCGACTGCAACTGACGGTTGGTCGGCTCCAGCCAAAACGGAACTAGTGTTTATACTTATCAGTGACAAGTTGGAGCGTCGGTGGCCAAATGGTTACTCGTGCCCCGAGGTACCAGGTTCGAACCCCATTAGCGCCATGTACCAATGACTCTCTTCCGAGTTATGTTCATTAGTTGGACACAAACCGACGCTCTTACGGCGAGGGAAAACATCGTGATAAAACTGCACATTGAGGCGACTGAATATGTAACCATGATCCAATCTGGTCAGGTTCCCTTGTTATAGCTAGTGTCAAATAAGAAGTGACTTGGCGAGTCACGTGGTTCGACTTGCGCTGCAAACGATTATCTGCGCGAAATCCCCTCCACTGCCATTTGACAAGTCTCTTCTTTCGTGACGCGGGTTATAACAGGGTCGCGGAGGTCAGATGGCAGTAACTGTTACTGCCCTGTAAATATTTGATCTGCTAACTCCTGGATCACGGTAAGGCGGACCCCAGGCCCTCACGTGCGAGATCACAACCGCGACTTTAACGCCAAGATGAGTATTTTATTTTTAGTTTCTCTATAAAGCAAAGCTTAGAACCATCAATTAAACGGCTTTCAAGGAGAACCGCATTAAAATCGGTCATTCCGTTCGGGAGCTGACAATAGAAAGACAAACAAATCACAAATACTAGACTGTGAGGGCGCCGTCGGTTGTCCTACGTCATCAAGAACAAGAAAACCTCCACTTCGTAGCGCTAGAGGTTTAGATCCAGAAAACGTTGGTCTGCCCGGGCACAACCTGGCAACAAATATTTTGTTAAGCTATTGCATAGCTTTTATCGCGGGCTTTGAGCGCGGCGACCGAATCAAGAAATTCCGTAACGAAAAACACCTAACACCCCCGACCGGCACAGCGGTGCGGCGTTGAAAGCCGTGCATCGTCTAACGTCGTTTCAGTTCGGCAGACTTCGGCACGGTGTTTGTGTGCGTGCGACTAGACGTATGCGTGTAGACTAGCTGCTAACTGCTCATAACTGATTCTATCTCTTTTAGACACAATGCTAGGTGAGACAGCGTGCTTTTTGGCCGCGTCCACGAGTGAGTTCGAGCCCGCGACTAGTTGAACCTTAACGTGTATGTATATAATTGCGAAAGTTGATAAAAAATGCTATGCAATAGCTTTACCGCGGCAGTCCCCGAGTGCCACACGTATTTTTACTGGCCCAATCTTTGTGTTTTCGTTGCAACAGTAGTTACATACCTCATCCTCATACTACATACATCCTCTTGGCAGGTTCGCTTTTCAGCCCATTGTAGTCACCATAAAGAAAGTGACTTTATCGTAGGATAACCTATGGTCTGTTTAAATTGACTTGTCTTATTTGGTGAACAAACAATGCCCAAAATGACGACTTGCCGTATCAATCACGCTACGTATATTGTGTATAGATGTCAAGAGAATTATATAAGAAACACATAGAATGTGAATTTCAACGAATACTGCTGCACGTTTTCCATTTGAATACATAATTTCCCTAATCAAATAAGACAAGTGAGTTTGGACAGATTATACGTACCATCACAATCTTTACACAGATCCACAGATACACATGTCAAACTCATAATACCCCACTCTTTTCGTCGGGGTTTAAAAAAGGTCACCAGCTCATGTTAAAAAAATGCTTGGACAATTCACACAGCGCCATCTAGCCCCAAAGCAAGCAAAGCTTGTGTTATGAGTGCTAGCAAACTGATAAACAACTTATATTAATTTTAAATTCATACTTATTATACACTAGTGGACCCGGCGCGACTTCGTACGCGTACACCTATTTTACCCTTACCTACCCTTTTTTTCTTACTTAAAAACCTTCCTCTTGAATCACTCTATCTATTAAAAAAAACCGCATCAAAATCCGTTGCGTAGTTTCAAAGATTTAAGCATACAAAGGGACATAGGGACAGAGAAAGCGACTTTGTTTTATACTATGTAGTGATATAACACCCAGACCCGTAACAGAAAATAAAATTCATCACTTCAATTTCTGCTCGGCCGGGAATCGAGCCCGGAACCTCTGCGTGGCGACCGGCATGTTAACCAACCGCTCAGGTCGTCAAACCACACAACAAACGTCATCATACCCTGGAAAGTGATGGAGTACCCCTGCCGGTGGGTGTCCGGAGCACTGGTGATGGTGGTATAGAAGACGTGGTAGGGAGCGGAGGCCGCGTGCTTGGCAGCCATCCCGCCGGGGGGGAGGACCACCTTCAGGAAGTCCTGGGCGCGGCGGGTGGGCGGCACTACGGGGCGGTAGGGCTCTGGTGGGGGAGAATGGAAACCTACCATTATTACAGCCCAACAGCCCACTACCGGACTCAGGGCGTCTCCCACGAAAGGGGAGGCCATTGCCGTAATCTCCACGCTTGGCAGGCGGCAAAACGACAGGCGTTGTCGCGAGAGATATTTTTTTTTAAAACTTGGCAGGCATGGAACAGCCTATTCACTCTAGCCTTGAAGTGCAGCCCATAACAGTCCACTGCAGGACTTAGAGCCTCTCCCACGAAAGGGGATATTGCCGTAATCTCCACGCTTGGCAGGCTTGGAGATCGCAGTGTTTTAAATATGACAATGGAAAACGCTGCTGCCCATTTTCCAGACAGTCTTATAGAAATATAAATCTTTATTTGCCTATAAATTAGCAGATTTTTGTAACAATGTATGTTTAATACAAAAGTTTCTAGTAAACAAAATGGTCCATGACTCAGCGTATGGGTGAAGGTCCTTTCAGAGGGTCTAAGGTTGGCTGGAAGAAATCCCATTGGGGGATAAGCTCGCCTTTGCTTTGTAAAATGATATTTTTCTCACTACTGTATTCCTATTTAATTGTAATAAAGAGTTTACATACATACATACATACAAGGTGACATATATATTCTGTCATGGCCAGACTAAATATCACCAAGTAGGTAGTGTATTATTACGTATATGAGCACAATAATATGTATAACATTTAAAAAATTAAAGATAAGAGAAATAAAAAAAAAATTATAAATTATAAAAAGTATAGTCATCTTAGCGTAATCATCTTGGCGTCTGATAACAGGGAAACTGACAGGAGACCTTATACTCGATTGTTCATCGCCTTGATCGGTACAATCCGAGTCTTGGCCAATCTCGCCTCGATTCGAATGGTTATCAATTTTGATTTTCAGTATGATAAATTCGTTATTTTGAAGCATGATGCTGGTTTCATATTTTAAGGGTATGTTCCGGGTTTCCTACCGCGTACCTTTGTTGACGAGTAGCCCGATATTTCGACACAGTTGCATGCATCGTGGTCACGGGACGACTCAGTCGTCTCTCGTCAACAAAGGTACGCGGTAGGAAACCCGGAACATACCCTTAAAATGTGTAATAATAACCGCCATAGTTTAAAACATTATGTTATGATGCTAGTTTTCCCTATTTTTAAACCACACACTTTCGGTATTGCCAATGTGATTTAAAAAATATTGAATTAAATAAAAAAAAAATTCCCTTAATATCCCCATCTGCCATCAATCACAGATTTGCCGGTTTTAGGATTTGAGTTGAGTTAATTCAGTGTGTATGAATGTATGTATGTAATGGAATCTCATGCGATTCCACCATAGATAACGATAGTTTGACAATAAAGCCGATTGGAAGATTTCACAGTTGCAAGGACTCTATGTGGCGTGTGAATGGAGTTATAAACCATTCTTGTTTTAAACTACAACAGAGAATCCGCCTGGTTGAGTACCACTGCTTTATCTGTTTCTTCCGCCAAGCAACAATGCTTGCATTGCGTGTTCCGGTTTGAAGGATAAGGTAGCCAGCGCAATTATTATTATTATTGAGGCCATTCTCTGAAACTCAACACTCGTTTCTCCTTCAACAATCCGCACAGACACTTTTTAACCAACCGAGTCGTGAATGCCTGGAATAAGTTGCCTGAATCCGTGGTGACGGCGGAAAATACTCACCAATTCAAAAACAGACTCGACAAATTTTTTAATACAGCTTGAAAATTAGTAGAGAAGAGCTAGATACAGGCATCTATCAGTTGTTTGACAACTGCTTGCCTGCTTAATAATAATAATAATAATTACAGGCATTAGGCATTTCAGCTTAGTTGTCACAGTGACAATGATCTTGTGGTTCTGCAATTTTGTTACCTGCAACCTAAATGTATGAATTGTAGACGTTATGGGCGACAGTTACCACTTACCATCAGGTGGGCTGTCAACTCGTTTGTCACTCAATAGCATAAAGAAATATATTACCTTTGACTTTTGAAGTTGACTGTGAACTTCCCACTCCCTCATCCTGACTGCTTTTGGAACTGCTGCCAGCATCACTTGCTAATTTCCTCATCTCGCTGGATTTAAAACTTAGTATACTGTCTGATTGCTTCAAACTGTCATCTCCATTGTCCGATTTAATTCCTTGATTCTTCGATTGAGTCGTGTTGCTAACTGATTCTGGTTTTTGTGCCGTTGTGGTTCCCTTCGTTGTTGTGTCTGAACTTGCGACTTGCTCCGAGTGTGTAGAACTGGAAACAGATACATACATAAGCCCACGTCTGTGTCCCACAGGTGGGGTAGGCAGAGACTATGGACTACCACTTTGCTCTGTCCTGACACAACTCCCAAAGCGCTCGCATTTAACGCCTAGATTATTATTAAATTTAATGTAGTGATTCAATTGATAATTTATATTATGAATTCTATTATATATTTTTTGTTTGTTATGAAATATGAATTATGTTTTTAAATGTTTAATGTAAACGCTTTGGATTCTGTCTGTAAGTTTGTCTGTTAAATAAATAATAAATTTATAGATATGTATATGTATGTATAAAAAATGATTAAAACTGCAGCATTATCTGCTAATGTATAGTAATATTCGTGGACGTATAAACAATAATAATAATATATCTATACTATACTCTTTTATAAATGGACTAGTCAGGCAGTTGATCGCCACCTTACCTGGAGGTAAGTGACGATGGAGCATGCCTGTGTAGGAGCAGCCTATTCAGTATGGCCTTGAAGGCGTCTAGATTGGTCCCAACAGATATTTATCCGTTACTGTGCTGTCATGTGCGTTCCCGAAGGTACCAGGTCCATGATAATTTTAAAAATTCTTACACTAATAGAATGCTACATTATTGGATCTGCCACATGTCAATGGTCTTATCACCACTGATAAAAAGGCAGATGCAGACAGTTGTCTAAATAAATTATTAAATATACTGGTACTAGTCACAAAGCACCATCTAGCCCCTAAGGAAGCAAAGTTATAAGTGCTAAAAAACTGATACTTTACTTATATATTTTTTTAAATAGCGTCATTACCATACATACCAGTGTTGGGCATGAACAATTGATATTTTAATCATCATATTAATTGATTGAAAAATTAATTGCAATTAATTTAATCACAATTGATTTAATTGCAATTAATATGTTAATTGCGTATTGCAGTTAATTTATTTAAATAAACTCACGTTAATTGCAAGAGACAATTAAAATAATTCAATTAATATTTTTAATTGTTACAAGAGACAATTAAAACTAACAATTAACAATCACAGATTTATATTGTTATGCGGCCCGATCGGGCCGCTCGAGGGCTGAGAGGTAAGAGTAGGACGCGAGAGAGACAAAATAATATGTAAACGCATTATTATGTTGAAAGCTATTTGCGGAAAGAATTTTCTATTCTTAAGTACTAGTATATATACACCCGGTTTCTGAAACGCTTGTCAACGCAAAAATTACGTAACAGCTTGTTAAACACTGATTAAATGCAGTTTGGGTTTCTGAAAGGGCCAATTGACGGCTTGTAAACAGCTTGTTGACGGATTGTCAAATCTCCAATTAACGGCTGATTATTGTAATTTTGGGTTTCCGGAAAGCTTTTTCTCATGTTAACTGTATGTTATCGCCGTGTTATTTTAATTGGCGAAAATCGACCAATTAACCGATTGTCAAAAGAAATTATATCCGATTTTCTTGGTCTAGGTCTTGGTCCTGGCCCTGGTCCAGGTCCTAGTTTTGGTCCAAGGCAAAATTCAGGTCTAGGGTCCAGGTTCTGGTCCAGGATAATGACCAAAACTGCAACCTTGATCACAATTTGAGCTTGAACCAGAACCAGGACCTAGACCAGTGCCAGCACGTAGACCATAAATATTAGCTGGACCAGGACCTGGTTCGGGTTCAGGACATGGACCTGAACCAGGACCAGGACCTGAACCACGGACATGTCAGGGTCCAGGACCTGGACCTGAACTAGAAGCTGGTCCGGGGCCAGGGCCTGAACCTGATCCAGGACCTGGTGCGGCGCCAGGACCTGGTCCGAAGCCAGGACCTGGACCTGAACCAGAACCTGGTTCGGGGCCAGTACCTAGACCTGAACCAGGACCTGGTCCGAAGCCAGGACCTGGACCTGAACCACGAACTGGTCTGGGTCAAGGACCTGGAGCTGAACCAGTACCTGGTCCTGGGCCAGTACCTGGACCTGAACCAGGACCTGGTCTGAAGCCAGGACCTGGACCTGAACCAGGACCTGATCCGGGGCCAGGACCTGGACCTGAACCACGAACCGGCCCGTGTCCAGGACTTGAACCAGGATTTAACTAATGGGATTATTGGGAGAAACTCACAGAATCGATAGCCGATGGGGCGGATGTTGTTGAGTGGCTTTCTCTGGATGGCCTCCCAAGAGATGGACGGACGACCTCTTTAAGTTCCTAGGGAGCCGATGGATGCAATATATCAGAGTCGACCAGAGTGTAACACCCGGTTTCTGAAACGCTTGTCAAATCATTGATTAGCTAACAGATTGTCACATTTAACAAGCTGTTAAATCACTGTGGGTTTCTGAAAGGCCAATCAATCTATTGTTAGCTAATCGACCATTAACAAGAGATCAATTTTTTCGTCTGGCTACCCCTGCTAAAATCAGTCACATTCATTCACTCATATATGTTTTGTTTCTGTCTAACCCATTGATTTGTCTCTGTCCCTAGCGGCCTTTTGATAGCGGCGGGATATTCAACTTTTAGATGAAACTGATAGCGATTATATAGTTTTCGTGTAAAATCTAATATAATCTAAAAAAAATATACAGAGCGAGAAAAGAGAAATTATAACAATATTTATGTTATAGGGTCACGGGTTCCAGTGGATCAGTAATCCCATCATCATCATCTTTAGGCAGTTAGGTGGGTCCCAGTCCACTGCTGAATACAGGCCTCCCACGGCTTGCACTCTGGTCGACTCTGTTATCTTGCATCCATCGGCTCCCTAGGACCTTAAAGAGTTCGTCCGTCCATCTCTTGGGAGGCCATCCAGAGAAAGCCACTCAACAACATCCGCCCCATCGGCTATCGATTCTGTGAGTTTCTCCCATTAGTTAAATCCTGGTTCAGGTCCAGGTCCTGGCTTCGGACCAGGTCCTGGTTCAGGTCCAGGTACTGACCCCAAACCAGGTGCTGGTTCAGGTCCAGATCCTGGACCCAGACCAGTTCATGGTTCAGGTCCAGGTCCTGGCTTCGGACCAGGTCCTGGTTCAGGTCTAGGTACTGGCCCCGTACCAGGTACTGGTTCAGGTTCAGGTCCTGGCCCCGCACCAGGTCCTGGATCAGGTTCAGGCCCTGGCCCCGGACCAGCTCCTAGTTTCTTCAATTTTCTTGGTCTAGGTCTTCGTCCTGGTCCAGGTCCTAGTTTTGGTCCAAGACAAAAACCAGGTCTAGGGTCCAGGTCCAGGTCCTGGACCCTGACATGTCCGTGGATCTGGTCCTGGTCCTGGTTCAGGTCCATGTCCTGGCCCCGAACCAGGTCCTGGTCCAGCTAATGTTTATGGTCTATGTGCTGGCACTGGTCTAGGTCCTGGTTCTGGTTCAAGCTCAAATTGTGATCAAGGTTGCAGTTTTGGTCATGATCCTGGACCAGAACCTGGACTTTGCCTTGGACCAAAACTAGGACCTGGACTAGGGCCACGACCAAGACCTAGACCAGGAAAATCGGATATAATTTCTTTTGACAATCGGTTAATTGGTCGATTTTCGCCAATTAAAATAACAAGGCGATAACATACAGTTAACATGAGAAAAAGCTTTCCGGAAACCCAAAATTACATTAATCAGCCGTTAATTGGAGATTTGACAATCCGTTGACAAGCTGTTAACAAGCCGTCAATTGGCCCTTTCAGAAACCCAAACTGCATTTAATCAGAGTTTAACAAGCTGTTACGTGATTTTTGCGTTGACAAGCGTTTCAGAAACCGGGTGTAAGCCGTGGGAGGCCTGTATTCAACAGTGGACTGGGACCCACCTAACTGCCTAAAGATGATGATGATGGGATTACTGATCCACTGGAACCCGTGACCCTTTAACATAAATATTGTTATATTTTCTCTTTTCTCGCTCTGTATATATTTTTTTTTATAATATTCGATTTTTATTTACACGAAAACTATACAATCGCTATCAGTTTCATCTAAAAGTTGAATATCCCGCTGCTATCAAAAGGCCGCTAGGGACAGAGACAAATTAATGCGTTAGAAAGAAACAAAACATGTATGAGTGAATGAATGTGACTGATTTTAGCAGGGGTAGCCAGACGAAAAAATTGATCTCTTGTTAATGGTCGATTAGCTAACAATAGATTGATTGGCCTTTCAGAAACCCACGGTGATTTAACAGCTTGTTAAATGTGACAGTCTGTTAGCTAATCAGTGATTTGACAAGCGTTTCAGAAACCGGGTGATAGTCTGTGTGGCTATCATGAAGAACGATTTAGCATGGCCATTAAGGTCAAGCTTGTGAAGCCCTACCCTGTGCCACTCCTTAATCTTATAATATTACTATTTACATTATTTAAATTTAATTAAAGTTTAATTACAAGAACAGTTAACAATTGATTAATTGTTAATTACAACGTCACAATTAAATTTCGCAATTAACAATTAATCAATTGTTAATTGCAACGTCACAATTAACAATTAATCAATTGTTAATTGCAACGTCACAGTTAACAATTAATCAATTGTTAATTGATATTTTACAATTAACAATTAATCAATTGTTATTTTTAATTGTAACTTGCAATTAAATTTTGCCCAACACTGATACATACAACCATACAACACCTTTAAGAATCGATTGGATGAACATTTAAAGAAAACCAAAATTAATTAATTGAGAATGTCGTTGAGGATAATGAGATACAGACATATCAGTTGTTACAACTGCCTGTCTGTTCAGGAATAATAAATAAATAAAAATACATACTTATATGTATACTACACATGTACTTAATACAATTAAACATATTATATGAATAATATTGGCCTGAGACAATGAGTTGCCCAGTTTACAGAGAAACGCCCGTTTAACACCCAGATATAGTCCAAGAAATTAATTGAAAGAAAGAAAGAAAAGTTTAATTTCATTTTAATTTCTGCTTGGCTTTCTGAACCAGGGACCTCTGCGTGATAGGCTGGCCAACCACCAACCAACCAACATTAGATGTTAACCACCTGAATCACTCTGGTTTTCAACTACTCACTCGATGTAAACACAGCGGTTTACAAAAGGGAAAAAAGTCTTACTTAGAACTGCATCCGCTATCCTGTGATCCTTTCTTCCTTGCCACGTACAGCTGCTTCTCCACAATAACTTCAAGCTGTTCCTTTATAATTTGCCGTTGAGAATTGTACTCCGGAGGTATCGGATAGTCACCGGTGCCTGAGTATGAGTCTAGGATTGCCTCCACTGTGTTGAAATAAAAAATATTGTGACTGGTTTAAAGTGAAATAAATTACTGAGAATTATTATATGCTATTTAGATATATCAAGGTTGGAGTGTAGCAAAGGGGACGCTGAGGAAAACGACTTGTAACATTTTTTGAATTGCACCCCCTGTTACCTATCCTCTAACCAGTATCAATAAATCAATCATCTATCTGTCAACAAAGTTCAATTCACTTCTGATAAGAATGCATTGTTTGTTGGCTACAGCCTTTTGTGATGGGAAACTTCAAACTGTCAAAAAGTTAGGTTGGGAATTTGTAAATAAGTTATAGAAAGTTTGTGAACTTACAGTGAGGATGGCTGTATTCTCTAAAATGAGCTGGATTCCGCCTATAGCATTTATCACCGTAGCTGCACTGCATTTTTAGTCGTTTACTAGGAGTACCATCTAAAACCAAATCCAAGTTAAAACTGTTACCTACATATTTCTCATTTTATACGGAAACAAAACTAGAAAACCGTTTTCTGTTACCGTCCATTGCATCTTTTCGTTTGTTCATAGTAAGCGAAATTAATATTTTAAAAATCCCCGTGCCGAAAAGTGCATTTCAAAACAAAGAAAAAGGACCAATAATTATTTCCAACCACAGATTTAAATCTATCAAACCGTGCACTGTTAGTCTGTTTTTTTACTGGGGGATGCTACACACAGGATATTTATCGTGATACGTGGATCACGATATTTATGAAGTGTGTAGGACCCACGGATCGTGATAAGGATCCCAGAATTTCTAGAAAATCAGAAATCCACAATATCGTGTGTGTAAGATCCCCCTGAGGGATTGAATTCCACCAGGCTCAGTCTGCCTTAGTGTGCAACTTGCTCCAAGGAGTGTTCAATCTTTGACACAAGTCTTATTGGGCTTTTCGACACCACGGAACGAGGGATATTCGCACGGCCAGTATAACAAGCATTTCCAGTACCTACCTACCTATTGATCACTGAATTTTCTAATCCCGCCTTTATCCCTCCTACTGAAAAGCTCCCACCCGGAAACAAACTTCCGTGGCCAACCTGGAAGGCGTTAAATCGGCTGCGAACCCAGGTGGGCCGATGTAAAGAGAATCTCTTTAAGTGGGGATATACGACTGACAGTTCTCAGTGCGACTGTGGCATATCTCCGCAAACTATGGACCACCTCGTTTCATGCTCGGCGTGCCCTAAAACTTGTACCATGGAGGACTTGTTCGAGGCCAGTTCAAACGCTGTATCCGTCGCTGAATACTGGGCGAATAAAGTATAAGTCAGAGTTTAGTCCATCGACTCGATAAGAAGAAGTACCTACTGTCATCTGTATAGCAATGAATACTGGAAATATTCAGCATATAATTGATATGCAAAAGTAACAGCGTGGGAGATAGCACTGAACCTTGGGGTACTCCAGCGTTAATAGTCTTGGTATCGGAGCAGCATCCATCGACAATGACTTGGATGCTCCGTCCAGACAGAAAGCTGGATACCCAACTGCAGAGCCCCTCGGGGATACCGTGCTTCCAGAGTTTTGTTAGCAGTGCCCTGTGCCAGACCCGATCAAATGCCTTGGCTATATCAAGCCTGACAGCCAGAGCCTCCCCCTTGCTCGCGGCAGTCTCAGCCCACCGGTGTGTTAGGTACACAAGAAGGTCACCAGCTGAGCGACCATAACGGAAGCCATATTGACGGTCACTGATCAGCTGGTGATCCTCGACGTATCCAAGGAGCGGGATATTTATGACCCGCTCCATCACCTTAGAGAGCAAGGAGGTTACCGCTATAGGCCTGTAATTTGATGTGTCTGAATTGTCACCCTTCTTGGGTATCGGATGCACATGGGCTAGCTTCCATGAAGACTTTGGAGCCAGACAGAGAGACCAAAAAGCACGGTTCCCAGAGGGGTAGGGGGGGCTGATTAGTTTCTCTCGAATTCCGCTGACGAATTTGAATTTTGCTCTGGCCATTACCCTCTTTTTAGACCTCGATACAGCATTGAAGTTATTCCTAAAAATGTAAGTGTTGGGGTCTTTTTAACTGACGCACACACCAGGCACGAAAAGCATCCTGCTTGAGACGAATTGCCTCAGCACTAGGCCTATCGTACCAGAGCTGACTCTTGCCGCCGAGACGGACTACAGAGGACGGGATAAAACACTCCATTCCCTGCAGTATGACATCAGCTACAGCGGTAGCACAGACGTAGGTGTCATTTGAAGAAAAGCAAAGCTGTATCCACGGGTACGACGCAAAGATTTCTGGCAATCCATCCCAGTCTGCTGAACCATAATGCCATACCATGCGTGACCCACTGGGGCGATCCCGTTCGGGTATAGCAAGAGGCGCTTTGGAACGGACCAGGCAGTGGTCTGATGTCCCAAGAGGGACATCGACGGATACCTGATAATCGTCTGGGTGGGTGGTAAGCAGAAGGTCTAATCAAGAAGGATCACGGCTCACAACATCCGGTAAGTAGGTGGGTTCTGACACCAGTTGCGTGAAACTATGAGCCAGAGAAAATTCATGGGCGGACCTCCCGACTTGGTTGGTAGGACGGCTTGACACTAGCCACTCAGTGTGGTAACCGTTAAAGTCTCCTAGTACTAATAACTCGGCGGAAGGATACCGCTCAAAGACTTTGTCGGTAGCGCATTGTATGTGCTCGAAAATCCGATTTGTCTCACCTTGTTGTGATTGTTGTATAGGCATGCGTAGACACGGGATAGACCCCCCGCCCAGTGTTGCCAAGTGCACCGTAACTACGGTAGATTTACCGTAATTATATATTTTTTCCCAAGTTCTACCACCTACCGTAGTCATAAAATACTGTGTTTGAAAGTTACCGTATTTTTGAGTATACTGTATTTGCCAAACTCTAACGCAGAATGCGAAAGAATAATTAGCATCGTAAATGACATCAAAACAAAATAGATAAATAAACTGATAACTGATACCATAACCGGCAATCTATTGGCAAAACAAGCCATTAAAATAAACAACAAAACATGTGTTCAGTTTGAATCCAATAAATATATGTTAAATAAAGTTAATGTATCTACGTACAACAAAACTAAATCAACTATACTTACTATTGAAAGTGACTCTGAAATAAAATATAATAGGACCACGCTTAGTCCGAATCAACTGACAGTGGTAGAAAATATAAAAGGTGGATATGGCAATATCTATTGGATAATCTGTCCTTGTCACTAATTGTCCATTATTATTTAAGCGATCCGCACACCAGAACGCAGCACCGTACAGTTGTGCTTGACGTGCGTTAGTGCGTGACAAGAAGTTATTTGAGCTGTCATCGGTTTCTATGGAAATTACTCATAGTCGAACACACTGAAAACGCATCTACGCGCGTTCGTGCGTTTTTTTCTTTGACACAGTTGACACGGGCTGCGGGTCAGATTAGTTTTTGGCGCTGTACTTTCTACATAAAAAGGCGTCAAATAGGCCGCTGCTGTGAAGTAAGGTCTCCAGGATTGTCAAATAAGTATTTCGTTACGCAGTTCTCAAATTATTTTTTGCCTAAATTAAATAATTTTATGAAAAGATTATAACAATTTGGAGAATTTCTAAATATTTTATCTATACTAATATTATAAAGAGGAAATGTTTGATTTTTTGTTTGTTTGTTTGTTTGTTTGTTTGTTTGTTTGTTTGTAATGAATAGGCTTCGAAACTACTGGACCGATTTCAAAAATTCTTTCACTGTTGGGAAGCTACACTATCCCCGGGTGACATAGGCTATATTATATTCTCTAAAATATTACGGATCATTAATAAACTCCAATAATGTAACCCTTGGTGTAAAAAAATACCCAAAAAATTCCTTACATCGCGTGTGCTGCGAAAACTATTGATGATAGATCAAAATAATGTACCACAACTTTGCAGAACACATCATTACCTACAAAAAATGTCGCGACAGTATATGTCTAACTATTATAGTTATGTCACAATAAGTGTTCTTTTATTTTCAAAATTTAATTAAAATGCCGCCGCTAAAAAACGCTCTTTATTTGTACCTTGGTATTAATCCTTATCAAAATCAATTACTTTATATTCACGACTGCTTCAATACCTTTAAATAACTTTTTGAATTATTCAATTCAGACATTCCATTCGAAAGATATCACGAGTTTAAAAATGTGAATATTGGAAAAAAGTCGCGTGTTCGCCGCTCAGTCCGCTCGGTACGTACGGGAGGGGAGTCAATGTCAAGAAATACGGCCGTCAGGAGCCGGGTCGCCCCCTTCCCTCTAAAATGGTTGAGGAGACGGTTGGAACTTTTGTGATCGTAATATGGTGTCCTGTTTGTAACGGGACACTACTCAGTACATACTTAAGTATAATATAATTAGATCATATTATAAAACGAAGTCCCACGCCGTGTCTTACTGTCAGTCTGTTCGCGATAAACTCAAGAACTACTGAACGGATTTTTATGCGGTATTCACACACAAACTACATAGTACGGTTTTAGACAACGTGATTCATGACGAAGGTTCAGGTGTAGGTATAATAAGTTAAGGTTTACTACCCGTGCGAAGCCGGGGCGGGCCGCTATTGTATACAGGGTGTTTCATAATACATGTATAAAGCCGAAAGGGTGTTAAAGTATAGCTTGCAAAGAGTACACTGGCGACTTCATATTATCCAGACATTGAATTTTAATTTTTATAAAAAATCTTCGTTTTTAAAGAAAAATAACCATATCGACTACGTTGATGCGCAGCTCTATTTCAAGTTGATGATCCTAGAAGGAGAAGTTCAATAACCGCGTGCGACCCCTATGAAAAAAGCGTGGCGGTAACATCAAACGGATAGAAGCAATCGACCAAACGCAGCTTGGGCGGATACCGAAGGCCAACGAACAAACGTGCGATTACGAGCCCGAATAGGTTCCCAAAACTCCCAAAGATCGTTTGCTTGACCACGAAATGCAATTACCTATTGGACCTTAGAAATCCAAATCGGCCGACAACGCTTCGTTGGCGTAAGTTGAGTGTGTACACACCATAAAGAAGAGTTTAATAACCTCGCGCCATTCATAACAAAACAAACGAACCTCCTACATCTTGCTACCAGGCGCCGAACTAAATGTTACCTACTTATCTCCATGAATAATCTCTACCAAATTAACTAGGAACTTACTTACACTAATTATTTTCAATAGGTAGGTATGCTTAAATAGTCGGAGCGTCGTCGGTGGCCTAAGGTTACGGTATCCGAGTCGTACGAGAGAGGTACCGGGTTCGACACCCGCTGCCGCCACGTACCAGTGACCTTTTCTGACGGAAAACATCGTGATGAAACCTGCACATTTAGGCGACTGAATGTCTAACCATGATTTTAATCTGGTCAGGTAATCAGGTTCCCCTGGTAGCAGGGTCAGGCAGGATTCAGGACTGTCAGACGTAATGACCAGAAATGCGAAATCCTGGATCATGGTCAAGGCGGACCCCAGACCCTCGTGCGCGAAAGCAAAACCAGGTCATTAACACCGAGATGATTTCTACTAGGTAGGTACCTAACAGAACAAACCACCCCAGCACAACAAAAGTAAAATAAGAATTAAAATCATAATACTTAGGTACTTATTAACTAAAGGCCTAAAAACAGTATCTAAGTAGGTTAGGTAGGCCTACGTAAATAAAAAACAAAACATGTTAATCAGTCTGGAAGACAGCCGGACCCGCGGTGTGGACTGCCGCAGGTACTTAAACTAAATAAAAATAAACATAGTCAGCTACGTACTAAAGTAGATATCTACTACACAAACGGGATTCGTTCAATTGACAAAATGGCTCTACACAGATAGGTAAGTACTAGGTACCTACTAACACGGTTCACTCATCTAAGTACCTACGTACCTAGGGAACCACTTATGAATCTAGTTTTGGTGAAACACATTACAGACAGGTTCCACTAAATACCTACATGTTTTTATGAAAAGATAAAAGCGTTGTCTTTTCTACCTATTTCCCGTCGGAAAAGAACCGAGCGCGGCGGTTGCGCTTCTAACGTCACTATTAGGTGGTAGGTAGCGTCTCCTAGTCTAGCTAGCACCTAGACCTTTAAAGCATGTAGGTACGTACCTTTTAAACGATATTTTATGGAAACAAACAGTGTCAGGTGCCAGCGCAGTTAACCACACTTTCTTGCTTTCTTGTGGCTCGATGACCGATAGGTAAATACACTCATACACACAGCTACACAACACTACAGCATGCACTGGTTGCTATGCAATACGTAAGTAGGTAGGTAACATGGTCTTTGGCCTACTGCTTGGTTGCACTCATGCACAGAATAATGATTATCACAATACTTAAACTGTTGAACATTGTACACAAACAAGACTACGTTAATATTGGTACCTGAAGCAATAAATCATTCATTCATTCATATCGTTTACAGTCTTATCACAGTTATTTTCACAGTACTTAGGTATCCTATACATACAACGCAACAAACAATCACACCGATCACGCGAAAAGCTAAAAACCGAATAAACGAACACGACTCGAAAATAGGTAACACAAGAAGCCACGCTGTCGGCGTCAGCGGTTCAATCAAACGACACACCCAAGTGCAGCATGCACACTGCCAAAACTCCGGCGTGTCGACACATGTTCGGCGCGGCGCACGGGGCGGCGGGTGGCGGGAGGCGAGGCGGGAGGCGTGGCAGCAGGCAGCGCTTTAGGCAGCGTTGCCAGATCGTACCTTTTAGTACGATTTACGTACTATTTGGCCGACTGTCGTACCTTAAGCGTACTTTGCTCCACATCGTACTATTTAGTACGTTTTTACAAAATGCTGAATTTAGCTGAGGGGGGTAGTCGCTTCACCTTTCAAATTCACAATTTCACCAAAAATAATGGGAAGGAAGGGTTGATTTTGCCACCGGCAACAAAATAACGTCATTAATTGACTAAAAATCATCCCCCCCCCCCAAGGTCGATAAAATATAGAAGATAATAAGAAGAAATCGTAACTTTTTAGCCATTTTCGTACTATTTAGAGAGCCCAGATGTACTTTTTTGGAAACTACTGCTGGTAACACTGGCTTTAGGGATCCGCGTGTTAGGGGTCGTACTTATTTCGCCTCTTATGTTCTCCTGGTAGATGCACCGTAATGTTGATTGTGTTTATTTAATAAAGTGAGGCTCAAACAAGTCCAACAGTGGACTAATAATAATCCTTATGATGTCGGTGATGGAATACATTTGCTTACCACTATTTTATCGGGTAATTTGTACAGACAGTAATTACTAAAATTGTGTTTGGGTCCGTGTTTCACCTAGGTGACCTAGGTTCAGTGGCGTTGCTTGCCTTCCAGGGGCCCCGTATCAATAGCTGTCTGGGGCCCCATAGTTAGTACCCCCAACTACAAGGGATCATCATCATCATCATCACAGCCCATAACAGTCCACTACAGGACTTTGGGCCTCTCCCGCAAAAGGGGAGGTTATTGCCATAATCTCCACGCTTGGCAGGCGGGTTGGAGATCGCAGTGTTGCAAACATAACAATGAAAAACGCTGCTGCCCATTTTCCAGTTTATGGAGACTAGATATTTTGCCTCTAAACGTTAGTCGCCTTGTACGACACCCACGAGTGTAAGGGGTTGGTGCTATTCTACTCTACCGGTTACCACACGGCTACAAGGGATGCTAATGAGTAACTTAAATCCAAGCCATTCGCGTGTTAAGGCGGTACGATTTTCATACAATTTTTATGTAACGTTTTTGTGCAATTGGCTATTAAAAAATATGTTCAATTGTGCGCGAAATAGATTTATGTTAATAATGTAAAACAAAGCAATGAAAAAGAAAAATAATTAAATCACAAAACAACGCTATCAAGCGGCGATTTGTGCTTTTTTCGATTTAACTGCTTTTGAAAAGAAAACCACTTTGCGCACCATTGAATACATTTACTAAGAGTAGAAATCATAATACAATCACTAAACACTCAAACAAATGAAAGAATATCGAGAGAAATTTAGTATGGGCGTTGAATCACCTTAATAGTAAGAATAACATATGTATGAAAGAAAGTTCCACACCGCGTCTGTCTGCCTGTTCGCGATAAACTCAAAAACTACTGAACGGATTTTCATGCGGTTTTCACCAATTGACAAAGTGGAATTACTTTGTCTATTGAGGAAGATTTAGGTGTATAATTTGTTAATGTTTTATGTTGGTAGTTTGTATGACAAGAATCTCCTTAAAGGCCGGGGTGGACATCGGAATTTTTGTAAATTGGCCCTTGACTTTGGTATATTAAAACCTTGCATGGTAAATATAAAAATGTCATAATTTGTTGAATAAGCGAGCGTAGCGAGCTCGATAGTTTCACAAACTACCCCTTCAGAATACTTGCGCGAATAACATAAAATCAGTAAATGGACGATACGACATACGACGACATACGATGTAGACATTTCTGACATCTGGTTTATAATAAAATTAACTTCGCAAACAATTAATTAATGAGCGTGAGAGCTCTATTTCTTACATTTTGGCTATAAAGTTTTCACGATTAACTTAAAAACAGTCAAATTCGAAAATCGTGTGGGCCAAAACGATTTTATTATGAGCCAGGTCCATCTGACCCGTTGAGCAATGAACAGTGTAAGGAGTTTTTTAAATCTTATGATCTCACCGATAGTGCTGAATATGTTGTACATGAGATCAAGATTTTTCTCATTTTTGCTATAGGTGCATTTTTAGACAATTTCAATAAAGTATTGAGTGAGTGCGCGTGAGGGGCTCTAAGTTGTTGTTTTTTATTAAAAATGTTAATTATCTCTAAGCGAAAGGGGAACGAAAACGGATTGTATCACTTGATTTCATTTGCATCTTTGGCGGATTTTCCGACCCTGGTCTGAAAATCACTAAAAAATTTTTTTTTTCCGGGAAATAGTGTTTAACTGAAATTGAGGATAACAGTACGTATTTTTGCTTACAAACGATTTGGGATCCCGTATCATTGATACGGCTGATACGGCGGTTGTTGCGCCCCTGCCTAGGCTCTCCAACTGGGTGAAGCATGGGATATTTACAGGTATAGCTCTGTCAACTAAGATTCATTTAGTTAATTTTTGTTGATGAGAAATATTCGTGAAATCGTACGGATTTTAACATAACAGTCCTCTGAGAGTTTAAGCCTTCCCCACATTAGTGGAGGGTTCTGTCTTAAACTCCACTCTCTACTGTCTTTGTTTTATTTATGTTTCATTCATTACACTAAGGTATTTTATTTGTTTTATTTAATACAAAAATATGTGTGTGTAGTTGAAAAATCTCATAGCAGATAGGTACGATTACCTTTGCGACACTGAAACATGACTGACAGGCATGACATGAGAAAGCAAACTTATAAAGACAAATATGCTACATTAATTAGAGTTTGCTACATTAATATGCCACAGTAATTTGAATTAGACTACTTTGCTATTAGTTAGGTGGTGGTGCACTTTCGAAAAAACTATGAAGGAACCTTTTAAATTAAAATTACAATATTTTTTTGTACAGAACCCTCAAACCAAAAAATACAAAACGGCTAATTTAGATCTCCTTAATATCCCATTGCGCCTAGTACTATGAACTTGAGTGACCTTTTACAACTGATTTCTAGAGATGCGGTCTTTCGTTTTCAAAATGTCGATTATCGACATTGAAAAGGTAAAAGTTCGATAGTCATTTTCTCGCTTACTATTCCACGCACGAAAAAAATAATTGTACCTATCGTTTTAATACGTTTAGCACTCCATCCAGTTCACGGCTTTATACATGTATTATGAAACACCCTGTATAAAACAATATAAAAATTACACATATTTCCAAATTTCGCCATAATGAATGCTGCGCTCCAATGTGCCAATCGCCTCAACTATATTTTTCAAGTCAGTCAAATTCGTTGTTATGACTTTTATGAATGACGGATAAAAGACATGGCATTAGTTGCCATGCCATGCCATGCCATGCCATGCCATATAGAGATTTTTTTTTTTTAAAAGCATTTCGGACTTAGCGTGGTCCTACTATAATATAAAATAATGTGTAAATATTATTATGCTATGTTATAAATATTATAAAAAACACAGTAAAACGTAAGCTATTTATTGTTGTTGGTGTGCAATAAAGTATTTATCCATCTATGATATTAAAATTTAACACCGTAATTCTACCGTATTTTTGTTATTTAAAACACCGTAATTTCCTCAAAAATGTGGTAAATTTGATGACGATGCATTGTAATATTGGTGATTCAACTTGGCAACGGGCCCCGCCCCAGTTCTATGCACCACACCCATACCACAGATTCGTCACTTAGTTCTATGGCATTAAAGCGCGCTCCACATGTTCGCCGAAACTTCCGGCGAAACTTTTGCCGGGACTTTGGTCGAACCTCTACATTCTCGCCTATTAGGGATGTGGTGGTGTCAAAACGCGCGACATTTTATCGATTCATCGGTGTAATATCGGTAATCTACTGTAAACAGGGTCACAGAGATGATGGCAGCTTCTCTACTGTAATTACTTGATCTGCTAATGTCCTGGATCATGGTCAAGTGTACCCCGAACCTGTTACGGGAAAAAACGCTAGAAATATAAATATAAAATCGATCGAATCGAGACGACAACAAACTATCTCTACTTAGTCTATGAAATAGGCGAGACATGCCAAACATGCACGGGACTGCACGAATACGTCCTCTACATTCTCGTGTTCCCGCGGAACTGTCCACATGTGGAGCGCGCTTAAGACGTCGACAGCAGATATCACCTTTGACGAATAGGTACACACCAGCGCGAGGTAAACACTTTTTAATCTGTAGGTTGTTAGCTAATGAGCTTATTACACATTCCTAAATTCGGTAACTGAATTCAGAAACAAAAAGCGTGAGAGCAAATCAAAGTGGAATGTATTGCACATGGAATAAGGTTCATATTTGTATCTCGGATTTTTGAAAAGCGGAGCGACGCGTGACTTAATATAAGTGATACAAAAATTGACCTTATTCTATGAGCAATACATTCCAGTTTGATTTGCTCTCACGCTTTTTGTTTCTGAATTCAATTACTGAATTTAGGAATGTGTAATAAGCGCATAAAGAGTATCAAACCGATATAGATAACTTATCACGACCAATCATTCGATGCGCTGTCATATCGATGTTTTGTACCGTATAAAATGAGAAATATGAAGGATTTACTTGGATTTGGTTTTGGATGATACTGGATGACACTCCATATAATAAACGAGAGAAAATGCAGTGCAGCAACGGTGATAAATACTATAGGCGGAATCCAGCTCATTTTAGAGACTACAGCCATCCTCACCGTAAGTTTACAAACTGTTTATAATTCACAGTAATTTATTTCACTTTACACCAGGTACAATATTTTTTTTTCACAGTGGAGGCAATCCTGGACTCATACTCAGGTACCGGTGACTATCGGATACCTCCGAAGTACAATTTTCAACGGCAAATTATAAAGGAACAGCTCGAAGTTATTGTGCAGTATGTAGCAAAGAAGAAAGGTTCACAGGAAAGTGGATGCAGTTCTTAGTAAGAATTTTTTTCTCTTTTGTAGTCTTTTTGTAGTCGAGTGAGTAGTTGAAGATCTGAGTGGTTCAGTTGGTTAACATCCAATGTTGGTTGGTTGGTAGTTGGCCAGTCTGCCATGCAGAGGTCCCAGGTTCAGAAAGCCGAGCAGAAATTTAAATGAAATTAAACTTTTCTTTATTTCTTTTAAACTTTAATGTCTGGGATTATATCTGGATGTTATACGGGCGTTTCTCTGTAAACTAGGCAACTCATTGTCTCAGGCCAATATTGTAAGTATATTACTTGTAATTATATTATATGTACAGTATACAGATAACAAGTATGTATTTAAAAAAGACGTTAGTAGTTTATCAGTTTTCTGGCACCCATAACACAAGCTTTTGCTTACTTTGGGGCTAGATGGTGCTGTGTAAATTAACCAATCATATTTATTTATTTAATTTATTATGGACATTTAGCTGCTTCCTTATCAAACTCTGCATCTGCCTTTTTATCAGTGGTGATAAGGCCATTGGCGTCACTGATTATTCTTTTGGAAATCAGTGTATTAGTGTTGGAACATTATTTGTCCTCAGTCTTGTATATTCGGCACTTTGTAAGATAATAATGTCTTGGACAAGTTTTAGGAAAACTGTACAAATTGGGAAGAATGGGCCTTTAGCGTGGAAGTTTAATTCGGTTGGGTTATATGTACAGGTTTTGGGAAAACTGTACAAATTGGGAAGAATGGGCCTTTAGTATGGAAGTTCAATTCGGTTGGGATATATGGACAGGTTTTGGGAAAACTGTACAAATTGGGAAGAATGGGCCTTTAGTATGGAAGTTCAATTCGGTTGGGTTATATGGACAGGTTTTGGGAAAACTACAAATTGGGAAGAATGGGACTTTAGTATGGAATTTCAATTCAATTGGGTTATATTTTTTATTTTTTATTTTTTTATTATTATTATATAATCTTGCAATCAATCCTAGGACTATGAGCAGATGAGATGAAGGACAAACGGCGTGCTGAGAACATTCCCCAATGGTAATGCCTCGTCAGTTAGTTTAACTGTCGTCGATTTCCAGTATTTTGCGTCTCTTTAGACGTCTCATATCATCCAGGATGGTGAGTTCCATCGCCAATTTATTAGGATGCCTCTCAAGGCGAGCTTTGTATTTTAAGGAACATGATTTTATTTCCTCCTGAACTGTTCTCACTCCCAAGAGCTTGTGGACTTCCAGATTGGTGATAAACCAAGGAGCGTTCGATATTTGTTTTAATATGCAGTTCTGGGCTCGTTGTATCATTATATTGTTGGAGTTGCTGGCAGAGCCCCACAATTGAATGCCATAGGTCCAGATTGGCTTCAAAATTGCTTCATATATGAGAAGTTTGTTGTCAATAGACAGCTTTGAATTTCTTCCAAGGAGCCAGTAAAATCTTCTACATTTAAAGTTGACTTCATTTCTTTTAGATTGTATGTGCGTCCTCCATGTTAGTCTACGGTCCAGATGCATTCCCAAGTACTTGACAGTATTCTCATGTGGTAGCTCAGCTCCACCTAAGATGACGGGTGGGCAGTCGTTTTTGCGTAGCGTGAAAGTTATGTGCACGGACTTTGATGGGCTGGCGCAGGAAATCAGTGTATTAGTGTTGGAACATTATTTGTCCTCAGTCTTGTATATTCGGCACTTTGTAAGATAATAATGTCTTGGACAAGTTTTAGGAAAACTGTACAAATTGGGAAGAATGGGCCTTTAGCGTGGAAGTTTAATTCGGTTGGGTTATATGTACAGGTTTTGGGAAAACTGTACAAATTGGGAAGAATGGGCCTTTAGTGTGGAAGTTCAATTCGGTTGGGTTATATGGACAGTTTTTGGGAAAACTGTACAAATTGGGCCAAGGCACGAGGGCCCGGGGTCCGCCTTGACTATGATCCAGTATTTGGCGATCAGGTAATTACAGTGGAGCGACTACCATCTGACCTCCGTGACCCTGCTACCAGGCGAACCTGACCAGATTGGATCATGGTTACAAATTCAGTTGCCTTAATTTGCAGATTTCATCACGATGTTTTCCCTCACCGCAAGAGTATCGGTTAGAATTCAACTAATGTACATAACTCAGAAAAGAGTCATCGGTACATGGTCGCAGCGGGATTCGAAACTGGTACCTCTCGCATACGAGTCGGATACTCAACGCCCGGCCACCGACGCTCTAATATTAGTATAGATATATTATTATTATTATTTATGGATACACTAGCAGCTAATGCTGCACTTTAAGCCATTATTGCTCAGGGTGGTATACACGCGAAGATTCGAAAGAACGTTTCTCGCTCGTACGATTCGGATGTGGAATGAAATCCCAGCCAAAGTGTTTCCTTTGGACTTTGACATGGGATCGTTCAAGACGTATGTAAGGGGTGTCTTTAGAGGCGGGCAATGCATTGGTTGTTACACCCTGTGTTGCTGATGCCCATTGGCGGCGGTGACCACTTTCCGTCAGGTGGCGCACGCCGGTTTGTCTGCCGGATAAAAATAAAATGAAAATGTATATCTGTATAATAAAATGAAAATAAAATGAAAATGTGTATCTGTATATGCGAGGCTAGGGAGTTGTGTCAGTACAGAGCAAAGTGGCGGTCCATAGTCTCTGCCTACCCCACCTGTGGGACACAGGCGTGAGCTTATGTATGTATGTAAGTATCTGTTTCCAGCTCTACACACTCGGAGCAAATCGCAAGTTCAAATACAACGACGAAGGGAACTACAACGGCACAAAAACCAGAATCAGTTAGCAACACGACTCAATCGAAGAATCAAGGAATTAAATCGGACAATGGAGATGACAGTTTGAAGCAATCAGACGGTATACTAAGTTTTAAATCCAGCGAGATGAGGAAATCAGCAAGTGATGCTGGTAGCAGTTCCAAAAGCAGTCAGGATGAGGGAGTGGGAAGTTCGCAATCCACGTCAAAAGACAAAGGTATTATCTTTTTTTTATGCTATTTAGTGACAAACGAGTTACAGCCCACCTGTAGCCGTATTCACAATTATTCGAAACCGTTTCCGAACGATTCGACACGAAATTCGTGAGCGGCGAATCTGTGTCGATCGATTCGAAAACTGTTATTTATTTATTGATTTAACAATTTATTGCACACAATAAAGAAATACAGAGATATAACATAGATATAACTGACACAACAGGCACTACTTATTTCTAAAAGATATTTCTTCCAGCAGGCCTACAGAAAGGAAATGTTTAGCTAAGAAATGCAGATACGACGCGCACAATTAATGAATAATTATAAAATACATATGAATATGACTAATTTTCAGCAACTGTTATTCAGAATCCCGATAGATTCCACGGAAACTCTACTCTCTATAACATATGAAAATTTCATCAAAATTAACTGAAACCACATTTTCCTAAGAACTTTTGCGGGGTCCTTTGTCGGTTCCGTATCCGATTTCAGAGCCATTGTGAATACGGGTACTGATGGTAAGTTTTAATTCATACATTTAGGTTGCAGGTAACAAAAATGCAGAACCACAAGATCATTGTCACTGAGAGGACTAAGCTGAAATGCCTAATGCCTGTAATTGCGCTGATTATCCTTCAAACCGGAACACGACAATGCAAGCATCGTTGCTTGGCGGAAGAAATAGATAAGGCTGTGGTACTCAACCAGGCGGATTCTCTGTTGTGGTTTTAAAAAACATAGCGGGGTATCCCGTTCGAATAGGAGCCGCCCGACTGGGGAAGTACCTCCACCTTACAGAATACCGCAGCTAAACAATACTCTTTTAAATAGTATAGAACCGAGGCTTTGGCAGTGGAGGGGCATTTGCCTTTTTGCTGCCAGAGCAACGTGTTATAGAGGTGGGCAACGCATTGGCGATACTCTTGGTTTTGCTAATGTATATAGGCAGTGGTGACCACTTTCCATCAGGTGGCCCACTTGCCTGATTGCCTACCGTATGACATAAAAAAAAAGAAAAAATAATAATCTTTTAAATCTACATTCACACACCACATACAATCCTCCCAACTGTGACGTCCTCCAATCGGATTTCTTGTATATTTTTTCTTTAAGCGCCCGACGCAAAGGAAATGGGCACCCTCTGGTAGCGGTTGGGAGGTAGGAGGTGTACTCTCACGAGTACCAGCCGGCCGGCCGGACTGGTTATGCACGAATCGCCAAAAATAACCTAGGCGCCTATGTGCTGAACCCCCCCTGGGAGCACCTGTACCCG
The DNA here is from genome assembly GCA_905147135.1 of Blastobasis lacticolella. Taxonomy (NCBI): domain Eukaryota; kingdom Metazoa; phylum Arthropoda; class Insecta; order Lepidoptera; family Blastobasidae; genus Blastobasis; species Blastobasis lacticolella. The sequence goes on from LR990066.1 coordinate 10,018,972, forward strand.
GGAAGGCTTTGCAGGTTTCATCGGACGCGACATCCCGTGGGGACGGGGTGCGCAAGGATTTCTTGTCAAACTATCGTTATCTATGGTGGATTCTGATTGGATTCCATTATACATTCAATTCATCATCATCATTACAGCCCCGTAACAGTCCACTGCAGGACTTAGGGCCTCTCCCACGAAAGGGGAGGTTATTGCCATAATCTCCACGCTTGGCAGGCGGGTTCGAGATCGCAGTGTTTAAATATAACAATGGAAAATGCTGCTGCCCATTTTCCAGACTACGGAGACTCTTGCTCTTTTGCCTCGAAAACATTAGTCGCCTTGTACGACACCCATGAGTGTAAGGGGTTGGTGCTATTCTACACTCAATTAACTCAACTCAAATCTCGAGATTCGAGATTCGATTTTTAAATCACATTGGCAATCAGCCGAAAGACGCCCACTGCTGGGCCTATGCCTCCCCCAAAGATCTCCACGGCGGCCGGTCCTGTGCCCTCCGCATCCAGCGATCATGGTACCTGCGATCTTTACAAGGTCGTCGGTCCACCTTGTGGGAGGCCTACCCACGCTGCGTCTTCCGGTACGTGGCTACTCGAGAACTTTACTGCCCCATCGGCCATCGTTCTTCGAGCTATGTGCCGAATGTGATTGGTAATACCGAAAGAGTGCGGATTAAAAATAAACGAAACCAGTATCATGCGTCAAAATATCGAATGTTTCATGGCGAAAATCAAAATAGAAAACCGAATCGAGGCGAGAGATTAAAAATTGGCCAAGACTCGGATCGTACCGAGCAAGGCGATGAACAATCAAGTATAAGGCCTCCTGTCAGGTTCCCCTGTTATCAGACGCCATGATGATTACGCTAAGATGACTATACTTTTTGTAATTTTTAAAAATGATATAATTTTTTTTATTTCTAATAAGTAGAGCTCGTCTAATCTAAAATGACGCGCCCCACTATCGCATTAACGCACACAAGCAAGTTTAAAATATGGACGCAATACATATACAAATGCCGTTGTAATTGGTCATTCAGTTGCCGGTGAGATTCAAACGTAGGAGCACGCGTCGTTCATTGGCTCCCACACAGATGAAGTGTCGTTATCAATATTTGCACTCACACATCGAAATCAACTAACTAAGTAGTGGGGCGCATCATTTTAGACTAGACGAGCTCTACCTTTAATATTTAAAAATGTTAAACATTTTTTTGTGCCAATTACTTAACAATACACTACCTACTTGGTGATTTTTAGTGTGGACATGACTGACAGAATACCAGTGGGTGTGGGTTTCACCTTCACCCATACGATGAGTCATGGACTATTTTGTCTGTAAGACACTTTTGTATTAAACATACATTGTTACAAAAATCTGCTAATTTATAGGCAAATAAAGATTTTCTTTTTGAGGTTGGCTGAATAATGGGCAGCAGCGTTTTCCGTTGTCATATTTAAAACACTGCGATCTCCAAGCCTGCCAAGCGTGGAGATTACGGCAATGACCTCCCCTTTCGTGGGAGAGGCCCTAAGTCCGGCAGTGGGCTGTTGGGCTGTGATGATGGAAGGTTTCCATTCTCCCCCACCAGAGCCCTACCGGCCCGTAGTGCCGCCCACCGGCTGCGCCCAGGACTTACTGGATGTGGTCCTCCCCCCCGGCGGGATGGCTGCCAAGCACGCGGCCTCCGCTCCCTACCACGTCTTCTATACCACCATCACCAGTGCACCGGACACCCACCGGCAGGGGTACTCCATCACTTTCCAGGGTATGATGACATTTGTGGTGTGGTTTGACGACCTGAGTGGTTGGTTAACATGCCGGTCGCCACGCAGACGTCCCGGGTTAGCAATCCCGGCCGAGCAGAAGTTGAAATGATGAATTGTAATTTCTGTTACGGGTCTGGGTGTTATATGTGTAATAATTATGTATTCAAAAGGAATATAAGTAGTTTATCAGTTATCTAGCACCACATAACACATAGTTAACATAAGCTTTGCTTACTTTGGGGCCAGATGGCGCTGTGTGAATTGTCCAAGCACATTTATTTGTTTTCATTTATTTGACATGAGCTGGTGACCGTTTTTAGCTCCCCGTGTATAAAATAAAGTCGCTTTTGTACAATGGACGTGGTCGGACGTCCGACCAAGGTCCATCCAGGCGCATCCAAATTAATCCAAAAGTGACCTTATTTTGTACTGCGTAAGGATTAGTACCGACTGCAACTGACGGTTGGTCGGCTCCAGCCAAAACGGAACGTTTGTTACTAGTGTTTATGCTTCTCTTGCTATCAGTTGGGCTGATTCATGCATTTAGGTTGCAAGCAACAAAAATGCAGAACCGCAGGTGCGTTGTCACTGTGAGGACTATGATGAAATGCCTCATGCCTGTAATTGTGTTACTCAGACTGGACAGGTATCATAGGAGCCATGTCCAAGTTGCAAAATGTTCAGTGGTAGAAAAATGTCCAAGTTGCAAAATGAACCTGGACATTGTGCAACTTGTACATTGTGCAACTTGGACAGTGTGCAACTTGGACAGTGTGCTTCATGGACAATTTGCTCCCACTGAACATTTTGCAACCTGGACATTTTGCAACTTGGACATTTTGCAACTCGGACATTTTGCAACTTGGACATTTTGCAATTCGGACATTTGTGGCGATGGACGTGGTCGGACGTCCGACCAAGGTCCATTCAGGCGCATCTAAATTAATCCAAAAGTGACTTTATTTTGTACATTGTAACGATGAGTATCGACTGACGGTTGGCGGGTCCAGCCAAATCGCAGCGTCTATTACTATTAAAACACATATTCTTTTTATAGAAGACCTGACCTATTATTGACGACCTGAGTGGTTCAGTTGACTATTATGCCGGTCGCCACCCAGAGGTCCCGGGTTCGATTCCCGGCTGAGTAGAAATTGAAATGATGAATTTTTATTTCTGTTACGGGTCTGGGTGTAGTATGTATAATAAGTATGTATTTGAAACAAAAATTATGTAAGTAGTTTAGCAGCTATCTAACACGAGCTTTGCTTACTTTGGGGCTAGATGGCGCTGTGTAAATGTGTCCAGTATATATTTTTTTAATTTTTTATAGAAATCCTCGACCGCAGTCTTGGTGAGCTGAAATGCTCCCTGCAAATAAACTTCGTAGTGGAAATCTTTTGGCTGTTGGCGCAGTATTACTTTGCTGGTTATAGGTGAGTAAGGTATGCTTTCTAATGGCTGATGGATTTTTGTTACTCCTTTTCCTTTAGGCGGAAAATGTCCAAGTTTCAAAATGTCAAAATTGTAAAATGTCCAAGTTGCAAAATGTTCAGTGGAAGCAAATTGTCCAAGTTGCACACTGTCCAAGTTGAACATTGTACAAGTTGCACAATGTACAAGTTGAACATTGTACAAGTTGCACAATGTACAAGTTGCACAATGTCCAGGTTGCATTTTGCAACTTGGACATTTTTCTACCACTGAACATTTTGCAACTTGGACATGGCTCCTATGATACCTGTCCAGTCTGGGTAACACAATTACAGGCATGAGGCATTTCATCGTAGTCCTCACAGTGACAACGCACCTGCGGTTCTGCACTTTTGTTGTTTACAACCTAAATGTATGAATCAACCCACCTGATGGTAAGCGGTAACTGTCGCCCATAACATCTACGATTCATGCATTTAGGTTGCAACAGCAGATGCGTTGTCACTGTGAGGACTAAGATGAAATGGCTCATGCCCGTAATTGCGCTGGCTGCCTTATCCTTCAAACCGGAACACAATGCAAGCATCGTTGCTCAGCAGCGGAAATAGATAAGGCGGTGGTACTCACCCAGGCGGACTCCTCAGGCTTGACAGAGTCCTACCACCTGAGATGTTACGGGCGACAGTTACCGCTTACCATCAGGTAGGCTGTTAGCTCGTTTGTCAAATGTATGAAAAAACGACAGGCGTTGTCGCGCGTTATATATACTATTTAATAAAAACGTGACCACCATGCAGATGCTGGTAAGTGACGATGCGGCCGAGGATTTTTTTTTTATGTCATACGGTAGGCAAACAGGCAAGCGGGCCACCTGATGGAAAGTGGTCACCACTGCCTATAGACATTAGCAACACCAAGAGTATCGCTAATGCGTTGCCCACCTCTATAACACGTTGCTCTGGCAGCAAAAGGCAAATGCCACTCCACTGCCAAAGCCACGGTTCCCCAAATCCCCACCCCATGGAGCACTGTCGAATTATCTAGTGTCAAATACTCAACTGAGTGAGCCAATAGCCCCGCTGGACAGGACACATCGGAGTTACAAATCCACCAGTACACAACCACTTCGCCGTGTGGCGTCCGGCACAGTAGAATAGCACCAACCCCTTACACTCGTGGGTGTCGGACAAAGCGACTTATATTTCCAAAGCAAAGTATCTAGAGTCTCCGTAGGCTGGAAAATGAGCAGCAGCGTTTTCCATTATTATATTTATAGCACCGCGATCTCCAACCCGCCTGCCAAGCGTGGAGATTATGGCAACGATCTCCCCTTTCGTGAGAGAGGCCCTAAGTCCTGCAGTGGACTGTTATGGGCTGTGCTGATATTTATTTATACCGCCCCCACCCAGTGCGAAGAAGCTGACAATACTGTACGGCCTGGAAAGCCCTGACCTTGAGACCATCAGCTCCCAGGAACCACAAGTGGACGCTCACTACTTGAAAATGACGACGACCTTCGGGTTACAGCATACGTAAGTTATCCTTATTCTTTTCTTATACATAGTAAAAGGTAAAGTCACTTTCCACGTCTGTCTGTCTCTCCATTAACTCCTAAACACGTAACGGATTTCGATGCTGTCTTTTTTATGTTTTTAGGCAAACAGGCAAGCGTTACCTGAGGGAAAGTGGTCACCACTGCCTATAGACATAAGCAACACCAAGAGTATCGCCAATGCGTTGCCCACCTCTATAACACGTTGCTCTGGCAGCAAAACAGCAAATGCCTCTCCACTGCCAAAGCCACGGTTCCCCAAATCCCCACCCCATGGAGCACTGGAGACCTTACTCACCGGCAGAAACACAATACTATTTAAAAGAGTATTGTTTAGCTGCGGTATTCTGTACGGTGGAGGTACTTCCCCAGTCGGGCGGCAACAATTCGAACGGGATATCCCGCTATGCCCTCTCTTAGAAACTTTACTATTATAAATAATAATCTTAGCGTTATTGTCTCGGATGTGGTCGCGCGCACTAAGGCTCGGGCTTCGCCTTGACCATGATCCAGAATTTGGCGAATCAGCTTGGATTACAGTGGAGCGACTGCCATCTGACCCCCGTGACCCTGCCACCAGAGGAACCTGACCAGATTGGATCATGGTTACACATTCAGGCGCCTGAATGTGCTGTTGTAAGAGCATCGGTTAGTGTACATGGCCGCAGCGGAATTTGAACCCGGTACTACTCGCTTACGAGTCGGATAACCTAACCGCTCGGCCGGAGGCTCTCAATCATCAATTCAATCATAATCCCTATTACTATAAGTCCGTGTGGTGTCCGGCAGAGTAGAATAGCACCAGCCCCTTACACTCGTGGGTGTCGTACAAGGCGATTAATGTTTTCGAGGCTAAACACCGTTGGCCGGATAATGGGGTATAGCGTTTTCCATTGTTATAGTTATAGCACAACGATCTCCAACCTCCCCTTTCGTGGGAGGGGCCCTAAATCCTACAGTGGACCGTTATGGGCTGTGAGGATGATGATCACCCCTATTATCCAGTCCAACCTAGTTTATCTTCTGCAGTAAGATGATGGTACTCTGCTACGAAGACGGCTCCCTCCGCGTGGTGGTCTCCACGGCTAACCTCTACTACGAAGACTGGGAGAACAGGACGCAGGGGTGAGTTCTCATTTTGTTACACACACAATACACATACACGAACTTTCTCCCACGCACACTAAGGTTGTGGCATGAACTGCCTGGAGAGGTTTTCCCTGGAGAGTGCAACATGGAGTTCTTCAAGAGAGGGGTTAAAAGGTTTTTGCGGGGTCGGCAACGCGTGAGTGATGCCTCTGGTATTGCAAACGTCCATAGCAGCGGAGACTGCTTACCATCAGGCAGGCCGCAAGCTTGTTTGTCACCTTGGTGGTATAAAATCACACACAAACATACATACATCTCCTCATATCCCACTAACATGCAGGTTCTTTTAAGATTCGAGTGATTAGGAAAGCTGTAGTTACCTATTGGAAAACTTATTGTAAAGGGAGAGAACGTTGCCACATTATCGAAAAAATACACAATTTATTGCCCATTCATACGTCCATGGCAACAGTCATGCCACAGCCAACTCCTCTGATACATCGGCAAGAATTATATCGTACAACGTCTTACACTATAATAATCATCTTGGCGTTAATGTCCCGGTTATCCTCTCGAGAACGAGGGCCCGGGGTCCGCCTTGACCATGATCCAGGATTTTTCGATCAGGTAATTACAGTGGAGCGACTACCATCTGACCTCCGTGACCCTGCTACCAGGGGAATCTGACCAGATTGGATCATGGTTACACATTCAGTTACCTGAATTTGCAGGTTTCATCACGATGTTTTCCCTCACCGTATTAGTGATTATTATTATTTATTACCTTTCCCCTAGTCTCTGGTTCAGTCCCAAATGCCCGGAGCTGCCTCCCGGGGCGATGCCCACCGCAGGGGACTCTCCCACTGGCTTCAAGCGCTCCCTCACTCGCTACCTCTCCCACTACCAGATGCCGCAACTCTCCTACTATCTGGAGAGGGTGAAGAGATGCGATTTCAGTCATATCAAGTGAGTACATACATCCATACATACATACACTGAAGATTGGTGCCATGCATTTTCTTGTTAGGAACATCTTAAATAAACTTAATGCGCTTATTATATATGACTAAATTCAGTCGTCAAAATTCGGCAGCAATGAGCGTGAGAACAAACCAAAACGGAATGTTTTGCTAATAAAATAAGGTCCATTTTTGTATCACGCATTTTGGAAAGCGGACCGACGCGTAACATAATATAAGTGATACAAAAATGGACCTAATTCTATGAGTAATACATTCCACTTTGACATGCTCACACGGTTTTTGCGTCTGGATTTAAAAAAAATAAGAAAAGTAGGATGACTCCGAACAAAGGTACATCGTGCGGCTTATGTGTATGTGTGCCCTATACCTACGCACGCATTACAACCCGCGTCACGAAAGAAGAGACTCGTCAAATGGCAGTGGAGGGGATTTCGCGCAGGTAATCGTATGCAGCGCAAGTCGAACCACGTGACCCGCCAAGGCTCTTCCTATTTGACACTAGCTATACAGAATTTGAGGGCGCCGAAGGTTAGTCTACGTCATCGAGTAAGAGAAACAGCCCACTTTTATAGTTTTAGAGGTTTAGGCGACCCACAAAACGTTGGTCAGCCCGTGCACAACCTGATACAAAAACCGAAACGAAAAAGAAAAAAAAATGACCTTATGAGGCTGAAAAGCGAAACTGCCAAAAGGATGTGAGGCCGGTCTTTTTACTTATACATAGAACCCACACAAGAGGACTTTTCCCCACTTTTCGTTTCCGCTACGAAAAGTAGTAATACGGGTCACTAAAAAAATTTTTAGACCCCTAAAAAAGGCCGTGTGGTGTCCAGCAGAGTAGAATAGCACCAACCCCTTACACTCGTGGGTGTCGTACAAGGCGACTAATGTTTCCGAGGCAAAAGATCAAGAGTCTCCGCAGTCTGGCAAATGGGCAGCAGCATTTTCCATTGTTATATTTAAACACTGCGATCTCCAACCCGCCTGCCAAGCGTGGAGATTATGGCAATGGCCTCCCCTTTCGTGGGAGAGGCCGTAATTCCTGCAGTGGACTGTTACGGGCTGTGATGATGATGATACAACATTTTGTTTTAAAATGTAATAAAAAGATCTACGGAAGGTCAAATTGGTAGGCAAACAAGAATTTGGCAACCTTATCCTTCGATAAAGTTTGGGTACTAAGTACTCTTACGGTCTGGAAGTTGAACTACTTTTTTTACTATGATTAAGCGTCGCCTAAACTTTTTAGTACATTCGCGTTAAGAAAATAGTCAGTAAAGGTGTTTTCACAGTGGCGAAATATTCGAATAAATTTATATTTAAAAAAAAGATTAAGAGCGGCTTCCACCAAATTCTAAACACATTTAGGAATGATTTTTTAACGTTTTTTTAAGTACATATAAGTTTAAATGCGTTTAAGACTCTATGTTTATAAAAATCAGTTGATAAAAATCAACTTAATTGTCTCAAATTTAAAATAAGGTCAACGATATCCCATGGATATCCCTTTGCTTAGCAGCAAGTCTAGTATTTGCTGTTTATTCCAACAGGCAAGGTATTCATTTTCATTATTTTCTGCCGCCAACTGGTCACTGAGAAGTTAGTTTTCTAATTAGTTGCGACCCGATTGGTCTCTAGGCCGGCGGACAACGATGACTCACTATTTTCCTATCGCGAACTAACTATAGAGCAATCGGGCATCAGCCTCCGCCACACTGACGACCTGAGTGGTTCAGTGGTCTGCCACGCAAGAGGTCCCGGGTTCGATTCCCGGCTGGGCAGAAATTGAAATGATGTATTTTAATTTTTGTTACGGGTCTGGGTGTTCTATGTATAATAAGTATGTATTTAAAAGTATATAAGTAGTTTATCAGTTATCTAGCACCCATAACACAAGCTTTGCTTACTTTGGGGCTAGATGGCGTTGTGTGAATTTGTCCACGGTTATTTATTTACACTTTGTGCAATAAAACGCGTTGCCTGCGAGTGTGTGTGTTCCCTGATCATTATAATCTAGACGCCTTCAAGGCTAGAGTGAATAGGCTGTTCCTAGACAGGCATGCTCCATCATCGGCCGCATCTTCACTTACCACCAGCTGAGATGGCGGTCAAATGCCTGTCTTGTTTATTATCTGTCCAAACTGACTTGTCTTATTTGGTTATTTTATTTATTTTATTTATTTATTTAGGACAACCAACAAGACTTACACTAACAAAGTTATAGCATCTTATAGCTTAAATAGTTTTTCTTTCTAAGTGCAGCCTTAATTAAAGGTTACCACGACAAGAAATGTAGACAACTTCGTTTAACATATTGTTTAACGTACATTATTGTTTAAATTACTTAAAGTATTTTAAATATATATTTTGGAAAAACGATGTTAAGTTGTTAAGGAAATTATGTATTCAAATTGATAATGTGCAGCAGTGTTCGTTGAAATTAACATTATATGTGTTTCTTGTATAATTTTCGACATCTATACACAATATACGTAGCGTGATTGACAAGATACGGCAAGTCGTGATTTTTATTTCATTCATTTCATTTATTCGCTGTTAAATGGTATAATATGGTTGTTACAAATAAGCATTCGTAGTGGATTTTCGGTATTGTTTGTTCACCAAATAAGACAAGTCAGTTTAAACGGATCATATATAGTCTAATGCCTAATACAAAGGCATCACAGTAACAACGCATCTGCGGTTCTGCATTTTCGTTGGCTGCAACCTAAATGCATGAATCGTAGATGTTACGGGCGACAGTTTCCGCTTACCATCAGGCGGACTTTCTGCTTGTTTGTCAATGACAAAAAAAAATCCTGACAAATGCATTTCTCCCCTCCAAAAGCGTGTTCCTGGTGGCGTCAGTGCCTGGGTCCCACTTCGGCGTGGAGTGGGGAATGACGCGGGTGGGGACCCTTCTGAGGCAGCATTGCTGTATCCCCCCGGGGGAGGACCGGCAGTGGCCGCTCATTGCCCAGGCTAGCAGCTTGGGCACCTATGGGATGGACCCGAAGGTGGGTAAAGGTGGTGTGTATTTATATATATATATATATATATATATATATATATATATATATATATATATATATATATAGATATACCTTTGGGCACTTTGTGGCTCAGACGTGCCGTATAGGTAGTAATTTGTTGATCCAATTTCACTTGTTGATCCAGGTGTCTTTTGTTGATCCGATGCCAGCTGACCATAAATATGTAGCTCAGTTCGGAGCCATAAGTGTCACGATGAGTAATAATAATAATTAAGGGATTTTTATACAAATCCACCTTTTTGGCGTATGAGCAGTTGTTGATCCAATTCAAATGGGCCAATCAGGGCGCAGCATTTGCTAAGGGCTTCCTCATTGGCACGTTTGGGCTACTATATTACTGGCTACAGTAACTTAATAATGTCTAGCTAGTATTTCTAATTCTTCTCTCCTCTCCAAAGTAGTAGATAATCTTGTCTTAGAAAAAGAAAAACTCACAAGAAATCAGTCTGGAGTACCGTGACTCCAGATCAAACCTCAATACTTGTTTTTTTTGGACGGGACTCTTTCCTTTTTTAACTATTTCTTTGGACAATTTTTTTTGTCTTTTTTGTTTTTATCTATAGTTGTATTTCTTTAACATACTTACTCTTCTTATTGTTTCTTATTTTCTCACTTCTTTATTCACATATAGCGTTTTTATTTTGGTGATCATTCTCTTTATTATTGTCTTCATTGATTATACTGTTGTCGCTTTCATTATCTTCAATTATATTATCGTTTATTTCTGCTTCTATTTGTTTCTCTTTATTTTTGAAAGTTTCGATTTTTTTGTCCTTAATATAATCACATTTACTGGTTTCATTTTCTTTGCTATCTGTGTCACTATCAGTTTCATTATTTCTTTTCTCAATTTCGTTAACATATGAATCAGTTATTTCACTTTCAGAATCTTTTTCTATAGGATTTTCTTTGTTTATTGAATGATTTTCAATTTCTAAAAGACTAAAAGTCTGCTGCCAACAAGTAACTTTTGAATAGCTTGTATGGGTAATCGATAGTTACTGGCATGCATAAATCAAAATTGCCGTACTGGCCAGATACATGCGGGCAGCGGCCGGCTTAAGTTGTATGAAATTCCATATCTGTCGTATTTTGCGGCCAAATAAATTACTATGTAAACTCATATCTGTCCTGTAATTTAAAAATGGAATGACCTTTTACTTCGAAACATGGCTACCAAGGAGGTAACTAATAAAAGGTTTTTAATTATATTTCGAACTGGCTTGCAAATAGAAAGCTGTTTATTGAAAAAAAAAAACAAAGGAACCTTATGGCGTATGAAAAATTATTATTGTTTGTTATTCGTCATTAAACTTAAAAAGTAAAATTGTGTTTTTAAATTCCGCGCATTGTTTGAGAAAAGTACTATACCAGCCTTGGCCACAGCTAGGCATTGATGGATTGATTAGTTGCTGGCCGCTGCAGTAATGTACTATTAATGTCATTGGTACATGCGTGGATTTTAACCTGCAACCTTTGGAATGAAATGCATACGTACGCCTGAACCACTATGCCAGCTAAATTCTGACGTCCCCAAACAAATATACTAGTTTTGTTAAAACCATTAGGTACCTACCAAAATTATAAGGGTTTATTAAGTTAAGTACCACATGCGACTAGTCCCTTAACTCGTATGGGAAAAGTGCGACTGTATGTGGATATGTTAGTAAGTACGTGCATGATTTGACCGTATACTGGTTGGTATGATGCTATTGTCATCAGCAGCAGCGCGGGCGTTGAGACTAGAGGATTCAATCCCGGGCCTTTCTTCTAATTCCGGGATTTCGGGATTATCTAAAGTCAAACCCGGGATCCCGGGACAGTCCCAGGATTGAACTTATATTGGAAATAGCAATAAAAAAGTTAGTAATCAATATCAAAATCCGATAAAACTTAAATTGCCCAAAGAAAAATTATTTTCTTTTGGCAATTTAAGTTTTAAATAAAAACGATTAAACAAGATTATACATCAAACTTCGACGAAACACGCATTTTAACAATACATGAGACCTATAAAATTGCAAATTAAGTTGTGAAAAAATTTACTCAGTAAGACATTAAGGTAAGTCAACAAAAACTTAAAAACTACAGAGATCAATATTATGTAAACCAGTACCTTTTTTAAATAAAGTTGACCTGACAGTAACTACTTTATATTTGTATTCACTAATCATTATTTAAGTATTTGATTTGCAAAATATTTTACGATTCTTTAAAGATTTGCTTAAGAATCGATATAAAGATTTGTTTCCAATCTTGTTTTAGTTTGTTGCACATAATAAGTGCAGAGGCTGCAAAAGCGTCTTCAGGCTCGATGGAAATAGAAGGAACACTTCGTGCTTGAAGAAATTCTTCAATTAATTTCAGGAATAAATTTAAGAAATAAATTTCAATCCTATCCCGAAAATCCCGGGATCAAAATGAGGCCCGAATCCCGAGATTCGTTATCCTGGGATCGAATCCTTTACTATCCCTTTGGGATGGTTGTAAATTATGGAATTTCTAGTTAAATGTTAGTGCTTCTATTTGTCAGAATTAACATTAAATACGTATTTTAGGGAGTAATTACTTTATTCCATTGTACTTGTAAAGCTTTTAAAAGCGCCGAGAGCCGGAACTCGAAAAAGATCTCTGAATAACCTGAAGCCTTATAGATACTAACATGCTTTCAATATAACTAGGTAGCACGCAACATCCACAATTTATGTATAAGTCACACACGAAAATGTCTATTAATCAAAACCCAAACTTTGATTTATATTACAAACCATAAATTGACAGACTTTCGACAAAACAGGTAGTAGGTAGGGTCCTTAATTTTTCTGCAACTTTGGTATGGATACCTAGTTCAACTAAAAATAATAAATATTTTAGAATAGTTGGAACGACGTGTAGGATTATATAGCAATGTGTTAACAGTCAAGTGGGCTTTTTCAAAATAGGGTAAGGTAATGTACCTCTTTAACTTTACTTAATTTCCATCTTCATCTTAAATTGCCAGCAATGTACCAACAGCAGATTTAATTGACAATTAAATGTAAGTGACAGCCCCTCAAGCCAACTTAATTGAATTGGGCAGTTAATTCACTGTATTTTATTATGATTTGTTAATACATGCAAATAATTGCTAAGGGAGCATATATTATATTATCAGTTTCAAAAAATGCCAGCTTGAAAGCGATAACAAACTGTAAAGTCCCCGTCACGAGAAGCTATAAATTTAGTAAAAACCCATTCAAGGATTCACAACCTTATTTCGAACAAATAGAAATAACAAGTTTAAAAATGACAACCAGTAGAACCTATTCCGCGAAAAAAATTTAAACTATGACGCTGGAACGAAACGCAAACTACCTAATTCGAAATTGCGGCCGCTAATATTTACGTTCCATGTGTCTAACGCGTTCCAGTACCTACCACAAATCATTAGAAAACAGCGCTTTAAATCGCTAAAATATAACGCGACTAAGTGAAATTATTTTTGTAATACACGTAGGTATGTTACTTTGAGTAGATTGAAATTACAACCGAGGCGGATCTTACAATGTATGGAGCATTGCGAATATAAAATATCTAGATTACCGTTACGGTATCGGTACCTATTCGGATCAAAACAAGTATTACTGGAAGTACGAGTATATAAATTGATCAACAAACTAATTGATTTTTGAAATATATTCGGAGCCAAAAAGTCTTCGTGCATTTAAAAAATTTAGCCGTTACGGATCCACTATTGCATGAAATTGTTGGAAAAATATTTATCGAGTATAGGTACTATTGACGAATACATTTGGCAACATCGCATAATAGAATGCTACGTTGCCATTTCGCCCGAGAAATACGCAACTGGATTCAAGTTATTCGATGCAAAAGGCGGAGTCAGCAATGTACGGGGTCGTGGCTGGATCAACTAAGTGTGCAAAGAGGTGTTTATATATATATATATATATATATATATATATATATATATATATATATATATATATATATATATAAATACACATACATATATACATAATAAAATATATACAGGTATTGTAGATTCTAATAATACTGATTAAAAATAATATTAATGACTCTGTTCGTTTGAGACAATTAATTGAATTTTATCCCTTAAACTGATTCCTTTTTTTTAAATATAAATTCTTTGCAAATGTACTCCACTGTGAAAACACCTTTGCTCACTATTTTCTTACGGCGAATGGAGTAAAGTGCCACAAGCTACGATCTTGACACAACTCTTTTGCCTCTTTCCTATTCATACATCTCCTATACATACATTTACACGGGTTGTGACAATGACAATAAAATTCAAAAAATAAATTTGGCTTTAATATCCCGGTTCTGCTCTCGAGAACGAGGGCCCGAGGTCCGCCTTGACTATGACCCAGAATTTTTCGATCAGGTAATTACAGTGTTTAGTCGCTTCAAAATCTAACCTCCATAACCCTGCTACCAGGGGAACCTGACCAGATTGGATCATGGTTACAAATTCAGTTGCCCGAATTTGCAGGTTCCATCATGATGTTTTCCTCACCGTAAGAGCATCGGTTAGTATTCAACTAATGCACATAACTCAGAAAATAGTTATTGGTAGCCGCAGCGGGACAATGACAATGATGATTTATAATAGTGTCCGACCGAAAGTCAATTTTGGCTGAAGTCGAAGCCGATAAGCTCTTAAGAAATGTTCAAGATTAGCTACAAGCATTGTGCATAATCGAATAGACAAACATTTGTGGCGACATCTATCGCTCTATCGCTCACGATCACGAGTACACAAACACAAAGTTGGCAAGCATCCGCACACAGATGGCGCTGACTACATCGCGCTAGAGAAATGTGCCAACTCCGTGGCATACATAAACTTCCGACGATCAACTGTCGGACCCTTGGTCCCCTGGTCACGACACCCGGCCAGGTGGGTAATTACCCTTTTCCACCTTCTCCATCTTCGCTTGCCAACATTGGCGGCTTTCTTAATCCTGCACCGCCAAACATTAAATAATAAAGGATCCATATATGAGCCCTGGGGCACTCCTCAGGGAATAGTAGCAAACTGACTGACAGCCTGACTTCTGTTGCGAAGGTATGAGTCAAACCACTGCAGCAGATCGCCGTGTACCCCGACTTGTTCAAGCTCAAATATAAATATGCTTGGACAATTTTTCCCAGCGCCATCTAGCCCCATCTAATCCCAAAGTGAGCAAAGCTTGTGTCATGGCCGTTAGATAACTGATAAACTACTTTTATCTACACTCATAGCGTAATGTTCCAATTTCATATTCGAAAACAGTCGTTTAAGGATTCACTTTTTTCACGCCAGTCTATAAAATTTTAAAAAATTACTTTTCGATACAGCATTTCCCATACTAATTTCATTACAGCTGTATCGTAAAATAACTTTTTAATCATTATGCAACACTTATATTTTTTAATTTTTTGTCGGGCGCCGGGACACGGCGAAATGTAGGCTGAATACCTAGATGTCTTTAACAAATTCAAAATTTAAATTTTCTTGTTTATATTCTGTGTAATTATTTTCCCGCTAAACAGAATATTTTTTGTAATTGTTGTAATTTGTGTTTGTGAATGTTTTTTCTTATTTTAAGCAAATAAATAGATAAATGTGAAAGTAGTAAAGTGAATTTCCCACCGCTTGATATCCTCGACTCGCAACTGACTCGCAGCTTACTTCCAGCAAAGTTGAGAAAATTATAGGTACGATATTTTAACATAAAAATATGAGTGTAGATAAAGTAGTGTATGCAACTGCATATAATTAGGTATTAAAACACTCGTGTCAAACTATTATCATACTCGGCTACGCCTCGTATGATAAACAGACATTCATGTTTTAATACTATTATACACAAGCTAGATGGCGCTGTAGCAGTAAATACCAGTCTCTGTACTTCTCCGATTTAAAAATATAAATAGTGACATTTTCTATCTAAATTGACCAGTTTATAGTTGTTAAGACATTAAATAACCAGTGAAATTGTTAGTGACTAAATAAATATTACCAGTGTAGTGTAAACCAGTTATTAAAACAGTGACATCTATGTGGAATAACTTTTGTGTTAATCTTGACTCCGACAAAAAACTATATATGTATGAACCTTTATATTATTGGCAAAAGCGACTGTGGTCATTATCGTGAACTAAAATTAGTGAATTAATTACATAATTTACTCAATCAGTGGCCGAAAAAGTACCTTCTTTGTATGTTGTGTTGTACCGGCATAAGTACAAAACTCAATTTGCGTATTACGCACAAGACCCTCATTCGATCCCACGCATGGACATTAGTTTTTTTTTCTTTCTTTTGTTTTTGCAGATAGTTATTTTCAAGAGTAAATTAAGCCTCTGTCGAGGTTTTGTGTGGTGGAAAACGTTTAACACAAAGCATCGGACAGAATACACAGTGGCGACATCTATGTACTGAGCGTGGCAAGTGCTCGTTTACGCAAAGCATCTGACCAAAATACATTACGCATTTTTCGGACAGTAGCGACATCTGTGCACAGAGCTAAGAACTCTCTTCTCAGTCAGATAACACTGATCCTTATCACGCTAGATCCGTAACTAAGCCACAATCATAGATCCCGAGAGATGGCGCTTAAAATATCTAGTCGTGGAACTTGCTGTGTATCATGTAGAAATATTTTACCTAAAAGAGAGCATCTGCAGTGTTATGTTTGTAAAAATTATTTCGATTTGGACTGTGCAAGTGTATCCGCTAAACTGTTTACTTCCATGAAAAATAAAAATAACTGGAAATGTAAAACGTGTAGACCAAATGCCATGCAAACAAAATGTAATGTTCAAAAGTTAACTGCACCTGGTAGTTTAACCCCCAAGTCACAGTCTAATCGAGAACAAGTTGCCAAGCCGACACCATCACCCATGGTGTCCATCAATTCAAAACAGGTTCATGACACGGATATAGAGATAATATGTGAGCGGTCTATTGATAATTCACAAGTACTGCCTTCTCTATCTGTTACCGAAGGCTTTATCTCCTCTTCTCCAAACGAGTGCACCTTGGAAGCCCCTAAGGAAATTTATGATAATACAGTAGGAGCACAAAAGGAAGAAAACCAGTTGGGATTTACGAACGTAACATGTAGACGAACTTGTAAAATAAATATTAACACGGGAAACTCATTCGATCCTTTACTCAGCGATGAAAGTTTAGACTTTGTTGAAACCATCTGTGAACAGCCTGCCCTTAGCATGAGCTGCCCACAGAAAATGTTACATGATAGTAGAGAAGCTGAGGTGTTAAAGGAGAAATTAAATAACCTGCAAGCTCAATTAAATGGGGCTGACCAGACTATTGAAGAGTTAGCTTTAGAAAACACCGTACTTAAAAGGCAATTAGCAGACTATGAAAGACAGACCAACTTCCTAAAAGATATATGCACGTCACCGGTTCCTCATACAGCGATTACCACATCAACAAAAAGAAAGAGACGTCGCCGCGCTATTCGAAAAGATATCTCTATCAACATATCACCGTTATCTAAAGTGGGAAGCACCCTCCAAAGTACACTAAACGGAATGGAAGGGAATCTAGATCAACGAAATAATACTAAAGTAGAGAACTATGAAACGGAAAATAGGAAACGGGTACATCGGGAAGAAAAAGCAGTGGTACGAAGAAAAATATTGCTATTAGCGGATGAGACGGGTAGAGGACTTCGTGAGATTCTACAGAAGGGTCTGGGTGAGAATTATGAGGTTACTGCTGTTTTAAAGCCTTATGCTTCTCTTGGCCAGGTTACGCGGGAGGTGCACCAACATAGGGATTTTACAAAAAGGGATTATGTTATTATACTGGCCGGTTCCCACGATAATAATGTAGTAAAATTTCAATCAGCCTTGTACTATTGTCTAGAAGTTCTCAAAAATACCAATGTTATTATGGGAAGAATATTTAAAAATGATTATTTAAATGAAGGGAAGTTAAGTCAGTTGTGTGAATTAATAAATGTAAATTTTAGTAACTTGCGACTGGTGGGGTTGCACGTGTTATATTATATGGTATTATGGTCTATTTTTAATTGTTATTTAAAAGTAAAACTATCGTAATTAATAATAAATAATATTGCCAAATAAAATTATAGTCGTTTCAGAACGAATGTACGAAACTCCTGAACGATGTTTAATCTTTGAGCACATTCAGTACTAATTAACTAAAAGTTTGGTTTCCAAATATTTAATGTATCTTATAATTATTTAAAATAGTTTTAAGAACTATTTCGATGAATTTGGTTATTATCTTTGCACAATATTTCATAGTTAATTAGAATTATTATAACGTGCTGTCATTGGTTGAAATGTAACGGCTTCTAACTTCCGTTTGAATGTTGGTTATATAAACCCAGTCGAGAGACTGGGAGGGGCTTGTTGCTCCAGACCCGGCACAGAGTTAAGTACAAACTTGCATTGTTTTATTGTTGCTTTATATTTTGTATTAGTTTTATTCATCTATATAATCGGTTATTGATTGAATCATACGTAATACTATTGTCCCATTTTTAGGGATTTTGTATTTTGCCATGTATTATTATGTTCAGAATATATTGTTATATTTCCCATGTAACTTTGTTTGCTATGATTGCCTATCCTATGATATAATAACTTATCTAATTTGATCCAATATGTGTGTTTAAATATGCTTTTCCTGTCTGGAATAAATAGCTATTTATATTTAACTAATGTGCCCTATTTTTATTTCATTAAGCTTTCCACCCTTAGTTTTCGATAAAATACTAGACCACCATCATTAATATCTTCTAAATACTTAAATTCACACGCGAGATCTGTACACTCTATACACCTTATCTAACATCAGAAGTGGGATAAAGGACTCGCAACGTCCTACAATATTTCTAACATTCTTATTTTTTTTTTATGTTACGTCGTGATCTTTCCGCCCGCACGAGCCTGTGGAAGCTGGATTCTTCTTACGACGCGGAACGGCGAGTACCTGCAGAATGCAGATGCGGGACTACGATGTTTGGTCCTCGACGAAACTGCTATTTACAGTTTTTAATCGGTGAGTCGTTCATTCATTTCTCTCATCGAATGTGTAACGAACAAATTGAGAAAGTCGAGAAAGTCATAAGTTGCTATGCACCAACTTAGTGGCAGAATTACAATTTAATTAATTTTACAATGGATTTAAAACTAAAGTTCCTGTCCAGAAACGAATACGAACACAACAGTAAAATTTGAAAATTATTTGTTTAATGAAGGGTATGCTTTGATTATAATTTTAACTTTGACCGTCAATACTTTTTAAATTATTTTGAAAAGCTGCCTACAACATTAAAAAGAAAAAGTCTTTGTAATTTTTTGTGGGTAAGAAATAATTTACCAAATGAATGTAAATACGAGTAGTTAAATTCCAAATTGGTTTGTGTTAGGTTATTTGCACTATGTAACGTTAATGTGAATTACTTTTTATGTTTAGTTTTTTTTGGTGTAGTAGCCGATCGACTGTGTTACCTATGACTAAGTATATCCGATGGACCTAGTACAGGTTTGGTTAAAGAATAAAACATGAGCTGACAGGATATTGATAGATTCTACTTTATGATTTTAACTATTGAGAAATTGCTATTCTAAGTTTATAGCTTAACAGGTGTACGTGCACGTTATATAAGCATGACTAGTACAGCAGTACCTTTTCATCAGCATCATAAATTTAAGAGTTGGACTCCTGCCGATGGAGCAATCTACCTACAAGTACCTACCTATTACAAAAGTGTGATGAATGAACGTCAATGAGTAAAAATGTTAGTGATGTCTATTAATTTCGATTTGTTTTTCCTTGAAAAAAAAAGAGTATTGCTTTGAGTTACATACTACAAGACAGCTAGTAGTAGCGGGTGTTTTACAACCATAGGGTCAGGAATGATCGAGCGAACATGGTACTGTGCTGTTTCCATTTTTCAGATAACACACGAGGCCCTTCTACAAGTAAATGGGCATCGTCACTACAATCTACGATGTCTTGCACGACTTACGGACTTCTCCTCTGAAGAACGGAACGAGACCTAAACCTGGACTTGCGCCGTGCTGTTTTCATCACGTTGCGAGACTGGAACACCTTGTTTAAATCGACGATGGGAGCGACATCGCTAAAACGGTAGCAGGTAACACCCTGAAGGGTTCTGCATTAATACTGCATAAGACGCGGACGACTTAATCCCTGAAACTCGTGCTTCAAACTATACTGACTAGTTTGAAAGAATAAGTTTAAATTTATTTTATTTTAATTTATTTTCTATATAGACGCTATATTTTCCCCATATTAAAGTTAAATTTTAAACAAAAGTATGTGAATGCCAACTGAAACCGTTAAAAACGGTAATCGCATAATTTCTTTTTCAATAACAATACTTTTGTTGTATTTTCAAAATGGATTTCTAGTTATTCATTGCATAAAATGATTTAACGCCAATAATATGATTCAGTAATATGATACTGTGATGTGAGAATGGCCACTTTTATGAACTGCATATGTGATTTATTTGTGCGAGTATTATACACACTTTATTATACAACTTCACAGCAGTGTTACACTACACTTCATTAAGTTATATGTTCATACTACACGAAACCGACAGTAACTACCTATCTCGATCTTAAAAAGTTTTTTTTTTCCATACAAATTTCGTAGTACGTTTTTACCCACTTACATTAGGGGTTAAAGTTAACCCAAGTCAAGTTCTCTATAAATTCTATAAATTCCGTAAGAAATGATTTTAGACGAATATTGAGAAATCCTTTCATAGAAGCCATCAGTACAAAATTATATATATGCTTTTCAACAATTCTTGTTGGTGGATTAAAAAAAAAAAAACTATTTTGTACGGTTGACCGACAAATACTTGCTAAGTTTTATAAATAATAAGTTAACGATAATCGTAACCTTTATATTCCCGTCAATTTGATAGGTAACTTTAATAAGTTAGTACCTACTTGTAATAGTCTGACATAGATTATCGAAAACGAAAAACACACATCTAATTTGCCTCGTATAAAAGAAATGACCAATATCAACCGCCTTTAACAAAGAAATAACATGTAAACAAAACCCTACCAGTTACCTACATTGGAAAATATTAAAATCATTGACCAAATGGAAATGCTGTACATACGTCTTTTCAACATTTTACTATGTTTGCGTTGATATTTGAGACAATTTTTTGAATCTCCTGCCCCACACTTCCCACTGAAAGTATTGTTTTAACAATTGTCCTTAATTTACAAGAAAAATTGTTTTCCCTCTCAAGAATACTATCATACGTATTTTTGTTGCACAATGTTTCCATCATGTTGACAACACAACATTTTGTTCGGTGGGTTCCCGGCTTAACTCAAAATATTAATTTGTTTACTTCATTTTCATTTCCACAAACTGTCACCATACAATAAATATTCAATTCAAGCTATTTATTAAAGTACCTACATCGACAAGATATTTTTAAAAATGGGTACCTTAATTTATTGTATTTATTCATACATTGAAATATTACATGAAAGATTTTTAACTCTTAAATGTACATCCAATAACAGGCAAACTTACGTTCACAATAGAATTGATCGCGCCTAATTAAAAAATAAATCTACCACCGACATTCGTCTGATATTTTTAAGTGCGAAAGGTCTTTGCACTGCGTCTTGGGACCGAGAAAGACACCATGTTTAACAAGCATGAACAGTCGATTAACCCCCTTACAATTTTAAAAAGAACTAGCTTTGTTATCATAAACTATATACCTTTACCTGTTTCCATAAACTATATTCGTATAATCTACCGCTATGAAAGAATTTTCAAAACCAGTACAGTGGTTACGAAGATTTTGGTTTCGAAAGATTATTTATTTCATTTCATTTATTACGTATCAGTTTTCCAACAGATTTCACAATATTATGTAGTACTTACATGTATTTATATGGCACCCTGTTAGGGCATTGCAAATAAGTGAGAGTATCTAATAAACAGTACAATAAACAAAATATTAAATAATTCACATATTTGTAAGATGTCATTCTGTATTAGCAATTAATTCTATCAGCAGTATTGTCATTTTTCACATAAATTTCAAAACGGTGTCATAAATAATATAATACAATAGCTATATCCGGATTATCTCAATTCGAGGTAATTAAAAAATTCATCAATATTATAATAGCATTTTTGCACAAGAAAGGATTTCATTTCTTTGGTAAATGATTTCAATTTTTAATGATTTTTTATGTTGTTGGATATATGATTACTTGAACATTTTATCCATCACAGCGTGGGGACCATTTGTACATATAGTGAATTTAGAAAAATGTTTCTGTTTATTAACATTGCGATCGTTTCGTCTAACGCAAGTTCTAGGTGAATACATTTACTTGAATTTTCTTACAAATTTATATGACTGTAGAATGTACAATGACGTCACTGTTAGTATGCCGTACTTTATAAATTTCCGTCCGAACTTATAACTTTCCCCCTACATATGATTAAAATTTAAATTTTTGCTAGCTACCGTTAGTGATTGGAAAATCAAACGTCAGAATTGACCGAACGGATTATGATGGTATATTTGGCTGATAAGTACCATTTATTATATTGTGACAAAGTCAAGAAGTAAAACAACAAACATTTATTTACACACACATAAGAAACAATACCATACGATAAGTACTGTATTCTTCCAAAAACAAAAGATATTTTATACTAAACACTAATATTTTCTATTTACTACACGTACCTATTCAATTTTATTATATTAATGTTTATATATTATGTTTGGTCGACTTTCTTGCCCGATGTCGGTCAGCCTCACAGGCAGTGAGTGTTGGGCCTGGCATGTTAAGGCATATAGTCAACATTTATCAGGATCACCGGTATAGGTGATGCCAGTGACAAAAAAATATTATCAGGATCACGGGTACAGGTGATGCCGGTGATGGTTTACAATAATAATTATAAAATTTAAAAAAGCGTACATGCATTACTGATGATTTCATTGACTTACACCCGGTTTCTGAAACGCTTGTCAAATCATTGATTAGCTAACAGACTGTCACATTTAACAAGCTGTTAAATCACCGTGGGTTGCTGAAAGGCCAATCAATCTATTGTTAGCTAATCGACCATTAACAAGAGATCAATTTTTTCGTCTGGCTACCCCTACTAATATCAGTCACATTCATTCACTCATATATGTTTTGTTTCTGTCTAACGCATTGATTTGTCTCTGTCCCTAGCAGCCTTTTGATAGCGGCGGGATATTCAACTTTTAGATGAAACTGATAGCGATTGTATAGTTTTCGTGTAAATAAAAATCAAATATTATCAAAAAAAATATACAGAGCGAGAAATAAGAAAATATAACAATATTTATGTTATAGGGTCACGGGTTCCAGTGGACCAGTAATCCCATCATCATCATCTTTAGGCAGTTAGGTGGGTCCCGGTCCACTGCTGAATACAGGCCTCCCACGGCTTACACTCTGGTCGACTCTGTTATATTGCATCCATCGGCTCCCTAGGACCTTAAAGAGGTCGTCCATCTCTTGGGAAACCATCCAGACAAAGCCACTCAACAACATCCCCACCATCGGCTATCGATTCTGTGAGTTTCTCCCGAAAATACCATTAGTTAAATCCTGGTTCAAGTCCTGGACACAGGCCGGTTCGTGGTTCAGGTTCAGGTCCTGGCTTCGGACTAGGTCCTGGTTCAGGTCTAGGTACTGGCCCGGACCAGGTACTGGTTCAGGTCCAGGTCCTGGACCCGGACTACTTCGTGGTTCAGGTCCAGATCCTGGCTTCGGACCAGATCCTGGCCCCGCACCAGGTCCTGGATCAGGTTCAGGCCCTGATCAAGGTTGCAGTTTTGATCATGATCCTGGACCAGAACCTGGACCCTAGATCTGGATGTTGCCTTGGACCAAAACTAGGACCTGGACCAGGGCCAGGACCAAGACCTAGACCAAGAAAATCGGATATAATTTCTTTTAACAATCGGTTAATTGGTCGATTTTCGCCAATTAAAATAACACGGCGATAACATACAGTTAACATGAGAAAAAGCTTTCCGGAAACCCAAAATTACATTAATCAGCCGTTAATTGGAGATTTGACAATCCGTTGACAAGCTGTTAACAAGCCGTCAATTGGCCCTTTCAGAAACCCAAACTGCATTTAATCAGTGTTTAACAAGCTGTTACGTAATTTTTGCGTTGACAAGCGTTTCAGAAACCGGGTGTTAATAACTTAACTATTGGACTTAGTTAAAATTGGAAATAAAAAACAAGCTAAAATGCAATGAAAAAAGAGCGGAAATGCTAAGTACATGGTTATTTATTTATCAATAATGGTACAAAATAAAAAGGAAAGCTGGAATGCTATAAAAAAGCGGAAATGCACAGTAAATGGTTATTTATTTTTCAAATATGGGTTTAAAAAAGTTAAGTATGTGACGAATATAAAACATACATAATATTTATAAACTTTTGTATGTACACGTTTTACACGTGGAAATAACACAGCATAAACGATACAACAGGCACAACTTATATTTTTAATTTTATGGTTAACCTATGTAAACTTTAATAACATGTTCTACGTCAATGGAATTTACTAATTGTTTGTTTACCTACTTGAGTAGTTTTTCGTATTGATAAAAATGATATATCAATGTTATTCTTATCTGCTTTGTAATGAAATATGATGAGATTACTATAATAATATAGTAGTTTACGTTTTTAATTATGTTTACAATTTATTCCATAATTGTTTTAACTTTATGTACCATCACAATGTTTAAGTACTTCGAGAACGAAGCACATGTCAGTATGGCCGTGTTATATTATATGGTATTATAGTCTATTTTTAATTGTTATTTAAAAGTAAAACTATCGTAATTAATAATAAATAATATTGCCAAATAAAATTATAGTCGTTTCAGAACGAATGTACGAAACTCCTGAACGATGTTTAATCTTTGAGCACATTCAGTACTAATTAACTAAAAGTTTGGTTTCCAAATATTTAATGTATCTTATAATTATTTAAAATAGTTTTAAGAACTATTTCGATGAATTTGGTTATTATCTTTGCACAATATTTCATAGTTAATTAGAATTATTATAACGTGCTGTCATTGGTTGAAATGTAACGGCTTCTAACTTCCGTTTGAATGTTGGTTATATAAACCCAGTCGAGAGACTGGGAGGGGCTTGTTGCTCCAGACCCGGCACAGAGTTAAGTACAAACTTGCATTGTTTTATTGTTGCTTTATATTTTGTATTAGTTTTATTCATCTATATAATCGGTTATTGATTGAATCATACGTAATACTATTGTCCCATTTTTAGGGATTTTGTATTTTGCCATGTATTATTATGTTCAGAATATATTGTTATATTTCCCATGTAACTTTGTTTGCTATGATTGCCTATCCTATGATATAATAACTTATCTAATTTGATCCAATATGTGTGTTTAAATATGCTTTTCCTGTCTGGAATAAATAGCTATTTATATTTAACTAATGTGCCCTATTTTTATTTCATTAAGCTTTCCACCCTTAGTTTTCGATAAAATACTAGACCACCATCATTAATATCTTCTAAATACTTAAATTCACACGCGAGATCTGTACACTCTATACACCTTATCTAACACACGCATCTGTGAATAGCAAAATACATAGAGTCAACACGTGTCGATCCATCATTATGGACATAATGTTGCTGAGCTACACAATTACACAGAAATCAAATGCTAAAAATACACAATTTATAGTCAAAAATGTGCAAACTCAAACTAACAATGAGTTTTTTCGTGACTAACTCAAATTCGAAAGGTGAGCGGGGTAGTTCGAGTGTTGACATATATTACCAAAATACAAGAGGATTGCGTACTAAATTAAAGGAGTTCCAGCACAATATAACGCAATCTTCGGCAGATAGGAGGAGGAGGAATCTTCGGAGATATCTGTATCAACGACTCTACGGTGTGTACCCGTTCTATCCGTTGCGGTATCCTACCTTATTTGTAATGGGAATGGTTGGCTATAATAGATTAGAAGTAAGAAGGAAGTTAGCTTTGACAACCTACATTTTTAAAGTATTCAGGGGAATATTGAGTAACGAGAGGATATTAGCGTGTATAGAGTTGGCAGTCCCAAATCCTAGGTTAAGAAGGGGACCTCGAGATGAGGCGTTTGCTCTCCCTAAGTGCAGGACAAATATTAAGAAACATTCTCCACTTACCACGGCCATGCGTATTCTGAACGTAGTATCGAAGGATTTGGACATATTTAGCTGTACATTGACGCAATTCACAGACATCACTATGACATGTTTATGTAATATTAATATTGACTAGTCACTATTTTCTGTTTTTGTTTCTGTTTTCATGTTTTTTTATTTTTTAGTTTAATTTTTGTCTATGTCTACATATGTACTTTTTTAATTAATGTGATTATTATTTTTCTGAATGACATTTGCGGTATTGAAATTATATAAGGGACATTGTTGTAAATTACCAATATGAATGAATTGTTATCACGATTTTATGCAAAGTATCATGTTTATTAATGTTTATGACATCGTCGTATTGGGTTGACCTGTAAAGGCGATGTATTTGTGTATGATTAAATAAATAAATAAATAAATAAATAAATAAATACCCCCTTTTATATGACAATTGCATAAACTACTAATATACTTATTACGCCTACTACCAGTACACCCAGACCCGTAACAGAAATTGAAATTCATCACTTCAATTTCTGCTCGGCTGGAAATCGGACCCGGGACCTCTGCGTGAACCACTCAGGTCATTTATAATGACTGTTGCTAGCTATGGCTGACGGGTGACTTCCTCCATCGCTTCACAATGGCCAAGGATCAGCCAAAGACTCTGGTCTCTCCTCCCGCGCTGAAGCTCATCTACCCTTCTGTAGGTAAGTGTCTACTGTAGGTAGTGTAATCTGTCCAGGCTGACTTGTCTTATTTGGTGAAGGAAATTATGTATTTAAACGGATAATGCGCAGCAGTATTCGTTGAAATTCACATTCTATGTGTTTCTTGTATAATTTAAGACATCTATACACAATATACGTAGCGTGATTGATACGGCAAGTTGTGATTTTGGGCATTGTTTGTTCACTAAATAAGACAAGTCAGTTTAAACAGATCATACATACATAAATACTTACATTATACATTTTATTTCATTCTGATATGTCCATATTCTATTTTATTTTGACATTGATATATATTTTGTACCTGCTACTTATAACAAATTGATCTCCATATTTTGACATGCAAATATAAATAAAGTCTTTAAATAAAGTCTGACATTTTTATAAGTTCAACTGGCACGTTTATTTCGTTCTTATTTGATTATTATGACATAAATTGATTCTAAAGTGACATTGTAAGGCTGAAGATGAATGTATTTATTATTATAAACTATTATTATTAATGAAATACATACATACACTCATCTGCAACCCACAAGATTTAGATAGAGAGTATCGAGAGCCATACGCTTCGATCCTGACTTTTCTACGGTAAATATTGTCATCTATACTTGTCTTCCTGGTCGCCTGGGGCTTACCTTGACCTTGATCAGGATTTGGCAGCACAGGCGACCTCCGTGACCCCTGCTACCAGGGGAACCTGACCAGTAGCCGTATTCACAATGGCTCGGAAATCGGATTCGGATACGGAATCGACAAAGGACCCCGCAAAAGTTCTTAGGAAAATGTGGTTTCAGTTAATTTTGATGAATTTATCATATGTTATAGAGAGTAGACTTTCCGTGGAATCTATCGGGATTCTGAATAACAGTTTTCGAATCGATCGACACGGATTCGCCGCTCACGAATTTCGTGTCGAATCGTTCGGAAACGGTTTCGAATCATTGTGAATATGGCTACAGATCGGATCATGGTTACACATTCAGTCGCCTGAATGTGCAGGTTTCATCACGATGTTTTCTCTCACCGTAAGAGCATCGGTTAGTGTTCAACTAATGTACACAACTAAGAAAAGAGTACATGGCGGGACTGGAATAGTATCATCTACAATAAATAATATACGTAACATCTCGTCATGGGGTGCCTATTAAGATCCCCAGACGGACAGATAAGAAAAGCGACTTTATTTGATACTGTGTAAGGACTATTTGGCCGTGTGATGTCCATTAGATTAGAATAGCACTAACCCCTTACACTCGTGGGTGTCGTACAACGCGACTAATGTTTTCGAGGCAAGAGATCTACAGTCTTTATAGACCGAAAAATGGGCAGCAGCGTTTTCCATTGTTATATTAATAACACTGCGATCTCCAACCCGCCTGCCAAGCGTGGAGATTATGGCAATGGCCTCGCCTTTCGTGGGAGATGTCCTGAGGCCTGGACTGTTGGCTGTGATGATATATTCCTATAGAGAATGTCTGTGGCTCCCACGACGGGCTGCTGGGAGGCGGCTGCCTGCCGTACGCGGCGAGCTCACACGACAAGCAACAATGGCTCACGGAATTCCTGTAGTGAGTATAATAATCATCTTGGCGTTAATGTCCTGGTTGTGCTCGCGCGAGGGCCCGGGGTCCGCCTTTATCATGATCCAGGATTTGGCAGATTGGCGGAGCGACTGCCATCTGACTTCCGTCAACCTGCTACCAGGGGAACCTGACTATATTGGATCATGGTTACAAATTCAGTCGCCTGAATTTGTAGGTTTCACCGCGATGTTTTCCCTCACCGCAAGAGCATCGGTCGGAATTCAACTGATGTACATAACTCAGAAAAGAGTCATTGGTAGATGAGGGCAGTGGGATTCGAACCCGGTACCTCGTTTACGGGTTGAATACTCAACTGCTCGTCCACCGACGCTCCGTGAAAATAAATAAAAAATAACGCTGGTAGAGCCGGAGCTGTCCTTGACCTAATATTGGACCAACACTCCAACGAGCAGTTACCTAATCGTGTAAACTTGTTCAAATTCAGTCCGCGATTCCAGTCCGCTCGTGCGAGACCTAACTGGCAACAATGACCGGTTACGTGGCGGCTGAGAAATTGGGTTGATTTGTGGATATTTTTATTTACTTTGCTAAGTTTTTATGCTACGCTCTGATGTGAAAAGCGAGCGGACAGCCCATCTGAGGGTAAGCGGTAACTGTCGCCCGTAACATCTACGATCCATGCATTTAGGTTGCAACTACCTGGGGCCTATTTTTGAGCCGTCTAATGTCTGTCTTTCATTTTGATGACTAGTCCCTTTCCATAAAATTCCTTCTAGTTACAGAGGCAATACTGACGGCTTATGAGAAGGGGATATTTTCCAGTCCTTATCATAAATATAGATAAACATTTTTTATTAAATTTAGGTACTTAGTGGCATCTAAACATACTCCATGTTCGAAATCAAGTAATTATTTGGATATGTTACGTACAGTTGAGTTAATTAATATGTGAGCATTGCCAAGATGTACATATGTTTGATTGATGAATCTGCTCAGATATATAAATATCCTTTCACGTACATCACGTACAGGCAAACAGGCAAGCGGGCCACCTGATGGAAAGTGGTCACCACTGCCTATAGTCAATAGCAACATTAAGAGTATCGCCAATGCGTTGCCCACCTCTATAACACGTTGCTCTGGCAGCAAAAAGGCAAATGCCCCTCCACTGCCAAAGCCACGGTTCCCCAAATCCCCACCCCATGGAGCACTGGAAACCTTACTCACCGGCAGAAACACAATACTATTTAAAAGAGTATTATTTAGCTGCGATATTCTGCGATATTTATATTTGAAGCTTTGGCAATGCTCACATATTAATGAAGTCGACTGCACAATTAAAAAGATTTGAGCAAATGTGTGATTGCGAATGGAAAACGCTAACTTGAATGGGGACGACCAGCTGTTGGTTTAGTTGGTTAACTCGCAGTCTGCCACACAGAGGTCCCGGGTTCGACTCCCGGCCGCGCAGAAGATGAAATGATGAATTTTAATTTCTGCGACGGGTCTGGGTGTATGTAAAGTAATGTATAGTATATGTTTTAAATAAAAAGTATAAAAGCAGTTTGTCGCAATAGGGCCTACGTATATAAATAGTAATATTTTAATTGATTTGATAATGATTTATTTTAGTTGCAATTGTATAAAGTGTATGACATGAAGGTTGAAATGCCGTGGCTTATGCTGAGTGTGGCCCCGTTGCACGTCTCCTTATGGCACAGGTAACGAAGTAACTGTAGCATTGTCCCATTCTCATGGTTTCTTGTATGCTGTATTATGACCTAATGTACTATGCCATGTGTGATATCGATGTAATAAAATAAAATTTTTATTTATTTATTTATATGATTATTTTAACTGTATTAGGCATTTGACATTATTAGTGTATATTTGACTATCATAATCAAGAGTTTTTTCATGCCAACATTTCATAATTTATTACATAGTTTGACATTGTTTTTATAAAAACCTAATTAAATGTCTACTTTAAATTTGTACGCCGAATGGCAGGTCGCAGTTGAGCACACTTATTTAAATAAATAAATAAATAGTCGTGGACAAATTCATACAGCGCCATCTAGCCCCAAACTGAGCAAAGCTTGTACTATGGGTAACTGAAAAACTACTTATATACTTTTTTTAAATACATACTTATTATACATAGAACACCCAGACCCGTAACAGAAATTAAAATTCTTCATAAAATTTCTGCTCAGCCGGGAATCGAACCCGGGACCTTTTGCGTGGCTGACTCATGTTGACCACTGATCTGAATCAGTTATCTAACATCCATACCACAAGCTTTGTTTCCTTTGGGACTACATGGCGCTATGTGGCGTATCTGTTCAAGCATAATTTTGCCGCCCATTCCTGTCCTCACACAGCCAATGGCGTGCAACGACCACCGGCCGCGACCGTGCCATGCCACACATAAAAAGCTACACTAGAACCTCGCCCGACTCCGCTCGCGCCGCGTACTATCTCCTCACATCAGGGAACGTCAGCAAGGCCGCCTGGGGAGTGGTCAATAAGGGAGACGGCGCGTTGAGGATCGTGAGCTACGAGGCGGGGGTGATGCTGCTCCCACGGTTCGTGGTAAGTGTATAGAAGCACGGAGAAGCGTAGAGAAGCGCAGAGAAGCACGGAGAAGCGGAGAGAAGTTTGTAAGAAGCGTGTGTAAGAAGTGTAGAGAAGTAAAGGAAAGCGTGGAGCAGCGAGGAAGAGTGTACAGAAGCGGTGAGAAGTGTGCAGAAGTGTAGAGAAGCAGTGAAACGCGTGGAGAATTGTGGCCGGGGATGTATGGAAGAATGATGGACCGTGGTAACGTAGAATAGTGTTATGATGGTGTAACCTTTTTGAGAATTGGAGAAGATGCATGAGTGTGGAAGAGGCAAAAATATTGTGTTAGGGTAGTAGCTTGTTACAATCACTGACAGTTTCTGCATACCCACACCTCTGTGGAATACTGGCGTCAGTGTGTATGTATATATGAAATGATTAGGTAAGTATGGACAAGTGTAGAGAAGCATGGAGAAGTGTAACGAAGCTTATGGAGAAGTGTAGGGAAGCAGAGCGATGTGTTACGAAATGGACAGAAGTGTATAGGAACGAGTGGAATGTGGAGAGAATTGTAGAGAAGCGAGGAGAAGTGTAGACCATGATCCAGGATTTGGCAGATCAGGTAATTTAACTGCAGTGGAGCGACTGTCATCTGACCTCCGTGACCCTGCCAACAGGGGAACCTGACCAGATTAGATCACGGTTACGCATTCAGTCGTCTAAATGTGCAGGTTACCTCGCGATGTTTTCCCTCGCCACATCATCATCATCATATCAGCCAGTAGACGCCCACTGCTGGGCATATGCCTCCCCCAGAGTTTTTTTTTTCTTTTATTTAGAAACAAACAGTCATATACACAAATAGTACATTTCACTAGATAATCAATTAGACCTAAAGTTTCCTATTTTATTTGCAAAATTTGATATTTAATAAGCTAACTGTTGCGACTGATAACAATGTTAAAAGAGAGAGATCTCCACAAAGACCGGTCCTGTGCTTTCCGCATCCAGCTGGTACCTGCGATTCTTACAAGGTCGTCGGTCCACCTTGTAGGAGGCCTACCCACGCTGCGTCTTCCGGTACGTGGTCGCCACTCGAGGACTTTACTGCCCCATCGGCCATCTATTCTTCGAGCTATGTGCCCTGCCCACTGCCACTTCAGTCTGGCAATCCTTAAAGCTATGTCGGTGACCTTGGTTCCCTCGCCTATCGAATCAATATAACGCATTAAATTTTTGTTCACAGATAAATGAGGATTTCTTCCCACTGGAGACAGGGAAGGATAATAGACTAGTGTTACCATACGACTTGCCCCCCACTAAATATACTGCAGATATGTTGCCCTGGGTCATGGATATTCTCAGTGCCAAAAAAGCAGCCAGCTTGGCTGATGGTAATGCAGAACCGCAGGTGCTTCTCTGTGAGGACTAAGATGAAATGCCTCATGCCTGTGATTGCGCTGGCTGCCTTATCCTCCAAACCGGAACACGACAATGCAAGCATCGTTGCTCGGCGGCGGAAATAGATAAGGCGGTGGTACCCACCCAGGCGGACTCCTCAGGCTTGACAGAGTCCTATATCGAAAATGTTGGCATGAAAATAACTCTTGATTATGATAGAGAAAAGTAGGGTACCACTGTATACCCCATTCTACCATATACGTGAAATAAAATAAAGAATTAAATTATGTTTCCTCATTTATTGTTAATGGGAGAGTTTCCGAGAGTCGATTTAAAAGAAAAATAAGTTCAAACTTGAAACAAAACTTGCGAATGTTTGTGTGTAACTATGTACCATCATCACAGCCCATAACAGTCCACTGCAGGACTTAGGGCCTCTCCCACAAAAAGGGAGGTTATTGCCATAATCTCCACGCTCGGCAGGTTATAATGTAACAATGGAAAATGCTGCTGCCCATTTTCCAGGCTCTTAGATCTTTTGCCTCGAAAACATTAGTCGCCTTGTACGACACCCACGAGTGTTAGGGGTTGGTGCTATTCTACTCTGCCGGACACCACACGGCCGTATACGTGAAATAAAATAAATAATTAAATTATGTTTCCTCATTTATTGTTAATGGGAGAGTTTCCGAGAGTCTATTAAAAAGAAAAATAAGTTCAAACTTTAAACAAAACTTGCGAATGATTGTGTGTAACTATGTATGATCTGTTTAAACTGACTTGCCTTATTTGGTGAACAAACAATGCCCAAAATCACGACTTGCCGTATCAATCACGCTACGTATATTGTGTATAGGTGTCGAGAATTATACAAGAAACACATAGAATGTGAATTTCATCGAATACTGCTGCACATTATCCATTTAAATACATAATTTCCTTAACCAAATAAGGCAAGTCAGTTTGGACAGATTATATGCTCGGGGCAACTCTTGCAAGCCTAATTTGACCTACGTCCCGGTGTTCAATTGAGCTGTTTGGTATACCCATGTAACTTGGATGACAATGAATTAATATGGTACCATGGAGCTGGTCTGATGATGGAGTCGGAAGGAACCCAATCGTGTTTGGGCTCTTTGGAATGGTCCCGATGAGTACTAGTCCGCGCGATAAAAGCTTGTTGTGAAAAAATATTTTTAATTTGAGAACTTATTTTGTATAAATAACAAAAGAAAAAATACTTGTACAATATTTTTGAAAATCTACCTGGACGATAAAAATTTTTTTTATTCATCATTCCTATTATTTTACTAATAATAATATCTCAGAAGTGTACTTCAAGCCCGAAAGCCTCCTCTGTATCAATAGAGGGTTTTGCCATGGTCACCACGCCTAGTCAGTTAGAGGTGAAAATTCAGAAATTATCCTTGACAACATGAGTGGTTCAGTTGGTTGACATGCCGGTCTGCCACGCAGAGGGTCCGTGTTCGATTCCCGGCTGGGTAGAAACCGAAATTAATTTGAAATTTCTGTTACAGGTCTGTATAATAATAAGTATGTTTTAAAAAGAAAGCATAAGTGTAGCTTATCAATTATCTAACACCCATGACACAAGCTTTGCTTATTTTTGGATTTGTCCAAGCATATGTTTATTTATTTTAAAAGTGCAAGACGTAAACGTTCTTAAATATTCTTATCTGGTACTTTTTCGCAAAACCGAAATATTGTGTAGGTATTGTGGCGATACAGTAGCAGGGTCACGGAGGTAGCCGCTCCACTGTAATTGACTGATCGCGACTCCTGGATCATGGTCAAGGCGGACTCCAGGCCCTCGTGCTCGAGAGCACAACCGAGACATTAACGCCAAAAGATGACTTTTTTTATTGTGGCGATACATTCTTCATGTGATATTATTATTGGTAGATTATGTAACATAATATGTAAGTTAAGAGTGAAATGTGATCCTTGTTGCTTGTTTTGTTTTTGATACAGTCTTAATAAATAGTTATATTTTTAATGAGACGAGGTATTTTTATTTCTTAAAGAAATGCGATGCATGGTATTATATACCCTATATACCCTAACCGACATGAAAGTCGGATAACCATCGACAAGTTTACTTCATCATCACATCCGATAGCAGTCCACTGCAGGACTTTGGGCCTCTCCCACGAGAGGAAAGATTATTGCCATAATCTCCATTCTTGGCAGCCGGGTTGGAGATCGCAGTGTCATAAATATAACAATGGAAAACGCTGCTGCCCATTTTCCAGCCTACGGAGACTAGATCTGTTGCCTCGAAAACATTAGTCGCCTTGTACGACACCCACGAGTGTAAGGTAAGGTGCTATTTTACTCTGCCCGGCATCACAGACAGCGGTGACCACTTTTCATCAGGTGGCCAGCTTGCCTATTTGCATACCGTATGACATAATTATAACTTAAATAAAAAGTTAATTTCTTATGCTAATGAATTTTCATATGAATTATCAATGATTAACACGCAACCTAAGTAAATCACAAGAATTACGTGGCAGGTAAGTATCTATTAAATGTTTTATTATTAAAAACAATATTACTTCTAACGTTTATATTTATAATGCCACAGTAGATACCTAATTTCACCATAATTCGTTGTCAAGCCTTTATAAGCTTATATCGCATTTATGCTACCGAGCATGGAACGTCGGTGGTAAGTAGGGTTGTCTATTTTTTTTAGACCAAATATAGTATTTTCGGGTTTAGAATCCATAAAAATATAGTAGGTAGGGAATTAATCAAAAAATATATAGTAGGTTTTTAAATAAAATGTACGTACCTATATTATTGATTAAATGTATATTTTCTGCTACATTGATCTTCATAGCTTTTTTTTTATTTAACTTGAGTTTGACGTCACGTCGTACAAATGTCAAGACTCAAGATCGTTCGGAAATATTCGATTTGCATCAGAAAAAAATTCTTTTGAGGATCTTATAGACGCGTTCCGAAAAGTGGTAATGTTGTGCTAATTAAATATAGTAGTTTCGCCTACTATATTTTAATTTTAAATATATAGTAGGTAGACTCCTAATATAGTAGGATACTATATTATATACTAGGGTTGGCAACCTTTGTGGTAAGGTATCCGACTCAGAAGCGAGATGTACCAGGTTCTTATCCCACTGCCCCCATCTACCAATGACTCTTTTCTTGAATGCTAACCGATGCTCTTACGGTGAGGGAAACATCGTGATGAAACCTGCAAATTCAGGCGACAAGATTTGTAAACATGATCCAATCAAGTCAGGTTCCCCTGGTAGCAGGTTCATGGAGGTCAGATGGTAGTAGCTCCACTGCATTTACCTGATCTGCCAAATCCTGGATCATGGTCAAGGCCGGGACATTAACGCCAAGACGATTTTACAGCATTTATGCAACCAGTTTAGTGTCAAACCGTCCCATTCTCAAACTTAACTGTACATTTATTTATCGATCATAAAGCAATTTAAATACATGTCACGTTAAAGTAATGTCAAAAATACAACTGTCAACATAAAGTAATTCACTATCTAAATTATAAACGTCTAAGAAATGAAAAGAAAGAAACCAGCAATATAATTATAATCTGCTGTGACAAGACATTGTCAAATAAAGTTAAAAACTATTCTAATAGTCCTCCCCAAGTAGTGCCACGCTTAAAAGTGCCCATTATTGAAGCTGCATTGCCGCGCTGTATTGCCAAAGAATACAATCGCTGCACGAGGTAGGACCCAGAACATGGACCCAATCCATTATCTCGCAGACGACGGCCTACTTCGCTAATATACATTTTAGCCTCCAAACTCCAGGCACCCGCATTCTTAAACTTGTCACTCGTTCTCGAATGGTATTTCAATATAAGAATAAGAATAAGAATATTTATTTTTCCACACAAGAATAACGTAATATGTCATATACATTGGAACCTTATACCTAGGGTACATACAAAATTTAATATTAAAAACAGAAAAAAAGAAATTGTGTGGAAGGGCACAGTCTCAGTTTACGCTGAGAGCTAAAGCCCTGCAGCACTGATTTTCAGACTGCCCCTGACCTTATCAGTAATAAATATTTGGAATAGTAGGATACTATTTTGCAAGCAAACATAAAGTAGGTAAATGATGCCTAGTACGAATTTAAATTTTAAATTAATTTGTAGCTACACTCTTTTACAAAAAAAACAAAAAATAATCTTAACCGAAACCAACAAACATACTTAATTCAATATTTCCATTGCTTACAGTAATTTTAATATTTTAATGTTAGAAATACAGTAACTAGTAGTTATGTGTTCATATAATTTGTACACTTTCCTTCTGTTGCTCAAACAGAGCTCTCTTACACCCGGTTTCTGAAACGCTTGTCAAATCATTGATTAGCTAACAGACTGTCACATTTAACAAGCTGTTAAATCACTGTGGGTTTCTGAAAGGCCAATCAATCTATTGTTAGCTAATCGACCATTAACAAGAGAACAATTTTTTCGTCTGGCTACCCCTGCTAAAATCAGTCACATTCATTCACTCATATATGTTTTGTTTCTGTCTAACGCATTGATTTGTCTCTGTCCCTAGCGGCCTTTTGATAGCGGCGGGATATTCAACTTTTAGATGAAACTGATAGCGATTGTATAGTTTTCGTGTAAAATTGAATATTATCAAAAAAATATATATACAGAGCGAGAAAAGAGAAATTATAACAATATTTATGTTATAGGGTCACGGGTTCCAGTGGATCAGTAATCCCATCATCATCATCTTTAGGCAGTTAGGTGAGTCCCGGTCCACTGCTGAATACAGTCCTCCCACGGCTTCGGACCAGGTCCTGGTTCAGGTCTAGGTACTGGCCCCAGACCAGGTACTGGTTCAGGTCCAGGTCCTGGAACCGGACCACTTCGTGGTTCAGGTCCAGGTCATGGCTTCGGACCAGGTCCTGGCCCCGCACCAGGTCCTGGTTCAGGTTCAGGCCCTGGCCCCGGACCAGCTCTTAGTTCAGGTCCAGGTCCTGCACCCTGACATATCCGTGGTTCAGGTCCTGGTCCTGGTTCAGGTCCTGGTCCAGCTCATATTTATGGTCTATGTGCTGGCACTGGTCTAGGTCCTGGTTCTGGTTCAAGCTCAAATTGTGATCAAGGTTGCAGTTTTGGTCATGATCCTGGACCAGAACCTGGACCCTAGACCTGGACTTTGCCTTGGACCAAAACTAGGACCTGTACCAGGGCCAGGACCAAGACCTAGACCAAGAAAATCGGATATAATTTATTTTGACAATCGGTTAATTCATCGATTTTCGCTAATTAAAATAACAAGGCGATAACATACAGTTAACATGAGAAAAAGCTTTCCGGAAACCCAAAATTACATTAATCAGCCGTTAATTGGAGATTTGACAATCCGTTGACAAGCTGTTAACAAGCCGTCAATTGGCCCTTTCAGAAACCCAAACTGCATTTAATCAGAGTTTAACAAGCTGTTACGTGATTTTTGCGTTGACAAGCGTTTCAGAAACCGGGTGTTAATGTGCGATTTAAAGGTTAATTGGGATAAGCTTTTTCTGAGAGGAGGAGGAGGAATATTGTTCCAGATATCTTTCCGTTCGGTCCCAGATGGTCATCCCATTGTCATTCCAAAATGTGCAAGCAAGTCATCTGATGGTGCGTCATTTTTGTTATTGCACTAGCCAGGCATTTGACCGCCATCTCATCTGGTAAGACGATGCGGCCGAAGATGGAGCATGCCTGTCTAGGAACAGCCTATTCACTCTAGCCTTGAAGGCGTCCACAGCACAGGACCGGTCTTTGTGGAGATCTCTGGGGGAGGCCTATGCCCAGCAATGGGCGTCTTCTGGCTGATATGATGATGATGATGACTTGCAGACAGCGTATAACATTCCTAAGCCATACGCATTATGCACTGTGAAATAAATAAATAATGAATGATCAAAGCGGGTCGTGCGGATTGCTGGAAGATCCACGACATAAGTGTGAAGCGCTCGCCAAATCACTGTTGCAGGAAGATAATTCCTATGCTTGTACGCGTAGAAGTTTGAAAAACTTACGGTAAGTTGGTCACCACTCATCCAGGTGGTACGGGTGGGTGTGGTGGATCCTGGCTCTTTAATTTGTGGTGGGTATTGTGGTAGCGGTAGAAGGGTGGCCGTGTGGTGTCCGGCAGAGAAGAATAGCACCAACCCCTCACACTCATGGGTGTCGTACAAGGCGACTAATGTTTTCGAGGCAAAAGATCAAGAGTCTCCGTAGTCTGAAAAATGGGCAGCAGCATTTTCCATTATTATATTTAAACACTGCGATCTCCAACCCGCCTGCCAAGCGTGGAGATTATGGCAATAACCTCCCCTTTCGTGGGAGAGGCCCTAAGTCCTGCAGTGGACTGTGATGATGATTGCGGTAGCGAAACTCGGCAGAAGGTGGCTTTAGTTCACACACTTCCTTCCTCTTCCGCAAAGAGCCTTCAAGAGTGAATCGCCAAGTGAAACCACCTAGACTGTAAGAGTGCCGTAGGTTACCTAAGTTATCGAGTACAATAAATGTTCCGCTTTGTAGCAATAGTGGACCACCTATAAACCGTTGGTCTGCCCTGCCTCACCAAAACGAAAACATTTTTGTTTTTATACCACCATGGTGGCAAACAAGCTTACAGCCTGCCCGATGGTAAGCAGTCACCGCATATGTCTTTGTATCAACTAGGCACAATTACGTACATGAAAAAAGTCATCATCATCACAGCCCATAACAGACCACTGTAGGGCTTAGGACCTCTCCCACGGAAGGGGAGGTTGTTGCTATAATCTCCACGCTTGGCAGGCGGGTTGGAGATCGCAGTGTTATAAATATAACAATAGACAACGCTGCTGCCCATTTTCCAGCCTACGTAGACCCACGAGTGTAAGGGGTTGGTGCTATTCTACTCCGCCGGACACCACAGCCAAAAGAAAAAAGTACAATCTTGTAAATATTTAGTCCACAGTTGTTTGCAATAATCAATAATAATTGCTCACGATGTTCTGGGTGGGGTTTGTACGACGCCACTGTTAACGGACAGTGGTTCCCAATATTTATTATTTTTACATCTCCTTACGAGTCGGATCCCTCAACCACTGGGCCACCGACGCTCCTTGGCCAAACCAAGACAGGTAATAATATTTATTTTGATAAAATAATTTTTATTTTTTAAAGTATTGTGCTGGATCAACCAACGCTCCATCCTACCACGGATTATTGAAGTTAAAGTCATTTATTTATAACATACATAGCTTAGTTGTTATAAAGTTGGATGTCTCTCTATGTCTAGCCCTATTTTGGGAATGCAAATATTAAATACAGTAGGTATATAGCATAAGGTATAAGCATATTTAACACATTTCACATAATTAAAACGTGATCCTTAATTGCACTTATACACAATTTCTTCAACGAAGTATGATTATACGGAACCATATCTTTATAATGAGCAGTTTTCCAATAGGTATCTAAAGCATTCCTAACCACTCACTAGATGGCGCCCCGACAATTTTGGTAATTGATAATCGCTTGAAATAGGTTCTTAGCAAACAGGATATAATCACTGGGTACGTTGTATTGAATAATATTGTATTTGTTAATAATTTCCAACCATTTTAGAGGTTGTAAAAATAATGGAACATAGTGCCAACTTTTATGAATATTTCTTTTTACATTTCGTTCAACCTTTAACAGTTATGTTTATATTAATGAACATTATATTTCTAAGTTTAGTATAAGTTGGCTGCATGAAATCACTGCCACCATCATACAGATTTAAAAAAGATCGCGCCATCTATTGATGCTTTTTGAAACAAACTATCAATACCTACTGGAAAACTCCTCATTAAAAAAATGTTTAGTATCCTAAAAACAATACTGTATAACCCATTCAATAAATTTTATTTTAAACTGCCTCTCTTCCAATATTTTTATTTCATTAGGTAAAGTATTGTACAAGGTAGGGAAAAGTTTTCCCCATTTCCCACCAGAACGTTGAGCACCGCTGTCCGGTCAGACATCGCCAACCAGTTATTTCGCGGTCGGCTTACGCGTGCTTGCTACAGACTATATATGGAATCATTTCACAATTCACTTCCACTACTGTGTTACTAGTTAGCAAGGTTGGTCGTGGAGTGTGTTTGTTTTTCTAATTTTGTGGCGTGACGTCTTGAATATGAGGGTAGGTTTTTTCGAGTTTTTATTTAATTTATTTGTGACCAGTTTTTTGTGCACAGGAAATACCTACGTAGCGATAGACAGACAGTAATAAATGGCACAACAGGCGCTACTTCTTTCTAAAAGTAATCTCTTCTAGCAGGCCTTCGGAAGTGTGATGTGGACATTTTTGTGAGGGGTTTTGGTAAAGGAATTTTTTTGGAAATGTAGATACTTCTAGATACTTATCTTTAGATTTCTAATAATATTTCAGTAATAATAAGTGAAGACATCGCGAAACCTGCACATTGACGGCCTGAGTGGTTCAGTTGGATAACATGGTCTGCCACGCTGAAGTCTCGGGTTCGATTCCCGGCCGGGCAGAAATTGAAATGATTAATTTTAATTTCTGTTACGGGTCTGACTGTAGTGTGTATAATAAGTATGTATTAAAAAGTAGTTTATCAGTTATCTAACAGCCTTGTTTACTTTGAATTTGTGCAAGCATATTTATATATTATTCTGAATTTTCTAGCACAGCTTCTGGCAATGTTATAAATATAATATATTCAGGGGAACTAGTGTATAAAAGTAATTAAATCTATAATATAACGGAGTTCCATCAAGCATGCACTACACAAGGTGTCAATTACTTTAATAAATATAGTCTAATTTTTTTTCTTACTTACTATTTATTTATTGTTATATACAGTATTATATACACGTAAGACTAGATAAAAATGGTACACAAATAAAAAATAAAATTACAAATAAAACAGACTCCAAATCGCTGCCTTGCGGAAGTGTCTCATAAGGCTGGCAGCGTTACCTCTCTGTTAATTAGTTCGTGTTATTTCCTTAGCTAATATGCTTCTGGTGTGCATTGGTGGCGTCGGTGAGCGCGCAGCAGTACTACGCCCCACAGACCTTCAGACAAAATGTGAGTTATAATATTTACTTATAGATAAGGTACCTACTTATATATTTATTTATTGCTTCATAAGTTACATTAACATTATGAACCCTTTTGGGCACTGCAAGTTTAAACTTAAAACTAAGTATTATGCATAAACAAAGGTTAAGTAATAAATTGTGTACATACTTATGGTTTTGTACCAAGTTATTCATTAAATTATTAAATATATCTTAAATAGTTAGAAAATATTAAATATATTTACAATTGGACATATATAAGTAATAAGTATTTACAAGGGTTGAATTAATTTTGGTTCATTAGTAAGGACACTAGATTTTCCCTGGGACTTCGTCTGCGGGTCCAACGTTCGACACAACGAACCACATTGAATTTCGCAATAAATTGTAGCCTATATGCTAGTAGCTATATTGCTGCAAAATTTCATCAAAATCCGTTCAGTAGTAGCGTGAAGGCGGAAAAACATCTAGACATCCTTAAAAACTTACGCATTTTAAATATTATTATAGGATTCGTACTGCTCAAGTATTTTATAACTCTGATATTTAAATGATTAAAATTTGAAAGAAAATAACAAAAGAAAGTAACGACATTTATTACACATAGCACACCACGACACAATTCACATCACAGCCCATAACAGTCCACTGCAGGACTTTGGGCCTCTCCCACAAAAGGGGAGGTTATTGCCATAATCTCCACGCTTGGCAGGAGGGTTGGAGATCGCAGTGTTGCAAACATAACAATGGAAAACGCTGCTGCCCATTTTCCAGTTTACGGAGACTCTACATCTTTTGTCTCTAAACATTAGTCGCCTTGTACGACACCCACGAGTATAAGGGGTTGGTGCTATTCTACTCTACCGGACAACACACGGCACAAGGTGTCGACACAATTACAGTTATATAATTGACAAAGCAAACATTACTCATTAAAACATTTAAAACAATGCGTAGCCTCCCACGCCACTGTCGCTGCCGCGGCGGCCAGCGTAAATGGTACCCATTCAGGCATGTGAATTTCAATTTAATTTACCTGCTGCTCAATTAACTCATACTCAATGCAATTACCTGGAGACCTGGTGACCTGTAGCACAGGTTTCCCTAATTCAGGCACCAGTCGCCAGAAATATGTATACGTACCTGTAATATCCTTATTGAGAGGGTATACTAACTTTATGGGTAACTCAGAGGAGCACAGAAAAGTAAAATACTCCGAGAGCTTTATTCAGAAATATCGACATGGACCAGCCATGACATTGTTATAACCTAATCAATTTATAACCTAATTTGTGCAACGCATTAGTTTTAAACTGTAATGTTGTACAAAAGTATCAAAATAAATAATTGTTATCTATACATAGTATTAAACATAAAAGTCCTATGAAAAGAAACTTTTAGGTAATATCGAGTGGCGAGTTACATCTGTTTTTATAAAATAGAACCTATTTGAAAATCCTACCTAGCCAGTATTATGTATGCTCCACAAGGCAGCCTACAAACGTTCCGATTTAAGTTACGATTCGCACAAGTGCGAGCACTCCAGCGAGCGGACCCAGCAGCCAATACACCCTTACCTAAACCTATCAGAATGTAGGCTCCTAGCCCAAATCAAGTCTAAACCTAACTATCCAATCTGCTGACCATAAACCTAGTAAAGCCCCGGAACGATGATCCATCATAAAAAGCCATCTTAGAGCCCAATCTAAGGTCTGCGAGTTCACATGCATCTGCAACTATTATTCTGGTACCTACTCAATACTGTTATTCTGTAAAACAAAGTCAAAATCGTACAAATCTATAGACAGCCAATTGTGCATCGGATATCTAGTAGACGAAGAAACAGCAGACCATCATCATCATCATCATCACAGCCCATAACAGTCCACTGCAGGACTTCGGGCCTCTCCCACGAAAGGGGAGGTCATTGCCATAATCCCCACGCTTGGCAGGCGGGTTGGAGATCGCAGTGCAGTTGATGTAAATCTACACAGAAATATGCTGCTGCCCACCTTTCGGATTTGTCCCTTAGTCGCCTCTTACGACACCCACGGGAAGAGATGGGGTGGTGCTATTCTTTGAGGTGGCGGCACCACACACCATCAGCAGACCATGTGACCCTGGAATGTGAGGAACTAAAGAACCACAGGGCAAAAGTCGCAAGGCGTTCCCTCTGAGAGATCTACGACCGTCCAAAGAGATTATTAGACTTTAGGAGGGAGCTAGGCTGACGCACTTGACTAGATTCAATATAAGTTATGAAACTAGTTTATCATTAAAGACTTATAACCATCTTATAACCAACATTTAGTACAAGAAAATAAATGAAATCGAAATTTTTCTAATTTTTAAATCAAGTAAAATGATAAAAAGGAGTACATTTGACGCA
Organism: Blastobasis lacticolella; assembly: GCA_905147135.1. Lineage (NCBI taxonomy): Eukaryota > Metazoa > Arthropoda > Insecta > Lepidoptera > Blastobasidae > Blastobasis > Blastobasis lacticolella. The sequence goes on from LR990066.1 coordinate 10,062,890, forward strand.
TCTGTACAATAACGTCACAGTTTAATGTCTCATAATTTCATAAGAGTGATCCATTGTGAAAGATAATAAAGAGTCGCTGATTTGACATTTAGTCAACTCGCGGATTATGAGTTCAAGCGAGGAAGAAGCAGCCCAACTACCTTACCTACTCAAGAACTTTTGAGCAGCTTCACTGGCAGACCTGTTACGGGATCGGAGTCAGCAGATGAATATCTAACAATAAAGTTTTGTAATACAAGTGGTATTACGATAAAAACTCTCCGGCCATGAACGTAATCGTAAAATATTCGAAAGTTAAATGAAAAGAAAAAATTATTAATGTATTTATGGCTTGATAAGAAAAGAGTAGATATGAAGGGCCACACATTCAAACATAGAATATTGAAGTTGGATTTACCCACAACATTTGGGGGTTGGCCGTGTGGTGTCCGGCAGAGTAGAATAGCACCAACCCCTTACATCCGTGGGTGTCGTACAAGGCGACTAATATTTTTGAGGCAAAATATCTAGTCTTCGTAGGCTAGGAAATGGGCAGCAGCGTTTTCCATAGTTATATTTATAACACTGCTATCTCCAAGCAGCCTGCCAAGCATGGAGATTATGGCAATAACCTCCCCTATTGTGGGAGAGGCTCTAAGTCCTGTTGTGGACTGTTAAGGGCTATGATGATGATTCGCCCACAACATGGGTTTAAAATTTTCAAAGTTACTGTTCATTAGTTGAACACTAACCGACTGCATGCTACATCTTCGACCTCATCGTCAATTTCCATCAGGTGAGTTGAGGTCAAATGCAAGCCTATTGACAATAAAAAAAATACACGTGATGAAACCTGCATATTCAGGCGACTAAATGTGTAACCGTGACCCAATCGGGTCAGGTTCCCCTGTTAACACGGAGGTCAGACGGCAATCGATCCACTGTAATTACATAATATGCAACATCCTGGATCATGGTCAAGGCGGACCCCGGGCTCTCGTGCGCGAGAGCACAACAGTCGTCAGAATATGTCAAGAATATTATTATTAGTATTCCATAAGTTAATAGGTAACCGCCAAAAGTTTAATAACCCCGACTATGTTTACACATTATTATGCTACAACATTTTCGAAACTACTAAACGGATTTTAATGAAAACCATCTCCATTAACCGCTCACATCCCAAGTATCCGCTAATCTATTATTATAAATTGTTCTCGCGACCAACTATTGTGTCGCCGGGACGTGACAGGTTAAACTGGCTTTTAAATAGAGTAAACGACATCCAAATCAGTCCATCCATCGTAGCCGATGCCACAACAGACTTACACCTCCACACATACAAGAGTCAAACTTATAACACCTCTCTTTTGTCGAGGATTAAAAATAAAAAGCCACCACATATAAGGTTAGAAAAATCCCACCGCCGCCATGTAGCAATGACTCTTGTCCGAGTTATGTACATTCATTGAATTCTAACCGATGCTCTTACGGTGAGGGAAAACATCGTGATGGAACCTGCACATTCAGGCGACTGAATGTGTAACCATTATCAAATCTAGGGTCCTATTTTTGATTCGAACGGTTTAAATTTTTTATTTACGATTTGAAAAATTCGATATTTTGATGTATGATCCTGATTTTTCCTATTTTTGAATAGTACTCTATCGGTGTTGCCATGTGATTTAACAAAATAATGAATTTTTCATGCCGTAAACCATTCGAATCGAGGCGAGCGATTCAAAAATAGATTCCCTGGTTAGGTGCCCCCGTAACAGGGTAACGGAAGTCAGATAGGAGTTGCTCCAATCCTGGATCATGGTCAAGGCGGACCCCGGGCCCTCGTGCGCGAAAGCATAACCGGGACAGTAACGCCATTATGATATAAACTCAGAGAAACCAGTCGATTAGTTAGACCACTACCTGATAAGAAATATGTTGAAAATGAAATTGTCCTACATAACTCGGAATTAGCGATGTGCGGAACGATCGATCGATTTAATTGGATGATTGTTTTGTGTGGTAACCGTTGGTGGTAACTGGTGGTCGAGCAGTGATGTAACACATGCAGAAATTTCATGCTAGAACAGTTATAGTGGTCGCTGAGAAGTTAGTATTTGCGATGAGTTGCTAGCGAAATATAGGACTCTGTCAAGCCTGAGGAGTCCGCCTGGGTGAGTACCACCGCCTTATCTATTTCCGTCGCCAAGCAACGATGCTTGCGTTGTCGTGTTCCGGTTTGAAGGATAAGGCACCCAGCGCAATTACAGGCATGAGGCATTTTAGTCCTCACAGTGACAACGCACGTAAAATAAATGTTTCGTAGATGTTATGGGCGACAGTTACCACCTACCATAAGGGCCGTTTGATCGTTTGTTACTTCGCAGAATAAAAAAGCAGTTGTGCTCAACAGTAGATAATATTGCACATAAATCCATATATCTTTAAATATTTTCGTTAAGTATGGCGGAAATGACGACAAGTAGGTGTCTCCGACATGTATTCGTCAGAATTGGGTAGGTATTATGATATTTTCGTTCAGTACCTACGTTATTATTAGAGGTCTCTTCAGATGCGGGCAACGCATTGGTGACTCCCCTAGTGTTGCTGATGTCCATAGGCGGCGGTGACCACTTTCCATCAGGTAGCCCGCATGCCTGTTTTTCTGCCGTATAAAAAAAAAGTAGGAAATGACGGCAATCGTTATTTTCATTCAAGAAAATTTTTCAATTTCCTCGAAACGGAATCTTTCTAGACATAACCAGAAAACATTCTGTCTAATAATTGTGATTTATTTTTATAACAGCCTTTGTGATAAAATTATTATACCTAGGTTAAAGAGACAAAAGTTTTTCTGTTGTGAATATCTAAAGAAAGATAGACATTTATAACACATAGCACACAAAAGGAAACATTAATAATAAGAACATTCAAACAATGAGTCCCATGCCACTGTCGGTGCCGCGGCGGCCAGCATAAATGGTACCCACTCAGAATGTGCAAATGGTAACCGCCCGACAAAGTTTTCCATCTTGGCGTGCTCTCGCGCGAAGGCCCAGGGTGCGCCTTAACCATGATGCAGGATTCAGAAGATCAGGTAATTACAGTGGAGCGACTGCGTTTGACCCCAGTGACCCTGTTAACAACCTGATCAGATTGGATCATGGTTACACATTCTGTCGCCTTACTGGACTTACTGGACGACCTGAGTGGTTCAGTGGTCAACATGCCTGTGTGGTCTGCCACGCAAGAGGTCCCGGGTTCGATTCCCGGCCGGGCAGAAATTGAAAAGATGAATTTTAATTTCTGTTACGAGTCTGGGTGTTCTATGTATAATAAGTATGTATTTAAAAGTACCTATATAAGTAGTTTATCAGTTACCTAGCACCCATAACACAAGCTTTGCTTACTTTGGAGCTAGATGGCGCTGTGTGAATTTGTACACGATTATAAAAAAGAAAACTCCATTAATGTGGAGGAGGTTCAGGTCCAGCAGTTGATTATTGCCAGGCTACTGATGATGATTATGATGGTGTTTGTCAAACAGCATGAGATAGGTGTTTATGTGTAGCATGACGTTTCCTAACGAGATGTATGGACGATCTTGCAAGGGCTGTAAAATCTGTCCAACGCGTTCCGTTTCTTGGCCGTAAAGATAAAGATAAAGATATTTATTTTCAGTAAATGTTGGTACAATAAATGGTGTTAACAAAATTATAATAACGTCCCAAGAACACTTAATCCTTTCGAATATGAAAATATTTAGTAGGTATACAAACATTATAGGTATCTAGTGTTACGTATTCAAAAATAGCTCATTTACAGAGTAAAATGTCTTATTTATTAACCATTGTTTTAGTTTTTTCTGAAAAAGTTGAATAGGTAAACTTTTTAGACTTTCAGGCAATGCATTATATATTTTTACACACATAGCAGGACAATTTTTACAGTAGTTCGTTGTTTTTGGCACTCTAGAATAAAACGCACGTACGCAGTATAAAGGTTGAACTAAAGCGGCTCGTGCGGATAGCAGGTTAAATACATAATTTCCTTCATCAAATAAGACAAGTCAGTATGGACAGATCATAGGTTGTAGGTTTAAATCGACCCCACAACTATACATGACCCGCGGTGAGGCAAGCAGGAGGGGCAACGTCTCGGAGTTGTTTTGGGGCAGAATACGGGCGCGCGGGGCAGGGCGCTCAAGTGTTTTCGTGATACGTCATCAAGTGACGTTTCGCGGAAAACCTGCTTTCCGCACGAGCCGCTTTAGTTCAACCTTTATAATGCGTACGGCCAAAGAATGGAACGCGTTGCCTGCGAGTGTGTTCCCTGATCATTATAATCTGGATGCCTTCAAGGCTAGAGTGAATAGGCTGTTCCTGGGCATGCTCCATCATCGACCGCATCGTCACTAACCACCAGGTGAGGTGGCGGTCAAATGCCTGGCTAGTCCAATTATATTTAAAAAATGCTCACTGCCTCGCGCGCCGCGCCTTGCGTTTATCCCAGAATCATTTCCCTCCCCTGCTTGCCCCGCAGGCCATGAATCATTTGTATGGTCAACCTATACCCGATGGATGGATGCAGGAAGCCAAGTCAATCGACGTGGAAGACGTGGGGGGGAGGCTTATGTTCAGCAGGACGTCCTGTGATGATGATGATAATGTAACAGGTGGAAGGCGGGCTGTTCCGACCGATGCACCGGCCATGGAATACGATGATGCGAATACCGAACAGAGTAAGAGTGGAATGAAAATATATAGCTATCACTTTCATACACGTCTACCTTTGTCTACTTCCAACATAGTCTTACACGATTTACATTAGTCAAGTGTTTAGCTAAGTAGATAAGTACAGTGTTGTAGCGAGTCAAGTTGGCTTGCATGCTGCCTTGCACGTAGATTCAAATGAGGAGTTTTCCAGTATGTATTGATAGTTGGTTTCAAAAAGCATCAATTTTGGTAATCTTTTTATAATTTGCATGATGGTGGCAGTGATTTCATGCAGCCAACTAATACTAAACTTAAAAATATAATGTTTATAACTGTTAAAGGTTGAATGAAGTGTAAAAATAAATATTTATAGAAGTTGGCACTATGTTCCATTATTATTACAACCTCTAAAATGGTTGAAAACTATTGACAAATACAAAATTATCCAATACAACGTACCAGTGTTTATATCCTGTTTGTTAAGAACCTATTTCAAGCGATTATCAATTACCAAAATTGTCGGGGCGCCATCTAGTGAGTGGTTAGGAATGCTTTAGATACCTATTGGAAAACTGCTCATTGAATTGCTGTTTAGGTGGCAAGTGCACCCTAGCGCGCCCATTCAACTGACACTTAACTCGACGTATTTGTTTACGTTGCATGTCCATTTCGACAGAATGGTACTGGACTCGCTGTAGTGTCACTGCCCAGACAGTGACGTCATTCCACAGGATGGTATCAAGATGGCGGCGTAGCATCGGAGATAGGCGGTATCATCCCCAGGCGCTCGCCACTCGCTACTGCACTTGTACTCGCTACTCATAACTGTTCTTGACTAATGTAAATCGCTCATCACTCTAACTTTTACTCGAGAAGTTGACAAATCTTCTACCTTATTGACACATTGACACCCATTTGACTTTTATTTCTAACGACATCGAAATCACGTGTTATTGTTGACACTTCACTTTCTGACTCACTTTTCTCTTTTAACTGCATAGAAAAAATATTTACTAACGTAATAGAGCAGCCATCACAAACAAAAATATTGTACCAACCTGTCACGTGCGGGAGGTGCGGGGGGAAATGTTATCATTCTCTTTATTTTTGGCCCTCGAATGGTTCGTACAGTTTTTAATGCCCAAGATGGCGTTATTTTGATTATCCAAGCCACTGTCAGATTGGTCCGCGTCGCGCAATGTCTCAGAACTGACTGCGGCCACTGTTGTCCATGGACCGCAAAGCGTGGTTCAAATAAAATACTTGCGGTGTCTCCTCTATTACGTTAGTAAATATTTTCTCTGTTTAACTGACACTGTTTTAAATTTCCGCTCGCTCACGACTGACAAGATCACTTTATCTGAACTGAACAATACAACACCATTTGGGATAATTAACACTATTTTGCCTTCTAACAAACTTTTTCCCTTAAATATGTCAGTTAGTCAGACAACTCAGCCTGTTGAAAAGCGGTAGGTAACTGTGGTAAACAGCGTTACCTACCTACAGTGATGGATAGATAGATAGATAGATAAATTCTTTATTGCTCACACAAGAATAATTACATTAAAAAGTTCCGACAAAAAACCATAACTAGTTGTGGGCAAAGGCGGCCTTATCGCTGTAAGCGATCTCTACCAGGCAACCTTTGTGTAAAGAACCGCTTGATACACAGGCAAGTCAACAACAATATTGTTTACGGACGTGATAAAAATATATTATATTTTTCATCAGGCAATCGGGTCACCTGATGGAAAGCAAAATATTTATTTCATATTTACAACCATAATCACAAACCGTTAATTATCTTTCTATTAAGATTATTTATTATTTCTTTGTAATCTCATATTTCTTTACTTTTTCAAGTTTTATCTTTGTTTACCACAATCAAAAATATGATGTGGCGCCATGGGTGATTTCACTGATTCCCAAGATACAGGTTATTCCTAATTTGGGAAGCAGGGCAACAACAATTGTTATGTTCTTATCACACCTGCCATTTAACATGTATATTATTGTATTTTATATAAAAATAAAGAGTATTATAGTGTTAGCAACAATGAACTGAACCTAATTATAACTTAACTTTTATATTAACGACTACCTGAGTGGTTCAGTGGTCAACATGCCGGTCGCCACGCAAGAGGTCCTGGGTTCGATTCCCGGCCGGGCAGAAATTGAAATGATGAATTTTAATTTCTGTTACGGGTCTGGGTGTTCTATGTATAATAAGTATGTATTTAAAAGTATATAAGTAGTTTATCAGTTATCTAGCACCCATAACACAAGCTTTGCTTACTTTGGGGCTAGATGGCGTTGTGTGAATTTGTCCACGATTATTTATTTATTAATTATTTATTATTAACGTTTACCTTAACTTCCAACCTTAACTTCTAACCCTAACTTCTAACCTTAACCCTATCGCAGATCGCAGACGGCTCCGACAAGAGCCTGTTCTCGCCGGCCGGTCGTGACGTCACGCCGCAGGGCACCATAGCGGAACCCTGGAGGCCTGCGCCCGCGCCTGTCAAGGAACCCTGGAATGGTGAGTAGAGATGGACAGCCTTTTTAAAGAGGTAGGGTAGGGTAGAAGCGTCGGTGGAATAATGGTTAAGGGGTCAGACTCGAAAGCGAGAGGTCCCGGATTCGTATCCCAATGTACCAATGACACTTTTCTGTTAAGTTTGAAACAACGTGACAAGTGTAAGAGTCCTCTGGAGCAATTAGTTGAATACTAACCGATGCTCTTACGGTAAAGTAAAAAAAACATCGTGATGAAACCTATACATTCCAATCTGATAAGTAGCTGTATTCACAATGATTCGAAACCGTTTCCGAACGATTCGACACAAAATTCGTGAGCGGCGAATCCGTGTCGATCGATTCGAAAACTGTTATTCAGAATCGCTATAGATTCCACGGAAACTCTACTCTCTATAACATATGAAAATTTCATCAAAATTAACTGAAACCCCATTTTCCTTCTTCGTCCTTTGTCGATTCCGTATCCGAATCCGATTTCCGAGCCATTGTGAATACGGCTACAGATACCCCTGTCATGGAGGTCAGATGACAGTCGCTCCACTGTAATGATCTGATCTGTCAAATCCTGGATCATGGTCAAGGTTGCTCTAGTGCGCGAGAGCCCTCGAGGCTCGGGGCTCGGGTGCTAGAGGCGAGGGGAGGAGGGAGGCGGACCCCGAGCCCTCGCGCACTAGAGCACAACCGGGACATTAAAGCCAAGATGATAATTACACCGGCACACAAAAAAAAAATTGTCTGTACACCGGGCGCCACCTATCTACGGGCATGTTTTTCGACCCGCTGAATAAGAATTTTAAGTCAGTTTAGGCCGTCCAGCCTTCAATTTAGTGAATTCAAGTAAATTGCAAAAAACCCCAAAAAATATCGAAAATACGATGTTTTGGCAAGAAAAAAAATTTTGACATTTAAGGCAAGCATAATTTTTATGTATTTTGATCTGTTAAATACTAATTTCGATCGTACTTTAATCATAAACTTATTCAATTCGAAAAAAATTAAAAAATATCCTTAAAAATTGTAAAAATCGTAAAAAATTAGGATTACCTTGGTACAACAAATTTTCAAAATTGAAGGCTGGACGGCCTAAACTGACTTAAAATTCGTATTCAGCGGCTCGAAAAACATGCCCGTAGATAGGTAGCGCCCGGTGTACAGACAATTTTTTTTTTGTGTGCCGATTATTGCTAATGAAGTGAGTGACCACTTTTCACAAAGAGCAACTAGCCTGTTGGTAGTCTATAAAAAGTTACTTGAATTATAAAACTAGCATACCCACTGTTCTCTCGCATCTAATACGTGTAGGCCTACAGCAATAATTACAATATTCATTAGTGTAACTGCAATACTTTGTAACACTTACTTTCATTACCAGACTGCGTGTCCGATTCATTTCACTACTTATCGTTAGATTTGCATAAATACATTTACATACACGAAGTACGTTCACTCGTGTTCTGGGTAATGACGGAAGTACTGGACGGGCAGTATATCATGCGACGCTGTTTCCTAAAGTTGGCAAGTTAATAAATTGATATTATTAAGTCCTAAGTGGTGAGAGGTTGGTGGCTTATGGCTAGCGAGTCCGACTCGTAAGCGAGAGGTATCAGTTCCATTTCCAGTGACGCCATGTACCTACTTTTTATGAGGCAATCAATATTTGAGTATTATTGAGGGTTCAGTGCCCACCTTTACCTTATCCAGGATTTGACAGATCATGTATTTACAAAGGAGCGACTGCCATCTGACCACCGTGACCCTGTTAACTGGGGAACCTGACCAGATTGGATCATAGTTACACTTTCAATGGCTGGAATGTGCAGGTTTCATCACGATGTTTTCCCTCACCGTAAGAGCATCGCATAGCATGCAACTAATGTACATAACTCAGAAAAGTGTCATTGGTACATGGCTGCAGTGGGATTCGAACCGTTTCGTTTACGAGTCGGAACCCTTAACCGCTTGGCCACCGACGCTCCCAATATAAATAAATAGTAATAAAATGGCCCTGTGGTGTCCGGTAGAGTAGAATAGCACCAACCCCTTACACCCGTGGGTGTCGTACAATGCGACTAATGCTTTCGATGCAAAAGATCTAGAGTCTCCGTAGGCTGGAAGGCGTGTTCCATTGTTATATTTAAACACTGCGATCTCCAACCCGCCTGCCAAGCGTGGAGATTATGGCAATTGCCTTCCCTTCCCTGGCAGAGACCCTAAGTCCTGCAGTGGACCGTTATAGGCTGTGATGATGAAGTGTGCCCGTAGACGGGCAGAGTGTACGGTAGAGCAGCATGGTAAAGTACTAACTATTGTTTAGTTAGTTCAGTTTTCGCCAATTGCTTTCGCAGTTTTTGTTTTATTTGTGTGTGTATGTTGTTCTAAATCAAAATGGGCGACTTAAATGGGCCGCTTACCATCAGGTGGAGGTACAAAAAAATACAAAGTATTTATTGAATTAGCATTATGTTAATATAAGTGCCTCAGACAGAGGATAAGCTTTGCTATCCAACGAGGCAACGTAGCCAGCTTTCTGTGCACCATTCCGGGGGGCAGTGATGTGGATGACTTTTTTAATTTAAAAGTTGTAGTTTATTTGTTATAGTTTTGCAAATATTTTGTTTGAATCTTTGGCGGTGCAGGGATAATGGTAGCCGCCAATGTTGGCAAGCGAAGATGGGGAGAAGGTAGAAAAGGGTAATTACCCACCTGGCCGGGTGTTGTGACCAGGGGACCAAGGGCCCGACAGTTGATCGTCGGAAGTTGTATATATGCCGTGGAAGTTGGCACATTTCTCTAGTGCGATGTAGGATTGGTAGCGCCATCTATGTGCGGATGCTTGCCAACCTTGTGTTCGTGTACTCGTAATGTGAGTATCGTTGAGTTTCCCTAGTGGAGCGATAGATGTCGCTACAAATCTATGTTAATAAATTCATTAGTTACGTACATAATACTGTAAGGAAGACGCGGAAGCGCTTCTACACTTGATTCGCAAGTGCGAAGCCCTGATGCGCAAACGTAGCATCCATCTTGGTAAATTCCAGCTACTACCCGATGAGGTTCACGATATCAGTGCTAAGAGCCTTTTACAGTTCATAGAAGCTGTAGGGATCAGCACCGAACTGTAAGCTAGAGGCGATCACAATGGATCAGCAACGGTCGCAGTGATACTAGGCCGTTTAGCCTTGAAAAGCCCACTTCACATCACAGCCCATAACAATCCACTGCAGGACTTCGGGCCTCTCCCACGAAAGGGAAGGTCATTGCCATAATCCCCACGCTTGGCAGGCGGGTTGGATATCGCAGTGCAGTTGATGTAAATCGACCCAGAAAGATGCTGCTGCCCATCTTTCGGATTTGTCCCTTAGTCGCCTCTTACGACACCCACGGGAAGAGATGGGGTGGTGCTATTCTTTGAGGTGCACCACACACCACTGGCGGCACCACATACCACTTAACATAATAATAATAATACGTAAATAAAATATTTTCCTCTCCCCAGAACCACCCCGTAACAACTACATAGCGCCGTCTCCCTCGTACACGCGCGTGGAGCCCTGGCGACCACCGTACCAGCTCACCAAGGAGCAGCAGGCCGCCATACTGCACCACAAGCAGTCGCTCTCTTCTGGTGAGTATAGCCACGGCCAGAGGGAGAGAGAAAGTTGTAGAAGTATCAGGTTCGATGTGTGTAACACTCTATCATCATCATCATTATCTTGGCGTTAGTGTCCCGGTTGTACTCTCGCGCCCGAGGGCCCGGAGTCCGCCTTGACAATGATCCAGGATTTGGCAGATCAGATTGAATCATGGTTACACATTCAGTCGCCTGAATATGCAGGTTTCATCACGATGTTTGCCCTCACCGTAAGAGCATCGGTTAGCGTTCAATTAATGTGCATAACTCAGAAAAGAGTAATTGGTACATGGCCGCAGCGGGATTCGAACCCGGTACCTCTCGCTTACGAGTCGGATACCCTAACCGCTCGGCCACCGAGAAGGGTTGTGTGACACTCTATATGAGGTGTTCAACTAGAAACAGACGTTCCGTTTTGGCTGGAGCCGACCTACCGTCAGTAGCAGTCGATACTAATCCTTACTCAATATAAAATAAAGTCCTTTTTGGGGGCGGGGGACGTGGTCGGACGTCCGACCAAAGTCAGCTCGCCCTCGCATTCGAATTAATCAAAAACCGACTTTTTTTTGTACATTATAAGGATTAGTATCGACCTCAACTGACGGTTGGTCGGCTCCAGCCAAATCAGAGCGTCTGTTATTAGTAGTAGGACTCTGTCAAGCCTGAGGAGTCCGCCTGGTTGAGTCATCATCATCACAGCCCATAACAGTCCACTGCAGGACTTAAGGCGTCTCTCACGAAAGGGAAGGTTATTGCCATAATCTCCACGCTTGGCAGGCGGGTTGGAGATCGCAGTGTTGTAAATATAACAATGAATAACGCTGCTGCCCATTTTCCAGCCTACGGAGACTCTAGATCTTTTGCCTCGGAAACATTAGTCGCCTTGTACGACACCCACAAGTGTAAGGGGTTGGTGCTATTCTACTCTGCCGGACACCACACGGCCAATCATCATTATCTTGGCGTTAATGTTCCAGATGTGCTCTCACGCATATGGGCCGGGTTCACCGTAAGAGCATAAGCATTCAACTAATGTACGTAACTCAGAAAAGAGACATTGGTATTCGATATCTGTACCTATCGCTTACGACTCGGATGCCTTAACCACTCGGCCACCGACGCTAATGGCAACGCTATTGGCACCTCCTGACGCTATATTTTTTATTTTTTTATTTAAAACTTCATGCACTGTTACGTACAATGGCAGACTTAAGCTTCATAGCTTTCTCTACCAGTCAACCGGAGAGGTGATAGTATAAAAAATAACAGGGTGCGCAAACACATTAAGTACTAAGTACTTACGATTAAGCAAATTAGACATTTATTCACAATTAAAGACTGTATATTTTAAATTTTAAAATTATTGTTTATATTTGTTTAGTAGGTACTAAAAAGTTTTAAAGTAAAAAATTTTTGGAAACATTGGCTTTTACGATATCCGTCTTCAAAATTTTTTTTTGTTATTTAAAAAAAAAAATATTGAAAGAATGTCAACGTTAACATAATTTACAAAGTCAAACTAAAAACTTTCCGTACAACTTCGCCTTAAAACTTAAAATATATGTTTAACCCACTCTTTGCATTCCCGGTGCAAAGTTGCCCACAACACTAGCAGCGTTGCCACGCTGAATGGCTTGGGACGGCCTCTGCAACAGGAATGACCCAGAGCGGGCGTCACCACCTCTCTCCCTACAAATACACCATAAGACTATAACGAGTCAGATACCTTAACCACCGACGCTTCTGGCAAAGCTACCGTCACCTCCTGACGCTATATTACCCTTCCCAGACGGCACCTTCCGCTTCGAGTATGCGTCAGACAACGGCCTCGCGGCTGGCGAGGCGATCGAGCCGGACGGCTCTCGCGTTGGAGCTTACCAGTACAAGGATCCCAACGGCCAGCTGGTGAAGCTGAAGTACCGGGCTGGCAAAGACGGGTTCCAGGTGAGAAAGAAAGGACACTTATAACACATAGCACAGCAGGTACATAAAAACAAATCTTGGTGTTAATGCCCCGGTTGTGCTCTCGCGAACGAAGGCCCGGGGTCCGCCTTGACCATGATCCAGGATTTGGAAGATCGGGTAATTACAGTGGAGCGACTGCCATCTGACCTCCATTGCCCTACTACCAGGGGTAACTGAACAGATTGGATCATGTATGTATGTAAACTATTTATTGCTTAATAACTAAATACAGGAGTCATGGTTACAAATTCAGTAGCCTGAATTTACAGGTTTCATCACGATGCTTTCCCTCACCGTAAGAGCATCGGTTAGTATTCAACTAATGTAAGTACATAACTCAGAAAAGAGTTATTGGTACATGGCTGCAGCGGGATTCGAACTCGGTACCTCTCGCTTACGAGTCGGATACTCAACCGCTCGACCACTGACGCTTCGACACAATAACAGTTACATAATTCACACTCGCACTTGATCCCATCCAACGGCGAGCTATTCGTATTGTCGATGATCCCCTTCTCACAGATGGTTTAGATCCCTTAAACCTCTAGAGAGACGTTGGCTCTCTGTGTGTTCTCTACCGTCTGCACATCGGGGAATGTTCCGAGGAACTTTTAAGAGAGGTAGGACATAGCGGGGTATCCTGTTTGAATTGGAGCCGCCCGACTGGGGAAGTACCTCCACCTTACAGAATACCGCAGCTAACAATACTCTTTTAAATAGTATTGTGTTTCTGCCGGTGAGTAAGGTTTCCAGAGCTCCATGGGGTGGGAATTTGGGGAACCGTGGCTTTGGCAGTGGAGGGATATTTGCCTTTTTGCTGCCAGAGTAACGTGTTATAGAGGTGGGCAACGCATTGGCGATAGTCTCGGTGTTGCTAATGTCTATAGGCAGTGGTGACCACTTTCCATTAGGTGGCCCGCTTGCCTGTTTGCCTATCGTATGACATAAAAAAAAAACGGTGCCACCGTCACTTTTCCGCCACCGCACCCTCCGACGATGGAAAATGTAGATTTCATTCACACCATCTGGATGCCTGGCATTAAACTAACGTACGGGCATTGCGAGCCTTATTACCGCCCACATTTAAGATGTGGAATGAGCTCTAGCAGACTTTCCTTTGCGCTATAACATGGGGTTCTTCTGGCCGTGTGGTGTCCGGCAGAGTAGAATAGCACCAACCCCTTACACTTGTGGGTGTCGTACAAGGCGACTAATGTCTCCGAGGCAAAAGATCTTAGAGTCTCCGTAGGCTGGAAAATGGACAGCAGCGTTTTCCATTGTTATATTTATAACACTGCGATCTCCATCCCGCTTGCCAAGCGTGGAGATTATGGCAATAACCTCCCCTTTCGTGGGAAAGGCCCTAAGTCCTGCAGTGGACTGTTATGGGCTGTGATGGGGTTCTTCAAACAGCATGTCAAAGTCCAGCACCGCAACCGCTCTCCTTAGGTTGCAGATGTACTGGACGATGGTGACCACTTTCCATGGGCTGGACCGTCCGTCCGTATACATTCATAGGCAATAATAAAAACATAAACAAATAAAAAATTACCAAAGAAAACACATTTAAAACAGTGAGTACGTGTCCCATGCCACTGCCGGCGGCGCCACGGCTTCCAGCATAACACTCAGCATGTGCTTCCAGGTGCAAGAATCATTCCTCCTTACTCATCTCTAGCAACCAGAACCGTAACACAAATTAGAACTCGGCCGGAAATCGAAGCCTTGATCTCTTGCGTGGTAGATGTCTTGATGTTAACAACTGAATCATTCAGTTTGTCAAATACGACAATGACAATCTGCGACTGAAATGCTAAAAATGAGGAGTTAGATATCTATCTAACTCCTAATTTTTAGAATTTCAGCATATCTATCTAGGTAAACTATTGCTTATACTAAACATAATACAGTAGATACAGTTCAAATCAGTGAGACAGTTGAGCAAATACGGCCTTATCGCTACAAGCGATCTCTTCCAGGCAACCTTTACAGAAATTGAGACAGGAATTTTACGGAGTTCTTGTAAATGGCAACATAACCCCCCACAGATCCTAGAAGGAAGCCACCTCCCCAAGAGCCCAGAGCCGGTGGCGCCCCCTTCCGCCGACAGCCACAACCAACAGGCTTACGAGCAGCAGCGGCGCGCGTACGACCTCCAGCAGCAGTACAACCAGCAGGCTGCCGACCCCGCTTGGAGGGAGAAACAGGTATGATATTGACTCTAGACTTACATGTAGCCAGGATTAGTTGATAGATCGTAGGCCGTGTGGTGTCCGGCAGAGTAGAATAGCACCAACCCCTTACACTCGCGGGTGTCGTACAAGGCGACTAAGGTTTTCGAGGCAAAAGATCTAGTCCCCGTAGGCTGGAAAATGGGCAGCAGCGTTTTCCATTGTTATATTTATAACGCTGCGATCTCCAACCTGCCTGCCGAGCGTGGAGATTATGGCAATATGCTCCCCTTTCGTGGAAGAGGCCCGTAGTCCTGCAGTGGACTGATATAGGCTGAGATGATAGTTGGTAGGTACCACGTACTTTCCACCTATCCACGTATGTACATTCCGCCATCGCATTGGGCTAGGTTGTGTGACCGTGGATGATCATCCACGTCTCTTTAGAGGTAAGCAAAGCACTGGTGCCGCCCCTGATGCTGCTGATGTGCATAGGCGGCGGTGACAACTTTCCATCAGGCAGCATAAGCAGCTCTCATGGCGGGAATTAATCTCTCAGCGGTTTAACCGCGCAAACCGTGTCATGAAGGATTGCCAAGCTTAAGTGGCTGTGGGCAGGGCACATAGCTAGCAGAACAGATGGCCGATGCGGCAGTAAAGTTCTCGAGTGGCGACCACGTACCGGAAGACGGAGCGTGGGTAGGCCTCCTACAAGGTGGACCGATGATCTGGTAAAGACCGCTGGTACTAGCTGGATGCGGAAGGCACAGGACCGGCCTTTGTGCAGATCTCTGGGGGGTCTATGCCCAGCTGTGGGCGTCTTTCGGCTGATATGATTGTGATGATGAATGGAATATAGCTCTGTGATCTTTGTTTCAGGATGAGAGGCCCCGCGATGGGCGGCCAGCCGCGGGAAACTACTACGTGCAGAACTGGAAGCCCCAGGGTGCTGAGGATGATGGACAGGTATCTATACCAGATTAATAATAAATAAATAAATAAATAATCATTTATTTCAGAATTTACAATTCCATATCTTTTTAGATTTTACAATTCCCTATCTATTTAAATTCATTACCAAAAATGTAAAAATGATAACAATGTCAAATTCCATACTTATGTCAATTAACTAAAAATATATAAATGTCAAACAATTTCATAAAATCATAAATTTAACCATGTTTATACATACACAATAAATCAGTAATAATTACATATATGTATGAATGGAATATGGCGGACCATATGAACTCGTCGTACAGAAGCTACTGCCTATCTCGTGAACGTTATACTTAGGTTACACTTTTTTTATGCTACGCAGTGACAACCGAGCCGACAGCCCACTAATGGTAAACGGTAACTTTCGCTCATGAAATCTACGATTCATGAATTTAGGTTGCAGACAACAAAAATTTAGATCTGCAGGTGCGTTGTCGCAGGACTAAGATGAAATGCCTCATGCCTGCAATTGTCACTGTGAGGACTGAGATAAAGTGCCTCATGCCTGTAATTTCGCTGGCTACCTTATCCTTCAAACCGGAACACGACAATGCAAGCATTGTTGCTTGGCGGCGGAAATAGATAAGGCGGTGGTACTCACCCAGGCGGATGACTGATGACTCAGCTTTCACCGGGTACCGGGCAGAGTTGAGTCTCTATTTCTAACCTATTGTCTGTGTGTATGAGCGTGTCCATTCAAAATATATCGACTTGGACCTTGCAGAGTGTACCGTGATATAGGGTGTAGCGTGATAGAATGTAAGGGCACCTTAGATAGGTATTCCTCCATCGAGTACAAGGAAAAATCTACTTTGTACCGACAGTAGACGTTAAGAAGACCTTGGTCTCCCCGTCCACAACATCGCACAAAAATATTTAAATAATAGGTTACTAACGACCTAAACTCACTTTTTTTGGTAACTTGAATGTGGGTGAAAGGCAAAACTGGCAAGACGGTGCCGGTGTGGGGCCGATAGTTATTTTTTATTTCTAGAACCCACACAAAAGGATAAGGAAGTAGGTACTATCGCTAGAAAAGTCGAAGTTTAAGACACTAAAAAAGGTTTTTATGTCAGGTTGTGCACGCGCCAACCAACATTTTGTGGGTCTCCCATACCTCTATTATCGCTACAAAGTGGATTTTTTCTTGTACTTGATGACGTAGGATAACCTACATCGCCCTTACACTCAATCAAACAATCATTTTTTTAATGAAATGGCAACGGGTCGTTCAACAACTTGACAACCATTAATGCCAGTGTCAAAGTGCAAGGAAAACATACTGAAAAAGTTTGACCGGTTTAAGAGAAAAAAAAAACTCAATATTGCATTACTCATCTGTGGCATTGTCAGAAGCCAAGAAAACTATATAATTTGGATAACATGCAAAATATACTTTGGTGTAGAGGCCCTTACACTCATGAGCCATCCTAGGTAAAATGCCTACCGCCTATCATAATTCGTTTTCTTTTACTCTATTTCCACTAAATATTTTATTTAAAAACTTTTAATTAATTGCGACCGGTTTCGGACATCATCTTCCGGCAATGTTTACATTTTAAAGATGCACGAAGCAATTAATTAAAAGTTTATAAATATACTCTGTTGGTCACGACGCGAAGGTTCGAAAGAACGTTTCTCGCTCGTACGATTCGGATGTGGAATGAGCTCCCAGCCACAGTGTTTCCTTTGGACTATGACATGGGATCGTTCAAGAGGTATATTAGAGGTCCTTTCAGAGGCGGGCAACGCATTGGTGACTCCCCTGGTGTTGCTGATGTCCATAGGTGGCGGTGACCACTTTCCATCAGGTGGCCCGCTTGCCTGTTTGTCTGCTGTATAACATACAAAATAAAAAAAAATACTATAATATCGTTAAATTGTATATCATAAAATTAATCCATACCATTCTCCTCAACAGTATCGTGAAAACGAAGTGGACCAGCAGAACCGAGGGCCTCACACCTTCGGCGAAGGTTTCCAGTTTGCATTCCAGGGTTGATACCGAGCTCGCACGATCTCCTTGCTCTCTCGACAAGCGAATTGAAGGGAAATGGTCATGACGTTACAATCCGAATGGTAACGTCGACGTTACAAAACGAATCTATCGTTTGCAGAATTTAGTAGTTAGTAGTTATTTTTAAAATTTACATTAAAAATAAAAATAAATGACTCAAAAATAATATTCTTACTTTATTGATTTTTGTGTAACAATAAAGTATGACGGCAAAAAAATTTATACTTTGATTTGATTTTTGGGTAATTTCACAAATAGTTAATAGACGTTTTTTGACGATGCCGTTTATTTAATAATAAAAACCATTTAGACCTTATTATTTAGTTACCTTCGTTCGTTTTTTAATTTAAAAGACCATACTTGTCTAATTCGCTTGGTCGCTTCATAGTTTTTAGCTAAAGATAGGTTGCAAATGAATGTGATTTTCGATTAAAATATTGCAAAACTCGTCTTTTTATGTTATTTTTTAGAAATAAAATACTTTTATTCGTATCAAAATTTAAATAAACTAAGTAAAGTTATGGGTAATTATAATAATAAAGACGAGCTCCTTTATTTTGTAAATATAAAAAACTCCACTCGTTTTTTTTTTTGTAAAAATAAGTAGGTACGCCTAGATATAGGTTTAATGTCGTCCAAATGAATAACATTAAATTGTATTTCAATTATGAGGATACTTGTTTTTTTTATTTAGTAGTTTTTTGGTCTTATTCCATTATAATCCTTACACAGTTCAAAATAAAGTCGCATTCCGCGTCTGTTCTGTGCCGAAACCACGCAACGGATTTTGATGCAGTTTTCATCACCATTTAGATAATTTTTTCACGTAAAGTTTAAATACCTTTTAGTTTAGTTCATGCGTGACCTCTAAAACACCGTTTATTACCAAAAAGGCGGGTTTTAGAAAGAGTGGCGTAAAAATAAATACTTTATAAAAGAGACGTATGCGAATGGCAGAGGAAAGTACATAATACTTACGCTTACAACAATATTGGCTTTTTTAACTTTTTCATTTTTAGGTATCTATTCGGTAGTAAAATCCACATTAAACTTAGTCTTCTAATTAAAAATAAAATATTACGTATATATTAACATCTTCTATGTTCCCATCCATTCCAAATGAATGAAAAGTCTACTGTCTACACAAAGCTTAAGAGTGCAAAGTGTATCAGCTGATAACACCCAAGTGACAACGACCTTTCGGCCAGCCGGCAGGTCATTGACACTGACGCATTTTTAAAGTACTTTTTAAAATCGTTCCCGTGCTGGTTTTAAAATATTTAACATTATTATTGTTTTTTATTTTTATTGTAAGATCCTATGTAATATTTTCTAGCGGATACTGTACAATGTTACACATGCATTTTAAAGGTGGTAAATCAAACGCGTTATTAGTTCATATACCCACATTTTATTAAACCAACATCTCAACGCAAAGTCATTCACAATGATTATCGATTGTATACATTTTACGGAAACATGTATATTTTATTAATATTATAATAAATATTTACTATTGTACCCACATTATTATAACATCATCAGGGCAGGACTAGAACATGTTAATCCTATGCGACAAGTAATATAAAATAATTTAAGAACTAATTAACATATAAGATTATAAAAATCATAATCTTTTAATAAAAAAAATGTTATATAGAAATATTATTGTAAAGTATTTCGATATTAAGTAAATTATTATTAAATTATAATAGAACGTCCAAATTATATTATTGCTGGGATTATAACAATATCTAAACATATTTTAAGTAATTATAAATAATCAACTACATATTAATACGCATTACATTAAAAAGCATCAAAATATCACTAATTCGCTATCACATTAATATTATATCGTCAAAATTCTCAGTTATAATCTGAAAAATTCACTACCTAATAAAATATATTAAATATAATATTATTAGAATATTGAATATATTTTTCTCCTATAGGAAATAGGTTAAAATTTTTAGTAAGACAATATTTTACAAAAGTTTCAGTTTATTACTAAGATACACTTTCAGCACTTGGCCATTGTACTAATTTTATGTTTTACTCTAAGAACTAGTCTTTATATTATATTTGATCAATCTAATGATATAATTATACTATTTGTCCGTACAATATTACACTCAAAATAAAACATAAATACGTATGTGTAATTAAAATGTAATTATTCATGTTGATATTAAACTCTGATGAAGAATGAAAATATAACCTAATATAAATATTTTGAATAACTTAAACGTAGTGAATGTAGGTATGCATAAAGTAAATGTAAGTCATTAACTAATATTACAGACAGACGTCTAAATATTTGCATAATTAAAACAAAATGATAATTTTAAATACTATTGAATAATTATATACCTAATGCAATTATATCAATCAAAATACATTTACTAATGACTTTAAGTATTCAAGTAATAATTAGTAATACTTTATTGATAAAATAACAACATTAGGAAATAAGCTTTCTAATAACGTTATATCGCTCACAAATATGACATAGTTTTTAACTTGAAAAGGGTAAGTAAACGAAAACAAAACCACATCAAAAATGAAAGAGACGTGCTCCGTATTAAATAGTGATATTAATTTAAATAATGATTGATTACTTAGGCATCACATTTAGGTTAAATAAGAAACAAAACATGCAAAACCGTAGCTGCTATTGACATCACTGTAAAAATAAGCTATTACAGACACTTAGAAATATTAGTAATACGAAGGTACACAGATTTACCCAAATTACCCAATTCATATTTAAAAATTTACATGAAAGTGAAGTGAAGAGTTGGATATGGTATTTATGAAAAAATTTATGGTTACTAGGTTAATTTTATGACTTAAGCCTACGTTTTTATGTATTTGCCTACTTAGCTAGTAAACTTTCAATTATTATTCAAAGCATGATCTTGCCGAAGATGTTTAAATAAACTAATGAATGATAATTCACATAAATTATGCCATCTGTCTCCTTCTTCCATAACGGAGTTTACGTGTATTTTAAACCATGACGTGACTGTTTTATGATGCCCGCTCTGTCTAATTATGAGTCTTAAACGTTCATATCTTGCTTAGTTTTGAAGACAGTTTTTCAATAACTAATTTTTACTTTACTATCTGTTATTCAATAAAAAATCAGCCATCACGTATATGACTATTATTTCTGCAGGCGAGAATAATTACTGAGGCTGAAGGGGGCAAATGTAACAAGTTGGAAGATATATTTTTACCTGATTAAGCTCCATACTTAGAGCATACTACGTAATTATTATTAAAAGTCTACATTATAATGATGAACATCTACGATGAAGCAATATTCTACATGAAAAGTTACTACATTATTTTTTATGTTATTTTTCTCCAACGCTTTACTAATATTGGAAGATACGTGATTATATAACTTTCGTTCTCTACATTTTAATATTTTTAAAATTATTGTGGAAGTAAATCTGAAGGTGATATGAAATGGACATTTTTCAGCCGCTTCTCTACACTAGTCATCTAAGCAGCCATACGAAGATGAAAGTGGACGCGTTTTATATATAAAGTATATTTCAATAATGAATATTAATTCCGATGAGATGATAAAAATAAGAAATATATAATAATGTATTGTATAGTAACTAAAGTAATGGAAAGTAGTAGAAAATAGAGAACTTTTCAGAAAAGTTAAGCTGGTCAGGTATGTATCTAACATTATTACTAAAATTGTAGGTAGGTACTATAAAATAATATAAAGTGTCATGGCAAGTGTAATTTGTTTTTGTTTGAGAGGTTAAACTCAGTATAATTTATTTCTCTTAAAAAATAAACCTACACAAAGCACATTACACATTATTGGTACATTTCCTTAAATAAAAAAATTATGTAAGGAAATCGTCTCAATTACGGTTCCAATATTTATACGCCAGCGGAGAATTATGTCCATCGCATTAAAACTATTTTATGAAAATAAAAGTTTCACTTGCTGCAGTTTCCTGGATTTGACAACTGTTTTTCAAATTGAGTTCTGACTAGAATTTTATAAAAGTGAAGGTATAGTCGGAAACAAACCCTAATATGAAAAAAAGAAAATTATATTAATTCAATTTATATCGGCTACATGTTAAAGTACCTATTCCGTATATTTTAAATCTAATGGTATAGCTTACTAGATTGCCTATTCTTGCAACAATAAAAGCGTGTTTCTATGAGTAGGTAAAATTACAATTATAGTATAATAAATATGTAATATTATATGTACCTCATTTTTGGATAGGTACATCTAAGATACATTAAAGTTTAAATGATTTTACAAAATGTGTAGGAGAGAAAGTTTAAAATTAAATCTAAAAATGAAGAAGCAACTGGCCATATTAGGTATCTACTGATTATTAATATGAATAATTAAATAACTTTATTAAGGAATAACATAACTTATTAACATAATTATTTTAAAATTTAACTTAAGGTAACATATTTAATTAAATGTTTGATATATTTTATTTTGTAAAACCATTTTATTATTAGCTGCGATATTTACAATCAATAAACTTAGAAATAAGCTCAGAAACATTATCGACAATGTTCTTAATAATGATAAAATTCTACTTCTTTTTGGTCCATACTCCGAATAAATTTAAAAAATATACATACTTAATGTGCACAAAAAACATGTGTATTTATGATCGATTATTGTCATAATCATTATTTAAACATTTTATTATGTAGCTTGTTTAAATCACAAAGGACTACAGAAAATATTAAAAACGCGTTTATTGTTAATTTATTTACCGAATAAATGTTTATTAAAATTATTGTCAAATATATTATTAATAAACATGACGATATAGTCCCAATAATAATATCAATAAACTATACTATTAATGATAAAAATATTGTCAAAGTCACATTTGCAAAATGAAAGCTATAAATATTAAACAGATATTATTTTAAGCATTTGTGAAGCCAATACTTTTAGATATCTTAATTTTTCAAATTAAGAATAGTACGAATAGTATACTTGAATTGTAAATAATATTAGAAAATAATAAAAAATACTTTTTAAATATTATTAGAGGAGACAAGTTTAAGATTATACATATGATAGGTATAGTTATTTTGATAACAAGAGAGATATGTTTTTCGTAAGCAACTTTGCAAGATCTATGTACCCTGACTCAACGTTAGTACTGCATTATGATCTACCCACTCTCTTTAATAAAAAATATAATATTTCAGATAGAAAAAAAGATTAAGTAAAATATTTGCATAGCTCCTTATCTACTTATATTTGTGTAAATAGATAGATAAATTGCAATGCCACTTTGTCACAAATCGATTAAAATACGTAGGTAGGTATAATAGTATAAGAAGGTATGTATTGTATAACAATATCTACGTATATATGTATATCGGGCAATAGCTACAGTATAGATATAAATAAAAATATATCTATGTTATACACACCATTGGTCACTCCATTTTTTTTTCATTTTTTTGTTATTTCATTTGGCAATAATACAGCAAAACTGAAGTTTCAAAATTATTACATTTATAAACATACTTATTGCAAACCCCATTATTTTTTATAAGTATATGATTGGACATACAATCTTTTTTTGCTTATTTTTGGCTGTATATCACCACTCCCAAGTCAAAACCTTAAAAATGAATGTAAACACAAGATGGCGGTCATTAGAAAATGGTCGATTATTCTTCTTCTTCGTTTTGGTAGCTGACGTATCGTACTGATGACTTGTCGCTGATTATAAGACTCTGAAAAAATTTAACAAAGTAATTAGTCATATTTCAGGTATCGTTTCGAGTAGTCGTGTGGCCGAGTGTCGTAAGCAGAGTAAAGTATTGTAAAGGCAGACCACACAATGACATGGGTAATTTTCTGTTGCAAACAGAGCTTACATGCTTACATGCTAAACTCTTCACTAACGTAGGGCTCTAAAGAGCAAGAGTAAAATATAAAATATATTCATTTAGATAGAGAAAGAACTACTGCTAGTTTAATGGTTAATTCTATAAAGCAATCATCATAATAGTAACAAAATATATACTTACGAGTACAAAATCATAAAAACTCAAAAGTTAAGAAAATGACAAAAAAAAACTAGATAATTTTATTGTTTATTTCCTATTCAAATTTACAAAATAAGACGAAAACAAACGTTAATAACTAATAACAAATAATTAAAAATATAAAAATATTAATACATGGTAACCTACATGTAAAGGACTTGAAAAACAACTTTAGTTATAGTAAAATTAAAAAAATATTAATAACAAAATTACATTCGAAAAAAAAATATACAAATAAGCAAGTAATTTACAATAAAAAATTTGAAATAATACGGTAACAAAAAATATACAGCCTTTGCTTAAAATATAACACTGGTCTATTTTATACAGCAGTAAACCTGGTAAAAAGAATTGTAAAGCTTGTCTAAGCTGAAATAACGCGCCCCACTACTTAAAAAGTTGATTTCGATGTGTGAGTGCAAATATTATTTACGACACTTCATCTGTCGACTGCTCCAATCGAATGACGCGTGCTCCTACGTTTGAGTCTCACCGGAAACTGAATGACCAATTACAACGGCATTTGTATATGTATTGTGTCCTTATTTTAAATTTGCTTGTGTGCGTTAATGCGAGAGTGAGGCGCGTCATTTCAGCTTAGACGATCTCTACCTCTTCTACCTCCCGTGACTAAGATTGGCGCTCGAATTGGGACCGCTTCGTTCTTTTTTTAAACTTTTAGATATGTTCCTTTATCAAATCTTGATCGCTTGTACTTATAGCAACTAAGATAAGGTACTTCACTATGCGAGTTGTCACAACATATTATTATGTCGTTAACTAACACACTAATAATAATAAAACAAATCATATTTAAGGCACGTAACCCTTAAAACATAAACCCTAAAGAAATTATAATCTTTGAAAACAGAAATAATGAATGAGAATGGCTTTAAGTCCGCCAATTGCTGTAATTTGTGCAATAAAGTTTTTAAATAAATAAATAAAATAATATTAAAGATTATAATTAAAGAGTCGACGACTTTGGTCATGTTAGCAGCCTAACCTTTTCGGTCGTCTTGGCCTACTTTTTATTAAAAAAAAGTAATAAACAGAAATATGTCAATAAAGTCCATTTAATCTCTTAAATAATTAATTTAAAAATCGAACAAAACATTACATGTAAATTTTTAATTTACGCAATAAATTAACAACAACAGAAAAATAAACAAAAACAAGGTAAGGTAACAAAATATCGATTTATGTTGAATATATTATTTATGGTACCTGCAAGATAGAATTAAAACACTTTTTACACAAGTTCCACTATAGTTAAAAAAACTTAATATTTTGCTACGGGCAATATTATAGTAATAGTTATCATCAGTCAATTATGATGATTCTTTCGAAACTGGTCGCAACATATCAAGTTTCTTTGAATTACAGTGGAACTACTGTACAAAATAAATAATTAATAAATATTCGTGGACACACAGCGCCATCTATCCCCAAACCAAGCAAAGCTTGTACTATGTGTGTATTAAAAGTGTTTTATTTCTATCATACATAGAGTTCCATAATTAAGAATGGACTATACAAAGTATTAGGTACTTGCTAGGCTCAAAAGGTTAAGAAAAATTAAAAGTTAACTTCAGAACCTGACCTAAAACAATAAGTTCATGGAATCATGTATTGTTTTCGATTATGATATCTAGAACAATTATAATTTATTAAACAATGTTATTCATTTTGAGTTTTAGGAGCGGACTCTGAGGGCTTAATAATTGAGACCTAACCTCTCTAAGCTACATTATCAAGTCTAAAGCACGATTTACATTGGTCAAGTGTTTAGCAAAGTTGACAAGTACAGTGGTGTAAACCGATCGGACAGCAGCAAGTCAACTTGGCTTGCAACCTGTTTTGCAAGTAGATAAATGTAAATATGTACACGCTTAGATATACAGAGTGTAAAAAGACCGCAAGTATTAATTGAAACCTCATATTCTACATATGAAACTGAAAAACTTTCATCGAACAAACTCATAGTTTAGGCAGAAATCGAGATTCTTTGAATAAAATAAGTTATATTTTTGTACTAAAAAATATCAAGTATCGATAACTACATCATTCACAATTAATTTAGCCACTCAAAGTCCAAATTTAGATTGAATTAAATGCACTTTAAGTAAAAGCACGCAATGTAAAGCGTGCAGGCGCGTGGTCAGTGGCCACTGGTCACGTGGGCGAGCGAGAGACGTGCGCCGGACGCTGTACCTTGCGCGTCGCAATTAGTTATTTATTTTAGGTAGCGAAATTATGAAGTCATTTCCGCGGGTATGTTTCTTGGGAAAAGTTGTTCAGTTTCATGGGTAGAATATGGGGTTTCAATTAATGCTAGCTGTCTTTTTACGCCCTGTATAGATATACGCTTTCTATTTTAATCTGTGGTATCGTAGCTCCCGAACGGATGGACCGATTTGGATGCGATTATCACTGAAGTTGATTATAGCGCAATATTGCACGTATTTTTATGTAACTTTATAGATTTTATTTGAAACATAAATATCTACATAATGTTATTTTTAATTAAAGCAAATAAAAGTAGGACTAGGTACCTATAATAAACAAGAAATAACCTTACTTTTGTTTAAGCTACCCAGTGACAAACGAGCAGACAGCCCACCTGATGGTAAGTGGTAACTGTCGCCCGTAACATCTACGATTCTTACATTTAGGTTGCAGGTAACAAAAATGTAGAAACACAGTTGCATTGTCACTGTGAGGACTAAGGTAAAATGCCTCATGCCTGTAATTTCGCTTGCCACCTTATCCTTCAAAAGGGAACATTGTAACGTAACCCGTAAGCATTGTCGCTTGGCGGCAGAAATAGATTAGGCGGTGGTACTCACTCAGGCGGACTCCTCAGGCTTGACAGAGTTCCTACAACCTGATAGAACTTAATTGAACCTAACTAGTAGTAAAAGTATAAAATTTGCTCCAGATCCCTAGATTGCGGAAGAAGGCTTTTTGTTTGCATTGTCCACTTCATCAAAAAATACCACTGGACTCGTTGTAGTTTAAACATTCACTGTCTGGGCGCTCGCCACTCTCCACTGTACTTCTACTCGCCACTCGGCACTGTCCTTGACCAATGTAAATCGGGCATAAGTCACTGTCCCTGCCCCATATCCAGTAGCGGACTACTATACCCTGACCCCGTACCATCGCAGAACCTCACCTGCTTCTCATCGCGAGCTGGTGGATTTCGCAGCATCAGCAGCATCGGTGCGTAAGCGAAGTTCAGCATCGCTATGATGACCAGCATCCATTCGAAGCCAATGCTGTTCACCAGGGTGCCGGAGAACGCTGGGCCTGGGGACAAATATTTTTTTTGGTAGTAACAAACCAGCAGACAGCCTACCTGATGGTGAGTGGTAACTGCCAAGTTCGGTCATCATCGAGGGGTCCACCATGCTTATGGCGTTCCTCACAGTTCACTTCGTTCACTACGTCAGGGTGTTGGCTTTGGTTTTGGTCATGGTCATGTTCACGGTCAACCCAGTACTCACCGACCGCGTAGCCGAGGCAGAAGGCGGTGTCCGTCATAGTCATGGTCATGGTCATGGTAACGGTCACGTTTAACTTACCGACCGCGTAGCCGAGGCAGAAGGCGGTGTCGCCGATGGCATACACCGACCCGTAGACCGCGGCGTGTCTGATGTCAACCAAGAAGCCAAGTTCGGGCATCATCGAGGAGTCCACCATGCCGATGGCGAAGCCAAGACCGGCGTTCGGGATGATCAGGTGCTGGAGCTTGCGGGCCATTGGGATCTGGAAAGCATGGAGAAATTGTTGGTATTGTATCAAATTGACGCACTTATTGTTTGCCAGTATAGAATCTTTTTGCTGACGCGAATATCTTTTATAATGAAAATATTACCTACTTTTAGTTTCTAAGTTAATTTATGATATAATACATGTGTACTTCGTCATATTTTGCTAGTGATTATTTTAATATGTATAGAAAACCATTCTTTGTTAATTTAAGATCTGTAATTTCATGCCTGAAACACAGGGTATCATATTATCCTAGCTCAGGCAAAAAAATATTTTTATTTTTACCTTTTACGTGTTTTTTAACTCTAAAATTGAAATGTATTCCACAAGATTTAATAAACTTTTTATTATTATTATTATTTACTTTAAGAGCTCATAAAAACACACGCGCGTCGTCGTACCGCACCTATACACTCACCGCGTCGTGTGCACGCCAATAGGGCAGACTGCACGTTTTCTGTCCGGTTGCTTTGCAGTGACTTTGCGGGAGGGAGGCGTACGCATTTTCGGACCGGCTTGCAAGCGGGTGCTAACGTGAAATAATGAGTGGGGAAAACTACGAATTTTTCTAGCTCATCATCCAAGAAAGAAAATATCAAGGGCGCCGACGCTGACCAAGCAGATGTGGCTTAATAATTATAGTGCCTGTAGTGATTCGGAATGAGCACCAGGTCTCTTTCTAGTATAGTAGCAGATACAGTGTGAATAATGATCATGAACTTCCGGCAGAATGATAGCTGCTAAGGTAACTAAGGCCTCCAGTGCTCCATGAGGTCAGAATTTGGAGAATTGTGGTTTTGGCCGTAGAAGGATATTTGCCTTTTTAGAGTTTCGAGGATTAAGACTAACATCTTAACGCATTGGTTTTTCATTTATTTATTCATAATAGCCACTTGGCCACATAGGCCCACTTGTTTGCCTACTGATTGACATAAAAAATATTCACTCACCAAGATGAGACAGAATCCGATAATGAGCAGTCCAGAGCAGGCCGCCAGCCACCTCCCCATCTTGTGACCGAGGGGACCGAACAGGTTCGTACCTGTTGATGGGAGCAAGGAATTAACAAGAGTGACCGAACCGCGTCGAAATGCGACACTATTCATTAGGTCTTAAAGTTTGTTTTTCTTGCTTAGACAGGCACTCAGACGGGCGGTCCACTTAATGATGCGCAGCCACCGTCGTCCAGGACATCTGCAACCTAAGGCGAGCGGATGTGGTGCCGGCCTTTGAGGTAAATATAAACATGACTTTTGAAGAATGCCGCTATTGGTTAGAAGATAAGACAGCGCGAGGCTATCGACATACCTACATGGTATCCCAAGGGCTATCCCAGCTTCTACAGGTATTTTACTTTTTACCATCATCGCAGACTAAATCGTTTAGTTGCAACATCGCGGGTGCATTATGGGAGGTCCGTGTGATGAGAAATCCAGGCTCAACGTTATGCTAGGACTGGCCCTAGCCTTGTTACAAGAGAGTTAGCTAATAAAAGAGCAAACCAGGCTCAAATCCCCACTGACCAATCAGATAGCAGATGCTGACCGGCAGTAACGTCACGCTTAGTCAAGCTCAACATTCTGCTAATACTGATTATGGACTTGTTATCTGACGTTCATAAGTGTTCACATTGTAACCTAAACTGAATAAAGAGATTGTATCATATAAGGATGAGAGGAGAGTATCGCACCGTAAGGAAAGCATATGTGGGTGGGCCGAGCCGACGTCGGGCAACCCAGACATCGCTAGATTGATGAAGTTCTGTAAGACCTGCAGACTAGGAATCCTCGATTAGTAGGAGATGGCGCAGAATAGGAAGAGTCGGCGATCTCTGGTGTCGGAGGCTAAGATCCACTTTGGATCGCTGAGCCAGCGCAGTGAGTAAGTAAGTAAGTATTATATAAGAGTCTTAGCCAATTCGGGCTCAAACCAGGCTGTAACCCCCACTGACCAATCAGATAGCAGATGCTGGCCGGCAGGAAAGCGACGCCCTGCTGCCAGCGGCGCGCCTCCATCGTGTCCGCCATCCAGATCGGCAGCGACGGCTCCAGCATCGCGATACCCACGTTCGCGAACGTTATCGCACCTGGGGGTGGAATGTGCATACAATGTATGATGATCTGTTTAAACTGACTTGTCTTTTTTGGTGAACAAACAACGCCAAAAATCACGACTTGCCGTATCAATCACGCTACGTATATTGTGTATAGATGTCGAGAATTATATTAGAAACACAGAAGTGAATTTCAACGAATACTGCTGCACATTATCCATTTAAATACATAATTTCCTTAACCAAAAAAGACAAGTCAGTTTGGACAGATTATATATAGGAAATTAATCAACCGATGTCAGAATCCCTTTTGCTCTTGCACTCTTGTCCTCTTGGTCTTGGAATGGTAACTTACGGGTTCTTTGACTCCAAGGTTTGCTGGTAGGAAACTCAACTGTTGAGTTAAGCTCGCCTTTGTACTTTAGTTACCTTCTGTTAAATTGTATTTATGATTTTTGTGTACAATAAATAACTAGAATAAGAACCCTCCGACGAACTTTACTCCTTCTGTTACAGATCCAAGAATTTATATATCTCATGAAAGGCGCTACCCTAAGAGAAAGATTAAAAAGCCAGATAAGTTGGATCTTTAAGGGGAGGAGAGTGTTAGGTTTAAGACGTTCATTTCATTTTTGTATGTTGGCAACATTGCCACTCTTTGTCTTTGGTCTCTCTCTGTGTAACATGAAAAATAAACATAGTTGGAATTGTAAATTAAATATGTTTCAATCACAGTAATTACCCCAAACATAACAAATACGGCACTATACGGTACTCAAATAATTAATAACTTACGGTACTCAAATAATTAATAAACTGCTGAACCAATTTTAATTAAACAAAGCTAAGAACCAGCCCGATTAAACAAGTTTCCAAATGATATAAATTGGTCCAGGAGAGCCTCAGACAGACACAAATATCGAATATTAAATTGATAACCATTTTTTTTTTTGCAACGGGCTGTGTCCACCTTGACCATGATCCAGGATGTCGTACTTAGGTAATTACAGTAGAGCAGTCCGTGGCCGAATTATTGTTGGATATCGTGAGCCATGTGGTATACAGTATGAGAAAGTTTCCACCCTCGCCTATTGGGTATCGCAAAGGGTGACTTAAGCTCAAGGCTGATTAATACCACCCCTGTAGACCGGAGAATGGGCAACAGCGTTTTCTGTTGTGTGTGTATGTTAAAATCTTCGGTTGTATATTTCAAATGCTGCGATCGCACAGTATTCCCAAGAAGGGTTGTCTTGACGTCCAGCCATGAAACAAAAGCTTTTTTGCAAAATGTCTCAAGGAGGCGAGAGAGATTAGTCAAAATGCTATGTTATTAGATTCAGTTACGACGAGGAAAAACATCGCAATGAAACGAATGGAACATGCACATTCAGGTGATTGAATGTGTAACCAATGATCCAATCTGGTCAGATGGCAGTCGCTCCACTGTAATTACCTTATCTGCCAAATCCTGGAACATGGTCTAAGCGGACCCCGGTCTTAGCAAGATCCCAATTATAATAGTGACCTAAGATGATAATTGGATTCAGCCACAGATTCGGAAAGATACAGAGGCCTCGATCCGTCCGAATGTCAAAACTCAACATCACAGGCGGGATGCACGCTCACGCAAGGAAGGAACTCTTTCCACTTTTCTTTCCACTCAGCCAAGCTCTTCTTTTCCTGATTAACTTGGCAGGTATCTACTCTATCCACTTGTTACCAGGGTTATGGAAAATAATCATTGTCTCACCAGCAGCCACCAGGATGTAAGGGTCGCAGACCAGGTCTCGTAAGGAAGGCGGATCCGATTCCTGCCGCACCACGCCCGGTTGCAGAATCATCAGCTGGAGCACTGAGGATAAAATGGTTAGTGAGATTCGTAGTCGCAAAAGCCTTGATAAGTAATATAGATAGATAGATTAACTCTTTGTTAAAAATTTAGTGAAACGTTCATCGTTTCGTTGAATTAATGAAACGATGATTGAAATTAATGAAACAATGATTGAAGTTAATGAAACGATAATTAAAATTAATGAAACGATGATTGAATTAAATGAAACAATGATTGCATTTAATGAAACGATGAATGAAATTAATGAAACGATGATCGCATTTAATTTAACGATGAATGAAATTAATGAAACGATAATTGAAATTAATGAAACGATGATTGCATCTAATAAAACGATGAATGAAATTAGTAAAACGATAATTGAAATTAATG
Organism: Blastobasis lacticolella; assembly: GCA_905147135.1. Taxonomy (NCBI): domain Eukaryota; kingdom Metazoa; phylum Arthropoda; class Insecta; order Lepidoptera; family Blastobasidae; genus Blastobasis; species Blastobasis lacticolella. Next base: position 10,095,049 of record LR990066.1, read on the forward strand.
AAACGATGATTGAATTTAATGAAACGATTATTGAATTAAATGAGACGACGATTGAATTTAATGAAACGATGATTGCATTTAATGAAACGATGAATGAAATTAATGAAACGATTATTGAATTTAATGAAACGCTGGTTGAAATTAATGAAACAATGATTGAAATTAATGAAACGATGATTGAACTTAATGAAACGATTATTAAATTTAATTCGCGGTTCACAGCACAAGCTGAGTGGGATCCTTTTGCACTGGCCGCCATGACATTACTTACCTCCATAAGGCAGTTTCTTTTCTCCTTTTTCCGTTTATTTTTTGTCGTGTCGTGGCGTCTTGTGGCAATAAAATTTATCTGTGGTGTCTCGTAAATGGCTGATGGAAAGTATGCTTTTGTACTTATCTGATTGTTATAAGCCGTGAGACATCCAAATACAATAAAATAAATGTCCTTATTCTTATTCAACAGTAACTCACGCCCATCCCCCAGCGCCAGAGCCGACAGCATCAGGAAGGGCGCGGTCTTCCCGACGAACTCGTACATCAGCCCGCCGAACGGCGGACCGATCAGCACGCCGAGCGCCAACCCGCCCAGAGCTATACCCATCGCGTTGCCTCGCTCCTGGGAGGAGACATGTGTGAAATGAAGTAAAACCAAAGTAGGTATAGATTGACCACTATATTGATGGCCGTGAGGTGTCCAGCAGAGTAGAATAGCACCAATCCCGGCGACTAATGTTTTTGAGGCAAAACTTCTCCGTAGGCTGGAAAATGGGCAGCAGCGTTTTCCATTGTTATATTTTTAACACAGCGATCTCCAACCCGCTTGCCAAGCGTGGGGATTATGGCAATAAAATCCTCTTTTGTGGGAGAGGCCTTCGTCCTGCAGTGGACTGTTCAGTTACGGGCTGTGAATATGATGATAATGATTTAAAGTACTAGAGAAAGATGCCATAGAGAGTGGGATAAAAAATAAAGTGCCACGAAGTTATCTGTCCCGGTATCGACGTCGCTATTATCGACAACAAAATGAAACTTCAAACTGCTTAATGCTAATGTTCTTTTTCCTTTACTTCTTTCATTCTTAATACGCTTTCTTCTTGCGTCTTTTATGAATAAATAAAAAAATTGCAGGTAAAATGAGAGCACTTACTTCCAGTTTTGGCCACCGGGTCAAAAAGCTGTAGAACTGTACTTACCACAGCTCTGTGATCTGTCAAATCTGAAGATCTTTTTAGGTTTGATAGATCGGTAAGCAAGGCATGAGTCTGAAACATTTTTCCGACACACGGTTCTCCGCCTAACGATTCGCCGACAGAATGTTCCATTAGTACGGAATTATCTAATGTGCTGCCATCTATGATTCCACCTGATTTCTACGATTCGCCGTGCATCGACGACGGCAGTGTTGCGGCTGGGGCCGTATTTTTGAATAGCTCGCCGCAATTCGATCGATTTCGAATTATGATTTACGGCATGAAAAAATTTTGATGCATGATGCTGGTTTCGCCTATGTTTGAAGCGTACTCTTTCGGTGTTGCCAATGTGAATTAATAAATTTTGCCGCTTTGGAGTTTTCCAGTAGGTATTGATAGTTGGTTTCAAAATGCATCAATAGATGGCGCTCTTACAATTTTGGTAATCTTTTTTTAATCTGTATTATGGTGGCAGTGATTTCATGCAGCCAACTAATACTAAACTTAAAAATAAAGTGTTTATTAATATAACATACATATTAATATACATAACTGGTAAAGGTTAACGAAATGTAAAAAGAAATATTTATAGAAGTTGGCACTATGTTCCATTATTATTACAATCTCTAAAATGGTTGAAAACTATTGACAAATACAATATTATCCAATACAACGTACCCAGTGTTTATATCAAGCTTGCTAAGAACCTATTTCAAGCGATTATCAATTACCAAAATTGTCGGGGTGCAATCTAGTGAGTGGTTAGGAATGCTTTAGATACCTATTGGAAAACTGCTCATTGAGGCGAGCGATTCAAAAATAGAGCTCCTGACCGTTTGGCTCCTTGTCGTACCTTATCGTCCGGGTACCGCTCAGCCAGCATGCCCATCCCGGACACGGAGGAGCACGATGAGCCGATGCCCTGCAGCGCGCGAGCCACGAACAGCACGCTGTACGACCGCCCAAATGCGAAGACTGGGGGAGGGTGGGTAGAAATATTTTAGGTTATATCATAATCATGTTCGTATTATATAATCATTTATTTATAACATTCGTCACAAGTCCAGGATTACTTTACATCCAGTCAGTAGGGTCCAGATAGGTTGGTCCAATTTCGAGAAAGAGGTAAATCGACGAATCCAATTTGGTTTTCGAAGCTACGCCATATATTTTCGTCCCAATTACTGCAGTGTCTCAAGACGAAAGTCCAGTGTATATTGCCAGTGATGACCAACGGATTAGAGGTGTAGCAGCTCACTGTGGGCCTCATAAGAAAACTCACTGTCACCCTATGGGCAATGGAAAGAGCTACGCTCGGAGTCTCATTGCGTGATCAAATCATGAATGAGAAGATAAGCAAGCGCACTAAGGTCACCGACATAGCCCAAAAGATTGCCAAGCTTAAGTGGAACGATATATTTTAATGAAAATCTGTAAAACCACAAGCATAGATACTGGTTTCTGAATCACGTCTACATAATTTCTTTGGCTTTGATAGCGTAATATTGAAAGTATTATCAAACTACGTTTGTTTGGAGCGGGGACGACTCCAGGCTTTAACTAAGGTCGAGGATGTGCTTGGTGGAGGAGGAAGATGATGATGATGGAGATAATTATGTATAGGTACATATTTCATATGCTTGAATAATTGAAGGAAACTCACTCAGTGTAGACAAAAACATCAAGATGAAGCCGGTAAACATAGGGACGCTGTAGCCGATTCTGAAATTCGAAAAGCAGAATTAATACACAAGATTTTCTCGGACGAGCACTAGCAAATAACAGAAGTTAGTTAAAGGTGAGATAGCGATACCCACAAATACTGGCCGGGGAAAGAGTTTGTTGTCAAAATAAATTGATACAAAGCACAGCTTGCACAAAATTCATACTACAAAACATACAAAATGATGTTAAACGTCATTCTTATAGAATTTGGTGCAAATCTAACAAATTAGTAGGTCAAGTACTTTATTGAATACCCATACACACCCATATACAATAACGGCACGTAGTACAGATTGGTATCTTAAGTAACTTGCGGGAGAGCACAACCGGGACAGTAAGGTTGTGGAATCAAATCTCTAGGTAGCTAGAGAAGTATTTATTCCCTGGAGAGCACAACATGGATTTCTCAAGAAAGGGGCGAAAAGGCTTTTACGGGGTCGGCAGCGCGTGGGTGATGCCCCTGGAATTGCTGGTTACGTCCATTGCTGCGGTCACTGCTTACTGCTGTAAGCTTGTTTGCCATCTTAGTGATATAAGAAAAAAGTAAAGCCAAGATTGTCGTGTGACTACTAACTTGTGAGTCAAGGGTCCGACGAAGGGATTCGCCAGGAGCTGCACGATGGCCTTGCTGGCAAAGAGGACGCCCACCGCCACCGTCTCGTGGATCAGCTCCTGATGCCGTTCTTCCTTCCGCGCTGTGATGTTCACTGCAAATGAACACGTGACTCAGACCAAATAAGAAACAAAGATAGAATCCTGCGAAAACTAGGGCATACTGTGTGTACGTACACAGTCACACGCACACATTGACAACCAAACTAGGCCTGGGCCTATTGACAACCAAACTACGCATTAGTACATATCTTGACGAAACCGGCATCATGTCACTGTTGAAAGCGCGCCATGGGATCCTTCAAGAGGTCTCCTTAGAGGCGGGCAATGTACTGGTAGCGCCCCTGGTGTTGCTGATGTCCATAGGCGGCGGTGACCACGCACTATCAGGTGGCCCGCATGCCTGTTTGTCTGAAGTATTACATAAAAAAATGATTATTTGTTATATAATCTGAGATAAGTGATGATTAGGCTACTTTCGTTCTTAGAACCGACGGGTACAGAGGGAGAGACAATGCTTTCTTTTTCACTACTTCTTCGAAAGCGACTTCGGTGGACCGACGACCTGGAAAGACACTTCTCAGCCTCTTTTTTTTGAGTATTTCTAACGTTGCGACTGTCATGCGTGGATATTACGGCAATGCCCTCCACTGATGTGGAGTAGACTCAAGTCCAGCAGTGGACTGTTATGGCCTATGCCCAGCAGTAGGCGTCATCCGATGATGACGATGATGACTTCTTCGAACGGAACGGGGAGAGTCATGTGCGGAGTGCTTATCAGTTCCCGAGACAGGGTGAAGGTGACCTTGAGACTGGTTGAACAGTCTTGGGAGCGGGCACCCTGTATACTCGTAAATAACCTCTCCATATACTGTCCTAGGCGTGAGGGATATCGCAGATAAGATCGAGGAGGCTCGTCTGCGCTGGTTTGGTCACGTGTTGCGTAAGCCTCAGGGATACGTGGGGAATATGTACCTGAATCTGCCGGTGTCAGGAAAGAGACCCCGTGGGCGACTCAAGAGCGATGGATAGACATCGCCGCATTGAAGATGCCGAAGACCGGACGAAGTGGAGAAGATTGAGTAGGAAAGTGGACGCTGGCAGAGGCCGGGATAAGCGCTAGGACGATGATGATGATCCTCACCGTGGGTAATGTTCTCTGTATCCATCACTGTCCGATTGAGGCAGGGGCAGAGCGGCGCGGTGGGCGGTGGAGCCGTCGGCAGCTCGTCCAGCGACATGGACAGCGGCGCATCAGGGTGGCGGATGTCGTACAGGAACTCCGGGATGATTGGCACTGTGGACAATTGTTACAATCAACATTAATTTTTAAAAATTTGGTAAGCATTATTGTCCTGACGACCTGAATGGTTCAGTTGGGTAACATGCCGGTTGCCACGCAGAGGTCTCGGGTTCCATTCCCGGCCGAGTAGAAAATTGACATGATTTTTTTAAACTACTCAGTGATAAACAAGCAGGGAGCCCACCTGACCACTTTCCATCAGGTGACCCGCTTGCCTGTTTGCCAACCGTATGACATAAAAAGAAAAGATGGCGCTGTGTGAATTTGTCCACGCACATTTCTTTAAGCATATTTATTTATTTATATATTTTTTATACAAACGAGCAGCCAGCCTACCTGATGGTAAGAGGTAACTGTCGCCCATAACATCTACGATTTATACATTTAGGTTACAGGCAACAAAAGTGCAGGGGGCCGATTCTCGCGCATTGCGACATATCTCGAATTCGACATAATCTCTATCTACAAATCTCTACTAAAAATGTCACTGAAATCTCTACTGCAGCCAAAAAACTTATTCTCAACGATCTTCGACATTTAAAGTCGCATGACTTATCAATCTCACCGATTGGTACGTTCCATTTTTCTCGACTACGTTCAAAAGTATCGATTATACTTTTGCACGAAAAAAAGTATGGGAGTTAGGATATTAAAGGTCAAACATCTGCAAGAAACGATACGTATGTTTTATTTACTTCACGGCTCACGGCTTTGTTTGTTTGTTTTTCCCAAAATAACTTTAAAAATAAAATTCAAACAGTGAGAATTGTAGTAGTATGAAGCGACAATAGATTTGTAGGCTAAAAAAGAATTATTATTATATAGTAAGTAGGTAATTAGGTATAGGTAGATACTGTTCCTTTTATTGTTAGATGATTTATTTCGAAATTAGCAGTTGTTTTTTTATTTTCTTTAAAATTTATTGCTTACTGAGATTACTACCCTCAGCACACAAATATATTTTTGAAATGTGTTTAATTATAATTTTATCGTAGATTTAAGTACTTAGTTTAACAGTTTTTGTAATTGTTTTTGATTAAGTAGGGGAGAGGGGGGCAGCTTTGAACGGGGGCAGTTTTGAACAAATGCACTAGTAGGCTAAATTTAAACGCAACTTTAACTTTTTTCTTTTTTTTGCACTGGCAACACTAACCCACATAGCTGTCAGTTGTCATTTGTAGTCTGTCAATAAACGTAAACAAGTGAGAACGTTTTTTTGTTTTCGGCAGTTAAAAATAAATTATTTTGAATTGTTTTGTAAGGATTTCACGACTACATTTGAATAAAGTGGTAAGTTCAGTTCGGTTAATATGATGGGAGCATCTATTACTTGTATGTTTGAGTAGGAATAGTAGCAAGTTTTGACTGTCTTCTCGGAAAATCATTACTGTTATTTTTTAAAGTGCTGTTGGGGCAGTTTTGAACAAAGTAAAGGGGGCAGCTTTGAATTTTGTTCAAAGGTGCCCCAACCTCAAGGGCACCTTTGTAAGCGACCGGCCTCACAGAAAAGACGTAAGACGCAGACGCGGCGCCCGTTTAATTTACTTTTATACAAAATGTATAGAAACTTCGCGACGCAAAACATACAGCAAAGACCGGCCGCGGACGCGACGCAGACACGTTTTCGCCCTTTTGCAAAACATACCGAAATGACAAGGCACGGGCGAGACCGGGAGTGCGGGCGGGCCACGGGGAGCCGGGCCTCGCACGCAGCGCTTGCTGTCCTTGTCTCGGGCCACGGGGAGCTGGGTCTCGCACGCAGTGCTTGCTGTCCTTGTCTTGCTTGCGTCCTTGACTGGTCCGCAACGCTACCGCGTCTGTAGCGGTTGTTGTTGTCTAGTAGGGTTGGGACTTGTACAGTAGGTACTTATATGTTACTTTCCTCATGATGTTTTTTATGCAGGTACTTAAATATAATCTTATGTTTGCAGGCGAAAATGGTAAGGAACTATAAAAAAAAGAGAGAATCTGAAATTAATGAAGAGGATATAAATAATGCTATACTTAAAGTTATGACTGGCAAAATGAAACTGAGGCAGGCTGCTGATGCGTATAACATAAAACCGAACACGTTACACTACAGAATAAAGAAGTACAAAAAAGAAATACAGCCAAAATCAGTAAATTATACAACAAAATACTCTACTTCCCAAATATTCAACAAAAATGAAGAGAGATTGTTAAAAGAATACATAATTATGAGATCTAAGATGCATTACGGCATGACATATAAACAAACACGGCAGCTTGCATATGAATATGCTACTGCACTTGGAAAATGTCCAGTAAAATGGAATCAAAATAAGGAAGCTGGTATAGATTGGTTAAAAGGGTACATGATGAGACATAGAGACTTGTCTCTTAGGAAACCTGAAAATACAAGCTTGTCCCGCTCTACTAGCTTTAACAAATGTAAAGTAATGGAGTTTTATGATAATTATGAAAGAGTACTGAGAAAATATAATTTTACTCCGGACAGAATATTTAATCTTGATGAGACTAACATCATGACTGTAGTCCAAGCGCCAAATGTCATAGCTCAAACTGGGGTGAAGCAAGTAGGTCAAGAGTGTTTCTGCGGAACGTGGTCAATTAATCACCATGTGTGGAATAGGAAATGCTATAGGAAATTCCCTTCCTCCAGTTTTTATTTATCCAAGAGCGCGATTCCACGATTCGATGCTCAATGGAGGACCACCTGGCTCAGTCGGCTATGCCAATAGTCCCACTAGCGGTTGGATGACTGGACCGTTATTCATGAAGGTCCTTGAACATATAAAAAAGCTAGTGAGGTGCTCGAGGGATGATCCTATCTTAATATTGATGGATAATCATGAGAGCCACTGCACTCTGGATGCCATTAACTATTGCCGTGAAAATGGAATGGTCGTTGTAACGTTTCCTCCACACTGCACCCACCGCATGCAGCCGTTAGATGTAGCAGTTAATGGCCCTTTTAAACAAAAGCTATCTGTGGCTCAAAATGATTGGCTCGTAAACCATCCCGGGAAAACGATTACTATCCATGATTTAGCTGGTATTGTGACACCAGCATATAATCTGTCATATACCGCTCGCAATTTGCTCGCAGGATTTTCCAAGCCAGGAATCTACCCTTTTAACAGAAACGCTTTCTCTGACGAAGATTTCGAATGCGCAGAGGTAACCAATCGTCCTATGCCAACAACGTCTACTTCGCATACTGCTGACGCTCCCCAGACATCAACATCATCGGCTGTACTACCTCTGACTACGCTGGAAGACGAGGACATGACTGATTGCGAAGACGAAGAACATCAAGCCATAACCTGCAATCCGGAAAATCTAAGAAATGTGGAAGACTCACCTGTTCTAGCTATATCAGAACTATTAGATATGGCTGCTGGTAATTCATTGGAAGTGTCACCCGCTCATTCAATATTTTTACCTGAAGCACAAGGAGTATCTGATTTGACAGCGCTGCAGGCCACAGCAGTACCCTCCACAGCTATACTACCTATAGTCAAAGATAATGAAGTACCTGGTTTGACAGCACCAGAAGCCACAGCAGGACCCTCCACAAATTTACTACCCGGGGTCAGAGATTGTGGAACCCCTCCATCTCTAATTTGCTCACCGTTAGCTCACTCTTCTTTAGATAATCAGAATATTATTTCCCCTGAAGCTGTGTGGCCTCTTCCCAGAGCTGCACCTCGCAATAACTCAAGCAGGGGCAGAAAAAAGGGAAAGTCTAGAATTCTTACAGATACACCGGAAAAGATTGCCTTAGAAAATGAAGTTCGAGAAAGGGAAGATAAAAAAATAAAAAAGTTAGCTGCCTCTGCAAAAAGGAAGCTGGAAAAGGAAAAATCAAAAAAGAAACCTGGAAAGAAGCTTGAAAAGAAGAAGAAAATAATAAATTATGATATTTATAGTAGTTCAGATGAAGAATATTTTATACCTCCATCCCCAGAATCCGATTCAGATTTAGATGAACAAGATGAAGAGTCCGAAAATGAGGATGGTGATGAAGAAAACATACATGAAGGTGACTGGGTCATAGTTAATTTTGTATCTGATAAAAATGTTTTGCACCGTTACGTAGGTCAGATAACAAATGAATCATTGGCCAGCTACGATGTGAAATTTGCTAAAAAATTAACAGATACAAAATTCAAGTGGCCAGAGAAACCAGACGTTAGTTTAATTGGTAAATACCAAGTTGTAAAAAAAATTACACCTCCGATATTTAAATCCTCCTCAAAGCGGGTAGGAGCTTTCGAATTCCTTAAGTCGTTGAGAAAGTTTAAAATTGATAAGTAGATACTTATTTTGAGATATATTACAAGATGTGTTCATTAAATAAAAGAGGAGGTATAATAGATTAAGAATATATTGATATGTTTTTGTGATTTTTGTAACTTCAATCTGAGATTAATACCTACTTATTGTGCCATTTTAGTTATTATCAACGTTTTTAAAACTATTTAATAAGAAGATATAAAAGATTGTTTTTTATTTTTTAGGTTTTTGTTAGGTTTAAAAAGTAGAAGTGTTTTCAACCTTGTAAGGAAATGTTTTATTAACCTGTTCAATACTGCCCCAGGGGATAGTCTACTAGATTTATTTTTTGTGAAAAACATTTATCATACTACTAGATAATCAAACTTTTATATTTTTCTAGTACCTATGGTGTATTTGGCCTGTTAATTAAAAATATAATTATCGTCTATATTGTTGTATTTCTTTGTAAAACCGATTATTCAAAAGTGCCCCAGGCGTGTTCAAACCTGCCCCATGTTCGGGGTAGTTTTGAACATTTCCCTTAAGATACATATAAGGAGATTCCAACTTTGTCGTTGGCATATTGATTATGCGACAATATTAAATTTCATCCTTAATAATGTAGTAAATCAGGCAGTGAAAGCAGAATGTTCAATCTAGATAAAGTTTTAAGTTTTCATGTTTTTTATAAAAAATGTTCAATGCTGCCCCCCTCTCCCCTACATATAAATATAAATTTAGAATGATTATTTATATTAAATGAGTATATTTCTGTGTGTGGAAAATTAATGTTTACTTTACGCTACTTCCACCATATCTTCTATAAAAATTAAGGTAAATGCACTGTTTTAGTAATAGTCCTATCCAAAATCAATACTCATTTGAAACGTAAGTAATCTTTTTTTATCAAAAAGATTTGATAAATATGATGAAAACACCGTAAAACTTTATTAATAACAACAATTTGCTATGTCGACGTTCGAGATATCCAATCTCTACTGCTTTTGACCACTCGTTGCATGTCGCTCGCTGCGACTCGACATATGTCTACCGTGAGATTTTGAGAATACCGTAATCTGTTCGTGATCGACATTCGCCATGTTTTTTCGACATATCTCTAATTCGAGATTATGTCACGCGCCCGAGAATCGCCCCCCAGGACCGCAGGTGCGTTGGCACTGTGAAGACTGAGATGATAGGGCTCATGCCTTTGTTGCTTGAGTTATACCCTATTTTAATGAAACAAAGCCAGGCTATTTATGTATTATTATAGAAAGTACACGGCATTACAGCGAGCCACAGCACCGTGCACAACATTCTTATTGCCTTTAAACGATACAAAAATTAAAACAATAGGATGTATAACAAGCCGTTGGCTAAAAACTTTTAGACCAGCGTAGTATATTATATGAATTCGATAATATCATCATCACAGACCATAAACAGTCCACTGCAGGACTAAGGGCCTCTCCCACGAGAAGGGAGGTTATTGCCGTAATCTCCACGCTTGGCAGGCGGGTTGGAGATCGCAGTATTATAAATATAACAATGGAAAAAGCTGCTGCCTATTTACCAGCCTACGGAAACTTAGATTTATTCCTCTAAACATTAGTCGCCTTGTACGACACCCACGAGTGTAAGGGGTTGGTGCTATTCTACTCTACCGGACACCACACGGCCATTTGATAATATGATACGTGAATACTATTTGTATTGACTTTTTGGCTTTTTATCGAAAACAATTCTTACAATGTTTTTAAAAATAAAGCGATTCAGTGCTTTACGCACATCTTCAAGAATCTCCATCTCATCTTCAAGAAAAACCAACATCCAGTTGGTTGGTCTGCCACGCAGAGGTCTCGGGTTCGATTCCTGGCCGAGTAGAAATTGAAATGATTCCTTAAGCTACTCAGTGATAAACAAGCAGACAGCCCACCTGATGGTAAATGGTAACTATCGCCCATAACATTTACAATTCATATATTTAGGTTGCAGGTAACAAAAATGAATTAATTTTAATTTCCGTGGGTGTAGCATGTATGATAAGTAGGTATGTATTTAAAAAAGTATATAAGTACTTTATCAGTTATCTATCACCCAAACGCAAGCTTTGCTTACTTTGGAGCTAGATTGGGGTGGGGATTTGGGGAACCATGGCTTTGGCAGTGGAGTGGCATTTGCCTTTGTGGTAGGCAACGCATTGTTTATCAACTACAACAACAAAAATTAATCAACATTCAAAATAACCTGTAATTCTAATAACATTAAGCATCGGTTAGTGTTCAACTAATGTACATAACTCAGACAAGAGTCAGTGGTACTCGAACTCGGTACCTCTCGCTTACGAGTCGGACCCCTTAACTACTAGGCTACCGACGCTCTTAATAGTATTTATGAGCTTATTCCACATTCCTAAATTCAGTGACTGAATTCAGAAACAAAAAGCGAGAGATCAAATCAAAGTGGAATGTATTGCTCATAGAATAAGGTCCATTTTTGTATCTCAAATGTTTGAAAAGCGTAGTGACGTGTGACTTAATATAAGTGATACAAAAATGGACCTTATTTTATGAGCAATACATTCCACTTTTATTTGTTTCTGAATTCAGTCACTGAATTTAGGACTGTGTAATAAGCGCATTACACGTACCTTTCTTTTTTAGTGGTTGGGGCACAAGAAGCGAGCAGATGTTTATTTATTTATTTATTTATTAGTTATATAGTTATATGTTTCACTATGCCACCTATACTGCGGCTCGAACCCGGTACCACTCGCTTACGAGTCGCACCCCTTAGCCACTAGGCCACTGACGCTCCCATACACATAGCATGCACATACAATCCCGTACAGCGTGTCCTATCTTCACGGGCGACTGGTCTCGCCCATGCGGGAGAGGGCAGTCTGGCAGATTATACAGAAATTATGGATACAGGGACGGATTCGGATAATATTTACTTGTTATCGGATTTACATTTAAGTGTTTAAGATCTGTCATGTAATATTTAAATGTACTAAAAAGTGTAAATCTGTTGGCAAATGAAAGAAATAAGTATATATTGGATTGGTTACTGATTTACATCCGTATTCACAAACTTAGTAAAGTAGAAAGACAGAAATAAAATACATTTATTATATGTGGCATACCATAACGACCAATTACTTTTTTGTCACCATATATAATTACAATTTGTCACAAAACACAAACATTCAGTAATATTTTGTGTCAAATTCATTAAAAAAAATGTCAACGGATAGCATTCTACTAATGTACATAACTCAGAAAAGAGTCAGTGTTAAATTTACTTGGTCAAATTCACACAGCGCCATCTAGCCCTAAAGTAAGCTAAGCTTGTGTGGAAACTGATAAACCTGAAGATCTGAAGACCCGTAACCGAATTAATATTCATCATTTCAATTCCTGCTTGGCCGGAAATCGAATCCGGGACCTCTGACAGACCGTGGCTGATTCAGGTCATATTTTCATCGTCTTTGTTTTTCAGATTTTCAGACACATTGTGATGGTTTAATAATAAATAAATATGATTTATATCAAAATTCAAAGACTCATAATCTCATTCATCAACACAGCCCATAACAGCCTACTGCAGGACTTAGGGCCTCTCTCACGAATGGGGAGGTTAGTACCATAATCTCCACGCTTGGCAAACGGATTGGAGATCGCAGTGTTGTAAATACAACAACGAGAAACGGTGCTGCCCATTTTCCAGCCTACGGAGACTAGATCTTCTGCCTCGGAAATATTAGTCGCCTTGTACGACACCCACGTAAGGGGTTGGTGCTATTCTACTCAACCGGTCACCATATGGCCAGGCATATTGTCATTAAATTTCATTCATAAATTATAGTTTATAATAATATGATGTCACCACTAAACCCTCTGCTAAATCCCAAATCCGGCCCTGTCCCATTAAAACACAAGTAAGTACGTATACCACGAGTCACGGACAGTTAGCTGACAAGCGGAGTTTTCGTCAGCTTTCCAACATTTCGCGAGTCAGCGTACCGAAATTAATTATCTTTTACAATATAGATTACGGTGGACAATTAAGTGTGTGAAATGTGTAGTTCGTAGTTTTGTTATGTCATTATGATGGCATCATCACTTAGGATACTTCAATTACGACTTTCATAGATATTTATATTACGCTGCTTGATCATGATCCGGGATTTGGCGGATCAGATAATAACAGTGGAGCAACTGCCATTTGACCTTCGTAATCATGCTGCTAGGGGAACCTAACCGGATTGGATCATGATTCAGTCGCTTGAGTGTGCAGCTTTCATCACGATGTTTTCCCTCACAGTAAGAGCATCAGTTAGTGTTGTACGTAACTCAGAAAAGAGTCATTGGTAAGTTCATGGCGGAACCCAGTACGACCTGAGTGGTTCAATGGTCAACATGCCGGTCTGACACGCAAGAGGTCCCGGGTTCGATTCCCGGCCGGGCAGAAATTGAAATGATGAATTTTAATTTATGTTGCGGGTCTGGGTGTTCTTGTATAATAAGTATGTATTTAAAAGTATTTAAGTAGTATATCAGTTATCTAGCACCCATAGCACAAGCTTTGCTTAGTTTGGGGCTAGATGGCGCTGTGTGAATTTGTCCACGAATATTTATTTATTTAGTACCTCGGCGTACGAGTCGGTCCCCTTAACTTTTAGGCCACCAACGCTCTACCGGCTCTGCTTTCAGTAATGTGAACTTAAACCCCAAGTAGGTATGATCATCACCCACAGCCCACTGCTGGACAGGGGAACCCATATATCCAAACGCGTCTGAACGTCATACTACCCCCAATGGCGTCTAGCTACCCCCAAAAAGTCCAGAAATCGTCGAAACGGTATTTTACTGCCAAATGCTGAAGTCAAATCAGCAACTCTTTATGATCTGTCAAAATACAATTTGCATGGAAGTACGCACACAAGTTCGTGACGTCATTGACAAATAGGTTTTTTGTGATACAAAAAATTTATTATTGTATTTCCTTAATTTCGACCAATTTTACTGTAAGTTCTTTAATTTTAAAGTTTCAAAATTTATCTGACATCTAGGAAAATATAATTTTATTATTTTTTTGATTTGTTATTTCAACTAAGGTGGCCAACAAGCTAACGGCCTGATGGAAAGCAGTCACCGCAGCTTATTTGCCAGAAATAGGACGTATAAATCCATCACAATTTTGAAATTGAGTCGACAATCGACAATCGATCAGACCGGTGGGGGCCACCACTATTCGGAATGAACTGTCATCTCCACGCGCCACTCAGAGCACTCGACCGCTTTCCAGATTCAAATTGAACTGGCTCCATTGGTCGATTTCATTTGGCGCGTAATTTTTCTTTTTCACCTCCGACGGATAGAGAGGGGTGATATAAGTTTGTCGTGTGTATATGTGGCTTTGTGAATCTGTCTGTGGCATAGTAGAAAAAGTTTACGTCGCTCAAAATAATAAGATAATTGTAATTGTAATAATCAAAGTTTGTGGCACCGTAGCTCCTGAGCAGATGGACCGATTTGGATGCGGTTTTCTCTATTTGGAAGACAGTTTAATCGAGATGATTCTTAGCTTTGTTTCATTTAAATTGGTTCTGTAGTTTAGAAAATATTTGAGTTTAAGTAAACTTGGTCCGACTTTTTCTGTCTATTAGGTTATTATAGAATACTAGCGGACCCGACGCGACTTCGTTCGCTTACACCTACTTTACCCCTATCTACCCTTTTTTCTTGTTTATAAATTTTGCTCTTAAATTACTCTATTTATTGTTGAAAACCGCATAAAAATCCGTTGCGTAGTTTAAAAGATCCAAGCGTACATAGATAAGTAGGAACAGACGGCGAAAAGCGACTTTGTTTTATATTATGTGCAGATATAGATGACCAGATCTTCTCTAAAACCAATAGGTACTAATATCAAAAAATCATCATTATCTTGGCGTTAATGTCCCGGTTGTGCTCTCGCACGAGGGTCCGGGGTCCGCCTTGACCATGATCCAGTCAGTTAATTACAGTGGAGCGACTGCCATCTAACCCTGCTACCAGGGGAACCTGACCAGATTGGATCATGGTTACACATCCAGTCGCAAGAGGTACTAATATTAAACCCTGTTGCAAAAAAATGGGCACTTGGGAATTTTTCATATAATCGAGATAATTTAGAGGCCTTGGACCTCCCCTGGGAATTTTCTGGGTGCAATCTGGATGGAGGAGGTCTAGAGTTCCTAAGGTATCAGTTCGATTGAAAAGGTTGTTTATACAACCGCGGGAAAGATTGCGTCAAAATTTCGAGTCAAACTTTCCCGCTGTGGTGTTAAAGGCCTTTATCAGTGTAAGGTCGCGGTCAAAAAGTACATTACCACCTTATAATTAATATTCCTGTGCAGGTGTTAAAAGGTTTTATAGCATGTAGCATACTGTTCGAAAGGGAATAAAGTAGAAAACATTTTAAAATTATATAAAAAGCTTGTAGTTATATTTTTTTAATACAAATTCATAAACACGTCAGTTTTTGTTTTAAAAGCTACAATAGGCTTTTATTTTAAATATGTTGGATTTTTTTATGCAATTTAACCGTACAATAATATGTACTAAACTAAAAATAAAATGAGGTCGTATTATCAAAAAATTTAGGAACACCCTGCATCCATCCTCTAGATATGCATAATCAGATAGCCCTCAAAAAGTTCCCAGGGGAAGATCCTTGGAGCCAAATTGGTCACGAACTGTGCGGCTCCAAAGGAACTTTTTTCCACTCACACTAAGGTTGTGGAATGAACTACCTGGAGAAGTTTTCTCTGGAGAGTACAATATGGAGTTCTTCAAGAAAGGGGTAAAAGGTTTTTACGGGGTCGGCAACGCGTGGGTGATGCCCCGGGTATAATAGGCTGCGATGACTGCTTACCATCAGGCAGGCCGTAAGCTTGTTTGCCACCTTTGTGGTATAAAAAAAAATCAAAGGTGTCCAAATTGTGTCCATTGTATGAAAATTGTCCGTGTGCCCGTTTTTGCAAAGGATGTAATAAATTATATCGTCCAAAGGTATTAAGAAACACACCTACGAGTGGCGAGTTTGTTGTAGTATACTTCGAGTTCGAATATACTTAAGTTCGATTAGCCTCACACGAAATGGTCACCCATCTGCCGCGTTGCTTAACTCTTGTTATCGGTCTCGCAAGCCTGGAGCCGCTCTTTTAGATACAAAGCGAGCAACTCGACAAAAACATAGAGAATATATCATTCAATTAAGTAGGCATTGAGGCAACTGCACCCCCTTTGCTGTTCGCGATAGCTGAAGTTAGATATCAAAACTGTATGATTGAGTTGTCTGGGCGTGAAAATGGCGGGAGAGAACGCTCCGAATTTGATTTTCGAACTCCGCTAGCTAGGGATGGGGCGGCGTTGTCGATAATAATAAAATAATCATCTTGGCGTCAATATCCTCGGGCTATATTTTTGAGCCGCTTGCCTCCAGTCGAACGATTTTCAATTTCGGCATGAAGAAATCGATGTTTTGTTGCATGGCTCTGTTTTTCACAATTTATAAACCATTCGCTTTCGGCGACCCAACGTAATTAAAAAATTATTGAATTTTTCGTGTCATAACCAAAATTGAAAATCGTTCGAATCTAAGCAAGCGATTAAAGAATAGAACCACTGGTTGTGCACGGGCCCGCGGCACAACGCCAACACGCCGCCCGTGCTATTCACTGAGCAGCTCGGAACAAATTAGGTTTGTTTTAATGTAATACGGCAGACAAACAGACATGCACAGACATCAGAAACGCCAGGGGCGCTACTAATGCGTCTGAAACCTCTAATATACCTCTTGAACGATCCCATGTCATAGTCCAAAGGCAAGACTGTAGCTGGGAGCTTATGCCACAACCGAATCGTACGATAGGGAAACGTTGTTTCTTTGATTGTCTGTCAGTATTGCAGCTTCTACCGGGATGGAGCGACTAGGTACTACCGTTTTTTCTGTATGTCTGCCGGTTCACCCGAGCGAAGGGACCATCCGTGCGAGAAGGAAGATAGGAATTGGCCCGCTTGCTTGTTTGTCTGTCGGATAACATAAAAAAATATATCGTTATCGCCACCGACCTACCCCCATCCCTACAGCCGAAGGCGGCGCCTTTGATGAGGCCGCTAAGTGAATTTCACTCCGGCCTCGCCGGGAAATTGCCGCGCTTCCTGAGAGGGTGGGTAATGACCGCGCTGGGGCTTGGAGGGCCACTGTGGACGACACTTTAACTTACAGAGCCTTAGCAAAATTACCTACTTATTGGGTAATTTTGCCAGAATTATAAAATGCTTGACCTTTTTTTATGTTATACGGCAGACAAACAGGTAAACGGGCCACCTGATGGAAAGTGGTCACCGCCGCCTATAGCTTCCCTGGTGTTGCTGATGTCCATACAACAGCAACACAAGGGAAGTCACTAGCAGACTACGCTACTAAGGAGACCTGCCTTGCCTTGAGATTATCTTGGTGGGGCCTGGAGAACACAGTTACAGGGTAATTTTGCCCGAATTATAAAATGCTTGATCTTAGTGTATAACGATCGCGTTAGAGCCTGGCTTCAGGCTGGAGGGCCAATGTGGACGACACCTGAACTCACAGAGCCTTATGGCATAGTTACCTACTCATTGGGTGGGGTAATTTTGCCCGAATTATAAAATGCTGAGTGGGTAATGAAAGGCTGGAGGGCCACTGTGGACGACACTTGAACTCACAGAGCCTTATGGTACAATTACCTACTTATTGGGTAAGTTTTGTAACCCGAATTATGTAATTTTGCCAGAATTATAAATTTAATTTAGTAAGTAATGTTTGGTTACAATAAATTTAAAAATATTTACACTTAAATGTAAACTTCTTTTTTAAGTCAGTAAACGATTGTGACATTTAAAAGATAATTTGAATTGTAATAAAAAGTTACGACAAGCGATTTTGATATTATGTTAATGTTAAAATGTATTCTACTTTATTCCCTTTCGAACAGCTGCACAGGAATATGTATTTTAAGGTGGTATGCGTTTATGAGGGCGATGCGCGGTCGCGATGTATTAAAATTAGTTTCGACTCTTGCATGGCATACCCGGCATGTTAACCAACTGAACAATTCAGGTCGCCACTCGGTCAAAAAATCATTTAGTTGAACCTTTAAGTTCATAGGTATAGCTAGTGTCAAATAAGAAGAGCCTTGGCGGGTCACGTGGTTCGACTTGCGCTGCATACGATTACCTGCGCGAAATCCCCTCCACTGCCATTTGACAAGTCTCTTCTTTCGTGACGCGGGTTATACCAATGAAGAAGTTTAACATTCAACAACCAACCGTTTTTTAATGAAAATGGTAAAGTGTTCTATGGGAAATGGAAATGATAAATCCACTTTTGCCACCATGGAGGTATAAAAAAAACATTATTCAACTTTTTGCAAACTCAACATTTTGAGAATTTAACCGTCTGGTCCGAAAAGGCTACTAAGTTTGTGGTTAATGAATGTGGAAGAAGCGAAAGAGATGTGTCAAGACCGTAGCACGGAACGACGTGATCTCTGCCTACCCGTACGGGAAAAGGCATGACGTTAACTTCCTAGTAAATTTATTTATTTTTCAAAAAGTACATTATGCAAGTACTTAAAATGAACATGGACGAGACGAAAATTATGTCGAATGTCCATGTTGTGCCTATTCCAGTGACAGTTGGAGGCACTCCACTTGAAGTTGTTGACGACTATACATACCTAGGACAAATAGTCCAGCTAGGTAGGTCCAATTTCGAGAAAGAGCTCAATCGACGAATACAACTCAGTTGGGCCGCGTTCGGAAAGCTACGCGATATAGTTTCGTCCCAATTACCGCCGTATCTCAAGACGAACGTCTTTGACCAATGTGTGCTGCCAGTGATGACTTACGAAACTGAATCGTGGCCGCTCACTGTGGGCCTTATAACAAGGCTCACTGTTAGCCAAAGGGCAATGGAAAGAGCAATGCTTGGAGTCTCTTTGCACGATCGAATCAGAAATCAGGAGATACGTTAGCGAACCAAGGTCACATAGCTCTAAGAATTCCCAGACTGAAGTGGCAGTGGGCAGGAACTTCGAAGAACAGATGGCCGATGGGGCAGTAAAGTTCTCGAGTGGCGACCACGTACCGGAAGACGCAGCGTGGGTAGAGGCCTCCTAAAAGGTGGACCGACGACCTGGTAAGGATCGCAGGTACCAGCTGGATGCGGAAAGCACAGGACCGGCCTTTGTGGAGATATCTGAAGGAGGCCTATGCCCAGCAGTGGGCGTCTTCTGGCTGATATGATGATGATGATGAGGGATCTAGGATTTGGCAGATCAGGTAATTACTTGAGCGACTGCCAACTGACCTCAGTGACCCTGCTACCAGGGGAACCTGACCAGATTGGATCATGGTTACACATTCAGTCGCCTTAATGTGCAGGTATCTTCACAATATTTTCCCTCACCCTAAGAGCGTTGGTTAGTGTTCGACTGTAATGTACAATGCAAGAGCCTTACTGTGCAGTTGTTGAAAAGTTTTTATAGCATACATGCATAAATTTTTTATTTATTATATATAAATACCCTAGGGGTGAAGGACGAGTCCTTTGGGCATAAGCAGCTGCTTCTCCATCAGGCTAAAGTTGCACCAAATAGCCTAGCCTAGTATAATAAGACCACGCTAAGTCCGAATCGCACATTGAAAAAAATCTCTGTATGGCAACTTATGCCAAGTTTTTTATCCGTCATAGAACTACAAATTGATTTCTGTAGGACTGTTTATTTTCGTAAGTTAAGAAAAATATTATCAAATAATGGGCAAAACTATTATTAAGGAAGTGCGGAAGATAATTTTCACCATGATTAATAATTCAGACAAAAGTTCAAGCTAATCGTGAATAACTGAATGTTTGAAAGAAGGACTGACAAGGACAGATTATCCCCAGATTATTGTCATATCCACACTTTATAATTTGTACCACTGTCAGTTGATTCGGACTTAGCGTGGTCCTATTATATGTTGCTGTAGCTGCAAAAGAAACTTTTCTTGAAGTGCTAACGCACTTATGCTCTTATACCGGCTCTTATACATGGCGGCAACGGGATTCGAACCCGCTATCCCTCGCTTACAAGTCCGACCCAAGCCATTAGGCCAGCACCTCTCTTCGCTACAGAATAGATAAATAGGAACAAAACTAACAAACCCGGATAACTTACATCAGCTTAACTTCATTAAACAGGTTAATGCAAAGTCACGTAGAACCAAGAACAACGCACAAGATACGCTGCGTTACTTAAGTCTAGCATCTCTCTTCTGTAGGCCTGCTGGAAGAAATTTCTTTTTAGAAATAAGCAGCGCCTGTTGTCTTTTATTCTGTTATATTTCGCTGTATTGTGTACAATAAACAGTTAATAAATATATTGTTGAAGTCAATAAGGACCTACTTCCTAGATCCGTAGCACATGAATAAATAATTAATTCATGTGCTACGGGCACATGAATTAATTATTCATGTGCCCGTGATTAACTTCAACACTGACGTACGGATCGAAATGTCTTTTGAATATCGTGATGTAACTATGTGTTAGATAAATTTTGCGTACGTTTTATTTACTTGCAGCGTGCTGTTACCGTGATACGTGTTTGGTCACGTGATACGTAAGCCTCCGGGATACGTGAGAAATAGGTCCTGTACCTGCCGGTATCAGGAAAGAGGCCCCGTGGCCGACCCAAGAAGCGATGGATTGACATCGCTGAGTCGGATGCGAGAGCCAACGGCTTACGACGCGAGGATGCCGAAGACCGGGCGAAGTGGAGAAGAATGGGTTGGAGAGCGGACCCTGGCAGAGGCCGGGATAAGCGCTAGGACGATGATGATGATAGAGTTAGTATGGTTATTCGGGTCAGATGGCAGTCATCATCACAGCCCGTAACAGTCCACTGCAAGACTTAGGGCCTCTGCCACGAAAATGGAGGTTATTGCCATAATCTCCACGCTTGACAGGCGGTTTGGATATAGCAGTGTTAAAATATAACAATGAAAAATGCTGCTGCCCATTTTCCAGACTACGGAGACTCTTGATCTTTCGCCTCGAAAACATTAGTCGCCTCGTACGACACCCACGAGTGTAAGGGGTTGGTGCTATTCTACTCTGCCGGACACCACACGGCCAGACGGCAGTCGCCGCACGTAAAAAGCCAAAATACCACAATATTTAATATATAAATTTTTTACTGACTTCTTACTAGTAGAAACCGCTTTTAGTAAGTCTGGAAGCGTTTTCCTAGTAAAGGAGCGGACCCTGGCTGGCAGATACACCGCTAGCCGCTAGCTAGGATTTACCCCAACCAGGTTGAGGGCGATAACTTTAGTTTACTTTTAACTCCCTTTCTACAGAGCGGGGGGGAGTACACTCGAGAATAAACTACGCTCCGGATCCAATAAACCGCGCGTGACGGAAGACACTGCTTTATCCCCTTGGTGTATAAACTACGGTTAACATACACAAAAAAGGGGTATAGAAGTTTGAAGTTTGTATCTGGGTCCAAGAGTAGAATAGAATACCAATTTTAATTTCCATACCATTCCATATACATAACATAGTTAATTTTCACGATTTTCCGACAGAGATTCCCCAAAATTATACCCCGAATTAAGTCAAAGGTAACGAGCTCTAGTTTTCGTAGACCCGTAGCTTGGCTACGACGTTCTCGTAGAGGCTGTAGCAATGATAACTTATAAATTCTTTTTGTTTAATTTTCTGGGTTTTTAGTTCAGTCGCCCCACTATAATTACCTGACCTGTCAAAAATCTGTATAATGGTCAAGGTGGACCCCGGACCGTTGTGCGCGAAAGCACAACCGAGATATTCACGCTGTGATGGCATTTTTTCGTTCTTTTTCGTTATTATATTAGCTTTGCTTATTTTGGGGCTAGATGGCGGTGTGTAAATTTGTTCAAGCATATTTATTTCTTCATTTTATTGTTTAGGGATAGTGTAATGGGTAGATAATAATTCAATTTAATTTAATCTTATATTTTTTTTTCACTTATGTCAATGTTGTCCTGTTAGCACCTACTTAATCACTCTCTGCATGGTCTTCTGGTTGACTGTTAGACAAAGCCTCATTGACTTTAAGTCCGCCAATTGCTGTAATTTGTGCAATAAAGTTTTTAAATAAATAAATAACTGTAAAAATCTACGGTGATCGAAATATTCAATAAAAATATACTTTCTGTAATACCTAGTGGTTTAGGATACTGTTCCTAAATAGGAATACTTAAGAGAACCTAGAGTCCGCCTTGACCATGATCCAGAATTGGGCAGATCAGGCAATTACAGTGAAACGACTGCAATCTGACCTCCGTGGCCCTGTTACCAGGGGAACCCGACCAGATTGGATCATGGTTACACATTTAGTCGCCTGAATGTGCAGGTTTCATCACGATGTTTCCCTCACCGTAAGAGCATCGGTTAGCATTCAATTAATGTACATAATACAGAAAAGAGTCATCGACACATGTCGGCATTGAGAATCGAACCCCGGTACCCCAAACACCAAATGTAAGTGATAATAATAATACATTGCCCGCATTATTCCATCCTTTCACTATCTCTCGTCCATTCCGCAGGAGAGGTGGGAAAATCGAACGGTTCTCTAATGAATAACGGATGAGACGACCACTCGGGCGATTGGCCGCCATCTTGGACTAGAGGTGCTCCGAGGAGGCGATTTATCGATGTTCTAGGGTTCCTTAGGTTCCCGAATGCCGAACGGAGCCCTAGCTATTGCTCATATGTGCATCTGGTGCTAAAAGAGGTCGATTTACCGATGTTTTACGGTTCCGTAGGTACTGGATGCCGAACGGAGCCTTAGTAGTGTGCGTCTGTCTCTCTGACATCTGTCACAGACCTGTATCTTTGGAACCATAACAGCCAGATACGTGTAATTTGCTCATACTAGGAATCTAGTCTAATGAATCTCACATGTAATTAACCGAAACCTCGGGAAAAATATAATTAAAATATTTAAAATTTCGAACCAAGCCAAAGCCGCAAGGATCGACAATAGCTTTTAAATTATAGTTCCAAATTATTATTTAGGTTAAACCTTGACATCTCTTAACAGTTTCGAGAAAAATAATAAACATACTTTTCTTCAATACATTTTTTTCTCAAATATTTTTTTTTAATATAAATGACTCATTTTAATAAAAAATTATACATAACAACTATAATTGTTCTGTTTTACTAATACTATCTATTTTAAGTATTTTTTAAAGCAATATCCACTTTTTTCCAAATCCGGACCAATGTGTCTAGAGTTAAAAACAATTTGCGACAAGCTTCTGACCTGATAAGTACTATTCGTCTCCTTGTAAAGAAAATTCTTTGGCTGCTTTTAAAATTATTGCTTTAGAGTCAAATAAGACATGTTATTTGTGCTGAGTTGTGCTGCAGAATCTTACTTCTTGCTACATTTAATTATTATAAGGCACCGGTAACTACCCCAGAAGTTACGATGAAGTTTCTCTGTGATAATCAAAGTTTGTTTATCTTGATACTCACAAAGCAACTTTATCTAGACTGTTTTGGTCGTAAACAGTTGGAAATTCAAAAAAGTGAATTAAAACAAAGTTGTAGAGAACTTTATTGAGATTACCTTAGTACTAGAATTTTTTTTCTATAGGCCGCCATTTTCGAGTTAATTGCATCAAACTGGAAAAAGTCCGATAATTTTCTCTCTCTTTTCGACTGAAACCTTGGGGTCTTTAAGTCAAGAGTGAATAGATATCTTCTAGGCACGCATGCTACATCTTCGACCCCATCGTCGCATTCCATCAGGTGAGTTGAGGTCAAATGTAAGCCTAATCTTGAACGCACACTCATGCAGTGCGCTGCGCAGTGCACTGCACGATGTGGCAAAACTTGTTACACGCCGAGCAATTTGTATGCAAGTACATTGACAGATGGCGGAATGTCCCACTGTGCAGCGCGCCGCGCGGCGCACTGCATGATGGGGCAACACCCGCAATTGAAGCCCGAAATGTCAGTTCTGTATGAATTTTGTCTACGTTTTTCAATTTGGCCCCATCGTGCAGCGTGCGGTGCGATGTCAGTAGATGTCAACATTAAACGTCACATCAGACTGTTTCTTTTTACCAACAGTTCGAATCTTTCCTCTTTATGTGACACAGTTCACACACATATATCTGTCTACTTTCTTTAGTACACATACAACGCGTGTGAATAAAATAGGAAACCGACCTTGACAAAGAAAGTTTCCCCTCCCCTTTTTCTGATTCTTTAACATTATCGAAGTTGTTTCGCTTTCGTGATCCTGTTGTCATTCTTTTCTCAGTTCATCCCGAATTATAAATAAGGCATGTTTGGTTCTAGAACACTAGTTTCTAAAAAGAAATGCTGGTACTCGTAGGAATCTACATTTTGGATGGCACCTGTCAAACTTAAAACTGTAATAACTCTGAAACTATTGGTGCTAGAATTTCATGAGTGGAGCCTGAGCCTAATGATAAAAAAAATATCAATTGAATGTTACTTTCGTAATTTGTGAAACGATGTTTAAATTTCTTTTTGTTATGTAACATCTTTCCTCTCGCTTACCTGTAATCTGTCGATGGGAGTGATTTCGTGGAAAGGGTCGGAGAAGCCGTCAATACCGGAAGTTGGACCGTCATCAAAATCTATAGGGTTCTTCCTGTAGATATAGCTAGATATAATCTTGAAAGGCATGAAACTGGGTTTTACGAGATAATTGATGAGTACACTGAAAGTTCTGCGCTCCGGGAAGCTTAATGTTGGAATATCGAATGTTATATTTTTTTAAACATAAGAAACACAATCATTTAAAAAAAATAGGCAGGTAATCGTGTGTCAAATGGGTATTTTTTTACAAGTTGAAATTCGTCGTCCGTAGTGGACATTAGATTACCGCGAAAAGAGTATGTATAGGTTTATAATGAGTTTTAATGATTCTTAAAGTTCACTGTCTCCGCAAGATTGCACTGCTCGTCTTCAAAATTCTTTTGGGAGGGAAGCACCTCATTTGAGCACCGTAAGGCGTTGGTACGCAGAATTTTTTAGTGGCTGTGTTTCTCTCCATGATAAAATTTGTGAATCTCCTGCCCTCAACTGCGATCACTGAGGAATTGTATGATATGAGTCTTTCAGTCTCTCTTTCGGCCAGTTGAAATACGTCATACTCGTCGGGACCGTTATTTTTTTTTATAAATGTGGTACATAGGTATTTATTTGTATAATTCGCCAAACTGTAAAACAGTTTGTTGGCGAAGGTTTGCACTCTCTATGCCTTTAATATATTTACCCTACCAACATAGTACAAAAAAAACATACCAATAATAATAAGAACTTATACCTAATTTGCACCTGGGCATAGACTCCGAATGAAGTTGTCTATCAGCAGCGTAATCTATTATCTTTCGTTTCATTCAAAAGCGGTATAGTAAGTTATTGAAAACTATATAGTAGAACCTGGAGTCCAAGAATGGATGGGCACCTGTTCCACCTGTACTACAGACAGCTACAGGCAGTATGGTCACTTACCACCAGGTGAGATGGCGGTCAACTGCCTGGATAGTCTAAAAAAAAAAATTGCCTTCGAAGCCATTGGGTGACTCACCGACGGTTACCAGTGATTACTTACCGGGTGATAGCGGTCGGCCGGATTGTTGCCAGATACGCTGATGAAGATGATGATAACGTTGAATATGATGATGGTCACGATTATTTTTTGATACTGATTATGTTGACATGATGATCATGATCAGCGAAAGATCAGCATCTGTCTACTATCCTAGTCCAAGATGCGCACCCCATCCCTATGGGGTGTCGCATTCGATGAAGCCTGAAAAGCTTTCCCGACTATAGATACTCCCAATGCAGAGTTTAGCTGGTACGCGCCTAGGTCTCTTGCGCGTCCAGCATAATCAGCCGGCGGCCGCGCTAGGACACATGAGTGTTCTCTGCCTCCCTCCCTCGATAGTTCGGAGGGTACCATTATACACTTTGCGGTGGGCACAGAAGTAAAAACACTCCATCATTCGATAAAGCCTGAAATATAGGCAGTCCCAAGAGGGTGTTTAGCTGGTAGGCGCTAAAGTTTGCATAGAGTCCAGCATAATCGGTATTCTCTGCCTCCATCTTACTCCACCATAACACAGAATCAGAGTCAGAAAAAGGTCAGATAAGGTCCCAAGACTCACCGACGGTGGTGAGCAGCATGTTGTCGAGCAGCAGCGCAACCGCCACGATGACCAGCACCAGCTTGCGGGACTCGCGGCAGGCGGCGATGCGCGCACGCCACGACCCGTCCGACGCCGCGCCCATGGTTGGAGAGGGGGGCTGGCTGGGGACGAAAGGGGGGGTCAGTTTCGTTGGCTAGATAGATTGATAGGCTCTTTATTGCAAACAAAATCACAAAAAAGAAAACTTTTCAAGCATTGTGGGCAAAGGCGGCCTTATCGCTACAAGCGATCTCTTCCAGGCAACCCTTGTCAGAAAGAGTAAAAGATAAACATGAGTCAGACAAGCAACAAAAGTAGCATTAATCATCTAGGTAAACCACTATATTATAAGCTAAAAATTTACACCTACATACAAATATACACACTATAGGCCACAATATATAGTTATGTTGAGAACTAGACACAGCGTGGGTATGTCTCGCACAAGGTGGACCGACGACCTAAAGATCGCAGGTACCAGCTGGATGCGGAAGGCACAGGACCGGCCGCCGTGGAGATCTCTGGGGGAGGCCTATGCCCAGCAGTTGACGTCTTTCGGCTGATATGATGATGATGATGGTGATTGATTCTATATATGATAAGTTGATATAAAAGACATAATACAAAAATGTTACACGTCATACTTAAACACGTTTAACCCATATATAACTATTTGAGTTTAGAAAAAAAACTTTGATTTTTTTAAATACTTGAAAATTGTAGATTTTGGAGTGGGTCGCTAACGACCCCATGGGATTATAGGTGTCCTAAAATGTATGAAATGAAAGTGATTCGTCAACCGTCAATTTGGTGAAGCCGGGCTTAGTGTTTCATATTATCCTAATCGCGAACTGTGCGGTTCCAAAGGAACTTTCTCCCACGCACACTAAGGTTGTGGAATGAACTACCTGGAGAGGTTTGCCCTGGAGAGTACAACATGGAGTTCTTCAAGAAAGGGGTTAAAAGGTTTTTACGGGGTCGGCAACGTGTGGGTGAAGCCCCTGGTATTGCAAACGTCCATAGGCTGCGGTGACTGCGCACCATCAGGCAGGCCGCAAGCTTGTTTGCAATCTTAGTGGTATAAAAAAAAATCATAAGTTTGTAAGGATGTTTGTGCAAGTATCTAGCTAGTAACAACTTACAATTGTCCTTAGTAATATTTGTAAAATTACAAATGTATAATAATATATTAATCAACATTAAACATTTATGTTTTACACAAAACAAAACATGTCTTTATTTTTGTCATTTGCCATTGTCTTCTTCTGCATTATCTCGTATACAAAAATCAAATTTATGTAAAAATTACTACTTAAAAAATATACTATATTTTTGGTACTATTTTTTGATATCTCCTATGTTATTGTTGTTATATATGTGACGCAAGTAATACCACTGTTTGCTATAAACACACTGCTTAAATCACTGGTTGGGTCTTATATTATTACAGCGAAGTAACCGTTATAATAATAAAAAAAAAATCAGTTTATTTCAGGCTAAAATATACAGATTTACATAAGCATAATGCCCATCTATTGTTAGTAATTCTTAAAACACGATGTGTTAGTACTTATTTAATACAAGGATTTTAATTTCCCCTTTTCATAATCCCAGTAATAGCCCGTGGGTATTCTGGTAAATTGTGCGGTCGGCCTATAAGTAGGTAGAGCTCGTCTAATCTAAGATGACGCGCCCCACTATCGCATTAACGCACACAAGCAAGTTTAAAATATGGACGCAATACCTATACAAATGCCGTTGTAATTGGTCATTCAGTTGCCGGTGAGATTCAAACGTCGGAGCACGCGTCGTTCATTGGCTCCCACACAGATGAAGTGTCGTTATCAATATTTGCACTCACACATCGAAATCAACTAACGAAGTAGTGGGGCGCGTCATTTTAGACTAGACGAGCTCTACCCAAACATTACAACAATTATTGAAATTATTTGGCTACCCTACACCCGTGCAACGCCGGGGCGAATCGCTTAACATATATTCGGTTCGCGTGATGTCGACATAAACTTTTAAATGGAAATTATTTAGCTTTAAACTGTAGTAATCATAGATAATATCATATACCCGTACAACGGTCACATAATCACTTTAATGCATATATTGGGTTAACCACCAGTATTGTCATAGAATGCCCTAGATTTACCTACACCCTACACGACATATATTAAGTATCGATTATTGATTCGAGTGAGTAATACGTGAGAGAGTAACAGGTAGAGCTCGTCTAGTCTAAGATGACGCGCCCCACTACTTAGTTAGTTGATTTCGATGTGTGAGTGCAAATATTGATAACGACACTTCATCTGTGTGGGAGCCAATGAACGACGCGTGCTCCTACGTTTGAATTTCACCGCCAACTGAATGACCAATTACAACGGCATTTGCATATGTATTGCGTCCATATTTTAAACTTGCTTTTGTGCGTTAATGCGATAGTGGGGCGCGTCATCTTAGACTAGACGAGCTCTACCAGGTTCGAATCCTACTGCGGCCTTTACCAATAACTCTTTTCTCAGTTGCGTACATTAGTTGAATGCTAACCGGTGCTCTTACGGTGAGGGAAAACATCGTGATGAAACCTGCACATTCAGGCGACTGAATGTCTAACCATGATCTAATCTGGTCAGGTACCCCTGTAATCAGGGTCACGGGGTCAGATGACAGTCGCTCCATTGATCTCGATTCGAGTCGAGTCGATTTGTCAAATCCTGGATCATGGTCAAGACGGACTCCGGGTCCTAGCGCGCGAGAGCACAACCGGGACATAATCGCAAGATGATTTGAAGTGTCAAATAGGCAGACAGCCTGAATTTATTATCCCTTTTACGCGTTGCCATAAAATGCCATCTCAATTAAGTCCTCGTCAATTAATATTCTTTCTTATCAATCCATATTTTATTAATTACATTATCTGCTCACTAAGACGGATTATTGGAAAGAAATGCGGTTCGACAGCCGCTGTCACTTTTCTATGGGATAACTTACAAGCGAATGGCAGTCGTTCTTCTGTCATTATTAGGCTTTGTCCTATTTGGCAACAGTCGTACGACGATGGTCTTGCGACGGGCGGTTTTGAGGTTTACTATTGGTCGAGCGAGCCCGTCGTACGGCCATGGTCGCACGGCCTTTGCCAATTAGGACAGCGCCTGAATACCTGGGGGTCTAAAAAGGCCACATTAGCGTTTCACAGAATGATTCATAGCCGTGTAGTGTCCGGCAGAGTAGATTTGCACCAACCTCTTACACTCGCGGGGTGTCGTACATGGCGACTAATATTTTCGAGGGAAAAGATCAAGAGTCTCCGTAGTCTGGAAATTTAAGCACTGCGATCTCCAACCCGCCTGCCAAGCGTGGAGATTATGGCAATAACCTCCCCTTTCGTGGGAGAGGCCCTAAGTCCTGCGTATGTCATACGGTAGGCAAACAGGCAAGCAGGCCACCTGATTGAAAGTGGTCACCACTGCCTATAGACATTAGCAACACCGAGAGTATCGCCAATGCGTTGCCCACCTCTATAACTCGTTACTCTGGCAGCAAAAAGGCAAATGTCCCTCTACTGCCAAAACCACGGTCCCTCAAATTCGCACCCCATGGAGAACTAGAAACATTACTCACCGGCAGAAACACAATACTATTTAAAAGAATATTGTTTAGCTGCGGTATTCTGTAAGGTATCTGCAGTATTCTGATGATAATGAAAATGATTAATATCAGAGTGCCACAAATCACAAACTCATCTGATCCGGTGGCCAATACTAAAAATAAGTGACGCCATTTTGAATTGTCATGTCAATGTGCACAACAGCGACGCTGCAGATAACTTTGTGACATATTATTATGAATCGTAATATGAAAAGCCAATGTGGCCATTTTAAACCCCCTGATCTTCCAAATCCTGCAGAATCCTCAACCAAGATGGATTCCGGGCCAGAGAGTACAACCGGGCGAACAAACGAATCTTAGTAGATTAGATATTAGATTAGAAAATAGTTATTTTATTTATTGATTTTATTTGCCAACAGATTTCCACTTTTGTTACATCGAAATATTACATGAAAGATCTTTAACACTTAAATGTAAATCCAATAACAGGCAAATGGCGACAATGCTCGAAAGGTTATGGTCAATACAATTGGTCATAATAGTACAAAATGATGTTTACTTTAATTGCACGTACCTATTTTCTTATTAACAGCGCAGCGAATCGAGAGTTGTTGCCGTAGAAAATGAAAAAGTCCTTTCTAATGACATATAACTCAACGTTATTGGTCATATAGGCTGGGTTGTCTTTTGAAGGTTATGTGGCGAAATCTTTTAATGTGCTTTCCATATAAACATGTAATTTTGGCGAAAAATAAATTAAGGACATTTTTACGAAAGAATGAAGCATAATAAATAAAATAAATAAATAAATAATAAATTATTTATTTACCAAATAGAGTATACATTTTCTTATGCTAATCTGAAATATAAACATTCGTTGGAAAATCGGTATAAGGTTTTAACATAAGACCAGGATATTCTGATTCCTAAACTAGGATATACCTGTATTTTAGGAATCAGTGAATGCCCGTGCGTATCCTAAACGTGCGTGTGCGTGCGTAAACTTCGACAAGTTTTTATTATGCTTTTCGTAAAAATTTATTATTTTGGCAAAAAATGAATTAATAACTGGCAATACATATTTGGCAAGTATCTGTGTAATGTTAAGGCTTTACTTATTAAACATTTTATAGAAGCTTCATTTAACTTGCAATATTTGTATATAACTATGTATGTTCGAGGCAAATCTCTCTAGCCTTTGATCCACTCCCCTGTGTTAAATTGAACTGAATTTTGGTATCCTCATGTATCTTGGATGACAATGCATTAATATGGTACCTTGGAGCTGGTCGGATGATGGAGTCGGAAGGTAGTCATAGGATCTACTGAAGGCAACAAGCTAACACCATTGTGTTTGGGATCTTCGGAATGGTTTTGATAAGTAGCTTTTTCAGGAACATATCATCAATACAAAATCACAATCAAATCATATAACAATTTCATAAATTTTAGTTTATCGTGTACCTACTCGGGTTATGGCAGAATACCAGTGTGTTGCTATCCCAGGCAACACTGTGCTGAGCCATACCTTTTTGTGCTGCAGCACACACATGCGGCTTCATTATGCTGTACTACTTCATAATACCTACATAGTAAATTAATTAATCAGTCTATCTCCATGCGAATGTTTCTATTTAAGTAGTTTCTAAGTTTAAGTTGTCTGTGTGTGTATGAAGTATAAAATAAACGATATTCTATTCTTTTCTATTCTAAGTAGATACTATACCGCGCTATAAAAGCTTGTTATGAAAAAATTCTTTTCATTTGAGAATTTATTTTATCCTAATGAAGTCAAGAGTTTAGTTAGTTTGGATGTCAGAATGCGTGGTATACGTTGGATCAATCTCCACCAGATGAAAATCCCATTTTAACTCTCCGTTGATAAAAACAAGCATCCAACTTAATAAATTACTGCGTGAGCAGACTGCGATCTGTTTGCCGACGCTAGTTAATATTCATAAAATAATTGTAATGTTCTCTGAAAATGTTACCTAAGTAATAAGTAGTTTGTATAGTAGCTGTAATGAGAAGTTTTCCAGTAGGTATTGTCAGTTGGTTTCAAAATGCATCAATAGATGGCGCTCCTACAATTCTGGTAATTTTTTTAATTCTGTATGATTATGGCAGTGATATCATGCAGCCATCTAATACTAAACCTAAAAATAAAATGTTTGTTAATATAAACATAACTTTTAAAGATTGAACGAAATGTACAAAGACATATTTTTATGACTAGGCACTATGTTCCATTTTATTACAACCTCTAAAATGGTTGAAAACTATTGATAAATACAATATTATCCAATACAACGTACCCAGTGTTTATATCCCCTTTGCTAAGAACCTTTTTCAAGCGATTATCAATTACCAAAATTGTCGGGCCGCCATCTAGTGAGTGGTTAATAATGCTTTAGATACCTGTTGGAAAACTCCTCATTATAACCTAATTTGTGTAATGCAAAACTTAAAAGTAGTATTGTACAAAGAATGGATAAACAAATAAATAAAACGCGTCAATCTCCACAGCCAATGTCCTTTGCCATAAATTTTTTATCGGCTCCATTCAACAGATTAAAATCGCTCAGCTAGGGAGCTCTCAAATCCCACAAGAAATCTTAGAATCGTGCCTTCTTTAATGAAGAATGGCTTTGAATTTTCACAATAGGTACCACCCACCCACTTAATCTACTCAGGTAGGTAGGTACAGTCACGGTCATAAGTTCATGACTACTTTTAGAAAATGATTTTTTGAATTAAAATTACAATTATTTATCACACATTCGTGCTAGTCCTTCACTGATTACATTTAAAAGGAATTTAAAAGAGCATTATCTCTCTCACTAGTATACAGTTATGGTACGTATATATTTATTGTATTAATTATTAATTATAGTATTTGTTTATAGTATTATATTTTAGTTTACTTGTGTGCACTTCCTATGCCTAAATGCTGGCTTACAGCTTCTTTGACTCCAAGGTTTGCTGGTAGAAAACTCAACTGTTGAGTTAAGCTCGCCTTTGTACTTAAGTTACATTCTGTTAAATTGTATTTATTATTTTTTTGTGTACAATAAAGAATTGAATTGAATTATTTGTCGTAAATTACATTAACAATGTAGGTGGTGCAATAATCATAGATGTAATTCTCACATTCAGTCGGTTTAGGCACTGACATGCAAATATTAATACATAATAGTTACTGCCACATACAGGATATTAGGTCCATTGTTAAACAAATGGAATTGGCTAAAAGAAAGGCTTATTAGCTGTCCCTTAGGCACCAATAACTCATTATTAAACTGCAGATTCTTTTTAATTAATAAATTAAAGTTGCTTTAATCAATTTCCATTCCTTGTATTATAAATTAAAATTATAATATTTTTTTATTAAACAACCTCAACATTTTGTTTTTAATTTACTAAGAATTAAAAATAATTGCACGTAATGTTAACTGTTTTTATAAGTCGAAAAACCATTGTGTTTTAAAAGGAAAACTCTCAAAGAGATTTTGATTTGTAATAAAAACATAACTACAAACGTTTATGATACTATTTTAATTTCAAAATTGTATCTACTTTATTCCCTTTCGATCAGTATTCTACATGCTATAAAACCTTTTAACAGCTGCATAGGAATATAAATTTTAAGCTGTCGGTACAGCTTAAAATTTATACTAGCTTTCATTTTGACGCTTAGTAAAATGAGAGCGTTGTTGGCTAGCGGGTCCGACTCGTAAGCGGGAGGTACCGGGTTCGATCCCCAGTCGCGATATGTACCAATGACTCTTCTCTGAGTTACGTACATTAGATGAACATTAACTGATGCTCTAATTGAGTCAGGGATAGCCACGTCTACATGAATTGGTCCTGCAGCTTAGATCACGGATCACTTATTTACTCCTTTGCACGTTTTTCATAGTTTTTTTGACATCGCCAAATAACAAACCCCTCGTCGGAAAATAGTAACACGGCCAATTTAAGACGTATCTCAACATGCTAAATACTCAGCTTCCTTGACTGTACCTAATCATTACCATCACCGGTTACCAATCGGCTCTCAAAACAGTCTCAGGGTCCTCAGAGAAAGCCTTGGCCAACCTCGCTTTGCCAACGGCATTAGGAGGCTCACCTAAGGAGTGGCGAGCTCGTTGCGGTGCTGAACGTTCGACTACCTTCAAAGTACGAAACGGTTACCCATCCAGTTCCCGGACTCTGCGAACTTGGCAATGGTTATCGGTCTCGCAAGAAGGCTACCACTAGACCAGGGCCACTTGTACTTAATTAAAAATACCTTAACAGATAGAAAAACCCCCGACCAAGATTACTTTAACTTAAATATTTTCTAAAATATAGAACCGATTTTATTAAACAAGACTACCTAAATTAAACCGGCTTTTAAATAGAGAAAACCGCATCCAAATCCGCCCATCGGTTCGCGAGCTACAATACCACAGTCAGATACACAAAACTTATAACACCCTCCTTTTTTCGTCTGCGATTTAAAAAATTATCCCAACACACCTGGCACACGAAACCGGAACCGCCGCCATTTTGCGCTCGTTAGCGCGCTCATTTCCGGCGGCCATTTCGATCCGCGAGCCCATTGTGTTGCCGCCATTTTAAATTTTAATTGCGTCAAATATTTTACGCTCCCCCATCTTTGTCACAATCTGTTAGACGGGTATTTTTGTCTTCTATTTGAGATTTTAGACTGATGATGATTTATTAGGGTTCTTAGGTCATCATCTTGGTGTTAATGTCTTAGTTATGGGTGACTAATGTCTTAAATATTAGCCAGAGTGTAGAACGGAAAATGGTCAGCAACGTTCTCTGTGCTATACCATCAACATCATCGTCACCATTAATGTCCCGGTTGAGCACCCGCGCACGAGGGACCAGAATCTGTCTTGACCATGATACGGATTTGGCAGATTAGGTAATTACAGTGGATCGATTGCCGTCTGACCTCTGTGACCCTGCTACCAGGGGAACCTGACCAATGTCCCGGTTATGCTCTCGGGCCCGGATGCTTCGTTGACCAAAATCCAGGATTCGGCAGATCAGGTAATTACAGTGCAGTGACTGACCTCCATGACCCTGCTACCAGGAGAATCACACCAGATTGGATCACAGTTACACATTCAGTCCCCTGAAATTGCGGGTTTCATCACGATGTTTTCCCTCACCGGGAGAGCTTCGGTTAACGTAAATAACTCAGAAAAGAGTCATTGGTGCATGGCCGCAGTGGGATTCGAACCCGGTACCTCTCGCTTACGAATCGGATAGCGTAAACACTCGGCCACCGAAGCTCCAACAGTTCTTAGGTATAACATGAAAGGTTTTTAGAACTGATTTGACGATTAGCTAGTACCTATTATAACGACTACAGCGGCGCGGTTGATTTTTGGAATGTTTTTATTTTACCCACACAAGAGTTGGCAAAGTAATGTGCTTATTACATTTGACTAAATTCAGAAACAAAATGCGTGAGAGCTAATCAAAGTGGAATGTATTGCTCGTAGTTAATTTACATTGTTATTCTTGGGAAAACATCGAGATGAGACCTGCAAATTCAGGCAACTGTATCTGTAGCCATGAACCAATCTGGTCAGGTTCCCCTGGCAGCAGGGTCACGGAGATCAGATGGTAGTCGCTCCCCTGTAATCACATGGTCAAGGCCGACCCCGGGCCCTCGTGCGCGAGCGCATAACCGAGATATTATTAACACCAAGATGATGATGAGTCATGCTTACTTACCAGCAGATATGATTAAGACTGTAGTGGTTAGTGTGGTTATTAAAAACAAAACTAGAGATATAGCGGATTTGAACAATTATCGCCCTATTTCGCTAACCACGATTCTTTTTAATACCACAAAATTGGCAAACAAGCTTACAGCCTGCCTGATGGTAAGCAGTTATCGCTGCCTATGGACGTTTGCAATACCAGTCTTGAGGTCACAAAGACGCCTGGTAAGCTCCTCTATAATGGTTTTGACCTTAATGTTAATATATTAAATTAAATTAATTATATTTACTTAGATTATATTAGAAAACAGGTAGTTATCTTGACAAAAATCTTCAAGCTTAGTTTCTTCATCCATTCTATATAATTTATTCTCAATCTAATTAGTAGATGAAACAATACTTAGATCTCCTTATAAAATAACCTCGTTTCAAGTGACGTGGTAAACTTTATAAAGTTAAAGATTCCAAAGTCAAACTTTTCAAACCCCGCTGAGGGGCGCTTTGAAGCAAATTTCGCGTGGAGATTCGATGCGAGTTTTCAACTTGTGGTAGGCTACTTTGTAGTACATAAGTACCTATTGCGCCCGTGTGGTGTCCGGCAGAGTAGAATAGATCCAACCCCTTACACTCGTTGGTGTCGTACAAGGCCACTAATGTTTTCGAGGCAAAAGATCTAACAGTCTCCGTAGGCTGGAAAATGGGCAGCAGCGTTTTCTATTGTTATATTTATAACACTACGCTCTCCAACCCGGCTGCCAAGTGTGGAGATTATGGCAATAACCTCCCCTTTCGTGAGGAGGCCCTAAGTCCTGTAGTGGACTGTTATGGGCTGTGATGATGTTGATGATTTAATAAATTAAATTTTTTAATTAGACTATCCTGGCATTTGACCACCATCTCACCTGGTAGTAAGTGACGATGCGGCCGACGATGGAGCATGCCTGTCTAGGAACAGCCTATTCACTCTAGCCTTGAAGGCGTCCAAATAATAGTGATCAGGGAACACATTCGCAGGTAACACGTTCCATTGCTTAGCCGTTCGCATTATAAAAGTTATACCAAAGCGGCTCATGCGGATAGCTGGAAGATCCACGACATAAGGATGAAGCGTTCGCCCGGATCGTGTTTCCCAATGGCGGACAGGGGCCGAATGGGTTAGTATTCAACGTATTACTACATAAATGGTTGCTAAATGACATCTATTTTCGTGAACATGCGCACGCGCACGACACGTATTCATGATGACATCTCGCTGGAGTTAATGAGACGAAATTATCCCATCTGTTAGTGTCGTTTTGTTAGGGCACGTCCTGGCGTTTTCTTCGTTGGATTGTAGAACATTCCCTTGGATCTCAAATAGTCAAGCTTTGTTCGTGTCGATGGCCCAGTGGTTAAGGTACCGGGTTCGAAACCCACCGCGGCCATGTACTGCAAGAGTAGTAATGCAAGAGTATAAGTGCATGATAATATCATCATCACATTATCATGTCTCTCTTCTATAGGCCTGCTGGAAGAGATTTCTTCGTAGAAATAAGTAGTGCCTGTTGTGTCGTCTTTAATTTTGTGATTTCTGTATACTTTGTATTGTGTGCAATAAATTGTTAAATAAATAAATAAATCAAATCATATTTCTTCGCACTACTGTGCACTTGTTAAATGGTTGCTATAGCATTCATGAATTATATGTTTTCTTTTTATAGAAAAACGCCCTGGGGGTAAAGAGCGAGTCCATTGGACGTAAGGGACAACTAATGCATTCTTCTAGCAAACATTTATTTTATTTAGATTAATAGAGGTAGGGCTTAGCGGGGTATCTCGTTCGAATTGGAGCCGCCCGACTGGGGAAGTACCTCCACCTTACACAATACCGCAGCTAAACAATACTCTTTTAAATAGTATTGTGTTTCTGCCGGTGAGTAAGGTTTCCAGAGCTCCATGGGGTGGGGATTTGGGGAACCGTGGCTTTGGCAGTGGAGTGGCATTTGCCTTTTTGCTGCCAGAGCAACGTGTTATAGTGGTGGGCAACGCATTGGCGATACTCTTGGTGTTGCTAATGTCTATAGGCAGTGGTGACCACTTTCCATCAGGTGGCCCGCTTGCCTGTTTGCCTACCGTATGACATAAAAAAACAACAGATTTTGACTAAAGACGCACACAAATATCGTGAATGTAACCATGATCCAATCTGGTCAGATTCCCCTGGTAGCAGGGTCACGGCGGTCAGATGAAAGTCGCTCCATTGCAATAACCTGATCTGTCAATTTTGGATCATGGTCCGCGAGAGCTAACCGAGACATTAACGCCAAGATAATAATCGATCTTTGTGGTTTAACATACTGCCACAAACCACTAAACAATTCGATTACGGGTAAGTATTTAAAGACGCCATCGCATTATTTGTCGCGTAAAACGGTCAAAGTGTGTACCAGTTGCCCGAATGTCCGAATGCCCGAAGTCTATCGGACTTATTTAAAAATAGGTTTAATTAGAAAATGCTGTTCCAGACATATCGCTTTACAGATGCCTGACAGATAATACAGATGATGATTGCATTAATTAATTACATTACAGTTTTTATTTCATTCTGATATCTTCATATCTACAATTTTATTATGACATTGTTATTGATTCTGCACCTACTTATAAATAAATTGATGTCCATATTTTAACATGCAATAAATATTATTTAAAGGGTGAAATTTGTATAAGATTATGACATAATTTAATTCTACAGTGACGTTGTAATGCTGAAGATGAAATGTATTTATTATTATAAACTATAATTATTAATGAAATGTAATGAGAATATGAGTCTGTGAAACTTGAAATAAATGATATTTAATTTAATTTAAAACGTTAATTAGCCAAAACCCTAAATTAGACCTACGCAACGTATTTTAAAATTCCTTATTCGAAAACGTTCCGTAACCCTCTGTTTGTTAAAACACAGATTGCCATCGTCATGTCGTCGCTGCGATTAATTTTGTTTTCCAAACAGAGTTCCAAGGAAAATGATAGAAGTCATGGCAGTATAGATGCGTCTCTTTGCACATCCTCATCAGGATCCCTCTCTCATCTTGGTGTTAATGTCCCGGTTGTGCTCTCGCGCACGAGGACACAACCACAATCCGCCGTGACATGATCGAGGATTTGGCAGGTCAGGTATTTACAGTGGAGCAACTGCCATCTGACCTCCATGACCCTGCTACCAGGGGAACCTGACCAGATTGGGTCATGGTTACACATCCAGTCGCCTGAATGTGCAGGTTTCATCACGATGTTTTCCCTCACCGTAAGAGCATCGGTTAGTATTCAACTAATGTACATAACTCAGAAAACAGTCATTGGTACATGGCCAGAGCGGGATTCGAACCCGGGACCTCTGGCTTACGAGTCAGATACTCTAACCGCTCGGCCACCGATGCTTCAGGATAAAAGCATAATACAAGAACCCCGGGCCCTCATGCGCGAGAGCGAAACCGGGACAGTAAAGCCAAGATGATGATTTATGATTTTATGATGATGATGATGATTACCTTTGTTCACGAGTAGCCGGATACAATGATGAATGCAACGTCGAAATATTGGGTCACTCGTAAATCGAAGAAAAACAAGTTCAAACGAAAAATATTATTTCATAGCAAGCTTTTATCGCTCGTTCTCTATAAAATAAATAAATAATAAATATTCGTGGATAAATTAACACAGCGCCATCTAGCCCCAAACTAACTACTATGGGTGCTAGATAACTGATATACTACTGAAATCCTTTTTAAATATACATAGAACACCCAGAAATTAAAATTCATCATTTCAATTACTGCCCGGCCGGGAATCGAAACCAGACCTCTTGCGTGGCAGACCGGCATGTTGACCATTGAACCACTCAGGTCGTCTATGGTCAAGACTAATAAAACGAGCCCAAACTCGATGGCTTTACGAGGTGTACTTTAGGAGTTCCCGACGCTATACATGTGAAACTAACTAAAAACTCGTAAATAAGTGTGACAGTCGGCTCCCGACTACTCCCAAGACTGTTCAACCAGACTCAGACTACCTCAGCGGAAGACCTTGGCCGACCTCGCTTTGCCAACGGCATTAGGCAGCACACCTAACGAGTGGCGACCTCGTTGCGGTGCTGAACGTTCGACCAGCCTCAAAGTACGAGACGGTCACCCACCCAGTACCAAAATACGCGGCAAGAATCCCCGGAAATACTATAAAATGTGTGTTTGTGTGTCACCGCAGCCTATGGCCGTTTGCAATACCAGGGGCATCACCCACGCGTTGCCAACCCCGTAAAAACCTTTTAACCCCTTTATTGAAGAACTCCATGTTGTACTCTTCAGGGAAAACCTTCAGAAATCTAATCTAAAATAGGCATTTAGTGAACTTTAAAAGCTGCGAACCGTAGAGCTTTCGTAGATCCGTAACTTTCGCTACGGGTATTAAATTTTAAGCTCTTACAAGTCTTTACTCTGTAATTTGATTGGAATTTAAAGCTTGACCATAATCCAGGATTTGGCAGATCAGATATTTATAGTAGAGCGACTGCCATCTGACCTCTGTTATTCTGCTACCAAGAACCTGACCAGATTGGATCATGGTTACACATTCAGTCACCTAAATGTGCCGTTTTCATCTGTTACCCCTCACCGTAAGAGCATCGGTTAGGAATCAACTAATGTACATAGTTATGAATTAAATCACTTTTTGTACACTAGTTCCACTTTATTATACAATTTTTTTTAAATGCAACCGTTTTCGAATTACTCATCTTCACGATTTACATCTTCATAAAATTGTAAATTCAAATGAAACTAGTGTACAAAACGTGATTTAATTCATAATAATGGAGTTCCATCATGAAGTGACAACACAAAGTGTTAAATATTCAATGTACATAGCTCAGAAACGAGTCACTGGTACGTAACCGCAGTGAGATTCGAACCCGGTACCTCCGCTTCCGAGCTGGATACCCTAACCACTCGGCCACCGACGCTCTATAAAGCCAAGAGTCTTAGAAAACTAATCTAAAATAGGGACATTTTGTGAACTTTAAAGCTACGGACCGTAGAGCTTTCGTAGATCCGTAGCTCTCGCTACGGGTATTATCTTTGAAAATCTTATAAGCCACTTCTCTCTATAATTTGATAGGAATTTAAAACTAAAGGTTTTATACGTCTTTTCATACTACTAATGGTAGTGATGGTAAGCCGTTACCATCAGGCAGATTACCAGAGGCAAATATTGAATCAATGAATGATACTTTATTGCCCATTTAAAAGAATACAACTAAGAAAAAACTGCTAAATAAATGGGTACTTAAAAATTTACAGCAGAAAAAGCAACAAGCAGCCTTATTGCTTAAAGCGATTTCTTCTATAAAAATAAATTGCATTCAACCTGAAGAGATTGTGTAATTTTAATTAATATTAATAAAACTAAAATTAATTGTCTGACGTCAGAAAATATTGTCTAACGTATAGTAAACTAATTAAATACAAAGACTTAACTGATTTAATTCATACATTATCTTATTGGCTATCAAACCGCGAAATCCCAATTAAAATAGATTAAGTATTTATGAAGTTAAACACAGATTTGTAACGCTAGAAATGTATTAGCGTTCAGTAAAATTATTAGGTGGGCGGATAGTTGTGCGGGCAAGTGTAGCCTTCATCATCACAGCCCATAACAGTCCACTGCAGAACTTAGAGCCTCTCCCGCGAGAGAAGAGGTTGTTGCCGTAATCTCCACGCTTGGCTGGCGAGTTGGAGATCGCATTGTCACAAATATAACTGCTGCCCATTTTCCAGTCAATAGAGACTCTAGATCTTTTGCCTCGAAAATATTAGTCGCCTTGTACGACACCCACGAGTGTAAGGGGTTGGTACTATTCTACTCCGACGGACACTACACGGCCGATAAATATATACATTAATTTCTAGATAACCAAATACGTCTAGTCTAACATTCTGAAATCCAACTCTGCATTAAAATTAAACAGCTAAGTAAGTATTTCCTGATTATCTTGTCTTGTACATTACAA
This sequence comes from Blastobasis lacticolella, assembly GCA_905147135.1. NCBI lineage: Eukaryota > Metazoa > Arthropoda > Insecta > Lepidoptera > Blastobasidae > Blastobasis > Blastobasis lacticolella. The sequence continues at coordinate 10,136,860 of LR990066.1, forward strand.
GATCAACCTTTAACACATTCCAAACATTTTAAACGATAACACAAACTTGTTCCTTTTTTCAAATACATAAAATCAGTAAAATTCCAATTTCGAGACGTTCGAATTGCAAACTCAAGACACGAACTGTCATTACAAAATCCAAACCTCGAAACAATCTCCATTCTCAATTTAAAAAGAAAAACCAGCCCAACAAAAGAGATCCACTCACCTTCTAAACGGACTCCTTTGCACCCGCTACCATCGCGTCGAACTGGCCGGTTTCGGTGGAAAAGAAAAAATATATTCTTAACAAAATAATAAACTAAAATGTGCTTTGAAGGGACAGGCGTACTGGCGGCGCGGTGGGCGCCTTCCGACTGCGGGTCAGGCAAGGATCCTGCGTCTATACGTATCTTTATGCTCTTCGCTTTAGCCCGCGTCCACACTGTGCCCGGTTATCCTGCAAAAATCCGGATTCCGGGTGGGTTTATGATTTGATAATCAAGATAGTGTCTTTAGAGATATATATTGATATAGTTATGCTAAATTTATAATGATAAAATGATATGAAATTAGACTTTTAACTAGCGAATTCTCGTTCAAAAAGGCTGTACACAAGCATTATCTGCATGCCCTATAAAAACATTAGTCCCTCTCTCATTTACACCTATTTACCTATCTTTAGGATGTATTTGTTGTTCATCAATATCAATATCAATATATTTGTAAAATTGTATAAATTTAGCATTTAATTATTTATGTAAAGTATCTCTTCCTTCACCATATCTTATTGTTTATCCCGCACCGTCTACCGTTTGCTTTCATTTTTTTTTTCACGGTTGACTGTTAGATAAGGCTACTTTAGCTTTAAGTCCGCCAATGTACCTTTAGTGCATAAAGTTTTAATAAATAAATAAATAAATATGACTTGTTGATCATGAGTACGCGTGTCGTTGATGATTGCCAAATGCGAACTGACGTGGCGATGCGCTAAACTAATGGATTGGCGTAAACGCCGACGTTGCGTTTATGTTTTGTATGTGCGTAGTTCGTACAATCCGGGTTTTCTTGTCTGCCTTTTCTGGAGATGAAGGTGTAGGACACTACTTGAGAACAGTATCGGTGGCCTAATCGTTAAGGGGACTCGTGCCGGGTTCGAACTCCAATTCCGCCATGTACCAACAAAGTCACTATTCTTTTTGATGACTATAATATAGCTGAAAAGCGAAACTGCCAAGAGTATGTGAAGGTAACCCGTCTTGTTTTTACTTATAAAACCCACACAAGAGGATATGTAAGTACTATGACTACGAAAAGTCAAAGTTTGGGTCACATTTTTTTATCAGGCTTTTGTGGGTCTCCTAAACGTCTTTTATAAATAAATAAATAAATATTCGTGCACAAATTCACATAGCGCCATCTAGCCCCAAACTAAGCAAAGCTTGTGCTATGGGTGCTAGATAACTGATATGCTACTTAAATACTTTAAAATACATACTTATTATAAAAAGAACACCGAGACCCGTAACAGAAATTAAAATTCATCATTTGAATTTCTCTTGCGTGGCATGTTCACCATTGAACCACTCGTCCACACCATTGAACCAGGTCGTCAAAGTGCACAAATGTGCTACAAATTGGAATTTTTCTCGTACTTGCTGGATTTCGGGAACTCACGCGAACACAACCGGGACATTAACGCCAAGCTCTAAGTGTAGAAGTTTACTTGTTTAAGTTTTTAAATTCATTTTGGCAACTGGGGCGGGTTACTTGACAAGAGGTTAAAAGCGATAACTGTAAAAGTAACTTTAGGTAATAATTTAGGTAAAAAATTACTTTAGACAGTGGATGTAATTAGAAAATGCCCGAAGTCCAACGCTTAAGCTCGTTTAGGTTTCCGAGACCGCTGGAGTAACTGACTATGAACCTTTAGAAAACTCAAATATGTAAGTGAAACTTGTTTTTAACTAAACTCGCGTTCTTTACACATATTGTTATACTAAATGGGATGAAAAGCTACTTCGCGTGTGAGTTCCGTTTAGTAAGTAAGGAAGTAAAAACTCTTTACTTTTTTTTTCTTTTCATGGCATGACAAGGGCCCATAGATATAATACACAATATTTAAAGTAAAAACCAATAAACTAATACAATATTTACGTACTATTACGTACTATTTACGTTTATGTACTGTTTGTGCATGAAGTATAAATAAATAAATAAATACATAACAATATAAAATCAATAAACTAATATATAAAAGTATACATTTTTAACTTAATCTATGCTACACTTCACTTTGTGTAAGACACACATATTACAATATACAGGGTGGCCAAATAGCAGGTATACACTTTAGTTTTGTAATTTTATTCTATGAAATATAAAATATATCAAGTATTCCTTGTTAAATATAGTATTTAGGGCCGGCAGTTAAACATGGAAAATAATGTCAGACAAATGTCCACCTCTAGCAGCATCGCAGATGTAAACCCTTTTCATCGCGTTTTTCATCACATTTTCACACATTTCCTGCGTTATCTCAGTGACTGTGTCTCGAATATTTTGTTTTAATTGCTGAAGGTTCATTGGCCTGTTAGCATAGACACGTCCCTTTAGATAGCCCCACAGAAAAAAGTCAGGAGCTGTTAAATCAGGCGATCTTGGGGGCCAATCAATGTCGCCGTTTCCCGAAATTAATCGACCGGGAAACATTCTTTTTAATGTTTCTATTGTGGCTCGTGCCGTGTGACATGTGGCCCCGTCTTGTTGAAACCACATGTTTCCTAAGCCAAATTGATTCACTTGATTCGAGAAAAAATGGATGATCATCTCACGGTACCGATCTCCATTCACTGTAACAGCATCACCAATAGCATCTTCAAAGAAATAAGGCCCAACTACCCCTCCTGACCAAATTCCACACCAAACTGTTACTCGACGAGGATGCAGTGGTCGTTCGTGGATCAAAGAAGGTTGTTCTTCTCCCCAATAGCGAGCATTTTGTTTATTAACAAATCCGCTGAGGTGGAAATGAGCTTCGTCACTCATAATGATTTTCTGATGAAAGTCTGGGACTCTTTCCAGCTTGGTTAGCATAGCACTACAGTAATCACGACGGCGTTCATGGTCTCGAGGCCGAAGTTCTTGAGTTATCTGTACCTTATATGGAAACAAACAAAGGTCTTTCTTCAAAATTGTCTGTAGAGAAGTCCTCTTAATTCCGAGTTGTTGAGAAAGTCGCCTGGTTGACAATGTGGGTTCTTCGGCTACACTTTGACGAACAATTTCGATATTCTGCTCTGTACGAGCCCTTCTGACACGATGAGGAACTGCTTTATCTGTTATGATGCCATACTGCTCAAATTTATTCACTAAACGAGCTATTGTTAGCCGCGAAGGTAAGTTATTTCTACCAAAAATCGGTCGCAATTTTCTCAAAGTTTCCGCAATACATGATTGGGTTGAGTAAAACGTTTTAAGAATTATAATACGTTGTTCCGTCGTAAAACGCTCCATAACAAATTTGCCGTATCTACACAAAGTAATATTCATGCAACAACTGTCATATTTACCGCCAAAACAAAATGGTGGCAAAAAAAAGTTGTATACCTCCAAGTTGGCCACCCTGTACAAGAATCAGCATAATATACATGCGCGCAAAGGCGGCCTTATCGCTTTAAGCGATATCTCCCAAACAAACTTTGGGAAGAGGTAATGTTTCTCATGAACTAGTAAGTATAATAATATAATATGTAAGAAAAAGTAATTAACAATCTCTCATTGTGAACTGCCCCTAACACCACCGGTTGTCGAGTCTCCTACAATTGACTTCTCTTATCAGCTAACAAAACGCCAAGCAAATATCAACCTTATCCCTTCACTGTACAACTCAAATTCCTCTAGCGCAAATAATTATTCATCTACAGCACATTATTCAATGATGCAAATTTAGTCCTATACGCAAAGTGATAAGGTCTGATTTGGCTTGCGTCGGTAGTTAAAGCTACAGGTTTCCGATATAGGTAGCGCCAAGTGCGGTTTCAGTTTGGAAGGGTGGGCAGGTAAGTGAAAATTGCGAAACTAATTGATTTACTCATTTTTGCGCATTGAAGACGAAAGATTGATTTTCTTTGACATATAATTGTATTTGTATAATTTTTTTTTGTTATTAATGTGACGCTCTCTTTTCATTTTGCATGCCAATTGACTTGGCTTTATGTGTGATACTAAGTACTCTGTAATATCATGTTGTACCTACATACTTACCACATTTACTGCAATAAATAATTGAAGAGTAAGAAAAGTACGTAATATTTTCAACGATTCCGGATATTATGTCTGAAACACACCCAGTGTGTAAATGTGCCGTGTGGTGTCCGGCAAAGTACAATAGCACTAACCCCTTACACTCGCGGGTGTCGTACAAGGCGACTAATGTTTTCGAGGCAAAACTACAAGTCTCCGTAAGCTGGAAAATAGACAGCAGCACTTTCCAGTTATTTTTATAACACTGCGATCTCCAACCCGCTAGCCAAGCGTGGAGATTATGGCAATAACCCTCCCGGGAGAGGCCCTAAGTCTTGCAGCGGACTGTTATGGGCTGTGATGATGATGACACTCTGTGTCATCCTTGTTCAGTCAAATTTGTTATTATTAATTACGGTTGGATCATATATTGACCCGACTGCGCGACACAAAGGAGGGTATTGTTTTTATAAAAGTTAAATTTGAATGAAAATGTATTCCTTATGATTTAAAGAGATGAAAACAAAATGGTACACGGTACAAGGGTACGCGGTAGAAAACCCGGAACATACCCTTAAAATGTGTGATAATAACCGCGATAGTTTAAAACATTGATTTTCGCACTTATGCATCCCTCCGCCTTTTTTTTGTAATTCTTTATTTGTTAATTTGTGTAGTTATTATGATATCGCTATGTGCTAGGTGTAACAAATGTCTTTTTTTTATTTTTTTCTTTCAATGCGTTGCCCAAATCAAAAACCTCGGGACTTTACTCTGGTCACTGTCATTGACTGGTCACTGCCAAACTCACCGTTCCCTATGGAGCACAGGAGACCTTATTCAGCGAGATTGATTACAAAAAAAAATTACAAAACAAATTGGTACACAATATATTGAAACCAAAACTCAAGCAACTTGAAATAACTCAGTAAAAAGCTTTCTTCCCACATATCGCCTACCCGTGAACCAAAAATACCCGTTTTATAACCTCAACACGCAACTCGAGGCAAGCAGTAAAACCGAAGAGATTGCATTTACGGCCTTCTCCGTGCGATCCGCGTGAAGAGGTCCTTAATTTCACTCTTTGTCCCTTTCGCGCGCACACATTTAACCTATTTCCATCTCGTTTCATTCTTTTAAGTGCGCGCCTGATGGCTGCTTCATAGCAATGTCTTACCGATGTGGGTTTGCTCGGATTCAAAGAATCAATTTCGTTTAAAAAGGTTTGCTAATGTATGTGTTATAGTTACTGTCAACAGAGGAAGCAAAGGAATGTAAATATTTAAAGTTATTCTTTTTAGATTTCTGTTTGTGGAAATGTGAAATTGCTTTTCATTTTGGCGTCGACATTCGGTTTGTGCTCTTGCGAGCGAGGGCCCGGGGTCCGACTTGACCATGATCCAAGATTTTGTATCAGCCAATTACAGCAGAGTCCTTAAATATCCCTGGTAGCAGAGTCACGGAGGTCAGATGGCAGTCGCTCCGATGTAATTTTCTGGTCTGCCAAATTTTGGATTATAGTCTTCTTGCCCGAGAGCATAACCGGGACATTAATGCCAACATTATTATTTGTTTATTTACTGCCATCTGACCGCCGTGACCTTGTTGACAGGGGATCACGGTATCACATTAAGTCGCCTTGTAACAGTATCCGAGGTAATACCCGTAGCAAAAGCTACGGACCTACGAAAGTTCTACAAAACTCATAATTTATATTTATACAAACAAGTTTTACAAAGGCACCAACTCTGTAATCTCGAAAAAAAACAGTTATTTGCAGCATTTTGGCAGAATTCGTTTTAAATTTTGTGTGAACAACTAATTTTATTTTAGTGTTAAAGGCTATTGATTGATTCATGATGCTGATTTTCCCTGCTTTTGAACCGTACTCTTTCGGTGTTGCCATGTGATTGAAAAAATATTGAACTTTTCATGCCGAATACAAAATTGAAAACCGTTCGAATCGAAGCGCACGATTCAAAAATTGAGCCCCAGGAGCCCTATTCTTGAACCTCCACGTGAGCGCTTGTCTTTTTTATCACTAGCAAGTTACCAGATGGCCGATGGGGCAGTATAGTATAGTAGACGCAGCGTGGGTAGGCCTCCTACAAGGTGGACCGACGACCTGGTAAGGATCGCAGGTTCCAGCTGGATGCAGAAAGCACAGGACCGGTCTTCGTGGAGATCTCTGGGGGAGGCCTATGCCCAGCAGTAGGCGTCTTCTGGCTGATATGATGATGATGATGAAGTTACCACGTGTGTGAAAGAAATAGGTAGCGCACGCGATGAGAAACGATGACCTGAGTGGTTTAGTGGTCAACATGCCAATCAGCCACGCTAGGCCACGATTCCTGGCCGGGCAGAAATTTAAAAATTATGAATTTTAATTTCTGTTACGGGTCTGGGTGTTATATGTATATAAGTAGTATATCAGTTAGCTAGCACCCATAGCAACTTTGCTTAGTTTGGGGCTAGATGGCGCTGTGTGAATTTGTCCACGATTATTAATTAATTTATTTAAACGAGCAGAAAGCCCACCTGATGATAAGTGGTAACTGTCGCCCATACCATCTACAACTCAAACATTTAGATTGCAGTTAACAAAAATGCTGAACCGCAATTGCGTTGACACTGTGGGATGTAATGCCTCATGCCTGTAATTGCGCTGGCTACCTTATCATACAAACCGTACAACTACAACGCAAGCATTGTTGCTTGGCGGCAGAAATAGATAAGGCGGTGGTACTCACCCAGGCGGACTCCTCAGGCTTGACAGAGTCCTACCTGATAAAATACGAGATAGGATGCGAACCTTTTAATGCCAGGTCGTCGATCAAAGGTGAAACGTACATATATTAAAAATGTTATTAACATAAGTTCAAGTTCGTTCTTTCAACATCAAAGCCCGTGTTTTATTAAAATCGTGAGCGAAGGGTTGGCAACATGTAGAGGTCAACGGGAGATTTTCCGAGAACCGATTAAAAACTGAAGTTATAAAGAAAGAACAGTTCAAATCAAATCTATCAAATCAAATACGTTTATTCAGTTTAGGTTTTCACAAACACATATGAACGTCATACAATATACATGTAAAGGTGTGTCCAAACATAGAGCGGCAAGTGTGCGCGGCAGTCGCGCGCGGCGTGCCGCGCTTTGTTTGGACAACAGCCGTCGCGAACGTTGCGTTGAGCGGCAAGTGTGCGCGGCTGCCGTGCGCGGCGTGCCGCGCTGTGTTTGCACAGGCAGTTATCGTTCGTCCGTAATCCTGTCTGGATGTGTTTGCGCTTCTCAAAAATGGACAATGAAACATCAATTAGATTAATTGAAATATATGGCTCATAGTTGTGGGCTATGTAACTGTTCAAACTCTTCCAAGGACACTCTTAATTGTAGTTTTGGTTCAGACTGAATTCAAATGCGCGGCGTGTCTCGCAAGTGCCGCGCAATATTGCCGCGCAAACATTCGTCAGTAGTCCTAACTAGAGCGCGGCAGAATTGTTTCCTGGACATGCCGCGTGTTGCTGCCGCGCACGTGCCGCTCTATGTTTGGACACGCCTTTATAAGAATGAACGCCAGGCACCACAAACAACGGTGTTCGGTGTTCAAGTGTAATAGATGGCGTTGATTAGTCAAGATTATCAAAATTAAATCTTTGGCAAACACGAAACAAAAAATTTACTATAATGTGGCTGAAAAGCAAAACTGACAAGAGTAGGTATGTATGTAACTCTTTATTGCGTATAACTACATAAAGAACAATAACAAAAGAAAATAAAAATACGTTGCAAAGGCGGGCTTATCCCACAATGGGATTTCTTCCAGCTAACCTTACCTTGGATAGTCCGAAATGAGCTATTTAACGAGCGGTGGTAGTAATATCAAGTTTTGTGCAAATTTAAATATAACTATAATTTTGAAATACTATAACTATACTACGGTAAATATACTATACCATAAACTATAATACTATATACCTAACATACTATAAATATATAATAGTTAAAATAAAATAAAGCTCTATTGAATACTAAGGAAGTGCTTCCTCAAACGATCCTTGAAGGAGCATGATGTCCGAGAATTCTGTATGTCTTCCGGTAGTGCGTTCCACAGGCGCGCAGCTAAGACCCGGAACGACTTTCCGTAACTCGTAAGAGTATGTGAGGCATTTCGGTATTTTTTTTCACTTATAGACACCACAAAAGAGAATATGTAAGTCATCATCATTATCAGAGGGGTCAATCCTGGCTGCTGCCAGGGTCCGCTTTATTGCTTTGTTTCCTCTTTGCAATCATAATGACGCAAGCCGTTGGATATGTAAGTCATCACCTTGGCGTTAATGTCCCGGTTGTGCTCTCCGCCCGGGGTCCGCCTTGACCATGATCCAGGATTCAGCAGGTCAGTAATTACAATGGAGCGACTGCCATCTGACCTCCATGATCCTGCTACCAGGGGAACCTGACCAGTAGCCGTATTCACAATGATTCGAAACCGTTTCCGAACGATTCGGCACGAAATTCGTGAGCAGTGAATCCGTGTCGATCGATTCGAAAATTGTTATTCAGAATCCCGATAGATTCCACGGAAACTCTACTCTCTATAACATATGAAAATTTCATCAAAATTAACTGAAACCACATTTTCCTAAGAACTTTTGCGGGGTCCTTTGTCGATTCCGTATCCGAATCCGATTTCCGAGCCATTGTGAATACGGCTACAGATTGGATCCCGTTGGATATAGGATATGTAAGTATCGCTACTAGGAGAAAACAATTTTGTACCATGTTGTGCACGAGTAGCCCAACGTTTTGTAGTTCTCCTAAACGTGTACTATCACTACAATCTGGAATTTTTGTCGTACTCGATGACGAAGGATAACCTACGGGGCCTTCACAGTCTATTTGTTTCTATCGGTCCGGATCACCCATGACCCGATGCCATCATCCAGTACTGTTTTTTCTATCGGTCCGGTTGACCCATGACCCGATGCCATCATCCAGTATTGTTTTTTCTATCGGTCCAGCTGACCACTGACCCGATGCCATCATCCAGTATTGTTTTTTCTATCGGTCCGGTTCAGCCATGACCCGATGCCATCATCCAGTATTGTTTTTTCTATCGGTCCGGTTCACCCATGACCCGATGCCATCATGCAGTATTGTTTTTTCTATCGGTCCGGTTCACCCATGACCCGATGCCATCATCCAGTACTGTTTTTTCTATCGGTCCGGTTGACCCATGACCCGATGCCATCATCCAGTATTGTTTTTTCTATCGGTCCAGCTGACCACTGACCCGATGCCATCATCCAGTATTGTTTTTTCTATCGGTCCGGTTCAGCCATGACCCGATGCCATCATCCAGTATTGTTTTTTCTATCGGTCCGGTTCACCCATGACCCGATGCCATCATGCAGTATTGTTTTTTCTATCGGTCCGGTTCACCCATGACCCGATGCCATCATGCAGTATTGTTTTTTCTATCGGTCCGGTTCACCCATGACCCGATGCCATCATGCAGTATTGTTTTTTCTATCGGTCCGGTTCACCCATGACCCGATGCCATCATCCAGTATTGTTTTTTCTATCGGTCCGGTTCACCCATGACCCGATGCCATCATGCAGTATTGTTTTTTCTATCGGTCCGGTTCACCCATGACCCGATGCCATCATCCAATATTGTTTTTTCTATCCATTCGGTTGACCCATGACCCGATGCCATCATCCAATATTGTTTTTTCTATCTATTCGGTTGACCCATGACCCGATGCCATCATCCAATATTGTTTTTTCTATCCATTCGGTTGACCCATGACCCGATGCCATCATCCAATATTGTTTTTTCTATCTATTCGGTTGACCCATGACCCGATGCCATCATCCAATATTGTTTTTTCTATCCATTCGGTTGACCCATGACCCGATGCCATCATCCAATATTGTATTTTCTATCTATTCGGTTGACCCATGACCCGATGCCATCATCCAATATTGTTTTTTCTATCCATTCGGTTGACCCATGACCCGATGCCATCATCCAATATTGTTTTTTCTATCTATTCGGTTGACCCATGACCCGATGCCATCATCCAATATTGTTTTTTCTATCCATTCGGTTGACCCATGACCCGATGCCATCATCCAATATTGTTTTTTCTATCTATTCGGTTGACCCATGACCCGATGCCATCATCCAATATTGTTTTTTCTATCCATTCGGTTGACCCATGACCCGATGCCATCATCCAATATTGTTTTTTCTATCTATTCGGTTGACCCATGACCCGATGCCATCATCCAATATTGTTTTTTCTATCGGTCAGGTTATATCCGATGACCTGATGCCATCATCCAGTGTTGGTATCGTGGCCATACTAGATTCCATGCGAAATTCCATCCCAGAAGGCCGACGTCATACCACTCACGAAGGTACGTGATGAGAATAATGGTTCTGTCCTTCTCTAAGCCACTGCGATTGCTGACTATCTCATTCTACCGCTTAGCGGGCGTCCATAGGGAATTTGTGGACAGAAAGCTATGGAGACGTGACGTTGAATCCGATATTTAGAAAACTAAAATAATATGCTATAAATGCATTTCTTGCGTGACAAAAACTTTCAAATCAAATCAAATATTACTAAATAAATCTAAAACCTTTATTTGCACCGGGAGCGGTCAGGGGTGGGTTATTTGGCTGACAAAGATATTTGTTAAATTAGTATTAAGTTTTGATATTGTATTGTTGACATTGTATTATTTTATTATTAATATTTTGATTAAAATTAATTAATATAAAAACCTTTATCCAAATCCTAAATCTAAACTTATATGTCATTGTTATTTTTAATAATCTAAATATTTTCATATTTTCATAAATTATCCACCACTCACTTCCACTCTTTTACAAGGCTTCCAAAACCCTACTATAGGTAAATAGTAAGTAAAATAGATTATATAAACTATATTAACATACCGTGTAACATACACACATATTTGCACGACATCTGCTTCTCGATTTTGCCCTCATTTCATTTCATTTATTGCATATAACAGTTTTCAAAAGATTTCACAAAATTATATACTACTTACATGTGACACCCTGTTAGGGCATTGCAAAAAAAGTGAGAGAGAGCATGCATTATTTACATTATGTCATAGTTATGACATAAGTATTTAAATAAGAGTAAAATTGTTTTCCTTAAATAAAAAATTTATCAATTAGTTGCATATTAAAATATTAATCAAATAATAATAATAATAATGTCAAGTTAGTAGATATATTAGTCAGATGTCATATAGCAATAAATTTTTGTCATCCGTTTTCATGTCACAATGTAATCAAATAATCAAATAGCGATGTGCCCTCTCTCTTCCGTTGGTCGGCTGAAAGATATTTCTTTAGAAATAAGCTGTACCTGTTGTGATTTTTCTGTATGTCTATTTTGTATATTATTTATTGTGCACAATAAATGTAAATAAAATAAATAAATAAATTATATTTTACATATTTTGCTACATCCATGGTTTCATGGTGTTAGTGGCTCAAAAAATGTAATACCTTTATAATCTAATGACTGACTATTATTAGATTCGACTACTATAAAATTTTCTAAAGCCGAATTTATAAGTCAAAGTCGAATTATTTTTGTACCTACAGAAAAATCTAAACGATTTCTAATTTCTTGCGCTCGCGAGTAGATTACGCTGTTCGTGCGTCTCGCGAACAAAAGGGAAATAATCCTTTGATCGCAATAAGATCGGGTCGCTAGTAAGTAATTAAATACTTTTCATAATTATTCCAGTCCCAAGCCGTCTCCACGGCCACTCCTGTCCGCATTACACAGTTCTGCACTATGCGTTAATCGCATATTATTTGCTGGAGCTCTCAGTTGGAGGATGTAATTTGTTATAGCTGTGGAAATCCAATACCGACGACTGCATCATTGTACGGAATTTGTAGCGACATTACTCTAATGTCATTAATAAAGAATCACTTTATTAGGAAATAATATTTACATGACAGATACTAATTCTAATGAAAACAAATTTATATAGTAATACTAGCTGACCCGGCAAACGTTGTTTTGCCATATAAATAATGCCATACAAAAAATAGAAATTAAAAATTTTGTCTAAAAAATAAAAAAAAAATTTAGGGGACTGCCCCTAATATTTAGGGGGATGAAAAATAGATGTTGGCCAATTCTCATAGATACCGGATAAGCACAAAAAATTTCATCAAAATCGGTCAAGCCGTTTCGGAGGAGTATGGCAACGAAAACTGTGACACAAGAATTTTATATATTAGATAGATAGATAGATGATACAAAAAGTAAAGAAAGATTAACCTAAAAATAAAAATAAATAATTTCTAAAAATTAAATAACATCTCACTTCTGTAGGCCTGCTCGAAGAAATTTATTTTTAAAAATAAGTTGTGCGTGTTGAGTCATTTATAATTGTGTTTTTACCTGTATGTTTTACTGTGTACAATAAAATAGTTAAATAAATAAATATAGCCCTTGATTGTTCCCGGCGCAAAGGTACCCATTACACCAGCAGCATTAACGCGCTGTATGGCAATGGCTATCCTCTGCGAAGGAACCAACCAGAGCGCGGGGGTCACCGCTGCTATTAATTAATAAATAGTAAATAAACAGTAATTTATTTCAGGTATTTTACACCCATATTAATATAATAATTATATAAATATATGCTTTAACAAATTTGTAAATTCGACCTGGATTTTGCAATTATAGCTGGAAGATCTACGACATAAGGATCTATATAGAATCGATATATAAAAAAAAAAATGTTATATAGTGACATGATTCTTCTCCTCTTCTTGAACAAATTAACGCCTGGCTATCTCCCTGTATAGGATATGTGCACCTGGTCAAATTACTTAGTGTAACTTACATATATACCCTAAGTGCGGGGTGAGGTGTACTGCACACTACAGCGGAATCGAGTGCAAATTGGTTCCATCATGGCTGGGACACGACTCCGTTTACCGAGTTCGCAGAAGCAAGTTTATGCAGGTGCTACGACGAGAAACGAACCTATTCGGCGTTTTGGTGACTCAGTTATTGTGTATCAGGGGGCTTACCATGAGCTCTTATAGCAGGACCTAAACAGAAATGCCCTGCTTAGAACGAGCCAGCGCTTTATGTGACACATAGCTTATCTTTTTTTTTACAGGTTTTTTAACCTAGCACAGACTCCAGCTCTCAAAAGGAGCTGAACTTATAATATTATATATTGTGGCCTTTTTGAGAGAAATTAACGTGTTTTGTGTCTCGATCTAAGTAGGGCAGCGGCCTTAGCCAAGAGGTTGCGTTAATCTACAATCGTTTGTGGTAGAAAAAATGTATGGGATTTGACATTAGCTAACGTTATCTGACATAATCTGTTTGTGGTAGAAATTCTTGGTCCATAAACAATTCACGTACTTTCGGTGTACAAAGGAGGCGGATTGGCGGATGATCCTATACAATCAGAGTCAATGTAGATGTTGCTAGAAATAGTCGAACTTCGAGCTGTCAATTTTCTACCGTACACGCATCACGCAAGCGGAGCTGTCAAAGATGGCTAGACCAGCAGTTCTGTTTAGGTAGTGCTATAAGGGCTCATGGTGAGTCCCCAGGTGGCAGGATCCTGTCAAGCCTGGGGAGTCCGCCTGGAAGCGTACCGCCTAATCTATTTGTGCCGCCAAGCAACGATGCTGGCGTTGTTACGTTCCGGTTTGAAGGATAAGGTAGCCAGCGCAATTACAGGCGTGAGGCATTCCATCTGTCCTTACAGTGACATCGCAAATGCGGTTGTTGATTGTTGTTTTGTTACTGAATCGTAGATGTTAAGGCGACAGTGAAGAGGTTTTTTTTTTTTTTTTTTTTTTTATATCAAAGGAAATATTTACAAGTTACCGTTCTCAGCGCCGTTCACCCGCGCGCAGTTCGGATCTCCGTAAACATTACTAACATTGACATTTGACGACCTGAGTGGTCAACGCCGGTCTGCCACGCAAGAGGTCCCGGGTTCGATTCCCGGCCGGGCAGAAATTGAAATGATGAATTTTAATTTCTGTGACGGGTCTGGGTGTTCTATGTATAATAAGTATGTATTTAAAAAAGAAATAAAAAAAGTATTTAATTAGTATATCAGTTATCTAGCACCCATAGTAGCTTTGCTTAGTTTGGGGTTAGATGGCGCTGTGTGAATTTGTCCACGAATATTTATTATTTATTTATTATCTAATCTTAATATATAAAATTCTCGTGTCACAGTTTTCGTTGCCATACTCCTCCGAAACGGCTTTACCGATTTTGATGAAATTTTTTGTGCTTATCCGGTATCTATGAGAATCGGCCAACATCTATTTTTCATCACCCTAAATGTTAGGGGTAGTCCACTCCTAAATTTTTTTTTATTTATATGGCAAGACAACGTTTGCCGGGTCAGCTAGTACTATATAATATTATAGGTACACAAGATCATAACCATCGTACAAGCGGTCAGTTCCAGCTTCTGCCAGGATCCGCTTTATGGCTCATTCTCCTCCATTTCGCCCGATCTTGGGCATTCTCTCGTTGTAAGCCATTGGCACTCGCATCCGACTCGGCGATGTCAATCCATCGCTTCTTGGGCCTTCCGCGGGGCCTCTTTCCTGACACGGATCATAGGTACACAAGAACATAAAAACGATAAAATGTACAAAAGAAACTAAAGGCCTTCTTATTTATAAAAAAGAATGAATTCCCATCATTTCCGATCACGAACCTTCCCGTAAGTGTATTAGACTATTTTGTATACAAGACGCGCCTCCATAACCTGCTTATCTTCTTTAATTTATTCCATTACTTTAGCTCGTCCAATGCGAGAATTCTTGCCCTCAATTGTTGGGTACAAATCCAATCGAAAACCCGTCTTAGCACCTGGGCTTTAAGACTCGAAATCGATTGTCCTGGGCAGCACGTTAAACTACCAAAAACCAGTGTAAGATGAGCTGGCTAGGGTTGCCAAAAATTTCCAGAAGAATGTATATTTCCATTTAGGGTGTCAAAAATATAGTTTTTATATAAAAAGTACCTACCTATTATTTACTTCGACGACGACCTAAGTGGTTCAGTTGGTTAACATGTCTGCCACGCAGTCCCGGGTTCGTTTCCCGGCCGAGCAGAAATTTAAATTATGAATTTTAATTTCTGTTACGGGTCTGGGTGATGTATAATATTGGGTGATGTATAATATTAGGTATGTATTCTTCTTCTTCTTATCGTGTCAATGATAATTATGTTAAAGTATGTATGTATGTATTTAAAAGTATATAAGTAGTCTTTTTTTTGCATTTCTTTATGTTGTCTTGGCCACTTATTGTGACCGGTGACATGAGTGACGCCCACGGGATTACTCCAAGTCAGCTACACTTTCAATCTGGCGCGTCGTATCTTCCTGAAGGAATTTACGCACAATACAAGTATTTAAAATTGCAGCTTGCTGGATATTTATAAATGTGTTTTCTGGCAAATCTATTGTCTTTAGGTAGTGTTTTAAATATTTTGGTGTGTCTCCCGTACTGGAGAGCACAAGAGGAATAATATCCACTTTTTCCGACCTTTAAATTCTCATTATCTCTTCTTTTAGATCAGCGTATTTATTTTGCTATTATTATCTAACATCCTTAACACAAGCTTTGAATAAGATCCCTTTGCTATTCTACTAGGCTATTCGCCATATTCTTCGCTATTTCGCTAAACTTAATAAAGTGTTTATTTATTTTTATTGCATAGGTAGTATAGGACCACGATAAGTCCTGACTGACAGATATGGCAATAATCTGGGGATAATCTGTCCTTGTCAGTCCTTCTTGTAAACATTCAGTTATTTGGTCACTTGTACTTTTAGTTTGTCTAAATTATTAATCATGCCGAAAATTATCTCTCGCACTTCCTTTTAAATTGTTTCGCCCATTATTTAATAATATTTTTCATAACTCACAAAGAAATTTACAGAAATAAATTGTTTGTTATGACTTTTATGAACGACATTCTATGACGTTATAAAACTTGGCATAAATTTCCATACAGAGATTTTTTTTAAATAGCGTTTCGGACTTAGAGTAACCTTTTTTTATACCATTAAGGTGGCAAACAAGCTTACGGCCTGCCTGATGGTAAGCAGTCACCGCTGCCTATGGACGTTTGTAATACCAGGGGCATCACCCACGCGTTACCGACCCCGTAAAAACCTTTTTACCCCTTTCTTGAAGAACTCCATGTTGTACTCTATTTATTTACTTGTAGATAAAATAGTATGTTTTTTGATTATTCGGCTCTTATTCTAACCGAAGAAAGTGTTGCCATTGCCAACTATATATTAGCAGATTGGGCTTCTACATATTTTTCCAACAATATATAGTATCTATGTTAGGCCGTGTGGTGTCCGGCAGAGTAGAATAGCACCAACCCCTTACACTCATGGGTGTCGTACAAGGCGACTGATATTTTTGAGGCAAAAGATCAAGAGTCTCCGTAGTCTGGAAAATGGGCAGCAGCATTTTCCATTGTTATATTTAAACACTGCGATCTCCAACCCGCCTGCCAAGCGTGGAGATTATGGCAATAACCTCCCCTTTCGTGGGAGAGGCCCTAAGACCTGCAGTGGACTGTAACGGGCTGTGATGATGATATAGTATCTTGACCCAAAATATAGGATACTGTATTATATAGTAGTTTTGCCAACCCTAGAGCTAGCGTCTCTATAGACGCGCATATCAATGTTAGCTCCTTTTCTACTGGTTAAGATTGTCCTATCATTCTTCTATTGAAAAGGAAATTCTAAGCGAAAGAATTTGCACTCTAACTGCGTTGAATAAGGTCGAGTTTCTTATTATATTAGTCTGCACCGTTGTTTGTAGGGTGACCACAATTTCCTACATGAATGGAGGAGTCTGTAATCTATTGTTTGGGAATAATACAAGTGATCAAAGGTAAATCTTTTGTAACTTCTCTTACGGAGTAGGTACAAAGGTTTCTTTAGGAAGTATTTAAGGTGATTTCACGCCAGTTTAAGCCTACAATTGAGGTTCAAGGTTTCGATTTGTAAACAAACAAATGATAATAGTAGATTCTTATTAGAGCGTCGTTGGCCTAATGGATATAGGGTCCGACTCGTAAGCGAGAGGTCCCGGGTACGAATCCCAGGTGCGGCTATGTATCAATGACTCTTTTCTGAGTTATGTACATTATTTGAATGCTAACTAATGCTCTTGCGGTGAGGGAAAACATCGTGATGAAATCTGCACATTCAGGAACCATGATACAATCTGGTAAAGTTTCCCTGTTAACAGCATTGCGGAGGTCAGAAGGCAGTCGCTCCACTGTAATTACCTATTCTGCCAGATCCTGCATCATAGCCAAGGCGGACTCCGGGCCCTCGCACGCGAGATCATAACCGGGACATTAACACCATGATGACCGATGGGGCAGTAAAGTCCTCGAGTGGCGACCACTTACCGGAAAGACGTAGCGTGGGTATGCCTTCCACTAGGTGGACCGATGACCTGGTAAAGATCGTAGGTACCAGCTGGATGCGGAAGGCACAGGACCAGTCTTTGTGGAGATATCTGGGGGAGGCCTATGCCCAGCAGTGGGCGTCTTTCGGCTGATATGATGATGATGACCACTCATAATACAATACAATACAATAAAGAAAGAAGAAAGAAAGAAAGAAGACATTTATTACACTACAATACAAGCTTGCTAGCGTGGTGCTACTTGGGGAGGGCTATTCGAGTAGTCATTGTCGTTCTTTCACGATGTCTGGTGACTTATGCAGATTATTTTGGTTGTGTTGCTGGTTTCTCTTTTCCTATTTCTTTGACGTTACATTATTTACTACCCTCATTGACTACCCGCATTTTGGACGAAACATTGTGTTGACGGTTGTATTATTATTTAATGATATTGATATTTGTTGACATTAATTTATTTTATAATTGAAATGTATTACTTTGGTCTAAATTAAAGAAACATAAGTTATAGTAATCGATACAAGCTTTCCTCAGTTGCGGACTAGATGGCGCTGTGTGAGCGATGTCCACACTCAATCGCACTCCATGGCCACCGCCCCCGAAGAATGCGATGCATCTCAAATATTTAATATCGCTGGCGCGCGCGTGTCCCATCCTTATGAAGTGCTAAAGATATACCTACGACAGGTCGTATCCAGAATCATATTTTATATCTATCGGTTAATGGCCGTGTGGTGTCCGGCAGAGTAGAATGGCACCACCCCTTTACACTCGTGGGTGTCAAGGCGACTAATGTTTCCGAGGCAAAATAACTAAGAGTCTCCGTTGGCTGGAAAATGGGCAGCGTTTTCCATTGTTACATTTATAACACTGCGATCTCCAACCCGTCTGCCAAGTGTGGAGATGATGGCAAAACCTCCCCTTTCGTGAGAAGCCTTAAGTCCTGCAGTGGATTGTTATGGGCTGTGATGATGGTTATCGGTTGGAGAATAGCAAGGTTCAATTCACATGTTAAAATGGTCACCGCTGCCTATAGACATTAGCAGCACCAGGGTTATAACCCGTGGCCAAGCCTCCACAACACTAGGACACGTGCTCCTGCAGAAAGGTATGTATGTATGTAAACTCTTTATTGCATCAAATACCTTAGAACTATATACAAAAGTGATATAAAATACATTGCAAAGGCAAGCTTAGCCCACAATGGGATTTCTTACAGCTAACCTTAGATAAGCTGGAAGGAGCTTTAACGAGCGGTGAAGGCAACAATGAGTACCTATACTATAAACGTACTAAGTAAATTAACTTAACCTAAATAAATATATTTTATCCTATATAAATACACATATATAAATAACTATGCCTACACTATACAATAATAAATACTATAAATATATATTTATTATATAACAAATAATGCTCTATTCATAGCCGAGGAGGTGTTTTTTCACAAATTCCTTGAAGGAACATAACATAACGGTCAGGTGCTTACTTCACGCAGTATGTGAACAATAATGCTAGCAACTCCCGTGCTCTTTGGAAAAATATAAAGAGGACTATTAGCTTCCCCAGCCAGAATTCCGAGATTCCGAGTCATTTATTAAATGCCGACCTTATTAACTCTCATTTTCTTGATGTGCCTGGGGACGGTAATGTCAACGTGTCAGATATCTCTCATTTCGAGGGCAATCGTTATGGTCCGTCGACGTTTGCACTGAGTCCGTTGAGCGAGGATGCCGTGCTAAAGATTATAATGTCCCTAAAATCAAAGGCAATTGGAGATGATGGTATATCCCTTGATATGTTGCTTTTAACGCTGCCGCATACTCTAACAGCCATTACAGCCATTGTAAACACTTCCATCGTGTCAGGATCTTTCCCGGAGGCCTGGAAGATAGCTTTAGTGTGCCCTCTTCCCAAGTCGAGTACAGTAAATGAATTAAAGGATCTGCGTCCTATAAGTATACTGCCGTGCCTTTCTAAAATAATAGAGAAAGCTGTATGTCTACCACTGACTGAATATCTTGAAAGCAATAAAATACTACCTACTTACCAGTCGGGGTTTAGAAAGTCAAGAGGAACGGCTGTAGCTTTAGCGGATGTTGTTGACAATATACTTGCTGCACAGGACGAGGGCATGGGTACAATCATGACGTTGTTGGACTTTTCGCGGGCCTTCGACTCTATCAATATCCCTTTGTTACTGGCTAAAATGGCGTTTTATGGGTTCGAATCAACAACAATACGTTGGTTCTCTAGCTATCTAACTGATCGTTATCAGGTAGTGAAATTAAACGACGACAGTGGGCAAATATTTTTCTCTAGTCCCAAGCGTCTGCATAGAGGCGTACCACAGGGGTCAATTCTGGGTCCAATTTTGTTTATTTTGTACACCGCAGATATGGACAACGTCATTAAGCATTGTAGAGCTCATGTTTATGCTGATGACACGCAAGTTTATCTGTCGTTTGAGCCTGTCGAAACTAACGTAGCGGTGGATATGTTGAGTGCCGATTTACAGAGGTTAGCTGATTGGGCTGATAGAAACTGTTTGGTATTAAATCCTATTAAAACCAAGTACATGATGCTAGGATCTAGGCGACAGGTTGCACGCATGGAAAATCAAAATCCCATAATTAGTCTTCAAGGGGTCCAAATAGATAGAGTCAAAGAGGCACGAAACCTTGGGCTAAAAGTAGACGAAGATTTACGGTTTGAGGGGCATGTGCTTGAAACTATACGTAACTGTTTTTACCGTTTGAAGGTTCTATACCGTATTCGTAATTTTTTATCAGTCGAATTGCGTATTAAGTTATGTGACTCTCTAGTGTTGTCCAAGTTGGATTATGGGGACATTGTGTATGGACCTCGGCTGTTGGTGCGGACGGATAAGGCTGTACAAAGGGTGCAAAGCGCCTGTGCTCGTTATTGTTTTAGCATTCCTCCTAGAAGCCATGTCACTCCTTTCCTAAACAATGCCAATGTTTTAAAAATGGCATTCCGCAGAGAACTTCACTTGGCCACGTTGTTGTTTGGCGTAGTTAGTTCTGGCCTACCGGAATACCTTTTTAAAAAGCTCGAATGGTTGAGGGGCGGTGGTTCGCGAGGAACGCGCGTTGCCAGGGAGGTGTTGAGCGTGCCGCGCCACCGCTCTGCCGCTTTTCGTGGCAGTTTCCGGTATGCGGCCACCAAGTGTTGGAATAATTTACCACCTCCTTTGCGATCATGCCGTACAAGTAATACATTTAAAGTTAGACTAAAGGCGTTGCTCTTAGATTACCAAAAAAGTATTCCCCTTGGTGGTCGCACTATTGCGTGTTATTTGACCATGTGAACTGCAAATAAAAAGTCTACTCAATAATATTATTATTTATAATATCTTGTGTTATCTTACTACTATTTATTTATTTAATTTACTTAATCTGTAGCATTATGCTTACCTTTCTTTTTATTTATTTTACACACGTATGTATTATAATTATTACTATATATTTGTTACTATTCCACTATTACTATTTTAATATAAAACTTGCTAGTTGTGTGCTTCGTGCAGGTCTCCATACCGTTAAGGTCCGGCTGAAAATCAGCGCTGCATCATTCTGCTGCAACTAATGCTGAGTCCGGGCCCTTTTTGACATCGTATTACTCCATATTCGAATCGCTTTTATTGAATAGGTTTTAAATATATATAGTTATGTTAAATTTAGATATACAAATGTAACTTGCTCCATGAGTTTTGTATTATGAGTATTGTGATGTCAAAATAAATAATGTCTATGTCTATGTCTATTTTTACTATGCTCTGTGACAAACGAGCAGATTTCCCACCTAGGCCTCGAGTCCGCTAATTTACTTGAATCTATTGAATTACAATGAGGAGTTTTCCAGTAGGTATTGATAATTGGTTTCAAAAAGCATCAATAGATACTACAATTTTGGTAATCTTTTTTAAATCTGTATGATGGTGACAGTGATTTCATGCTGCCAACTAATACTAAACTTAAAAATAAAATGTTTATTAATATAAACATAACTGTTAAAGGTTGAACGAAGTGTAAAAAGAAATATTTATAGAAGTTGGCACTATGTTCCATTATTATTACAACCTCTAAAATGGTTGAAAACTATTGACAAATACGATATTATCCAATACAACGTACCCAGTGTTTATATCCTGTTTGCTAAGAACCTATTTTAAGCGATTATTAATTACCAAAATTGTCGGGGCGCCATCTAGTGAGTGGTTAGGAATGCTTTAGATACCTATTGGAAAACTGCTCATTGGGATTGAATTTCAAAAACGCGTCTTTTTTTAGTAATTTTGTTATTTAATCTTATAAGAATTCTTATGCGTGAATTATTAATGGTAGACGTGTTTGTGGCGTCACTAGTGTCACATGGCATCACGTGGCGTTAGTCCAGTGTGACTCTAATGTAACATCGTGTACCTAACATCACGTCACATCACTTTAAGATGGCGGCACCTTTATATGAAACGGTGTCAAATCAAAATTTCTTTATTGATTAGGACATTAAATATCTCTTTCAATCGTCAAAAAGGAGGGGGGTTGGAAAGTAGGAAGGAAACACACAGTGACACGCTGACCGCCCTATGGCCGTAGTAACGTATCCCTCGCCAACCACGACCAAACCATGCTCGACAATGCCAGGCAGAGCCGGAACGCTATATTATATTATATAGGTATGTCTAGTGTAATTAAGAAAAACCACCTAAAACTACAGCAAGAGTAAGCCAGTCCACCAAGGCAGCACCCGTTCACGAGTATAACGCAGGGCCCAGCCATCGTTCAATTCAACCATATTTGAGGGAAAAGAGCGACCCGGCCCCCACGCCACCGCCAGACAGACTTTTAAGTGAGCGTGCATCACACATGCTGTATGTGGTAGGTAGTCGCTATCACCCTACTCTATCCTATCCCTTCCCTATCGCTACCTTACCCCTAGCCTATCCTAACATTGCCTTAACCCTACCCTACCACTACCTTACCCCTACCCTAACACTACCTAACCCTGACCCTACCACTATCTTACCCCTACCCAACCCTTACCGCTATCTTACTCCTACCCTACCCTACCCTACCCCTACTCTAACTACTACCCTACCCCAGCGCAGACAGGAGACACCATGTGTGGGAGAGGAAGGAAAATTAACGCCGCTTCCAAGGTGGTTCTCCGTGGGGGAAAGAAACGGCAAGAAACCCACAGAGCCTACGTTAATTCTTTTTTTTTTTCAAACATGTCTTATGTACTAATACATTATTTGTCCTATATACTATCTTAAAAGTAAATACCTGTATAGAACAGCAGTTCAGTCCCATGGACTTTTGTCATTTACATATTCAGATATACTATAATAACTTTTTTGACATAATTTGTTTTTTATAGCGACTTTAAATTTATTCAATGGTAAATTCTGAATATCTGTTGGAACCTTATTATAAAAGCGTACACATTGACCCATAAATGATTTGTGGACTTTGGCTAGACGACAAGCACCAGCAACAAGCTTATCTTTATTTCTCGTATTAATATTATGAACATCACTATTCTTCCTAAATAAGTGTAAATGTTTATGAACATACATTAAGTTCTCATCTGTGTCTAATGTCATAGAGGCAGACATGCTTGGCATGTTACATTTGGCGACTGCATTCAGCCAAATGTAATAAGTGCATATATATTACGAAAGGATTTTTCTCCCACGCACACTGAGGTTGGAGAATTTTTCCCTGGAGTTTCCCCTACGTTTTTCAAGAGAGGAGTGAAAAGGTTTTTACGGGGTCGGCTGCGCGTGGGTGATGCCCCTGGTATTGCAAGCGTCCATAGGCTGCGGTGACTGCGCACCATCAGGCAGGCCGTAAGCTTGTTTGCCACCTGTGTGGTGAAAAAAAAAAGTTATTAAACAGCAGCGCTTTCTGTTGAGTAGTTTTGACTCCGACAAAAAAAACGGGTGTTTGTTTGAGGTGTGTATATGTGGCTTTGTAGATTTGTGTGTTTGTACGTAGCTCCCGAACGGATGGACCGATATGGATGCAGTTTCATTGTTTGAAAGCCAGTTTAGTTGAGATGGTTGGTATTAGTACCTTTTCTGAGAAAAACCTCAAAATGCGTACTCTTTTATAGATATAACGGTCTCATTTTGATTCATTTTTGAGAATCATATCTAATTAACGCCATCTGTTACAACTATTAGAACAATTTTTCTTTTTAATCGGCCCTCGGAACATATCCTATAGCGATTTTTCATACCTCAGAATTAAAAATTCGTTTACGGTTCATATTAAATGTAGAAACATATTACAGCCGCCTTTTACGACACCCGGCAGAAGGATCCCAACGAAGTCCCCATTCCTAAACTTGACCTTCCAACAAATTAGAACTCTATTTCTGTGGCAAAAAAAACGTTTAGCAAGACGAATTAAACGCCATTCAGATATCTATTTCTGACGGGTAATATGACCCTCCAATACCAGGACTTGCTGAACCAAATTGGATATGCCAACCGCAAGAATAGAGAGGTCGTAATTGAGATGTCGTTGGTGCGAGCGAGTGGGGATACAGAGGCGGTGTTAGGCAGAATACGAGAGACGGACGTAAATATAAACCACGGGCGTAGCTAGGTTTTGGTTTTGGAGGGGGTTCAAGATCAAAACATAAATATCGATAATTACCCCCCCCCCCCCCCCCATTCCTCAAAATTTAAAATATCGAGTAATCGTAACTGAAATGAAAAATAAGAGAGCGTACTGAGTTCGAAATTTTTCCAATTTTGAAATACCAATGACTGAGTGTGCGCAGCGAGCCCGGCTCGGACTTTTTGGTATACCGTCATATTGGCTCTTTCAATCCGAATTAAGTAAGCGAGGGCAGCAAGCTCGACGTTTTAAATTTTTTTTTTTAAACTCAATCTTATTGAAGAAAAGTAATGAATTAGCGAGCGTAGCGAGCTCGAGAAATGTGAAATGTGAAATGATTTCGGGAGGGGTTTGAACCCCTCTCGCTACGCCTATGCTACATACATATGTAGTCCCAAAGCCAAAGCGGCTCCGTATATCCGTATTCATCCGAATATATGTAGTATATATGTATCCGTAGTATAAGTCCGATCCATCCGTATGTCGTGGATCTTCCAGCTATCCACAGTTGACACACAAATTTCTAAAAATATTACTGTTTGGCGTTGTGTTGTGGTATTGTTCAAGTTCTCCCCATTTTGAATGCTAGATTCGGAGAAAGATCGTAAACCGCTGTTGTTAAATGAAAAAAAATATTCATAACAAACTTCTATCGCTTTAGTACTCCAATTCCATAGAGCCCAAACAATATGGGGTTACCTGCGTTCAGTAGTTCCTAAGGCCACCTTCCGTCATCATCATCAGACCTTGAATTTTACCTAGACCATTCCAAGGAGCCCAAACACGATGGATTTATCTTGTGGCGTTCAGTAGTTCCTATGACCACCTTTTGACTCCATCATCAGATCAGCTCCATGGTACCATATTAATAATCTAAGAGAGGTAGGGCATAGCGGGGTATCCCGTTCGAATTGGAGCCGCCCGACTGGGGAAGTACCTCCACCTTACAGAATACCGAAGCTAAACAATACTCTTTTAAATAGTATTGTGTTTCTGCCGGTGAGTAAGGTCTCCAGAGCTCCATGGGGTGGGGATTTGGGGAACCGAGGCTTTGGCAGTGGAGGGGCATTTGTCTTTTTGCTGCCAAAGAAACGTGTTATAGAGGTGGGCAACGCATTGGCGATACTCTTGGTGTTGCTAATGTCTATAGGCAGTGGTGACCACTTTCCAGCAGGTGGCCCGCTTGCCTGTTTGCCTACTGTATGACATAAAAATATTGTCATCCAAGTTAACGCCGTGTCATCTAAGTTGCCCCGAACATACATACATAGTTTCATACAAACACCGCAAGTTAAATAAAAACTTGTAAAAAAGCGCTCCGAACGAATTTGTATTTCAACAAGCAACCATTTACAGAAGTCAGGCAGTTCTGTCGCTATATTTACTCTTTGGGAAGACGGAGTCGCCAACTACTTACAATGCGCGGCGCGGCTGCACTTCGGGCAGTGTTACATGGAGCTGGCTTGGTACTTAGTTTAGTACAAGATTTAGGTATTAGGCATTGATCTACTACCAACCGTAGATAAAGCACTTCATACAAAAATGCGCTTGAAATCTGTCGCCTAATTGACTATACATTTGTACGTAGTACGTTTTCGCTTTAACGCATAGCGCATGAATGAGACAACTGACGTGATGTCTGACACTGACAATATGTTTATGATTAAAATAATTATTTTTGATGTTTTTTTATGTGTAAATCGCTATATTTATGCATGATAAGATGTATAATGTGTTTATTCACGCAAAATATGAAATCCCGTCCTTTTTTCGTCGTATAAGGCTATTGTTTCGTAAATTTTTGAACGCGCACTTGGGCATGCTTACGTGCCGACGGCTAATGACGGACTACGGAAAAGGACTGCTTGACTAGCGATTAAGCAGTCCTTCCTCGGCCCACTTTTCAAGCGTTCATGCGCTATCTACGGTTAGTAATAAATCAATGGTATTAGGGCATAAAAATATGAGGCATTTGCAAAGGTTTAACAGATCAACAACACATAAACATCGGCTGCTGGACGTCAGCCTCCTCCATTTTGACCTGAAACGTCTTTAAAATCAATAAATATAACTGCTTTAACAATTCACACAGCGCTATTAAAAAATAATAATCTTGGCGTTCATGTCCCGGTTGTGCTCTCGAGAACAGGGTCCGGGGTCTGCCTTGACCATGATCCAGAATTGGGGATCAGGTAATTACAGTGGAGCGACTACCATCTGACCTCCGTGACCCTGCTACCAGGGAACCTGACCAGATTGGATCATGGTTACAATTTCAGTTCCCTGAAGTTGCAGGTTTCATCACGATGTTATCCCACACCGTAATAGCATCGGTTAGAATTCAACTAATGTACATAACTCAGAAAAGAGTTATTGGTACAAGGCCGCAGCGGGATTCGAACCCGGTACCTCTCGCTTACGAGTTGGATACTCAACCGCCCGGCTACCGATGCTCTAATTCACACAGTAGCCCCAAAGTATGCAAAGCTTGTGTTATTTGTAACAAACAACTAATGAGCTACCTATATATTTTAATGTAAATATAACATAAAACATGGTAACATGGGCCGTGTGGTGACCGGCAGAGTAGAATAGCACCAACCCTTTACACTCATGGGTGTCGTACAAGGCGACTAGTGTTTTCGAGACAAAAGATCAAAAGTCTCCGTAGTCTGGAAAATGGGCAGCAGCATTTTCCATTGTTATATTTAAACACTGCGATCTCCAACCCGCCTGCCAAGCGTGGAGATTATGGCAATAACCTCCCCTTTCGTGGGAGAGGCCCAAAGTCCTGCAGTGGACTGTTACGGGATGTGATGATAACATAAAACAACCAGACCCGTAACAGAAATTAAAATTCATCATTTCAATTTCTACCCGGCCCGAGTTAGAAACATGTCTAGTTTAGCTACAAATCTGTTTTTTTTTTTGCGTGCAACGTGCAACCAGTCCGGCTAGCCGGACTGGTTATGCACGACTCGCCAGAAAAACCTAGGCGCATACGTACTAAACACCCCCTGGGAGCACCTGTAGCCGGAAGGGCTATTCAGGTTTCATCGGATGCGACACCCCGTAGGGACGGGGTGCGCTCAAATTAATCTAGTGTAATTGTTTAGCGTTTATAGACAGACGCCATTTGCACCAGAATGATCGAAACGAGGTTTTTGGTGTCGGCCACCTTCGGCTTAGCAAACGTCATTAATTTAATAAACATTTCCCATTATTCCGAAATGTTATTATTTTTGACAAATTAACTGCAAGGTAATCTTTTTATCAGCCTAGATCAATTTTTGGAGACGATTTAAACTACATTCCCATAATATATAGTCAATATGTATAAATTATAGATATTCAAGTTTTAAGATGACTTATATTATTAATTGTCTTAAAGCTTTTAAACCTTCGACTTCGCCCAAAAATTGACCATCGGTCGGACACCAGGTTTTAGGTTTGGGGCTCCCATTTTCCGTACTTGGACTCAAATTCGGTCCATTATAAGTGACTGAGAGCCGGCTATTGTAGCCAGCCCAGCTCCTTCCAGAAGTCTATTAGTCTCTTGGAACGTTAACAGACTTCAGAGACCCTGTTCATTGTAAGGCTTTAGCTCTGTAGTCCTTTGGCTCCTCAAACTCCAGGAGCTGTTGATTCCTCAGCTACTAAACATCCCCTGACGATCTGAGTGGTTCAGTTGGTTAAAATGCCGGTCTGCCGCGCAGAGGTCCCGGGTTCGATTACCGGCCGAGTAGAAATTGAAATGATGAATTTGAATTTCTGTTACGGGTCTGGGTGTAGTATCAAATAAGTATAATAAGTATGTATTAAAAAATAGTATGTAAGCAGTTTATCAGTTATCCAACACCCATATCACAAGCTTTGCTTACTTTGGGGCTAGATGGCGCTGTGTGAATTTATCTAAACATATTACTTTTATTTAATCCCCCGCACAGGGGGCTGTCTGTAGCTCCGATGGTATGCAGTAGTTTGTTCAGGGGGAGGTACTTTGTAATTGTTCCAACTACTGTCGTCGGACACTAGTCGGTAGTTAAAAACAGTGCGAGCGTTTCTTGATTAAAATAACTCCATATAACCCCGGCACGAACATTCAACAGGGTGCTCTGGACGTGGAGGGCGCGTGACGAAATGGAATTTCACCCCCCCTTTAACCCCCCCCATCCTCCTTCCACCCACACGATTCGCTTAAACATTCCTTCTTACATTTCTATCCGGGAAAAAGTATAAACGTGGCTCTGACCTAGTGGCAGCGCGCTTGCGAGACAGAAAACGAAAGTTAAGCAACACGCGGAGTTTGGGAACTGGATGGGTGACCGGTGCGTACTTTGAGGCTAATCGATGTTCAGGCAATGAGCTCGCAGTTTCTTTGGTAAATGATTATCTTGGCGTTAATGTCCTGATTGTGCTCTCGTACGAGGGCCCGGGGTCCGCAATGACCATGATCCAGGATTTGGCTGATCAGATAATTAAAGTGGAGCGACTGCTATCTGATCTCCGTGACCCTGCTACCAGGGGAACCGGCCATATTAGATCAAGGTTCATTTGATCATTCAGTCGCCTGAATATGTAGCAGGTTTCATCACGATGTTTTCCCTCACCGTAAGAGTATCGGTTAGTGTTCAACTAATGTACGCAACTCAGAAAAGAGTCATGGGTACAAGGCCGCAGCAGTGTGCCATTTCTTTAGTGTGCTTTAACATAGCTTTGGAACGGCGAGGTTGACCAAAGTCTTTCGCTGGGGTCTATGAGACTGGTTTATCTTGGTCTCGGGAGCTGCTTGGCATAACATTGTTTTTTTTTATACCACTAAGGTGGCAAACAAGCTTGTGGCCTGCCTGATGGTAAGCAGTCACCGCAGCCTATGGACGTTTGCAATACAACATCAGGCAGGCCGTAAGCTTGTTTGCCACTTTAGTGGTATAAAAAAAAACGGGTCTGCCCGTAAACAACGTAGAAAAACAATTTTTTGTGACCTACATTTGACTTATCTTAGCGATTGTACTTGCTTATCCTCTTGAGTGGGTTCTAGACGTTAGAAAAACTTGTTTCGTTTTTCAGACACACTACAATACCAAACGTCACTTTACCAAAGTTTAAAAGGAACGTTAAAGAATTATGTAATTATATTACTCATCTAATTGTTGTACTTTTTTTTATGATATTTGTATGTATAATGTAGATCGTTTGGTTGTATTTATGTAATAATTTAGGAAACTATAGGTCTTTATTTATTATAAATATTGTTTGTTTTTGATTATAAAAAAAAAAAAAAAATTATCTACTATTGCTACAAAGTGGAATTTTTGTTATGATCTACTTGATGATGTAGGATTACCTACGGTGCCCTTACCGTTTATGTTCTTATAATTGTCTTAATAAATAATTTAATTAATTTATAAAATTACATTTTATATTATACTAAATTCCTACTAACTTAACTGACGTAACTAACGTAACAGTTGGTCGATGTGAGATCCAAAAGTGAAGTGCTTATTCTAGGCGGCTGGGCCGTTGCCCGGCACATTGTGCTGTCCATGTATCTCGTGCAGGTAGACTGCTGACTCAATGCCCTAGTTTTAGGAGATCGACACAGGAACGCCCATGCGCGCTTTTGTGGGTATGTGGGATCGTAACATGTGTGTAAATTAATGTTTTCTATTTCTATTTTTTGCTTGACCCAGGTCCTACAGGCAAGAGGTCATCCAGGTCTACAGGGTCCTAGATCATGATCCAAATCACTTTATTCCCTTGGGAGTTTCATACAATATTATCGGTTCTTCCTTTGGGTAACAAGACCATGCGGTAACATTTCATCTATGTATATCTAAACATAATACGAAAGTCTACCTTGCGCTATTGCGCGACTATATATATGCGACTTCGTATTTCAGCCGTTGGGTGTGGAAACGTTGGGACCGTGGGGCCCTGGTGCGAGAAAGTTCTTTATAGAACTTTCCAAAAAATAAAAGACACCACTGGTGACCGGAGAGCTGGCTCGTTCCTCGGGCAACGGATTAGCATCGCTATTCAACGAGGCAAATCAGCCAGCTTTCTGGGCACCATTCCGGGGGGCAGCGGTGTGGACGACTTTTTTAATTTTTAGTATTTATTTTATATTTTATATGTAGTGGTAGTATGTATATAGATATATTCGTATTGTAACTGTAAATATTTTATGTGTATTTTAATAAAGGTGGGAAACATAATAGAAAACAAAGTCGCTTCCCGCCGTCTGTCCCTGTGTATCTATGTACGCTTAGATCTTTTAAACTACACAACGGATTTTAATGCGGTTTTCAATATTAGATAGAGTGATTCAAGAGGAAGGTTTATAAGCAAGAAAAAAGGGTAGATAGGGGTAAAGCGGGTGTACGCGAACTAGTTATACATAATTGAACATTTCCTCGACAATACATACATTTATTTTTAGCCATTTCTGTCCCACTGCAGGGCAAAGGCCTCCCTTTCGATCTTCCACGACTCACGGTCGGATGCATACATATACATACATACATATTATACATAATAAATGTGTAAAACTTAACATACATGAATATCAAGATTACGTAAGTTCAAAGATTAGAAGGATTAACAATAAAATTATAATCCGTCACATAACACGTTATATTTTAAAAATGGCGCCAGAATACCTGCCAGTATACTAAAGTCAATAAATACCGAAAACTTTATCAAAATTACACCTATGCTTATCACGTTTTGTAATCAATAATTATCAACACTTTATCTAGTAATACGATAGGAGTAGGGAGGGGACGGGGTTCGGTCTCGGTTTTGAGAGACCGAAAATAAAAGGTTTGGTCTATCGTTCTTCTGTCACAGTTTCACTGCAAGGAAATATAAATATGAAACCCGCAATTTATGTTTTTTTTAGTGTGATAATATTTTGTGCCAAAATAATATGGTCATTAATGTGCCGGTGTTAATGTACCACTTATGTTCTAGCGCACGAGGGCCCGGGGTCCACCTTGATCATGATCCAGGATTCATTTATTAGATCAGATGTGCCAAAATAATATTGACTATTTTACTTAAATGTAATTATTTATTTACTTATCTTGTGCCAAAATGTTATATATTGCATTGTGAGATTGTGACACAGTGCTGAGTGTATAGGTGCATGTATACATACAAAACAATTTGTTAAAGTTAAAACGCTATAGTTTTTTTATCAATTTCTTCCAAACCAACTTTGAAAATAAAAAGTTTGACAAAATTAGTGAATGTACTATTATTGTTAAATACCTACTATAATCCTAAATTAGAAATCGAGTAGGTATTCTTGAGGTGATGCTGACATTTTTTTGTTCCATTTAGGTACATCATCTCACGCACAGTGCCAACGGCCAACGACGCAAGGATGCCGAAGACCGAGCGCAGTGGAGAAGAATGAGCAGAAAAGCGGACCCTGGCCGAGACCGGGATAAGCGCTAGGACGATGGTGATGATGGCAGGACGCACAGTGTTGGACCTAACCTAACCGAGTTGGATCAGTCAGTTCATCGGCTGACGTACCAAACTGCACCGTTTTCGAGTCAAGTTGGACCGAAAACAGCAAAACAGTTTAGGCATTGGTCCCAAATCACCGGCAACGATCCCAGCTCTAAATCGGAAATATCATATCGTCTATTCGACGAAACTGCGTCCGAAAAATTGTTTTTGCACATACCTTCATGGATTTACCTGTTTTAATACAATAAAGTAGTGTCCCAGTGTAATTTGAGTGAGTTTTAGTGAACGTGTGATCAAGTTGTGTAAAATATGAGTTACAGGTTTTAAAGGGAAGTGTGGAATACGGAAACTCTACAAATGGCAAGTCCATTCGCTTTGTAATACCTAGCTGATAATTTTGTGATACGAGTGAGAATTTTTTAAAACTTTTTACACAAATTGAAAAATATTAAAATCTCACACAAGAATGATAACATTTATAAATTCCGACAAAAACTGGTTGTGGGCAAAGGCGGCCTTATCACTGCAAGCGATCTCTACCAGGCAACCTTTGTCTAACCATTTAACACTTTGTGTTGTGACTTCGTGATTGAACTCAATTTCACCACTCATTTTCGAATTTGCCTGAAGATGAGTAATTCGAAACCGGTTACAATTTCATAAAAAAATAAAAATATGTGGAACTAGTGTACAAAAGGTGATTTAATTCATAATTAAAATAAGTAGTTATTTTCACAAAACATAAAAGATTTCCGTTTCCTTTATTTAATATATTTAAATAATTATTAATCTTCTTTGTATATTTTTATTATTTTATTTATTTTTCGTGGACAAATTCATACAGCGCCATCTAGCCCCAAACTAAGCAAAGCTTGTACTATGGGTGCTAGATAACTGATATACTAATTAAATACTTTTTTTTTTTAATACATAGGTACTTATTATACATAGAACACCCAGACCCGTCACAGAAATTAAAATTCATCATTTCAATTTCTGCCCGGCCGGGAATCGAACCCGGGACCTATTGCGTGGCAGACCGGCATGTTGACCATTGCACCACTCAGGTCGTCAATCTTCTGTACATTATCATCATGTATATTATCGTCATTCTTCTGTACTTATATACCACCAAGGCACTCTTCTCCGAAAAGGGCACGTCGGGTGTTCTCTCAAATACAGAGGTACTGTCCACGACAGGTCGACATGGCAATTTCCTAGTGATGCGACATCACTCGATGATTGATGTCGATATTTCTTTTTACTACTTGTCCCAGTCTTCCTCCTCATAATACGACAATATGTCATTTTCCGACTCCATCATCAAATCAGCTCATTGACACCATAATATTGAATGGTCGCCTGAGTTACATGCGTATGCAAAATTGCAATTCGATTGAATACCAGGAAGTGAGTCAAATACTATATACGATGGTCCAATATAGAGTGCCTAAGTTCATTCATTCATTCATTCATGTTTTATTGATAATTGTTAATTACAAGTCAATTACAGTATAAGTATGTCAAGCTATGGATTTCAAAAATAACAATAATGATTAATAATAAAATAATAGTAATACATTATACATCTATGTCAATATCCTTAGTTCTAAAAATTAATTATAACTATAGAATGCCTGCTTGATAAGCCAACTGCGCAGCCTATTAGTATAGATAGGCATGCTGGTGGAGGCGACAACTTCGGGCGGCAGCCGGTTGTACACGGCCGGGCCCATCACGTGCGCCGTGCGCGCGCGCCGCGACAGTTTATGCGGGATGCTCCGCAGCCGAGCCGAGTGGCGGACGAGGGAGTTCTAAATGCCTTGATGGGGATAGTATTCAAGAAAGTGGCCAGCGCTGACGAAACACGTTCACGCCAACGAAATGAAAATGCTGCACTGGATGTGCGGAGCTACACGGCTCGATCGAGTACGTAATGAATACATCCGTGGCAGTCTTGGCGTGAGGGATATCGCGGACAAGATCGAGGAGGCTCGCCTGCGCTGTTTGGTTACGTATTGCGTAAGCCTCGGGGATACGTGGGAAATAGGTGCCTGAACCTGCCGGTATCAGGAAAGAGGCCCCGTGGGCGACCCAAGAAGCGATGGGTTGATATCGCTGAGTCGGATGCGAGAGCCAACGGCTTACGTTGCGAGGATGCCGAAGACCGGGCGAAGTGGAGAAGAATTTGTAGGAAAGCGGACCCTGGCAGAGGCCGGGATAAGCGCTAGGACTATGATGGAGTATTCAAGAAAGGGGTGAAAAGGTTTGTACGGCGTCGGCAACGCGTGGGTGATGCCCCTGGTATTGCAAACGGCCATAGGCTGCGGTGACTGCTTACCATCAGGCAGGCCGTAGGCTTGTTCGCCACCTTAGTGGTTTAAAAAAAAAGTATTTGACCCATTTCCCGATAATCAATTGAATTGAAATTTTGCATACACATTTAAATTAGATGACAATGCAATATCATGATGTCAGTGAGCTGATCTGATGATGGAGACGAAAGGTGGCTGTAGGAACCCTACTTCCTACTGGTATTCGATTAAATTAAAATGATGCATACAAATCCGATGACCTTTCAATATTATGGTGTCAGTGAGCTGATCTGATGATGGATGGAAGGTGGCCAAAATAACCCTTAAATAAAACAATGCAATCGTATTGAGTTTGGGATATTAACGGCAAGATGACTACTAATAAAAATAATCATCTTAGCGTTCCCGGTTGTGCTCTAGAGGATGAGGGCCCGGGGTCCGTCCTGACCATGATCCAGGATTTAGCGATCAGGTAATTACAGTGAAGTGACTACCATCTGACCTCCGTGACCCCGCGTCGGTTAGAATTAAACTAATGTACATAACTCAGAAGAGAGTCAATGGTACATGACCGCAGCGGGATTCGAACCCGGTACCTCTCGCTTACGAGTCGGATACTCAACCGCTCGGCTACTGACGCTCTCTGAAGGTGGCCAAAAGCACCCTTAAATAAAACAATGCATTTTTATTGAGTTTGGGACATCAACGCCAAGATGACCGCTAATGTTATATTGAAATTTAAATTTCTGTATTCGCATAAAATGTGGAACAAAATAATTGGAATTAATACAAACGATCCGCACCATTCGCTACACAATAGCATGCAAGTATAAAATAAGGTAGTTACTTTACAAAATATCAATTATGGATGTTAAATTGAATGGGACATGAAGGATTTACTTTTTATTATTATTATAAACGTATTTATTGAACATTAAAAGGTTTTTACGGGGTCGGCAACGCGTGGGTGATGCCCCTGGTATTGCAAACGTCCATAGGCCGCAGTGACTGCTTACCATCAGGCAGGCCGTAAGCTTGTTTGCCACCTTGGTGGTATAAAAAAAAATTAGAAAAAAAAATTAAAACAGAAAAATCTCAATTATATAAATACTACAGACCTAACATAATACTAATTACAAAACTACTAACTAAATAATAGTAAGTAAAACAGATAAAAAAGTCCCAGTTCCGCGGTGTTAGGAAAGCTGCCCAGAAAGCTGGCCGCATTGCTCCGCTGGATGACGAGGCTAATTCACTGTCCGGAATAGAGGCCAGCCTTCTGGTGTTTGGTAATATCGACCAGGCGCTTAGCTAGCTCCCGAAATTTACTAAATAACAACGTCAGATTTACATAATGTGTAAGTGCTACATTTTAAATACCAAGTATTCATTTACTGAGTAAAAACCTTTATCCAGACGCCTCCGATGCAGCTGTCTCATAAATTTTCTCAAAGGTGACTCTTTGATATGTGTGGGCAACTTTGCATGACAGTTTTTGTCACATATCTGTGTTCTACTACCATATAGTCTGCAGTACATCGTGTAATATTGCAATGAATGACAGATTTGAACGAATCTACAGTGCATAACGCTGCCTCTAATATACTGGCTATCTATTTACTATTCAAATTATGTGCAATAGTCAATAATTTATCGATTGTACACAATTTATCAATTCGATAAGAGATAATGACGAACATTGGCCACAGTAGACTTCTGAAATTCCTTGTGGAGAGACCAAAGTGAGTATCTACATGTTCTTTTCTTTGATTAGTTATTGCATAGACCTTTGTCCCGTGGCCGTGTGGTGTCCGGCAGAGTAGAATAGCACCAACCCCTAACACTCGCGGGTGTCGTACAAGGCGACTAATGTTTTCGAGGCAAACGATCGAGAGTCTCCGTAGGGTGGGAAATGGGCAGCAGTGTTTTCCATTGTTATATTTACAATGCTGCGATCTCCAACCCGCCTGCCAAGCGTGGAGATTATGGCAATAACCTCCCCTCTTCGTGGGAGAGGTCCTGCAGTGGAATGTTGTGGGCATGATGAGATCATTGTGCACGTCAGAATTCTATTTATACTGTAAAGGCGCCGTAGATTATCGAGTACAAGAATAAATCCACTTTGTATAGAAAGATGCAGAAATAACTTTTAATCTTATAAATTACTAAAATTGTTAATTGTTATTAATGTTTCAGTCAAGAAAAGATGGCGGAAAAGCACGAAATCCGATATGAATACATATTAAGCCCATCAAATATCGAATCCGAAGTACCAGGCTCACAGAAAATGAGAGAGTTTGATCCGTCCACAACAAACACAAACAGCTCAAATTCGGATCAAGAACTTTCAAATTCTCTTCAAGATTCAAACATGGAAGACGAAGAAGAAGAAAGCGGAACTTTCGTGCCAGTGATGACAGTTACGAAGCAAGAAGCGGTTTTCACAAAGGGGGACTTAAAGCTGCAAAAGATCTCGGTTACAGAAGATATTTCGGTGAGTTACCAGCACTTGTTCAAGAAACAAATTTTACCAGGGAAAACTGTGGTTACAACCGTCCAAAGATTTGACTATAAGTACGGAAATTAAAGCTTTTTGTCTTGAATTTGTCGTTTCATTGTTTAGTGATAAATGGGTCCTGAAATATACTAGCTTTTGTCCGCAACTTCGACTGTGTATATAATATATTAATCTGGGATATTTGAAATTATGATAAGTGGTCATCTTAGCGTTAATGTTCTGGTTGTGCGCGAGGGCCCGGGGTC
This sequence comes from Blastobasis lacticolella, assembly GCA_905147135.1. Taxonomy (NCBI): domain Eukaryota; kingdom Metazoa; phylum Arthropoda; class Insecta; order Lepidoptera; family Blastobasidae; genus Blastobasis; species Blastobasis lacticolella. The sequence goes on from LR990066.1 coordinate 10,173,828, forward strand.
CGCCTTGACCATGGTGCAGTATTTAGCACATCAGGTAATTACAGTGGAGCGACTGCCATCTGACCTCCGTGACCCTGCTACCACGAGAACCTGACTAGATTAGATCATGGTTACACATTCAGCCGCCTGAATGTGCAGGTTTCATTACGATGTTTCCCTCACCGTAAGAGCATCGGTTAGAATTCTACTAATGTACGTAACTTAGAAAATAGTCATTGATACATGGCCGCATTGGGATTCGAACCCGGTACCTCTTATTTACGAGTCGGATACCTTAACCGCTAGGCCACCGACGCTCCCAATTTTAGTTAAGGTATATATTATCGTATTAATGTATTACAAATATGTAATAACTACGTATTCATAAATCCTTTATTTTCTTCACAACAATCGACGAAAGACGTTACAACTATACAACTAGTCAGTATATTTATGATATTGTGTAATTAGTCTTAAAAGTCCCAGATTCTACTCATTCTACGTACTAATAAACAATTATTAATATTTAAAAAGAACCTTACTCTAATAAAAATAACCTTAATCCTAACTAAAGATAAAAAATTGGCCCTAGGTAGTTAGATTACATCGCGCCTTTTCCGGTATACTTACCATTTTATATAGGCTCATTGAAAGTGATTAGGTACCTACCTATTCAACAAATTTAATCCTTTCGTTACAAACACGACCATTCAAAATGCATTCAATCTTATCAACATTTATTAATTCGACTGATAATTTTAGTCATTTTGCACACTACGTGTTGACACACACATACATACATACACACATAAAGCTCACGCCAGTGTCCCACAGGTGTCGTCGTCACATCCCACAACAGTCCACTGCAGGACCAAGGACGTCTCCCACGAAAGGGGAGGTTATTACCATAATTTCCACGCTTAGCAGGCACGTTGGAGATCGCAGTGTTATAAATATAACAATGGATAACGCTGCTGCGCATTTTCCAGCCTACGGAGACTAGATATTTTGCCTCGTTTTCGAGGCATGAGGAATGTTTTCATTAGTCGCCTTGTAGGACACGCGCGAGTGTAAGGGGTTGGTGCTATTCTACTCTGCCGGACACCACACGGCCACTCACAGGTGTGGCAGGTAGAGTCTATAGACATCATATAAAGCCTCCTCCGCATAATCTCTTATGCCGAGCTCCAAGCTGGTTAGCCACTGACTCTGTACAAAATACACAAACAAAATACCGAGTAAAATACATAGTCATCAACAACAGATTTAATACCAAATATCGATAAATTAGTATCAGAAAAACCTCTTCATAAAGTTTTTAATATGTAATTATATGTTCTTTGTTTGTAATGTTTAAGTTGTAAATGAAAGTTGATACTTATAAATAAAAATGACGTAATTAAAAACAAATTCTTCGATTTCATTGAAATGGCAAATCCGATTACAATGAAACTTTGTAGATACAATCAGACAACATTAGGCTAACTGGTGCATATCATTTTATTGTGATAACTACTCCGTTCATAAAATTATACCTAATTAAAGAAGGCAAATTGACAACAACTGAAGTGGTAAACCATCATAAAAACTAAAAAAAATATTGTTTGTATAACTTTAGAGACTTGGCTTTCTAAATATACTCTATTTTCGAAATCAAGTATAAATTTTGATATGTTACGTACAATTAAAAATATATGAGCAAATATATACTTGCAAAAAAACGCCAATAAAATTCCTTGTAAAATAAAATGTACCTATAAATGTTCCTTTCTAAATTATAAATAAACTAAATATGTTTTCTTCCTTGTTTATAGTTTTAGTAGTATACCTCTAAAAGTAAGCAGTGGCCTGACATTAAAAATTTTGCCTACGTAGAAAATCAATTGGCTAGCCTTTAATTTATTTGTATGGCATAAATACAATATAAGACAAACACATTCAACTACAAATTTAAATCAAGAGAAGTCGGCTACTTCATTGCTTCGTCACTAAGGGTGATCAGGTCCTCCGGTGGGCCAGGGTAACTTGTGTTTGGGCAATTCGATAGTATGTGCCACACTGACTGAATTGGGGAACCGCAGGGACACTGGGGGGATACACTCCATCCACAGCGGTGTTAGTAGGAGGCACAAAGGCCATGGCCCGTGCGTAGTCTATTTTTAGTTGCACCAATCTCGCCTAGCCTTGAATCTAGGAGACGAATTTTTCAAACAATAAAATAAAAATAAGAATACGTTTATTCCAATAAAATAACGAAGTCACATTAACAAATTCATGAGATTCGTTTGTTATGAAATACAATTTGTTTATTATAAAAACTATATTTACTCTACCTCACTTGGATGTTTTCGCTGCCTAAATGTATAAATATTTTGATTTTGACCCTTTAAAGTCTAGTGAATGCGAATGCGGTTGGAAAGTTTTAAAGCTGACTTAGACTTCGCAATGTTGTCCGGAGACCGCCTTGACCATAATCCAGGATTTGGCAGATCAGTAGGCTAACGTTGTACACCATTTTCTGATTTCAATGATTGAAATTGTTACTTTCGATTCAGGGGTTCAGTTGCAAAGAAGATAATTTGTGACCCGCAGTTGATTGAAGCTAGGCTGCAGAGCCTCGAGCATCGGCGTAGGGTTGCGCGTCTGTCGGTCTTCTACAGGTTGCATTTCGGAGAGTGTTCAAAGCAGCTGCACGACCTCATTCCGCCATCGGGAGACGCGATCCGGGCGAGCGCTTCATCCTTATGTCGTGGATCTTCCAGCTATCCGCACGAGCCGCTTTGGCTCGACTTTTATAATGCGTACGGCTAAGGAGTGGAACGCGTTGCCTGCGAGTGTGTTCCCTGATCAGTATAATCTGGATGCCTTCAAGGCTAGAGTGAATAGGCTGTTCCAATCTTCGGCCGCATCGTCACTTACCAACAGGGTACCACTAACCAACAGTCTTGTATAATATAGAAAAAAATGCTTACAAAGTTTCATTGCAATAATAAACTGAACCCACGAAATCAATGATATGTAATCGCAGAAATCAGATGGTTGGAAACAGGGTTACGCAATTAGCACGCAGGTAAGTACAGTGGGCGACTGCCGGCTGACCTCCGTGACCTTGTTAACCTGACTAGTGTGGATCTTGGTTACACATTCAGTCGTATAACTTTTTCAAAGCCCATAAAATTCTCTACAATTTTTACTTTGCACTTTTTCAAATTCTCAACCGTTTACGAGTGACACGCTCTACATTGGAATTAAAAATATTACATATAATCTGTCCAAACTGACTTGCCCTATTTGGTTCATGAAATTATGTTTTTAAATGGATAATGTGCAGCAGTATTCGTTGAAATTTACATTCTATGTATTTCTTGTATAATTCAAGACATTTATACACAATATACGTAGCGTGATTGATACGGCAAGTCGTGATTTTGGGCATTGTTTGTTCACCAAATAAGACAAGTCAGAATAAACCGATCATACATATATACATAAAGCTCATGCCTGTGTCCCACAGGTGGGGACACATGCGGGGGGGAAAAATCATAAACATAATTATTTCCAAAATTCCTGGGGGAGGACTATGCCCTTCAGTGGGCGTCTTCTGGCTGTTATGATGATGATGGTGATTTCCAAAATTCCTTTCTTGAGGCAAAGATAATATTATAGCTGGAGGTTAGACATGAGGATATTGAGTAGGTACCTACAAAACATTTTAACTGTATCCTATCTGGAGGAGCTTGGTGTGTTTCGATAATTATTTTCGATTTTATGTAAAGGCTTTCAAAGATTTAGATTTTAGATTTATTTATTACTCTGACGCAAGATAATACATTTAAGATATATTTAAGTAATTTTTTGTGAAAAGAGGTCGTCACGTATAAAGGAATTATACAAATTATCAAAAGGAATATACGTAATTAATAAAATGGTTCCATAATGTAAAACATATCCATGAAAAATACATGTCAATACGAGATTAAACATGTCAATAAAATAAATTTAAATAACGTAGTTAAATGTCAAAGGTGAATACATTCAATAATGTACCAATTATAATATTGCGGTATAAGTATTACAAGCTTTTATTTAACTTCACTTGACTCTGACTCTCTGACACAATGACTCTTTTCTGAGTTATGTACTATTTATTGGTAAACAAAACAGACTAGAATTGTTCATAATTTACATAGAAACAGCAATGGTCTTAATCTAAATCCTAACCCAAAACAAGTGTACACATCATGACTAAGATCGAAAATACAGTAAACAAACATTATTTAGTATTGATTGAGGAAATAAAGGAAATAAACAAAGGTAATAAACAAACCAAAAACAATGCTCTGGAATATATAAAAACTAAAGATCAACAAAAAACAAGACAACAGGTAAATCAATGATTAGTTTGAGCATTTTCCATGTTCGAGGATATCTTTAATGGATTTCTTAAATTTGTTAATAGAGTTGCAAAACATATCCAGGTCTTTGTTAGTAGCCACCAGCTCATTGTATTCACGGCACATTCTAATAACAGGTTTCTAAAAGGAAGTATTATCAACACTATCAATACAATACCTACAATCGTCTCTGTAAGCCCTTTTATTTAATAACTCACTCAATATGTGTTTGATTGGTTGATCATCGATTTGTCTGGTCTACATACACAGTACTTACCTAATAAAGATTTGTTCAACAACAACACACCCCTTACATTCCATTATCATTCTCGTATTTTCGAGTTTGGAGTCCAGAACAGGAAAAAGAATTACCGTGTAGGTTCTAACTTTCCAATCACTATTATTTATTTATTTATTTATTTAACTGTTTATTGTACACAATAGTGATATACAGAGAAATATAACAGAACAAAAGACACAACAGGCACTGCTTATTTCTAAAAAGAAATTTCTTCCAGCAGGCCTACAGAAGAGAGATGTTTAACTTAATATGTCTATTTATATAAAGCTAATATAAATAGACATATTATTAAAACAAGCTATATAAAATACATAAATATATAAGTTATGGACTAAATGTGTTATGGAGTTAATGGGTATTATGTAGTGCCTCCTTACTTATTAAACCTTTGCTTCCAGGCCGAAGGCGCTATGAGATATACAGCCGTCAATCCCGTGTATTCGGAAGTCCACAGCGAAGTTCTACCGAGTGCCCCGCTGCTGAGGGCGCCTCCGGTGCAGAAAGATGGTAAGAACCATGTAGAGAAAAAATGTTATATGTGTAGCGACATCTATCGCTCTACTGCTCAAATAGGGAAGACTCAACGATACTCACATTACGAGTACACGAACACAAGGTTGGCAAGCATCCGCACATAGATGGCGCTAACAATCCTACATCGCGCTAGAGAAATGTGCCAACTTCCACGGCATATATACAACTTACGACGATCAACTGTTGGACCCTTGGTCCCCTGGTCACAACACCCGGCCAGGTGGGTAATTACCCTTTTCTGCCTTCTCACCATCTTCGCTTGCCAACATTGGCGGCGCTACCTTATCCCTGCACCGCCAAATATGTAAGAACACACTCTCTAAGTTGCACGACATGGTATACGTCTTCAAGCACATTGACTCATGCTGATATCTATAAAATAAATAAATAAAATAAATAATCGTGGACAAATTCACACAACGCCATCTAGCCCCAAAGTAAGCAAAGCTTGTGTTATGGGTTACTTATATACTTTTTTTTCTAAATACATACTTATTATACACAGAACACCCAGACCCGTAACAGAAATTAAAATACATCATTTCAATTTCTGCCCGGCCGGGAATCGAACCCGGGACCTCTTGCATGGCAGACCGTTGAACCACAGATGTTGATGTTGACCATTGAACCACACAGGTCGTCATTTGGCAGGTAATTACAGAAGAGCGAGTGCCGTCTGACCTCCGAGACCCAGTTAACAGGGGAACATGACGGTTGAATCACGGTTATTTAAGTTGCTCACGCGCGACATAGATATTGCTTTCTCTTTCATCTTAGTATGAGAGAAGGAGACAGACACTCTCTCGCGGTCACAGATGTGCTAGAGCTACTGATGAGCAGGTTTCCCTCATCCTAAGAACATCGGGGATTAATGTACAGTCAGCTGCAGAGAGAATGGACCCCCCTAGCATACACTGAATGTACGGTAAGGGTATCTGTTCTCTCTACAGCTGGCTGTACCTACAAAACTCAAAACGTCATAGTTACATGGCGTCGTTGTGAATTGAACACGGTACCTCTCACTTACGAGTCGGACACCCTTAACCATTAGGCTACCGACGCATGAAAATACACATATCTAATTGCAGATTTGTAATTGGCAGATGCTGTATTAGATGTGTGATCTGTAAAACAAAACAATACAATCATATAATAATAATTTCACATTATTTTTAACAGATCCTGAAACTGAAAAGGCACCTGTAACTGAAAGGAAGCCTTCGAGGTCGAGAATACCGAAATTCAGGCAGGCGGTTGAGAAATACAGGCAGGAGACTCATCCAAATGCACATAAGCCCGATGAGGTAAGGCTTCCCATACATACATACCAGGATGGATCCCTATGCCCGACCCCTTATCCACTTCTAATGAAATTACATTAAATGTTTTATCTTAAATTTCAACATAGTCTCTTGTACACATTTTAAGGGTATGTTCCGGGTTTCCTACCGCGTACCTTTGTTGACGAGTAGCCCGATATTTCGACACAGTTGCATGCATCATGGTCACGGGACGACTGGAGAGCTGCGAGCGCCGGACGATGTTAGTTAGCGATAAAGCGGCCGAAATCGATCTACCCTCTTTCGCACAAGTTTTTTGCTACTACTGCAACTCGAACTCACTTTGTAACTGTGGTCAGTGTAGTGTGCCGCGTGGTACGCGATAGGAAACCCGGAACATACCCTTAAAATGTGTAATAATAACCGCGATAGTTTAAAACATTACAGTCTTATACCACTAATAATTTCCACTTTTCCACCACTTCTTCTTCCAATAGCCTTATGAAATTTGAACAAAATTCTGAAAAACACTTTTGCACTTTTGGATATCACTCCTTGATGAAAAATACTTTCTATAATCTACCTGGCAGACTAAAAAAAATTTGAACAAGTGTCCCGCTTTGACCTACGTCTCTGCAAACATCCTAAATACTGAATAATGCGCGCACTCTTTTAAGAATGCTATGCGCCTTCGTTCGCGTGGAGCCTACCCTACACCTACCCTACACCTACATACCACATACCCCCTACAATTATAAATCATAATAAAAATTAATAATTTTATGATACCTTTCGTTATATTATTGCAATTTCTTAGGAATCACATTATGTTTAAATTAAACTCAGCCTATGTTACTCGCTGCTCAGCTGACTATAGGTGTAAGAATTTTTTAAATCGGTCTATTCGTTTTTAAATAAACCATTACTAACAAACCGACAAACAATCAAATCTTTCCTCTTTAATAAAGAACAAGCAAACCTTTTACCTCTTAAAGAGCTTAAAACCTCCTTAGCAACTCAGAACAAGACTCCTCTTTGGAGACCTGTCCAAAATGTCAAGCCCGTCGCCATATCAGCATTCTCGGACAGAATCAGTCAATATTTTTTTGTAAAAAACCCAAAACATATTAGCTAAACTCTCGGCTTTTCGGTGAAAATTGTACGAATGGACTATGACGCTTCTGTAGCAAATAGGAGTGGTAGGAGTTATGTGTTGTGTGACCATATTGTGAGATGAGGCGGCGAACCGGTTACCTGACGTATGAAGAAGTCGTACAGAAGTTTTGTGGTGTTGAACACAAACTTGAAGGTGTTTGGCTTACAGTTCTTTTTTATGTTATACGGCAGACAAACAGGCAAGCGGGCCACCTGATGGAAAGTGGTCACCGCCGCCTATAGACATCAGCAACAGCAGGGGAGTCATCAATGCGGTGCCCGCCTCTGAAGAGACCTCTAATATACCTACCTGTTGAACGATCCCATGTCGTACTCCAAAGGAAACACTGTGGCTGGGAGCTCATTCCACATCCGAATCGTACGAGCGAGAAACGTTCTTTTGAACCTTCGCGTCGTGACCAACAGAGGGTCTACGTAGTGAGGATGACAGTTTTAAAATAGTAACAAGTGTCCGTTTTGGCTGGAACGCACCAACCGTCAGTTGCACTTTATACTAATCCTTACGCAGTATAAAATAAAGTCGCTTTTGGGTGTGGAGGACGTGGTCGAACGTTCGATTAAGGTTGGCTCGACCGCGCATCCGTATCAATCCAAAAACGACTTTGTTTTATATATGTAAAGATTAGTATCGTCTACAACTGACTGTTAGTCGACTCCAGCCAAATCGGAGCGTCTGTTGCCAGTTTTACGTCTACCCTTCATCGGCCGGATAGATGAGGAGGATCGGATAAAAGCCAGCCACGATAGATGGCGCTGTTACTGTGACTAAGTTTTAGGTCACTATAGTGTTTGTCATTTGAGAGTTTGAGCATGGACTTACTACCCAAAGGGACTGCGCACTGCTTTGACTAAAACCGGGCAGAGCGAGAGTCACCATCGATAGTCCTTTGTCCCTTTCTAACAGTGTAAACACAATGTTATTGGCATAATCACCGTCATTCTAAATTGACAAGTGTCATGTTTGGTGTTGCCATTATTGGAGAAATATATTTACCGTGAATTTGGTATTATTATGAGGTAATCCGTACAATCCGAAAAGTAGTTGTCAGAATACATTTTGATCTACTGAGGGCCTCCCATGAACTCTTATAGCAGGACCTTAACAGAATTGCTTTCGGTTTGACAGAGACAAGCTTATGTGATACGTATAGCGCTGTCTCGTTCTTAGCAGGGCCGTTCTGTTTAGGACCTGCTATAAGAGTTCATGGTAAGGCCCCTGAACGTTTCTCCGACAAACGTCGAGTCGACATAATTATTAACCTACGACTTTTTGTTCCACAAAACAGATAAAAGAGTTCGGTAACGATTTATCCTACAACTCTAGTTTCTAAAGAGAAGTGATAGTACTCGTCGATATCTACATTTCGGGTGCCAGCTGTCAAACTTAAATGTGTTATAACTCGGAACCCATTGGTTCTAGAACACTAGTTTCTAAAGAGATATGATAGTACTCGTCGAGATCTACATTTCGTATGACAGCTGTCAAAGTTAAATCTTTTGTAACTCGGAACCCATTGGTCTTAAAACACTAGTTTCTGTAGATAAATGATAGTACTTGTCGAGATCTACATTTTGTATGACAGCTGTCAAACTTAGAACTGTCATCTGAAATGTAGATCTCGATGAGTACTATCGTATTGCTCTAGGAACTAGTGTTCTAAGACCAATCGTTTCCGAGTTACAATAGTTCTAAGTTTGACAGCTGTCATGCGAAATGTAGATCTCGACGAACACTATCATTTTTCTTTAGGAACGAGTGTTATAGCACCAATAGTTTAGGATTAGTTATTTCAGTTCAAAGTTTGACATGTGTCATTCGAAATGTAGATCTCAACAAGTACTATAATTTCTCTCTAGAAAGTAGTGTTTTAGGACCAATGGGTACCGAGTTATAAAAGATTTAACTTTGACAGCTGTCATACGAAATGATGATCTCGAGGAGTGCTATCATTTCACTCTAGGAACTAGTGTTCTAGGGCCAATAGTTTCCGAGAAGCAGGGTAAGCATCGGCTGGAACCTGGTGAAAACATGACCTTCAGATTGCACCCGGTCCAGCTCTGCCTGGCCCTGAGGTCGGTGTCCGCGCCAAATAATAAAAGTAATTCGGAATTAGCATCAACAATGGTGGCAACACTAGAAAGGGACACAGGACTATCGATGGTGACTCTCGCTCTGCCCGGTCTTAGTCAAAGCAGTGCGCAGTCCCTTTGGGTAGTAAGTCCATGAGTTTGAGAGAGTATCAGTAGTCAGCTAGCGGGTCTGGGGCACTGTTCTAATTGGCAATGGTGGTGCGACCATGTCGTACGACGGGCGGCGGCCCGTCGGCGGCGTCCGTCGTAGGACCATGGTCGCACGACCGTTCCCAATAAAGACAGCGTCTGACATACATTAGTACACTAACACTAACCTATAATCTTATAGTTAGAGAAAACATCGTGATGAAACCTGCACATTCACGCGACTGGATGTGTAACCTTGACCCAATCTGGTCGGAAGACGGCCGTCGCTCTCTTGTAATTACCTTATCTGCCAAATCCTGGATCATGGTCAAGGCGGACCCCCGGGTTCTCGCGCAAGACCACAATAGAGATATCGACGCCAATTTTTTTGCAATTCCGAAACTCATCTCCTTTTCTCCACTTGTAGGCATTACACCAGCCGAGCCGTCGCTCCTCCATCCCGAGACTGAAAGGCAAGAGAGAATATAACGTGGGACGCAACGAGGCAGCAGTAAACACTGGAGAGACGAGACAGCAAGAGGAAGAGCAAAAACAATACAGCAACGGAAATTCTACCAGTTCTTCTGCAACCGAGCTACCCGATGTTAAAGGCGAGAGCAGCAGACCAACTCCGCTTAGGTTTGACAGGCGAGAGGAGACAGGTATACCTACGAAAATAGGTGCTGAAGTAAAGAGGATAGATCACATGGCTGTCAAAGTGAACAGAAATGAAACTGAAGGTCTGCCCAAGGAGAAAGGAGATAACAATGTAGATTTAGCTGACAGAAAACATGATCCAATAATTACTATTAAAAATAAAGATACAGTAGAATACACAGATGTGACTCAGCAAGAAACTGAACTAGACGACGAGTTCGACAAAATATACGATGAAATTGTTGATCAAACGCCGACGGAATCTGTCATAGAGAGCGTCATCATAGACAAAATTGAGGACCCAGAGTCTTTGGACACAAATTTCGATGAAATTATACACGATTATGAAGAGAACAATATTCAACCTATCGTTATTGATACAGTAAAGCCCAAGAATCCATTTATCAAGCAAAAGAGTTTGAATGAAGGCGAAATCTCTATGACGAAGGAGAGAAGACTTTCTTTAAAAGATATTGACATAGACGATGTCAAAGATGAGGAACCGATGGAAGAAAAAATAATTTATCTCAGAAAACCATATATAGCTCCTGAAAGCTTTCTAATTGAAACCGAAGAATTAATTAATATTGATATAGCGCCTACACCGAGTTTAAATAATGAAAATAAAGTACAAGCAGATGATAGTCTACCATATGAACCTGATAATTTAAAAGATGCTACACTCGAAGAACCGAGTTCTTTAAATGAACAAACTGCCCGCGTTACCGAAACAGTGAAAGTCGCTATGCCAGTCATAAAAAATGTAGTAAATCACCAGTCGGTAGCTCCTAGAGGCTTTAGGAACCCCAATATTGATGAAAATACGGGTGTTAGTGATCCATATGAACAGAAAAACAATGACGAGGGAACGTCTGCCAAAATACCAGACTCTGCGAAACTGGTACAAAATATTTTGTCACGTATGGTGTCTGAGACAAACCCTTCTTTATTAGAAAATGCCAAAGAAGAACTAAATGAAGTAGCAGAAGAAAGGATTGAAGAAAACAGTTTCAACGATGATGAAATTAATGAATTTGAAAATATAGATGAATCAATAGAAGATACCAAAAGTATGTTACCAATCAGTAAATCAAATGACGATGAAATTATCAATGCAATCGCAAATGAACCGAATAACGTAGAAAATATACCAAATAAAAACTTTACTAATGACATAGCAAAACCAAAATCTGTAAGGTCGAAAATAGCTGTGTTTCAAAAACCAAACGTCAATGATTCTAAATTACCAAAACCACAAAAAGACAATTATGAGAACAGAAAATACAGACCAATTAATAAAAACAATAAAGAAATACCGCAAATTGTTAAAAGTAACACAAATGATGAATTTCATAGTATAACTGCTATAGAAAACAATCCCACTACTGAAATAAATATTGTAGAGGTAGAAGATCAACATGGAACCGCTGTGGAAGATACTTTAGAGAAAAACGACAGTTCTGAAGAATCTTCTACGAAAAATGATCTTATACAAGATAATAATTTAATAAATAATGAAGTATTTGAACCAGACCACAAAAATAAGAATGAGGAAGAACATCCTTTCATTGGAAGAGTCAGTAGAATCATCAGCAGGATAGACTCCCGAGATGAGAGTAAAGAAATACAAAAAAAAGATGTTAAAAATGAAACACAATTTAAGAAATCAGTGTCGTCCAGAGTAGCTTTATTCGAAGTGAGTATCACTTTAAATTTTTATAAGTAATGATGATTTACACAGAGATTTACTAAAAATTATCAATGACATGAATCAAATTAAGAAGAAGACTTATTATTTTCTTTTTCATTACAGAAACAAGCATCACTAGAATTCGAGCCGAAATATCGCGACGATATGCACAGACCCAAAATCATTCATGGCATCTTGAAACCTCAACCCTTACCCGATGATATAGATATCCTATCCTCTAATTACAGTAAAAACACGACAGATACAGACGAATATGAGGAAAACGTTTTCGACGACGATGTAAAGAGGCCATCATTCAAAGATCCGATCAATATTCAAACTATCGAATCTGAAATCAATTCAGATGTCGTAACCTCGTTAGTGGGCGATGACATCGATGTCAATGTTGACACTACAAATATTACAGACAAGGAAACGACTGAACCAAAAACTTTAGAAACTAAATTCATAGGCAGCAGAGAAAAACTAAACATAGAGGAGAGATTAAGAAGAATGGTATCTAGACACGATGATTTGGAGAAGAGAAGATCTAGGTCTGTCGCGGAGATGGATCTAGGTGATGCTGTGAAAGGGAGAGTGCAGCAGATGATCGTCAGGATAAACTCGAAGGAGAGCCTTTTAGACTTGGAGAAGAAGGAAGTGATAATTGAGAAGGAGAGGCCCAGAAAACTATCGGTGTCCGAGAAGATTGCCTTGTTTGAGGTAAGTTTTTTTATGCTATTCAGTGAAAAAGTAAGTGGTAACTGTCGCCCATAACATTTACAATTCAAACATGTAGGTTGCAGGTAACAAAACTGTAGAACCTTAGGTGTGTTATCACTGTGAGGACTAAGATGAAATGCCTCATGCCTGTAATTTCGCTGGCTGCCTTATCCATCAAACCGGAACACGACAATGCAAGCATTGTTGCTTGGCGGCAGAAATAGATAAGGCCGTGGTACTCACCCAGGCGGACTCCTCAGGCTTGACAGAGTCCTACCACCGGATAAGTTCCGACCACTTGATATTTATTATTAGCCGTTACGTGTAACGACGACTCGGGAGTCAGGAATCAACTTGGCCTGCGGGACGAGTTGTTGTAAACTCACCACAGAGGAAAGTAAATTCGTCATATTTTTGTATATTCCATTCATTAAACTTAAACTTGTTTCTATTTTACTATTGCATTAAATAGTGTCAGCAAACAAAATTCAAAGATGATAGTATAAAATAACCTGCTTTACCCCTTCCTACTCATTTTTTCTTGCTTATAAACCTTCGTCTTGAATCACCTTTATCTATTGTTGAAAATCGCATTAAAATCCGTTTGCGTAGTTAAAAGACTAAAGCGTACATAGATACATAAGGGACAGACGACGGGAAGCAACTTTGTTTTATCACTACATAGTATAAAACAAAGTCGCTTTCTCTGTCCCTATGTCCCTTTGTATGCTTAAATCTTTGAAACTACGCAACGGATTTTGATGCGGTTTTTTTTAATAGATAGAGTGATTCAAGAGGAAGGTTTTTAAGTAAGAAAAAAAGGGTAGGTAAGGGTAAAATAGGTGTACGCGTACGAAGTCGCGCCGGGTCCACTAGTACTATATATAGAAGTCCCACGCCGCGTCTGTCTGTTCGCGATAAACACTAAAACTACTGAACGGATTTACTTGCGGTTTTCACCAATTAATAGAGTGATTCAAGAGGAAGGTTTATAAGCAAGAAAAGAAAGGGTAGGTAGGGGTAAAGTAGATATACGCGAATGAAGTCGCGCCGGGTCCTCTAGTTATTAATATTATTTAATCAATATTTCGTGTGTACGGCTAGCCTAACGCCGTCTAGCGAAGTTGTTGAGAACCATATTCACAACGTTGAAGCAAACTTTGTGCCGAAGGGAATTATAAGCGTGATTCGCACGTATCCTACGTTTCGTACGTACATTGTGCTTAGAAGATCGGAACTCGTTCGTGCGCTCCGTACGAATGACATTCGGGTAGCTACCAAGGTGCGCACCCAAAATTGTTTGATTGGGTATGTTTGCCCTCTTTACTAAAAAGTTGGCAATTTCAAGCAATTTTGCACCCATGTTTACATATATTGATCTATATTTCCTGTGTAAGTTTCCTTCACAACTACAGAATTTATGTTTAAAAGTTTAAAAAGAAGCAAATATGCAATTATCAGCATATTAATATAGGTACCTACCTACTTAATTTTAGGTATAGCTAGTGTCAAATAAGAAGAGACTTGGCGGGTCACGTGGTTCGACCTGCACGAAATCCCCTCTACTGCTATTTGACAAGTCTCTTCTTTCGTGACGCGGGTTATACACAGAGCATGTAGACTAAATAGGGCATCAGGGCTCGATATTTATCGCGATAAATACCTATCGTTGATACGGAAGGTGGCTTTCTGAATTTCTAGAAATCATGTGATCCGTATCACAGTCCGTGAATACTACACATTCAATAAATATCGTGATCCAGGATCGCAACCCACCCAAGTAACAGAGGGCCTAGTGTGAGTTCCGCTTCGATTTTACTTTACTATCGCGTTTGCGTTTACGTGAAAATTAGTATGGAAAAATATATAGCGCCGCCTAGTGGTACGTAAATGAAGTTTTTTTCTTAATACTAATTTCGACGTAAACGCAAACGCGATAGTTAAGTAAAATCGAAGCGGAACTCACACTAGGCCCTCAGGATCATTATCGAGCGTAATGGACGTCCACTACGAATGACAGCACCAGCCATCCTGACGTCAGAATGAACTGTCATTATGTTTTGTTCTAAGCAATAGGAGCTTATAGAAACATGTAGTAAACAATATCTGGACACAATCTTAGCGGCTCCCGAAGTCTTTTCCTTTGCAATTGAAGATGGGGTTCTTCAAAAAGCATGTCTACAGATACCTGAAAGGCCTGCACCGCATCCGATCCCCTTTGCGAATGTCCTGAACGACGGTAGCCGCTTTCCATTAGGTGAACTGTCCGTCCGTCTACCGAACTATTCAATAATTAAAAGAAACCAAACAGTTCGTCGGAAATTCCTTAAAATAATGTAGCGCCTAACTTTCGCTTTTTCTTTTCTACATAAAAAAAACATTGCGTCCAACATCGGTCAGGCGCTTGCATCGGTCAGTACCTAGGCCGCATATACCTACCTACTCTACAGTACCTACTTAGCATGCTATTTTATTATCATACTTAAAATAAGGTGACTTACTTACTTTAATTGCTTACTGAGGTACTCGCTAATTTGTTTGTGGGACAGGGAATAACCTCAAATCAAGGATTAGGTCACTAATAACCAATAAACTACAAAAATAAAAGATAAAACTACAAAATAGGGCACAAATTATACTAAACGTGTCTTAATATCCATGACCGGAATGTATTAGGAATCATAGAGTAGGTATATAAATGAGTTATAAATGGGCAACGCTGCGCTACTGTAACTCAATTCTTAAACTGGTTGAGATAACACATCGTCATCATCGTATCAGCCGGAAGACGCCCACTGCTGGGCATAGGCCTCCCCCAGCGATCTCCACAATGGCCGGTCTTGTGCCTTCCGCATACAGATCGTCAGCCCACTTAGGAGGCCTACCCACGCTGCGTCTTCCGGCACGTGGTCGCCACTCGAAAACGTTCCTGCCCCATCGGCCATCTGTTCTGCGAGCTGTGTGAGCTGCCCACTGCCCAAGCTTGGCAATTCTTTGTGACCTTAATTCGCTTGCGGATCTCCTCATTCCTGATTAGATCGCGCAATGAGACTCCGAGCATAGGCCTTTCTATCGCCCTTTGGGTGACAGTAAGTTTTCTTATACTTATTGGCCCGCAGTGAGCTGATATGCATCGCAGTGAGCACAGTGAGTGAGTGAGCTATTTCACTTTTTCGAAATGTAGGATTGGCGCACAGAGCAGCTAAATTCAAACTTTATGTGGGGCTCATTTATTTTTCTAATTCGGTGTTGATGTCCCGGTTGTGATCTCGCACACGAGGGCCGGAGTCCGCCTTGACCATGATACAGGATTTGACAGATCAGCTAATTAAAGTGGAGCGACTGCCATCTGTAGCCGTATTCACAATGGTTCGAAACCGTTTCTGAACAATTCGACACGAAATTCGTGAGCGGCGAATCCGTGTCGATCGATTCGAAAACTGTTATTCAGAATCCCGATAGATTCCACGGAAACTCTACTCTCTATAACATATGAAAATTTCATCAAAATTAACTGAAACCACATTTTCCTAAGAACTTTTGCGGGGTCCTTTGTCGATTCCTTATCAGAATCCTATTTTCGAGCCATTGAGAATACGGCTACTGACCTTCATGAGCCTGTTAATAAGCGCACCTGACCAGATTGGATCATGGTTACACATTCAGTCACCTGAATTCAGGTTTCATCGCGATGTTTTCTCTCACCGTAAGAACTTCGGTTAGTGTTCAATTAATGTACATATCTCAGAAAAGAGTCTTGGTACATGGCAGCTGAGATTCGAACCGGGTACCTCTCGCTTACGAGTTGGATACCTTAACCACTAGGCCGCCTCCGTCACTGACCTTTCACCTTTATAATAGAATGTTTTGCAACTCATACAGTGCGTTCCTTTTAACGTGGAAAAATATTGAGTTGACACAATGGCTCATGCGCATCGGATCACTGTGTCAACACACGCCAAAAATGTTGCTGATGCCCATCTCTATAATAATAAACAAATTGTATTGTGCATTTGCCCCAATTCCCTGCGCCTAGGGTCGCGTACGTCACATCGTTCCATCTCACTAAATTCCTAAGTTTGAGAAAGAGATAGCATATACGGCTTTGGAGATTATTATTAAGTAATAAACAAAGTATTTATTAAAAGGTAACTCGGTTGCTCTAAGCTGTTTATTTTTGTTTGTGAGACGACAGATACAGTTGAATTCTCAAAATGTGGAGTTTGCAAAAAGTTGAATTTTCCCAATGCTGTATCCCAAAATAAGTTCAGCAGCAGAACTGTTTATTTCAAATATGTAAGTAGATTATAACAACAGATAGGATGTGCAGTTTTTTTAAGATGTTTGAGGAAATTTTTATCTAAACTTGGAGATGAAATTCAAGACCAAAAGTGTAAACAATTGCCCCTATAAAAACTAACTAAGTAGTGGGGCGCGTCATCTTAGACTAGACGAGCTCTACCACATTTATGATAAATAAATAAATAATAATAATAACATAGCCAATCCCGTAGATATTTATTCACGAAGCCAAACTACTTATTCCTCCGTTTTACTACGGAACCCAAATAAGTTCTCAAACGAAAGATATTTTCAACAATTATCATCATATTTCAACAGATTTACACATAACCTTAACATATTATACACGTAAACCTTCCTCATGAATCACTCTGTCTATTGGTGAAAACCTCATGAAAATCCGTTCGGTAGTTTTTGAGTATATCGCGAACAGACAGACAGATGCGGTGTAGGATTTTGTTTTATTAGCCCTCGGCCAAAAATGAGGAGGGCTAGTGTATCTTTATATCTGTCTGTGTCATCGTAGCTTGAACGGATGAACCGATTTTAATGCAGTTTGAAAGCCAGTTTAATCGAGATGATTCTTAGTTTTGTTTCATTAAAATCGGTTTTGTAGTGTAGAAAATATTTGAATATATGTGGATTTGGTCGCTAACAATCCCACTTTTTCTATCGTTTAGGTTATTTTTTTTTATGTGATACGGCAGCAAACAGGCAAGCGGGCCACCTGATGGTGCGTGGTCACCTCCGCCCACGGACATCAGCAACACCAGGGGCGCTACCAATGCGTTGCCCGCCTCTGAGGAGACCTCTAATATACCTCTTGAAAGATTGGGATCTCCAAAGGAAACAATGTTATTATGATTATTACGTCGTGGTATGTCGGTTAAGGAGCGTCGGTGGCCGGGCGGTTGAGTATCCGACTCGTAAGCGAGAGGTATATTAGAGGTTCGTATCCCGCTGCGGCCATGTACCAATGACTCTTTTCGAGTTATGTAAGTACATTAGTTGAATACTAACCGATGCTCTTACGGGGAGCGAAAACATCGTGATGAAACCAGCAAATTCAGGCAACTGAATCTTGTAACTATGATCCAATATGGTCAGGTTCCCCTGGTAGCAGGGTCACGGGGGTCAGATGGTAATAAATTAATAATAAATAAATAAATATTCGTGGACAAATTCACACAGCGCCATCTAGCCCCAAACTAAGCAAAGCTTGTGCTATGGGTGCTAGATAACTGATATACTACTTAAATACTTTTAAATACATACTTATTATACATAGGCTAGTAGGGTAGTGGCTCCACTGTAATTAGCTGATCGCCAAATCCTAGATTATGGTCAAGGCGGACCCCGGGCCCGCGAGCTCGAGAGCACAACCGCGACATTAACGCCAAGATGATTATTTTACTATGTCGTGATATGTAGCTTCAAATTACTCACTAACTAGGTTATCTATTAATGACTCATGTGGACACAGATTTAAAATCGTTTATGACTGTATTACCTTATCCGTTAAGCTATTGTACCCCCATACATACTCATAAAAGTTCACTGCACCTCAGTGCATTAGATACACACAAACTTCTCTGACCCGGTGACGGCGTCGCTGTTGTAAGAATTGACATGACATTTAATAAGCGCAACATTTAGTTCGAGTTTCAACCACGTTCGATGCTAGAAACTTTCTTTTTTGGGTAAATATTTTACGGGTTGACAGTCACATTTTTAGTGTAGGTAGGTCGACCTCTTTGGTGGGTTCGTTTCTTTTTTTACGTCGTCCCGGAGTAGTGTAGTCGGTTCTGTGCTTCCGATTTTGAATTTAGTGACTATTTTATTTTACTTTTTTGCTGTTGCCAGCCAGTGCGTTTGTATATAGAACTCTTAACTTGCCAGTGTCAAAATGAAAAACTTAATTTTAATATGTGCGCTTCTAAGCATGGTAAGTTTAAGCTATTCAACTTATTTCTTTAGATTAGGTATGTATTTACACCTACCTCCACATTTAGAAATCCTTCCGTAAAGTTAATAAAATCGTAGTTTCTTGGATGCCTATGGTCTACTTGTTACACAATTTTACCGCCGGCAAAAAAGGAAGGGTTTTGTAATTTGACGTGTATATCTTGACAAAAACATTTGAATTTAATTGAATTTTTGTACATGTTGAGGTATGTCTGTCTGTGGCACCGTAACTTCCGAACGGATGGACCGATTTCGATGCGGTTTTCGTTATTCTATGTCTAGTTTAATCGAGACGGTTCTTAGCCACAAATGAAGCAATTTAACCACACATGTTAATAGGTTTGTTTCATTAAAATCGGTCAAATAGTCAGTTAGTACAACGTCAGGGGCTTCACACTCGCATCTTTGCGTTAATGTCCCGGTTGTGCTCTCGCGCACGAGGGCCCGGGGTCCGCCTCGACCATTCCAGGATTTGGCAGATCAGATAATCACAGTGGAGCGACTGCCATCTGACCTCCATGACCCTGCTACTAGAGGAACCTGGCCAGATTGGATCATGGTTACACATTCAGTCGCCTGAATCAATTAGTAATTTGCGAGCGAGACAACAATCCGGAAAGTTAACGCCAAGGGGGTTTTTTTTTACTACGCAAGTGTCAAGTCAAATGGTGGGCACTTGCCACTTGCAGACAAGTTGTCTCGCTACTGTCAACCTGATGGAAAGTGGCCGCCGTCGTCCAGGACATCTGCAACCTAAGGGAAGCTGATGCGGTGCCGGCCTTTGAGGTACCTGTCGACATGCCCTGAAAAACCCCCTGTTATAGTGCAAAGGAAACACTTCGCGAGGAAGTTATCTGTTATCTAAATCAACGGCGACCTGTACACATTCAAAAGAATATATATTTAACTACAAACAGACTGCTCTGATGTCGTGTCAGCGATCAGAATATACGGCAGAGACCACCGAGAGAGCAGAGGTATCAGAAAGGGCAGGAGAATCAACGGAGAGGGCAGAGGAAGCGTCGGAAACGGCAGGAGCATTGGAAAGAACAGAAGAATCAACGGAGAGGGTAAAGGAAGCGTCGGAAATGGCAGGAGCATTGGAAAGAACAGAAAACCCCACGGAAAGGATAGAAGAAAGTATGGAAATGAAGGAAAAAACCTCAAAAGATGGAGGCCAGAGCCGTCTTACTTTACTTACTTTTATCAAAGCATTTTTGGATATGCCTAGGTTTGAATTTAATATGTCTAAAATTGAAGAGCTTACAAAGATGATTGGACGTCTAATAGAAGAACAAATCGCTTTTGCTGTTCAGCAGCGAAAACAATTTGAGGATTTTATGAAATACAAGGATTATTCCAAAAAAAATGAAATAGATAATACCAAACCTTCGGTCACTGAAACAAACGATATGGATAAGGAAGCTGTTGACAAAATAGAAATTGACCCAAATGCAGCAAAAGTCGCTACCATAAGTGAGATAGAAGTAGACGCAAATAAACCAGATCTAGATAATACTAAAGAGACCAAAGTAAATGATAATACGCCGAAA
Source organism: Blastobasis lacticolella (assembly GCA_905147135.1). Classification (NCBI taxonomy): domain Eukaryota; kingdom Metazoa; phylum Arthropoda; class Insecta; order Lepidoptera; family Blastobasidae; genus Blastobasis; species Blastobasis lacticolella. Next base: position 10,194,602 of record LR990066.1, read on the forward strand.
ATCAACGAGGATGCTGCAGTTGTCAACGAACCTGTCAGCGAATCTACGAACTGTAACGTAACTGAAGTAGGCTAACGTTTTTCTATGCATGTGTTGTAGTTTGAATAGTTACTAACAAAAATATCGGTACTCAGCTGGGAGCGAAATAATGTCGTTTGTGAACTAGAATTTAGATAATACAGTGACCAGTTCCACCAACTTATATGTTCTGTGGACAAACACGGACTAAGGCATTGTTGTACTAAAATGACAGATTGAAAGCAGGGTTGCCAAAAATTTTCAAGCGATAATTTGATTAGTGCACCCCGTGTCCTACCCCTACATACACTTTACTCCCCACCTACCTTTTTTTTCTAGCTTATAAACCTTCCTCTTGAATCACTCTATCTATTGTTGAAAATCGCATTAAAATCCGTTGCGTAGTTTAAAAGATCTAAGCGTACTTAGGGACAGACGGCGGGAAGCCATTTTGTTTTATACTATTGGCAACCCTAATTAAAACGCTTGGTCCTTTACCACTGGCGACGCAGATTCAGATTCAGATTCAGATTATTTATTGATAACAATAGTTACAGGTCATTTAGGTACATTATCATTCGTAGTACAACTTATGTCGTTCAAAATAATTAAATTATGGTAAGTAAAACCAAGTATGCACAAATTAGAATATAATAAAATTTACAAAAGTAATTTATAATTAATGTCATACCTACCGAAAATGGTAGGTCTAATAGAAAATGACAATTACGATTAAATCAATAAAAATATAAATGTCATAAAAATTTAATGTTTAAAAATTTATAACAATACAATAATGTCAAGTATTTCATAATTGAATAGTAGGTAATTCCAAATGTCAATAAATTAAAAATAATATCCATTAACAAAATTGTCAAACACTATTCATTTAAAAATTCTTCTATGGTATGGTAACGGTGGACGCCGTTAGGTAACAGATAAGTTGGTAGCACTTGAGCATGTAGGATAGTAGAATAATGGTGAACTCTTGCTCCACCATGCCGAGTCTTCGCCGTAGCGAAGCTGTAGCCCAGTCAACTAATAGGTATCCCATGTATTTTGTATGGAAATGCACATGCAACCAAGGGGCAACTTAAGTGGTTATTGTTCGGCCGCCACTCGGTCACCCCTCGCTATAACATTAGCTTGTTTTGGATATTATCATCAACATATCAGCCGGAAGACGACAACTGGGAATAGGCCTCCCCCAGAGATCTCCACGGCGGCCGGTCCTGTGCCTTCCGCATCCAGCTGGCATCTGCGATCTTTACCAGGTCGTCGATCCACCTTGTAGGGGGCCTGCCCACGCTGCATCTTCCTGTACGTGGTCGCACGAGAACTTTCCTGCCCCATCAGCCATCTTTTTTTTTATATCATACGGTTGGCAAACAAGCAAGCGGGCCACCTGATGGGAAGTGGTTACCACTGCCTATAGACATTAGCATCACCAAGAGTATCACCAATGCGTTGCCCACCTCTAGAACACGTTGGACTGGCAGCAAAAAGGCAAAGCCAAAGCCACGGTTCCCCAAATCCCCACTCCATGGAGCACTGGAGACCTTACTCACCGTAGTTAACTGTCCTGCGAGTTATGTGCTCTGCCCACTGCCACTTAAGCTTGGCAATCCTTCGGGCTATGTCGGTGACATTAGTTCACTTGCGGATCTCCTCATTCCTGATCCGATCGCGCAATGAGACTCCTAAAATATTACCCTTTATACAAAATATATGAGATAATATTTGACCGTGCTACATCCGAGTTTCGGCTGAGACTCGGCCCGGACCCGGCACGGTGTGACATGAGTCATCCATGGTGCATGTAGGTATTGTTATAGATGTTGTTTTTATGTTTCCCTTTATAATTTTCTCCAAGTATTGTGTCCTTACCTATGAAATTGGCGACATTTTACTTGTTATAGGTAAGTTACTTACTGTATATGAACCGCTGAATTCAATAATTGTTACCCTGGTGTCCTGTACTTACTTAGGCTTCTGAGACACAAGATAATATCTTAGTGCAAAGCCTACCGAAAAAGTGTACTCAATTTATGGGTTTAGTGGAAATAATTTTTTTTTACTTTTTACTTTTATTTACTTGTTGTAATACTATTTTACTGTTACAACAATATATGTATTTATTTGCCAAATACTTTTAATTGTATAGGTACTTATAACTTAACAAAATTAATACTCGATTTCGAAAATACAGTAGGTATGTTTAGATGCCGATAAGTTCTTAAAGTTTGAATATACCCTTTTTCAGTTGTTGTCAGATTTGCCTGTCTAGGTGTAATTTTATGAAGAGGGTAGTTTTCATAATAAAATGGCATGCACCAGTTAGTTTAGTTGTCAGATTAGATCTACCTACAAAATGTCATTGTAATTGAATTTTTCATTTAAAAAAGAAAAAAATGCTTGTTAAAAATTACAATTTCCGTCATTTCCGTCGCCATACAAAACGCCAACTTCTCAGGTAAGGACCTAATACCTCTATCAATGAAGTTCACACTTTCTATTTACGGACCAACAAGGATCTTTTGGCACGGGTCACAGAATATTTAAACTAACGACGTTTTCCAAATTAGAACTAACGCCGCCATCTTTGAAGCGACACTTTTGACAGCTGGAGTTCATTGTTGACAACCGAGCCCTCATCCAAGTTCAAAAACAACCCCATCTTTTAAAAAAATTGATGTCCTCGCTTTTTTATTTTAGCTAATGTCCAGTGAATTGTGAATAATTCTTCTTAGGGCCGATTTTTCAATCCTCGAATAAAACATATCAGTCTGATAAGTTATTATGCGACTAAAATAAAATTGTATCATTACTTCATAATTGTAAAGAATTATAGTTTGTTTTAATTTGGCGGTGTATTACTTTATCGGGCAAATCGGGCAAATAAACTTTATCTGAGGATTGAACAATCGGCCCTTACTATAATTAATAAATTCAAGCAACGTTATATGAGTCGGATCCCACAATATCACGTTATGACAGTGCAGGTTTAATTGGATTTTCTTTGGTCTTTACCACTAAGGTGGCACACAAGCTTACGGCCTGCCTGATGGTAAGCAGTCACCGCAGCCCATGGACGTTTGCAATACCAGGGGCATTACCCACGCGTTGCCGACCCCGTAAAACCTTTTCATCCCTTGTAGCATAGCATTAATAGCATTCTTCTATCACTGCACAGATATTCGCTACGCATTAAACTATCATAAATGTGGAATTAAAACCTGAAACACACAGAAAATTACGAATACTTTAAGAACCAAGTGGATACTAAACGGCCTTACCAAAGAGAATCCAAAAGATCCTTGTAGGGCCTGTAATGTCCGAATTAAAAAGTGACAAAATTCAAAATGAAAAAATGAAGTATTGAAATTAGTATTTTAGTCTTTTTCGTTGGGTGAAATGTATAATAGGGTCGATGGGAATATTTTTAATAACCTAACTGTGTAATGTTAGTTTACCCAAAATACGTAGAATGTAAGAACCTACTCTTAAATTCTAAGCATTTTTGTAACTCAAATCATTTTAAATATAACTGAACACAAGTTTGAAACTAACAACCCACTAATATAGTTAGTTACAGTGTTAAACTAATCAAATTAAATGACAATCATTAATTAATTGTCTATGTTTCTTATGACATAGATATATATTTTGACATCACAATACTCGTAATAGTTACAATTCTAAATCTAAATTCTACTCATATATATTTAGAACCTACTTAAATAAAGCGTTACGAATATGGAGTAGGTAATGCGATGTCAAAAAGAACCCCAACTCATAAACTATGATGTTATCCGCTGTTGAAGTTCGTTAACCGTTCGTACATAATTCGTATTGGCGCCTATGAGCTATCATCATCATCACAGCCCATAGCAGTCCACTGCAGGACTTAGGGCCTCTCCCACTACAGCGGAGGTCATTGCCATAATCTCCACGCTTGGCAGGCGGGTTTGAAATCGCAGTGTTGTAAATATAACAATGGACAACGCTGCTGCCCATTTTCCAGCCTACGGAGACTCTAGATCTTTTGCCTCGTAAACATTAGTCGCCTTGTACGACACCCACGAGTGTAAGGGGTTGGTGCTATTCTACTCTGCCGGACACCATACGGTGGTATGAGCTTTGAGCCCTTCTAAAAATCAGCTATGACTTTTCTCTTCCTCTAGGTATCTCAGTTGTAGATATTATTGTCGTTTCTTCTTTTTTTCATTTTGTATTTTCGTTTTGTTTAATAATAGTTCAGTACGATTATAAGCTCTAACTTACATTAAGTTAACCTATTAACATCGATGTCTAAGACACAGGTAAACTACTTACCTAGTTTAGGCACCCAGTTAATGATAAATATAGCATGTATCTACTTAATTTACTTAGCTTGAATCACTTTAAATACTTTTAAATTTAACTAGAGTACGGAGTTTTAGATTTAAGTTTCTTGAAAAAATTATTTATTTATTAGTTAGGGGTTAAGTACCTATGCAGAGATTTCCACGTCCATTCTAATATTTCTTCGTTTTTCCTAATTTTCTTTCACAATTGCAGCGAAAGCTGACACCTTTCCAAGTGGATGGAATCACCACGTCAAAATCGCAGACATATTTGGACATCCCTAAGGAGAAATATGGTCTGAAGGCTTCGGAAACTGCTACCAACATAACCACCACAAAAGAACCGATCCCTGATGAGGTGTACGCGGCGAAGATCAGAGATTTAAACGACGCCAAGACTAAATACGGGAGCGCAGACAACATGGTCTACATGCATCTGAGGAACGGTGCAGAAATGCCTGTCATGGCGCTTGGAACTGCTCTGGTAAGAATGCTGAACACATATATATTTTTTTGAACGACGAGATAACAGGTGTTTCATGGTGACAACATTGTAGCGATCTTCAAAGTGAACCAAAGACAGCTCGCACACACGAATTGGCAAGACATTCAGCATGACAGCAACTGTCAAATCTACATCGCGCTAACGGAGTGTTCCATCTACAACGCTTATATACAAGATTCAAAGAGCGTATATTGGACTTCGGTCCCCTGGTCACAGCAACTCGGCCAGGTGGGTAATTACCCTTTTCCACCTTCTCCATCTTCGCTTGCCAACATTGGCGGCTGGAATTCTCTCTCACGTTACCGCCATAACATAAATTTGACGTCTATATCTGTGGTTTTGTGTATCTGTCTGTGGTATCGTAGCTCCCGAAAGGATGGATCAATTTGGATGCGGTTTTCTCTATTCAAAAGCCAGTTTAATCAAGATGGTTCTTAACTTTGTTTCTTTAAAATCGGTTCTGTACTTTAGAATATATTTGAGTGTACGTGAACTCGGTCTGAGATTGTCCGTCTTTTTCTGTCGGTTTGGTTATTTCGTCGTACCTACGTTGTAAAATTGCACAAGCTTGAGGCTTGAATCTGTTAAACTTCATCATCACAGCCCGTATCAGTCCACTGCAGGACTTGGGGCCTCTCCCACGAAAGGGGAGGTTATTGCCATAATCTCCACGCTTGGCAGGCAGGTTGGAGATCGCAGTGTTTAAATATAACAATGGAAAATGCTGCTGCCCATTTTCCAGACTACGGAGACTCTTGATCTTTTGCCTCGAAAATCTTAGTCGCCTTGGACACCCATAAGTGTAAGGGGTTGGTGCTATTCTACTCTGCCGGTCACCACACGGCTATCTGCCGGTCACCACACGGCTAGTTCACGGGCACGGCACGGCTGTTCAACTTACCGTTTCCATTATCAACAGAGGTCATATTCCATTGCAGTTGAACCCAAAGCTGCTGAAGCACGTCGTGGGCGCAGCGATCGACCTGGGCTTTCGCGCGATCGATTCGGCGTTCATTTACGGGAACGAGAGAGAAGTCGGCGAGGCGATCCGAGCCAAGATTGACGATGGCACTGTTACAAGGTAAGTTCCACGGACTCTGACCGGCAGGAGCAAAAACAACATGGCCAGGTGGGGACTTTCGGATGGCTCCGATGCCATCTGTTCCTGCGGTGCTGTCCAAACTAACAAACAAACAAAATAAACTTGTGTCTACACTCTAGTAACTATTATAATTAATGAAATATTATTTTATATTGTTGACATTTCACTATTTAATTACTTTATTATTATTATGTAATATGACATTGGAAATGTATTTAATATGTAAAATAATGTCTTGTAACGAATGTTATTAATAAATTATGATTATGTCACACCTCTTATCGTGTGCTGCGTGCCCAAACACCTGCAGGAGGATCTTATGACAGCCGCCGACAGTGCTGTCAATGTTGCTAAGCTTTGGGGACTACATTACAGTGTTTGTCATTGAGACGCTAAGAAGAAGAAATATGTAGAAAACTACATAGAAATATGTAGAAGTTAAGCAACGCACGCAGAGTGCGGAATCTGGATCAGTAGCCGTATTCACAATGATTCGAAACCGTTTCCGAACAATTCGACACGACATTCGTGAGCGGCGAATCCGTGTCGATCGATTCGAAAACTGTTATTCAGAATCCCGATATATTCCACGAAAACTCTACTCTCTATAACATATGAAAATTTCACCAAAATTAACTGAAACCTCAATTTTCTAAGAATTTATGCGGGGTCCTTTGTCGATTCCGTATCCGAATCCGATTTCTGAGCCATTGTGAATACGGCTACTGACTGGATGGATGTGACTTTGAGGCTAGTTGACCGTTCAGCACAGCAACGAGCTCGCCACTCGTTTGATGTGCCTCCCAATACCGTAGGAGAAGCATTTTTCACATACCATCATCATCATCTTGACGTTAATGTCCCGGTTGTGGTCTTGCGCATGAGGGCCCGAAGTCTGCCTTGACCATGATCAAGGATTTGGCAGATCAGGTAATTACAGTGGAGCGAGCGACCGCCATATGACATCCGTGACCCTGCTACCAGGGGAAACTGACCATATGGGATCACCGTTACACATTCAGTAGGCTGAATGTGCAGGTTTCATCGCGATGTTTTCCCTCACTTTAAGAGCATCGGTTATTGTGAACTAATGTACATAACACAGAAAACAGTCATTGGTACATGGCGGCAGTGGGATTTGAACCCGGTACCCCTCGCATTGCGAGTCGGATACTGTTACCACTAGGCCACCGAAGCTCCTAACCGATTCCACCGATTACTACTTACCATCAGGCGGTCAAATATTTGCTTTGCAGTACCTATACCAACCGTCCAATTGACTCCCGAGGGTATCCAACCAGTCTCAGGGTCCTCAGATCATCCTCCATTCACCAACGGAATTAGTTGGCACACCTAACAAGTGGCGAGCTCGTTGCTGAAGTTCGACTAGCCTCTAAAGTACGAAACGGTCACCCATCAAGTTCCCGGACTCTGCGAAAATGGCTTAACTTCGGTTATCAGTCTCGCAAACACGCTGCCACTAGTCCAGTGCCGTTTCTAATCATGCAAATGTCTCATTCCAGAAAAGACCTCTTCATCATAAACAAGCTCTGGAGCACCTACCACCGTCGGGATCTAGTGGAGGGTGCGTGTCAGGCCTCATTGGACGCCATGGGCTTGGACTACTTTGATCTGTATCTCGTTCACAACCCCATGTCTTTCAAGGTAAGGAGCAGTGCGCTTTGACTCTGCAGAAGTTATGTTAGCCTGGTACTCGTTATAATCTAAGTTCAGCCCGTGTTGGTGAGCCCCGAGCGTTTTGACGTACTATGTCAGATTGGCAAAATGTCAGATTAGCAGAATACCAGATTAGCTGAATGTCTGATTAGTAATTTTCCAGATTAACAGAATGCCAGGGAGCACTAACATCTAAAAACAGTTGAATTTGCTGATCAAAAGTAGGTAAATTGCATCGAAATAAGGATTAATTTCAATACCATACAGTCAATGGATTATAATTATCTTTCGAATCGTTAGGGCGCGCCATCTATAGGAATTGTTAGGAAACTAGTCTGGAAAACGGATTGTTGGCGCTTGACCACAATATCGGAACTGGAGCAACGGTCGGACACGGGCAGCGTGGGAGGCGCCGATTCGACCACTTCCTTTCGAGCCATCGATCGAAATTCGTACCTAGTCGATTCTATAATCCTAACACTAGCTTTATACCAGTCCACTGAAGTTTTCTGGAATCCCGTAAGACCCTAACACCGCTCATTGTCTGTTGTTGATATTTCCCCATTTCCCCCCAACGCAGGAAGGCGGCGACCCGTTGCCGAAGATCGCCAACGTGCTGCAGTACTCCGAGACGGATTATCTGGACGCCTGGTACGGGCTGGAGGGGCTTCTTGCTAAGGTGAGACATTAAACTTTGTTTTTATCCTATTCTAGCATCTGGTTGTAAGTGACGATGCGGCCGATGATGGAGCATGCCTGTTTTGGAACAGCCTATTCACTCGAGCCTTGAAGGCGTCCAGATTATAATGATCAGGGAACGTGATCTATTCCTTAGCTGTACGCATTATAAAGGTTGAGCCAAAGTATGGCGTGTAGATAGCTGGAAGATCCACGACATAATTATGGAAGTGTTCGCCCGGATTGCGTCTTCCGATGGCGAAATGAGGACGTGCTGCTTCGCACACTTTCTGACTGAAACCTATAGAAGACCGACAGACGCGCAACCCTACGTTACGTTAGTTACGTGGCATCGTGTTCCTGTCGGTGAGAAAGGCTTCCAGTGCTCCATGGCAACCGTGGCTTTGGCAGTATAGGGGCCTAGCTGTATATTTGCTGCCAGAGCAAAGCAATGGTGGTACCTCTGGTGTTTCTAGTGTTCACGCACCATCGGGTTATCAGGTGGTAGGACTCTGTCAAGTCTGAATAGTCCGCCTGGGTAAGTACCACCGCTTTGTCTATTTCTGCCGCCAAGCAACGATGCTTGCATTGTTCTGTTTCTGTTTGAAAGGATAAGGTAGCCAGTGCAATTACAAGCAAGAGGCATTTCATCTTAGTTCTCACAGTGACAACGCACTTGCGCAACGCAATTACAATTTTCCAATCCCGCCTTTATCCCTCCTACTGAAAAGCTCCCACCCGGAAACAAACTTCCGTGGCCAACCTGGAAGGCGTTAAATAGGCTGCGAACCCAGGTGGGCCGATGCAAAGAGAATCTCTATAAGTGGGGATATACAAATGACAGTTCTCAGTGCGACTGTGGCATATCTCCGCAAACTATGGACCACCTCGTTTCATGCTCGGCGTGCCCTAAAACTTGTACCATGGAGGACTTGTTCGAGGCCAGTTCAAACGCTGTATCCGTCGCCGAATACTGGGCGAATAAAGTATAAGTGAGAGTTTTAGTCCATCGACTCGATAAGAAGAAGAACGCACTTGCGGTTCGGCATTTTTGTTACCTGCTACTTGAATGCATGAATCGTAGATGTTGGAGGCAACAGTTACCGCTTATCAGAAGGGATTTCTGCTCGTTGGTCACTGTGTAGAATAGAATTCAAAAAAGCCATCAGCCGCTTGCTTGTTCGTCCATAGAAATAAAAACATTACCCAAAAAAATCCTTATCTGAGGTAGGACATGACTATCCAATCGTGGTTTTGAATATACACGGTCCGCAAGGCGTGCCACTTGTAGGGTTGCCAACCCTACTATATAATATAGTATCCTACTATATTAGGTGTCTACCTACTATAAATTAAAAATTAAAATATAGTAGGCGAAACTACTATATTTAATTAGCACAACATTACCACTTACCGCAAAACGGAACGCGTCCATAAGATCCTCAAAAGAAAAAAAATCCTAATGCAAATCGAATATTATATAAGCTCAATGTAGCAGAAAATATACATTTAAGAAATAATATAGGTACGTACATTTTATTTAAAAACCTACTATATATATTTGTTGATTAATTCCCTACCTACTATATTTTTATGCCTTCTAAACCCGAAAATACTATAATTGGTCTAAAAAAAGTTGGCAGCCTTAGCCACTTGGTACCCTCCTTCTGTTGCAGTCGGGTTAAAAAAGAACAAAGCTATTAACAAGCGGGCAATATTTTCACCTATTTTGGTAGGATTGGCACAGGAGGATAACATAAAAAAACGAGAATGTTTTTTTTTAATCATAATCATAATCATTTATTAATTTGTGGTACACAGGTTTATACAGTTGTTAGGTACATTTGTAGTAAAATGAAGTCTCTGCGACCTGCCATCGGCATACAAATTTTAGGAGTTTGTAGTTAAATAATATCATTAAACAAATTGATTTACAAACATTTTAAAAAAATTATTCATTTTAAGTATTATAAAAAACATAATTATAAAATTTGATTTTTACCCATTCAACAATTAATAATTTAAGATTTCAAACAGTAGATAGTGTCAATAATATTTCAAATGTCAATAAAAATATAATGTCAATTTATACCTATTAAAAAAACAATTAAAAATGTGATAATGATTTACGTTTCAGGGACTGGTGAAGAGCATAGGAGTCAGCAACTTCAACGCCTCTCAAATCGCCCGCGTGTACGAGAAAGCCAGGATCAAGCCGGTCATCAATCAGGTAAAGAATGGAATTTTAAACCAGTAAAGGTTGTGGAATGATCTCCCTGGAGAGCACAACATGGTGTTCTTCAAGGAGTGAAAAGGTTTTTACTGGGTTGGTAGCAAATGAGTGATACTCCTGTTATTTTATACCACTAAGGTGGCAACAAGCTTACGACCTGCCTGATGGTAAGCAGTCACCGCAGCCTATGGACGTATGCAATACCAGGGGCATCACCCACGCGTTGCCGACCCCGTAAAAACGTTTTCACCCCTTTCTTGAAGAAATCCATGTTGTACTCTCCAGGGAAAACCTCTCCAGGGAGTTGATTCCACAACCTTAGTGTGCGTGGGAAAAAGTTCCTTTGGATCCGCATAGTTAGTGACCAATTTGGCTCCAAGGAGAGATTCTGTTTGGGAGAAGCTTTATAAATTTTCATAGAAGGTATCTACATGTTTCTTTCATAGTCAACTTTTCAGTGATGACTTTCACCGCTATATGAAGACACTACCATCCTAGGAAACCATGTCTATTCTATAATATTATTGAGAAAATAGATTTGTTTGTTATGGATAAAGTCAATCACTACTTAACCGATTTTAAAAATCTTATCACCTATAGAAAGCTGCAGTATCATCAAGTAACATAGGCTATATTTTTTCCCGAAATTCAATAATATATTATTTTAAGCATACATTGAAGTCGCAGCATGGGTAGGCCTCCCACAAGGTGGATCGACGACCTGGTAAAGATCGCAGGTACCAGCTGGATGCAGAAAACACAGGACCGGCCTTTGTGGAGATCTCTGAGGGAGGCCTATGCCCAGCAGTGATCGTCTTCTGGCTGATAGGATGAAGCATAAATTAATTATACCTTACAATACACATATGGATATTTTCCACAGGTGGAGTGCCATCCGTACCTCACGCAGCAGCGGCTGGACCAAGCGTGCGAGGATCTGCAGATCAAGATGGGCTGCTTCGGTATCCTCGGATCGAAAGGTGGGACGTCAGCATTCGTAGCATGAATAAAGGGAAAATTCGGGAAAAGAACGTTGTGGAAAGGGACTTTTTGGGAAAGGGACGTTATGGGAAGGAACGTTTTGATACCTGTGGACATTTCGGGAAAGGGACATTATGGGAAAATAACGTTTTGATACCTGTGGACATTTCGGGAAAGGGACGTTATGAGAAAATAACGTTTTGATACCTGTGGACATTTCGGGAAAGGTACGTTATGGGAAAATAACGTTTTGATACCTGTGGACATTTCGATAAAGGGACAATATGGGAAAATAACGTTTTGATACATGGGAACATTTCGGGAAAGAAACATTATGGGAAAAGAATGTTTTGATACTTGGGGGACATTTTGAGAAAGAAACATTATGGGAAAATAATGTTTTGATACCTGTGGACATTTCGGGAAAGGGACATTATGGGAAAAGGACGTTTTGATACCTGGGGACATTTTGATAAAGGGACATTATGGGAAAAGAACGTTTTGATACCTGGAGACATTTTGAGAAACCTCGGGACATTATGAATCTAAGGGGCTTTGTCGCGCGGCGAGAAAACTCTTCATAATTCATAATTCATAATGTCTTTATTTGTAAACACAGGTATATAACATTGTTGAAAATATATTAATTTTGTATCACCATGTTTAGCCTTATTATAGGCATACAAATAATTAATTGGATTCTATAACATAATGTCAAAATAAGTATGATAATAATTATTAATAGCAATGTCAACGCAGATTTAATTACATAGTCAAGATATAAATGTCATAATATTAATAATTAGATTAATCAATAGGTCAATTAATTAATTAATTCCAATTAAATAGTACAATCCGATAGAAATTCATTTAAGGAATAATAACATTTATTTACAAGTAATTGTTTTAAATTGCATTTAAATTGATTCAGTGATTCACATTCTCATACCATTACCATTCTCATTTGCATACCGCCCATACCATCTACGACTCTTACATTTAGGTTGCAGGCAACAAAAATGCAAAACCGCAGGTGCGTTGTCACTGTGAGGACTAAGATGAAATGCCTCATGCCTGTTATTTCTAATTATAGTTTTTTAACGTATTTTTGTAATTATTTATTTATGATTGCAGGCACCCCAGCAGAGTACAAGAGCAGCCAAACTCCGGTGATCGAGGATCCGCTGGTCACCGTCATGGCGGCTGGACTGGGGATCACTCCGGCGCAGCTGTTGGTCAGGTGGGTCAGCTTTACCTTCTATTTCATCATCACAGCCCATAACAAGAAAGCGGACCCTGGCAGTAGCCGGATTGACCGTTCAGATGTGGATGACAGCCCATAACAGTCCACTGCAGGACTAAGGGCCTCTCCCACGAAAGGGATGGTCATTGCCAAAATCTCCACGCCTGGCAGGCGGGTTGGCGATCGGCGGGTCGGATAGCCCCGGCTGAGTTTACATATACCCAAATATTTTCAAAATTACTGAATCAATTTTATTAAAACAAAGCTTTGAACCAGCTCAATTACACTGGCTTTCAAACAGAGAAAACCGCATTAAAATCGGTCCACCCGTTCTTCTTCAATACGCCACAGATACATATATCAACTTTAGATACAACTTTTCCACCCCTCCTTTTTCGACGGTAGTATAGCACCAACCCCTTACACTCGTGGGTGTCGTACAAGGCGACTAATGTTTTCGAGGCAAAGGATCAAGAGTCTCCGTAGTGTGAAAAATGGGCAACAGCATTTTCCCTTCTTATATTTAAACACTGCGATCTCCAACCCGCCTGCCAAGCGTGGAGATTATGACAATAACCTTCCCTTTCGTGGGAGAGGCTCTAAGTCCTGCAGTGGACTGTTACGGGCTGTGATGATGATGATGATGATATAAAAAACAATCTTTCTTCCCTGTCCCCCACAGATACCAGTTGGGACGTGGCCACGCCATTGTAATCAAGTGCTCCTCAGCGAGCCACCTGGCGGACGCGCTGGCCGCGTTGGGCGGTTCGCTGAAGCCAGCCGAAGTGGACGCCCTGTCTGCTCTCAACAAGAATAAGAGGACTTATGCCTACAAGGGGTGAGTGTGGAGGACGGGATCGGGGACATATGTCCTTACATATGTCCCCGATCCCGTCCGGTTTATGTTTATGTTTATGGGGCATGGGGCATGGAGACAAGATACATGGACAAATAGGTACATGGACAGTAACGTGGACAGATGATGCCTACAGCTACATTCTATCCTCGCACCGCTCGCCACCGACAGGGAGTTCAACCTCACACCTTGGAGCCAAATTGGTCGCGAACTGTGCGGGTCAAAAGGAACTTTCTCCCACGCGCACTAAGGTTGTGGAATGAACTACCTGGAGAGTATAACATGGAGTTCTTCAAGAAAGGGGTGAAAAGGTTTTTACGGGGTCGGCAACGCGTGGGTGATGCCCCTGGTATTGCAACGTCCATAGGCTGCGGTGACTGCTTACCATCAGGCAGGCCGTAAGCTTGTTTGCCACCTTAGTGGTTAAAAAAAAGGGCATGTGGCTCGGGAGACATGGAGACTAGGTACTACTAGGTAGGACTAGGTACATACGTAGATCTAAAAATAGATAGGCTCCCAGGCATGCTCCATCTTGGGCTGGCTAGGCTAAAAAAAGCATACGTATTCACAGATTTTCCTGGCATCAAAATGAATCTTGGTGTCAATATCCAGGTTGCGTATCGCGAGGGCTCGGGGTCCGTCTCGACCACGTACCTTACAGTACAGCGACTGCTATCTGACCTCCGTGACCCTGCTACCAGGGGAACCTGTCCAGATTGGATCATGGTTACACATCCAGTCGCCTAAATGTGCAGGATTCCTCCCGATGTTTTCCCTCGAAGTAAGAGCATGGCCGCAGTGGGATTCGAGCCCGGTACCTTTCGCTTACGAGTCGGATACCTTGACCACTCTGCGACCGACGCGACGCCTCCATCGATGATTCGACTAATATATCTGTTTATATTATTTCAGAATGGGAGAAACACACAGACACTATCCGTTCAGAGCGCCATTTTAGATACATTTAAGTATAATTGTTATGTATAATTTTAGATTTAAATTGTGGTACAATTATTTTAGTGATAATAATTATAAACTGTGTAGGCACATTTAGTACGTATATTTACTTTTTATGTTTTTTATTCCAGCTATGTTTGTAAGAAATTGTGTGTTCCTAATTTTTATAATGTGATTTTAATCATTTTACAAGAATTGAATGAAGCAAAATTGATTGTTTATTTAATACACGATAATAATTATACAATTTTTAAGCTTGTTTTTTATATATAACAATAAATAAATGAATTGGATTTTGGTGTAAAGAATGATTTTTCTTGTAATTGAAAATAAGACCTACAACTTTTTTGCAACTACAGTTTCGAGAGGCTGCAGATGTCCTGGTGGCCGCTTTTCATCTGGCGGACTGCCTGACCGTCATCATCATCATCATTATATCAGCCGAAAGACGCCCACTGCTGGGCATAGACCTCCCCCAGACATCTCCACAAAGGCCGGTCCTGTGCCTTCCGCATCCAGTTACTATCTGCGATCTTTACAGGTCGTCGGTCCACCTTGTGGGAGGCCCACCCACGCTGCGTGCTACCCGCCTGACCGTGGGTCACCCTTGGCATTAATAAAACTAGGCCGTACCCACCATCACCCAGGGTCCTATCGACCTCTCGGTCATACGGACCACTCAGACCTAATCCCGGGAGATGCGCACGCTTACTTGCCGATGGCTCTTTGGGCGTGCGCACTTCTTGACACTCACAAATCCAGTTATCCATATGCACTCTCCTTTAGCGGGCTGACGTCACAATACACACTCCTGCTCCGTTGGCCAGCTGCTATACTCCTTCGCTCCTCCTATCTCTTCTTCAGCTCCTATTCTCCTCACGAGGCGACCGCGTACCGGAAGACGCAGCGTGGGTAGGCCTCCGACAAGGTGGACCGACGACCTGGTGAAGATCGCAGGTACCAGCTGGATGCGGAAGGCACAGGACCGGCTATTTGTGGAGATCTCTGGGGGAGGCCTATGCCCAGCAGTGGGCGTCTTTGGCTGATATGATGATCATATTTACGCGGTGCCATGCGTAAACTTTCTCGACCTTGCGAAGTTAGCCTCTGAGGACACAAGGTCGTGAAGAAGACCATACCCGCTTCCTTCCGCTCTAACCCAGCAAGCATGATGCTGCGCTCCTGTTCTTACCTCTTGCATTCCCACAGACTGTGGTTCGTAGTCTCCAAAGACTCCCCACATAAACACTCTCAGAGTCGTTCAGACCGAACGCCCACAATTGCGTTCTAAATGTGCCTTTGGCGGTGCAGGATAATATAGCCACCAATGTTGGCAAGCGAAGATGGTGAGGTGGAAAATAGTGTTGTTGTTTTCAAAATGCCTTTATTAAAATAAACTATTTGAACACTTACATAGCTTAAAAAACAGTTACGAAGTACATCCAGTTATACAATACACTTTCAGGTTACAACACACCTTTTTAAGTTTATTACATCTGCTTTCATCACAAACCAACCGATAATTGACACCGAAAACATTAATTAGATCGTATTATTACTAAGTAGTATACTAGTGTAAACATTATGTAGGTAGTGTTTATACTTTGTTGCAATAATTATTATAAAAGAATTTCAAGATACCCTCAGAATATGTGATGTAATAGAAACATGCATGAGCTTCCGCGCCCCCCGCGCCCTCTATTTACTAGCGGACACGCGGGGCAGCAGGTGCCGCGCCGGCGGGTCTCACTTGTCTGGTCGGTATGTGTGGCCAGTTGTCACTCGGTGGGAACAATACGTAGTGATGGGGTAAGCGGTACGTTCGGTAAGTATCGATATAAGGCAAGTCGGTAATACGGGATATTCCGATGTTTGATACCAAGCTGTTACCATGGTGTTTTAGCTTAGAATAAAAATTATAAGTTAGTTTTAGAATATAATTTCGTAAAGTAGGAAAATTTGTTATTCTATGAATTTCAAGTAAATTGGTTTTAAATTGTGTATTGTAAGCAATTTTAATAGCTTTATTTTGGATAACTTGTAAATTCTCATAATTAGTAACGCAAGTACTGCTCCATACTGGGCAAGCATAAGTGATACAAGGTCTCACCAAAGCGGAATAAATTTTCATCTTCGTATTAGCGCTAATGTTGCTTTTACGATTTAATATGGGATTTAAAGCACCAATTGCCTGTGCTCCCTTAACACGTAAGATTGCTATATGTTTTGACCAATTTAGCTTATTATCCATTGTTACACCGAGATACCGTACGGAATTATTCCAAGGTATTGTATGGCCATCAATCGTAAGTCTTCTAGCTGGTGACTGTCGCTGTCGGGTGAACATGATTGCTTCAGTCTTGCTACCATTGAGCTTAAGTTTCCATTTGGTGAAGTATTCTTTTAATACGTCAAGGGATAATTGCAGCCGCCCTATAATTAAGTTGATGTCATTGGATGATGTATAGGATGCCGTATCATCAGCAAAACAGCCCAGGTAAGTACGAGGCTGGATCGGGATGTCATGAATATATAAAATAAATAAGTAAGGGCCTAAAATTGAGCCCTGTGGGACACCAGCTGGCACAGTTTGCAGAGCAGAACAGGAGCTCTTAATGCGTACATAGAAATAGCGATTACTCAGATAAGACTGCAAGATTTTGACCAGGTTGAGAGGAATTTTAAGCGAAATAAGCTTGTGTATTAGACCGTCATGCCAGACTGAATCGAAAGCCTTTTCTAGATCAAGAAGAATCATGCCTGTAGACTGGTTTAAATTGAGATGATGAGCCACATGTTCTGAGACTCTGGCTAATTGATGACTGGTTGAGTGACCAGCTCTGAACCCGAATTGCTCCTTACTTAAGATGTGTGATGAGACGCTAGAGAGACGAACTAAAATGAGTTTTTCGAACAGTTTAGCAAGGCACGACAATAAACTTATTGGTCGGTAACTTGTAGGCAGCGTACTGTCCTTTCCAGGCTTCTTTATGGCAATTACTTTGGCTCTTTTCCATTTTTGCGGAAAGTATCCTAAGATAAGACATCCATTAAAAATTTTAGTTAAGAATACCACACACTTCATTGACAAGTTTTTCAAAAGGATGTTGTTTATACCATCATCGCCGGGACTTTTACTTGTTTTTAATTTCATTAGAATTTTGCGTACTTGTAGTGGTGTAATTAGGTTATTTACATTATTAATGTTGTAATTATTTAAAGTGGACATCGATTCATGGACCTGCGAATGTAATGCCTCATCATGCCAATGGTGAGTCAACATCATGTTGTCTCGAAAGGATCGAGCTAAGACTTCACATTGATCGGTAGGGTCAGAAGTAACAACGTTGTCCATACCCATTAGGGGTGGTATATCCACAGATTTAGGTTTCAAAGATTTAACCACACGCCAGATATCCGTTCTAGGGTTATCAACTTTTTGCAGTTTATGATTCCATAACCTATCCTGATGTGCAGTCAGGGCCAGCTTGATCCTCTGTCGATGCAATTTGATCAAATTTTGCAGTTTACATTTTAGGTGGTAGTCCGTAGCATTCAGAAGTCGACGGCGCAAGTAATTTCTATCACGTATTAAGGTTTGAATAAACCGGGGTAACTTTAGATTCATTTCAACCGGCGCTGAGGTCGGTATGTGTTTGTCCCTTGCATCAAGTATACATTGTTCTAGGAAGTCAATTGCGTCGTCAATCTCCTGTTTACTCTTATAGACATGAGGTGAAACATGAACATGTTGGTCCAATGTGGCCCGATATTTATTCCAGTCCCCGTCACGGTAACGATAATACGGAGATTTTGGAATAGTTTCAATGCAACCACTTACCGTGAATAAAACAGGAAAGTGGTTAGAGGAAAGAGCGTGTATGGTTTCAGGCTTGTGAACATTATTTACATGTAATGTTAACGCTAAATCTGGTTTTGTAGGTTTGCGATCTACGGTGTAGTTCACTTGGGTATATCCGTCAGGATAATGAATAACATAATCCTGATCCAACATATGAGAGAATAGCACTCTTCCCCTAGTGTTTGTGTAGGTACTGCCCCAATAGGCATGGTTTGCATTAAAGTCACCAAGGATAATGACGTGACTGCCCAGCTTGAGAAGCTTGTCAAGATCTGATCTCATTAGTGGTAGGTTTGCCGATTGATATATCGAGACGATGGTGTGGCTAAGACCAGAAATTGACATTCTTATACCAACGGCCTCAATGTTTAGTGTATCAGGGATGTCAATAAGGCAGTGTTTAATGGTATCTCTAATGAAAATAGCTACACCTTGACCTTTACCATTTGGTTTCCTATCCTGACGGTAGCACTTAAAGCCAGGTACATGAATTTTAGTCTTAATGGAAAGCTTGGTTTCACTTACCGCAATAATGTCGACTGGTGTTTTATTGACCGAAAAGTCAATCAGTTCGTTTAGTTTAGGATGCAACCCATCTGCATTCCAGTAAAGCATCTTCAGATTATTATCATTACCATTAAACATACCGACCAAGATGTGAGAGTATTAACATGACTTTATCAAGCATTGAAGGACATGCAAGATACGGGGATTTTACATTTTTTAATACCATGAGGATATCTAGCATTTCTAATATTGTGGCATCGTCAGAAGCTGATGCTGGAGTATTTCGCTTATCGGCTGCTGTCGGTTGCGGCTTATCAGCGTTGTTATTAGACACTACAGCACTCCAAGTAGTCTTCTTAGTAATTGTCGGAGGCAACGACGCTCGCTGGAAGCTGCTTGGTATTTCTCTATCTATTTTCTCAGATATTTTATTAATGTTTCGTTTACTATTGAATTCCAATTTCATGAGGTATTTGTTACGCGCTGGACATTTGCTGTAGTTGGCGGGATGTTCTTCGCCACAATTGCAGCACATAGCCGGTGTTGACCTGTCTTGCTTTGGACAGGCAGACGTAGCGTGAGTTTCGGTGCATTTGACGCAACGAGGCTCCATGTTGCAGTTAATTGATGAGTGGCCGAATCGCTGGCATCTAAAACATTGAGTGCCCATGGTATTGCTTCTCTTGAATTTTTCAATGGATATGACGCAGTTAAGGAGGTACTTGATACGGCGGAATTTCGTAATATCAGAACCAACAGGTAGTTGAACTATTAGTGGTGGACATACAACATTCGGACTTGAGGTTTTTAGTGGCTTTACCATCGTGCCTGGAAAACCAACCTTTCCCAATTCATCTGAGAGTATATCCTTAGCGTAGGATGGTAATCCTTTAATAACCACTTTTGGAGTTTTCTCATCTTTACGTGTATATGTAAGGAAACAAGTTTCGCTGTTTCGGAGGCCTTCTTTGATCTTCTGGTGAGCTTCCGGCGAGTAGCAGATGACTGCAACTTTATTACCATTCCTATATTGCAGATGGAATCGATTGCTAAATTTCAAGATAAGTTCACGCAGTGTTTGGTGAGTCCACTCCGGTTTCATTTCCAGGATTATTGGTGGCACATGCCCAATTTTCTTCACAGGGACAGTTGCTTCCTTGAATTCATTACTCGCGGCGATATTTTCATCCAACTCGAGAGGTTCGAAGCTGTTACTCGTATTTAGGTTTCTAGTTTTATCAAATTTCACCTGGTTTGAAGGGGCAGGACGTTTCGGTACACGCCATTCTTCGTTTGATTCATCTGCAGGTCTCTTCGAGCTGTTAGAGCCGAGACTACTTAATGAATCCGATCTTGATAAATATTTGTCCATGTCGACGGGTCGATGAAAATTATATCGATAACGCAATCGCACATCACTAAAGTGTAACTCAAATCGGGTAAGTGGAGATAACAAGCGAGCACTCGACACGATCGCCGAGAGCGAACAGGAAAATAGTAATTACCCACCTGGCCGGGTGTTGTGACCAGGGGACCAAGGGTGCGACAGTTGATCGTCGGAAGTTATATATATGCCGTGGAAGTTGGCACATTTCTCTAGCGCGATGTAGGACGGTTAGCGCCATCTATATGCGGATGATTGCCAACCTTGTGTTCGTGTACTCGTAAAGTGAGTATTGTTAAAGTTCCCTGTTGGAGCGCTAGATGTCGCTACAGTGACATGACCGGAAAGCATCTGGGAAACAACATAATCGGGCTCCACCCCTCCAAAAAAAGCTAGGCAGTCTTGACTGTCATCTCACCTGATGGTAAGCTGCGGCCGAGGATGGCAAGATACTTGACCAGAAACAGCCTCCTCACTCTGGCCCTGAAGGTGTTCAGGAACGTGAAGAATGTGTAACAATGATCCAATCTGGTCAGGTTCCCCTGGTAGCCGGGTCACGGAGGTCAGATGGCAGTCGATCCACTGTTATAACCTGATATGTCAAGGCGGACCCCGGGCCCTCGTGCGCGTACCCAACCGGATCATTAACGCTAAGATGATTATTATTTATAATATGAAGTTTTCTGTGAGTGGCAACTTCATTTGTTGTTGTTGCCCGGTTTACGTCAAGAAATCAAAGAAAGTAATATAAAATGTCAAGTTTAATTAAAAATTAACATGAACACTTATCATATAAAACAATAATCTGATTTGAACGCCTCAGGAATGAAGACCCGATGGGAAGCCTTCAGTTTCCTTATTTTGCTTTATTAGGGACAAGTCCTGAAAAAATAACATTGCTTTTCAAGATAAACAACATAAAAGTGGAGGAGCATCGGTAGCTCAGTTAAGGTATTCGATTTGAAAGAGAGAGGTACAGGGTTCGAATCCCACAGCGGCCATGTATCAATGGCTCTTTTCTGAGTTATGTACATTAGTTGAACACTAACCGATGCTCTTACGGTGAGGGAAAACATCGTGATGAAACCTGCACAAGAATGTGTAACCATGTCACTTTCACATTCGTAGTAAGTTGTTAAAGATAGAAAGGACAGGCATAAGAAGGTGAGCCCTCGTATAGATGATAATAATAATAATAAATCATCATCATCATCATCACAACCCATAACAGTCCACTGCAGGACTTAGGGCCTCTCCCACGAAAGGGGAGGCTATTGCCATAATCTCCACGCTTGGCAGGCGGGTTGGAGGCCGCAGTGTTTAAATATAACAATGGAAAACGCTGCTGCCCATTTTCCAGACTACGGAGACTCTTGATCTTTGGCCTCATGCGTGTAAGGGGTTGGTGCTATTCTACTCTGCCGGACACCACACGACATCAATAATAATAATAAATAATAGTGGACAAATTCACACAGCGCCATCTAGCCCCAAACTAAGCAAAGCTTGTACTATGGGTGCTAGCTAACTGGTATACTACTTATATACTTTTTAAATACATACTTATTACACATAGAACACCCAGACCCGTAGCAGAAATTAAAATTCATCATTTAAATTCCGGCCCGGCCGCGAATCGAACCCGGGACCTCTTGCGTGGCTGACTGGCATGTTGACCACTGAACCGCTCAGGTCGTCAGATGCGAGCGGTTCAAAGATAGTATCCCGGGTCATCTACTTACTTGGTATGCTTGTGGTCTTAGTAGCTTTCAGTTTGGTAGCCAGTCTAGGAGACATGGGTTTGATCTTCGATGCTGGTTTGGAGAATGATTGTCCTGAAAAAAGAATATAATTATTGTAAATATAATTATTTGCCACAGCTACGTTCTATCATCGCACCACTCGCCACCGACAGGGAGTTCATCCTCACACCTTGGAGCCAAATTGGTCGCGAACTGTGCGGTTCCAAAGGAACTTTCTCCCACGCACACTAAGGTTGTGGAATGAACTACCTGGAGAGGTTTTCCCTGGAGAGTACAACATGGAGTTCTTCAAGAAAGGGGTGACAAGGTTATTACGGGGTCGGCAACGCGTGGGTGATGCCCCTGGTATTGCAAACGTCCATAGGCTGCGGTGACTGCTTACCATCAGGCGGGCGGCAAGCTTGTTTACCACCTTGGTGGTATTTAAAAAAAATTTGCTAAAACTTATTCTAATTTGATCTATTGAAATCTTTAAACTTACTCGGACTAGCTCTAACAGGCACTTTATTAGACAATTTTCCAGAAATAGGCAACTTCGTTTTAGACATAACTGTCTGCCTATTCAGATCAAGATTTTCCTTCTCAATGTTGCCAGCTATTGACTTCGCTTTGGCCACATTAGCTGTAGGCGCTTTAGTGTTGCCAGTAATTTTAGCCGGAGGTTTTTTGGTATTTTGTGGGTTGGTAGCTTGTTTTGCAACGATTTTCTTTGTCTTATTATCTGTATTGACTGGTATATTAGATTGTGTAGAAGATTTGGAATCCCTTTTGTTGGCAACATTGTCTTTGGAGTTTTTTTCTGATATTTTGTTAATATTTTTCTGCGTTTCGAGATTCTTTTTCTGGGCTAAGTTGCCGTCGCTGGCGACTTTTTTTATTTGAGGCGCTGTCTTCTTAATCACAGGATCTGTTGGCACTTTAGTGAGTTTAGTAACGTCACTGGATTTTTTTGCTTTTTCTTGTGCTGTTTTATTGTCTGTGCTCTTTATTTGATTGCTATTTAGAATTGGCTTTTTAGAATCTTTAACTCTTTCTATACCAGCAATATTAGCTACAGATTTTTTGACCACATGTGCCCCTTTTTGCATATTATTTTTTGCACTGGCAACATTGTTACTAGACGCGGCAACAATTTTCTCGTTTTGTGTCATTGTATTATTGACTTTAGTGACAGTTTTATTTGATATTTTGTCTTTGTTTACTTTGTCTATAGGCTCAGTGATTTTAGGTTGATCTATGTTAGCTATATTGTCAGTCTTACTTGGTCTCTTAGCAATATTGTGTTCAGTATTCTTCTTAATTGTATCATCACTCTTTTGCTTCACCAGTTTTTTATCACTAACATTTTGATTTACTTTCTTAGTTTTTACCATATTATTCGCACTGGCAACACTCTTTTCATTTGTAGGATTACCATTTTTATTGACAGCAACACTGGTTTTATCAGTTTTCTTTTTATTGGCTACTTCTACATTACTAGGATCTGCGTTTGCTTCTGTATTATTGTTTTTCTTTAATTTCTTTCCATTCTCATCATTGTCATTTTTGGTGGCAGCAACGCTTTTCTTTTTATTTGCTATATTAACGTTACTAGGATCAACCGTCTTCTTTGCTTCTGTATTGCCTTTTTTCATTAATTTCGTAACATTATCATTAACAACTTCATCATTACCATTTTTAGTGGCAGCAACACTGATTTTATCAGTTCTCTTTTTATTTGCTACGTCAACATTACCAGCATCAATCGTCTTCTTTGCTTCTGTACTGTTATTTTTCTTTAATTTCTTCCCATTATCGTTGATAGCCTCATCCAGAGGCCTTTTAGCTGATGTTTTGGCTTTGCCTTTTTGATTTTGAACCGCATTTGTTACTTTATCATTTCCATTTTCATTATCAACACTTTCTTCAACTTCTTTCTGATGCGTATCCTTCTGAGCTTTAGTCACTTTTGCTTCCTGAACATTTTTCTGCCTTTGAACTTCATTTAACTCCTTATCTTTCCCATTTTTATCACCAACACTTTCTTTCTGAACTTTATCTTTCTGACCCTTATCCACTTTTGTATCCTGTACACCTTTCTGACCTTTCCCTTCTTTTACTTTCTCAGTATTCGCTAGATCTCCCACCATATCTTTACCCAAATCTTTATCAACACCATTTTCTCTCTCTCCATTAGTATATATCTCCACTCCATCTTCTGTCGACTCTTTCCCATCAGCTTCTTTAGCTGTAGCACTTTCTCTACTTTCCCGATGAATACTAGCTTTCCCCCTGACTTTACTCCTTTTTGGAAGAGATTTAGGTGGGGCCATGACGTCGCTGTCCATTTTACGCTTCATCGGTGGCGCGTCCGGCTCCCTATCCAACGTTGTGCGTTTGCTCTCTAACTGCTTAGCCGTTTCCGGGTCCGATGACATGCTCTCGTACAATTCCTAGAAGAGAGTTTAAAAGAATAACTAGGTGAGTAAGAAAGAAACGGTGGGGGAAAATATTGTGATGAGACATGCATATTTAGGCGACAGAATGTGCAGGTTTGATCCTGTTAATAGGGTCACGGAGGCCAGATGTCAGACTCCGCTGTAATTACCTGATCTGCCAAATCCTGGATCATGGTCAAGGCGGACCCCAGGCCCTCGTTCTCGAGACAACCGGGTTATTGATTAGATGATTATTATTTTATGATATTGTAGAATGGCATGCTTTTATAAGCGTGATTAGGAACACGGACCTCTAGAACTCCTCCGTCCATGCTCGAGATATGCATAATCAGGTTGCACCCAGAAAGTTTCCAGGGAAAGATCCAAGGTCTCCAAATTGTCTCGACTGTATTAAAATTGCCCAATGCCCTTAATAATGTGTGGTATGATATGGTATAGCGTGTTATAGTATGGTATACTACAGTAACCAATGACTCTTTTCTGAGTTATGTACATTAGTTGAATACTAACCGATGCTCTTACGGTGAGGGAAAACATCGTGATGAAACCTGCGCATTCAGGCGACTGAATGTGTAACCATGATCCAATATGGACAGGTTCCCCTGGTAGCAGGGTCACGGAGGTCAGATAGTAGTCGCTCCACTGTAATTACCTGATCGCCAAATCCTGGATCATGGTCAAGGCGGATCCCAGGCCCTCGTTATCGAGAGCACAACCCGTATATTAACGCCTAGATAATAATTTATCATTTTATTATATTGTGGAATGGCATAATATGGTATGGTATAGTATACTTCAGTAACCCAACTAACCTGCGTAGGGCCCCTAGCTTCCAGGCACGTGGTGATAATGACTCCCAACAGTCTCGTCCGGTCCTCAGTGTCCACTTCTGGGTCCGACAACTGTCTGTGGGCCTGCGTGATCTTGCGGATGTAGGACTCGTCTGTGGGTTGCAAAGGATATATTACAATATGTCCAGACTGACTTATTTATTATTTATTTAACAGTTTATTGTGCACAGGAAATACATAGTGAATAACAGGCAAAGTAATAAATGGCACAACAGGCGCTACTTATTTCTAAAAGAAATCTCTTCCAGCAGGCCTTCGGAAGCGTGATGTGATCATGAGACGCCGATAGGACGTGCACAATATTACCAATCTCTAAAAAGGCATATATATAAGTATATATTCATTCTACTTACACACATAAATATCTACAAATATATACATACGACTATGATATATATATGACTTGTCTTATTTGGTTAAAGAAATTATGTATTTAAATGGATAATGTGCAGCAGTGTTCGTTGAAATTCCCATTCTATGTGTTTCTTGTATGATTCTCGACGTCTACACACAATATACGTAGCGTGATTGGTACGGCAAGTCGTGAGGCATTGTTTGTTCACCAAATAAGAGAAGTCAGTTTAAACAGATCATAGACATAGACAGTTGTATTATTGACGTTGTTTTAACGTGATATGTATTTCATTTGCTTATTATTATTATTTATTTAACACTTTATTGTATATTAACAGTATAATTATCACAGATTCTGCAAGATTATGACAAGTACAAGGGCGGTCTTATCGCCAATAGCGATCTCTTCCAGACAACCATTTACATGGATATAGTGGAGGTCGGAAAGCAATAAACTAGTAGGCAATGTACATTTGAGATTCCCTACAGAAGTTACAATCACCATACAGCTTAATGATTTATTAAATGACTGAGTTAGACATAGACAATAATTTATTCGCATCCCTATTTATATAAATTCGACTCAGTTTTGCAGGGCTCAATGACCTGTAGGGTCAATTTTTCTTTGATTTCAATTATTGAAATTGTTCCTTTTGCGAATCCGTATCATCGACTTCATGGGTTGCATCAGTTGCTCATAATCATATGATCATAATCGCAAAAGTAACAATTTCATGTCACATTTAAAACTACGCAACGGATTTTAATGCGGTTTTTTAGAGCGTCGGTGACCGAGCGGTTAGAGTATGCAACTCGTAAGCCAGAGGTCCCGGGTTCGAATCCCGCTCCAGCCATGTACCTATGGCTGTTTTCTGAGTTATGTACATTAGTTGATACTAACCGATGCTCTTACGGTGAGAGAAAACATCGTGATGAAACCTGCACATTCAGGTGACTGAATTTGTAACCATGATCGAATCTGGTCAGGTTCCCCTGGTAGCAGGGTCATGGAGGTCAGATGGCAGTCGCTCCACTGTAATTACCTGATCTGTCGAATCCTGGATCATGGTCAAGGCGGACACCGGGCCCTCGTGCGCGAGAGCACAACCGCGACATTAACGCCAAGATGATTATTTATTTTTTTATTTCAACAATATACAGGTTGTTGAATACTATATGCATGAAGCCGTGAACTGGATGGAGTGCTAAACATATTAAAACGATAGGTATAGCTAGTGTCAAATAAGAAGAGCCTTGGCGGGTCACGTGGCTCTTGCGCTGCATACGATCACGTGCGCGAAATCCCCTCCACTGCCATTTGACTAGTCTCTTCATTCGTGACGCAGGTTATACAATTATTTCTGTCGTACGTGGAATTTTTGTACCTATCGTTTTCATACATTTAGCACTCCATCCGGTTCACGGCTTCATACATATATTATGTAACACCCTGTATACAGGGTGTTTCATAATACATGTATAAAGCCGTGAACTGGATGGAGTGCTAAACGTATTAAAACGATAGGTACAATTATTTTTTTCGTGCGTGGAATAGTTACCGAGAAAATGACTATCGAACTTTTTCTTTTTCAATGTCGATAATCACATTTTGAAAACGAAAGACCGCATCTCTAGAAATCAGTTGTAATAGATCACTCAAGTTCATAATCAGGTCAATCAACTGAATAATACAATTTTACCAGTTACAGATAGGATATAGGTTTTGTGCCTTTAAGTCTTTTCTACCTACCGTTTCATATGAGTTTTAAAATTCAATCTAAAGATCACTATGATCAATACCTCAAGTGGCTGGTTAATAAAATTATTATTACAAGCAGCTCGTGAGCAGTCCGGCACAAAAACAAGACATTTCGATGTTTGTTTCTACTTTAATTTATTTGTTTTTTGTTGCCTTCAACACAATGTTGCACCTAGGTACATAGTCTTCAAACTAATTGCGAAAACACAATAAACATTAATAGGCAAAAAAGTTACAGCTTGATTTCGCGTCTGCGCCATATCTTCTATTGTACTAGGCAGTCATGACTGAAG
The DNA here is from genome assembly GCA_905147135.1 of Blastobasis lacticolella. NCBI lineage: Eukaryota > Metazoa > Arthropoda > Insecta > Lepidoptera > Blastobasidae > Blastobasis > Blastobasis lacticolella. The sequence goes on from LR990066.1 coordinate 10,222,409, forward strand.
CAGGTGGACTATGTACGGGATACTGATATCACAGGGTGTCCATAAAGTACATTCACTAGATTTTAATATTTTTGGAAAGTGCAGCAAAACTACACGATATTGTTGTTATACTTTTTTGTCTATTTTTTCACTTAGTTTACATCCTGTTGAATGCATGTGGTGAGTCTTGGCACAAGTTTATGCATTTCTCGTTGAACTTTTCCGCCAGCTCCGAAATAAGGAAAGATGTCATTTTAGTACCTATCTAATAGTAATTATTAAATTCTACTCATGTTTGAATTCAAGAAGGTGAATATTAAATTTGAATAGCTGAAAAAATACCTAGCAACACTATTTACGTACTAGGATTTAAGCATTTAGGTTGCAGGCAACAAACATGCAGAACAGCAGATGCGTTGTCACTGTGAGGACTAAGATGAAATGCGTCATGCCTGTATTTGCACTGGCTTATTTTATGGACACCCCACGTACTAGGCGCAATATTAAGGAGGTCTAAATAATCCGTTTTGTATTTTTTGGTTTCGAGGGTTCTGTACAAAAAAATATTGTAATCAATTATGATTTTAATTCAAAAGGTTCATTCATAGTTTTTACGAAAGTGCACCACCACCTAACTAATAGCAAAGTAGTCTTATTCAAATTACTGTAGCATATTAATGTAGCAAACTCTAATTAATGTAACATCTTTGTCTTTTTACGAGTTTGCTTTCTCATGTCATGTCTGTCAGTCATGTTTCAGTGTCGCGTAGGTAATCGTACCTATCGTTTTCACGAACATTTCTTATCAACTAAAATTAACTTAATGATTCTTAGTTGATGGAGCTTTACCTGTAAATATCCCATGCTTCACCCAATTGGAGAACCTAGGTCACCTAGGTGGAGCACGGACCCAAACACAATTTTAGAAATTACTGTCTAGGTTACTGTCATTGTACCAAACTACCCGATAAAATCGTGATAAGCAAATGTAGGCCATCGCCATAAGGATTATTATTAAGCCCACAGTTGGATTCGCTTGAGACTCACTTTAACAAATAAAAAAAAAATCAAAATTATGGTGCAACTACCAGGAGAACATAAAACGAGAGAACATAAAAGGCGAAATATGTTAGACCCCTAAAACGGACCCACGGATCCCTAAGTACGAATCCTTTTGCACGTGCCGTCAAGGTCAAGGCCGGCGCCGGAGCTGTGGCGGCGCTTTTGACATCAAAATAGAAACTGAAAGCTACAAAATCTAAAAATAGAATACTTTGGCGGGCCGTTCTTTATTTTGTGGTTTGACCCACGGCGCGACTTCCATTGACGAAATTTGCCTACTTTCGCGTCGTATTCGTTCATTCGGTTTTTAGCTTTTCGCGTGACCGAAATGATTGTTGCGTTGTAGTTGTAGGATACCTAAGTACCTATTGTGAAGATAACTGTGATAAGAGTGTTAACGATGTGAACGAATGATTTATAGCTTCAGGTACCAGTATTAACGTAGTCTTGTCTGTGTTCAGCGTTCAACGTTTAAGTATTGTGATAATCATTATTCTGTGTATGAATGCAAGCTAGCAGTAGGCCAAACACCATGGTACCTACCTATTTACGTATTGCATAGCAACCAGAGCCTGCGTAGTGTTGTGTATCTGTGTGTATGGAGTGTACCTACCTAGCTACGCTACGATACGAGTGCAAGCTTACTTGATAGTTAATACCTATCAGTCATCCGAGCCACAAGAAAGCAAGAAAGTATGGCACCTGACGCTGTTTGTTTTCATAAAATAACTTTAAAAAGGTACGTACCTACATGCTTTAAAGGTCTAGGTTCTAGCTAGACTTTAAGATATGCTACCTAGCTAGTACCTAATCGTAACGTTAGGAGGTTCTTTTCCGACGGGAAATAGGCAGAAAAGACAACGCTTTTATCTGTTCATGAAAACATGTAGGTATTTAGTAAAACCTGTCTGTAATCTGTTTCAACAAAACTAGTCTCATAAGTGGTTCCCTACGCTACGTAGGTCCCTAGATGAGTGAACCATTTTAGTAGGACATAGTACCTACTTATTTGTGTAGAACGATTTATCAATTGAACGAATTCTGTTTTAGTTATGTAGCTATCTTTAGTATGTTTTTCAAGAACGTTGGTGGCTGGGCGGTTGAGTATCCGACGTAAGCGAGAGAGGTGCCGGGTTCGAATCCCGCTGTGGCAATGTACCAATGACTCTTTTCTGAGTTCAGTGGCGTTACTGTCATACAAGCCCAAAAGCCGGGCTTGCCTTATAAAAATAATTATCGATAAAAAATCAAAGATAATGCGAGCGCGAAGTATTTAAAGTTCGCGCTCCCAATGCATTTCAAACTGCCGCGCCGCACAGCAGCGCCATCGTGCGCCCAGGTTACGAAACACGATCCGAACGCACACGCAAGTTGAGGAAATTAAGACTCGGTCAGTCATCTCGCTCGCACGCGCTGGCTTGTAAGCGGGCTTTGATTCCGGCCGGTATGTCTCTTTCTTACATATGAAAACTGTCCTATAATGAGATATAACTATACGTTTGTTTATATGGTAAATTGTACGAGACTTTAAGCCCTGCATGCGTATGAAGTTGTACACGGATCTTTGAAATTGGCAACTTCGCGCATGCGCAGTAGGTACGTTTGTTGAATGCTGTAATACGTACCAACTTCACTATTGTTTTGTTTGAGCCGTTTGGGCGGATAAGTAATTAGTTTTTTGTTGTGTTTGTGTTGTGTTTTGTAGTAAAAGTGATTTAATTAGATTGATTAACAATAGACGAAGTAGAGTCCCTTGTGATGGTTTAAAATGTGCACAAGTTTTGATTTGCATGGAAAAGGTAAAGTTTATAATCATTTCTCAGAAAATAACAAATTATTTCCGTAATGTGGCAAGGGGATGGATTTATTTTTAATAACCGTAAAAACTACACAAACTTCATCTCTCGGCTTGCCTTACTCTGAACCCCTAGGCACGCCACTGTCTGAGTTATGTACATTAGTTGAAATTAACCGATGCTCCTATGGTGAGGGAAACATCATGATGAAATCTGCAAATTCTGGCAACTGAAATTGTAACCATGATCCAATCGAGTCAGGTTCCCCTGGTAGCAGGGTCATGGAGGTCAGATGGTAGTCGCTCCACTGTAACAAATTCTTTTCTCTCCACAAAATTATTAGACTATGGTCCATGATCTAGGATTTGGCAGATTAGGTAATTAAATGCAGTGGAGCGACTGCCATCTGACATTCCTGGCTCCTAACCCTGCTACCAAGGGAACCTGACCAGATTGGATCATGGTTACTTACACATTCAGTCGTCTGAACTGAATGTGTAAGTTTCATCACGATGATTTCCCTCACCGTAAAAGCATCGGTTAGTATTCAGCTACTGTGCATAACTTAGAAAAGAGTTAGTGGTACATGGCGGCAGTGGGATTCGAACCCGGTACCTCACGCGTACGAGTCGGATACCGCAACCTTAGGCCACCGACGCTCCGACTATTTAAGCATACCTACCTATCGAAAATAATTAGTGTAGGCAAGTTCCTAGTTAATTTGGTAGAGCCTATTCATAAGTAGGTAACATTTAGTACGACGCCTGGTAGTAAGATGAAGGAGGTTGGTTTGTTTTGATATGAATGGCACGAGGTTATTACTCGTCCTTATGGTGTGTACACACTCAACGTACGCCAACGAAGGGCTGTCGGCCGAATTATTTGGACTTCTAAGGTCTAATACTTGCATTTCGTGGTCAAGCAAACGATCTTTGGGAGTTTTGGGAACCGATTCGGGCTCGTATTTGCACGTTTGTTTGTTGGCCTTCGGTATCCGCCCAAACTGCGATTGGATGATTACTTCTATCCGTTTGATGTTACCGCCACGCTGCACTGCGGATTGCCGGCTGGCACACGCCAACGGGACAATCGTTAGTCGAAACTGGTGCGCGTCACACATCGCCCGGTGTGTACGCAGCATTAGGCTCCTGGTAGTAGGCTTGAGGAGGTTGCTTTGTTTCGATAGGGGTCGCACGAGGTTATTAACCTGTTTTTTATATGATCATCAACTTGAAATAGAGCTGCGCTTCAACGTAGTCGATATGGTTATTTATCTTTAAAAATTTTTTTTTTTTATTAAAATTAAAATTCAATGTCCGGATAAAATGAAGTCGCCAGTGCACTCTTTGAAAGCTCTACTTTAACACCCTTTCGGCTTTATACATGTATTATGAAACACCCTGTATATTATGTGATTAAAGAGAAAGGTTTACAAGCAAGAAAAAAAGGATATATATGAGTAGGTCCAATAGTTAAAAACAAAGAGAATCTCACCCATATACTCCAAGTCGAATTTCATGCGATGGTGGAAGGGCGCTACGGGCGACCACTTGTTCTGTAGCGACCAGCGAAGCTCCAGAAGAGTACAGCACTTCACCAGGCACCCGCCATCGGCCTGACAGGTGTTGGAATCCATCATCATCATCATTATAACGACATCTATCGCTCCAATAGGGAAACTCAACGATACTCACATCACGAGTACACGAACCCAAGGTTGGCAAGCATCCGCACATAGATGGCGCTGGCTGTCCTACATCGCGCAAGAGAAATGTGCCGACTCCGCGGCATATATACAACTTCCGACGATCAACTGTCGGACCCTTGGTCCCCTGGTCACAACACCCGGCCAGGTGGGTTACCTTCTCCATCTTCGCTTGCCAACATTGGCGGCTGCCTTATCTCTTTATCGCCAAATCGTCACAGCCCGTAACAGTCCACTGCAGGACTTAGGGCCTCTCCCATGAGAGGGGAGGTCATTGTCGTAATCTAGACTAGATTGTGCGGCCGTAGGTTATTCTCGGTTTTTAAGTACAAGAAAAATTTCACTTTGTAGCCATAGTAGAGGTTCAGGAGACCCACAAAACATTGGTCTGCCCGTGCACAAACTGCCACAAAAAAACCGTGACTTTTATGTGCCATGAGGCTGTGAGGCAGACTGGTTTTTTTTACTCATAGAACCCACACAAGAGGATATGTAAGTAGAGCTCGTCTAAGCTGAAACGACGCGCCCCACTATCGCATTAACGCACACAAGCAAATTTAAAATATGGACGCAATACATATACAAATGCCGTTGTAATTGGTCATTCAGTTGCCGATGAGACTCAAACGTAGGAGCACGCGTCGTTCGATTGGAGCAGTCGACGCTCCCACACAGATGAAGTGTCGTTATCAATATTTGCACTCACACATTGAAATCAACTAATTAAGTAGTGGGGCGCGTCATTTCAGCTTAGACAAGCTCTCGTCAAGTTGTCGCTGCGAAAAGTAGAATTTTGGGTTACTAAAAACAATTTATTTTTGTGTCAGGTTGTGCACGGATAAACCAACGTTTCGTGGGTCTCCTAAACGTCTAATATCGCTACAAACTGGAATTTTTCCTGTACACGATAACGTAGGACGTAGACCTAACAGTCTAATATGGTAGAATTTTATAGGTTTGTTGATAAATCTGAACGCATTATCATAGCAATGAAAACCGGTGAAAGAATTTATGAACTCCGGTTTAAAATGCGCAAGTTATGTGGGTTTGAAGGAAATGTCAAGCGCAATGAAATGTGTGCTTTATTACGTGTAACGTAAGGTTTACTCGTATACTGGGTGTCATCAGACGTAATTTTTTCCACGTTGACATCCTAAAACGGAGAGAACTTAAAACAGTAGTTGGTACAATTACAGGGCACCTCCCCCTGAACAAACTACTGCATATAATCGGAGCTACAGACAGCACCCTGTGCAGTGGATGTTAAGTAGCTGAGGAAACAACAGCTCACGTGGTCCTGGAGTGTGAGGGGCTAAAGGACTACAGAGCTAAAGCCTCAATAGGAACAGACTCCCTTCGAGAAGTCTGTGGACGTCCTAAGAAACTAATAGACTTCTGGAAGGAGCTGAGCTGGGTACAACAGCCGGCTCTCAGTCACGTATAAAAGACCGAATTTGAGTCCAAGTACGGAAAATGGGAGCCCTAAACCTAAAACCATTGACATTTTTACATGTTGTTTGTGCCGTTATCGAACTTCGTCACTTTCCGTTCTAGACCATTGTCGCCAACCTGAATAAGCTTACCAAGGGCTCCATCCTCAGCTGTTCGGCGAACTTGTCCGCGAGCCGCGCGAGTGTGGACCGCCGGGAGCGGTACGCCGCCGCATAATTCTTCATCACCTGAATGAATGAACGAATAATTTATGTCAGGTATTTTACACCCGGTATAAATATATTGGGAGCGTCGGTGGCCGAATGGTTAAGGTATCCGACTCGCAAGCGAGAGGTACAGGGCTCGAATCCCACTGCCACTGCAAGTAATTTGAATTTTGCACTTTTGACTTTGCGCGCTTTGTAATACTGCGCTTTCGACGTTACGAAGCGCCTGACGTTTTGCGACCAATCGGTGGTATCCTCGACGTTACGAAGCGCCTGACGTTTTGCGACCAATCGGTGTACTGTACATCGGTGGTATCCTGTCAAAATCTCACCTCCACAGCATCAGCCGGCCTGGTGATGGCTGGCAGCACGCTGCGAGCCAATTCTGCCTCATGCGGCCTCTTCGCAGCCGCCACGGAAAGTCCCCGGTAAGTGTACGTGCCGAATTTGCGTGCCTGCAACGATAGAGAGATGTAGGACAGTGTCATCTTGGCGTTAATGACCCGGTTGTGCTCTCGCGCACGAGGGCCCGCGGTCCGCTTTGACCATGATCCAGGAAGTCGCAGATCAGGTAATTACAGTGGAGCGACTGCCATCTGACCTCCGTGACCCTGCTACACACCAAACCTGACATGCAACTGTGTCGAAATATCGGGCTACTCGTCAACAAAGATACGCGGTAGGAAACCCGGAGCATACCCTTAAAATGGGGAGTAATACACGGGTGCGAATGCCGAAAGCACGAATAACGATAGCGCGAAGACGACTGCCAGAAAGCTAGAATGCGCGATAGTTCATTTGTGCGAAAAATCAATTCCGCGAAAGCTTCAAAGAGCGAACGTTCAGTTGCGCGACAATTCCATTGTGCGATAGCTTAAAAGCGCGACGCTTTAATCAAGCGAATTATCTGCTGCGCGAAGCAAGTTTATGTTTATGTTGTAAACATTTATGTTGATTAAGGGTACACCTGACCTGCCCTTATGGAGAAGGTCACTTATTTGATAAAATTATGTTGGCAGTGTGGTGTCCGGTACCACAACCCCATAGGTGTCATAAAAAGTGACTAATGTTTTAAAGGCAAAGATCTAGAGCCTTCACAGGCAGCAGCTTTTTCCATTGTTATGTTTATAACAGTGCAATCTCCAACCCGCCTGCCAAGCGTGGAGATTATGGCAATAACCTGCCCTTACATGGGAGAGGCCGTGCCTTTTCCGGATCTTACAAGATCCGTATTGGTAAACCGATATCAGTTGATGCATTCTCAAGATAACGAAGTCAAGTTACTGTCATTATTTGGTTCTCAAACTAGCGTTCTTTTCACATATTATTATATTAGACCTCACCGCAGCCGTCACCTCTCCACGGCAGTCGTCTCGTGACCACGGTGGGTGTAACCCTACCGAAACGTCGGGAAGACAAATCGAAAAGGTACGTCGCGTCCAAGTCCCGTCTAATATAATAATATTATTTGTCCTGTTTGAGTTTGAGTGTAAATCATGTGTTAAATAGAATAGCGGTCACGAAAATAGACTCACAGGTTTGTGAACGTAGAATGAGATTGAAAAGTGTATGAGGTCCACACAGCATTCCGCCATGACTTCGAACCACGTGCCTTGTTCTTTTACCGGTGAGGATCTGGAAATATTTAGCAATGCACTGGATTAACTTTTTTTAAGTTATGTACTATCAAACCAACTGAATGACACACAGAGGAACCATTCGATAGAAAGTAAAATAGAGACATCACATTACCTGACAAGAACAATAAATATGTTATGACACTGTGAAAGAGATCCACAGTGGGTCACAGTTCAGTTCAGAATCAGAAACAGAAATCATTTATTTTAAAACCGTTGTAGGTACATTGTAGGTGGTATTTGATTTAAAACAAGTTGGTTTAATGAGCAGTTTTCCAATAGGTATCTAAAGCATTCCTAAGCACTCCCTAGATGGCGCCCCGACAATTTTGGTAATTGATAATCACTTGAAATAGGTTCTTAGCAAAGAGGATATAAACACTGGATACGTGGTTTTGGATAATATTGTATTTATCAATAGTTTTCAACCATTTTAGACATTGTAATAAATTATTACTAACAGAAAAACATCAATTTGACTGAGTCAATTTGTTTCATGGACACTAGGATCAAGAATGAATGCAATACAAATCACAGATAATATGAAAGGTTTGTATTAAAATACATTTCATTGAACCTTTTGGTAAAAAATTACCAAAATTGTAGGAGCGCCAGAAATGGTACAAAGGGGTTGTACCATTTGATAACAATTTTGCTAGTAAGGTAAACGCAAATAAACATGAGGAAAGCTGCACATTCAGGTGACTGAATGTGTAACTGTAATCCAATCTGATCAGGTTTCCCTGGTAGCAGAGACTTGGAGATCAAATAGCAGTCGCTCTACTATAACTGCCTTGGAGTTGGACTGGGTTGGAGTGTTGCAAAGGGGTGCTGAGGAAAACAGACTTGGAAATGAAACGTTTTTTTTCAATTGAAACCTTTGGTATCCTCTAATCGAAGAGAGAGTTCATTAATACTGCAGTTTTATAGTATGTTCTCTCACCCTTCAATAACAGGATCCTCGACTAATATATTAGCTTCATGCTCAATAATTTGCAGCCCTGTGAGCTCTTTGGTTGCTTCGAGGCATGTCTTCAGCATTTTCTGTTGCTTTTTATAATCGTTTACCGACGGGCTTGCGTCGATACGCGGTAATATGTCCCCATCAGAGTCGGAACTGAAATATTCAAATTGGTTCTGTTAGCGCAGCCTATCACGATGGTAAATACGTAAAAATGAATGAGATAAAGTACGCAGTCATGGTAACGTTGTAATGAGTATCTTCGATGAGGAAACGTGATAAAAATTTAACTTATAAACAGTTTACCTATCTCCATCGTCACATACGTTCGCGCTGCTGTTTACGTTTAGGCGCGCATCTTCGATCCTGCCTTCGTAATACTGTAATTCTTGTAGTATGGTCTCTTTGCGACTAAGCAAAGCTTTCTGATTTTCACTCATTTTGGGGACTCATAAAAATACGCAAATCTATTTTATTTATCAACGTAAAACAAACCAAAATAAACAAAACGGCCGACATTCAACGGAACTTCTTTCAAATTTTTTTATTTTCTTTTCGGTTAAAAATTTCTGTGGCCTTGGAATCATAATAAGAAAAAGTTAAGCCATGGACTTATCATAGTTAAGCCAGTCGGAGCGTAGAGGGATTCTTGATCCTAGAGTCGGACCCGCTATGCTACCATAGAAATAATAGTATAATAAGAATAAATGAATGAATGAATGAATAACGCTTTATTGCTCAATCAAAAGTAGACAATGGGTACTTAAAATTAACAGCAGGAGAAGCAACAGGCGGCCTTATAGCTTCGTAAACTGTTGGCTATCGAATCCAAGTCAACGATGTCAATCCATCGCTTTTTGGGTCGCCCACGGGGCTTTTTTCCTGATACCGGCAGGTTCAGGCACCTATTTCCCATGTATCCCTGAGGCTTACACAACACGTGACCATACCACCGCAGGCGAGCCCCCTCGATACCTGCCACGGATATAGTCCTTAATACTCAATCGAGCCGAAAAAATCCTCACATCCACCGCAGCATTTTCATATCGATAGCGTGATGTTTGCAAACGCATTTCGTCAGCGCTGGTATGACTTTAACATAACTTATGGTAAAGGAGACAGTCTAAAATTTTCCTGACCACCAGCCGGCATAATGAGAGTTGTAATGGATAAAGCTTATAAAACGTAATGTCTTCTCGTAATTATTTAAATTCTTTAGCTAGCCAATTTATTTATATTAATGTTTAAAATATTACTAACTTGCTATGAAACGAACGCATTCTTGGCATGAAATTATGAACACACCCGAAAAAAGCTTTGGATGCACAAACTTATCTGACCCGGTGGCCAAAACTGGAACCAAGTGTCGCCATTTTAAAATGTCATGTCAATGCCATTAACAGCGACGCTGTCACTGGGTTAGATTAAGTTTGTGGCACTGCATAGACAGACAGGTAAAAAAATCCTAGGTTTGGACATTGACAATGACAGGCATGTCATTGTATTTGTCATACACTGCCACTAATGCCGAATGAAACTCCATACTCCGTTAGGAAGACCTGCCCTGTGGTTGTAATTTCTATGGCGATGATAGGCTGTGAGCGTGTTAATTAGCCATAATAATATATATTATGATGCTGGGGAATTGTAATTATTATTTTAGTTTCTTTTTGGCCACATCCGTCGGCCATTTTATGTAACAAAAGGTGTGTGTCACGCATTGTACGCATTTTTGCCGTTGAGCCCCTTTAAAGGAGTTTTCTTACAGAGCCATAAACTTGTCAGACCATGTGACAGCGTCGCTGTCACATGGCATTGGCATGACATTTCAAAATGACGAGACTTAATTCTAGTTTTGGCCATTGTGTCAGATAAGTTTTTTATTATGTAGTAAAAACCAAGGTTAAGCAATGCTAGTAATGCAGGGGAGCTGGATGGGTGACCATTTCGTATTTGAGGGTAGTCAAACGTTAGCACCGCAACGATTTGAAAACACGTTATGTGTGCCCCCTAATACCGTTGGCGAAGCGAGGTCGACCGAGGTGTTGTACACACCATGATTCTAAGGAAATCTAGTTCTTGTGCTAGTTGATTTTGGGCACATCCGTCAGCTATTTTATGTAACATCTAAAGGTATGTCACGTGGCACGCCGCATTACCAGTGTTTTCTCAAAGCGAGAACATTACACGCATTATTGAGCATAATGCCCTCTCCTCTTGAAAGGAGTTTTTTCTTTCCTCATTGATTTCTCTTCGCTATGACGAAAAAGACTTCTTACTCCGGGCGTAGAAGGAGTTTCTTCTTTCATCGTTTACTCTACGGCTTGTTCCAGTGCTGCATGAGTGTCGCGTGAGTGTTGCAGTTTTGCTAAAAATATCAAGTTTTCAAAAAATAATTGTGAAGAATTGGCTAGACTTAGATTTCTTTTTTCAACTGATTCGAGTTCCGTATTTTACATACTTCCGTTTTTCATTCACTTTGTACCGGCTGGATCTTAGTGAACACATTGTATGAACCGATAGACCCTATCCTTTGGCAACAAATGAAAACCGTAAGTTTGTAGATATTACATACCTATACCTAAAAATGTTGCTTAGCGCCACAACCTACGTTGCTCATAAACGGTTGGAAATTCGAAAAAGCGTGTGAAGCTAAATTTGTAGACAATTTTATAGGCTGTAATTTAGTAACCATTGAGTGGACCATAATCCCGTAGCACGCACTGTTTTCGAAACATTTAGAAAAAAAAAATTTACTTTTTGGACCCCCACAGAAAAAGCACTAAAGGTACAGCTGTAGATTTTTAGAAGCGTATTACCTACCATATGCCGCTATAAGGGAATGGAACGCGTTGCCTGCGAGTGTGTTCCCTGATCACTATAATCTGGACGCCTTCAAGGCTAGAGTGAATAGGCTGTTCCTAGACAGGCATGCTCCATCTTCGACCGTAGGTCACTTACCACCAGTGGCAGTCAAATGCCTAGATAGTATAAAATAAAATAAAAAACATTTCTGTTACAATACCTCATTAATTAGTTCTACTAATAAAACTATTTCTACCGCAGTAAATATCAAATTGTAAATTATGATTGCGCAGATTTCGCATTAGTTGGTCAAATTATGGTCATACACTAATAAAGTGGGATGAAATGACTCTATGGTAACTATCTCTTTCGGCTCGCTTTTTCAGTACATTGAGTATTCCAGTTGTACGTACGTAATACATATTATTTCGATGCGTGTTACATGGCATACCCTTAAATTTGACGTTTCAAAAGTTTGTTCGGATACACCCCATATAGTTTTCACATTCTCCTTAGAAAAGCGAATATCCGATTTTCGAACATTTTAGTACATACCTAACTGTCAAAACGCCTTGTAAATCCCAAAAACGAGTGTGCGTTTGGTATTAAAAACTATAGCATAATAACATCTAAATAACTTGCAATAATGTGAAATTACTACGTGCAATAATACTTAATAACATAAAAATTATTAGTCTAATTTAAGTAAGTAAGGAACCGGATTCCAATAAGAATTTTTGTACAAACTGCTTACAGTACTATACAAATTTCGTTACAATTAATTGTTTTGTTACACTTGTGAAGTTCAGAGTTCAAGTTTTCACACGTGATGAGACTGTAGTGTTTGTTAATTGGTGTGAACTGGGTGCTGAGTGTTGTTTCTATAACGAATTCTATCGTGTTATTGAGTCTCTTGATTAGATACTGTCAGTGGCATATCTCGCTGTGCATATCCTGTGAAATGGGGCAAACTGGCAGCGCCATGCCTGGTGAGTCGATAATTTGTATTCTAAACACACTCCCGGCCGTTCTAACTGGATTCTAATGAGCAAACATCGCCCTTCCGCTTCCTAACCTGCAAGTGAAGATTAGGCATACATGAGGCCTTATCACTACGATTGTGCCGTACACAAGCCTCTAACACGGAAATATAATAGTCTGTATAACAATTTTGTGTGTAATTAATCTATTTTCAATACCTACACAGATAAAATTGACAACATGTCAATGTAGACCCGTCTAGTACTAAGTTTATTGAATGAAGATTGATTGTAGTTCTGTTTCCTTCGTAGTAAATCGAATCTGTGACAAATTAACTATTTAACAAGTGGAGTCATACACCATTTAGCTGATCACGTATTGTCATTACGGTCAGGTGATCAACTAATTGCCTGAATTACTGTGCCTATTTAGCATCAATTTGATGATTTGTGGTCATGGAGTCTAATTTCATGCATACAATTTAATTTTGTAAAAACTTGTGGCTTCCCAAAAGTTTTCTCCGCTTTTCCTACCAGAAGAAATTCTCTTACTTATGGTGAAATATGCATCAAACTCTGTTATGTGGCTTTCTTTTTGAGAAGTTAGTGGATATACTTAAAATAATTTGATTGAAATTGTGATTAAAATCAAGTTATCGTTTTTAGATCAATGATTTTAATCAGTACCTTTTTATTGCATCCACATTATCCTAAATGTGTCAAGGGAATTTCCCTGACATACTTTACGCCACACACACACCTGTGAAATGATAGTTTAGAAATGCTTTAATCAACTTACTTTGCTGGCTCAGCAACCAATTCGCCATTTTTCCCTATCCTGCGCTTTAATCAAGCAACTGCTAAATACAGTTGCACAAGAAATAGATTAGGCACCGTAAAGGCGGTCTAGTTAGTCTTCCTTTTGTAGAAACTCAATTGGAACAAATTACAATATCAATAAACAATAAAACAGCTTCTATGTGACTGTGGTGAATTAATATTTAAAAATTGTATGTTGTATTTTTTTATTAACAATAACTGCAAGCCAACAGTTGTTTACAACTGCCTGCCTGATAAACAATAATAATAATAATAAGTACAAAACGGACGCGTCGAAAATGGACTGAAGACATAAACAGGTTTCATATTGCGTACGTGTTACTCAATTACCAAAATGGAGACCAACACTAAGGAATATCTAGATCAATTATGCTTGATCTCCCACGATACACGTTTATACAGTTAGAAAAGGCGGAGATATTAAACACTTGCCGAATAGTCAGAAAGTTTTTACAACCTAATACAACCTACTTGGCTTTGGCCCGTAACAATCATCTAACCAGTTCACTTTGTGATGTGAGATCCAAAAAGGAAAAGACAAAATAATAATAATAATAATAACCGACTAACAAATAAAAAAATAAGAATAATCAAAATCTGATTTAAATGAAATTATAAATCCAATTTTGATCATTAATTAATTATGATTTTTATTAACCCTTTAATAGACACTAGGGTAACAAAAAGGAATAAATAAAATAAATATAAATAAATATTCGTGGACAAATTCACACAGCGCCATCTAGCCCCAAACTAAACTAAGCGAATGCTATGGGTGCTAGATAACTGATATACTACTTAAATACTTTTAAATACATACTTATTACACATAGAACACCCAGACCCGTAACAGAAATTAAAATTCATTATTTCTATTTCTGCTCGGCCGGGAATCGAACCCGGGACCTCTGCGGTGCGACCAACCAACAACCAACTGAACCGCTCAGGTCGTATACGTACGTGTACTTCCAAAATTATTACCATGCCTACGGCACCAGAGGGCCTAGTGTGAGTTTCGTCTCGATTTTACTTTACTATCGCGTTTGCGTTTACGTGAAAATTAGTATGAAAAAATATATAGCGCCGCCTAGTGGTACGTAAATGAAGTTTTTTTCTTCATACTAATTTCGACTTAAGTAAAATCGAAGCGGAACTCACACTAGGCCCTCTGTAGCCGTATTCACAATGATTCGAAACCGTTTCCGAACGATTCGACACGAAATTCGTGAGTGGCGAATCCGTGTTCATCGATTCGAAAACTGTTATTCAGAATTCTGATGGATTCCACGGAAACTGTACTCTCTATAACATATGAAAATTTCATCAAAATTAACTGAAACCACATTTTCCTAAGACGATTTCCGAGCCATTGTGAATACGGCTACAGGTTTCATTGGCACCTTCTAGATGCTTGGCATCCAACGAAGGTACGGGCGTCGCCCTTTTTACCGCGTTCGTGCAAGATATGGAAGTCCCGAAGTCTTTTCATTGCGCTATTTGGTACATGAGGTTATTTAAAAGGCAAGTGCGCGAGCATGTAGAAGATGTGGAATGAGCTCCCTCCCGAAGTCTTTCATATTCATATTCATTTATTCGTAGTAATAATCATATATCGTCATTTAAAATAGTTTCATGAATAGAATTAAGTATCTACTAATAGTTGATGTCAATGTTAAAAACAATTAATTCAATAGTATCAAATTATCATGATTCGAAATCGTCAAGAATTAAATTAGTATTATAATATCAAATAACTTTCCTTTACTATAACATGGGGTTCTTCAAAAGACAAGTCTACAGGAACCTCAAACGCCGGCACCGCATCCGCTCCACTTTGGTTTATGAGGTGGTAGGACTGTCATGCCTGAGGAGTCCGCCAGGGTGAGTACCACCGCCTTATCTACTGCCGCCAAGCAACAATGCTTGCATTGTTGTGTTCCGGTTTGACAGATAAGGTAGCCAGCGCAATGAGGAGTTTTCCAGTAGGTATCTAAAGCATTCTTAACCACTCACTAGATGGCGCCCCGACAATTTTGGTAATTGATAATCGCTTGAAATAGGTTCTTAGCAAAGAGGATATAAACACTGGGTACGTTATATTGGATAAATGTATTTATCAATAGTTTTAAACCATTTTAGAGGTTGTAATAATAATGGAACATAGTGCCAACTTATATAAATATTTCTTTATACAGTTCTTTCAACCTTTAACAGTTATGTTTATATTAATAAACATTTAATTTTTATGTTTAGTATTAGTTAGTTGCATGAAATCACTGCCACCATCATACAGATTATAAAAAGATTACCAAAATTGTAGGAGCGCCAACTATTGATGATTTTTGAAACCAACTATCAATACCTACTGGAAAACTCCTCATTACACGCATGAGGCATTTCATCTTAGTCTTCACAGTGACAACGCACCTGCGTTTCTGTATTTTTGTTGCGTACAACCTAAATGCATGAATCGTAAATGTTATGGGCGACAGTTACCGCTTACCATCAGGTGGGCTGTCTGCTCGTTTGTCACTGTGTAGAATAAAAAAAAGGAGTCCTGGACGACGGTGGCCACTTTCCATCAGGTGGTTCGTCCGTGTGCCTCCCTAGTTAATAAAAAAAATACTCAATTTAAAACTCTTTAGAAGCACCTAATTCTTGTGGCTTTTATTTGTTTCAAACCATAAATCACTATCTATTTATCTAAGTATCTTTGTCATTCCATTTTGTTCGATTCTAGCCAAACCTTTATGCTGTAGAAGTTAAGGCTGAATATTTCACCTCCTTCGCCTTTAGGTATTCACAAAGACATTTAAAAAGGAGACTCGAGTTACTTTGAATATCGAATGCGACCGTCCACACAACAACCGCATTTCTTAGCAGGATAATACAGCCCATATTCGTACGAGGTTGTGTTTAAATTGCGAACAGCTGACAATCAGCTGGTGAATGCCGGTCTACCTGTCATTCTTCTATTTTATTTTTTTACTTTATTTTTTATTTGCGCAAAGCGCACGTGCAGAGACAAAATTCTATACAGCCTATGCAAAATGGACATTGGTTGGCGAGGATGCGTTATGCACTTTATTTTAAGGTTGATAGGGGCCAAAGTCGCGTACGTCATCCTTGCGTAACGATCTTAAATGTGACAAAGGATTTTTTTCCAACTCCTACATACAGCCGAATGCATCGGTACGTACCTGCTTTAGAAAATCAGCTGATTCATTCGGTATCGATCATATGTTTCTTGTGATCGTTCTCACGGTATGTTTATATTACTATTATCGTCGAAACTTTCTTAGGAGCGTCGGTGGCCTAGTGGTCAAGGTATCCGACTCGTAAGCTGGAGGTAGCGGGTTCGAATCCCACTGCCGCCATGTACCAATGACTCTGAGTTATGTACATTACTTGAATACTAACCGATGCTCGAATACTTACGGTCAGGGACAACAGTGATGACACCTGCAAATTCAGGCGACTGGATGTGTAACCATGAACCAATCTGGTTAGATTCCCCTGGTAGCAGGTTCATGGAGGTCAGATGGTAGAAGCTCCACTGCATTTACCTGATCTGCCAAATCCTGGATCATGGTCAAGGCCGGGACATGATTTTACCGCATTTATGCAACCAGTTTAGTGAGAATCCGTCCCATTCTCAAACGTAACCATGAACCAATCTGGTTAGATGAAAATTCTCCTGGTAGCAGTATGACGGTAGTCAGATGGCAGTTGCTCCATTGTAATTCCAAATCCGCGAGTCTTTAATAAACTACCGATAAATATACGCGGGAGCAAGAATGAGTACGGCTTCCTCAAAAGATTAAAAACAATGTAATTAAAAAAGCATACTATTCTGTAAAAGAGTTCATTGATGAGTGATGCCCTTCATTCTCCTCCGCTGTAATGGCTTTGTGGTTGTGTTGACATCTATTGAAATCGATTATTTTATTCGACATATTTATTTTTTTATGTATTTTGACATTTTATTGTAATTGATTACATTGATTTCATAATTATTTTAATATTTTTAAGTTGACATTATTATAAATAATTTTGACATTACTATTATAATTACTCGATTTTTTTAATTGGACATGCCAATGATTGATATTCGTAATCTTATTATTTCAATTGTATTTTGATTGTTAAAATTTACTGTTGTTAATTTTATATCATTTATTAATATGACGATGTATGTATAATACTATAAAGAAATATGAATATGAATAATTACCATCTTCGGCCGCATCGTCACTTACCGCCAGGTGAGATGGCGGTAGGGTTGCCACCCGTACTATAATATATAGTATCGTACTATATTTTAGACAGTTGTACTATAGATTATAGAAAAACAATATAGTACGAAAAGCACTATATTTTAATCTATAATACAACTGTCGAACGTTTTTATATTAAATTGTAACAGGAGCACATCCCCGGAAAGTTTCAAAAGGAAACATTCATCGTTACGCTTTGTTCCTGTAGGGGTAGGAAGAAACCACATTGTTCCATTTGTTGGTCAAAGCCAATAATAGCTACCAAAAATATATATGGAGTAATTATTAAGTACCTAATAATAGAAATAAATGCGTACTATATTTTTACATAAATTTCCTAAAGTACTATTTATTTTTGATATTAAAAAAGAAAAATACTATTTTTCTCCAAAAAAAGGTGGCAACCCTAGATGGCGGTCAAATGCCTGGCTAGGCTAATTAAAATTAAACTTTTTCTTTTCAATACTGTCACGGGGTGCCAGCTGGTTCCCGGGACTGTTCAACAAGTCCCAGGGTCTCCAGCGGACCTTGGTTGACATCGTTTCGCGAACAGAATTTGTTTATTCATAATTTCAATTATAAATTCATTTGTGGTAGAGCTCGTCTAATCTAAAATGACGCGCCCCACTATCGCATTAACGCACTCAAGCAAGTTTAAAATATGGACGCAATACATACATATACAAATGCCGTTGTAATTGGTCATTCAGTTGCCGGTAAGATTCAAACGTAGGCGCACGCGTCGTTCATTGGCTCCCACACAGATGAAGTGTCGTTATCAATATTTGCACTCACACATCGAAATCAACTAACTAAGTAGTGGGGCGCGTCATTTTAGACTAGACCAGCTCTACCCAGGTTATACAGTTGTAAGGTACACTTTAAGTAAAATGGAGCCTCTGCGACCTGCTATCGGCGTACAAATTTTAGATACATGATTGAATTTTCGAAATTGAATAATGTCATTCTTCAAATTTAAAAATTATTTACAAACATTTTAAAATTATTCATCTTAAGTATTATAAAAACATCGTTATAAAATTTGATTTTTACCTATTCTACACTATTAACAATTAAAGATGTCAACAGTAGATAGTGTCAAATAATAATTCAAATGTCAAGAAAAAAATAATGTCAATTTATATTAAAAAATCAATTAAAAGTCATAGGTACTAAAATAAATAATTAAATTTAACCATAAATTATTAACAATATCTACAATAATCAACCATGTCGAAATATTGAAAAGCCAATTATAAAATATGTCAAAATTAATTCAATTGCATTACAATATGTCGTCTAATCAGGTACATTTACTGAGAGAAAATATTATTTACGTTCATTACACGCCAAAAAGAACTCCTCAACAGTATATAGCGCATTTGGAGACCCACCTCACGAGTGGCAAGCTCGTTGCAGTGTTTACGTTCGACTAGCCTCAAAACAGGAAATGGTCACCCATCCAGTTACCAGCATCGATGGTTATCGGCTTCGCAAGCACGTTGCCTTGCCTTGTACTCGTATACTACCTAACGTAACCCACAGAAAACCTCAAATATCTTCACTACTGAACCGATTTTAAACAAATAAATAATCGTGAACAAATTCACACAACGCCATCTAGCCCCAAAGTAAGCAAAGCTTGTGTTATGGGTGCTAGATAACTGATAAATTACTTATATACTTTTAAATACCTACTTATTCATATTATTTTGATGAAACGAAGATGTGAACCATCAAATAAGCTGGCTGTTTTCAACACGCCCCTTTCCCGACGGAGGTCAAAATTCGTCCCTTCAACCCAGGTAAACGTTTAGACACCGCTCCACTCTGGCGTTTCCCTTCACAGCTGAGCTGACAGCTGTTGCGTGTAATAATGGTGGGCTATGTTGTCTGAATAAGGAAGAAAGGTACGGAGAAATTTTCGTAAAAAAGGCACGGTTAGTAATTTATTGTACGTCTTCACGTTTATGTAAAGTTTTTTGTAACCAGTTTTTATGTGTAAAGTGGCAAACAAGCTTACGGCCGGCCTGATGGTAAGCAGTCACCGCAGCCTATGGACGTTAAATTTAAGAGTTAAGAGAGATGGGGCATGAAGGGGTATCCCGTTCGAATCCCTAGGATCCATCGATGGGACTCCACAGATTCATTTTCTCTTTTTCGATCCACTGGTTAACCAATAACATAATTTCTGCCTAACATCGGCAATCAAGCAGAAGCAGTTTAATCGACAATGTTCTTAGCTTTGTCTTATTAAAATTGACTGAATAGTGAAATGGGATCGTCGGTCGCTTACCGGGTTCGAATCCAACTGTGGTCATGTACCAATGACTCTTTTCTGAGTTATGTACATTAGTTGAATACTAACTGATGCTCTTACGGTGAGATACAGTCGTCTCAATGTGCAGGTTTCATCCCGATGTTTTCTCTCACCGTAAGAGCATCGGTTAGTGTTCAACTAATGTACATAACTCAGAAAAGAGTTATTGGTACAAGGCAGCAGTGAGATTCGAACCCGGTACCTATCGCTTGCGAGTCGTATACCGTAACTACTTGGCCATCGACGCCCCTGTAATACTTACTCGCCTGTTTTTTTATGTTATACGGCAGACAAACAGACAAGCGGGCCAACTCTATTTGTCGCCTTCTTTTTTGAATCTTTGGCTGTATATAGGAGCTCCCTTTTTACGGCGTTCTATTATTAAAAACGTTATCTGCTTTGGTACCTACTATAGGCTTTCTGATAAAAATCGGTTTATATTGCTACCTACTTAATGAAGAACAAAGAAAAGTATTATGCCACTGAAGACAACGCCCGTTCTTATATCGAAATATCTGTTTGTTTCCATTAGGAAAGCCGTAAAGAGCTTTATGATTAAACATTTATAGACTGTGAGGGAGCCGTAGGTTATCCTACGTCATCGAGTAAAGCTTGTCTAAGCTGAAATGACGCGCCCCACTACTTAATTAGTTGATTTCGACGTGTGAGTGCAAATATTAATAACGACACTGCATCTGTGTGGGAGCGTCGACTGCTCCAAGCGAACGACGCGTGCTCCTACGTTTGAGTCTCACCGGCAAGTGAATGACCAATTACAACGGCATTTGTATATGTATTGCGTCCATATTTCGAAATTTGCTTGTGTGCGTTAATGCGATAGTGGGGCGCGGCATTTCAGCTTAGACGAGCTTTACAAGAAAAATTCCACTTTGTAGCCATAGTAGAGGTTCAGGAGACCCACAAAACGTTGGTCTGCCCGTGCGCACATTTCTGTCTCAATTTCTGTAAAGGTTCGAAGAGATCGCTTATGGCGATAAGGCCGCCTTTTGCTTCCTTGTTGTTGTAAGTGATTAATATTGTAATATTTTATGAGCAATGTAGTGTTTGTTGGCCGTGTGGTGTCCGGCAGAGTTTCTAGCACCAACCACTTACACTTATGGGTGTCGTACAAGGCGACTAATGTTTTCGAGGCAAAAGATCAAGAGTCTCCGTAGTCTGGAAAATGGGCAGCAGTATTTCCATTGTTATATTGAAACACTGCGATCTCCAACCCGCCTGCCGAGCGTGGAGATTATGACAATAACCTCCCCTTTCGTGGGAGAGGCCCTAAGTCCTGCAGTGGACTGTTACGGGCTGTGATGATGATAGTGTTTATTTATCTATCTATAACTTAGAAAAAGTCATCAGTATACATGGTACTGGGGCGTAATTCTCGCGCTGTGACATCTCAAATTCGATACTTTCCCCAGCCAAGTAACTGTATGAAAACGTCACTGAAATTGGTCTTCGACTATATACGACTGTTGAAGATAGTTGGGAAAATATGTTTTGGCTGCAATAGACGTTTGAATGTCATTGTTAATGGAGATATGTGGCTAGAAAAAAATGTCGAATTCGGTATGTCACAGCGCGAGAATTAGGGCCCTGGGGATTGAACTCGCTACCTCTCGTTTTCGAGCCCGACACCCAGCCATTAAGCCACCGACTCTCCTAAGTACTGTCTACAGGTAAAGGTTGTCTGTGAGAGATCGCTTAAGGCGATAAGGCCGCCTTTGCGCGCATGTATATTATGTTGATTCTTGTAATATGTGTGTGTTTTTACTTACTTACATAGACCCTCTGTTGGTCACGACGGAAGGTTCGAAAGAACGTTTCTCGCTCGTACGATTCGGATGTGGAATTAGCTCCCAGCCAGTGTTTCCTTTGGACTATGACATGGGATCGTTCAAGAGGTATATTAGAGGTCTCTTCAGAGGCGGGCAACGCATTCGTGACGCCCCTGGTGTTGCTGATGTCCATAGGCGGCGGTGACCACGCACCATCAGGTGGCCCGCTTGCCTGTTTGTCTGCCTATAACATCACAAAAATACGGACTTACGTAAACTACGGCCGAATTTCCAACCATGACTCCTCTAGGTTGATGAATCAGCCGCGAAGCTTTTCGTATACTTTACCACTTAGCTTAAAAGCTCTGACTAACTGTACGTTTGTGTTACACGCGTTGGAGCTTTTGTTCAATTTTGAGTCATGAAGTAATGGCAGATTGAAGTGTGGAGCATTTTAACATTAATGGGCATCTAAGCAATAAGTGATTGAAGTACGCTACGCTTTATTGTGAGTAATATTTTTAAACCCACTATCTCTGATATAGTAGTATCATTAGTTGAATAGTAACCGATGCTCTTACGGTGAGGGAAGACTGAATGTGTAACCATGATATAATCTGGTTTCCCCTGGTAGCAGAGTCACGGAGGTCAGATGGCAGTCGCTCTACTGTAACTAACTGATCTGCCAAAAAAATATGAACATCTGAAAACGATACTTCGTTCATGAATCATAGGCGTAGGAAGGGGGGTGGCCGGGTGGGCCGTGCCTACCCCAGAATGGTCTAGTGCCCACCCCAGGATGTACCGTATGTACATATGTATATAAAAACTTCATACAAACATAATTTCAATCAGATACAACCCAGGAATTCTCAGGTGCCATGCCCACTCTGGAAAGTAGCCCTAGATACGCTAATGTCATGAATACTGATTTAACTAAATTCTGCATTTTGGTGGCTTTTGGATCTGGTTTGACATATCGAAAACAAACTTCTTACATTCAAAAATTCAAAATTTCAACTATATTCAAATTTGACACTCGACGCGTCCCGCCCGCTGATTGGTCGGCTGCCACGCGCCGTCGCGTGCCTCCGTGACAGATGCGGCGGGAATCGAGACCTTTTTTCTTCTTTTTTTTTTACTTCTTTGTTCCGCGCGCTCAGTGGCCAGGCTTCGTTGCATACAGCCGGCGGCGGCTGCGTTTTGCACATTACGCCTATTGTCTTAGCTGATTAAATATATTTGATCGCAGATCGCGCTGTATCGAATGCGTTTTGTTGCTGCGAGTAAGTTTTAAAGGTTAATGATTATTTTGATACATGTATGTTACCACGTCTTAATTCCAAAGGAGTGGACACGGACTACGGTCCTGACAAACCTCTAGATTACTTTGATTAGTTGATATTATTACGGTATCTGGATTGAGAGCGCCGTCGCACAGTGATTCAGATTTGAAAAAAAATACACAGTAAAAAAAGTCATAATTCTGACAAAAAAAATTGTTACCGATAGGAAATCTGATTTACAACAACATTTGTCATGTTAACTTTTTCGATTTTCTTTTTGTTGTAAATCGGATTTCCTACCGGTAGCAATTTTTTTTGACAAAATTATGACTTTTTTTGCTATGTCCATTTTTTTTCAAATCTGAATCACTGTGCTGCGGCCGAGTGGTGAAGGTATCCGACTCGTCAGCGAGAGGTACCGGGTTCGAATCCCACTGCGGCCATGGACTCTTTTCTAAATTATGTACATAGTTGAATACTAACCGACGCTCTTACAGTGAGGGAAAACATCGTCATGAAACTTGAACATTCATGCGACTGAATGTGTAACCATGATCCTAACTATTCAGGCTCCCCTGGTAGCAGGGTCACGGAGGTCGGATGGCAGTCGCTCCACTGTAATTATCTGATCTGCCAAATCCTGAATCATGGTTAAGGCGGACCCCGGGCCCTCGTGCGCGAGAGCACGACCGTTACATTAAAGCCATTACTTTATAATACACATGCATTGGTAACATATAAAAATAACATATCGAACCGATTATAATCGCACAGTTGCCGGGTGCATTCCCCGGGAGTCGCGACAAAGTGCGTCCAGCCTTATTGGCGGACAACCTAGCTGTATTGCCACGGACTTGTCAACTTTTAGACGCGATATACCAACGTTTGGTAATACCAAGTGGCCGTGTGGTGTCCGGCAGAGTAGAATAGCACCAACCCCTTACACTCATGGGTATCGTACAAGGCGACTAATGTTTTCGAGGCAAAAGATCAAGAGTCTCCGTAGTCTAGAAAATGGGCAGCAGCATTTTCCATTGTTATATTTAAACACTGTGATCTCCAACCCGCCTGCCAAGCGTGGAGATTATGGCAATAACCTCCCCTTTCGTGGAAGAGGCCCTAAGTCCTGCAGTGGACTGTTACGGGCTGTGACGACGATACCAACGTTTTGACCGCCATCTCACCTGGTGGTATAACCCGCGTCACGTAAGTACAGACTTGTCAAATGGCAGTGGAGGGGATTTCGCGCAGGCAATCGTATGCAGCGCAAGTCGAACCACGTGACCCGCCAAGGCTCTTCTTCTTATTTCACACTAAGTGACGAAGCGGCCGAAGATGGAGCATGCCTCGCCTGTCTAGGAACAGCCTATTTACTCTAGCCTTATTGATGGCGTAGCCATCCATATCTTTATTTTTTATGTCACCGAATAACCAGACTAGATCGCGGTGCTCGTAGAATATAATGGAAATTGGAACACGGACCGATGCGTAAGTGTGAATAAGGGCTAATTTTGATAGATTTCTTTAACTGGACTGTCGAACAGGAGCCTTACCATGAGCTCTTATAGCAGGACCTAAACAGAACTGCCCGGCTTAGAACGAGACAGCGCTATACGTGTGACATAAGCTTGTCTCGTTCTAACCGAAAGCAATTCTGTTTAGGTCCTGTTATAAGAGTTCATGGTAAGGCCTCTGTAGGCCTAGCACAAGTTGATCTCGCGCGCGATTAGCGAGAAACGCGCGACTTAGATATTGCTATCTCTTTCGTCTTAGTATTGAGAGAAAGAGACAAACGCTCTCTCGCAGCGTGAGCTTTGTCGCGGACACACTTGTGTTAGGGCCACTGTTCAGTTAAAAAAAGTTGGCCCGCGGACCAAAACCACGATCCAAGTAGTTGGTCTGTGTTAAACACCTGCTTTCTGCTGGCCTCTCGCAATACAGCAGCCGATACTGTATTTAATGTGTTGAGAGCGTCGATGGCCTACTGGTTAAGGGGACCGACTCGTAAACGAGAGGTCCCGGGTTCGATTCCAAGTGCCACCAGGTACCAATGACTCTTTTCTGAGTTATGTACATTAGTTAAATTCTAACCGATGCTCTTACGGTGAGGGAAAACATCGCTATGAAAGCACATTCAGGTGAATGAACCATGAACCAATCTGGTCAGGTTCCCCTGGTAATAGGGTCACGGAGGCCAGGTGGCAGTTGCTGCACTGTAATTAGTAATTACCTGATCTGCCAAATCCTGAATTATGGTTAAGGCGGACCCCGGGCCCTCGTGCGCGAGAGCACGACCGATACATTAATGCCGAAATGAAAATACATTAGAAAATTTTATTGAAGAATATTTTCTTGTTACGTTTTCTTTTCAGAACTCGTTTTTTTCGTAGTCGGGTTTTAGCTTTTAACTATGCCACTAAATAGATAAGCCTACTATTGAACACTTTGTACGCTTGTTTGTTACAACTAGTGTCATGCAAGAAGAGACTTGGCGGGTCACGTGGTTCGACTTGCTTAGTAGGCGATTATAACCCGCGCCACGAAAGAAGAGACTTGTCAAATGGCAGTGGAGGGGATTTCGCGCAGGTGATCGTATGCAGCGCAAGTCGAACCACGTGACCCGCCAAGTCTCTTCTTATTTGACACTAGCTATGCCTGCGCGAAATCGCCTCCACTGCCATTGACAAGTCTCTTCTTTCGTGACGCAGGTTGTAACACTTTATCATTTTACTGCGGCGAATCTAAAGACGAACTTTATTCGTCTTTTTATTCAACATAAAAAGAAGAATTAACTTAGCTTCTGCTTTCGCTTAACTGTAGCGATTACACCAACACGTCATAAAAAATGTATAGAGATGGCGATAACGTTTATTCAAATAAGGTTATGTTACTTGATCGAGATAAAAAAAAATCTCCAGTTCGATGTTCGAAATTTTTTTTTAAATTTCGAAACACGCGCTCTTTACAAAAAATATCTCCCGTTCGATTCGGAATTAAAAAAAAAAACTTTTTTTTCCTTTATCGTTCAAAGTTCGGCGCGTGCGCAGCCCCCGCCGAAAGCGACTTCCGCTTCCGGCACATGTCACGCGCGCATATGGCTATCGATTATTATTATGAAGTGTTATTAGAATAGCTTTTTTCCCCCCGTTAGTGGAGTGGAGAGGTCCCCTTGAGAGTGCGATATCGACATGAGATTAAGAAAAAAAATTTTTTTTTAGCTATATTTACCTCAATAATACATAACTTGACCCGGTTCAGTTGGTTAACATGCCGGTCGCCACGCAGAGGTCCCGGGTTCGAATCCCGGCCGAGCAGAAATTGAACCGTAGAATTTTAATTTCTGTTACGGGTCTGGGTGTAGTATGTAGTTAGTAATATTTCAAAAAACTATATTCGTAGTTTATCAGTTATCTAACACCCATAACACAAGCTTTGTGAATTGTCCAAGCATATTCATTATTATTTATTTTGATAGTAATATTACAAGCTTCTATTAACCTCACTTGTAATGTATCCCCCACCCAGTACCACTTCTTCTGAAGTTTTCTGGCTGAAATTTGGCACATACTTTTGGTTCTCATGACAATTAATATGGTAACATTACGCTGGTCTATTGATGGAGTCGAAAGGTGGTTGGAATCACTTTATTATATTAAATACTTACTTACATAAAGCTCACGCCTCTGTCCCTCAGGTGGGGTAGGCAGAGACTATGGACGGCCACTTTGCTCTGTCCTGGCACAACTCCCTAGCTTCCCACATATAAAGAAAGAAAGAAAGAAGACATTTATTACACATAGACACGATAATTAGGTACAACAACAACAAGAAATAAGCGTAAAAAAAAATGTATTTACCTAGTTAACTATTCCCAGTGGCATTGTTTAAACTCCGTGTCGCGGCTTCCAGTGCAACTGGACCCCCTCAGCATGATGTTGTGGCCGCTTGACGCGTACCACAACGCTGGTTTTCAGTGGGCCCACCTACCACCCGGAAACACCGCACAGTCAGCAATATATCTACAACTCTTTTCATATGTCTCCTTTTATTCTTTCCACTTCGGACCCCAACCTTATTGAGAACATTACAGCTGGTCTAGCCATCTTTGACAGCTTGCGTGATGCGTGTATGGTAGAAAATTGACAGCTCGAAGTTCGACTGTTTCTACCAACATCTACATTGACTCTGATTGTGTAGGATCATCCGCCAATCCGCCTCCTTTGTACACCTAAACTACGTGAATTGTCTATGGACCAAGAATTTCTACCACAAACAGCTTATGTCAGATAACGTTAGCTTATGTCAAATCCCATACATTTTTTCTACCATAACGATTGTAGATTAAAGCAACCTCTTGGGTAAGGCCGCTGATCAGTCAATGCTTTTCGGGGTCGTGGAGCTTGATAAAATATAGCCTATGTGCTATACTGGGCTATAAGCTATATTGCTGCCAAATTTCATCAAAATCCGTTCAGTAAGTTTTTGCCTGGAAGAAACAAACATCCTTACAAACTTAGCAGGATTAAGCCAAACATAATTATTATTAAATAAATTCACAAAGCTATATGACATGTCAGATGTTTTACAGTTAGAAGTATTTCCAATAAAATGGTACATTTAATTGACATCAAAAGGTGCGTATCCAATAGCACGGTCGTTAGTTAAGCAATTTTGACCTTTAACGCGTTAATTTTACAGTTTAAAACGCTTCCAAGACAGACGGGATCGGACGGGACAAAGAAATGTGACGATACAAACTTAGTTTTGCTGCCGTATTTTAACTATTTGCTTTAGTTATTCGCCATTGGACCGCAAATGTAAGTTTGTGGACCAATTCGTCTGGCAAATTTCCTTTTGCGGTCGCTCCCCTTCAAAAGTGTAAGGAAGCTGTTTCACCGCGGCCGCAAAGTTAGTTTTGTAATTTGAAAGGTGAACGATGCTTTTTTTTTTTCATTATAATTGTAGGCTCTGGAAAGTTTGTGGCAAAGGTGGCCCGTGCCATCTTCCAGTTTAACTTTTTTTTTATAGCACGCGTGCCCTGCAACATGCGTATAATAGTTTTAATTTCTAACTGTAGAGGTGAGGCAGATGGGGTTGTGTATATTAGTGCCTTTGTCGTGTCGGAAACGCGAAAAAAAGACATTTGCAGAATTTTATGCAGAAGGCGTTGGGTGTGGATGACTTTCTAACAAAAAATATAATTTTAAATTTTGAATTTGTTTTGTTATACCCCTGGTATACGGCATGGCCGTGTGGTGTCCGGCAGAGTAGAATAGCACCAACACCTTACACTCGTGGGTGTCGTACACGGCGACTAATGTTTCCGAGGAAAAATAGCTAGTCTCCGTAGGCTGGAAAATGGGCAGCAGCGTTTTCCATTGTTATATTTACAACACTGCGATCTCCAACCCGCCTGCCAAGCGTGGAGATTATGGCAATAACCTCCCCTTTCGTGGGAGTGGCCCTTAGTCCTGCAGTGGACTGTTACGGGCTGTGATGATGATGATGATGATGACCCCTGGTATTGCGAGTACATCCGTAGAAGCCTTGGCGTGATAGATATTTCGGATGAGATCGAAGAGGCACTGCGCTGGTTTGGTCACGTATTGCGGACGCCCCAGGGATACGTGGGGAATAGGTGCCCAAACCTGCCAGTATCAGGAAAGAGGTTCCGCGGGAGACCCAACAAACTGCCTGCTGGGGACTGTTTACCATCAAGCAAACCGTAGATAAGCTTGTTTGCCACCTCCGCGCGCTTTGGTTCATCATCACAGCCCATCAACAGTCCACTGCAGGAGTTAGGGCCTCTCCCACGAAAGGGGAGGTTATTGCCATAATCTCCACGCTTGGCAGGCGGGTTGAAGATCGCAGTGTTGTAAATATAACAATGGAAAACGCTGCTGCCCATTTTCCAGCCTACAGAGACTCTAGATCTTGGTCTTGAAAACATTAGTCGCCTTGTACGATACCCACGAGTGTAAGGGGTTGGTGCTATTCTACTCTGCCGGACACCACACGTTTTGGTTGCTACCTTTATAATGCGTACTGCTAAGGAATGGAACACGTTGCCTGCGAGTGTGTTCCCTAATCATTAAACTCTGGACGCCTTCAAGGCTAGAGTGAACAGGCTCTTCCTAAACAGGCATGCTCCATCTTCGGCCGCATCGTCACTTACCACCAGGTGAGATGGCGGTCAAATGCCTTGCTAATCAAAAATAAAAATAAAATCGAACATGGTGGGTATATTTGTAATGAAACCATAACTCTAACACACTTGTTTCGAAGATATTATACTGTTCCTATTGACGGTCGTACTATTGTACGTAGGTAATAATTATGTTTTTATTGACAGTCGTACTATTGTACCTATATAATTTTATATTATTATTATTTTTTTAGGTCGTTACCTCTCAGTACATGGTACTGGTTAACTAATACCACGGGCCAAAGCCAAGTGGATGGCATGCTATAACATAGTAATGTTAAGGACTGCCAGTAGGCACTTGGGGATGTGGGCTACTCGTATTTTGTACGAAAATCCTTACTATCCTACAGGTATTTAAGATAGCAGCTTTCTGGAGTAAGGAATACGTGAAATTGGGTAGGGCTAGAGTCTCTAATGACTGATGCAGCTGCTTGGGAATTACACCGGTGGTAGAGAGCACTACGGGTACTATAGCTGCCCTTTGGAGTTTCCAGAGACGGACAATTTCGTCTCTAAGGACTATGTACTTGGTCATCTTTTCTGCTGTGTTTTGGAGATTGTGCGAATTCGGAATAGCTATATCTATCAGTTGTGCTGTTTTGTTTGATTTATCAATAAGTGTAATATCCGGTCTGTTATAGTGAACAGTTCTGTCAGTAAGGATGGCCCTGTCAAAATAAAGTTTGTGAGTTGAATTTTCCAGTACGGTATCGGGACTATATGGACTAATCATATTATTATTATTGTTCTAATATGGGTGTAAAATAAATGAAATAAAAAAAATTACGAAACTTCAAACTACGGACTTAGACAGTAGCCCCAAGCCTATCTTTGGCATCTTGTCCAAATTGATCTTTTGACCGCTAAACTGCTTTAATGACTAATTAACTCCGGAGACGGGTTAACTGCTTCCTTTGGACCACTCAGTTGCATCTGCCTTCGGTTCCTGTCCAGTCCTTTATTGGACTGTGAAGGCGCCATAGGGCCTACGTCATCGTGGACATGAAAAACTCCACTTTGTAGCGATAATCGACGTTTAGGAGACACACGAAACGTTGGTCTGCCCATGCGCAACCTGGCACAAAAATTTTTGTTTACGCAAAATTCGACTTTTCGTAACGATAGTATTAACGTATCCTGTTGTGTGTATTCTATAAGTAAAAGATACTGGTCTGCTTTTTTTTATTCGTTTAGGATCGCTAACAATTTCTGCATATCTTTATATATATAATTCTTCTGTGAGTGTGTATGTCACTGAACTTCTCTCAAACGACTGGACCGATTTTGATGAAATTTTTTGTGTGTGTTCAAGGGGATCTGGGAATGGTTTAGATTCACAATTTTGTAAAAAAAGTTTGAAATTTTCAAATTAAAGACGTGTAGACAGGACAACGTCTGTCGGGTCCGCTAGTAATAATAAATAAATAATCGTGGACAAAGTCACACAGCGCCATCTAGCCCCAAAGTAAGCAAAGCGTGTGTTATGGGTGCTAGATAACTGATGAACTACTTATATACTTTTACTTAATACATACTTATTATACATAGAACACCCAGACCCGTAACAGAAATTAAAATTCATCATTTCAATTTCTGCTCGGCCGGGAATCGAATGCTACATTAAGCATTACATAGATTTTGACTTAGCTAAATGCTAAATTACTTAAAAGTTACCACAGCATGCTTTCACGTTCTCTTGGCAGTTTCGCTTTTCAGCCACATTGCAGTAACCTAAAAGAAAAGTGAATTTTCTCGGCTGAATAGCTACCATCTAATCTCCGTAACCCTGTTGTCAGGGACCCTTGATCACGGTTACACATTCAGTCGCCTGAATGTGCAAGTTTCATCACGTGTAGGGAGCATCGGTTAGTATTCAACTTCATATTATCGTGTCAATGTTGACATAGGTTAGTTTATTACTATTTATAAATATAAAGTTCCAAACTAAACTCGCGTTCGTTACACCCACCGTGGTCACGAGACGACTGCCGTGACCCTACCAAAACGTCGGGAAAACAAATCATAAAGGTACGTCGCGTCCAAGTCCCGTCTAATACAGGGTGTTTCATAATACATGTATAAAGCCGTGAACTGGATGGAGTGCTAAACGTATTAAAACGATAGGTACAATTATTTTTTTCGTGCGTGGAATAGTAAGCGAGAAAATGACTATCGAACTTTTACCTTTTCAATGTCGATAATCGACATTTTGAAAACGAAAGACCGCATCTCTAGAAATCAGTTGTAAAAGGTCACTCAAGTTCATAGTACTAGGCGCAATGGGATATTAAGGAGATCTAAATTAGCCGTTTTGTATTTTTTGGTTTGAGGGTTCTGTACAAAAAAATACTGTAATTTTAATTTAAAAGGTTAAACTTCTCCTTCTAGGATCATCAACTTGAAATAGAGCTGCGCATTAACGTAGTCGATATGGTTATTTTTCTTTAAAAACGAAGATTTTTTATAAAAATTAAAATTCAATGTCTGGATAATATGAAGTCGCCAGTGTACTCTTTGCAAGCTATACTTTAACACCCTTTCGGCTTTATACATGTATTATGAAACACCCTGTATAATAATATGTATAAAGTTCCAGTCCAAAACTGACAGACGCGGATGGCACTGTCTGATTCTTGATATTATTATTATTCTCGAAATTTATTTTCGTTCTTAGATATAAGTTTTTTACAAAACATATATGTATGTATATGAAAAATAAATTATAAAAAACCTAAACCTAGAGTACCACCAGCACCGGGGCGAGGCCCAAGCTACCGGCGGTTAGGGCTGCAGAGACAGGAACCTCCTGACAATACGCGCCGTCTCCAAGAGAACCGCTTTCTAAATCTGGCCCTTGACCCAACCATCTAGCGAGAGACTCTTAAGATGTTGGTCGAGGCTCTTCGCTATGAGACCGTTCACTGATACGACTATCGGAACAATGATCGTCGAATCGACATCCCACATGGCGGTCACCTCGTGAGCCAAGTCAAGGTACTTACACACTTACGTATTAATGAATGAATGAATGAATAACGCTTTAATGCACAATCAAAAATATACAATGGGTAACTTAAATTAACAGCAGGAGAAGCAACAGGCGGCCTAATCGCTTAAAGCGATTTCTTGCAGGCAACCTTTTTGGGTAGTTAACTGTTGACAGAAGTGCAAGATAAGAAAATAAGATAATAAAATAATAATAATAAGGAAATAATAATATGTTGTTGAATAGTTAATAATAATATTATTAACTATTCAACTAATTACGGTCGGCGGTTCCATGCCAAACGACGTGCTTTGTCACTTCCTCTGTGTAACCTTTGACTATACCTACATGGCGGTACTAGGAATCAAACGCCCCGCACTAATACCTAAGTAAAACTAGTACCACCACAAGGCCGATCGGCGACCTTTCCTGTGACAAAACATAAAAAAAAAAACACTGTCCAAAGGTCCGCTCGTCGCCAAACGCGAAACAGATGCGTATGCGCACCTTGCGAAGCGCCTGGCGACGGCGTGTTTTTTCGTACAGCCACGCGTCGATACGAATTTTGCACCATCTGCCAAGATCGGTCGGCGGTTCGATGACTCCTGGTGGTCTGGGATAGCTTTCGACCCGTTTCGGAGTCAAAGAAACCTTAGCTAGATCATCATCATCATCATCATCATATCAGCCGAAAGACGCCCACTGCTAGGCATAGGCTTCCCCTAAAGGCCGGTCCTGTGCCTTCCGTATCTCAGTAGGCTAGAAAATGGGCAGCAGCGTTTTCCATTGTTATATTTAAACACTGCGATCTGGCAGTAACCTCTCCTCTCATGGGAGAGGCCCTAAGTCCAGCAGTGGACTTTTATGGGCTGTGATTGTGATGCCTTAAGTATTGACATTGTAATGAGAAAAATGTACTTAAAGACTTGTATCCTATATTAATAACATTATCTAATTCCAAAATTGAATTTTTTTTTTGTAAAATATTATAATATTTTATTTTTTTGACATATTTGACACATTACCCATGTAATGCAGTTTATGGTGATTTTTATTTTATTTTTACTAGTTATTTATTTATTAAGTACTAACAGACTTTGAGGAATGAGGTGTTTGGATTTTAACCCCTACGAAAAAAAAGGGTGTTATAAGTTCGACGTGTGTATATGTGGCTATGTGTTTCTGTCTGTGGCATTGTAGCTCCGATTTTAATGCGTTTCTTTGTTTGAAAGCTAGTTTAATCGAGGTGGTTCCTAGCTTCGTTTCATTAAAATCTGTTCAGTAGTTTTGATAATATTTTACTAATACGAAAACTTGGTCGAGGGTTATTCGACTTTTCTGTCGGTCAGGTTATGTTATTTCGAAAAGGGATTGGTCTATACTCTGACGGACACTCGGACATCTCATCATTGTCAATAGAAATGACTCCAACAAAGTAAAAAACTATAAATTGTGATATATTATGTTCAAAACAACACATGCAGGACCGTGTAAGCTATTTTGCCAACTTTGATATAAAATAATTAAGAGGAGGCTCCCTCGAGCGCGTTCCATACAAACGTAGGTTGGTGATATTTAATTTAATCAATATTGTGTTTAATTTTTTTTAATTAATGTCTGGGTTTTTACCTGAAATAAAAATTGATTGATTCAATATTAAAGTCAATGAAATTTTCAAGACGTGATCCAGATAACAAAATTTATGCTTGTAATTGTTCGGTAAAATATGTTGTTTCAAAGTTTTACGGGATTTAAGATGACCTTAACTGTAACATCTAACCTTAGCTTAAATTGTAGTTTGTCATATTTTCGTTTCAATATTATGTTATTCGAAGTTGCCGGGATTTAAAATTTGTTGTAGTTTGTCAGATTTTGTTTTAAATATATCGTTTCAAAGTTGTATGGAAATCCCGTGCAACTTTGAAACGATATATTTGAAAGAAAATCTGACGAACTACAAGCAATATGCTTGTTTCTGGATCACGTCTACAAATATTCATTGGCTTTGATAGCGTAATACTGAAAATATAAGCAAAATATGTTTGTATGGAGCGCGCTCGGGGGACTCTCCTCTTAAGTCTTCAGTCTGAATCAATTTCCTCTTCGCAACAAATAGTCCTGGTCAATATATTTACAAACTCCTATTGTATGCCACACACAACCTTGGCTGGTCATCTTGGCGTTAATGGCTGCTTAGCAACAATGCTTGCAATGTTGTGATCCGGTTTAAAGGTCAATTTCATATGCGCTACCCAGACACTAATAATTAGATGTCTCAGAACATGACGTCCCTCAAAATTGTCTCAAGACTAAAATGACCTGGCTCGCCAAAAGGTTACTGATTCTATAATCCCCATTGTACAAAATTTGAGGCGACGCCTATAATAATCATCTTAGCGTTAATGTCCCGGTTGTGCTCTCGAGGACGAGGGCCCGGGGTTTGCCTTGACTATGATCCAAGATTTGGCAGATCAGGTAATTACAGTGGAGCGACTGCCGTTTGACATCCGTGACCCTGTTAACAGGGGACGCTGTCAAGATTGGATCATGGTTACACATTCAGTCGCCTGAATTTTCATGTTTTATCACGATGTTTTCCCTCACCGTAAGAGCATCGGTTAGTGTTCAACATAACTCAGAAAAAAGTCATTTGTATATGGCGGCTCTTGAGAACGAACCAGGTACCACGGGGTTCGGGTCGGACTACTTTACCATTAGCCCACCGGCGCTCTCTCTCTGCCCCACAATATTTACTTATATTTAGAAAGTCATTCCCTACACGGAGACAGGGAACGTAGCTAATTAATTCTCCCAACCCACATGGCTTCCAAAATTAAACTAAACAATACGCATCCAACTTTCCATCCCTTTGTTTTCCACGGAGCGAAAAAAACAAACTCTTGTTGATGTTGACATTCTCCCGCACGTGTCGCTGTCCCGCTCAGATGAATGGGGGGTAGCGAGACAGCGTACGTGGGGCTGCTACGTGCGCGCGCAGGGCTCGTTGGAGACCCCGCTGTAGCAGAACGTCACTCCGCCATCGGCCGTCGAGGTGAGCGGACGCGTCGCGTCGCATATACACCGCGTTCTCAATTTTGTACTTCGTTGTTATGGATCGTACAGCTTTCGGACTTTTCTAACGTACGGTTTCATATTTGTTTTTTTTAAATAAACAAGTAAAGTGACTGTGTGACTTTAACAGTGCGTGTATGATATGAGTATTGTTTAGCGGACGTTTTGTTTTTGTTGTTGCCGAAATTCGCATCGAAGAGTCGCATAGATGATGGGCGTAAGCAGTTGCATGAGCGTGCGGGCTCGGGGGCCTTGCCACTGCCCCGCTTGCCCCAGGGCCTCGGGCCATGGGGTGCAGATGCCCCCGCAGACGCTGGTGCTACCCCCCATGGCTCTGGAGCCGGAGACAACCCCCGTTAAAGACAAGAAAGGGTCGAAAATGAAGGTGCTGAAGAAGATCAAGAAAAAGATCGGATTGGGTAAGTTTCTTTTGAAGTGAAAGAATAAATTGACGAAGTTACTGGCAGCGTGTGTAACCGTTTTTTAACGGTCTTTTTTGGGGACAGATAACGAGTGTTCCATGATTCCATATTTTTAAAAATACTATTGTAAGTAGTTTTGTAAGTTGTGTAAATGCAAGATTGATGCAATAACAAAACAACAACTTATTATAAATGCAGAGGGTAATGACTGTAGATGAAGGGAAGAAATATATCAGACATGTTGTGGTATAGACAATTTTTTATACTACCCGTAAGTTAGAAATAATAAATATAAGTTTTGACTTGTGACATTTTTCAATACGTTAGTTTTATTTTTTCTGAAAATACAAGTTTTATTCATAGTGTTAATTTGATACTGACATAGAAATGAACTGCTTCAAATTGCGTATACCTCTCCGTAACAGAGGTAAGTGATTTTTGCGTTTAACAGAAGCGTTAAATTATTAAGATTATCTGGCATTGCTAAGATTAATTTGCTAGGCAAATTATAGCAGTTACTACAAGGTATCCGGCTGATATAGCACCAAACCCACCACTTACGGACGTCGAACAAGACTATCTATTAGATATGTAGTAGCTAGACTAGGACTTTTCTTAGATTTATTTTCTTTTGTGATCTCCAACCGGCATGTAGGCGTTAGAGATTACAGCAAAATCTTACAGATTACGACAAAAGCATCAACTAATGTGAAGATGACTCAGTAGGGGCTGATAACTTACGGCTCATTACCGGAGAAAAGTAATTCGGACCGCAATCGCCCTCACTCCAATTTAAAAATAGAATTGCAGGATCTTCCTGGCCGGTAAGCCGATTGACAAGTAAAAAGTAAATTACCGAAAGCCTTTCCAGTTTTAATTACATGTTGCGTGCCAAGGAGGTTTTAATACAGAATTACCGCCTGTAGGCGCGTGCCATCTGCCCGAGTTTTTTCTGTCATTTTAAAAAATTAAGCCAGGTGTCGCTCCACCTTGCCTTGTGGTGCCTAAATTGCTTCAGTTTTATCGTATAACTTGATATTTTCCATGTAAATGAGCTGGATGAACTTCGTAAGGGCGGTGGATATGGATTATTTACCACTGGTGTCGTTAACTTTAGGTTTTTTTTGTAGGGCTCGTCATGGGAATATTTAATTTCATGGAATGTTCATTTTAAGTACTTTCTTGTGATTGTAGTTCCTTCGGCATCATCATAACAGTCCGCTGCAGGACTTAGGGCCTCTCCCACGACAGGGGAGGCTATTGTTATAATCAGATTGGAGATCGCAGTGTTTCGTTGTAATTCTTTATTTTTATAATTGCATTTATCACGCATATAAGTAGGGAAAATATTGTAAATTTTATTTATACCAGAAGCGTTCTCTCGAACGAAATCTGGTCGCTGATTAAATTCAGCCTCCTTAAGAGTTGCTGTAGATTGCGCAAACGGGAAAAATTCGTTTTGAAATATTAATTTGGGTTATTTTTTACTGCTGGTTTTTCCACGAGGAAACAAATAAATGCAGTATGTTTTTTGCTGACATTTCCTTGTCTGTAGTGCAGATTCTAATTAATTTAGAACGTAATCCTAATTCGATAAATACTTTTTCTTTTTCATTAAGATTTTTTATTACACAATACTTAACTTAAATATCTATAAATCAATCATACTTGCTAATTAGGCTATTTAAATTGACGTATTTAATTTAAAATGTAATTAAATATTCACAATTGTAAAAATATCATATCATATACTTGTCAAAATTTTGTGGTAGGTACTTATAATAAAAAAGAACTAGTGGATTGTTATCATCAAATAAAAACCGGAAGGTCGTAATGTGATGACAAATGACTAATTTTACTGATAACGGTCTTTATATTTAATGAGAATTATCATTTATATTGAAACATTGTCGTGGGAATCCAACTCGTAATCATGGCGTACTTATTAAAAAAAAATGTAATAAATTACTGAACGAGATTAATTTACGGTGATTATTTGTTAATGAGTTGTTTCCGAATGATTCGGCATGACTAAGATTGGTTGATTGAAATGATTATTTTTATAATTAATGGAACAAATAGTTACCATTTTTCAATATCGCGCCGGCCGCTGAGACCACTAGTGCTGTGATCTACATAGAATGATTGGTAAAGCGTTCTGATCATCAGGGCCTTGTTAGGTCTTCTACTGAGGATCCTGAGACTGGTTGAACAAATTCTTACCGATTGGTATCCCCGTGATAATAATAAATAGCATCTGAAAGCAATGCTAGGTTCGCTAAAGTTACCTAACACAAGATTGTATGAAAGTTACCTAAAACTCCGATAATTTCCGTCACAAAAGGCAATTTCTTATGCAACAACTTAAATGGTCATTAGCACAGACCAGCAAACATTTGCCGCTTCGCAAACAATGACCAATAAACACGAACAAAGGAGGGATGGAAAACTACAAAAGCGCGCCAGAAAAATTCAAAAAACCAAATTCGAAAAGGGAACTCCAGATGTTCCGGCCAGAAATAGGAAACAATCGTCGTACGGAAGTGGGGCGAGACGAAGGCACCGCCGAACATAATGCCAAATGCCAGATGTGTAAGAATTATTGTTTTTACGTGCGACTTCAGGCTAAGGGAGTTGGGTAAGGCCAGATGTTGTACGCGTTATGAGTTGCCGGAGCAATAATCTTTTGTTCGTATCTGACTCGCAATCGGTTTTAAATCGATTTGCGCTGTGGGCGTTTTACTTTTTTGCGTACGACAGTTGTGTCCCCGTTTTCAATTGTTTTGAGTCGCACAAACTACATTGTTCATGGATTACATGC
Organism: Blastobasis lacticolella; assembly: GCA_905147135.1. Taxonomy (NCBI): domain Eukaryota; kingdom Metazoa; phylum Arthropoda; class Insecta; order Lepidoptera; family Blastobasidae; genus Blastobasis; species Blastobasis lacticolella. Next base: position 10,261,008 of record LR990066.1, read on the forward strand.
TGGTCAAAGAATAGAGAAAGCCACAGGACATCCATGCGAAGCCGAGACGGGTTGTAGATGATAATTCTTTATTCATCACAGTCCACAACAGTCTACTGTAGGACTTAGGGTCTTTCCCACAAATGGGAAGGTTGTTGCCATAATCTCCACGCTTGGCAGGCGGGTATAAGTATAACAATGGAAAACGCTGCTGCCCATTTTCCAGCCTACGGAGACTCTAGATCTTTTCCCTCGAAAACATTAGTCGCCTTGTACGACATCTACGAGTGTAAGGGGTTGGTGCTATTCTACTCCGCCGAACACCACACGACCAATAAATATCCTTATTATAAATAATCAATTACACATAACCAAGTCGGTCAACGATAAAACACCTCTTCGGGCAAAGGCGTGATTTTAACAGCCAGCACGAACCCTTGGACGCGGTGTCACGAAGCCTCTATTATCTGTGGAAACAAAGGGCGATTGTGTTTAAACTAGTCATATACCGTGACTTCCTCCTTACAATGTTGTACGGATGTAAGGGCAACGCGACTGTTTTCTATGAATTTAAACAGTCTATATATTGATAGATTAGAATTATTAAGATTCAGATTGTTAAAATTAATTTAAGCCGACATATTAATTGATTGTAATTTAATTATTATAATTAAGTGCTCTGTCGCTGAAGCAATTTCCAATTTGCTCTGTTCTGAGCTACGAATTTTAACACCAACCCCTTACACTCGTGGGTGTCGTGCAAGGCGACTTATGTTTTCGAGGCAAAAGATCTAGTCTGCGTAGGCTGGAAAATGGGCTGCAGCTTTTTCCATTGTTATGTTTATAACATTGTTATCTTTAACCCGCCTGCCAAGCGTAGAGATTATGGCCGTAACCTCCCCTTTCGTCGGAGAGGCCCGAAGTCCTGCAGCGGACTGTTATCGGCTGTGATGATGATGATGATGAACGTCAAATATACCTCCATTTTTTATGACAATGAGGTTGATTTTAATTTTCAATCTAAACTAAACTCAAGGCGCAGTCGTAACAAATCGTTCTAGAAAATGAAATGGTCCCTTACTTCTCCTAAATTCTTCTGCCTTTATAAAATACTTTTTCTATGCTCGCAAGTTCTTTTCAATATTCGAATCTTAACGATCTCGATTTCTTCTTCAGGTAACCGAAATTCACATAAATACTTCGCCGTGCCATACCATATGATGCAAACAGCCTCCTTCGTTGTAATTTTTTTTCGCCCACACGCGTCTATTCTTACGCAACGGAATTTTCGCACAATGCCGAAATAGGTGAAGGCATCTCGTGCCATACAGGCTAGGCTTGTTGCTATGTATTGTCTAAGGTCGAATGGACGGCCGGGGCATACGAAAAAAATGCAATAAAAACTGAAAAGGTAACAAAGAAGACAGCTGTTTCGTCTAAATGTCAGAGAAGCAGCTGACTGATACGCCACAATAGTATGTAGGGTTGTCGCCATGGGAGAAAAATTAAAATATTTTTTATAAGTACAATTTTTATTAACAAAGCTGTAAAATACAGAATAACAAAAAAAGCCAATTAAATAATTAAGGTTTTACGAGATCTTAAATAATTATGGATTCGGTTTAATTTTGCGAGAAACTTGCAATAAAAAAACGTCTTGCCATCAATGTCCCGGTTGTGCTCTCGCGCATGAGGGTCCTGAGTCCGCCTTGACCGTGAAAAACTTGTAATAGGTACGTCGTAAATTTTGATAGGTAATCAAACAATAAATAGGTAAGTGTTGTTATATCTAGGTAATTTAGTTCATATATCAAAACCAAAAATCCAATCAGAAAATTTGACCAAAATTCTAATTTCATTGTCTCAATCTCAAAAATACAATAGACAGTAACTAAAAAGCCAAGTTTTAAAATTTTATTAAAGAACTTACATTTTTAAAAACTTAGCGTCGACAACCCTATATCCTGCGCGGGCGCACCCCAAGATCCCGTTGCGAAACAGCTGTTGACATTTGAAGACGCGACCGAGCGAGATGCGAGATTCGTACGAGCAAAGTGCGAGCAGGACGGCGTGAACATGTGTTTGTTGATAACAGCGGCAGAGGGCTACTGAAAGTATGAGGTTCTCTTTTTTTTGTTTAAAGAGATAAGGCGGTAGAGCTGAAGGGAAAGGTCGTTGAACTATGTACAAACTGTCTGGGTGACTGACTGTATAAACACGCAGATGAAATTGCTGCCATCTTAATAATCTTACTAGTTATGGAATTAACGCCAACCTGGCGAGGTTTTCCCTGGAGAGTACAACATGGAGTATTTCCAGAAAGGGGTGAAAAGCTTCTTACGGGGTCGGCAACGCGTGGGTGATGCCCCTGATATTGCAACGTCCACTGCGGTGATTGCTTACCATCAGGCATAAAAAAAGTTACAGAAACCTCCATTTGCCGGAACGCTATTAAACATATTGCTGTCTTTTTCTGTGTAAAAAAGATGGCATGAGATTTAATGCAGTATTTACTTTTCTGCGACTGGTAGTAAGGATTGATAGACCAGGTCTAAAGAACGTTTCTCGCTCGTACGATAAGGTTCGAAAGAACGTTTCTCGCTCGTACGATTCGTGTGGAGTGAGCTCCCAGTCACAGTGTTTCCTTTGGACTATGACGTGGGATCCTTCAAGAGGTTAAGAGGTCTCTTCAGAGGCGGGCAACGCATTGGTAGCGCCCCTGTTGTTGCTGATATCCATAGGCGCACCATCAGGTGGCCTACTTGCTGCATAACATAAAAAAAAAAAATTCTCATACATATGCTGAGATTTTTTGGCCCGCATACTGCCGAAGACGGCAATTTGTCAAACAGCCTCCCTAAGGCTTTTACAGCGACCGTCTTGGTCACGTTTAGAAAAAAAATTATACACCCGCATCTAAGATGCTGCATCAATTCGGACCATTACAATTTATGTTACAAGAAAAAAATTACATCTGCTACAAACACCTTTTGCGAACTCTGTCTCGCTCTCGTTTATGCACTTTACGTAGCTATCCGTCTCACTCTTTAAAAGCCTACGTGAGCGCTTCAAACAGCTGCTATTCCAAATGTCGATTCGAATCGCTCTCTCTATAATTTTGTACGTGCCAGAAAGGGAGGTGGATATAGCAGATGTCGGGATAAGGGACGATATCTTATTAGCTTTATCACCTTTTATATGCAGGATATATGTTCTGTGATACAGGCTTATATGCTTTGTATTAGGTATGGTAGTGGTGTGCCGAATTCCAGGTAATAGAGCATGTACTTCCCAATTTTTTGGCTAATGGGATGGCCTCTCACGAATTTCACCTCATGTATTCACGTGCTAAAGATGGGTTACCATTTTTAAATTTTCGGGAACGCTTTTGTCCTTTTTTTTCATAGCCTAGAGAGGCAGACGGACAGAGGGTGTACCTGACGGACAGTGGTCAAAGTGGCCAAATCGTGTAGGACTTATCTACACGATTATGACTGTTTGGCGAAGAAGTATGCGGGCCAAAAAATCTCAGCGTACGTATTGAAACTAGAAATTGTTACAAAATTACCTAAAAGTTATCCAGGTACTAGGTATGTAATTAATGTCAATCTAGATATTTTGCCTGGCCTTCCTCTGGGGACCGTGTGATTCCTGTTGAACAATTTTGGGATCCGATTGGCACCCCGTAACTGTTTTTCTTTTTAGATTTTTTGCGCGACAAATATAACAAAAAAAGAACTCTAAAAATGTACCTGGCGCACCTAAAGATGGTATCTTTGTTAATTGGTAATACCTAATCGATTACGCTACTAGCATAACAGCCTCCCGTCCTTGATATAAAGCCTCCTTTCCAAAACTGGATGCCGAACACAAAACGCATCCAACCAGCCAGTGTCCTAATCGCTCGCTAATGATCGTGGGAACCGTTCGGGTATTCGAACGTGGAACGCGGGGCTCGTCAGAGATTCGAAATTCGAAAGATTTTCGTGGCGACGACGTTTTTACGGATGACTCGCGTGTCTTGTACGTTGGAACAGATGAATGAATTACGTTTGAATTTACTACTTAACTTGTTAAGCCTTAGGTAAATTTTTGTTTACTACTATGGTGGCAAGCTTACGGTAGTTATGGTAAGCAGTTACCGCAGCCTATGGACATTTGTAATACGTATCACTCCCTTGATGTCGGCCGCCTAAAAATCCTTTTCACCCCTTTCATGAAGAACTCCCATGTTGTTTGAAGAAATTCATCGTGCGTGACTGATGTCGATGTTTCACTCAAAGTTCATCGAATTCACGTGCCCTACAATGACATTCACACATTTTCGTTAATTTCTGTACGTAGGTACCTACTTTTCTATTTAGTTCCTATAGGCACCGCTGGAGCAAATAAACTTTACTCTTAAACTGGTTTAGAGTACGAAATAAGGCGTTCTACATACTTGATATGTCACTGTAACATTGCGAAAACCGTCAGTTTATAATCTAACATACTCAGAATATCTACGTCAGATTGCACACTGTTGAATAATTTTGATCTATTACATTCGAAGGGAATTGCATAAAGTACAAAAATTCGCGAACGTCGTGTAGTCGTTCCAAAAAGGAACACTCTTGAAATATTTTTTTTTTATCTAATTCCGCGCAATGAACCGCAAAGGCGAAGGCGTCGGAGGCGTTAGGTCAGCCGGGTCGTGGGATGCACAGCCACAGTTACTGCTACTTACCAGTTACCTAGTATTGGAACGTAACTGGTACCAGTAGAGTTACGTAAGGGAAATCAGAACGGGTATTTGCTTGGCATTTGTTGGCCGTATGGCGTGGAGTAAGATCTAGGGTTTTCTTTCTTATTTTGAGGATCGTGTCGTTGGCTCTAGCTGTAATACGGCTCACAACAATATGGCTACGGCTACACATGGGCTGTATGCAAAACAACTGTTAGATATACACATAGACAGCACTGTAGTTAGAGTCTATGCGTAGTCTATGTTTTACAACTGCGCAACGTAGCTACTAATGTCTTAGTGGTAGAGCGAGATCCAAACGTAGATTAGGAAATAGGCAGATAGATTTTCTGTTGTATATTTTCAGCTGCAGCGTCACCTGCAAACCGTAGAACAACTTGATTATTGTATCTTCTATAGAACTCGTACTTCTGAGTTCTATGGTATCTTCAATATTGAATGGGAATTCCGTGGTTAACATTTAATTACATGGAGTATCACGTGGATAACGGTCAAGACGGCCCCGGGCCTTCATGCGCGACAGCAGACCCGGGACATCAACGTCAATATGATGATGATGTTGATGATCACGTGCTGCTGTTGTCTCGTATCAGCACAAAATGTTCGAATTTCGAAACAATGAATAAAAACCGTCAAAAACCGAACGAGCAAAGCCTAGACGTCTTCGATCTCCAAGCCGTTTAAAAAACTAAACTATAATTACAGTACACGCTTGGCTTTGTCGAGTAGAGAAAAAACGAGCTGCGCAAGCGTTGTAATCGGATTTATTCCGTTCACGAGCGGCGCGGACTGCTCTAATGATCTACGGCGATGATATATAGATCCTCTGCTATCTGGGACGTGGCGGGTCGCGGTTACGACTTGCACTTCATGGTTGCCGTTTGGCGGCTTCCTTTTTTGAAGTGTGGCAATAGTAATGGAGGTCGGTAAGACTTTTTGTGACGCCATCTTGATTCTTGGGTCGGTTGCAGTTGAATTCGATGAATGAAACAACGTTTTGTTTGTTTGACAATAAATATGAATCTATGTCCATGTGTATAACACGTTTATATGTAGGATACCTATAATCTACCTAATTGGCAAATGAAATACCTTAACATATCGTCGTTGGCGCATAAGCCGTTCTGACTGTTATTGTGTAGTGACGGAAACAATGAGGCATAGTATGACATCTGCAAGACAGTAATTTCTTTGAAATTGCCCGTTTTTATTTTATTTTAACGACTCCGAAAATCCTAAAGGACTGAAATTAGAAACATGTGTTTCCTCAGCCCATTGTGCCAGCAATTGTCACGTTGTAAACAAAAAGGTTTTACTCCGCCATAGTTCAAACTCCGAACAAGGGAACGCATCTGGCAGCCAGATGTTTTACAACTAGCAAAGCAACCCTTGAGAAATTTTTAAAAACTCAAAGCGATTCCAAATTCGATATTTCCCCGAAAAACGTGTGACTGGCCGAAAATGATTCGTCCGCGACAAAGTTGCAAATGCGGTCCCAATTTTTTTTGTTATCATTGGCGTTCTGTTTGATGCTTGGCATCTCGGCGGCATTTGTAAGTTTGTAGCTCGCATATGGTTTGAATCGCTAATACTTTCTCATTGTTATGTTTCGCAAGATGTACTCGCTTCCTGGTTCACCCTTATTGACTGTGGCACCTGTCGTTTCTTTGCAGGTGAGTGCGACTTCCGAGTAATCATTGTTTCGTAATGAGATTCACGAATGGCACTCTAGGCAGATGTCTTTGGCTTAGAAAAATGTTACTTGTCAACTTTTGGCGGCTATTTCAATTCAGGTGTTTTATAGTTGAGTAATTTTGCAGTGTCTTTTTTTTCACTTATGGATGGATATTAGTAGCGTATAACGTCAACGTTATGATAATAATAAGCATAAAAAACACATAAGTATTTTATTTCAGACTACATACTTTGACCATATTGTGTTAGTATTAAAGGTCTTATGAACTAGGTTAGTATCTTGAGAAATGAATGACATTATTAAATACAAAATAAATGTCAGTACAATTATAAACAAATGTCAATACAATTCAATTCAATCTAAACGACGAAAGTATTTCTGTTAGCATGAATTCTTAAGATAGGCACCTTAGTTATTATTTTTTTGCCTGCCTTGGATTTTTTTTGGGGCTGTGCTATGTGACCAGGTCATTCCAAAACTTTGCGTTTTAGCTGGCAATTGGCAGAAGGCATTGCGCTAAGATGATCACTAGTTTACACTAGTGGATAGGCACAATTCACTATCAAGTATCAATCCAGGTCAATCCAATTTGCACATGAAGCGCCTAGCGCCTATCTGGAGTGACCACAGTGTTTACACAACAAACTGTAGCGTGGAATCGATATCTGCACAGAGTTGTATCGAATGACAGATCGACGCATCGATCCAACGTGGAAAGGTGACGTTCCCACGGTCCGTGAGAACCTGCGCGTGCAAGTGAGACGACGACAGCGAGCCTATTAAGTTAGAAAGAGACGGTGTTCTGTTTCGACACACTCGAGCTCGAGAGTAACAGATTTTTGAGGCTTTTGATTTAAGAATCGGATTTATACGTCGGCTTCTTCAACTGTCAACTGTTGGAGCGAGATGGTATGTCGGATTTGGCGTTAGAGCGAGCGAGAGAGAACTAAAACAACATTACGACTAGTAATCACTATGAAAGTGGTGTTTCCTGGTACTTACATTGTCAAATGAGAAGTTTGATTTTGAACTCTCTTTGTAGGTATTTTAGGTTCAAAATGTCGTGTGGGGGATTTTTGTCAGTAGAAAACTTAAATACGGTACTCAAATTTGTTAAGGTCATCCAGAGAGCGTCGCTTAACGTATTTTTACAAGTCTTAACTCACGTTTATAGTGATTTTATGCATGTGGTTCTTTATTTATGTATTACCGATCCGTTCATAGAGCTAACGGTGCGAATGTTGCAACAGATAAGAAGAAAAAGTATAAAACGCAACCTGCCAGTGCGTACGCTTCCCACGCGATTTAAAAAAAGAAGAACGTCATCCTGTCACATCATGAAAATAGTAGCAATTAAATTGAAATTGGAACCTTTAAAATATTGCAGTCAGTAAAGGACGTGTTACAAATTAGGTCCGCGTACAGCCAAGTGCTCTGGTATGGATAATAAATAATTAATTGGCTGTAAACGTTTAGCCTTTGCTTTTCAAAGTGTGAACCCCACAGCAGTGTTTACGACATGACAGATATATATATATTTGCCCTTTTTAGGGCACCTTACTAAATGGAGTACATATATAAAAACATGGGCATGGGAATTTCGCTCTCCGTATTTACGGCTCGGCATCGAGTGTAGGTTATATTTTATTTATCTAGCGAACGTACAGAAGAAAACAAAACGAAATCAAATATAATTAATTTGTTTACTTAGTACACGCGGTCCCTTTGCGATTGCTGCAAAAAAATTGCAACGGTTCACGTACTGGCTGTATAGAGTTAAAAAGAAAACGAGAAAGGGCGCCAACGCTGGGCAAAAAGGGAAAATGGAGAAAAAACAAGATGGCGACATCGATACTTTGTAAAAGGAATAAGAGTGACAATCGGCTACGTGGGAAACGGGATGCGGGGCCGTTACTTTAATGCGTCTATCCGCTGCCTTGTGCTATTATTAAGGTTATGCTCTTAAAAAGTAAAAATGGAAACGTGTGCGAACTGTGTGAGCTTGGGTTGTTGTTTTTTAGTCCTTAACAGGCTGTGTAGCGTTGGGTTTTTGTAGGCGCCTTGCAAAGGCAAAGAATACCAGTGCCATACATCCTTATTCTTTATTAGACAATAGGGGCGTGTAATTTTAAAATTGTGGCGTAATATTACACACATACCCATAGGTAAGGACTATCGTGCGTGACGTGATAGAATTATTTTTAATTGCGTTTCTATAAATGAAAATAAAAAAAGTATTTATTGAATTAGGATTACGTTAATTAATGTTTTCAAAAGATTTTAAATTATTTTTATCACCCAACAAAGAACATTTTCAGTGTTTTAATTGTAACTTGCTCACACAACCTTTAATATCAACTTAATATTACTTCAAAAACGTGTAGTACTCTAGGTTGCAACAACAAAACGAGTTATTAATCGCCTACAACCGTGAGAAATCGAGACCTACACATCGTTTTTGGTCTCTAAACGAAAACATACCTTCTTCCCAACATCTTAGGGAACAATTCCGCGTAGCTCAACATCTAGGCTCTATATCGCAGATGTCCTTGCCCGCAACTAGTGAATGAGTATATCCTTTTTATTTTTTATTACGAGTAACTGTACTCTTATCCGGTTCGATATTCAATTTTAGAAGCGCGCTATTAAGAATGGAGGGAAAACAAAGGAATTGGCGTTTTTAATCATCGAAGTGGATTGCGAGAATTGAAATTGGAAGTTAATTGCGGTTCTGATAACGGTGCGTGGCAGTTTGAATGGTGTTCCTGAATTTGAAAAAGAAACGAATTGCCTAAAACAGTGACGCTTGTATCCCACAGAGGGAGAAAGGGGTAGGTACTATTTGGGCGCCACAGTTTCGATTCTGATACATCTCTTTTGCCTCTTCCATATTCGTTAATACATTTAAGGATCTGGTTAAGGAAACCAGAAAGTGTGAAAGTATGAAGTTCTGACTTTGGGATGGATCAATTATCTGTTCTCCTGGCCTGCAGCGGCACCGCCGATCGCCAATAGCATGATTCCATCCCTTTGCAATGACGTCACAACATGCATTTCTGATATTCTGTGACATCATACCAGACGGTGGTATCATGCGATTGGAGATCGACGGTACTGTTCCTGGGCCACAGATCACTAAATACCTGGGATCAAATCAACGCAGCATGTTACATTGTTACTGTTTACTACACGACTTCCTTCGTGCGTATTCGTTTGGCCCTCCTCAGGCCTCGACTCAACGAGAGATTGTTTTTTTTTTTCGTTCCACTCACGAGTAAACGAAGAACCCGTTCCGGCGTTAGTAGGTACGGGTCGGATAGTTCCCACGCCCGGGCGCGCACTAAACGTCTAATGTCGACTGATTTAAAGTTATTAATGCCATCTCCCTTTCGAAATTACACCTACGTCATTTCCCATAATGGCCGCCCGGTCGGGTCCGTATGTAATTAATCTTATAAATCTAATTGTTAGGTACGTGTTAGGAGATTAGCCCGGCAACAAACTTGCTCGGGTTGGTCTTGGCTGTATAGTGTGGTGGGCTCTTGGTCGTCTGTGTTGGTGTCGATAAAATAAAATATAAATGCCAGTCAACTTAGTACTTTAGCCTTGCCTGATAATTCCTCCCCCGATCTTTACCTACGGTTCTGTTGTAACTTTATGATGGTGCGTAATGCAAACACACAGCTTTCGTCGGATAACCGATACAATATCGGATGTCGATGTAAAAAGCAAAGTGGAAACCACAGACCGCACTCCGAACGGATGCTCCCTACACGGCGGTTAGAAACCTCCTTGGTTATTAATACATTTCCACAACGGCCATAAAGAAAACCAGCCAGCACCGCGCAAAAGGAAACGAAAGCTGGCCAGTGATAATATTTGGTTTTTTACGCGGTCAAACTTGACTGTTTAAGTTAAGAACGTTTTTTAATTGCCGCGCAAATATTCTCTAATGGCGTCCGATTTCCTTCTTCGCGCAAATTAATTTGGTCTCCAATAGAAACTGTCCCCGTCCAATACAAATATTTATCTTTATTTAGTAACTGCATTACATTACATTTCACATTGTGCGTGGATATTTCCCTCCGAAAATAAACCGCGAAGGAGGGCGGCCATTTCAAAAATAATAGACAACGGCGCTGTGGGGGCGTACAGCGATCTCGTGTAACAGTTGGTTACTTACCACACGTGTTTAGGCCCCACGGGGATTTGCTATGGGTATTCCACAGTATTAAGAGCTGGGGAATTTATTTTGAAAGACCAGATGGCATAGCCACGAGATGAATGCAGAGGTCGTTTTAAGTGTAAATAAATAATGTCTCCCAAGTTAAGATGGATGTTTCTCTTGTTTACGTACACATAAATAGTTGCATCAACAAGTCGAAGGGAGGTGGCAGTTTACGGCCTTGTGACGGTATTTTTTTAAACAATAAATCTGACAATGAGACTTCTTCCTTGGTTGGCGGAATATGCCATTATTTCTATGCTCAACAGCCGTTTTAAATTGTACTCAATTGTTTGTTGAATATCGAAGAGAACTACGCTGCTGTTCGTCTGCTTTTAAAACTTTGTAGCGATGTTAGACCCTTCTGAATGAGGCAACCTTATCTAACTACGCGAACATACTTGCTTGCATAAGTAAGAACGTGATTCGAAGAGGACGCCTGCGATTGACAGTTGAAACCCCCAGTATACTAAGGTTGTCTGGAAGAGATCACTCTAGTGATAAGACTGCCCTTTGTTAAGCTTATGAGATATTACAATTTCATGAATGCATCCTGTAGTGTGCAAATAAAGAGCTTTTGTATTGCATCAATATCACTTGTGATACAAATACCAACTTCATGACTTCAGTTAGACCAGTCACCTTAGCGGTACAAAGCAAAATATCACCATTAACATTGAAAATCTTTGAAAACTATCCACCGTCTTTATCTAACGACTTCACCTTTCTCTTTCGCATAACACGTAAGGCACATACTAATACATTGCGTGCGTACGAGTCGTGGTCACGGCCCGTGGTTTTTTAGAGCGTCACGCTTGCCGTTCGCCATCTTGTCTTGACCTCCCGCCCCTCTTCCCGGCCCCCCTTTATCCCGTAGTTGCAGTAAAAGCTTTGGCTACGAGCAATTTGCAACGAATTACGTCCAGATCTGTATTTTTACGAGTACCTGTAACCTGGGTTTTAGGACACGGATGAATGGGTATCTTCTGGATGAGCTCGCTTCATCGTTTACCTTCAATTTTCCCCAAAGATCAAGTAAAAAAAAATATTAATAAGGAAAAATTTAGGACGAATTTAGAATTTACAGTTGCAAGAGGTCCATGTGGAACATGAACGCTGTCAATTTACCAGATTTCGTTGTGGTGCGTTTTACAGCCACTGGATTCTTTAAGTTTTAAAAAATATATGGTATTTTGAATTTCGTCTCTGACATTCTCAAAACCAGATGTATAGTGCCACCGTATTTAGGCGAGCATACAGGACCAAGAAACATATATATTTCAAACAAATAGAATTAACTTTGTGCCAAAGAATCACTTAAAAATTGCAAAACACAATGGGCAAACATACGATCAGTAAAATGGCCCCCTACATCCATGCAACCATACGTATCCATATCAGTACAAATACGCTGAATTGATCAAGGAGTCTTGTAATATTGGTAATGTTGGTAATGTTTAGCTCTCAGCCATAATGGTGAGCCTTATTGCAACAGTCAGTAGGCGCACTTTGTCGTGTTCTAGAATATTCCACGCCTCTCTTTAGCTTACCTCTGAGTGATAGTTAATTGACTCTCGGTAGCTAACTCATTTGCAATTCACCTCTGTGTTTGGAATAATGAGATTGGCGTTTGAATCGGACGTGCATTGCAATGCTGTAGCCAGAATCCTTGTTTATTTTCTATATCAACAACTTATATTTGTTTAGCTATATTTTTTTAAGTAACCTGTGGACCCGGCCCTGTTTTTTTGCTTATAAACCTTCCTCTTGAAACACTCTAACTATTGTTGGAAACCGCATTAAAATCTGTTGCGTAGTTTAAAATATCTAATCGTACATAGATACATACGGCGGGAAGCATAGCTACTTTGTCTTATACGATGTAATGATGTACAGTGTGTGTTTATCAATCTTATGGGCAAGATTTCCAATCTTCTAAAAGCTGACTATTAGCTTAGAGGTAATATTAACAAAATCAGTATTCAACTCCTAAATTGTACCGAAGCCGCACATACTATGAGAAGAGGAATATTCCTTTCTGTTTACGATAGATGCAACATTTTTATCGTAATTCAGACCACGCCCCAATACGCTAACATACAAGGAAGTCAAGATCAAACGCTTGCCACCCTGTTTTATGTCCTCGACCACCCTCAACCCCATCGCGTACAATGCGATTGGATCTCCATTCACTTTGTTACGACGGTTTATGTTTATCCCTCTTTGTGTTTCGTGTTCCTACATTTAGCACTTGGCAGTTTGCAGCATCGCCGTTGCCTGAAAAAAAAACGTCTGGTTGTTTTTTTTAATGCTGTATCTGGAGTACTTTTGTTGTCTTTGTAATTGTCACTTGGCAGTTGGCTTCTTAGTCGCCACCTGAAAAACAAAGCCATTCGTTGTTTTGTGTATCAAGAATACAATGTAGATATCGTCTTCGAAATTGTTTTGTCTTTAAACTCTCGTTGAATAGCGCAAGAAGATTAAATTAATCCATTTCAAAGCCGAAACTAACAGCTTAATTGAGTTTTACGATAAAAAGTAACCGTTTTTTTTGTATCTGCCGTTCCTATTATTTCAAAACGCATGAAGCCTTTTTGTGTCGTGGTCGCTTCGTCACGGTTTCTGGACGGAGGTCTTCGACCGCGCGTGCGGCGTTCCTGAACGGTGTATTGCTGGCTGGAAACAGCGAAAAAAGTTTGAATTTCCTCTTATAATTATTATAGGAAAGGTTTCGATTGACTGACTTGATTAACATTAATGACTAACAAAGAAGGGTTTGTATGAGGTTATGAGGGGGAATGATTATAAGATTTTAAAGTAGCTTTTGTCCGTGTTCTTGATAATACACAGTTTGTCATGATAATAATAATAATTGTCATCATCAATCCGGAACATTGGAATCCCGACTTGAGTCTTCCACATTTATCCACGTTTTGTCACGGTCTCCGCTCTTGTCTAACGGGTCGGATAACGCAGTGATTTTCTGGTCTAACTGATCTTAGATATTAGTCGCCTTGGGACAGTGGAGAACGCAGTGAAAACATCTATGAAACTGCAAACTGTCTGGTCTAACTGATCTTAGATATTAGTCGCCTTGGGACAGTGGAGAACGCAGTGAAAACATCTATGAAACTGCAAACTGTCTGGTCTAACTGATCTTAGATATTAGTCGCCTTGGGACAGTGGAGAACGCAGTGAAAACATCTATGAAACTGCAAACTGTCTGGTCTAACTGATTGAAGATATTAGTCGCCTAAGACAGACTGTAGAAGGGATAGTGATATGTTAATTTTTTTTTAAATATAAGACAAAGGTGGCAAACAAGCTTACGGCCTGCCTGATAGACGTTTCCCGGGATCATCACACACGCGCTGCCGCCCCGTAAAATCCTTTTCACCCCTTTCTTGAAGAACTTTGTGTTGTACTTTCCGGGGAGTGCGTGAGACAAAGTTCATCTCTGCTCTAAATAACAATATATCAATGGTAAAAAATAATAACCAAAACGAAGCCCTCCAACTTTAGCTACGCACAAGTGTTGCCGAAATAAGCTTACATCGCACCTAATTCTAACCTAAAAACGCTAACGCGATTTGTCCTAACCTCGAAAACAGTTCGCGCGCAAAATGACCCCGTTCTGGCGGGAAGGGGAGGGCGCGTGGACGGACATCTGCACCGTTTATTAGAAGTAAATCGAATATACTCTCGAGGGTGCGAGGGTGGTCTTTTAATATAACACCACATCGATTATTAAGCTTAGCACGCAGCAGTATTCTGTGTTGGAATAGGGCAGTGTGTAACTGGCTGTTCCTGTTTTAGTCTGTGGACTAATTTGAAATATTTTTACGCACCTGATTTTCAAGATGGTGGAGACCCTAAAAATACCTCTCAATTGTGGTTTATTTCGTTTCGAAATAGCAAAGAAAGCTTCGCTGCGAGTGTCTCCTCTGTTCGCCTAGTTTTTGTAAATATCGCACTAGATTGAATTCTAATAGGATTTTCACCACTGGAAACAATGATACATGTGGACGGATAAAATTTATACATTTGCGACGTAGCTTGGATAAGCAGTATCTATTCCAAAAACAAAATTGGATCGAATCTCTCCCGTCACTCGCCAAATCTTAAGCAAAGCTAAAATAAGCACAAAAGGTTGACTTGCGAAAACTGTTCCCCAAAATAGACTTGTTAACATCGAAATGCCTTTACAGACGGAGAAATCACTCTTGTCTGTTTAAGGGCAGAAATTGCCGTCTATTTAAAGAGAGGCGCGTGCCTGCAATTAATATTTTCCCGCCCAAAAATAGGCGCGAAACAAATTTACTGTAATTAGGTTGCGTTCGCATTTGGAGGGGTCGAATCGCGACGGTCGCGTTCAGGATTAAGGATAATGGGGGGAAGTGTATTGGAAGCGTGTGTGATGAAGCTTAGTACAAAAAAATTGCGAGGGTGCCTTTGTTTGAGTTCTAAAGTATTATTGCATAGTGTGTTGGATTATTCAAAGGTTGTTAAAACTAAGAATGGGGAGAAGATTATGGGGAGGTTGTAATAATTTAGTCAAGAGATTGTAGAGTTCTTAGTAATAAGATCTCCGTCAGATTTTAAATTAATCATGGTGTCTCGGAGTAGAAAAGCTTTTTTTTAAACAAACAGTCTTTTCGTCTTCTGAGGAACAGTCAGTCGCTACTCAGCCAGGGTCCGCCTTCCTGCCGTTTTTCTATTACAGCCGATATTTATGCGAGATATACCAAGTACCCGATTGGCAGCCCGTGGCGATATATTATTATTATCATAATAAATATGTAGTTCAGAGCATAACTGCAAAAATGTATTGCTCATTAAATAAGGTCCATTTTAGTATCACTTAATGCCTTTGTGTTGCGCGTCACTCCGCTTTTAGGAAAGCGTGGTATATGTATATTAGCCCAGCGTAGTAAGCGCATTGGTACTTACTGTAAAACTGTATTCAGTATAAGTATCTTAGCATTTGTTTATCAATTAGTGTTACACTGTAGTTAATTACCATTTGTAATTGTACCACCAATAAAAATAAATAAATTACCATTTGTAATATTTGTAATAACTGTCTTGACTAAGATTGTCAATATAATCCTCGATTCTGCCGTGCCATTAAAACCAGCGCCAAGACGCAAACTGCATTACCACGGTTGAGTGCGAACACACACACCTTTACCGATTGCATCAAACCAATACATCAAACGCCCAAGTGCATAGCACGCCAATAGGTACGAAAATAGCCTGGCAAACGGTACGTTGACCCCGCCGGGTTATTTTGAAACTACCCCCGTAATAAACCACGCTAGAACAAAGCGTAGCGGATGCTGCGTCTACGCAATGCGCAGTGGCAGTGTTGCCAGTTCTTCCAATTATCACAGCCCATAACAGTCCACTGCAAGACTTAGGGCCTCTCCCACGAAAGGGGATGTTGTTGCCATAATCTCCACGCTTGGCAGGTAGGAGATCGCAGTTTTGTAAACACTGCTGCTGGACAATGGAAAATACTGCTGCCCATTTTCCAGCCTATGGAGACTCTTGGAAAACATTAGTCGCCTTGTACGACACCCACGAGTGTAAGGGGTTGGTGCTATTCTATTCTGCCGGACACCAGACGGCCAACCATTCTTCCACCATCCTAGTGCTCAATCCCGGCTTCTGCCAGGTTCCGCTTGTCTTTTCCTCCGCTACTTCGCCTGGTCCTCGGCATCTTCGCGTCGTAAGTCGTTAACTCTCTCCATCAGCTCAATCCTGCTCTTCTTCGACCTGCGGACACTGAGTAGCATGAAAAAAAAAAGCATTTTTTTAACACCACACCTGGCAACATCGCGTTCTGGGAAGCGCACGCGCAGAAATGTCAGCGTTGACGTCACAGCGGCTTCCTGGTGCAATCGGTGGTCTAACTATAGTTGTGTTTGACGTCAGAACTGCACTAGATCTAGTAATAGCCCTTGGGACACGGTAGGGGTGCGTTTGCGCAGACTTCGACGTTTGAATCTAATGTAAGGACATCAATATTGCTTTTTAAAATTTGTTTTCTTATGATGTGGTGCTTACGAAAAAGATGACGAAGATGAAAGGGACAAAATAAATGGTCAACTAGCATGCAAATATAAAGGACATAAGTTTTTAAATGAACAATACTTTTTCACAACATACTCATGCAATAAAAGCTTGTAAAACAAGATAATTTTGCAATTTACAACATTCAAGATGTCAATTCTGGATGTTCTGTACATAAAACATAACATGTCAAAATAAGTCTTACTTAGATACTCTGCTTACTCATCGACTCGATCTTGGCCTTTACTTCTATTCTACTTTACTATAATTGGCTTACTTGGGCTGTATCGATTGGCAGAAGCAACAAATGCCCCACATACCCAATTCCACCCCTAAGACTTACACCCTTAATACGTACGCAGATGTGTAAATGGGGCGACAGTCTCAAGGGATGTCGAGCTAATAAAATGGCTATTGTTGTCGCCAGGAGACGGGGGACTCTTGCGGTTTTACTTGCTTCATTCTTGTTTATCCTTTCGACGCATTGGACCAGAAACGCGAATGGGCATACACGTAAATTAACGTATTTTAAATACGTGATATGCCAGACACGTAAAAGAAAGACTGCTTTAGTTTTTTTTTTTCTGAAAATCTTTTAAGATGTTTTTTCGTTTGTCCACCTGTTTTGTAGTTTAATACCTATATGTACGCGTTTCCACCTTTTTAGGTTCACTAGATTCCAGACAGATATAGTGTTCGATTTACCTACATTGGTCAAGTGTTTAGCAAAGTAGGGAAGCACTCGCCACTGTACTTGACCAATGTGAATCGACCATTAGAGATTTGCTGACAGTATTTATTGTATGGAATTCTTAAATCTTGTGTAAAATGAAATGAAATATTTTAACGGAAATCTGACAAACTACAAGTATTATATTGGTTTCTGGATCACGTCTACAAAATTTCATTGGGTTTGACAGTGTAATATTGAAAAGATGATCAAACTAAATTTGTATGGAGCGCGCTCGTCGGACTAGCCTTAAAACTATTATACAGTGACCTCTTTGCTAAATATATAATACTAGTCATAGAACATCACATCATAAATTACAGGAAATTGTGTGGACCCATTAAAACCGTTTGACCCGCTCCTTCCCCAACGGATGCGGTATCTATTTTCCTACTTCCAATGTTAGTGGAAATAATCTTATTTTAAAATAGGGGGTTTCAACTTTCAAGTCATATCCCACTGAACACCCCACGTATAAGTATGAATCGCTTGAATTCGAAAAAGGAATGATGCGCGCACGCACTGGAGCGCATCTCCGTGACTCCGATTGGAGCGTGAGCGACCAATCGCGTGCTGGCACCGTCTTTTGTTTAGATTTAGAATGCGTTACGAAAATGCGCTTCCTTTGTTTATTACTGTGAGTCGTGATGCGGTAATTGTAGGTTCATATGTTGTAAGATTTTATTTAACAGCTTCATGTAGAAGAAATTTTATATGCTTTCACACTTAAAACTAGACCAATGTGATAGCTATTCTAGCAAAGGCTTTATTCTCTGTGCCATAAGTTGCGCAGTTACCTGAAGACGATGATAAAATATTATGATATGGACAACACTATCGATACTAACAACAAAAACATTATAGAAATCGTATCATTTGATCACATTCCACTGTAAGGTTCAGTTAAATTGGACGACTGACATTGAATCACTAGCTTAGGCCATTTACCAATGTAAAGTCAACACTACGGTACAAAAACCACCCGACACCCAAAGCGAATTAGACGAACCCCGCTGGTTCTTCTGAAAGTCGACAATGACATTTAGCATACGAGAAATGACGTCAGTCCTGGACAATAGTCCGACTATCCGAATGCCTGACAGTCAATGAAGGGATGTGGCGTCAGCTGGCACCTCACTGAATTGATGACTGGAATGCGGTGTGTCGTACGTAATCACTGATTGTTGACGGTAGAGAAAATTCTTTAGACCGTCGTGGTATAGGCGGGCAGTTGAAATGGGAATTCCTTATGTGATAAATTGGGCCTAAATGTGACCTGCTTTTTGTCTATGTTGTTTGTCATCATCACAGCCCACTGCAGGACTTAGGGCCTCTCCCACGTAAGGGGAGGTTACTGCCGTAATTTCTACACTTAGGAGGCGTATTGGAGATCGCAGAGTTATAGATATAAACAATTGGTAAAACGACGACCTGAGTAGTTCAGTTGGTTAACGTGCCGGTCGCTACGCAGAGGTCCAGGGTTCGATTCCCGGCCGAGTAGAAATTGAAATGATTAATTTTAATACGGGTCTGGGTGTAGTATACAAGCAGTTTATCGGTTATCTAACACCATTAACACAGGCGTTGCTTACTTTGGGGCTAGGTGGCACTGTGTGAATTTGTCCATTTGAATATTTCTTTATTACGAACAGCCTATTTAATGATCGGCGTTGATCCACGATCATGTTGAGTGCCCACCATGCCAGCGGTCTCTTTATGAAACATGGACGTTAAGCAGATGTCTAACTTATTAATAACCCATTCTCTTAACAAACGGGAACAGTTGAACGAACTTCTTTGTTTTCGAAATTCAAAACTTTCAGGGCGGCTTCGGCCGCTTTTCCAACTGCCATTTGTCTAAAAGTTAAATTAAATCAAATAATTTTATTCAGTTTGGGTTTTACACCACTTGAATGAATAAAATATGCAATTTTACAATCTAGATTATAATTATACAATAATGATGATGATGATGATGATGATGATGAATACTTACTTATTATATACCTATAGTACACCCAAACCCGTAACAGAAATTAAAATTCATAATTTGAATTTCTGTTCGGCCGCCACGTTAACTAACTGAACCACTCAGGTCGTCCAATCCAAATCACGAGCCGTCAGACTTACACACTCAATAAACATCGTAATCCAGGATCGCAATCCACGTATCAATTTGAAAATCGAACGTCTACTATCCGCCATAGACAGGCGACCTTAAAAAGTGATTACACACATAGTATCGACCACAAATGTACGCGCGAGTATACTGGCCACTTCGAAAGTGATATTACTTATTAATCCATGTAGGTCAGGGACATATTTGTGGTTGTGACGAGCTCTATTGGCTTTTGTTTGGCTAATAAAACTGTAGTTTATTGTGTTAGAAACACAACATAATTGACAGACAACAATCTAACTATATGGAGCGTCGGTGGCCGAGTGGTTAAAGTATCCGACCCGGGTTCAGCAAAATAAGAAATCCAAGAAAATGGTCAATCGGCACACACTAAGTTTTATCGTAATATACACAAAGAATTTTTGTCAACTCATGAACATTTAAATTACAATTGCATATTATTGGGGTGGTGCGAGCTTGTCGAAGCCAGGTGGTCGAGTTTCGAAAGGAAAAAATACAAGAGGGGTGGCGGCCATTTTGTATTTTAGAGAGGGGCTCACATCCGGAACGGAAGGTGATCTCTTATCCGAATCTAGTAGTTTTGGGGATTCGGAAATAGATTTTTTGTCTCTCAAGTTTGTGGTGGTAATATCAAATATCGCGATCGATGTATTGGATTGTTCGAATTGTGGAATTATTTTCGCTGTATCGATTCCTTTTATAGTAGGTACCCACTTCTTTTGCGTATTTGAAAGTGTAATAACACTAGAGCTACGGATATCCATCAATGGATAGTTATTTACGAGCAAGCTTTACAAAGGTTATGAAGCCGGTGTGACACGCTAGCTCTCATTTAGACCTAATGGTATGACAGTAGGTAAACATCAAACAGATTCTCCAAAGCACAACAACAAGCAGTTTATCAGGTGTTAGTGCCAAGCCTGAGGAGTCCGCCTGGATGAGTCATCATCGTCGTAGCGCTTATCCCGGCCTCTGCCAGGGTCCGCTTTCCTACTCAATCTTCTCCACTTCGCCCGGTCTTCGGCATCCCCTTGTCGTAAGCCGTTGGCTCTCGCATTCGACTCAGCGATGTCAATCCATCGCTTCTTTATCCGCCCACGGGGCCTCTTTCCCCTGTCCGCCTGCATGAGTACCACCGCCTTCTCCATTTCTGCCACCAAGCTACGTTGGCATTGTTGCGTGCCGGCGTGAAGAATAAGGTAGCCAGATCAGCTACAGGCATGAGTCGTTTCTTTTATCTTAGTCCTCGAACAATTACAACACACGCAGTTCTGCATTTTTGTTTTGTAAAACCCAAAGACTTCTATATACTAGCGTATGTCAATGGTAAAACCTAAATCCATTAAGTGCAGGAATCGTAGATGTTATATGCGACAGTTACCACTAACCTTCATTTATCACTGAGTAGTTAAAAAAGAAGACCCCGAGAATAACAAAAACCACATCAAGCCGAGGCCCCAGCGCATTTCAAAGTCTTGTAAACGTACTTGGCTTGAACAATTTAGAAACAATTCACTAAAAATGTGCGTGTACCCTCATTATGGGGCACACGGCGGAAGTTGCACGTGTTGTACCCTTGTTCAGCGGAGGGTGAAATGACTAGAATGGTTATAGTGGTTATAGGGGCCCTAACACTCGTGTCGGGTACGTGATTTTTGAAGGTAGGCGGATATTTTGATTACGTTATCGTTTCGTGACAGATTTCGTGTAGCTATGAAGTGTAGCATCAACAATAATTAGTATGGATACATTTTGTAGTGGGCGGTTTAAAGAGTGGTTCTTACCCCCCCCCCCCCCCCCCCCTTAGCCCTCTTTGGAAATGCTGTTGAGCTCGTAGTGTTTGACACACACAAGAAAAAAAAACAGTCTGACCAAAGTGGCCTAGATTCAACTGAAAACGCTGCTGTCCGTTTCTCAGTCTTCACTGGCTAGTTAGCCTCTAAGACCAGCACTAATTCGTCGAGATCTCCGTGTCATCCGATTCGGCTACACACTGGCCGAGATTCTTTCTTCTTTTCTAATGCTTGTCAAGCTTGACATTGAAAGCAGTTAAAATCGATTTGCTTTCGACGTTAAGCTTGCAAAAGAAATGCTTTATTGTGTTCTAGAAGGAAGTTAAACAGTAAATCTAAGCGTAGTCATACAGTATCTTGTTGTTATGGACATATAACTGATAAGCTCTTCGATTTTAAACCTAGCGCCTTCTAAACAAACATTTTTCCACCCCACCGAGCGAATTTAAGGAGCTCGTTGTCATACAGCCACCGCTATCGCCTAATAATATTTCTACATTATCTCTGGCAATATAAGACTGCTTTGATCGACCACCTGCGTGGCAGATGCGCGTGCGTCGAGGGGCCCGGTGCATGCAATAAGGGCTATAATCGTGCTGGCAACTGCATTTCGACCTAGCGAAAACCGTTATAAGATGCGCTAGCGTCTCTGTAGACGAGCATAGCAATGGTAGCTCCTTTTATATTGGTTTTCGGTAGGTTATATGCTGTAATTGTACGATTTGTACGCTCGAGGGTTGCGTCTTAGGACTGCGTAGATAAGAATTTTACTGTGACAATAACCTTTAGGGAATTGTGTTTTTGGGAAAAATTTAATACATAAAATATATAGCCAAAACAGTATTTTCAGCGTGGAATTAGCATTATAAAAGTCTAGCCATAGCGACTCACCTCTCCACGGTGGTCCACCTCGATGCAATTCCACTTACTTACGCCTACTTGGCCGTAGTGTCCGGCAGAGTAGAATAGCACCGACCCCTTACACTCGTGGCAGTACAAGACGACTAATGTTATCCAGGCAAAAGATCTAGAGTTTCCGTAGGCTGGAGAATGGGCAGCAGCGTTTTCCATTGTTATGCTTATAACACTGCGATTTCCGACCCGCCTGCCAAGCGTGTAGATTATGGCGAAAACTTCCCCTTTTGTGGGAGAGGCCATAAGTCCTGCAGTGGACTGTTACGGGCTGTGAGGGTGATGCCTATAAGTACTAACAGGTTTTAAGGAATGTGGTTGGATTTTAACCCCCAACGAAAAAAGAGGCTTGTTATAAGTGTGATGATGATGACGACGCCTACTTCGTTGCTAACAGTTCTCTCGATTGTTCCAGCGCCCCGCACATCCTGCACAGGCGGCACACCCAACAACCTGCCCCCGCTATCGTTCCACGGCATTCACGGCGAGAACGTGCGAGTCTCGCGCGATGGATCCGTCGCGAGACGCGTCGAGTCCTTCTGCAAGGGGGTCGCGTTCAGCGCCCGCCCCGTCCGGATTAATGAGAAGGTGGGTGTCGTTTTTATATCAACAGGCGTTTCGCTTGGAAAGAACTTGGAACCTAATGGAAAATGGTTACCTGTAAAACAGAGACATGTTGCTCTGCGTGGTTATTGACAACTGAATTTGACATAAAATAATCTTACACTACTCTAATTTGGTCGATACTCCAGCCAGTGGGCTACGTAGATGACGTAGTGTAGAATTATGAAATTTGACATTTGAATTATCTGATGTCAAATTCATATGACAACTGAGTTAGACAATAGCTCCGCTGCTAAAACTAGCTAAAACTTCTCAGCAGCTCCACTGTCATAGTCCTCAAGGCAGGAAACAGTACCATAGTATAAATTAAAGTAGATTTGTATGTATTTCGGCTAACTCCTCCTAAATCAGGTAATGGATTTTTACGGTATTCATCATCAGTTAGAGAATTTCTTCCGGGAGGTTTATATGTATAATAGATGCATATTATGGTAAAGAAAACCCGAGGAATGTATGGTCTCTCTGCAGCTGACTGGACTTTGTAAAGTAGTATTGTTTAGTTGCGGTATTCTCCTTCTGGTTTTACTACTCATGATTATCATAAAGCCTTCCACACCGGATTTTGTACCATTACCTGCCCTTACGTGGTCACCCAACTAACAAATGAATTCTCTTTTCCAGGTCTGCATCAGATTCGTCGAGATCTCCAACAGCTGGAGCGGCGTCATACGATTCGGCTTCACCACACACGATCCCAGCACACTGGCGCACTCTCTACCCAAATACGCCTGTCCAGATCTAACAAACAAACCAGGAAACTGGGCCAAGGCCTTGGGCGAGAGATTCTGCGAGAAAGACAACATATTGTACTATTACGTCAATTCAGCTGGAGACGTACATTTCGGCGTCAATGGGGAGGACAAAGGACTTTTCTTCTCTGGCGTGGACGTGAGGAACCCTCTATGGGCTCTCATAGACGTTTATGGCAATTGCACAGCCATACAGTTCGCCGATCCCAGGGTACCTAACCAGGTCAGACGGTCGAATCCAAGTCCGGTAGAAGAGGATAGATTGATAGGCGGCATGAGGGCTTTAACAGTTGACGAGCAACTGCCTCCCCCAAGATTCCAGAACGCTTTGGTGCCCTTAAGCCTGCACAGGACAAAAGGAAGGAACGTGCAGATGATAAACGACAGGGGTGTAGCTGCTAGAGCAGAGTCAGAGTTCTGCCAGGGATACGTGTTCACGGCGAGGCCGATGCGTCCAGGACAGACGATTGTTGTTCAAATCCTGTGTACGGAGACGGCGTACGCCGGCAGCTTGTCTATAGGGTTAACCTCTTGCGATCCAGCGTCTTTGAGACCTTGCGACTTACCCGATGACGCTGAGCAGCTGCTGGATCGACCGGAGTATTGGGTGGTGCGTCGTGACGCGGCGAACGGTCTGAGAAGGGGTGACGAGTTAGCTGTGACGCTGACCTTGGATGGGGAGGTCCGAGTGAGCAGGAACGGGTCGAATTCGATGACCGTTATGCATGTGGACCACACGTTGAGGTTGTGGGCGTTTGTGGACATATACGGTGCTACGCAGAAGGTCAGGATGCTGACTTCTCAGACTGCTCAATCGGCGCAAACGCCGCCCCAGCAGTTGAGGGTGGTGACGGGGTCGGCGGCGCCCATACAGACTGCTGGTGGGACGGTTCTAGTGGTCAGTCTGCCGCCTCAGAATGGGACGGCGAACGGACCAACGCACCAGCAGATGACGCTTGCTAGTGCGCATTACATTGAGGTGAGTTTCTTTGCTATGTTGTTTGTTAGTTTGTGTAAAAGTTGTGTGAAAATGAGGTCGAGCACTCTTTTTCATGCTACTCAGTGACACGGCCAGACAGCGTTGATGGTAAGCGGTAACCGTCGCCCATAACATCTGCGGTTTAGGCACTTAGATTTCATGTGACGACACCGCAAGTCGTCACTGTAAGACTCAGATGAAACGCCTCATGCCTGTAACGGTCTGGCTACCTTATTCTTCAAACCGGAATGAATACGGTGGTGGTACTCACCCAGGTGGATTCCTCAGGCTTGACAGAGTCCTGCCATTTGTGAAACAGCATTTATAACATAAAGTTTTAAACTATCGCGGTTATTATCACGCATTTTAAAGGTATGTTCCGGGTTTCCCACCGCGTACCTCTGTTGACGAGAGACGACTGAGTCGTCCCGTGACCATGATGCATGCAACTGTGTCGAAATATCGGGCTATCTTAAAATGAGTCATTTATAAAATTGAAAGTATTACTTCTTCCCTTACTCTTCCCATCTCTGATTATCAGCCCACAATAAGCATCTATAAAACTTTTCTTTATTTCATTACAGCCAATCCAAACGACGTCCCAACTGTGCCTGGCCGGATTGCAACCCTTACCGGCGCCGAGTTGCACCCCTGCGCCACCCCCATACCGGCCCAGAACTGAATGCACCAGCGCCCAGAACAGCTGCAACGAGCAGGTCCCAGAACCAGTCAAGATCGAGAGACCAGCGCCGTCAACCAGCAGACACGTTATGCCTTCATCCTCGCACCACCAGAATGTCTACTCCGTGATTGGTGACGGGCAGAACCTCACAGGGACTGAATGTACGATTTGCTACGAGAACCCGATAGATAGTGTGCTGTATATGTGTGGGCATATGTGTATGTGCTACCGGTGTGCTGTGCAGCAATGGAAGGGGAAAGGTGGGGGGCAGTGTCCGCTGTGCAGGGCACAGATTAAAGATGTAATCAGGACGTACAAATCCTGATGGGGCTATAGGTATTGGTCGGTGTTTCGCGGCTTTCGTTGAATCTGGCAGTTTTTTAGTCTCTTGGGCTGGTATCCCTGGGGAGAATTAAAAAGAACGCTATTAAAATCTACCATTATAATTAGGTCCGATTCAATTCAAAAGCCGAAAGCGTTCGACTCGTGTTATTTATTATCATTATTATTAATATTATATAGGCGTAGTTATTGATAACAATTATTCAGATAGCGTTGAATAGTGACAGTTACCTGCGTGCGAGCGAGACAGTGCGAAGAAAGAATGGGAGGGAAGCTAGCTAACTGTCGTACACAAGCCAAAAATCTGTTAGGGATTTTGTTGATGTTTTTATCGACTATGACACTTATTTCTGCGTCCTTGTAAATAACCTAACATGGCATTTCTTTGTATTAATTTATGGTAAGTTGACATCACTAGTTGCGACTCAAAATTACAGTGAGTGATGCACTGAGAAATAACCACAAATAATAATTTGGACGAAAAAATTAATTGATAACGAATGACATTAAAATACTTATTGGAAGAAGCATAATAATATATTTATAATACCTATTTATTGACAGTTATAATATATTCTTATTATGTTTAGAACAGCTTGTAAAAATATCGGGATGCAGCTGGCATACAACTTGTTTTCTTTTTAATTTTTCTTTATAGCACGAAGTAATGAAGTGGTGTCTATTTAGAAGAAGAAAAAGAAAGGCATTGGCAGAGGCACTGCCATCAAACAGCCTTTGTTTTATAATATTGTTTACGAAGACCGGGGTAAAAGTTGATATTTGAGAAATAACTACGACATTTTTTAATCAATTATCGACTTTTATTCCGGTTTTGAATAATAATTTCATTGCGAGGCTAACGCAGTAGAAGTCCATTTTCTGTATATATTGGCTAGTTCAGCTAGGTCTTAAATTAAGATATAGGGTTCCTAGATAGAAATTTGTAGGCTAGAATGTTTGCAGTACTAGACTGACTTTTTACGCTAAATTGTTTTAAAGTCTGACATGGAAGATTACAGCCTCATCTACTATTCTTCATACAATCATATACTTACTATTCTTCAAACATTAATTGTTACTGGATATATTTCAAATTTTCAGATAAAAGAAGCCATGTATCAGTCTAGAAATGCACACAATCTATGTCGAGGTGTTACGAACTCTACGTCCGTTAATAAAAAGAATCGGTGATAGTTTAATTGCATTTAATAATTTAAAACAAACCATATTGTATAACTGATTATTTCTTAAACTGTTGACAATATGTACTGTGTGTTTAAGAGATTTAAGTATTCCTTGTGTGTTTAATAAATGTTTTTTCCCATGGTCCTCTGATAGTTCCTTCAAGAGGCGTCATTTTGGATAACGGTCTTTTTTCGAATTTGGAACGGATGTGATAGAAAATTTAGCTCGAAATAAGCCGGTATACGTTGACGCTACCGAGCTGTGTTGCCAGCGCTAAATTTTTATTATCTACGCAAGAGGGCTTTTGGATAAAAACATTTGTCATTTTTGCGACATTTTAATGAATATTCGATAAAGTGCTAATCATTCCTCTGTTGCTCAAATTTCCTTCGAGTTCCAATCGGCATATCGTTTTTTTTTTTACTTTTATAAATGTACATACATATCCCTACCCTACTACCCTTTGTCTATTGTACAAATATTTTATATCATTCCTATCCGCATATTTACCCACTTTGTATTGTAATGCGTAATGTTTTTCATAAGTTACATTTACCAATAATTATTGTTTGTACCAAAAGGTTCCGCCAGTTTTTTTTTAATAGTAATTTTAACGAAAAACTGTCATTTAAAAAAAAACTTGTTTTTTATTTAAGAAAAGTTTTTTTTTTATTTAAAAAAAAGTTTTTTTTTAAATCGTGCAGTTTGTTTTGTAATTTATTACGACATATTTTGTACTGTATTTCTCATATCATAGGGCAAGCAATATTTTTAGTGATTCCGTCGAAAGTGGACATGTAAAACCGTCAATTTTATACGAAGTAACGAGTTTTTGCACTTTGTATTGTGATTGTTTTGTAATGTGTTTTGAGATCGTACAAAGTTAAAGTGTAAAAAATATCAAAACTTCATCATCCATTTTTACACTCACATAGGTATTTTTAGTTCTATAAAATTAGTATAGAAGGTACCAGCGTATGTAGTAATTTTCTGTTATAACAAATTCGACCTGAATAGAATTCGCATTCGAATTTCTTAAATACTGAAAATGCTGGAGTCTGATTTCTTGGTTATAGTTCACGTGAAAATAACAATGATGGGGGGATATTTGTCCTCTTCTAACAACTAATTCGTTATATTTTTTATCTCAAATTTCAAACTACGGCCAGCAGCGTTCTTACGGGACCTGACTATTAATGACGAAAGAAACTGCTAACAGTACAATTTCTGTAGCGATTACAGACGATGAGCTTGCCGATTCGCCATATTGTGGGCATACTAGAAATGTTAGGGAACTGTAATTCCTAGCCTAGTTCGTTTTGGGCATATCCGTCGGCCATTTTCTGTAACAGGCATATGTACAAGCACTATTAACAGTATGCTCTGTTCTCGTGAAGAGAGTTTCTTACGTCATTATATACAATATGCTGGCACCCTCTATAACATTGTTACACGACACACATGCCCTAAGAAACACCATATATACCAAACCCGTATGATAGACGAATCAAAATGATTTCTGAAGCCAAATCTTAACTAAGTATTTAGTGAAAATGTAAATATAATGATTGATTATGTAACGAAACACTTTTTTGGCGCCGTGTGATCTGATATATTGTTTTTCACATTATTTCCCGCATTATGTCTTTTTAATGCAACGAACTCAGTTTTGTTACTGGCAACATTGTATATTTTTACTTGTTATGTGGCTGAAAAGGACCCGAATTCAGAGCCGCAAAACAAATATTTAAAAGAATCACTTGCTCGGTTGGTTTTTGATGTTAAAGGACAATTTTGGATATAAATAAACATGTTGTAGCATAATATCATAATGTTAAAATATTTTGATCACACAACGCCAGGAAAATGCTAATTTATGTGATATGATTTTATTTTTAATTTCTTTTCTTGTAAGGTATTTTTTTTTCGAGAGCTTTGTCAGTGTACAGCGTTGTCATCTAGTCGTTAGTGATTCTAATTTATTCTTTATTTTTTAAAAGGCATTCTTGGAAACCATGTTGGATAGATTAAGTTTTCGAAAATAAAACAATGGTTAAATGAACATGTTTTCTTTGTTTTTATTCAATGAACCCTTTAAAGACGTTTTGTAAGAAAACGGCAAAGTTGAGCGCGTCAAGTGAATGTGGCGTATAATAGGGAAACTATACTGAAGAAAAGACAACTAACACCGCCCTCACAGTCATTAGAATTTATTAAACTATTGCGCACGTCTCATCCCCTATAATCTAAATGTCTCTCTTCTATAGGCCTGCTGGAAGAGATTTCTTCTTAGAAATAAGTAGTGCCTGTTGTGTCGTCTTTAATTTTGTAATTTCTGTATACTTTATATTGTGTGCAATAAATTGTTAAATAGAATGAAATTAAAATGTTTATTTCAGACTGCAAATTATTTTTGCAAGTCCTTATGGCAAGTCTTTGTGGAAAAATACACTATGAACTAAAAAAAATTACTTGATGGTAACTATTAATACCTACCTGGACTACAGAGTTCTCTACTACTACTTCTACTACCATAATAGCGTCAGTGGCAGATTTGTAAGCGAGAGGTACCGGGTTCGAATCCCACTGGCCATGTACCAATGACTTTTTTCTGAGTTACGTACACATTAGTTGAATGCTAACCGATGCTCTTACGGAGAGGGAAAACATCGTGATGACACCTGCACATTCTGGCGGCTGATTGTGTAACCATGATCCAATCTGAGGGGCTATTGGCTCTCTTACTGGACAACTGAATTTTAAATAACAATATCTTACACTACTCTAATTCGGTAGACGCTATTGCCAGTGGCCAACGTAGATGACGAAGTGTAGAATTATCTAGTGTTAAATACACTCGCCAACTGAGTTAGCCAATAGCCCCGCTGGTTAGGTTCCCCTGGTGGCAGGGTCACGAAGGTCAGATGGCAGTCGCTCCACTGTAATTATCTGATTAGCTAAATCCTGGATTATGGTTAAGGTGGACCCCGCGGCCCTCATGTTCGAGAGCACAACCGGGACAATAACGCCACGATGATTATAGACTATAGGGGCTTACAATATCATTCATTCATTCAATAGGTAACAGTGCAGGTAATATCTCAATTGCTCATTCACCCATCCCTTCCAAATCAATGAAAAACGCTACCAACTTACTAATCATGTGAACGTTACGAATGTGCGAAGCTCGTCAGCTGATTACTCCCAAGTGTCAATGACCTCTTGGCCACCCAGCAGGTCATTGACACTGCCGCAAGGAAGGAACCAAGGTTAAACAAAAAGAGGTTGTAGCACAAAAAGTGTGTTGCACACAGATGAACATTTTATCTACAAACATTTATCAAAAATTTTATGTCTGTGGGTGCACAAAACATGTGTTTCATTCATGGTTATATTTGACAACAACACCATCTGTCTCACAGAAGCAAATATATAAACCTGTCCAGAAACGCGGCCTAAAATTTTTATAAGTTCCTCGCCTATTAACTAGATGCCGCTGCACTATTATCTAAATTTTTATGTCTGTGGGTGTACAAAACATGTGTTTTATTTGACAACAACACCATCTGTCTCACAGAAGCAAAATAAATTAACCTGTCCAGAAACGCGGCCCTAAAATTTGTATAAGTTCCTCGCCTATTAACTAGATGTCGCTAACTAAGTATCGTACATTTTCTGTATAGTCTACCATTCAGTACCATTTTTTTCAGCTTGCCTCCCCGAACGTCAAACAAAAGATTACCCGTGATTTACGAGTAACGTAGCTGTCATAAAATTTTACATAGACTTTACGCAATGGAGATAAAAGTGAAAATACTTCGCGCTACACCGATAATTACTACAAATCGGACGCAAAGTTATCTATGTAAAATTTGCGTTTGGGTGAAGCGTTGATTGAACGACTTTCTGTATTATTATAACCTTTTATTACTATTTTTCGTGTAATTTATTGTTAAAATAACAAAAACCACCGCATTTGTGTCTTAAAACAGTGTGTTCGTGCGTAATTCTACATTAATTGTGTTAAAACGTCTATAAAAGTGAGTGTTCCATTCAATTCTACGTATTTTAACAACATAATTAGATCAATGTACTTACGCGTTAACTTTTTACTGGCATGTGCAGTTATTCTCTGAGATCCGCCTATTGTTTCGCTTCTTTTTAAAATAACACGCCATTTTGTTGAATATGAGTAGCTATTTTCCGAAAATCACGTTTACTATTCGGTGTTATTTGGATTAAATTTCGAATATCGAATGTAATGTTTGTTTTTTTCACGTGAAGCGTCACTTAGGAAAAGGCCAGTTAACACGGCATTCTTAGAACAGAAAGAAGGTTAGATATCTATTACAATTATGTCTCTATTAAATGTAATATTCAATTTCTGGGTAAAATCTCAAAATATACACTCTGCTAGCAGCATGTGATATCATTAATTAGTTGAAGTGAAGCTTTAAAAGCACTGTCATCTTCATTATTTAATTAATCATAATTACACATAAATGATAAAGTAAACCTTATTCTTCCAAATTTACTTATATTTGAAATTATCATTAGTATTATCAAGCATTTAATAGTACTTAGATCTTCATTATCATTCATTACCTTAAAGAAATGTGTTTAATTATTTTGACACACAGACCTTTTTTAGAATTACTTCAGTTTCATTTAGAATTTAAAACCAAACTAGTCAATTCTTTTGTTTTATTGTTTTTGCCAGCCAGTACTGTCATTTGGAATTTTAGAATATTCCTTTTTGTCTACCAGAGTGTTCAGAGTGCCAGTACTTTATACGCATAAAGGTTATTATTTTTTTAATTTGTACAATTGTGGTAAATTATTAACTTTTACTGTACATTACATGAACTAATCACATCAAATCTATTTCCAGATGTTCTGTGTCCAAGAGTCAGAGTCACACTCTGACCCGTTCTCCGATAAAGACCCTCTAAGCATGAACTCAACACAATCTGAGTCAAGCGACGAAGAGCCCGAAGCAAAACGACATAAGCCATCATACAATTCCTCTCTAAACTTGAAAGTTTACCAAATACCAGCCGCCTTCAACACACCGAAATCACTGTCAATATTTCCCACACCAACAAACAAACTACCACAATTCGTCAACAACCCGTTAAACTTAGCAAATCCCTTGGCAATAGCTGCTAACAACCTCCAATATCAACATGCAAACAACATCGTCAAATCCCTACATCACAGATACTCCTTACCGGCAAAATTGACGATTACACCAGTACAATCACCGAAGCCTTCAGTGACACCTACCGGTGAAGTTATACGGTATAAGAAAAATGGGGAGGTCGCAAAGAAACGGGGTCCACCAAAAGGCTATAAGAGGAAACCTAAGGATTTGTCGCAGAGTTTCAGCAACGGTGCATTATTGCAGGTAAGGATTCTAATGATAAATAGACGTCCATAGGCTGCAGTGACTGTTTACCATCAGGGTAAGCTTGTTTGGCACCTTCATTCAAGAACAGACTGGATGAGTGGTTGAAGTCAAACAAACTGTCTCTACTTGATTTAAAATGACTTTCAACACTATGTGATATAGACACATCAGCAACAATGCTGCTCGTCTATAACCTAAATAAATAAAAAAAACATTGAGCAGCCAACCCATCTGATGTAAGGTGATAACTCTTCACGAGATGGACGGAAGACTTCATCTTATAGGTGCAAAAGTCACAGAGTCCATCTATGTAGAAGACATGGAGGAGGAGACGATGGTCAGCAGATGACTGATTTGAATGAGATGATATCATACTATCTTTTTTTACACTTGACAAGAAAAGGGGGATGTGTATGTGTCGAGATGTGTGTCAACAGCATTGTAGCTTCCGAACGGATGGACCGATTTCGATGCTGTTCTCTTTAAATGGAAACCAGTTAAAAAAAGATGATTCTTAGCTTTGTTCAGTTTAATGAGTACAGTTATTTAGGAAATATTGAAGAATATGTATACTTGGTCTGTGGTTATCCTGTTTTTCTTGGTTAGGATAGGTTATTCTATATTATTACTAGCGGACCCGACAGACGTTGTCCTGTCTACACGTCTTTAATTTGAAAATTTCAAACTTTTTTTACAAAATTGTGAATCTAAACCATTCCCAGATCCCCTTGAACACACACAAAAAATTTCATCAAAATCGGTCCAGTCGTTTGAGAGAAGTTCAGTGACATACACACTCACAGAAGAATTATATATATAAAGATTATTATTATTATTCCTGAACAGACAGGCAGTTGGAACAACTGATATGTCTGTATCTCATTATCCTCAACCCATTGACATTCTCAATTAATTAATTTTGGTTTTCTTGTAATGTTCATCCAATCGATTCTTAAAGGCGTTGGTACTCAGTATATATTCTATCGACAACCTGAGTGTTTCAGTTGGTCAACATGGCGGTCTGCCACGCAGAGGTCACGGGCTCAATTCCCGGCCGAGCTGAAATTAAAATGATGAATTTTAATTTCTGTTATGGGTCTGCTTGTAATATCTATAATAAGTGTGTAGTTAAAAGTATATAAGAAGTTTATCAGTTATCTAGTATCCATAACAAGCTTTGCTTGCTTTGGGGCTAGATGGTACTGTGTGCAAGCATATTTAGTTATTTATTTAATATACTGGTTCAAGGCACTGCATGAAATTCAGGATAACTGATACAATCATGGCAGTGAATGCGATATCCAATGTTTCCCTCCGTTAGGATAGGTTACTCTTTACTCTGCCCGAGCTAATCTCTCTTCTCATACTCTTTCCAGGCCCAGAACACGATACTGAGTAGCTTGCTAGCCGCAGCGAACACCACTGTCAGTGCAGTACCCGAGGGCATACCACCAGAGGCTTTGACGCTGGTCGCGCCACCACCGCCGTTGCCACCACCTGTGAGGGTGCCACCGGGTATGTTGAAGGCTCGTATTCAATAGGGAGTAGGAAGGGTACAGGCGAAAACATACATAGACATAATCATATCAGCCAAGATGGCCACTGCGACAGACATTTTGTGGAGATCTCTGGGAGATATTTGAACGTCACTGAAATTGATCTTTGACAATATACAACTGTCGAAGATAAATAGTTCAAAAATTTTTTTTGGATGCAATTGACATTTCAATGATATGTCATTATCATCATTATCATATCGGCCGGAAGACGTCCACTGCTGGGCATAGGCCTCCCCCAGAGATCCCACTGCAATGTTTACCAGGTCGGTCCACCTTGTGGGAGGCCTACCCACGCTGCGTCTTCCGAGCGTTGTCACGAGAACTTTACTGCCCCATCGGCCATCTGTTCTTCGAGCTTTGTGCCCTGCCCACTGCCACTTTAGCCTGGCAATCCTTAGGGCTATGTTGGGACATAGACATTTTTTTTGACATCACAGTAATCCATAACCGTTGAAATATACAATGTCACAATTAATTTATTTTAAAATAATGTTTAAGAGGTTTATTTTAATAGATATAAAAGAATTGTGGGTAGCCTAGTGCTAACATGAGGTACCGGGTTCGAATCCCACTGCGGCCATGTACCAATGACTCTTTTCTGAGTTATGTACATTAGTTGAATACTAACCGAAACTCTTACTGTGAGGGAAAACGTGATGAAACCTGCACATTCAAGCGAATGAATGTGTAACTATGATCCAATCTGGTCAGGTTCCCCTGGTACGGTCACCTAGGTCAGATGGCAGTCGCACCACTGTAATTACCTGATCTGCCAAATCCTGGATCATGGTCAAGGCAAACCCCGGGCTCGAGGGCATAGCCGGGACATTAACGCCAAGATGATTATTTATTATTTTTATTTGCTTATATTGACTATAATATAGAAAGGTAATTTAAATCATCTTGAACTTGAACTAGAGATGATAAAAAAATTACTTTGCAATAATATTTGGCAAAAATAATAAAAACCATCTCCGACGAAACCTTTTTGACCGAAGCTGAACGGTCAGAAACTAATAGGCAGCGGTGACCACTTTCCATCAGTTGGCCCGCTTGCCTGTTTGTCTAATGTATTCTTTGTTTTCTCTTTTGTATTCTGCTGAACACAGCGATCTGTCATGGACATTTAGCTGCTTCCTTCTACCATATTTTTAGAGAAGTAGGGCATAGCGGGGTATGCCGTACGTATTGGAGTCGCCCGACTGGGGAAGTACCTCCACCTTACAGAATACCGCAGCTAAACAATACTCTTCTAAATAGTATTGTGTTTCTGCCGGTGAGTAAGGTCTCCAGTGCTCCATGGGGTGGGGATTTGGGGAACCGTGGCTTTGGCAGTAGAGGGGCATTTGCCTTTTTGCTGCCAGAGCAACGTGTTATAGAGGTGGGCAACGCATTGGCGATACTCTTGGTGTTGCCAATGTCTATAGGCAGTGGTGGCCACTTTCCACCAGGTGGCCCGCTTGCCTGTTTGCCTACCGTATGACATAAAAAAAAAATATTACTTTAAAAAAGATTGAGGGAGAAATTGGGTGATTCCCGCTCTGGCTTAAACCTGGTACAAAGGTTAACCATACCCATTCAACGTGGCAATGGGCACCTTTGCCCCAGGTACTGTCAGAGGCGGGCTATTTATCGACTGATATTTGTAAATAAGTGCTCTTTTTTAGTTTATCTTTAAGATAGATAAGTCTGTACATTTTGTAATCACTTCATTGATAGAGCTCGTCTAGTCTAAAATGACGCGCCCCACTACTTAGTTAGTTGATTTCGATGTGTAAGTGCAAATATTGATAACGACACTTCATCTGTGTGGGAGCCAATGAACGACGCGTGCTCCAACGTTTGAATCTCACCGGCAACTGAATGACCAATTACAACGGCATTTGTATATGTATTGCGTCCATAATTTAAACTTGCTTGTGTGCGTTAATGCGATAGTGGGGCGCGTCATTTTAGATTAGACGAGCTCTACCTAAAAATTATCTTAATCTTTAAAAAAATCTACTTCCAGGAGTGGAGCTGGTGGAACTGCTACTGGACCCCGAAGACTGGTTTCCCGCGGAGCCCTACAAAATGGTGTTCAGCAGAAAGAAGAATCCCAAATGGAAATCGTTTCCTTACCGCTGCGAACACTGTTTTAAGGTATATTTTTTTTATAATCAGCTAGGCATTTGACCGCCATCTCTCTGCCTGCGTAGCTTGGCAGGCTGTGTCGCGCGCGAGATAGCGAGATACCATATTTTTATACCACTAAGGTGGCAAACAAGCTTGCGGCCTGCCTGCAGTCGTCACCGCAGCCTATGGACGTTTGCAATACCAGGGGCGTCACCCACGCATTGCCGACCCCGTAAAAGCCTATTAACCCCTTTCTTGAAGAACTCCATGTTGTACTCTCCAGGGAAAACCTCTCCAGGTAGTTCATTCCATCTCTTGCTATCTCTTTCAATTTGCGTTGGAGTGATTATTGACTACGCTTCCGCGCAAACTGTTTTTAATAGTACTACAGTGGATTTCGGCAAAAATTATAGCTTATGTTATTCTGGGATAAAAGATGATTGACCAATATAGCATTATATTGGTCTACGATAAGTTACAACATTGCAGAATTGTTCAATTGCCACTGTGAGGACTAAGAAGAAATGCCTCATGCCTGTAGTTTGCTGGCTACCTTAACCTTCAAACCGGAACACGACAATGCAAGCATCGTTGCTCGGCGGCGGAAATAGATAAGGCGGTGGTACTCACCCAGGCGGACTCCTCAGGCTCGACAGAGTCTTACCACCATAATAATCTAACCGGCATCGGCAGTAAAAGTGTGACCAAACCCGATATATATAGTTTACATATACTCAAATATTTCCTAAACTACTTGACCGATTTTTAAGAAACAAAGCTAAGAATATCCCGATTAAACTGGCTTTCAAGCAGAGAAAACCGCATCAAAATCGGTCCATCCGTTCGGGAGCTAAGACGCCACAGACCGACACAAGTCTACAGAGACACAGATTTTTTGTTGCCTGTGGAGGCAGACGGGACGGTGCATCTGATAAATAGTGGTCACCGTCGGCCAGTGGCCCTAGAACAAGCGTGTCCGCGACAAAGCTCGCGCCGCGAGAGAGCGTTTGTCTCTTTCTCTCTATACTAAGGCGAAATAGATAGCAATACCTATGTCGCGCTTTTTCTCGTTTATCAACTTGTGCTAGGCTAGGACATCTGCAATCTCAACACGCACAGATATAAACAGAAACACACGTGTAACTTATAAGCACCTCTCTATTTTCGTCGGAGGTTAATAAATAAATAATTAAATTTGCTTGGACAATTCACACACCGCCAACTAGCCCTAAAGTAAGTAAGAAAGGAAGAATACATTTATTACACGTAGACACCACGACACGACAATTAGGTACAAAAAAAAAGGTAATAAAAGTACATAAAAAAAAAAAATGTTAGAAAATTAAAAATACAGAATAATAATAATAAATGCAACCTTAAAAGTAAGCAACCTTGTGTTATACCAGAGAACTGGTAAACTACTTATATATTTTTAAATACATACTTATTATTAGAGATGTAACGGATATCCGGCCACTATCCGGTATCCGGCCTATCCGGCCATAATTTACTATCCGGCCGGATACCGGATAATGCGTTAATATCCGGCCGGATACCGGATAGTAAAAAATGTATGAAAAGCCCATAAAAGTGATTTTGCTCATCGGAAATATATGCCCATCTGTAGCAGTCGAGTAAAAAGTCGTATTAAAACGTTTAAATACCATAAATATTAATCAAAGAACTATTGATTATTTAGGCATCGGCATCATCTTAAGAGAGGTAGGGCATAGCGGGGTATCTCGTTCGAATTAGAGCCGCCCGACTGGGGAAGTACCTCCACCTTACAGAATATCGCAGCTAAATAATACTCTTTTAAATAGTATTGTGTTTCTGCCGGTGAGTAAGGTTTCCAGTGCTCCATGGGGTAGGGATTTGGGGAACCGTGGCTTTGGCA
The DNA here is from genome assembly GCA_905147135.1 of Blastobasis lacticolella. Taxonomy (NCBI): domain Eukaryota; kingdom Metazoa; phylum Arthropoda; class Insecta; order Lepidoptera; family Blastobasidae; genus Blastobasis; species Blastobasis lacticolella. The sequence continues at coordinate 10,298,844 of LR990066.1, forward strand.
GTGGAGTGGCATTTGCTTTTTGCTGCCAGAGCAACGTGTTATAGAGGTGGGCAACGCATTAGCGATACTCTTGGTGTTGCTAATGTCTATAGGCAGTGGTGACCACTTTCCATCAGGTGGCCCGCTTGCCTGTTTGCCTACCGTATGACATTAAAAAAAAAAAAAAAAAAATCATCGCTTCAGCAAGTCGTCGTCGCCAAATTTAGGGCTACTTGCACTAAGGTGATCTTTGGGGCGGCGGAGTACATGCTCACACCATCGCATTGAGTTTTCTTACATTTTCTCGGGCATAGGTGTGACTTTGCAACTTCCACAAGTGTGGACATTACGTAACAGGGTGACACCCGCTAATCAGCATAAATACGCTTTTTTGTCGTGTGTGGCTAATGTATGTAATGTATGTAAGCCCGTATTTTGAAACTATCAATCCGTATAAGGGCGGAAGAATTGTTCAGTTCAACGTTCAAATTATTCACATTAAACGAAAACTTTAAATTACGTAAACACATGCAGTCGTATAAACGCCGCGATTACAGCTTGTACAAACTTGTTCAAAGACCTGACCTGTAAATATCCGGCCGCCGGATATCCGGCTATCCGGCTAGGAGGCTGGCCGGATATCCGGTATCCGGTATCCGGCCAAACAACTATCCGTTTCATCTGTACTTATTATACATACAATACAACACCCAGACCCGTAACAAATTCAAATTCATCATTTCAATTCCTGCGTCAAGTCGTGATTTTGGGCATTGTTTGTTCACCAAATAAGACAAGTCAGTTTAAACAGATCATAGATACAACAGAGGACATATAGATAGATAGATGACCTGACGACCTGAGTGGTTCAGTGTTCAACATCCGGTCTGCCACGCAAGAGGTCCCGGGCTCGATTCCCGGCCGGGCAGAAATTGAAATGATGAATTTTAATTTCTGTTACGGGTCTGGGTGTTCTATGTATAATAAGTATGTATTAAAAAGAAATAAAGTATATAAGTAGTATATCAGTTATCTAGCACCCATAACGCAAGTTTTGCTTACTTTCGAGCTAGATGGCGCTGTGTGAATTTGTCCACGTTTACTTATTTTTATTTATTTATTTGTCTCGAAAACATTAGTCGCCTTGTACGACACCCACGAGTGTAATTGTTGGTGCTATTCTAGTCTGCCGGACACCACACGGCCTGGCATTTATTTCATCGGGGCTTAAAATTCTTATAAAATATAAGCGGCAACTCATGAGTAGTAAGTGTGTACAACATTTAGCGACTTATATATAGTGATATTTTACAATGTGGACATTTTGCAACCTGGACATTGTGCAACCTGGACATTTTGCAACCTGGACATTGTGCAACCTGGACATTTTGCAACCTGGTCATTTTTTTACCAGTGGACATTTTACAACTGGGACACTTTGAGACTTAACGATCCTTCGTAGGCCAATAAATGAAACTGTAAAAACGTCATCGAGTACAAGAAGAAATCCACTCTCCACTTTGCTCCCAAAACTCTGTCTCCAAACGTGGTCTCCACCCACAAAACTCTGTCGGAGACCACGCGGCCTGGTATTTATTTCATCGGGGCTTGAAATTCTTATAATCTTTCTCATCCCCCAGGGCTACCGCGTAGTGTCGACACTGCTAGCGCACGCGGCGGAGCGCCACGGCGGAGTCCCGCGGGAGCTGGCCATCCCCTGCCCCTGCTGCCCGCACGTGTCCACCAGACGCAAGCACCATAAGAAACATCTGGAGACCCATCTCGGGAAACGACACCGGATTTTCTGCCCTTATTGCTTGCCGCCAGGTAGGTTGTGTTTTAGTGCTGGATACTGTTACAATTACAACGAAAAAAACACAAAAATAAAAAAATCTACGTATATAAAAAAAAATCCATACCAAATTCCAATATAAAATTTCGATGTAGGTAAAAAAAAATTCAAAAAAATAGTTTCACAAACAATTTCGCTACAATGCGACCCAACAAAAAAAAACTAATAAAAAAAGACACTGAGTGCTACGGTGCTAGGCTAGGTTAAGTGACTGTTAGCCCAAGATTTGAGTGTGTTTTAGTAATGGATGACAATAATGAAGAGAAAAAAAATCACGAAAAAGAATCAAAGAAAATAACAAAATCATAAAACACAATGTTTTAAACTATCGCGGTTATTATCACACATTTTAAGGGTACGTTCCGGGTTTCGGAACACACTACTGACTGACAGTCGTCCCGTGACCATGACGCATGCGACTGTGTCGAAATATCGGGCTACTCGTCAACAAAGGTACGCGGTAGGAAACCCGGAACATACCCTTAAAATGTGTACAATCATACAAAATTCAAAATAAAAAACAATGCAGGTACAAACAAAGGGAACAAATACAAAAACAAAATGATAAATTTACAAAAATTTTATTCGTTCTTGTTACACTAACAATTTAGACACACACAATACAATAAACGTGGATGCCGTTTAACAATAACCGTAACACGGCAATGCCACAACGAAAAATAAGAATACACAGAAATAAATACAAAGAAACGTACAATAATTTTAAAAACATGTAACTACAAGAGCACAAAAGAAACAGCAAAACTAATTTTATACGTAAACCTTCCGAAAGAAACTCTTAAAATGGTAGTAAAAATTGCATCAAACTCCGTATCGTAGTTAAAAAGATCGAAGCTTATATACAGATCGACAGACGGCAGGAAGCGACTTTGTTTTATTCTATGTATAATCTGTCCAGACTGACTTGTCTTATTTGGTTAAGGAAATTATGTATGTAAATGGATAATGTGCAGCAGTATTCGTTGAAATTCACATTCTATGTGTTTCTTGTATAGTGCTCGACATCTATATGTCGCAGCCGGATGGTTAAATTAGCCGGTTAACTAAACGGCTAGCTTTTTGAGCAGTTATTTAGTTGAAAATTTGCCAGTTTCATAAGATTTTAAAGTGATGTTGAAAGAACGATATTGCCTCGAGTTTACGCAGCTCTTCCACACATTGTTCCATGCTAACCTACCCACAATAACTTCAAAGTATAATAATAGTTTGTATTAGGTTTCTATTCGGTTAGTTTAGGTTAGCATTATGACAATGAATGGAAGAGCTCCGTAAACTCGAGGCAATATCGTTCATTTGACTTTACTTTCAAAGTTCATGAATTTGGCCAATTTTTAATTAAATAACTGCTTAAATAGCTAGCCGTTTGATTAACTGCCTAATTTAACCATTTGGCTGCGACATATACACAATATACGTAGCGTGATTGATACGGCAAGTCGTGATTTTGGGCATTGTTTGTTCATCAAATAAGACAAGTCAATTTAAACAGACTATTAAGATGAACATCTGTACGACATTTACAATGCTTCGATGCTGATCCGTAGTCCCAGGGATACTGTCACTATGTCTCGAATTCGTCCACGTGGCTTCCCTACCCTACCCTACACTTATTTATTATTTCTCAATGCATAATGACAATTTTAATACATCGAGTCCAAGCATGAAAATTCAAAATTCAAAATTTCTTTATTGATTAGGACAATAAATATCTCTTTCAATCGTCAAAAAGGAGGGGGATAGGAAAGTAGGAAGGAAACACACAGTGACACGCTGACCGCTCTATGGCCGTAGATAAACGTATCCCTCGCCAACCGAACCGTGCTCGACAATGCCAGGCAGACCCGGAACGCTATATATATTATATTATATTTACATGTGCCCAAAAACCGTATAAGCCAAATGGTATTTGAACATAGCAGCCCAAATAGGCCAGGGCCTGTGCTAGGGCTAACATTTTGATACAACCAAACAATCAAATCTTTCCTCTTCAAATTACTAGTGGACCCGGCGAGATTTTGTTCGCTTACGCCTACTTTACCTACCCTTTTTTTCATGCTTACAAAACCTTCCTCCTGAATAGCTCAATCATCATCATCGTCCTAGCGCTCATCCCGGCCTCTGCCAGGGTCCGCTTTCCTACTCTATCTCCTCCACTTCGCCCGGTCTTCGGCATCCTCGCGTCGTAAGCCGTTGGCTCTCGCATTCGACTCGGCGATGTCAATCCATCGCTTCTTGGGTCGCCCACGGGGCCTCTTTCCTGATACCGGCAGGTTCAGGCACCTATTTCCCACGTATCCCTGAGCGTGTCCTCTTGAATAGGTCAATCTATTGTTTAAAACTTCATTAAAATCCGTTGCGTAGTTTTCAAGATCTAAGTTAGATAAATAGACAAATTTTTTATTACTCACACAAGAATAATTACAACACAAAGTTCCGACAAAAACCATGACTAGTTGTGGGCAAAGGCGGCTTTATCGCTACAAACGATCTCTACCAGGCAACCTTTGTCTAAACCGTTTGATACACAGGCAAGTCAACAACATGGACTTATACTAGCGAACTTACACTAATACAAGGTAGAAATATACACATTTTTTCACCTACATGCGAATATACACATAACAAAGCTAAAATAAAATATATACAGGCGTCCCAAGACTTTGAGACATAAAGGGAAAGTACTTTAAATATCGTAGATAGGATATTTTGCTGAAAGAAGACTTTGTTATTTTTAAAAGTTAGTAATACTGCATTTAAAGATATTTTAAAAATTACTTACTTCGTCTGGGAATCGAACCGACTTAAATGTAAAAAAAAATCACCCCTATTTATGATGCCAATCGAAAGAATGGACAAAAAATAATAATTCCTCTTAAGTAACATAGTATTTTAAAAGAAAGGAACAACGTGAAATTAATCATTTTTACATTTAGTCGGTTTGATTCTTAGATGAAGCAAGTAATTTTTAAAATATCTTTGAATGCAGTATTACTAACTTTTAAAAATAACATAGTTTTCTTTCAGCAAAATATCCTATCTACGATATTTAAGGTACTTTCCCATCATGTCTCATAGTCTTGGGACGCCCTGTAGATATAGTATAGAAAACGGTCCCTCTACAGCCATCATAGAAAGTGCCGTTCACAAACACCTAACGATGACGCTGTTTAAATCATCTACAAGAGACAAAGCCAATGATGATGGTTAAAATAGCTTTTTTATATTTAGAAAGCGGTCCCTCTACAGCCATCATAGAAAGTGCGTACATAAACCCCATACGATGATACTTTTTAAATCATCTACAATAGACAAAGCCAATGATGAAGGTTAATAGTAGTTTATGCAACTGTCATATAAAAGGGGGTATTAAAACATGAGTGTCTGTTTATCATACGAGGCGTAGACGAGTATGATAATAGTTTGACACGAGTGTTTTAATACCTAATTATATGCAGTTGCATACACTACTTTATCTACACTCATATTTTTATGTTAAAATATCGTACCTATTATTTTCTCAACTTAGCTGGAAGTAAGCGAGTCAGTTCTGTTGTATCTACGCGTCAAGGATATAAAGCGGCGGGAAATTCACTTAACTATTGTCACATTTATCTATTTATTTGCTTAAAATAAGGAAAAACATTCACAAACACAAATTACAACAATTACAATAAATATTCTGTTTAGCGGGAAAATAATTACACAGAATATAAACAGGAAAATTTAAATTTTGAATTTGAATTTGTTAAAGACATCTAAGTATTCAGCCTACATTACGCCGTGTCCCGGCGCTTGACAAAAAATTAAAAAATAAAAGTGTTGCATAATGATTAAAAAGTTATTTTACGATACAGCTGTAATGAAAATAGTATGGGAGATGCTGTATCGAAAAGTAATTTTTTTAAATTTTATAGTCTGGCGTGAAAAAAGTCTACCCTTAAACGACTATTTTCGAATATGTAATTGGAACATTATGCTATGAGTGTAGATAAAATAGCTTTTATATATTTAAGTCCTTTAAAGTTCAATTTAATTGGATAGATAAGCTCGAGAGCTCATCCGTCCAATTACCAAAAATATATTAGTATTCAACTAAGTACATAAAATCAATCGCGAAATCCTTTTGCCTTATAAACATCAGCACACCACGTCGCTAGCGCGATGTAAAATACACTCAGAGACATCTAGTGTCGACGTCAAGAATTACTATGTTACTGGGAGTTTCGACTTTCTTTGTTTAGAATAAAAACATTTAGTGCCACAACACGACAAAAAATAAACAAATTTAGAATAATATTACAAAAAAGGGAGTAAACAAAACAAAATACACTATCCTACGTAGAAAGTAATGTAAAATGCACAAAATAGTACAAAGGTTTTTACTATGGTTGTACGTTGTAAATTATGTTGTCGTTAATGTCCCGGTTGTGCTCTCACTCACGAGGGCCCAGGGTCGTTCCGGGGTCCGCCTTGACCATGATCCAGATCAGGTAATTATAGTGGAGCGACTGCCATCTGACCTCTGGTTGTACGTAGGACAATACTAATAAATCCCACGAGGTTATTCTAGATCTACGGAGATTCTAGATCCCAGCGATGTCAATCCATCGCTTCTTGGGTCGCCCACGGCTCCACGTATCCCTGAGGCTTACGCAACACGTGACCAAACCAGCGCAGGCGAGCCTCCTCAATCTTATCTGTGTTACATCCGTACGAGTACATCCGTGGCAGCCTTGGCGTGAGGGATCACGCCCTCACGCCAAGGATGCCACGGATGTACTCGTTACGTACTCGATCGAGTCGCGTAATTCTGTACATCCACCGCAGCATTTTTGGTGGCATCATCCTCTTGATTTATTGTAGCCGTGTGGTGTCCGGCAGAGTAGAATAGCACCAACCCCTTACACTCGCGGGTGTCGTACAAGGCGACTAATGTTTTCGAGGCAAAAGATCTAAGAGTCTCCGTAGGCTGGAAAATGGGCAGCAGCGTTTTCTATCGTTATATTTATAACACTGCGGTCTCCAACCCTGCCAAGCGTGGAGATTATGGCAATAACCTCCCCTTTCGTGGGAGATGCCGTAAATTCTGCAGTAGACTGATATGGGCTGCGATGATGACGCTCTTTATTGTACATTAAATTAAAAAAATGATTTTTCTACATTCCAGCCGACCCCAAGGAGCCATACGTGAAGGAGTCAGAGAAATACCCCTTCGACAAGTTCCCCCAATTCTGGTACGCGTCGGAAGAGTCCCTTCGCCTACACAAGAAAAGGAAACATCCCTATGCAGCCATGTACAATTACAACTGGTATTGCACGTGGGGTGAGGCCATGCCTAACAGCAGCGGGTGAGAAACAGTATAGTTAGTCGTAGTGCAGAGAAAAAGCAAAATGTCATCTGTCAAAATTTGGCGGCAATTTTGCCGGTGTTATTTTTAAGGTTAGGCGGCAAAGTGAGATGTAAATTGAAGTGCATTATTTTTTTGTCTATTATTTGTTGCGTTTATTCGTTATTGTTTAGTTTGACAGTTGATTTTAACCGTACAAGGCAATGCAATACATTTTTTTCGTTACAATTTTTTGCTTGCAAGTGTTCCCGCCAAAATTTTGATGTCGATGCAGCTTATATATGCAGCTATTTTTAACAGATTATGTAGAAATAAATTGAATAATGTATTGAAAACATGATTATGAATAAAGTAAAGGATAGTGATTTAGGCAGTAAAAGTGTTTATGTAGCTGGTAACACCGTATTGGTAGGAAAGATGACAAAATATTCTTAGACTAAAAAAAAAATATTAAAATAAAAAGTAGTGAACTAAGATAATTAGGTATTTCTGCGGAAATATTTAAATTTTATGACTGCTATTGGCTGCTACGTTAAACGTATTTAATTTATTTAAATAAATAAAAAATTAGGCAACTACGAAGGCAGCTACTTATTTTGACATTAAAGTAACATTTTTTAATCGAAAACCTACATCATGAGATTCAGTATACCAATTAAGTTTAATAATAGGTTTGTAAATATATTACTAATTTTAGTTTTGTGATTTTTGTATGAATATTAGTTTTAACGCTGGAGCAATTGAATGAAAAACACATTTTAGTGAATCTTAATTTAAGCCATTACGTACGTAATTGTGAATATTTATTTCTACTTTACGTACTGTCCAGTAACAATGACATTATTTTTTACTTTTAATTTTTTTATTTGTTTTTTAAAACAATTTTAATCAGTCGTTGCAATGAACAAATAATTGTTGCTATTGAATGTGTTTTTGGCCAATGCAATAATGTAACTTAAACTAAAATTATAAAAATGGAGACTCCAAAAACCTTTACAACATATAATTGATGTTATAATCATGCTTTTTAAACTTAAAGCAATAAAAAGAGGCCATTCAAGTGTTCGATATACAGCCTCCATGCTGAACACGAAGTGCCTTTCGCTTGTGGTCAAAAATATATTTAAAAATAAAAATAATCTATTTAGGGGAGACGTTGACATTCCTTTTTTGAATAGACGAAAAGAAGGTAGATTTAGAATGTTGCTACCTATTTTGGGTGATCATAACTTTGTATTGCATGGTCTACTGATACTCTTAGCGTAGACATTTAAACTATTATAATCTAGAACAGATTAAACCTTAAAAAAGTAAAACTTTCAGAACTTGGCTGTATATTTACGAGGTCATTGCTTAAAACTTTCATTTTATCAAAAAGAGATAGTTTTATTTTTATTTTTTTATAGTCTCGACTATTGATGCGATTATTCATATTCCATCACTGGTAGGTAATGTAAATAAGCCTTATAGGATAGTGTGTGTAGGTACTTACGCAGAAACAGAACAGATTCAAGAAATATGCGTAATCATTGACCAGAAACGCGAAATCAGCTCCGGCTTGTTGCTATAAATACGTGAACATACGTAATGTCACGCCTTTTTCCCTTAACGTGTTACGTTTTTCATACAAATTTTATGTAACCTTTTACGTACCTTCAAAGGGTCGGTGCTGTTCTACTCTGCCGGACACCACATGTCAATATACTCTCGGCAAATACGTATATTTCTTGAAAGCTGTTCTAAATTATATTTGTACGTAAAATATGAACATATTAAAGCACCTACAAGTAGCGTGAAGTGATATAGTTGCCAGTTACAACAGTAATTATTATTATTAATAATATATATTAGTATAACATGATAGTGTCGTAGAGCTTGTCTAAGCTGAAATGACGCGGCCCACTACTTAATTAGTCGATTTCGATGTGTGAGTGCAAATATTAATAACGACACTTCATCTGTGTGGGAGCGTCGACTGCTCCAATCGAACGACGCGTGATCCTGCGTTTGAGTCTCAACGGCAACTGAATGACCAATTACAACGGCATTCGTATATGTGTTGCGTTCATATTTTGAATTTGCTTGTGTGCGTTAATGCGATAGTGGGGCGCGTCGTTTCAGCTTAGACGAGCTCTAACAGAATACAGTCGACTAAAAATATGCCTCTATGAGTCCGATTAATTATATTTTTTACACTGAGGGCGCCGGAGGTTGTCCGACGTCATCGAGTATAAAAAAAATCCACTTTGTAGAGATAACACATTCAAAAAGCTGGTCTTCCCGTGCTCAAGAAGGCACCAAAAAACTTTTTTTCGTCACCCAAACTTTGACTTATGTCGTACAGTAGGCCAGGCAAGCGGGCCACCTGCTGGAAAGTGGTCACCACTGCCTATAGACATTAGCAACATCAATCGTACCGCCAATGCGTTGCCCACCTCTATAACACGTTGCTCTGCCAGCAAAAAGGCAAATGCCCCTCCACTGCCAAAGCCACGGTTCCCCAAATCCCCACCTCATGGAGCACTGGAGACCTTACTCACCGGCAGAAACACAACATTTCCATATCTAGAAGTAAAAATGAACCCGTCGGCCTCACATTCTCTGGGTGGTTCCGCTTTTCGGCCACATTAAATTTGATTTTCTTTTTGGTGGGTCTTTTATAGGTTTTCTAAGCCTCTCATATCGTTACGAAGTAGAATTTCTCTTGTTCTTAATGGCGTAGGATAAGCTACAGCGCCCTCTAAAGTCTAATGAGTCGTCTACTATAAAATTACAATAAGCCGGCAAGAGTTCTACAAGTGCTGGCATTTTAAGGAAACAATCAGTTCACGCTGCCCACAAGAGTTGGAAAAAATCGGCTCAAATCAATGTCTAGAAATAGCAATGAACTGTTTTTAAATTTAAAACTTTCACACCTTCTTAGTTTAGCTAAACACTTCATTTTTGCTATTTCTAAAAACGGCCTATCACTAAAAGAGTACCCTCTGTGTATATGTCAATATCTTTGTAAGAGACCGAACATTTTTCTAATTAAAAATTGCCTGTTTCTAGACATTGATTTGAGCAGATTTTTGATGATTACTGTTGTTAGCAAAAGCTGTTTTTTTCTCTCAGATTGCAGCACTTCCACACCTAATAAGAATATTAACAAAAGAAAATAATGTACATTGCAAAGGCGGGCTTATCCCACAAGGTCTTAGAAAAATCGGCAGTATGGTCTCAGTGCCTTGGTCTTGGCTGTACGGCTTTGGTGCCATTGCTTGTACATTGTTGTTTTGTTTTACCACTCTGGAGACGAGTCCTTTTGAGCCAGTTGGGCTGCCCTTGTAATATATCCAGTGTTGCCAACTTGACGGAAGTTTCATACTATTCTATGAATCAATAGAATCACAAGTTTAGATTCAATTTCACGATACAATCCAGTGAAGAGAGGCGCTGTTTTTCTATAGCCCAGCTTAAGTACGTAGCTAAAGTTTGTAGTTCCTCTGATTGCCACGGGACTCCGGTCTTGAAAAAGAAAGAAAAAGGGAATATAAAGTAGACCAATTCTGGTGGTGGAGTGTTTCCTTTGGAAGAGGTTTATTAGAGGTCTCTTCAGAGGCGGGCAACGCATTGGTAGCGCCCCTGGTGTTGCTGATGGACAGGCGGCGGTGGCCACGCACCATTAGGTGGCCCGCTTGCCTGTTTGTCTGCCATATTAAATAAAGAAAAAAAAAATATTTTCTCTTGACGAGATTTCAAATCTATGTTGGCAACACTGGTAGCCGGTTTGTGTAATTTTAGTAGTTTTTTTTCCTTTTTAGGGTACTTCAGTAACCCTAATTTCCAATGACGAAAACCGAGATTATTCTTAGATACTACAGTAAGTCGACTGTTATTCATATATATATTGCATCTTAATAAATAACATGTACAAATTATTGTATACCAGTATTTTTATAGGAATTTTTAATGCATTTACTTATTCGTTACGTAATCAATGTTAATGTTAGACAATTTAGTTCTCTCTCTCTTTTTTTTGAGATCCTCAGAATATTAAAAAAAATAGAAAAAAAAAATTCGGTCGCAAAGTTTTTATCTTTTTTTTTTTTTCATTTATACACGACGTTTTAAAATGCTCTGTTCTGTTACTTACAATTTGCGGCAAATTATTAGATATATATATTTACTCATCTGCCGAAAACTGAAATATTTGCTAGGACAGGGCCATCAACTTGCCTGGTCAGTAGGCGGCAGTGCTAATACATGCTGGCAGGTCTAGTTTAATTACGTAAATATGTTGCTAACAGTTATCTGATTTCAATGATTGAAATTGTTACTTTTGCGATTACGTATTGTGATACGTAACGTACGTACGTCGTTACGTTTGAAATTGATGAGTTTCATGCGTTCAGTTGCTAACAAAAATCCATTGCAATAAACTGAAACTGTAAAATGGATCATACGTAACAATTTCAATCATTGAAATCAGATAATTGTTAGCAACAGAGTTACGTAATTAGTCTACAGTGCTCGTAAAATGATCCTTTTAGTTTCCCGTAATTTTTTTACGTTTGATAAAAAATTAAGGTTTCGAGTTCAAAAAATAATGAGCAGTTTTACAATAGGTACTGTCAGATGGAATCAACAATGATCAAGAGATGGCGCTCTCAATAACTTTCTAAGACTAAAAACTATAAAATTAAACATTTTAAAATACAGCTATTTAGTAAAAAGTTTTTAAAATATCTTACAGCTTATTTAATTCACCTATTTGCTAAGAATTTCTAGTATTTATTTTTGTGATACAAAAATCTTCTATTGTGTATACGCAAAAAATATACAGCTTTTCTACAACTACACTACCTGGCCTTAAACTTGATAAATAATAATCATGTTTGTAATCCCATACAATTTTCCGTTTTTCGCATACGAAAACTATCGACAACGCCGTCTAGTGAGAGCTTAGAAATGCTATAAATACCTCTTGGAAAACTGCTCATTATTGAGTTTGAGTGAACTTGTGGAATGACATTTAGTAAACGACGTCTAGTAGTTCTGTTTATGTCCACTGAACAAGTTGGTGGCGCTGTTGGAAAAGGAGCGCTTAGGACTGACGTTATGACAGTTACCACTTGCCATCAGGGGGTTTGAAAAGGTCACATTAACGTTTCATATTAAGATTCATATTAGAGCGCCTCAAGCTTATCTGATCCGTAGCCGTAATCACAATGATTCGAAACCGTTTCCGAACGATTCGACACGAAATTCGTGAGCGGCGAATCCGTGTCGATCGATTTGAAAGCTGTTATTTAGAATCCCAATAGATTCCACGGAAACTCTACTCTCTATAACATATGAAAATTTCTTCGAAATTAACTGGAAATACATTTTCCTAAGAACTTTGTCGATTCCGTATCCGAATCCGATTTCCGAGCCATTGTGAATACGGCTACCGGTGGCCAAAACTGGAAGTAAGTGACGCCATTTTGATAACAGCGACGCTCTAGATAAGTTTGTGACAAATTCATATGGATCACAATATGAAATCACAATGTGGCCTTTTGAGACCCCCAGTAGGCCTAGCAGAAGTTGCTCTCGCGCGCGATAAGCGAGAAAAAGCGCGACATAGGTATTGCTATCTCTTCCGTCTTAGTATTGAGAGAAAGAGACAAACGCTCTCTCAAGCTTTGTCGCGGACACACTTGTGCTAGGGCCACAGGTGGGCTGTCTACTCGTTTGTCACTGAATAGCATAAAAAACACAGATCAAAGAGTTCTTATAAAGTCGAATCGAGTTACAAAACAATTCTGCTTAAGTGTATCAGAGCGCAAACTTATTTGAACCTGTGACGGCGTCGCTGTTGACAACCAAGTGACACTTCAAAACAAAGCACTTAGTTCCAGCTTTGGCCACCGGGTCAGAGAAGTTTGTGGCAGCGTTAGATACTATCTCAGTGAAATAAAAATATTTATGAGTTTGGCTGAAATCCAACTCAACCTTAAGCGCTTGATTCTGGCCAATAGCGCCACGTATTTTGACAGCAGACCTTACTGCCCAGTGGCGCCATCTAGTTGAATTCTGATGTACTTCAACTGGATTTAAATAGAGAAGCAATAGCAAAAATCAACAGTAAAACCAAAGTCTGTCAATTGTACATTGGTCAAAATTTGTTTGTGAAAATGTATGGAACACGACAGTATATCAAGCTATAGACCAATATAATACACTTATTGGTCCATGGTCATACGTAAAATATTGTGAAATACCAAAACCAAACAGTATTAGACGCATTTTAGTTACTTATGTATTATATTTTAGTTCATATATATTTTTAAGACCACATGACTAGTTGGATACATGTATTTCTTTTAATCGTAATTTGAAATCTACAAATTGTAAATCAGTGTATAATTATTGCTATACTTGTGTCTCACTCGTTCTTTATACTGTGCTATAAGTGTGACTGAGACAAAATATAGTGATAGTAGTAGTTGCCATGGAGCTAAATGATTTAAATTTTTGAATTTAAAAATAGAAATGATAATTCAAACTAGAGGCTCCTCAGAATGAATATAACTAAACCATAATGTAAAATATTGTATCTGAGCAAACACAGTCAACTGGAGAGAGAATTGACTCGACCTCCTTACCATACATTTTATGTATGCTAGGGGGTCCATTTGGTCTGCAGCTGACTGTTTCTTAAATTTTTTGTTTTTTAATTATTGAGATATCCGCACATAGTATTTCTTTACTTCTTCTATGCCTCATATTTACAAAAAAAATTCTTTCTAATTTTTCAAGTGTATTTCTTTCTAATTTTTCAAGTGTTCCTCTTAAACCCTCCAGTTTTTGCCGAATTCGGAAATATCATGTGAGAAAAGAAACAATCGGACATTCTGCTAATCTGGGGTCTAAAAAGGCCACATTAGTTTTTCATATTATGTTCATATTACAGTGTCACAAATTTAATTGATCCGGTGGCCAATACTGGAACTAAGTGACGCCATTTTGAATTGACATGTCAATGTCAACAACAGCGACGCTGCAGATAAGTTTGTGACAAATTAAAATGAATCATAATATGAAATGATAATGTGGCCTTTTTAGACCTGACAATCTGACATAAGTGAAATAATGAAAGGCCTTAGATTAGGAATTTAGGCTTTGGTTCGAAATTTAAATCATGACGTTTTAGTGGATATAATACTTGATCATATGTTTTTGAGCCCCAACTATAACAATATGAGCTGTCGATAATGACTGTAATGATAATGTAATGAAATTATATTTATTAATAATGTTAGGCCAGAAGTTCCACCAAACCTTACGGCTTGGTTCTTATGTTTACATACGACATTTTACATGTTCACAACATCCTACGGCACACGGCTATGACATGCTATTTTTATATCCACAGATAATAATAATATTATGTGCCGTAGTTGCTACATGTACGATATGGTCATGAGTACGGACTCGTAAATGAAGCGGAAACGGAAAGTCGGTTGGGCGCCACCTGGTGGCGTTGCTGGAACTACTTTTATGACGTCACATCTGCGCTGCGCTCTTCGTTTCCGGTTCATTCACGAGTCCGTATTCATCACTGTCGTGTGATATGTGAAATTGTGAACTGTAACATTAGATTTGTAAGGTAGATACATAGATGTTCTGTATAACAGCCTTATCATGTAACCACAAGAAGACTATCACCGAATACTCCAATAGTTAGCTTTAGCCTTAACAATGTGTTAGCAAATGGATGAAAATGAATTTTGTACAAGTATTTTGTAAATAAACTGCATTTTTTAAGTAATCACTTGTTTTTTATTTGTTTCTTAGATGTAACTTTATAAATTGTAAAAAGAGCTTATTTTTTATGTCATGCGGTAGGGAAACAGGCAAGCGGGCCACCTGATGGAAAGTGGTCACGACTGCCTAGGGACATTAGCAACACCGAGAGTATCGCCAATGCCTTGCACACCTCTATAACATGTTACATGACACAAGAGTTACATGTAAAAGAATTTAGATCTAAGATGGTCTCTACTAAATTTAACTTTACAGTAATAAAGACTTAGTATACCAATATACCTATATAAAAAAGTATGATTCCTTTTCCCGGAACTTTACACTCTATTCATCTTTCCTCCACAAACTGTTTTTGTCTGATATCTAACATCATCGTCACAGCCCATAACAGTCCACTGCAGGACTTAGAGCCTCTCCCACAAAAGGGGAGGTTATTACAATATTCTTCATGCTTGACAGGCAGGTTAGAGGTTGCAGTGTTATTAATATGACAATGGAAAAAGCTGCTGCCTATTTTCCAGCCTAAGGAGACTTGATATTTTTCTCGAAAACAATAGTCGCCTTGTATGACACCCACGAGGTTAAGGGGTTGGTCCTATTCTACTCTGCCGGACACCATACGGCCCACATACTCATCGGTGAAAATAATTACTTAAACATAATTTTTGGTTTAAACTTATGGCACTCTTTTACTATAACTAACAATCAGTGAGAAATGGCTACGTTCATAATAATAAATCAATTCACTATACTCCACTTGGACGGTTTTTCACATTTTCCGTTATCAGGACAAAGTCTATTGAACGTACTGTCACTATTGAACCCAAGCATTTCCCTTTCCTCCTGTATCCTAAATGTAAATGTACTCTCATGAGTACCCATGAAATAAGCTGCACGCGAACAAATAATCTGATCTATAATAGCTACGCCACCATCGAGGAATTTATCCAACTCATTTATACTTGGCAAATAATTGTATACCGTATAACCTAATTTCTTTAGTGGATTTTCCAAAGATTCTAGTTCTATCATTGATGCGTCCGTTGCTATGTATATTTTCCTGATACTGCCGTTGTTATTTTTGACAAACTCGTCTATTTGCTTCGCTGCACCTGTTATAGATGGGACGTCGGTCTTGCGGCTCCTTGCGAAGTCTTGACGCCTCCAATGGACACTGATGTACGATGAACATAGTTTTGAATTGCATTCCAGATTGTTCTGTATATATTTCCTGGCGAACTTTACTAGGCTCTTGTTGAACTTCATACTTTTTCTACAGTCCCAGTAGTCCTTTGTGCCATAAGAGTCGTGCAAAGGAATTTCACCGTGTGAGAACATCACAGTTCTATCGGAAGGGTGTTGAGATATCAACTCCCATAACATAGATATTTGTCCCTGATATTTTACACAGATTATTTCTTTAACAGAAATATTGTTGTAGCCCCAGTAGCGGCCATCATACTCGCAATCTTCGTCAGTTATCTCCCATTTTTCTTTAAATTCTCCATCTTCGAATGCGTCTTCATAGTTTTGTAATACGTATAATCGATCGATTTTCAAGTTCTTAGACGGGTTTCTGGAGAAAACTTCGTGCATTTCCACGACAGGCGCGTAGGATTTCAGCGCGTCAATATCAAAGAAAGAGCTCCAAGGCACAGGTTTTCGAGAAATATGAGGAGACCTCCAGTGGTACAAGTTGTGCCAAGGTGGCAAAACTAGGCTCCAATTCTTACGTTTCCCGCGTTTCTGCGCCTCCCTCAGCATCGTAGCAAACCTCATGTACACGTCTCGTCGTAAATTGAACCCCTCGGGAGGATTCACGTCGTAGAATAAGAACTTTTCGCTGTCCAAAGTAGAACGTTCGCTACAAATTTTCGTTTCGGCGTCACAGTATTCGCCGTCGGAATTTTGTTTAGTAGCGGTAAGTAATAAATTAAATAATATAAAGACAATTGCATAATGCATCTTGAATATACATTTATTTGATAATTTATAGTTTTTAAAAGTTGAGGTTATGTTTATTTATTTACTTATTTCAACAACTTTTTTAAATATCATTTTATGGCCTGGATACTGACTGAGCAAGGGAATCTTTTTTTAATGGGTGGCACAATGATAGAGTATTTTTATCTATGCTTTGTCTAAAATAGGATGATAATTTTGACAGCTCACTAATTGTTGGTCTTTGGCGCACGCCTATGAAGTTTTGTGTTTTTTTTCGGTACAATGTACTACGGAAAATGTGGTACTTCATAGACAGGCCCCGCCCCTTTAGTGAAGTGCCACGAATAACGAATAACAACAGACGATCGAAAATCGATATTGATATAATATAATCGAATATTTAAAATTAACATTTAGATAACCTTATTATTTTTTGTAACTAAACTCTTATTCTTTGTTTGGATTTCACATTAAGAGACCTTGTACAACAACAATTTCGAGTCACGCGTGTTCTACGTAATAGGATGATTGACCGAAAAGAAATACGCACGTGTCATAATCGTCGTTATAGAAGGGTTTTTAACGTCGTATTAATAAATTATTAATTCAGAAGAAAATAAATAGTTTATTTTGTATAATACGTATAGCATAACCATGCAACTATCGATTCCAAGTTCTATGAGAATGATAATCGATAATCGAATAGATTCATTAACGATTTTACACAACCACATCCCTACTGTGATATGTCAAAATTATCATCCTATTTTAGACAAGGTATAAGAGCTTCGAATATTTAATTTGTCATTTTGAAAATTCCTAAAGAATTCTGATGCCTGTCATCGTAAGCTGATTTCCATGGTTTTTCTACATCCGGGGGAGGAGGGACGAAATTTGAAGGTATTAAATTAATATTTCTGGCGAAACTACGCTATGAGAGAATTAGCCCCGTCGGTATAACAGCACCTTACCGTTTTTTTTGTTGATTTTATCACATTAAGGGCGGCTTGCACCACATTATTAAACGCATTTAAACTGATACTTGCACAAAAACATTATTAAAAGTATTTAAGAATTTGGTGCATGCGGGGCTGAGTAAGCTTTGCTTTCTTTGGGGCTGTGAGAATTGTCTATGCATATTTATTCATTACTAGCTGACCCGGCGAACTTCGTACCGCCTAACAGACAATGAATGTCGTGTTACTTTTTAGCTGAACTAATTTAGGCTTTGATGAACGTAAAACAATGATAGAAAATAATAGATTTATATAGATAGAAACAAAAAAGTATTTTATTATGATGAATGATGATGAAAACATACATACAGAATGAGAATAAAAATAAAAAAAAATAAAAAATAATAATTAAGTACTTCAAACTCATGTCAGAAAAAAATGATTAAAAACTATGTTGTGCAGATTGGAAAAAAAAATAAAACTCGGATTAATTCATTAACACTTTGTGGTAAACGACATTCTTTGTTTTTTGGTCAGGCGCAAGAACAAATAAAGCGGATGGTTTGCCGACACGTGAGCATGCCACGTACAATTGACCATGAGAAAAACATGCATTTTCTAGATTGAGGCCACAAATAGTCAAGGATTGGCCCTGTGATTTGTTGATCGTCATGGCGAAGGCAAGACGAATCGGGAATTGAATTCGTTTAAACTCAAAGGGCATATCCGTTGGGATCATCGGAATCCTTGGAATAAGAACTTCCTCACCTTTAAATTTTCCTTTAAGTATCGACGCGTGAATCACATTGCTCATCAGTTTTCTTATCACCAAACGCGTTCCATTACACAGTTTTGGTTGGTTTAAATTTCTAAGCATGATGACTACCGAGCCAACTTTAAGTTTTAAATTGTGCGGTGGTAAACCAGGCACATCCAAGGAGTTTAAAAATTCAATTGGATAATTAGTGGCTTCTTCTTCGTTTGTTACACAGTCGATAGATTTGAATGAATACAGAGTACCTACGATTTGATTTTGAATTATAAAATTGAGGTCATCTACATCTTTATTTTTAGCGGCCAAAATTGCTCGCTCACTTAACCATTTAGTATTTTTGTGGTTAGCAATGATATCCGGGAATACTTTGTTGATAAGCTCGTCTTTTGATGATACGAAATTGCAAAAATTTGGAGGAAATGAAATCAAACCGCTCGATTTGTCAACAGGAACACGGCCATTACCGATAGTCAGCAATTGCTTCGAGAAATCATCAGCAGATAGATCGTTCAACAATGCAACTCTCATATTTACAGACAGTTGAAGTTTCTTTACATATCGCCACAGATTTGATGCTTTGAGGCAAGCGTTTATTTCGTCGGCAGCAGTAGATCTTGGAATGACTGGTAGTGTTTGCCGGAAATCGCCAGATAATAAAATCATTGCACCACCAAAACATCTCGAGTCATTGCGCAGATCTTTTAATGTTCGGTCTAGTGCTTCCAATGCGCGTTTGTGCGCCATTGTGCATTCGTCCCATATGATGATTTTTGATGCTACTAAAACTTTGGCCATTGCAGAGTGTTTCGAAATGTTACATGTCGGTTGTTCAGTAGTTTGAAGGTTTAATGGCAATTTTAACGCTGAGTGAGCCGTACGGCATCCGTCTAACAATGTGGCCGCTATTCCAAAAGAAGCAATTGCTACCGCAATTTCGGATCTCGCACGTACAGTGGCCAAAATCAATGACATGAGGAATGTCTTCCCAGTTCCACCGGGGGCATCCAAAAAAAATAAGCCGCCATTTCCATCATCAATTGCATTAATCAGTGTATCATAGACTCCCCTCTGCTTAGGATTCAACAGAGGTACATTCGTTTGAACTGATTGGATTAGTTCATGTGGATCATATTCACGTTAACGTTCCAATTCTCTATTAAATGCGTCGATTCATTCCGCGATCTGGCGCTGGCATTCCTAACCTAACTAACAAACTGCCGCACATGAGGTAACACATATCTTCGATCAAGAGCAAAGTCTGGTTATGGATCTCCTCATTCACCTCAAGATCGGAATTTCTTGAGCTGACGCGAATTCGATGTAAAATATCTTCTGACATGTTATCTTTGTATTTGTTCCACAGGTCACGTGGGTTCGATGGGAAGCATGTTGAAATGATGATAGCAAATAATGTGCGTATCTGACTTGGAGATGCAGAAATAATTGCTTCAGCGATTTTCGTGTCCCAATGAGTATCGTTTTCAAGCAAATTTAGCTCTTGACATGCTGCACGAAATGTGGGGCACACGATACCATTAACAGTTCGTAGTGATTCAAATGATGTTGGCCCTCGAACATGTACCAGCAACAACCGCAAATAGAAACATTCATCATTCTTCGGATGAACTGTGTAAATACGACCAAGAGCATCAGTAGAACGCATATCTGGATGACCAGGAACTGCATCGCCTTGCTTCCGACGTTGAAATTTCTTCGATGTAGCGTTCCAAGTGTAATAACGTGGCATTTCTGAGTAAAGCAAAGTTCGTGCGAACGGATCGCTTTGACAAATCGCAAAGAAACTGGTCAGTGTTGTCGCTGGAGGTGTTTCGGCACGTTGAGCAGCATTCGACGCTGTGAAATATACTCTCTGACCGTTCTCTAGATGCACCCCCAAATGTAAAACAGTGGGATGACGTTCGTGAATAGGGAATGAAAATATACGCCAAATTGCTTCATTGCAGTTCACATATCTACCAACTTGATAGCGCGTGATTTCATCGTTGGTATTGGATGTTTGGATACCAAAAACCGCCATGTCGCTCCCTTTCGTGACATATTTGCAAATGTATTTAATTGACTTGACCGAATTGCAATACTCAACATTACAATGTGCTTTGAATGTTTTGGAAAGAAGTGGCGAATATGGAACAATCCAACTGTTGTCAACTACGAAATCGTTTCCTTTCACTTTAGTTGTGATAGTTCTACCATTATCATCGGGCGATCGACGCCGATACAATGGATAACCATCGTTGCCTGTAATGGTCTCTGCCGTCAATTTTCGTGGATACCGTTTGGAACACTTGCCGTCGACCATGCACGGTGATTGTCGGTTGATAGTGCCACACGGTCCATGAATCATATTCGTGACTACAACATCATGTAGGTCTGGATCGGTTTCAGGAGCAGGAATCTCCGCACATATGATGTCATCTATTTGATCTGGCCGAATTCTTTCGACTAACCAAATCAGAATGTGAGCATGCGGTAGGCCTCGTTTTTGCCATTCGATTGAATACATCCAGCATCGAGTATTCCCAAAGACGTGTTGCTTAACAATGTAATTCATTAGTGACCGAATTTTTTGCCTGTAAACACGTGCGGTGATGTCGTGTCGATCACTTGATGTTTGTCCGGGAAGCAGCAATTGAATAATTTCTATCCATTTCGGATTACATGTAAATGTAATGAATAGATCTGGCCGACCATAATGACGAACATATGTCATTGCATCTTGCGCATATTCATGCAAATGACGCGGGCTACCTATGTATGTCGCCGGTAAAATAGTCAATCGACCAACATTTTCTGAATCTCCTTCTGTGCTAATTGCATCGCGTAAATGGATATACTCTTCCGAACGCAATTTAGCTTGATTCAACCGAATGAAAGTCAGGCGCTCCGTTTCGATTTTAACGTACATGTCAACGCAATATTGTTGAAGCAGTCGACAGTTGTTCTTCCATATTGCCCATGAAGTATATTTGCAAGAATTTATAGTGTGCATCTTCTATAGGTTGCAATGATCCAATGCGATGGCAAATCTGGCCTTGAATCTGTAAAGTCAAAACCATAGTTAGATTTACAAACACTTTTTTTTTTCAAATAATAACATGCCATTTTTATTTCAGAGACAAATACAGAAATCTAACAAACTACATTCCAGATTTTTTTACAATTATAGAAAATAAAGTTTTTAACGTAAATTACCTTAAATGTCGGATTATATCCGTGTTCTGCGATAATTTCCGCCCCAAATGAAGTCATTTGGAAACAGACATTGTATTTTTGAGTGTTCGCTAGAAAATGTCGTGATTCTAGTGTTTCGCCATAAAGCAGGGAGCACAATGGCTCTGGTGGCGGGACCAATAATGGCAATTTCACTTTACCACTAAGGCAGCACAAACCAGGCGTTTCACCTGCAAACTTCAATGCTCCACAATGCTGGCAAACAACGTCCATTGGACCAATGCAAACTAAACGATGCAAGCTGTAGTCGATGGTGCAATCATACAGAAACGCTGCTCGATTCAAATCAATACTTGAACCATTTCTTCTTGCACTTCGAAGATTATTCCTCTGTTCATCTGTACGATAAGCTCAACGATTTCTCGTTTCTAACCTAGCCGTATCACGGACTGCCTCTCTTTGCTCTCGTGTTTTTGTGAAGCACGAATTAAGGCCCTTCTTTGCTCCATACTAACGCGGCGCTGTTCTCGTGCAATTTCTCGTTCTCCATCAGATAATTGACTCGCGATATTCCGTTGCCTAATTGCATTACGGCTTTGCTGGGAAAGATTAGATCTTCTAGGACGCGGCATTGTTATTAAAATGTGCACTCGCATAAAACCACCAAATATAATAACAGTGCCTGAACTTTCGAGACATAGACAATAGCTCAAAGAGTATATAACCACTACGTATGAATAGCTTATCAAGAAAAATCATAGACAACCTATAAAAAGACATTTACACTTTTGTTAACCTGTAGATTTTTTTTCCTTAATCTTATAACCTTTACCAACTGATTTTTTATTTCCTAAATTCCGTTCCTTTCCGATGATTTTATGTTTTTACTGTAGAATAAATCTTAGGTATTATTTTCGGGAATTAAAAATTAAATAATTAATAAATAATTTTCGAAAATTAATGTCTAAAACAAACAAATATAACAGTACCTGAACTTTGTAGACATTTTACAAAAAATAAATTTCTGAACGCACACATGATGTCTTCAGAAAAAAATAAAGTTGTGGCTTAAAGGTCTCAGCAACCAGGCCATAAGCTCCAAAAAAAAAATAGTTGTACACTATTTGACAGGATTGGACAACAAATGTTTGACATGTAATAAACAAATCAGCATCTATTGAAATGATTAAGTATTCATTACACATATCGTGTTTTCATTGTTTTTAAGATTTATTCTGCTATTCGGGAAGGAAACAAATCCAACAAATCAAAAACCATGGCAATCGGTCCAGCCGTTCTCGAGTTATAAGTGTTGTAACAAACACGACTTTCTTTTATATATACAACATCGAGTTTTCATTGTTTTTAAGATGTATTCTGCTATTCGGGAAGGAAACAAATCCAACAAATCAAAAACCATGGCAATCGGTCCAGCCGTTCTCGAGTTATAAGTGTTGTAACAAACACGACTTTCTTTTATATATATATATATATAGATATAGATATAGAAGATAGATATGCTTATAGGTATCTTTGTCCAGAATAGAATGTGAATGTTCAAAAACACATATATAAGTAGATACCATACGGCATACCCCAATACTCATGTGAGTGTTTTATTTATTATACCACCATGGTGTTAAACAAGCTTACAGCCAGCCTGATGGTAAGCAGTCACCGCAGCCTATGGACGTTTGCAATACCAGGGGCATCAACCGCGCGTTGTTGACCCAGTAAAACCTTTTTACCCCTTTCTTGAAGAACTCCATGTAGTTCATTCACAACGTTAGTATGCGTGTGATAAAGTTTCTTTGGAACCGCAGAGTTCGTGGCTAATTTCGCTCGAAGGTGTGAAGATGAACTATGTCGGTGGCGAGCGGTGCGATGATAGAATGTAGCTGTAGGCATCATGTCAAACAGTTCTTTGGAACAAACATTATTTGTGAAAACGGTAACTATGTCCTGAGTATTATCAGACGTCAATTTAAACGTCGTCTAGGTTTAGTGCAATCGATCAGGTAAGGTATAAGTATTAGAGCATGCAAAGCATCTTAACGTAGACGAAAGATGGTGCTACTGAGATTTTAGGTATTGGCCCTTCACAGTACAAGAAAGCAGTTCAATTTCTCTTCGAGGAAAAGTTCATGGAAAAGATCAATCAGTGCTATGCTGTAAGGCCTGTGCACAAATTTAGTACTCTAATCACTGTGGGTGGCTTCCCCATGGAAGCCGCGTGCACTGGTAATACGACACAAACACTATAGTGGTCGGGTACGATTAAAAAACCGCAAATCAATGTCCAGGATAGCCGTTTGGTAGAGCTTGTCTAAGCTGAAATGACGCGCCCCACTACTTAATTAGTTGATTTCGATGTGTGAGTGCAAATATTAATAACGACACTTCATCTGTGTGGGAGCGTCGACTGCTCCAATCGAACGACGCGTGCTCGACGTTTGAGTCTCACCGGCAACTGAATGACCAATTACAACGGCATTTGTATATGTATTGCGTCCATATTTTAAATTTGCTTGTGTGCGTTAGTGCGATAGTGGGGCGCGTCGTTTCAGCTTAGACGAGCTCTACACAAGTTTATAAAAATTCTGTATCTCAAACTTGATACAAAATTAATAAAACAAACTGTACCTGTTGTGATCTTATCTGTATGTCAATTTTGTATACTATTTATTGTGCACAATAAACTGTAAAATAAATAAATAAAATTTAGTAACTGTTAATATTTTTAAAATCGCCTTTTTGACGTTAGCTATGAGTATATTAAAAGACATTTGGCATACCTATGTATTACAAACATTTACTAAGCCGTCTCTTACCTGGAGGAGCCTAAACATGGTGTGTTTTGAAAATATTTCTTGGGTTTTTAGAAAACAGGTGGCGCAAAGATGAAGGTGTAGAATATTTTTAGAACCGGCTCATGAAGTCCTTTCATTTGATACCTAACACGATAGGATCCTAAAATATTTTTTTTCGAATTCCATACATAAAATTGATGACGTTATTACTGCTCCCCCCATGGGTATATTTTTAAGGACTACCGCAAAAAATGATTGTTTTAACCTAAGTGTACCAAACGACTATTCTGTACAATTGGTTTTCTATCAATATTTAATTTGTACACCGTCCACTACGACTTTGAGGGATTTTAAATCGAGGTATTCTTTTTTAAACTATTTAAAATGTTTCTAATAACTGCAGTCAGGGTCTCGAACCGGGGACGTATTTCCGTATTTTAACTCGCGTAGACCCTGGTATCTACGCGAGTGCGTCATACTTACATAGCCAGGATGTGAGTGCGTTTATCGCTTATTTATTATTTTGATTTATTTTCATTTTAAGGCCATTTTTGTCCAATTGGAAACAACGTTTTATAATAAAAAATGTAGTGTTTAATGTTTGCTTTTATTACACTAAATTATACTCATATGTTATTTATTGGTTTTCATAAAAAATAAGGTAGGTATATATAATTAGTTATCCCATATTATGTCACAGGTTCTATATCTATAAATATGTATTTCTTTTCTTTCATTTTGTATTATAGTATTAATAATTTCTGTGTTAGCGCGTCGTTCGCGTAGTGCCCGCATCGAGCTGTATTATGGGTCAGTCTGAAAACCAGCGCTGTGTTTGGCTGCCATTCATAGCATTAAGCTGAGGCTGGTCCAATTTGGTCCGATGACGCATCGCCCTGCTTCCTTATTATGTACTTTTATGTTAGTTTTAGGTTTTTTAATGTGTTATTGGACCAAATTAAGATACGTCTATGTCTATGAGTGCTACGTCATCAAGTACAAAAAAAAAACACTTTTTACCCCTTTCTGGAAAACTTCATGTTGTACTCTCCTGGTAGTTCATTCCACAACCTTAGTATGCGTGGGAGAAAGTTCCTTCGGCACCGCAAAGTTCGTGATTAATTTGGCTCCAAGGTGTGATGATGAACTCCCTGTCAGTGGCGAGCGGTGCGATGATAGAATGTAGCTGTAGGCACCATATCAAACAGTTCCTCACACAAACACCGGTATATGTACAAGCAATTTAACTTTTTTAAATATTAGACTAGCCTGGCATTTGACCGCCATCTCACCTGGTGGTAAGTGACAATGCGGCCGAAGATGGAGCATGCTTGTCTAGGAACAGCCTATTCACTTCCTGTCTATAGCGAGCGGTGCGATGATAGAATGTAGCTGTATGCGTCTATCAAACAGTTGTTGGTAACAAACGCCGTTATACAAGCAGTAGAACACAAAGGGAAGCGAAATCCCTCCGCTGACTCAGCTGCTCAATACCATTTGTGAGCATGGTATCATCGACAATTCCCACAGCGCGCTTTTGGATCGAGGCACAAAGACTAAGCTGATATGCTGGTGCTCATATACTCCAAACCAAATGGGGTCTGACTTGAGCCTTATAGGAGAAGTCGTTGCCCCGGCGTGAAGAATCACCTTAATCTGTTAAGCACATCCAGTTTTTTAGATGCGAACTTGATTTTTTCTTCTAAATGACTGCGAAACTTGACGTCACTGGAGATGTCGATGCTTAGGATACGTATGCTCTTAAAGATGTTGTTCAGAATGTACCTTCACTGAAGATTAGTGCTTATCTTCACTCTGAGTGAACCGTTGGCTATGTGTTGGCTATATTTTGCGTGAAACCATCCTCATACACATAGTAGTAATATCATAGAACTATACTATTTATTAATAGCGGTTGAGTATCCGACTCGTAAGCGAGAGTACAGGGTTCGAATCCCGCTGCGGCCATGTATCAATGACTCTTTTCTGAGTTATGTACAGTCGACCAAGAAAGTGGTCTGCCAGTTTTGACAAAAGATTCTGCGAGATCTAATGATCGCTAAGGTTGACTTTTTTCACTGACATAATATTATTGCAAGTAGAAATCGACCTTGTTGTCTCGTGACGTTCAAACGAATTGCAACCGTAGGGTGGTAGACCACATTTTTGGCCGACTGTACATTAATCGAATTCTAATCGACTGAGGGAAAACATCGTGATGAAACCAGCAAATTCAGGCAATAGGATTTGTAACCATGATCTAATCTTGTCAGGTTCCCTTGGTAACAATATCACTGAGGTCAGATGGCAGAGGCTAAAATGTAATTATCTGATATGCCATATCCTGGATCATAGTCAAGGCGGACCCCGGGCACTTGTGCGCATCAGCACAACCGGGACATTAAAGCCAAGAGGATGAATTTATAGTAGTAGTAAGACCCATAACCACACGCCAGAAAGATAATATATATATCATCATCATGATATATGTCAGTCAGGAAAATATTATCCTTAAAACGAAGGTCTTTGACCAGTGTGTGTTGCCAGTGATGACCTACGGAAAAAAGACGTGGTCGATCACTGTGGGTCTCATAAGACAGCTCACCGTCACTCATTGAAATGAGGAGATTTGCAGCCCAACCAAGCATCTAGCTCGTTGAAGAGATGGCTGATGGGGCAGTAAAGTTCTCGAATGGCGACGAAGTACCGGAATACGCGGCGTGAGTAGGCCTCCCACAAGGTGGACCGACAAGCTGGTATAGCCAGCTGGATGCGAATGGCACAGGACAGGCCTCTGGGAGATCCCTGGGGGAGGCCTATGCCCAGTAGCGGACTCTTATCTTTCTGCTGATATGATGGTGATGAGGAAAAGAAAATGAAACAATCTGAATTAATTTCTATGTTTATTAGTTAAGTACTTGTATCTAACTTATATCTAACAATAATTACAAAATAAAATTACCAACATACGTTAATTCTAATATAAATTTTAATGACTTTCTATAACTATTTCCACATATAGGTACACAGTTTATTTTAAGTCCTAACTTGTGTAACAGGCTTGAGAATTTGTGAACAAAATCTCAGAGGATGGGCAGGCCATTTCTCCATTTTTGATCCCTACAAAGAATACAAAATGGGACAAAGTCAAAGCAAGAAATGAAATAGATTTTATCTTCGGTAAGGATTCGACTTTATTCCGCCGGCCCCATTCCGCTATCGGGAGACGCGATCCGGGCGAGCGCTTCATTCTTATGTCGTGAATCTTCCAGCTATTCGCACGAGCCGCTTTGGCTCGACCTTTATTATGCATACGACTAAGGAATGGAATGCGTTGCCTGTGAGAGTGCTCCCTGAACAATATAATCTGGATGCCTTCAAGGCTAGAGTGAATAGGCTGCTCCAAGACGGGCATGCTCCACCTTCAGGCGCATCGTCACTTACCAACAGATGAGATGGCGGTCAAATGTCCGTGTTGTCTAATAAAAAAACAAAAAAACCGGAGATGCGAAGAGTAGGACGCGCGACAGTGGAACCTGGCAGAATAACAGAAGCCTGGTTTGATGGCTAAAGCTGCCTCTCCATTGACGTGGAGCAAGCGGAGAGGAAAGGAGCGAAGAAGAGAAGTAATGCGGAGCGGAGTTGGGGATTGTGCGGCCGAATTCACGCGACGAGTAATTTAAGCGGACGGCGGGGTGGTTTCGACGGCGAAATGTTCATCAGTAGTTTCTCCTATCAGCGTCATGTTAGGACAATAATGAATATGGCGTAATAAGGTGCTAACATGCCGCCGATAATAGTGACGTTCAAGTATCATCCATCCCTAGCACTTATTTGAGCGAAGAGAGAAGAACCAAATGATAACCATACTATGGTCAGTGAGTGCGTTCCCCCGCTATTTTTCTCT
Source organism: Blastobasis lacticolella (assembly GCA_905147135.1). Taxonomy (NCBI): domain Eukaryota; kingdom Metazoa; phylum Arthropoda; class Insecta; order Lepidoptera; family Blastobasidae; genus Blastobasis; species Blastobasis lacticolella. The sequence continues at coordinate 10,327,422 of LR990066.1, forward strand.
GGCCCAATCAAGTCTGGACTTTGGACCGTTTCCGGTTTGTAGGCGCATCCGTAGTGATGCTAGGTCATTTTAAGCAGTACCGCCTATCTCGTCACAGTATTCGTACCGCCGAACTCAGTATCGGTCAGAAATAATCAGAATGAACGAAATGAATTCCATTGGGGAGTATATAAGTAGTAACGATCTGTTTCGAATTTTGATTTTAAAACATCATAATTTTAAATTGAATAAAATGCTAGAAAAATGTACTTTATAATGGAATATTTTCAAATTATTTTCAATTCTTTTTTTGGTGTAAATAAAATAAAATAAAATTCACTACCATAAAGTTAGAGTATCACCAAATTCGTGTCATTCAAAATCTTACATTTCAGTCTATTTCACAGGGTAGGCCCGTTTAGAGTAGAGCTTATTCGGATTGCACGTTGTGACGTCATTCAACATGGTGGGATCAAGATGGCGTCGTACTATCAGAGATCGGCGGTAACACAGCTGGCCTCAATAAAATTTTCTATCGATGTATGTTAATTAACCATTCATTGCACAGACCATCTATTAAAACAAAGAACAGATAAGAAGTCACACGATAGATTTAGATAGAATTTTGGTTAAGTTTTGTAAACAACTAGCAGTCTCCCGCGGGTTTCAACCGCGCGCAGAATCCCACGGGGTAGAACGTCACTTGGGATTATGTAGCTTCTTATTAGTGAAAGAATTTTCAAAATCGATTCCGTAGTTTCGGAGATTAATGTATAGACTACTAACATAGATGATCCAAAAATCATCAATATTTATTACTATTTGTTTACATCGATGGAAAATTAGTTTGTGACAGACTATTTTAGCGGCTTATTTTTATTTATTTATAATCTATGCAGACGCCATCTTGGCAGCAGCGGCGGCGGCGGCGGCGGCTGCGGCCTTCTTTTTAACAGCGAGAGCAGTCCGTTGCTTAGCCTGCAACTTCGCCTTCTGACTCTTGGACAGCTTGCGTTTCTTGTTCGCTTCATTGGATTCGATGCTGGCTGTTGGGGAAATGTTGGGTATGTTAGATGGCTTAACGTAAAACCTTTTAGGGGGATCACGATTTGAGATTAGATCATGATTACAAATTCAGTTGCCTGAATTAGCAGGTTTTATCACTATGTTTTCCCACACCGTAAGAGGATCGGCAAGAATTCAACTAATGTACATAACTCAGAAAAGAGTCATTTGGTTGTGATTGGTTTAAACTCAATGGGGGATTTTCAGACAGCCATTTAAAAAAGTAAAAAGCATAGTTCTGCTGTGCCTCACTAGATGGCGCTGCTTAGACAGCATTCTCAAGAATTGAATTTGGTAACCGAAGTTACTTGAAAAGGTGTTTCGTGAAAAGATCATTAGTTTTAGTGCCTTTTCTGAGAAGAATGCGGCAAAATGTGTAAATTTTTATACATTTATTGGTCTCATTTTGATTTATTTTTGAGAATCGTGTCTAATTAACGACATCTATTACAATAATTAGAAAAACAATATTTTTAATCGGCTCTTAGAGAATCTTCCATTGCATCAAAATCGTGGCGTACTCTCAGAGATAGGTAAAGCTCGTCTAATCTAAAATGATGCGCCCCACTATCGCATTAACGTACACAAGCAAGTTTAAAATATGGACGCAATACATATACAAATGCCGTTGTAATTGGTCATTCAGTTGCCGGTGAGACTCAAACGTAGGAGCACGCGTCGTTCATTGGCTCCCACACAGATGAAGTGTCGTTATCAATATTTGCACTCACACATCGAAATCAACTAACTAAGTAGTGGGGCGCGTCATTTTAGACTAGACGAGCTCTACCACTGCAAGCCCCCAAGGCATACCGTACCAGCACTCAGCGCCTGCCGGTTGTTCGCCGTGCGCGCGAGGTCGCCGAGCGCGCTCGCGAGCGCCACGCCGAACCGCGAACAGTCCGCGCGCGCCGCGGTGTGCACACGCAGCGCTAGAGTTGCCAATCTGGAATATTAATTTGTAAGTTTTATTTTCGTGGTCTCATTTATTTATTTAGGTATACATAACAGCCTCGTAGTGCCCGACAGAGTAGAATAGCACAAACCTCTTACACTACAGTCAAGGCTACTAATGTTTTCGAGGCGAAAGATCAGGAGTCTCCGTAGGCTGGAAAATGGGCAGCAGCGTTTTCCATTGTTATATTTATAACACTGCGATCTCCAACCCGCCTGTAAAGCGTGGAGGTTATGGCAATAACCTTCTCTTTAGTGGGAGAGGCCCTAAGTCCTTAAGGCCCTAAGTTACGGTATCCGACTCGTAAGCGAGAGGTACCGGGTTCGAATCTCACTGCGGCCATGTACCAACAATCACTCTTTTCTGCGTTATGTACATTAGTTGAATGCTAACCGATTCTCCCGGAGATTGATAACGGCACATTCAGTCGATTGTAAACATGATCCAATCTGTAGCCGTATTCACAATGATTCGAAACCGTTTCCGAACGATTCGACACGAGATTCGTGACTGGCGAATCCGTGTCGATCGATTCAAAAACTGTTGTTCAGAATCCCGATAGATTCCACGGAAACTCTACTCTCTATAACATATGAAAATTTCATCAAAATTAACCACATTTTCCTAAGAACTTTTGCGGGGTCCTTTGTCGATTCCGTATCCGAATCCGATTTCCGAGCCATTGTGAATACGGCTACTGGTCTGATTCTCCCGGTAGCAGGGTCCGCGAACCCAGTACCTCTCGTTTACTACTGATGCTTTTCCTCCCACGGTGAGGGAAAGCATCGTGAGGAAACCTGCACGTTTAGGTTACTGAATATTTAACCATGATGCAGGTCAGGTTTCCCTGTTAACAGCTCTCATGGGGGGCAGATGGCAGGGGCTCCACTGTAATTACCTGCTCTGCCAAAACCTGGTTTAAGGCGGACCCTAGGCCTTCAAGCGCGAGGGCACAACCAGGATACTGATGTAAGATGCAATGATGCATGACTCTTGCAGCTTTTCATATCCACATTTACTATGCGCCCTGCAAAGGACTGGAACTCTGTCTAAGTTACTGTTCCCCGATAAGTATAACCATGGGGTCTTCAAGTCAAGCGTGAATAGGTATCTTCTAGGCATGCTACAAATACAAAGGTCTTTGACCAATGTGTGTTGCCAGTGATGAGTTACGGAGCTGAAACGTGACCGCTCACTGTGGGCCATATAAGAAAGCTCACTGTTACCCAAAGGGGAATGGAAAGAGCTATGCTTGGAGTTTCTTTGCGCGATCGAATCAGAAATGAGGAGATCCGCAAGCGAACCAAGGTCACCGACATAGCTCTAAGGATTGCCAGACAGAAGTGGCAGTGCTTGAAGCCCGAAGACATAGCTCGAAGAACAGTGAATCGACGACCTACGGGGCTATTGGCTAACTCAGTTGACAACTGTATTTGAAGATAATTCTACATCACGTCATCTACGTTGAAAACTGGCAATAGCGTCTACCAAATTAGAGTAGTGTCAGATTTTTTTATGTAAGGATCGCAGGTACCAGCTGGATGCGGAAAGCACAGGACCGGCCTTTGTGGAGATTTCTGGGGGAGGCCTATGCCCAGCAGTGGGCGTCATCTGGCTGATATGATGATGATGATGAGGCATGCTACATCTTCGACCTCATCGTCGCTTTCCTACAGGTTGAGGTCAAATGCAAGCCTATTAATAATAAAAAGAAACTACTATGTCATTTCGTGAGCAGGTACGATGATCCATACCTGCCAGCCAAATCCTGCTGCTCAGTGTCCAGGTCGCAGACGGGGGTCGTGGTGTTCTTCCCGCGGTTCAGCTGGATCTGGAACCATCGGGACTTTATCAACATTATCGTTGAGTTCACGGCGCGTCATTTTGAAAAGTCAATACTCAGAAGGCGGACCGGCAGAAATGTGTGGACCCCAGCCTATAGCGATATGTCATCAGAAAGCTTTTTTTATATTCCACTAAGGTGGCAAACATGCTTACGGCCTGCCTGATGGTAAGCAGTCACCGCAGCCTATGGATGTTTGCAATACCAGGGGCATCACTCACGCGTTGCCGACCCCTTAAAAACCTTTTTACCCCTTCTTGAAGAACTCCATATTGTACTCTCCAGGGAAAACCTCTCCAGGTAGTTCATTCCACAAACTTAGTGTGCGTGGGAAAAAGTTCCTTTGGAACCACACAGTTCGCGACCAATTTGGCTCCAAGGTGTGAGGATGAACTCCCTGTCGGTGGCGAGCGGTGCGATGATAGAATGCAGCTGTAGGTAGGCATTTTAAATTTTCTACTAGTTTTACTATCCAACTTTTCTATTAAGTACTTATAGTATTATTACTTTAATATTAACATTTTACATTTTGTACTGAAAACTTCGGTCTATTTGACTAACAACATTCAACGATCAACTTTTACTGTGAAAATAGTTATGGCCAATTAAAATAAACTTGAGACAACTCGAGAGTAAAAGTTGTAGAAAATGAATATCGCTCAACGTTATTGGTGATATAGGCTGAGTTGTCTGGAACTTCTTTCTCTGGCCATACACAGGGGTAATGCCGCCAGCCTCCTAGGAATACTCCCAACTGGCAGAGACCTGGAGTCATTCCTCTAAGTGTAATGTTGCTTTCAATCTAATTTTTTGAATAATATATCTTACTTTTGTTTATGTACGAAATGTAAATATAGTTGAATTATAAGTAGTGTCATGTTAATTCTGTATAAACATTGTAAAACTTTATTGAATAGAATATAAAGATTTTTTACTATAATGTATACTTATAAGGAGCGTCGGTGGCCGAGTGGTTTTGGCACGAGGTACCAAAAGAGAGGTACCGGGTTCGAATCCCACTGCGGCCATATAACAATGACTCATTGCTGAGTTATGTACATTAGTTGAATGTTAACCGATGCTCACGGATATTGAAAACTGCGTGATGAAAACTGTAAACATGATCTAATCTGTAGCCGTATTCACAATGATTCGAAACCGTTTCCGAACGATTCGACACGAAATTCGTGAGCGGCGAATCCGTGTCGATCGATTCGAAAACTGTTATTCAGAATCCCGATAGATTCCACGGAAACTCTACTCTCCATAACATATGAAAATTTCATAAAAATTAACTGAAACCACCTTTTCTAAGAACTTTTGCGGGGTCCTTTGTCGATTCCGTATCCGAATCCGATTTCCGAGCCATTGTGAATACGGCTACTGGTCTGGTTCTCCCGGTAGCAGGGTCCGCGAACCCGGTACCTCTCGCTTACGAGTCAGACACCTTAACCGACGCCCCTCGAACTATAGTTAGTATTAATAGATAATAATTAATAATCACCTTAAAAGTTTGCGGGCAAATACCGAAGAGGTATCTGTCAAAAGTCTGTTTGAATTCGTCCGCGAACAGCAACGCAGCGCCATCTTGTATCTGAAAAAAAAATCGCGTAAATGGATATCGGCTATTTTCGGCTTCGTATTTACCCGACGCCAAGGCTTTGAGAAGGAGACTGTATCAATGAGATTTAATAAAAAAAAACCCAGTGAATTTGAATTTATTTATTAGTTTATTCATTATTATCATCATCATCATCGTCATACCTTGGATATTCCGAAATGAGCTATTTAACGAGCGGTGTGAAGTTAAATTCACTACAATGTTAATACGATGTACTACATAAATATACTATACCATATAAACTAAACTATATAATAAATATCTAATATACTATGATTATTATTATTTTTAATATTTCCCCCCTTTTTCTATTGCAATCTCTCTAGTTACATTCAGCAATACTTGTGTATATTTCTCTAGTTATGCAAGGTTAATGTCCTATGACATCTCTTTATAATTCAATAGTCTTGAAAGAAAGAAAGAAAATACATTTATTACACATAGCACACCACGACACAATAACAGTTACAATTACAGACAACGGACACATTAACATTTAAAATATCTTAATTAAGACAATATATTGTAGTCTCCCATGACACTGTCGGTGCCGCAGCGGCTAGCGCAAATGGTACCCGCTCAGCATGTGCTGTGAGGCGCAAGAAACGACTCACAGCGCTGGTATTCTGTGGGCCCATTGTTTGGGTACGTCACGGGCGTTATATTAACTAAATAAAATAACTAATAATAAATAAATACATAAAATTAAATAAAACATATGCAGGTATGGTAGATAAATAAATATTATTTTAAACGGCACGGCACATCTGCTGGCCGTTGCGCAATCCACCCGTTACTGCGGCCTCGCTATGCCATGGTGCAGGCGGCGGTACTCTTCTCTTCAAGCGCCGAGCTCTCGAGAATATATCATCCATAAGGTGGTGGGCTAGTATATTTGGGTGTTCCTGCAGTCTCTTTTGATATGTTTTGGCTGTGTCTGTTACTACTTCCTTCCGGGTTTTATGCCAAGGTCGTGGTGAAGTCTTTCGTTTGTGACATACCATGGTTTTTACACTACCATTCTCAGCATTTTAGATTGAAATCTTTGCAGGATTTCCAGGTTTGAGTTGGCAGTCGTGCCCCACAGTTATATACCGTACGTCCACACTGGTTTTATTATAGCCTTATATACTTAATAAAAGTTTATTTTCCATTGAAAGTGGACTGTTTTTATCGATAAGCCAGTACATCTTGCGCGCTTGCTGACCCATTGCTAAGCGTTTGGTGAAAATATGCTTCCTCCAGGTTAATTGTCGGTCCAGTAGCCGAATTCACAATGATTCGAAACCGATTCCGAACGATTCGACACGAAATTCATGAGCGACGAATCCGTGTCGATCGATTCGAAAACTGTTATTCAGAATCCCGATAGATTCCACGGAAACTCTACTCTCTATAACATATGAAAAATTCATCAAAATTAACTGAAACCACATTTTTCTAAGAACTTTTGCGGGGTCCTTTGTCAATTCCGTATCCGAATCCGATTTCCGAGCCATTGTGAATACGGCTACAGGTACATGTGTAATCGGTACACCGTTTAGCGTGTAACTTGCGCAGATTTAGATTCATTCGCTTTAATGCGCCAGTCTTTCAGCCATGTTGTTATTTGATCTAAACTGTTCTGAAGTTTATAAGAGGCTTGACTTGGGTGTACCGCCGGAAGCCATAACAGCCGTATCGTCGGCAAATGTTCCCATGATGACGTCGTCAGATATTGGCAAATCTGCTGTATAGAGAAGATACAGAGTAGGTCCCATTATGCTTCCTTGCGGCACTCCAGCTTGGATTTCTTTTAGCTCCGTTGTTATTTCTCCTTGACTAACAAAGAAGTGTCTACAATTCAGGTATGATCTTATAAAGTTATAGAATTTGATGGGCAAAATCTTCTTTATTTTGTATAATAGTCCACCATGCCAGACTCTGTCAAATGCCTGAGATATGTCCAGGAAAGAGGCTGTACAGTAACCTTTCTGTTTAAATGTTTTAGAAATTCCCATAACTAGTCTGTGGATTTGTTCAATCGTGCTGTGGTTTCTTGTGAAGCCAAACTGATGATCAGGTACTAATTTGGACTCCTTGAGAACAGGATTAAGCCTCTTAAGGAATAAGATCTCCATCACTTTGGAGACTTAGCATCTTCCAAACTTTTACCTGGTTTGGGTTTCATATTAAATTTGGCCACTTCCCATTGCGGTGGTTCAAATTCTCTCTTAAAAATGTCATTATACAATTGCGTTAAGCACCTTATTCCATCTTCAGGTAATTCCCTTAATGTAGTTGCTGTTATTAAGTCATAACCTGGTGCTTTTCCCACTTCGAGCTTTCGAATTGCTGATTTTACTTTGGCTTTGGTAATTTTTTTAATCGATAGCTTTAGTTGGTGTATCTGACCCAAGAGCTTCGAGACTGCTTCGATCTTTGTGGAACCGACGTCGGGAATGGGGCTTAAATACCTCTTATAGATCTTTCATAAACACCTGGGCTTTCACGGCATCATTGGTAGGCCAAGAGCTATTTGGCTTGCGTAGGGGGTGAGTTATGAGGCGTTTAAGATACTTTGTCGCTTTCCATAAAGAGTAGTCGGTCGTAGGTTTAGCGTCCGGTTGTTCTAAGTATTTTGTGAGGTTTTGGTTACGATCGTCACATAATAGTTGGTTTAGTTGTGCTGTCAGGTTTTTGTATGTTGTTTTATCACTCGGATATCGTGTAGTCTGCCATCGTTTTTCAGCTAACAGTTTTTCGATAGGTAGAGAGCATTGAGGTCCACTATTTGACCTCAAAAAATACCTATTTGGAGGTCAGTGATTCAACCCCTTTAAGCCATTATGTTATGTTTGTGGTGTTATTGTGTGTAAATAAATGTTTTCTATTTCTATTTGTAGTGAAAGGCGGTGGAGGCATAGCTTCCCGCGCAGCTTTCTGAAAAATGTCGTTGATGTATACAACCGCCTTTGTTATATCCTCATCTGTCTCTAAGGGAATTTTTGCATCAATGGAATCTGCTACTAATTCCCGAAAGTAATTCCAATCTGTTCTACGGGTATGAAGTCGACATGGCTGTCTCTTAAGATACAGGATTTATTCCTAGTTTAGGAGGCAGGGCTGTAAATTTTTGTGATACTACTGTCACTTTGTAAACCTATATATTATCAAAATGTTATAATTCGTGTCAATATATTCATTTTTATTTTATATATTTTATTATGGCTTTTCCTTTCTCAGAATCGTGCGACTTAGTAGTATCTCAACAGGTGAATGGTCAGAAGAAAGGTCGGTACTTGACATGCAGGTAAAATATGTGCTGTTAATGCCTTAAGTAAATCAAAAATCTATGAGATCTGGTTTTTTCTTTTTCGCCAGTAGAAACGACGCCAAGACTCCGTTTGTTTATCGTCGATAATAGTTGACGTCCTATAGGAGAGATTATCCGTGAGCCCCAGAACTTGTGTTTAGCTTTAAAGTGGTCGTCGGCAAAGAACCTAGGCCCAAGGGTTACAAAGTACTCTTCATACTCCTCATGTTTTCCCTGGTGTTTTGGTGGACTGTAAACGGCTGATATAGAAAGAAAGAAAGAATACATTTATTACATGTAGATGATACTACGACACGATAATTAGGTACAACAACTACAAAAAATAACAAGGAAATAAGCGTAAATAAAAAAAAATAATGTCATAAAATAAAAAATAAAAAAAATAATAAATGTACCTATCTACAGTTAACTATTCCCAGTGGCATTGTGTAAACTCCGTGTCGCGGCTTCCAGTGCAACTGGACCCCCTCAGCTCATGTTGTGACTTCAGCATAATATAGTCACAGGCCCAGACTAGTTCGTAGCCTGAATTTGTTTGGTGCAATAATGATTTACCAGGTCTATTTTACCGTCAGGGTGCATTGTGTGATAGAACTTATGTCCTGGTATACTAAAATGATTCTTCATTGTAAAGTGTGTCTCTGAGATTAACATTATGTTGATATTATTTAAGGTGCATATATTTTTGAAACTCGGGGGTATGTATGTTTTGACAGTCCAAAGTAACATTTTTATGGAGTCCAGTTTGGAGTTCATTTGGACGTTAGGTTTAGAATAAGGTTTGTCATTGTTGATAATTGATGCATCATTTGCTTCATTAATGTCATTAATTGTCGTATGTCATTATTATAATCATTGTAAGGTCTAAAAGTTAGACTTTTGTCCGTTGTGGCTTTTACTTTTTCAGCATATGTTGGGCCAGCTGTTGATGTTTTATTAAATGACTAGCAGCCGCCCCGGCTTCGCACGGGAACGTAACAAAAATATCAAAACTTGGGTTACATTATTGGAGTTTTATTAATGATCCGTAATTTTTTAGAAAATATAATATAGCCTATGTCACCCGGAAACAGTGTAGCGTCCTTTCAAGACCTGGAGGTCTCCTCCATTTTTGAAATTGTATTGGGAACTTCACTTTTTGTAGTTCTCTTATGATTAATAAATAAATAAAATAAAATAAAGCTCTATTGAATACTGCGGAAGTGCTTCTTTAAACGTTCCTTGAAGGAGCTTGATGTCCGAGAATTCTCATTGTCTTCCGGTGGTGCGTTCCACAGGCGCGCAGCAAACACCCGGAACGACTATCCTTTGAACGACTTGTGTTTGTATTGTAGCTGTTTATATCTATACAGTGCTGTATTTATAAAAATAATAAATTTATTCCATGCAATAGACCCATATTACAATTAGAATATACAATTAAATACACACATATTGACATAAATATACAATAGGAATAATTTAAAATAAAAATAATTACAAAATTATAACATTTCGATGTCAGTTTCGATTCTCGGTCAAATGCAAAGTCAACCATCTTCTAAAGATTGGACTATCAAGGTCATTATTTACTGTTGCTGCTGCTGTTATCGGCGGTTATTTATGTCTGCACGTCACTATTGGCAATTCAGGGACAGGTAGACATAACAAACGATAAACGTTCTGTTTATAACAGTACGCAATGCATAGCATCCGATCCGAACGCGAGACAAGTTGCTGTCTGAAGTAGCCACAGAATGGTTTCTTTTATACCACAAAGGTGGCAAACAAGCTTACGGCCTGCCTGATGGTAAGCAGTCCCCGCAGCCTATGGCCGTTTGCAATACCAGGGGCATCACCCACGCGTTGCCGACCCCGTAAAATCCTTTACACCCCTTTCTTTAAGAACTCCATGTTGTACTCCCCAAGGAACCTCTCGAGGTAGTTTATTACACAACCTTAGTGTGCGTGGGAGAAAATTCCTTTGGAACCGCACAGTTCGCGACCAATTTGGCTCCAAGGATGAACTCCCTGTCGGGGGCAAGCGGTGCGATGTTAGAATGTAGCTGTAGGGATGTTAAACAGTTTTTGAGAACAAACACCGTTGTGTTGTATGTTTTTGTGTAGTTCTAACGACTTCCGCACTAGACGTCTGAATTCTCCACATTGCGTCAAGAATGTTGTGGTAAGAAAACGGATTAAAGATAAAATTCACTACAAAATGACCCGACACAAAACCAAAGTTACCGAAATAGCTGTAAGCTAAACAGCGGACTGGCACCTATCTCTCGAAGAACAGCCTGGCAAGATGAGGGGAGCATTGGCGCTAATTTGGGGAGGCATGTCCAGCTGTGAACTAGATCAGGCTGATGACTTAAAAGAAGGGACCGTCATTAATATGTCCCGTTATCAAAAAAGGTTTCTCAAAAATTCACATAGATAGTGCGATCCAAGGATTCAAACATTATTATAATCTTTTGACTATATGTGGCTATAGTTGTAATTATATGGCAAATAATACGTGTGGCTGTCATCATACATTGCCTCAGAACAAATTCAATCGCGTTAAAACACTAGTTATTATTTAATATTTGCGAAAGTACTACCATGCCAACCTAAAGTATATTTATTTATTTAAACTTTATGGAAGATGAGGTGAACAAAGGCGGACATAAAGTTACACAGCTTTATCTTCCGGTCAACCAGAAATCGAATAATAAAATTTATAAAGTGGAGTCCCAAAATGCGCTGACATTATAAAGCCGTTAAATTAATAGATCTAAAATTAATTGCACAGAAATAAAGATAAATATCAATACAATACAGTAAAGCCGTCAGTCGTTAGAGCACGCCATCTATTATTATTTGAGGGAAACGAGCCACGAAAGCGGCTCATTGCAACTCGACGGATTACATTCTCCGATTCGGATTTGATGCAGTGCGTAAGCTGGTCGGTTTGGTTTATTTTAGCCAGATGAAGTCATAGTAGGTCATCGTCATCACAGCCCATAACAGTCCACTGCAGGACTCAAGGCCTCTCCTGCGTGAGGGGAGGTTATTGCCATAATCTCCACGCTTGGCAGGCGGTTTGGAAATCGCAGTGCTATAACATAACAATGGAAAACGCTGCTGCCCATTTTCCAGTCTACGCAGACAGTTTGCCTCGAAAACATTAGTCGCCTCGTACGACACCCACGAGTGTAAGGGGTTGGTGCTATTCTCCTCTGCCGGACACCACACGGCCAGGTGTATAATTGCCGCAACTCTTTTCTGTCTGAGTTATGTCCAATAATTGACGAGATGAATGAGTAGATATGACACAGTTTATGTAAGTACATAACTCGGAAAAGAGTCATTGGTACATGGTCGCAGTGGGATTCGAACCCGGCACCTCTCGCTTACGAGTCGGATACCGTAACCACTCAGCCACCGATACTCTCATAATACTATTAAAGTATTGTTTGGCTGCAATATTCTGTAAGGTACCTACTTCCCTAGTCGGAGGGTTACAGTGAGCAGTTGCCTTAAAGCATTCCTAACCACTCGCTAGATGGCGCCCAAGACAATTTTGGTAATTGAAGATCGCTTGAAATAGATACTTAGCAAAAAGGATAATAATATAAACACTGGATACGTTGTACTGGATAATATTGTATTTATCTATAGTTTTAAACTTTTTCAATTTTTTTTTAATGTTATACGGCAGACAAACAGGCAAGCGGGCCACCTGATGGAAAGTGGTCACCGCCGCCTATGGACATCAGCAACACCAGGGGAGTCACCAATGCGTTGCCCTTGTAACAGATTGTAACAAATTATCGCAAACAAAACAAACATCATTGACTGATGACTGAGCCAGCTCGTTTCATGGAAGCTAGAATCAAAAATGGACTTAACACAAATATCAAAGGTTTGTATTAAAATCTAACATAGTGCCTACTAGGAACATAGTCTCAAGACGAAGACTGAACAATTTGATATTATGTGCAGTCACGACCTACAGAATAGGGACGTGACCGCTCAACTGTGGGCCTTTTATAAGAAAGCTCACTGTCACCTTGGGGCGGGCCGTTTTTTATTTTGTACTGTCACCCAAAGGGCAATGCTCGGAGTCTCATTGAGATCGAATCAGATGTGAGGAGATCAATAAAGGTCACCGGTATTGCCCGAAGGATTGCCAAGCTTAAGTGGTATTGGACAGGGCGTAATATTCATATACGTATTTATTAATTAATATGTTCATTATTCTTGTATAGTCTTCCAGTAGATATGATGGTAATAATGATGATCCAGTCGAAGTGTTGGTGTGCTTGCAATTCTACTCTACCGGACACCACACGGCCATATATTTTTTGCAATTTTTTTAAATTTTGCTCAATTTCTAGTGTTCTATCTAGTCTTTTGCCTAATATTTAGCAATAATGGCTTTTTTCTTTGTGTCTTTGTGTGTGCATATGCGTGTGATGAGAAACTGTTCCATTCCAAATTTTATTTCCTTGGGAATTGCCACTGGGATTTCATACATTCTATCTTCCACGCCAAAACGATAACGCCATACTTATCGAGCAGGAGCTGTGAAAGTTATTTTCGACACTCGTACCGGAACCTATATAATTATCTACTCAACTGAATACAAACATATCACCGTAGTTACCTAGATACCATCGAAAACTGGAGTGCATTTCATGATATTTCACTTTGTATTACACGGCTGTCTGAATCGAAAGCGTTATAAACTAATTTGTGGCTCTCCCACCTAATATAATATTACTACACCACGTTGGATGACTGCCAATGCGTCCGCGATACTACATCGGCGTGTTTATTTATCATCACTCATTTGTAAAAGCTTGGATTACTTATGAACTCATCACACATCGTGCGCAAGATTAGGATTGGAAAGCGGGATCCCGTTCGAATTGGAGCCCTGTATACTTAAATACTACGTATATTGTAAATCATCTTGGCGTTAATGTCCCGGTTGTTCTCTCGTGCACGAGCGCCCGGGTCCCGCCTTGACCGACTGAATATGTAATCATGATCCAATCAGAGTGCCTATCGGCTATCTCAGTGGACAACTGAATTTGACATAAAAAAATCTGACACTACTCTAATTTGGTAGACGCTATTGCCAGTTTTCAACGTAGATGACGTGGTGTAGAATTATCTAGTCTCAAATACAGTTGTCAACTGAGTTAGGCAATAGCCCAGATGGTCAGGTTTTTCCGTCAACAGGGTTACGGAGGTCAGATAGATGGCAGTCGCCCTACTGTAATTAATTGATCTGCCAAATTCTGGATCATAGTCAAGGCGGACCCCGGGCTCTCGCGCGCGAGTGGTGCAACCGGGTCACTAACACCAAGGGTAATACTGATAGGAAATAGTTAAGTATATGACAATATAATAAATAAATAAATAATTTATTCATTAAACTTTAGTCTTAAATTATATCGTACTTTGGTTAAATTTAATAATCCGGGAGCCGTTTTCTAGGACAGTTTCTCAAAAATTTACATAGATGGCGCGTTCTTAGGACTCAAACATTATTATAATATTTTGACTATACGGGGCTATTGTTGTAGTTATATGGCAAATCTAATATTGTTTATGTTTGGCAAAGTTGGTTTGCTAAAGTGCTACCATACTAACCCATAGTTTATTTATTTATTTAAACTTCATGGACGATGAGGTACAAAGGTGGAGATAAAGTTACACAGCTTTATTATTCGGTCGACAAGAAATCGATTAATTAAATTTATAAAGTTGAGTACCAAGGAGCACTGACATTTAAAAGCCGTTAAATTAATAGATCTACAATGAATTGCGTTAAAGAGGAGCGTCGGTGGCCGGGCGGTTAAGTATCCGACTCGTAAGCGAGAGGTACCGAGTTCGAATCCCGCTGCGGCCATGTACCAATCTTTTCTAAGTTATGTACATTAGTTGAATTCTAACCGACACTCTTACGGTAAGGGAAAACATCGTGATGAAACCTGCAAATTCAGGCAACTGAATTTGTAACCATGATCCAATCTGGTCAGGTTCCCCTGGTAGCAGGGTCACGGAGGTCAGATGGTAATCGCTCCACTGTAATTACCTGATTGCCAAATCCTGGATCATGGTCAAGGCGAACCCCGGGCCCTCATGTTACAGGGCATAACCGGGACATTAACGCCCAGATGTTTTTTTTTAATGAATTGCTTTAAAATAAAGATCAATACCATACAGCCAAGACATAATGATAATATCGTCAGTCGTCAGTGCGCGCCATCTGTTATTATTTGAGGGAAGCGAGCCTTAAAACGGCCCATTAGAAGGGGATGTAACTTTGTCGAAGTAGGTACATAGAAATGATAGATAGCGGGTATCCCGTTCGAATTGGAGCCGCCCGACTGGGGAAGTACCTCCACCTTACAGAATACCGCAGCTAAACAATACTCTTTTAAATAGTATTGTGTTTCTGCCGGTGAGTAAGGTTTCCAGTGCTCCATGGGTGGGGATTTGGGGAACCCTGGCTTTGGCAGTGGAGGGGCTTTTGTCTTTTTGCTACCAGAGCAACGTGTTATATAGGTGGGCAACGCATTGGCGATACTCTTGGTATTGCTAATGTCTATAGGCAGTGGTGACCACTTTTCAGCAGGTGGCCCGCTTGCCTGTTTGCCTACTGTTTGACATAAAAAAATATATATTACTGTAGCGTTCAGATGTTAAGAAATCGGAAGCGGACTATATTATTCAAAAAGGTAGTGCCTTGCGGTACACCCTAGGTGTGCCACAGGGCACCACTGTAGGACCCCCACTTATCATGGTACATTTCTATAGGCAGCATCACAGCCCATAACAGCCCACTGCAGGACTAAGGGCCTCTCCCAGGAGAGGGGAGGTTATTGCCATAATCTCTATGCTCGACAGGCGGGTTGGAGATCGCAGTGTTATAAATATAACAATGGAAAACGCTGCTGCCCATTTATCAGCCTACGGAGACTAGATCTTTTGCCTCGAAAACCTTAGTCGCCTTGTACGATATCCACGAGTGTAAAGGGATTGGTGCTATTCTACTCTGCCGGTCACCACACGGCCATTTCTATAGGCAACACAGTCATACTACCTGAGTCAGACGACCTGAGTGGTTCAGTGGTCAAAGCAAGAGGTTCCGGGTTCGATTCCCGGCTGAGCAGAAATTTAAATGATGAATTTTAATTTCTGTTACGGGTCTGGGTGTTGTATGTATAATAAGTATATATTTAAAAATATATACAAGTAGAGTATCAGCTAGCTAGCACCCATAGTACAAGCTTTGCTTAGTTTGGGGCTAGATGGCGCTGTGTGAATTTGTCCACGATTATTATATAGTCATAACAAAATATTGAAAAAGTAAGATATTATTATTTTTGGCTCACTCCGTAATCTACTAACACATTATTCTAAAAATAGAGTCAATAATCAAAACTGTGCATTCGGTAGGACATTAGAGTGAATAGGCTGTTCCAAGACGCCCGTCTTGGAACAGCCTATTCACTGCTGCTATTCACTATTCACTACTTATGCTTCATCGCGCATCGTCACTTACCAACAGGTGCGATGGCGGTCAAATGCCTTTCTTGTCTAAGATAAAAAAAATATATTGCGGGCTACAAAACAGCAGAAACGCGGGTGCGTTGTCACTGTGAGGAGGAAGATGAAATGCCTCATATCTGTAATTGCGCTGGCTGCCTGTCTGCTTTGGGATATCGGTTATTTTTAAAATAGTGTTACAAGCAGATACAGCCCTGCCCCTGAGAGAACTTAATAGTATATCATAACTAAAGAAATAGTCATAAAAACTCCTCAACGGCTACCACAAGCGTAATTTATTACGCAAAAATAAAATTTTGCGAAATAAACGACGATTTTTCAGAAGCTATTCTTGTTTGGATAATAAAAACGAAAATACTTTCCAATGCCACCGTCAGACACTTAATTTTATGAGCATATAGTGACGACAAATGATTTGCGTAAATCGCACAAAATACTCGATTCATACCTGTCTGTATTGCATTTAAAGTATTTTTAAATTATAAAATAAGTGAAATACAAGTAGAGTATCGCGATAAATAAGTGAACTTAAAATCGCGTACTTTTAGTTCGTACGTCTATCGCCGATGTCGAGCCGAGTAAGTTCGCGAACTTAAAAACCGCGTACTTTAAGCTCGTACGTGTGTCGCTTACTTAAGAAAGCGGCCTCACTACTGCAGCGCATGCGTAACAGTCGGAGCAGTATCCTGATAATAATACTTGCTAGACCAGACTGTCCCACCCAAAGATACCTGATGGTTACTGGTAAAAAATGTAAATAAAAATGCTTTGACAAATTCACACACGTCTTCTAGTTCGAAAGTAAGCAAAGCTTAGTGTTAGAAAACTGACATACTACTTATATACTGTTTTTTAAACACATACTTATCATACATACTACACCCAGTCCGTAACAGAAAATAAAATTCATCATATCAATTTCTGTTCGGCCGGGAATCGAACCCGGGACCTTTCCGTGGCGACCGGCATGTTAACCAATTGAGCCACTCAGGGCAAAAAAACATAAAGTAAAATTATTATAAAACTACGCGATTAACAATACTAACATAGTATAATAAAGACAAATTGTTACTAATAATTTATGGAACACGTAATCTTAAATAAATATTTTTTAATTGAATAATTTAATTTTTTTTTCTGATTTAGAAAATATCGATATGCTGTCTTGCGTAGGTACCCACCCAAGGGCTCTCTAAGGTTGATACAGTCCTACCACAGTAATATAATAATTATTGAGTAAATAAGCGTTGATCAGTCGCGCCTATGGACGTTCAAAACTTACCCTCTTTGTAATTTTCATCTCCGGAACCGCTTCATTTGAATCATTTTCCGTTAGCTTTGCGTTCATTTCTACGCACATTAGAACTAACACAGCCACAATAGTCAGGCTAAGGCTTTTCATGTTTGGTGTCATTGTCTTTAACAATTAAAAAATCCCGACTTATGCTCAAACACGGCCACTATAAAATACCTTATTTAAAAAATCTAGTTATGTCACTGGCACTTATAACCACATCACGGTAAGGTGTCAGAAAAATAATTAACCGAAAAATTGTTTTTGGCGGGAACTTGTCAAGCCGTCATGGCGGTCTTCATAGAACTGGAAAGCTTGTTAGGAACTCGCAGACTGCTGGACTGGTTTATATTTAGATGTAATATCGACACTGGATTAGCGGTTTCGAGTGCAGATACAACAAGAGCTTGGAAAAATGGATAGGTAAATGGAAACTAATGCTAATTGTAAAGTCTAGTCTAGTCTAGTCTAGTTATGCTTTTATTTTAGAGACTTCGGATATTCTCCGCAAATTGTGTTAAGGCTTAATTCGCTATCTTTATCGCTATTATTCGAGGGTCTTGCCTCGATCTCCACGTTAAGGAGGCGGATTTCAAAATCCATCGTTCGCTTCTCTTATTGTTTTCCTACAAACATAATTATTTTTAGCCACGAAAATAAGCAACACGTCAATCTCGCCTACACTGATGGTTAAAAATCTGCAAAACAATATTTGAACGAACTATCGATTGTACCTAAATATCGTATTACAATTTTCAGATACGGGAATCAGGCGTAGGTATGAGGTTTGTATTTTCAGATAATTTCGCCTTTTTGTGAGTTACTTAAGTTGTACCTACACTAACCAAGGCTCGTACGGGCGGGAGGAAATATCGTGAGGAAATCTATAACATGTACGTAACCATGATCGAATCTGCTGCTTTATTTCCTTTTTCGATTGTTTTCCCGAATTTATTCCGAAAGCTCGTTTCCGACTGCCGCCCGTGTCGAGTCAACCGTACTGCTGTAATGTATTGATCACGAGTTTGTCATGTCAAAGCTGTGTAGGAACGTATAAATGATTTGGTTTATTCATTTGTGTATGTGTTAGTTATCAAGGTAGAAGTGTGAGCACGTCATTCAAAACTGCTGTGCGCGATTGAGTTGGGAATACGGCGATTTAGCAAAATAGGCCACCTTTCAGGTTCCCGTTAACAGGGTCACGGATATTATGGCAGTTGCTCTTAAAATTAATCTGATCTGCCAGATCAAGGATGGTCAAGGGGGTCACCGGCACCTCGCGCGCGTGAGCACAATCGGGACATTGACACAAAGATATTTTTGCAATCATAAATGCAGACAGGATATCCTGAACACATTTTGTGGAATATGTGAGCAATACAATACCTTTTTGTTGTCTGTCGACCAATGAGCGCAAAACTAAAACGTTCTAATTACCCTATAAAATACTCGTTTTAAAAACAAAAACACCACATGATCGATTTTTATGCAGTCTGATAATTATATATAGTTCATAGTCTGTGGTTATAATCGATTTTTATTACAATGCCATATATAAAAGCTATACTGTATTATAGTGCACGGATTTGCTTGCTAGTTCTATATAGGTACTTTTATTTTACTAGCTTTTGCCCGCGACTTCTTTCACGTCGAAATAGTTTTTATGACAGTTTGGCTTTTGCCCGTGTTACCATTTTAAATGACCATCGTTATTGTATGATTTCTGGTACTACGCGGAGGTCAAGCTTTATCTCAGGTTCTACCGACATGAATTACATAAAACAAGGCTTAGATTGTACCCTGGACTCAAGCTATCAAACTATTAAAAAGTCGTTTTGCGTGACGCGCGAACAGACAGACAGACGAAAAAATAAATAAATAAAATTTTTTTTGAGTAGTTACGGCCCGGAATTCTAACCCGACAATTTTTTTGAAATATCTTCTATGTGCAGACACGGATTTATTGCAGTTTTATAATAGTATATATTTTAACGTTCTTATTTTGAGTACCTTTTCTTAGTTTGAATAGGTTAGTGATTATAAGTAGTTACTTATCAAGACCTAGACCTAGTTACCTACACAAAATATCCGATTAAGAGTACAGATTGAAGAATTTTGCGAATTTTAATAATTTGCCCCATGGTTATATTAACATTCACAGACAAGGTTGTAAAGTACAATCGAATCAAACGATCGTAATACACTGTGTTTTCACAGTGTTATAATGGTTTTCCTTGTCAGGTTAGACATATTGTTTTCGATGAAAATGTTCCACAGTGATGGATCACGCATTATTCAGTTGATTCTACAGTAAAACCAATAAAAGAAAGCTGTCTGCGAAAACGTACAAACAATATGTCTGCCTGCCGCGCCGTACGAATCGATTTTATCGTTTTTTAGGTTATTTATTTTCGCGCCAATATTTACGAGCTGTCAAACCACTAGCGTATGTTCGTTTACGCGGACAGCTAGAGATCAAGGCATCTTATTTTGCTTGGCCTCTCTTGAGTAAACATACTCCATCTAGCAGTTTACGAATGGGAATTGACATTTTTATGTTTTTCTCAGCGTGTGGTTCTGCTATATTTAGAGAGCGGGTGGCCAACGCTGCGCGGAAAAAAGCATGCATGCGTTATTTGACATTTTATTATTTAACCTGCGTTTTTAGCCTGCTTACTTCACTTGTTGGTATTTTATGTTTTACGCCCCTATTCGCAAATAATACCTTTCTAAGTAGGAGGCCGATTACACCTTTGCTTAATACAGCAATCTTAATCATCAGAGACCAGTAGGCTGACTATGTAACTCTGCTGCCATCAATTCTCTGATGTCAATTATTGAAATTGCTACTTTTGCGAATACGTAAAATCGATTTCATGGGTTCAGTTGCTAACAAAGTTCCATTGCAATAAACTGAAAGTATTAAATCGATCATACGTAATTGCAAAAGGAAAAATTTCAACCAATGAAAGCAGAAAATTGTTAGCAACAGATTTACGTTATTAGCCGACACATGAAAATGGAATGTATGGTCACAAAATAAGATTTCTTTTTGAATCATTTTACGCCAACGCTCCGCTTTCCAAAACTGATACAAAAATGGACCTGATTTAGGTCACGATTGATAGAGATATGGAATTTCCTACACAAATAGGAAATTTTGATTTTGATTATGGGCTGTGACAATGATGACGATGATGATGACGATGGCCACTCGAGTATTGTTGGAACACTGTGCGTTCGCGCGCCTCATAGTAACGTCTCTGAATGTTAGTTAAATAGTTATTCACTTACGAGCGACAAACACTTAAACGGAAATTATTCGTTACAGAACAAAATATTATTACTAACATAGTTACGCTACACGCTTGAATTTGTTTGACGACTTCGAGCTATACAGTAACCTATCTACATTCGGAGCCACGCATGCGTTTTCGTTTAGAACGGCCCGCCTCTCCATTTTGCGCCAAGAAAAGTGACCGCTGTCGTCAAAGCATCCATTGACACTGAGCAGCGACGCCAAGCTAATTTATAGACATTTTGTTTTGTCTTTCACAAAAAATATGTTTGTTTTTTCGACAGGCAGACACTGTACCTACAGTCTGTAGGTAGGTAGAGCTCGTCTAATCTAAAATGACGCGTCCCACTATCGCATTACCGCACACAAGCAAGTTTAAAATATGGACGCAATACATATACAAATGCCGTTGTAATTGGTAATTCAGTTGCCGGTGAGATTCAAACGTAGGAACACGCGTCGTTCATTGGCTCCCACACAGATGAAGTGTCGTTATCAATATTTGCACTCACACATCGAAATCAACTAACTAAGTAGTGGGGCGCGTCATTTTAGACTAGACGAGCTCTAGGTAGGTACGCATCATGGTGGGTGATACTCATCAAGATGGACATTTGACGAAAAAGATTAGTGTTATAAGTTGACGTGTGTATCTGCCTGTGGCATCGTAGCTCCCGAACGGATGGACCGATTTGGATACGGTTTTCTCTATTTGATAGACAGTTTAATCGAGATGGTGCTTGGATTTGTTTTATTACAATTGGTTTTGTATTTTTGAAAATATTTTAGTTTAAGTAAACTATGTCGGGGGTTGTTCGACATTTTCTCTCGGTTCTGTCATTTTATGTTATACTGTAGACAATAAGCAAAAGCCCACCTTCTCGTCTAGCTTGAAGGACCCCATGTCATAATATAAAGGAATAACTGCACACATCAGAATCTGAATAGCGTACGAGCGAGCAACGTTCTTTGGAGCCGTCACACTACTGCATAAACCTTATAAGTAGGTATATGTTGGTGACTTCGCAGACTTGGTGACTACTTCTTCATCTTTTATCAGGTGGTAGAACTCTTTCAAGTCTGAGGATTCAGTCTGAGTGAGTACCACCGCCTCATCTGTTTCTGTCGCCAAGCAACGACGCGTGTTCTAGAAGCACGTTGCGTGTTCTAGTTTGAGGTGTAAGATAGCCGGCGCAATTACAGGTATAAAGCATTTCATCTTAGTCCTCACAGTGACAACGCACCTGCGGTTCTGCATTTTGGTTGCTTGCTACCTAAATGCATGAATCGTAAATGTTATGGGCAACAGTTGCTGCTTATCGTCATGCGAGCTATCTGTTCGTTTGTCACTGCGTAAATAAATACTATAAAAACGAATGGCGAGCTCGTTGCGATGCTGAAGTTCGACAACACTCAAAGTACGAATCGGTCATCCATCCAGTTCTCGTACATTGCGAGCATTGCTGCATCTTGTTTATCGGTCTCGCAAGACCAGTGCCGATGCTCGTTTTTAAAACGGTAACATACTTTTTAAGTATGGGTAGGCCTCCTCTCAGGCCTTCCACACTTGGCTTTGATCCTAGCTTCGACGCATAATGTAAGAATCTAAAAAAATATTTATTTATTTACACATTATGCACAAAATAGTACAAAGTTGGACTCAAGCTTTGTAGCTAGCTTTTTAGCCAAAAATTGCAGGCGATGCATTAAAATTTACAATAAAATTACACTTAGGTACCTACACATTTATTTACAAATATAAACCTAACTACTAGTATAGTATTCACATATCGAAACTCAAAAACCAACAACAAGTAGCAAAACGTACTGAAATATCAATTTCAGTTAAATACCTTAAAAGGTATATAATTGAAATTAGAATAGATCACTCGCAAAAGGAGAATAAAGATATATTTAAGTTAAAGTATTATCGGGTATTACAAAGAATTTAGAAAATGTTCTCGAACAGCTTTTTTGTAGTTCGTCTGGTATAGACCGGGAGATCATTCCACAGCCTTGCTGCCATTAAAGAAAAAGAGTTGACGAGGAAACCAGTGCGGGGAAGTGAAAGATTTAATATTCTATGCTTAAAGCGAACCGAACCTAAAATCTTTATTTGACCAATGTCAAATGCAATAGCTCAGAGCTACCCATGTTTACATATTGCGTCTGAGAACAGATATGTACTAAGATTATTTCAAAATAACGCGTAGAAGGCGGCGCGTATTCCATTTTGAAAGGAGTACCTCAAGGAAGTAAGTTGGGACCTATCCTATTTTAGCTGAAGCTATGCTTGATTATGCCGGATTCTGGATCATGGTGAAGGCGGACCCCGGGCCTTCACGTGTGAGAGCACAATCGGGACATTCAAGCCAAGATGTATTTTTTTAAGAATAAATAATTAAGCCAACATAAAATAGCACACTATTTACTCAGGTAATTACGTAGAGCGACTGCCACCTGACCTCCGTGACCCAGGGAAGCGGGGCCATAATTACTCATTCAGTCACCTGAGTGTGCAGGTTTGATCACGATGTTTTCCCTCACCGTAAGAGCATCAGTTAGTGACAGATGTGTAGTATTTTATTCTTTCTTTCCGACTACGTTCCAGCAGGTTTAGGTTAATGGACTCCTTTTTCCGCACTTGACCTCAAACTTTATCTATTGTACGTAGTAAAGGCATGCTAATTTAGCCAGCCCAGCTCGCCCCAATAGTCCAGCAGTCTCTTTGGACGCTCGTAGGTCTTTCGGAGAGACTCCGTTCCTAATGCGACTTTTACCCTGTGGTCCTTTAGTACACTCCAGGACCACATGGGCTGCTGTTTCCTCGTCTACTAGGCATTCCCTGCACAAAGGGAGCACTGTCTGTAGCTCCTGTCGTGAACAGTAGTTTGTTCAGGGGAGGTGTCCTGTTATTGTACCAACTACTGTCCTGAGTACCTCCCAGCAGGCGTGAAGTATCACACGTCAGCGCATTGGCTGGGAGCCAGCCCGTCTGGAATATATTCGATAATGTCGGCGATTTTATTCGCTATTTGTGTCAAAAATTGAGCTATAAATAATATTGAATCGCTGTTGGTCTACTCTATGATTCATTGGGCATATGAATGGGGTAGGGTTGCTAGATAGAATAATACATTTTTTAGCCCAAGGTTATACTAAACGGGGAACAATGACTGGGTGAGTTCCAGTCCTTTGCAGTACGCATTAGAAAAGTGGATGCAAAACGCTTAGTACAAGATGGTGGGACGTCTACCATAAATGGATGACGTTTTTTTGTCCCCCTCGTTGTTCGATAATAAAAAGGGCACGATGGAACAACGTTGTGGAACTCCTGGGAGCACTGTCGGAGCGTTGTCTACCTTGTAAAACACCAGGACACGTTGCTCTGGCAGGCTATTCCACTTCTTCTTATCGAGTCGATGGAATGAACTCGAGTGTCCAAACGGAGGTTAATTTCTGTCCGAAGCCGAAGCCGAAGCCGATTTTTCGGCAATCGCCGCAACCTTCGGCCGAAGACAAAGCCAAACGCTTAAAAGATCTAAGAAATTTTGTTCAAGATTGGCTACAAGCAACAGTCAATTCAACAGTCAAAATACAGATTTTAAAACTTTAATATTGAACTTTTATTGGCTTCTAATGACTCTACAATATAGAAAGGTAATTTTGAACATCTATAACATAGAAGTAGATCTAGAGATGATAAAAAAACTACCTTGTAATTTACCTTAATTTATTTGTCAAAAATAATAACCAAAATCACCTTCGACGAAACTTTTGGCTTCAGATTAGACACTACTAAATATTATATTTATCATCATCACAACCCGTAACAGTCCACTGCAGGACTTAGGGCCTCTCCCACGAAAGGGGAGGTTATTGCCATAATCTCCACGCTTGGTAGGCGGGTTGGAGATCGCAGTGTTCAAATATAACAATGGAAAATGCTGCTGCCCATTTTCCAGACTACGGAGACTCTTGATATTTTGCCTCGAAAACATTAGTCGCCTTGTACGACACCCACGAGTGTAGGGGTTGGTGCTATTCTACTCTGCCGGACACCACACGGCCAATTATTATTACGGTTATATTAATATTACTATTGTATTATAAACTGGGGTGAGTGGGATATGTGGGTCGGCCGAGCGGACGTCATACGGTCGGGCGACCCAGATATCGCTGGAGGGATGAAACTCTGAAAGACCTGCACGCACTAGGAATCCTCGATTGGCAGGAGATGGCGCAGGACAGGAAGAGGTGGCGATCTTTGGTGTCGGAGGCCAAGATCCACTTTAGGTCGCTGAGCCAGCGCAGTAAGTATATTATAAACTCCAAGCTTCAATCAGACATTATCACACTACTAAACTCTCATTGGGTACTTTCTTCGCCCATATAGATTTTTTTAGTTCGCCTAGTATTTGGCGCATATAGCGTTCGGACTGGCCTCGAACAAGTCTTCCATTGTGCAAGATTTAGGGCACGCTAGGTTAAGGGCAGGGTGGACAGGGGTAGGGTAAGGTGGGAGCAGCTACCTATCATATGCAGCATCTGTGATGCATGCTCGCTTAAGGCGCGGATTATATCAAGCGTCGGCGACGCAAGCTGCGTCGGCGACGTAGGTTGCGTTATGCCGTCAACTCAAAAGTGTATGAACTTCTAATGCGCGCGCCGACGCTACCTGCGTCAAAAATTCATACAATTTTGAGTTGACACTTGTGACAGCATTAAAGACCGACCAAACCTAAGCCCAAAATACTCTGACACTGCGATAACGCCAGCTGCCGAACCTTAAACCGTTGTAACTCAGAAACAATGAATCCTAGAATACTAGTTCCTAATGAGAAATTATAGCACTCGTCGAGATCTAAATTTCAGGTGACAGCTGTCAAACTTAAAACCGTTATAACTCGGAAACTACAGGTCCTAGAACACTAGTTCCTAAAGAGAAATGATAGCACTCTTCGAAATCTACATTTCGGATGACAGATTTGAGTTTGACAACTGTCACCTGAATTTCAGATATCTTTTTAAAATTTATACAATTTTGACTTGACAGCATAACGCAACCTGCGTCGCCGACGCTTGGTATAATCCGCGCCTATGGGTCTGTCTAGCGCTGGCGTGGGGGCCGGGTCGCCCGTTTCTTTGTTCAGCCGGACCATAATGTACTAGGCCGGAATTATTTCCAGTCACCTATTAGACTATGAGAGCGCTGTAGATTATCCTACGTCATCTACAACAAAATAAATAAAGTTCTAAACATATATCCAAAGTGTATATTGGAGTGTAGGAGAATTGTGAAATCGTGGCTGAGGAATCTTGATTATGATTCTACAGAAAAAATTATCGCAATTGTATCCTGAGATAAACATATATAGACAGACAAACAAACACCATAAAACACCACACACACACACATACACACACACACATACACATACACACACACTGGGTTTTCATTTTCATCTATTTTTTTTATTTTTTCTGTTGTTTTATTTTCTCGATCATCATAAGATTGTTTGCTTAAACATTGCTCTGATTACATTATCGAAAATATTTAATTTAATTGTAATATGTTTTTAAAAAAAAATTGATTAGGTACAAGTAAAATTCCACCTTGTAGCGATGGTAGAGGTTTGGGAGACCCACAAACGACCCACAACCTGGCACAAGAACAACCAGTCTGTCTCACATCCCCTTTACAGTTTCGCTTTTCAGCCACACTCTCAGTCACTTTTCTTTAATGTGGCTGAAAAGCGAAACTGCCAACAGGTAGTGAAGCACACTGGATATTTTTACTTCTACAACCTCACACTAGTGGATAAGTAGGTAAGTACGATCGCTAAGAAAAGTCTAACTTAAGATAACTAAAGAAATTTTTTGAGCCAGGTTTTGCACGGGGAAACGAACGTTTTGTGGGTCCCCCAAAACTGTACTATTGCTACAAAGGGAAATTTTTCTTCTACACGATGACGTTGTATAACCTATGGTGCACTCACAGTCTACCAATGACGTATTGTACTCGGTACGTACGGAGCCGGCGGAGCGTCAGTATTTACAACGTGATATGAAATGCAATAATCCGATCGCAAAGGCCGAAGTTCCATACAAGAAATCTATACAAAGCCAGTAGCCGTATTCACAATGATTCGAAACCGTTTCCGAACGATTCGACACGAAATTCGTGAGTGGCGAATCCGTGTCGATCGATTCGAAAACTGTTATTCCGAATCCAGATAGATTCCACGGAAACTCTACTCTATAACATATGAAAATTTCATCAAAATTAACTGAAACCATATTTTCCTAAGAACTTTTGCAGGGTCCTTAGTCGATTCCGTATCCGAATCCGATTTCCGAGTCATTGTGAAATCCATTATACTCGTATTACCCCGTACGAGTCGATTCCTATCAATGACATGAAAAATAATGGCGCCCTCATCATCACAGCCCATAACAGTCCACTGCTGGAGTTAGGGCCTCTCCCACGAAGAGAATAATCTCCACGCTTGGCAGGCGGGTTGGAGATCGCAGTATTATAAATATAACAATTGAAAACGCTGCTGCCCATTCTCCAACCTACGGAGACTATATTTTTTGTCTCGAAAACATTGGTCGCCTTGTATGATACGCACGAGTGTAAGGGGTGGGTGCTATTCTACTCTGCCGAACGCCACACGGCCAATGGCGCCGCCACAGTCTTATATTTCGTTACACGTTTGTCTGGATACCAGCTTTACTCTCATTAAGAAACGTATATTTTAAGTCTGTTTATTTTGCTTTGCATTTGAAGTGGGCGTGAAACAAAACAAACAATATTCTCAGTCATATTTACTTACAGCATCTATATCCGTAGTGTTACAAATAGTTTCAAGCGCAGCGTAGCGTCCTTGGTGTCGGAGTAGTGTTCTGAAAATAGTAATTTTGCAGTTTGGACCGTACGCTGACCTATACACCTATTAGAATATTATTATATAAATAATCATCTTGGCGTTAATGTCCCGGTTGTGATCCCGCGCACGAGAGCTCGGGGTCCACCTTGACAGTGATCTAGGATTTGGTAGATTCGGTAATTTTACTGGTGCGACTGCCATCTGGCCTTAGTGACCCTGCTACCAGGGGAACCTGACCAGTTTGGATCATGGTTACACATTCAGTCGCCTCGTGTAAAGGTTTCATCACGATGTTGTCCCTCACCGTAAGAGCATCGGTTAGCATACAACTTATGTACATAACTCAGAAAAGAGTCATTGGTACATGGCGACAGTGGGATTCGAACCCGGTACCTCTCGCTTGCGAGTCGGATACCGTTACCACACCCCCACCGAAGTTCCGTCAGTGTTTTCTTTTAATCTACGTAAAAATACAGTGGTTTACGACGCCTGCCACAACATTTAGAGCAAACGCCCATCGGTGCACTTTGCGCATGATTTAAGTTGAATGTCCCAACACCAAAAATATTAGAGAAAGTTAGCTATAGCTCGTCTAATCTAAAATGACGCGCCTCACTATCGCATTAACGCACACAAGCAAGTTTAAAATATGGACGCAATACATATACAAATGTCGTTGTAATTGGTCATTCATTGCCGGTGAAATTCAAACGTAGAAGCACGCGTCGTTCATTGGCTCCCACACAGATGAAGTGTCGTTATCAATATTTGCACTTTACACATCGAAATCAAGTAACTAAGTAGTGGGACGCGTCATTTTAGATTAGACGAGCTCTACCTTCATGGTACACTGGCAAATTTTTCTTGTTGCTCTGTGACTTACACCCTAGCCCACGTCGTTTGTATGGTCTTTTGGCGGTGAAGGATAAGATAGCCGCCAATGTTGGCAACCGAAGATGGTGAGAAGGGAGAAAAGGGTAATTACCCACCTGGTCGGGTGTTGTGACCAGGGGACCAAGGGCCCGACAGTTGATCGTCGGAAGTTGTATATATGCCGTGGAAGTTGACACATTTCTCTAGCGCGATGTAGGATTGTTAGCGCCATCTATGTGCGGATGCTTGCCAACCTTGTGTTCGTGTACTCGTAATGTGAGTATCGTTGAGTTTCCCTAGTGGAGCGATAGATGTCGCTACAGTCTATATGCATGATCAAATCGCAATATCAAAGTTTTAACTCAAATCCTGTATAAATGCAGAGAAAAAAAATGTCTACAGAAGCAGAGAGTACATACCGAATTTAAATTCGAGACAAAATGTCACACATCTCTATAACGCACACACTAAGGCAAATGCAGGGACAAAACAAGGCAGCCCATCTGCAGATAAGTTATTTTTTACTACGAATTTCTATTCCGTAACGAACACAAACGAATCTGACTTGTAATATTTACTTATATTGACATTATAATAAAAGTGTAATGAAGGTGCCGACCTCATCGTTATCACTGTCGTCGTCAGCCTATACACATCTAAACTACTAGGGAATAGATATGTCCTCTCATTGAGAAAAAACGGGCAATAGTTTACCACTCAGGCCCAATGCGGATTGGCAGACTTCACAATTCAAATTAATCTCTAACATGCAAGTTTTTTCACGATATTTACCTTCACTGAAAAGCCAAATAAATTATTTGAATCCATATATGAATTAGGTATATAATACAAAAACCATTTTCAAAGGTAAGGTGTCTGGGGATCAAACCCACGCCTTGATACCGCACCGTCTTTTGGATCTCTCGATCCTACATACTGTAAATACTGTGCCCTCTAGAGGACATCGTCATAATAAAAAAAATAATTGAAAGGGTATGTACATAAATGTATCAAACAGGCAGCATTTTCTTTACTTTCTGAGTGGTTCAGTGGTCAATAATGGTATAAAAATAGGTATTTACGATATTCTAGCAATACGCCTTGCGCCCAATCTAGTGCTGTGCACATGAACCAACCTTATCGATAAATTATTTTGTTTATCGATATAATATATTTGTAGTATAGTAGAATTGACATCAAAAAAGGAGAAGATTTTTATTTCGATTGTATGTTCTTTAATTGTAGGTACGTGTGTTCCTTGAAATTTTCGTCCATTGCAGACCGATTTTGATAGTAGTTTTTAGTAGGGGCACAGCAAGGGCACGGGTGGGGTACAGGCGGGGTAGAGGTATGATGCAGTTACCTTAACACTAAAATAAAATAAATACCTAATTGTAGACAAATTCACACAGCGCCATCTAGCCCTAAACTGAGAAAAGCTTGTATTATGGGTGCTAGATAATTAATATAGTACTTATACACTTTTTTTTATATACATACTTATTAAACATAGAACACCCAGACCCGTTATAGAAATTAAAATTCATCATTTAAATTTCTGCCCGGCCGGGAAACGAACCCGCAACCTCTTGTATGGCAAACTAGCATGTTAACCACTGAACTACTCAGGACGTCACACACTATCGTACTCCTGACATATTCCTGCCATATCCCTACGGTAAATCTACCGTACCCCTACTCTCTCTATCTCTTCTCTACGCGTCCTTGAACCCCGCCTAACCCCCCTCAATATAATAACATTTTCAATTCATTATTATTAAATAATAAATGCCATAATAATAGTTAGAATTTTATCGAAATATTAATATCGACGAGAATTCGATTTTGTCAATCCCTAGCGTAAATGTAAATTCAGAGAGGATTTACAGCACACACGCAACGCAATGTGTGTATGTGGTAGTGACCGATTGACTAATCACAGCGCTCCGTTTGACTTTGCGTGTGCGTGCGTAAGACTGTGCATATTAAGTTGCATGAGTAGTGGTAAAAATAGTGGGGTCGGGAACGGCGGCATCGGTTTCGGTACTAATGGCGAAGATGCCACTTCTATCGTGTTCTGTGCTCTTTTCTACTGAGTGGGTAGCAGCCGATAATGTACTTGGATTAATTCCATACAGAATCGTTGTTAGTGCCTCTTTCAGCTCCTCATCACCATCGTAGTTCTTTTTGTAGACTTTATTTTTTAAATAGCCCCACATAAAGAAATCTAGAGGCGTAAGATCAGAACTCCGAGGTGGCCACTGAATACGGCCATGTGTTCCTATCCACTGTATCCCACAATGCTGGTTCAGATTAGAACGTGTATGCTGCTGTTGTGTGGCGGAGCGCCATCTTGTTGGAAATACACTTTCCTTGATTCAGACAGTGCCAATTCATCTAACTGGTTTTGGAGATTCTCGAGAATTATGTTGTTATAAGTGTCGGAATTCAGGGTGCCTTCATAAAATTCCACCATTACCACTCGGTTCGACATTACACCACACCAGCAATTAAAAGAGAAACGAATCTGATTATGGCTTTCTCGATATCTAAGAGGATTCTCTCTAGACCAATAATGGTGGTTTCGCCGGTTATACATGCCATTGTTGGAGAAATTGGTTTCATCAGACCATAAAATGTAGCTAATGAAATAATTATCTCTACTTATTTTCCCTCTTAACCATCTGCAAAATGTAATTCTGCGAATATCATCTCCAGAATGTAATGCCTGAACTATTTGCCCCTGCCACAGTCTTCGAGATTCTTTAAAAGATTTATTATATACCTTTCTGGTTGGCACTACTCTCATTGGATATTTGATTTCCTGTACCACTCCAAAGCGGTTGTTGGGTTTTTATTATTTAAATAATATGCTTCTAATAGGTAAGTCCAAACGTCATTTTTGACTCAGAATGTTAGCAGAGCAAAGCAAATCAATCATAAATCTAGTTTTTTGTTTTCGAAGCAGATTACTATTTAAGAAATGTTGGAAGAAATTTCATTCGAAATTCAAAATTATTTTCGACCAGTACCTCATCTTTATCGACCTATCCATGCATCGTAAAAAGTTTTGTTAGATATTAAATGTTTAGTTTGAGTCTTATTTTTGCAAAATGTGTGGGAGAAGTTTTTTGCGATTTCTGACATTTCTAGTACTCTAAGCTCAGTTGGTCTCATAGGATTTTTTAATCTTCATAAGAAACAGAATCGATTGACATAAGAAAAAGTTTTTGTGTAAATGGTCTATTTTCTTGCTGACTGTACATTTTTTTCAAAATCTATAAATGGGGGTAAAACTGTCTCAAAAAGTTATGGACAGGCTCTTAAGAACGTTTCCCTCTAGTTGCAACGGTTAAGGTACCTGCCCTTACTGCCCCGTCTCAAAAATCCACTCTGTATATATTGATACCACTAAGGTGGCAAACAAGCTTACGGCCTGCCTGACGTTTGCAATACCAGGGGCATCACCCACGCGTTGCCGACCCCGTTAAAACCTTGTTATTTTTGAAAATTGTTTATACAGCAGCAACCCCATCCACTCTGAAGGTGGACTTTTGCAATATCAGGAATCTTCACAGCAACATCAACGCAGTCTATGAACAGCCTGTCTGCGCAGCCGGCCCTTCTTTTTCTGACGAAGACACAGATATCCTGCCCGGCTGATACATCATACCTTACTTACCCCGGGTACAAGCTCGAGCATAATATTGTGGGTCGTGCCGGGGTGTGTATGTTCATTCGGGAGGATATCTGTTGCCGTCGTCTACACGACCTTGAATACAGGGACCTGTCGATTATGTGGGTTCGTGTGGATTACGGTGGCCACACCCGTATCTACGCAACCTATACAGGTCTCATGGCGGTGACTCGGACACAATGCGACTTTTTGAGCACCTGAAAGTGACGACTGATAAAGTCTTTGAGCAGTCTCCTTCCGCTGAGTTAGTGGTTTCAGGAGATTTTAATGCCCACCATACGGAGTGGCTCGGTTCTCGGTCTACTAACCATGCGGGAAGGTCTGCTCACGAATTTGCTCTGGTCTATGGTCTCTCACAATTGATTCGCTCACCAACTAGAATCCCAGATGTTGAGGACCATACACGCTCCTTGCTGGACCTTCTGCTGACTACGCGCCCCAGTGGGTACTCTATCTCCGTGGATGCGCCTCTTGGCTCGTCGGATCATTGCCTTGTGCGCAAACAAGTGCCTTGTACACTATCCGACTCTCCCGGGCCCACTGGATGGCGTCACGTTTGGCACTATAAGTCAGCAGACTGGGATGGATTGCGTGAATTTTATGCATCGTACCCGTGGAGGCAGCTCTGCTTTGCATCGGATGATCCTGATACCTGTGCCACCGCAGTTGCCGAGACCATCTTAGCGGGTATGGACTGCTTCGTTCCTAACCCGCTAGTAGCTGCTGGTGCACGGAGACGACCGTGGTTTAACCGGCCATGCAAAGAGGCTCGACGAGAGAAACAATCTGCGTATGAACCTTGGGCCACGGCTCGTCTCAATCGGGACCCGAATATTGCTGATGAAAAGCGGAAGTTAAATGCTGCCTCGAGGAACAGCAAGAGGGCAATCGCCAGAGCAAAGTTCACCTTCGTTAGCAGAATTGGTGACCGACTCACGAGCTATCCTTCTGGTAGTCGGGCTTTCTGGTCGCTCGCCCAAGCTGCCGAGGGAAACTTTAACCAGTCGTCCTTTCCACCACTGCGTAGACCTGACGGTACCCTGGTCCATAGTGCAATAGGGAAAGCCAATTTATTGGGAGCTCTCTTAGCCTCAAACTCGACCCTGACCGACGGAGGCACCGAGCCGCCTACTATCCCATGGTGTGGCAAATCAATGCCGGAAATATCCATTTCTCAACGAAAGGTACGGCGGGCGCTACTCCCTCTAGATGTTCGAAAGTCGAGTGGGGCTGATGGTATTCCGGCGGTGATGCTTAAAGTGTGTGCTCCCGAATTGTGTCCGATACTAACGCGCCTCTTTGCGCTCTCATACTCCACTGGGATAGTCCTATTTTCGTGGAAGACTGCCCACGTGCACCCTGTGCCCAAAAAGGGCGACGGATCAGACCCATCGAATTACAGGCCTATCGCTATTACCTCCCTTCTCTTTAAGGTGATGGAGCGAGTTATAAACGGACAGATCCTTGGTTTCCTAGAAGAACACGATCTCTTGAGCGACCATCAATATGGTTTCCGACATTGTCGCTAAACGGGTGATCTTTTGTGTTAGTGTACCTAACACACCGTTGGGCTTCAGCTGTTGAGAGTGAAGGTGAGGCATTGGCAGTTGGCCAAGATATGGCGAAGGCGTTCGATCGGGTCAGGCACAGGTGTCTTCTATCGAAGTTACCATCATACGGGCTTCCCGAGGGATTGTGCAAGTGGGTAACTTTTTGTCCAGCAGATGCATCAAAGCCGTAGTTGACGGCTGTTGCTCCGATAGCTTGGACACTAATGCTGGTGTCCCGCAAGGCTCGGTGCTGTCTCCAACTCTGTTCCTCCTTCATATCAACGATATGCTGTCCATTGACGGCATTCATTGCTATGCTGTCATCCAGCACTGGAGACGCCTCTTATACGG
The DNA here is from genome assembly GCA_905147135.1 of Blastobasis lacticolella. Lineage (NCBI taxonomy): Eukaryota > Metazoa > Arthropoda > Insecta > Lepidoptera > Blastobasidae > Blastobasis > Blastobasis lacticolella. Next base: position 10,361,708 of record LR990066.1, read on the forward strand.
GTCGTGCCAATATCCCTCGTGCCATAGTGGAGGAAAGTCGCGAAGTACTTGTGTCTAAAGTCGAGAGTACTTTGTCTAATATCTCAGATTGGCGACGACTAAATCTAGTCCACTTTAACCCCACTAAGACACAAGTATGTGCGTTCACCGCCAAGAAAACTCCATTCGTGGTAGCTCCTCAGTTTTAGGAAACACCGCTTACCATCTCTAAGAGCATACATATCCTCGGTGTCGACATCTCCAGTGACGTCCAGTTTCGTAGTTATCTGGAAGAAAAGGTCAAGCTCGCGTCTAAAAAGCTGGGTGTGCTTAACATATCGAAGCAGTACTTTACGCCGGGGCAACGGCTTCTCCTATATAAGGCTCAAGTCAGACCCCATTTGGAGTATTGCTCCCATCTATGGGCGGGAGCACCGGCATATCAGCTTGGTCCTTTTGACTCGATCCAAAAGCGCGCTGTGAGAATTGTCGATGATACTATGCTCACAAGTGGTATTGAGCCGCTGAGTCCACTCCCTTTGTGTGTTCTACCGCTTGTACAACGGTGTTTGTTCTGAAGAACTGTTTGACATGATGCCTACAGCTACATTCTATTATCGCACCTCTCGCCACCGACAGGGAGTTCATCCTCACACCTTGGAGCCAAATTGGTCGCGAACTATGCGGTTCCAAAGGAACTTTTTACCACGCACACTAATGTTGTGGAATGAGCTACTTGGAGAGTACAACATGGAGTTCTTCAAGAAAGGTTTTTACGGGGTCGGCAACGCGTGGGTGATACCCCTGGTATTGCAAACGTCCATAGGTTTACCATCAGGCAGGCCGTAAGCTTGTTTGCCACCTTAGTGGTATAAAAAAAAAACAAAAAAAGTGGTCAGAAAATCTGAGGTGAGTGAGGTACTCGCCGTTAATACTGATGCCAAGTCCGTCCCTGTCCAAAAGCCTAAAGATATCCTCCAGTGCAGTGGTGAACAACTTCGGTAATATTACATCACCTTGTGAAACACCTCGCTGCAGCTAAATACTCCTGGAGACGAACTGACATAGTGGCATTTTCGTTCAACCACTTAAGTGCTTCGATATATCGATAGTCAATTTGGCACCGCTGTAGAGACTAGAGCATCGCCCAAGTTTCGATCGAATCGAAGGCTTTCTCATTATCCACAAACGCCAAGCATAATGGCCGGTTATACTCTTCGGTGTTCTGTATAACCTGCCGCAGCGTATGTATGTGGTCTATGGTACTTAAACCTTTTCGGAACCCGGCATGTTCGGGAGGCTGGTAGTCATCAAATTTTGCTCACTCCCTAGCTACATAAGCGTTAATTTTGAAGGACGCATATCGTGCGCACCCCATCCCCATGGGGTATCTGCCCAGCTACAGGCATCCCCGGCAGAGTTTAGCAAGTAGGCGCTTAGGTTTTCAAAGCGAGTCCTGCATAACCAGCCAGCTGGCCACGCGGTACTCATGAGAGTTCTCCGCTTCCCTCCCACGTTAGCCCGGAGGGTGACTTCCATAGCGGTGGGCGCAAAAACGAAACTAATAGTAAAAACAAAATATGAAGTCCGACAGAGTAGAATAGCACCAACCAGAACTTCCAACAGAACTCCACGCTCGGCAAGCGGGCTGGAGATCGAGGTCGCCTTGACAATATTGTAATAACCGAAACGACAGAAACAGTCAGATAGCCCCCAACCCCCAAAGACCAACTTTACATATACTCAAATATTTTCTTAACAACTGAACCGATCTTAATACGCTTAATATGCGTTTTACCTACTTATGTCGGTTAGAATTATTTTAGTGAGTACCGCAAAATTTCTTTCTCTTTCAATGTCAATGTAGTATATTTTATTTATTATATCATGTTTATATGTATATATTTTATTAAGCTTCGTAATTATAAAATATTTATTTTTGGATTAATCAATAAAGCATATTTGTTTAAATAATTTTGATATTTTAATAATATTTATAACCGTTCGCGTAATGCGCGTGGGATGCACGGGCTTTTCTGAAAACCAGCGCTGTGACAGGCATTAGCCCTCACAGCATTATGCTGAGACTGGTCCATTTCGGTTTCCATTACATCACTGGCTGGTCTTATGTAATTTTCAATAATTATAATTTACTGTACTTACCTTAGGTTAAGGATGTAATGAAGATCCGAATAAAATACTGTCTATGTCTATGTCTATGTCTAATAAAACAAAGCTAATAACTGTCTCGATTAAACTGGAGAGGTCCACCCCTTCCGGAGCTACGATGCGACAGACAGACACACAGACGCACACGTCAAAACACCCTTCTGTTCGTTGGAGGCTAATTGAACAATGTTCGCTGTTCACAACAATGGTGACGCAGACGTCGCTACTAAGTAGTTGAATCTTTGACCTCTGATATCTGCTATACGTATCGTGTTATTATCCCGAACACACAAATATATGTCTATGGATGTGTGTGTATATCGTGGGTTCTCTGTACAATAGTACTTAGTAATACTGAAACGCTGGTTAATAGATAAGACATTTTACCACGCGTAAATAAGCTATTTTTAAAAAGGTGACACTAAATACAATTGTAATGAATATAATGTTTAAGTGCTTACTAAATATTTTCATATCGGAATGAATAAAGTGTTGTGGGAAATGTCTATTTAGGTCTGCTCAGTAGGTTAAATCAAAGACCGCTTTAGTATAAGTACGACGTTTATTATACGAAGTGCATTGTATCCCGGTTAGTAGCCGACTGGCTCCATTACAATATAAAAATGCTTACTAGCGAAAGAACTTATCTACACACATACAATGTAGCTAGGTATATACCTACGCTACACACACCCCCTTCCTAAAAAATTACACAATAAAAAACATGAAAAACATTACAAATAAAACATTAGGTTTACATTGATTTAAAATAACCTTTGAGCCTATGCCACAAAGTTTGGATTGCGCTGTCCTTGCGTTATCACGTTTACACCGGGTTGTTGGTTTTGCCACGCACTGAGTTCTCTTCTTAACACTCGTTTTGTCCTGTTGGTGCACAGCTTATAAAGTCCGTAACACATTGCCACTACGAAAATTACAGTCATTACGGTCACCAAAGTCCCCAACACTTCCAGCTTATATTCGTAGTGAGCCGTGGACGCTTGATTTGCTCCGTTCTGCGCAATAACAACTTCCTCTTCCTTTTTTTCTATGGAGTATGTTTTACCCATTATTACAAAAAATTATAAAATAACTATTACAATTCAAGAGGACAGACGGCTATGTCCTTACAATATGTGCTGCAGTCTGAATTGAAATGTGCCCACAAAAAAATAATAATATCTAAACATAACTTATATTATACTTATATTATATACCTATATTACCAATAAAATGACTGGCCTACTTGTTAATTACGAAATCACTACAGTAAACATTTGGCTTATTGTCTATTCATCTAAAAATCTTACTGGCGTTTTAATAACTCTGCCACAGCGTGTTTTTTTTAAAGCAGTGTTTACATTGATTGATTCGTGATTTTCACTAGATTTCGTATAACTACTGTTGTCTGATACATTAAGCTCCTCCAAAATATATGCCGGCTTGAGTCTATCTATTGACACTGTATTAATTTTTCCGTTAATTACAATTTTAAAAATTTTAGGACCTCTTTCGACAACTTTATATGGACCGCTGTAGGGTGGCGTTAATGGCTTCCGTACGGCGTCTATCCTAAGAAACACATGTGAACATCTGTTTAAATCAGCATGCACAAATATATTCTTGTTGCTGTTTACATTTCTGGATTTAGGCCTAATCTTACTTATATTATCTCTTAATCTAATAATATACGCCTGTGGATCATCTATTGTAGTTTCGTTTTCAGTACAAAAATCTCCCGGCAAGCGTAAACAATGCCCTAAAGTCATTTCCGCTGCGCTTATGAAATCGTTATCGCTTTGACACGCGGCCCTCAATCCTAGCATCACCGTAGGTAACTCCGCATACCAACCATGATTGTCGTTTAATCGTGTCATTAAAGCTGTTTTTAATGATCGGTGCCATCTTTCTACCTTCCCATTGCATTGAGGATGATATGCAGTTGTTCGTGTTTTATGGATGCCTAATAACTTCATTAACGTGGTAAAAAGTCTACTTTCAAAGACGGCCCCTCTGTCTACTGTAATTTTATGACAACATCCAAAACGACTTATCCAACAATCATATACTGCTTTAGCGACGGTCTCCGCTGTAACATCTGCGACAGGGCATATTTCAGGCCACCGTGTGCGTCTGTCTATCATTGTGACGCAATATCGATAGCCTTGTTCTGTTACGGGTAGGGGTCCTATTATATCGACATGTAAATGTGTAAAACGGTCGCTTTCCTCAAAATTACTTAGCCTAGAAACTGTGTGCCGCGCTATCTTACTCTTTTGACAATTAATGCATGTTCTTACCCATAAACCTATATCTCTGTTCATTCCGGGCCAAAAAACTCTTTTACTGATTAACGCTCGCGTTGTTCTAATTCCGGGGTGACTTAACCCATGTAAACTATCGAAAATAGATTTCCTAAACTTGACTGGGATAAAAGGTCTTACGTTTTTTGTTGATACGTCACAGTAAATACTTTTATTTGTGTCGTTCAAATTCACGCGCTCAAGTTGTAAGCTGCTATCGTGTGCTCCACTCAATAAATTCGCTAGCTCAGCGTCTGTCGCCTGCTCATGCGCAATTTCTTCGAATTGCAACGAGGTCGAGCAAGTTATCGTTTCGACTCTTGACAACGCGTCAGCAACCGGGTTCTGATTACCGTGTATGTGTTGTATATCGTTCGTAAACTCACTAATGTACAACAATTGACGCGTCCTTCTGGGTAATTCTTTACTAGACCCTAACTTTGAAAACGCGTAGGTCAGTGGTTTATGATCTGTGTAGACCGTAAAAACTCTGCCCTCTATCATGTCCCTAAAATAAACAATGCTAGAATAAATTGCCAAAAGTTCCTTATCATAAGTGCAGTACTTCTTTTGGGGTTCCGTCAGTCTTTTAGAGAAATAACCGAGGGGTTTCCATGAATTATTTTCTTTTTGGTGTAAAACCCCCCCTATACTGTAATCTGAGGCATCTGTCATTAGTGCTAACTGTGCATTAGAGATTGGATGAGATAAAGTCGCTGCATTTTTTAAATTTTCCTTACAACTTTCGAAAGCTCTGTTTGCCTCTTCTGTCCACTCTATCTTACGCTTATCTTTTTTCTTTGACCCATGTAAATATTTGTCTAACACTCCTTGTACTTGTGCTGCGTTTGGTATGTGACTTCGGTAAAAATTTAACATACCTAAGAATCTACGGAGTTGTTCGATCGTCTCCGGTTTCGGGTATTCCTCAATAGCTTTAACTTTGTCGGGTACCGGGCTAATACCACTTTTTGAAACATTATAGCCTAAAAACTCAATTTTTGGTTGGCCGAAAACACATTTTCCTAGATTAATAGACATTTTAAATTTTCGGAAACGCTCAAACAACCGCCGCAAGTGCTCCTTGTGCGCCTGCTCGTTCTCTGATCCTATAATGACGTCATCCAAATATCCGAACAAAAATGATTGACCTTCAAATTCTCTATTATTCTCATTATTAAAATTTATCTGTTCTATTCCGGCTAAAACTGTGTCATTAATGTACCTCTGAAACGTCTGCGCTGCATTTCGCAGGCCAAAAGTCATTCTTGGGAATTCGTACAGACCAAAAGGAGTAATTATAGCCGTTTTCTCTATGTCCTCTGGCCTGACCTTAATAAAATGATAACTTCTAAAAATATCGACTAGAAAATATTTTTTTATTATGTAATCCATAAGTAAAATCTTGCACTCTAGGAATCGGATAACGATCAGGTAAAGTAATCGAATTTAGCATGCGGTAATCGCCACAAGGTCGAATTTCGCCTCCTTTTTTAGGTACCACATAAAAGATCTGAATCTCAATCTCGGTAAAAGTAGATTTTAATAATCAAACTGGGTCCAAACACCATTTAAACTCAACTGATCGTTCACAAACTGTTTATTAGCATTAAAAATCTCTATACAATCACTTGTGTAAATACTTGCGTTCTGGTTCACTAATTTAAATCAACTGCCTAAGTTCCGATGTTCACATACTCTTATACCGATTACAGAACAAAGCACTGCGGTTTCGAATACAGGACGGTGTTATTGCTTTTATATAAACATAGCCCAATTCGATTAGTCAAATAAGTACCATTACGTAGGTGGGCCACTACAGAGCCCGGTATGCAACAATGAGTCTTACATTAGTAAAGTGTTATTGTGAGTTATTGCTTTTATACAAACATAGCCGAATTCGTTAAGTACGGAGAAACGATATCATGAATGATCGCCTTGTTCTAATAAGTACGCAGCTGGGGTACTACAGATTCCCGGTATAAACAATGAACCTTACATTCGGCCATCCAATTCGAAGTGAGTCCCTTCACTTATGATAATTTCTCAATTCACGTCCAATACGAAAATATATATATATATAAGTGTTTACATAAGTCAACAATACTAATAACAAAATTAACAGTCGAAACAAAATCACAAATAACAATATATGTGTTAAATATTATATTTAATAGATGAAACATCGAAAACAACTACACCAATAGTAAAAGTCTAATATATAAACTTAAATTCTCACTTAGGAGGAGTACAAAACAGTGCTCAGTTAAGTTTAAACCAAGAATGAATCCATCTAATTCAATTATAATATCGCGACGCTGCTTTTGTTATTGTTCCAACAAATCGAATTTGACATCGTCCGGCCTCGTGGTAGTCGCCGCTCCGGGGACAGCGCCGTCTTCCATCGGCCTCTACGGTGGTGTCTTCCTTCCTTTGTCACAAAGCAGCGATTGCCAACACCCGCTCCGGGAACAGCGCCGTCTCCCATCGGCTGCTACGGTAATGTCATCCTAATGCTTGTTCCACCAGGTGCCGCTCGAGTTCAGATAAAATGCTGAAACACACTTTAATGGTCATCCTAACCGATGCTCAAAGTTATACGATATTATAAATTCATATATCAATCTGCATGGTCCACCATGATCTACGAACATCTGTGCAATACTGATTGCTCAATATCATTCGCTGTCTGCACTGATCGCTCATGATTTTCCATAGCTCATACTCAAACAATCTAATCAATCCTGCATGGTCCATCATGATCTACGACCATCTGTGCGATACTGATTGCTCAATATCATTCGCTATCTGCACTGATCGCTCATGATTTTCCATAGCTCATACTCAAACAATCTAATCAATCCTGCATGGTCCATCATGATCTACGACCATCTGTGCGATACTGATTGCTCAATATCATTCGCTATCTGCACTGATCGCTCATGATTTTCCATAGCTCATACTCAAACAATCTAATCAATCCTGCATGGTCCATCATGATCTACGACCATCTGTGCGATACTGATTGCTCAATATCATTCGCTGTCTGCACTGATCGCTCATGATTTTCCATAGCTCATACTCAAACAATCTAATCAATCCTGCATGGTCCATCATGATCTACGACCAGCTGTGCGATACTGATTGCTCAATATCATTCGCTGTCTGCACTGATCGCTCATGATTTTCCATAGCTCATACTCAAACAATCTAATCAATCCTGCATGGTCCATCATGATCTACGACCAGCTGTGCGATACTGATTGCTCAATATCATTCGCTATCTGCACTGATCGCTCATGATTTTCCATAGCTCATACTCAAACAATCTAATCAATCCTGCATGGTCCATCATGATCTACGACCATCTGTGCGATACTGATTGCTCAATATCATTCACTGTCTGCACTGATCGCTCATGATTTTCCATAGCTCATACTCAAACAATCTAATCAATCCTGCATGGTCCATCATGATCTACGACCATCTGTGCGATACTGATTGCTCAATATCATTCACTGTCTGCACTGATCGCTCATGATTTTCCATAGCTCATACTCAAATTCTGTATGACGATCATCTGTGCGACATCGATTACTCAATGCCATTCGCTTTCTGCACTGATCGCCATACTTACATGCATTAAACTTAGTCAAAGTCAACTCAAGTCAAATCAAATCAGTTCGGACGTATCGTCATTATCACTACTTTCGCTTGAATAACCTTCAAAATTTAACCAAGGATGAATTTTATCAAGTGCTACTACATTCTCATATCTTTTGTTTCCCTTTCTCGATAATACTTTTAAATTACGGTAAGGGCCATGAAACTTCGGAACAAACTTTTCGTTTTCCCTGCATGATCTTTATCAATAATGGTTCTTTCAACTCGTACTAAGTCGCTTTCTTTACGCAGTAGCTTTTTTTTTTCTCTTTCTATCAAAGTGTTTTTTTTTTTGTCATATTCTTGTTGTTTCTCTATACGCTCCCATATTTCCGACCTAAGTACGACCATATTGTCACAGTGACCCGTTCTGCAGCTCCCATAATAAGATCAGTCAGCAATTTTCCGATGAATGCACAAACTTACACCCAAATAGTATTTCAGCGGGACTTTGATCGGTAGTTTTGTTTTCAACTGTGATAATGCCTAAATTAACTTCACCTATCACCTTCACTTTTACCAATTAGCATATCATAGCATAGCATTAAAATTATCTTTATCATAAGATTTAGTGCATCGTAGATGGTACGGTTGAATCTTCCATCCGCTCTAGGAGTTGCCACTACATTTTAAATATGTTTAATTTTTATTGGTACCTATTTAGTTTTTTTTCGTCCCTTAATACCTGCGGTATACGATTCACTTCGCTTAATTTGAATAGTCGCTATCTAATCATCAACGTTCACGTTAAGTACATCCAAATGCATTGCTTAGCTTCTTCATTAGGATCAGTGACAGGATCACGATTGAGCGCATCTACGTGTGTCATACATTCGCCAAGTCGGTACTCTATCTCACAGTCGTACTCATGAAACTGAACCCACCAACGAAAAATACGGAGAATCAGGCCAAGGTCGTGCGTTAAGCATTACAGTCTGTAACGATGTTTAATTATATACCTATTAAATATACACGAAATCAATTCAGGAACGCTGTTGCGGCCAATTTCTCCAATTCAAACGAGTGAAATTTTTGTTCGTTACCTGTTGGTTTTCGACTACAATACGTGACAGGACGTTATAGTCTATCCAGACCCCTTCGCATCAAAATACCAGCGATTCCGAATTTTGAGGTATCTGTATGAAGTTCGATATTCTATTTAGTTTCATATATGTTTCTTACGGAGATAATTGAAGGCGTTAAATTGATTATCTCTCCACTTCCATTCAAATTTTAATAAATCCGTAAGTGGTAGTGCAATCAACGAATATTTTATTTTTATTTTACAAACCTCCGAAAAACAAAAATAAACCGAAAGTTCAAGGGAACGCCTGACATCATGCTCGTTTCGTGGTGTAGTAAACTAAAATACCGCTAACATTTTCTTTTCCCTGGACGTATTCCATTACCACTCACGCGAAAACCAAGGAAATCCAATTCTGTGCAAAAGAAATGGCATTTGCTAATTTTTAAAGTTAACATCACTTCATTGAGCAACTTCAATACTTCATCCAAACGCACCATCCTTCATTAAATGGCTGCTCAGGAATCAAATATTTACGTGTTGATAATATTGGTAAACCCTAATTCCTTTAAATTATATGAAGAGCACGACTCATATTGTTTTTAGTAAATCTTTTAAACTTGTAATCTCATGTTCCTGTAGTTGTTTACCTTAGTTTAAAGATTCCTGTGTTTATAATAAAATTCTAATATATTAACGTTTAAAAGACGATCCGCGCGTAAGGCGCGCGTGACTAATGAATATGTATTTAATGGTATAATATTACTACTCAAGTTCTGAACAAGCAATTCACTGAATCCATCTTTTAAGTCGTGATTTCCAGGTAAAATATAATAGTCATGATTTCTCAGTCCACGTAGAGATACTCTAACGTAAATTGTACTTGAATAGTCTTCATCGCAGTTAACGAATATTGGGTTATAGTGATGTCGCCATGTAATTTCAACATTTTCATATCAGAGTTCCTAATGAAGATTAACGAGTCAGTTGTTTTTGTTATTATAATCCTATTTCGTTTTTCAGTAAAGTTATGGCCAATAAGGTTTTTTTTTATATCTTCGACAACATAAAAACCATGTCTATGATGTGTTGCATTTAGATTTTTGCTCTTACAGATCCTACAGGCATAATCAAAATAAAAACCTATACAGCAGCATAACCAAGAAATACCTAGTCTATTGGCTTCGCTACGCCGCATTAAGGTGTACTCTGGCTACAGTACAGTCAGGTCTACGTAGCCTTCCAGATCGTTACCGTTTAGTTGTAAACGTATCAAGTACTTATTATCATTTACTATCTCGTTTTCAAGACGCATCACGGATTTCTACTGTGGGTTGTCACCCTTTTTATCCTACTGATTTGGTAATTTTTGGAAATTAATCGATTCATGCGGCCGTGTGGTGTCCGGCAGAGTAGAATAGCACCAACCTCTTACACTCGTGGGTGTCGTACAAGGCGACTAATGTTTTCGAGGCAAAAGATCTAAGCGCCTCCGTAGACTGGAAAATGGGCAGCAGCATTTTCCATTGTTATATTATAACACTGCGATCTCCAACCCGCCTGCCAAGCGTGGAGATTATGGCAATAACCTCCCTTTTTGTGGGAGAGGCCCTAAGCCCTGCAGTGGACTGTTATGGGCTGTGATGATGAATCGATTCATGATCTCTATTACATGTAGTACATTTAATTATTTTTTTGAACACTTGAAACTAAAATGCCCCGGCTCATTGCAATTATAGCAAGCAACATTCGAATTTGGACGAGAATTAAACGGTTTCGTGTCACTAGTAGATGTCTGTTTCACACTCGAATTATTCAAATATAAATTTAATCGCTTTTGTAAATTAATTCTAAATCTATTCGATTCACGAGGCAGTTATTTTATTCACTGAAAATATTTTAATACTTCCTCAGCTTCCTGACATTTTACAGCCTTGGCACCTAACCGTAACGAACGATCTTCGATTCTTTCTGCTTTCTTATCACTAAAGTTACATCTGTGCAAAAAAATTATTTTTTTCGTAATAATATAGTTATACTGATACGGTAAACTTCACACGTCTTGTTATCATTTCTGCTAACAATTATGTATAATCATCGAGGACTCGGTTAACTTATTCTTCCAATCAGGCCACGTATACGAAATGGATGGTAAGGCTTGGTACCAAGTTTTCGCGACGCCTACTAATTTTGACAAAGCATAATGAATTATCTGATCATCGACTCACCTATATAACCTAGCGCATTAATTTACCGTATGACATTGCCTAAAGTGGGGAATTTATTAACCTCAGAATTATTAGATAAAGGGCGTTTAGTATCGCAGATAGTAGCACTTGTATATCACCACCCTTAAGTTCATTATTATTACATACATACGTAGGTCGTGTCACTAACTCGTCACCTTTCCTGTCCGTCGGTTACCTGCACCAACTTCCAAGACTGGACGTATTATTCGCTCGCGGCTACTGCACCGGCTCCTCGTCTGTCTCCCATTGCAATCAGCTCGCTCGTGCCTGCCACGCCGCCTGCTCCTCGTCTGTCTCCCATTGCAGCCAGCGCGCTCGTGCTCGTCGCGCCTGCTCCTCGTCTGTCTCCCATTGCAGCCAGCGCGCTCGTGCTCGTCGCGCCTGCTCCTCGTCTGTCTCCCATTGCAGCCAGCGCGCTCGTGCTCGTCGCGCCTGCTCCTCGTCTGTCTCCCATTGCAGCCAGCGCGCTCGTGATCGTCGCGCCTGCTCCTCGTCTGTCTCCCATTGCAGCCAACGCGCTCGTGCGCGTCGCGCCTGCGCCTCGTCTGTCTCCCATTGCAGCCAGCGCGCTCGTGTTCGTCGCGCCTGCTCGTTGCCTGCCTTCCACCTGGAAAGAACTACGGATAACACGCTCACGGCTGCTGCATTCGCTCCTAGCTTGCCGCCCACCCGGACTGCGGCAACGCGCTCACGGGCGCTGTGTCGGCTCCTGGTCTGCCTCGGATTCGGGCCGCGGCTGGCTCGCTCGACGTGACGACGCCTCTGGCTCGGCTCTGTTGTTCGCTTACGTCGCTTCACGTCCTTCTTCTTAGAGCGATTTCTTCGCGGTGATGGCGACCATCTGTTCCACACCTCCGCCGCTTGTACTCAGATCGACGCGGTATCGACCTGCTTCTAGTACGATGCCTTTCTTTATCCGTACGTTTTCTTTTGTTTTCGGTATCCATTAGAAGTCAAATATTTTCCAATAACGTGGGCGTTTAAACAGTGGTTTAACTATCCCACTTCTGAGATAAAAGATCTGAATCTCAATCTCGGTAAAAGTAGATTTTAATAATCAAACTGGGTCCAAACACCATTTAAACTCAACTGATCGTTCACAAACTGTTTATTAGCATTAAAAATCTCTATACAATCACTTGTGTAAATACTTGCGTTCTGGTTCACTAATTTAAATCAACTGCCTAAGTTCCGATGTTCACATACTCTTATACCGATTACAGAACAAAGCACTGCGGTTTCGAATACAGGACGGTGTTATTGCTTTTATATAAACATAGCCCAATTCGATTAGTCAAATAAGTACCATTACGTAGGTGGGCCACTACAGAGCCCGGTATGCAACAATGAGTCTTACATTAGTAAAGTGTTATTGTGAGTTATTGCTTTTATACAAACATAGCCGAATTCGTTAAGTACGGAGAAACGATATCATGAATGATCGCCTTGTTCTAATAAGTACGCAGCTGGGGTACTACAGATTCCCGGTATAAACAATGAACCTTACACACATGTAACGGACTCGCCCACGCACTCTTAGATGGCCTACATATGCCTAACTCTTGCATTAGCTGAAATTCCTTCTTAACTTTATCATACCTGTCTGGTGGCAACCTCCTTGCTCGCGCGTGTACAGGTGGTCCCGTAGTCTCTATATGATGATACACCGAGTGCTCGGGTATGTCCTTGAACGTCACGGGCTGGGTAATGTCCTGAAACAACTCTAGTAAGTCTGCGTACGGTTGGCAACTACTAATAGATTTAATAGTCCTTTCAAAATGAGTACTTTTTGATCCACAAACGTATAAGTTAGTTATTAAATCCTGTAACCTATTGTTATATAAATCTACCGTTAACCTATAGTTTCTCAAGAAGTCCGCGCCGATTATTGGCTGTTTAACATCGCAAACAATAAAAGGCCATTTAAATGATCTTCTGAGTCCCAAACTAAGCTCTAAATTACATATACCGTATGTTTTAATCACGCTATCATTGGCAGCATACAATTTAACATCACAGTGATTCAAAAAATTATTTTTTACACACCGTTTTGGAATTACGGAAATGTTAGCGCCCGTATCTATTAAAAAAGTACATTTAGTAGAACTATCCCAAATTAATAAACGATGACTTTTTTCTACCTGTTCTCGCGTACATTCGTTCACCGTATCCAAATGTACCGCAGTTAGTTTTCCGTCTCCTCCTTCCGCCAAGCGCACGGCTGTTCACAGTCTCTAGCGTTCCTCCGGTACCGGTAATGGAATCTGCACAACCAGTCAGGATCTCCTGGTGTCCTCCTCCTCCTCGAAGTAGACCTACTCCTGTAACTGCTTTCTCCTCTGCTCCTGGAACGCCCGTGTGTCTGCACTTCACTCCTCAGGGATGCCACTTCTAACCTCAGTGTGTTGACCTGGTTGACCAGCTCTGTGAGTGATCCTTGTGTGACCTGCACCGGTCCCTCTGTCACGGCGGCGACGTCGTAGTCCCTGCTGTTCTCCGCTACCTTGTCCGCGATTGTGGCGAGGTTGTCCAGAGACTGGTCGGGACACACCGCGATGACCGCCCGTACTGCTGCTGGCATCCTTGACAACCACAGGCTCTTCAAGGTCTGGTCTGACACCTGCGTGGTTCTTCCTAAATCCTTCATCTTACGCAGCAGCTGCGTCGGCTTCTGTGCGCCCAGTTCCATCTCTGAGACCAGCTTCTGAAATTGCCGCTCTGCACTTTCCTCGTACACCTGGAGTAGCCTGTCCTTCAGCACCTGGTATTTGTTGCTCACAGGTGGCGACATCAACAAGTCGCTGACCTGCTGAATCGAGTCACGTCCCAGCTTGGCAATCACCATGTTAAATTTCGCGTCGTCCCCTTGCTTTTGAGGCGCCATAACTGCCTCGAATTGGGCAAACCACAATCGTGGCATATCAACCCAAAATTCCGGTAGTTTTGAAGAAACACTGATGGTCGCTAGGCTAACTTCTGCAGTCTCGTCATCCTTCTTGATGTCTTGAGTCGCCCGGGCACTAATCTGCGGCGGCGGCGCCATAGTCGGGTGCGCGTACGCCATTTTTAACCTAGTGAGCAGTATCAAAGTCTCTCGAAAAAATGCTTAAAACTGTATAGTAACTGTTAATTCACTTCTCCACTACTCTTTTCACTTCACTTTAGATCACGTCGGGGTCACCAATGTGGGAAATGTCTATTTAGGTCTGCTCAGTAGGTTAAATCAAAGACCGCTTTAGTATAAGTACGACGTTTATTATACGAAGTGCATTGTATCCCGGTTAGTAGCCGACTGGCTCCATTACAATATAAAAATGCTTACTAGCGAAAGAACTTATCTACACACATACAATGTAGCTAGGTATATACCTACGCTACAGTGTTCCTGGGACGAGATTATAATTTTGTTGACACCAATTATTGTACCAACACTTACTGAAAATAAATATCTTTTTCCTTATATTTATCTATTATTTACATTATTTGTATAAAAAAGAATACATACAATAAATGAAAATAAAAATTTTAAAATTGAAATACGTCTACGTCTCCCCGGGGCATCGTTCCGAGAGCGCTGGCTGCATTGCCCCGCTGAACCGCCAGACTCAACCTTTGGGCGAAATAAGCACCTGCCTTTAGGTCGCTCGACACGCCAACCAGTTGTATTGAAAGACCCTTGACCATTGTTTTGGTGTCGGACGACCAAGGCCCAAATGTTTCAAAAGCAAGTGCCGCAAATAGATAATTCTTCTTAAGAAAGCGTACTTACGGCACTTCGTGGTCTGGGCATCTTCAGCGGCGGCTCTCCTGGCAGTGCTGGACTGTACTGGACATGGCCAGCGTATCTGCGCAAGTTACGTCCTATGCCAAGGGCTGTCCCCAGTACCACGGGACAAGTGTACAAGTGTACAGTATATCATTTGTTGTGTACTTAAGAATTATATAGGAACAAAATATTGAAGCCAGAGCAACATATGATCCCTTTATTATTTTTATTTATTGTTCAAAATAATTGTGACTCTAATAATATTTTAACTACTGAACGGATTTTAATGAAACGAAGCTAAGAACCTCGAATAAACGCTTTCAAGCGGAGAAAACCGTAATCATATCGGTGCATCCGTTTGGAAACCACGATGCCACAGACAGACACGCAGATACACGTCTAACTTATAACACCCTTTTATTCGTTCTATCTCAATTAAATAATGTTGAGAACATGTTGAGAACATAATGTTCTCAACATTATTTAATTGAGAACAACTGCCCTTTGATAACTTTTGCTTTTATAATAAGTAAGCACATTTTAATGTTGAAAAAAATGTACAAAGTACATTGATATAAGTAGGCACTATTATCATCATCGTCAGCGTCCGCTTTCCTACCCATTCTCCACCATCCCGTATCCTTGTCATTTCTTCGGCCGCCTTTCGACGTGCCGAGTACTGTTCGTGCGAGTTTGAGGATGGATTTCCGATAGTGACACCAGAGCTCATTGGAGGTTTCGTCCTTTGCGCTCCAATCGAGGCCTTCTGCTGCCTCCATGACTCCTGGCTCTTGCTTTGCAGAGTCCACCACTTAATAGACGGTTCGCAGCGATCTGTCGTAGGCCCTCCTTACTCGGATGTCCATGATAATGATGAATGAAATGAGTGATGCATCACCTAGGATAATCTTGCACTGGAATACACGGCCGATGTCACGTCTTCGGATCAGCAGATAATCGATCTGTGATTGGTGCTGGCCACTTTTGTACGTGATGAGGTGTTCGGGTCTTTTCTGGAAGAAGGTGTTCACCACGACCAAGGCACTATGATCCATTTTAATACAAACCTTTAATTTTTTTATACCATTAAGGTGGCAAAGAAGCAAGAAAATATTTAAGTATATGTAAACCTGGTCTTTGGGGCTCCGACTTTTTCTGCCGGTTGGGTCATTACAATTTTGAAAGGGCGACCAAACAGGCTGCGGTGACAGCTTGCCATCAGGCGGGCTAACGAGGGGACGTTTGCAATACCAGGGACATAACCCATGCGTTGCCGACCCCGTACAAACCTCAAATTCATATTTGAATTACGTCCATTCTTGATCCTAGCATCCATGAAACTAACTCATCAACATCATCATCTTGGCGTTAATGTTCCGGTTGTACTCTCGAGAACGAGGGCCCGAGGTCTACCTTGACCATGATCCAGGATTCGTCGATCAGGTAATTACAGTGGAGCGACTGCCATTTGTTATCCGTGACGCAGCTACCAGGGGAACCTGACTAGATTAGATCATGGTTACAAATTCAGTAGCCTGAATTTGCAGGTTTCATCATGATGTTTTCCCTCACCGTACGAGCATCGGTTAGAATTCAACGAATGTATATAACTCAGAAAAGAGTCATTGGTACATGGCCACAGCTGGATTCGGACCCGAAATCTCTCGCTTACGAGTACTTATCAATTACCAAAATTGTCGGGGCGCCATCTAGCAAGTGTTTAGGAATGATTTATATAACTATTTGAAAACCTTCTATTCGTTGGAGGTCAATCAAATAATGTTTACAAGAATGGTCACCATGACAGACGACGCTACTAGGTAGCTGACCTTCGATAACTTTTGCTGTTACGATAAGTATTTATCCCGAAACTACACAGGGTTCCGTTCTGCACCATTCCGTGGAATAGATTTTCAGGCAGCTACTTTTAAAGTAAAATGTATAGTTCTGTGTATAGCCTGCACTAGATAGCGCTGTTTAGACAGGATTTTCAAGAACTGAAATTGGTAACCGAAGTTACTCGGAAAGGTGTTTCGTAAAATAAAATTTAGTTTTAGTACTTTTTCTGAGAAGAAATCGCAAAATATGCAATTGTTTTATGCGTCGTGTGTAATTATGCCAGCTATTACAATTATTAGAACTACTTTTTCATTTTAATCAGCCCTCGGAATATCTCTTATTACTCTTATTGCTCCCGCATCAATATATTGTTGGTAGGTTTTGATGCCAGAGCAACATGTGGTTCTGTTTTCTTTTTGTGATACTGTTTTTAATATAATTTGTTTATTTATTTATTTAACAATTTATTGTACACAAGAAAATTAAAGATATAGTACAAATTAGATATTAGACAACAGGCACTACTTATCTCTAAAAAGAAATCTCTTCCAGCAGGCCTACAAAAAGAGAGATATGATAAATATACGCAGATACGACGTGCACAATAATTATATACTATAAATAAATACATATACTATAAATAAATAGGTATATATGAATAAAATAAACATATACTATATTAATACATAATATATATTAAGGCATTGTAATACGTCTAGGCACACTGAGATAGATAGTGATCCTTTACACGCTTTTTAAATATATGGATAGATTGGCTGTCACGCACTTCGTGCGGAAGAGAATTCCACAGTCTTGCTGCATGAACAGTGAAGGAATAGGAAAGGAAGTCGGAATGGTGAGCAGGAATTGTTAGCAACGATCTTACGCTAGAACGACAAGGCTTATCTTGTGGACGGGCAAAGTGAAACCGTTCACAGAGGTATGAGGGAGCGGGAGAGATATACAGGACTTTATAAAGGGTGGATAGGATATGAGCATTCCTGCCTAGGCGGATTGGGAGCCATTTGAGCTGTTTTCGGTAATTTGAAATATGGTCATATTTGCGCAATCCATAAATCGGATACATAAATTTTGAAGGCGCTCCAATTTGTTCAATATCTCCTCAGTGGCATCCAAGTAGCAGGAGTCAGCGTAATCAAGAAGAGGAAGAAGAAGAGTTTGGACCAGAGAGATTTTAGTTTTGAAAGGTAAGAAACTTTGGAGGCATTTGAGAGAGTGAAACGAGTAATGTATTCTCTTGCTGACCTCATTGACGTGAGATACCCAGGACAAATTTGAATCAAATATGAGGCCAAAATTCTTTGCAGATTTGCTCAGTGGGATTGGAATTCCATCGTATGTAATTTGCGGGACACCAGTGACATTACCAAGCTGCCTACACATATACGGGCTTCCGATGAGAAGAGCCTGAGACTTTTTGGGGTTAACAAGCAAGCCAAACGATTCAGCCCAGGCAGATATACGCTGCAAATCATTATTAATGCAGGCAAAAGCATCTTCAATGTCTGTAATTTTAAAGTGGATAGAGATTTAATGTTTAATGTTTTTATTACGTTTCTTTTTTATAACGTAGTCTTAGTTAAGGCATATTGTCGTATGTTACATACGTTTACAATTGAAATATTTATTTTGTATAGTAAGCAAAAACAATTTTTATAATTTATATTAAAAGTCAAAACAGTATATAAATTAGTCAATGTCAAAATTAAATCTAAAACTAAATATAGATCGTAGAATACTGTCGTAATGTTTAAATTGTTACTGGAATACAGTTTGTATATCTACATGTGATTTCTAAAATTGTATTTAAATTCTAAACCTTGGTTGGTATGCTAGTTCAATTAACACGTTTCTTTTATTAGTCCTGCAGCGGCACCGCCTATCTACAATAGCATGATACCACTCTCTGGAATGACAGCACCGGCTATTTCTAACGAAATGAATGAGGAGTTGGGAGCATAGTAACGATCCATTTCGCACTTTGATTTTGAAACTTCGTATTTTCTAAATTATATAAAATGCTAGAATTGTACTTTTTAGTAGAATATTTTAAAACAATTTCATCGTTTTTAATTTTTAGTACTACGAATGTAATCTACATTTATTTCATCATCATCATCACAGCTCATAACAGTCCACTGCAGGACTTTGGGCCTCTCCCACACAAGGGGAGGTTATTGCCATAATCTCCACGCTTGGCAGGCGGGTTGGAGATCGCAGTGTTGCAAACATAACAATGGAAACGCTGCTGCCCATTTTCCAGTTAACGGAGACTCTAGATCTTTTGTCTCTGAACATAAGTCGCCTTGTATGACACCCAAGAGTGTAAGGGGTTGGTGCTATTCTACTCTACCGGACACCACACGGCAGATTTATTTAATAAACAAATATTGTAAAGCGTGAAAGTTATGTAAGTGTTCAGTGTTAGTGGAACGGAACATAAAAAATGTCATTGTTGGTTGTTAGCGGACGTTCGTTCCTTTATGCTGTCTTTGGCCGACTTTGTGGTCGTTCAAAATCGTACATTTCAGTCCATTTCACAGGATAGGCCCTATAATAGGGCTTATTGTCATAATTATGGTTTATCGAAAATGAATGTTCTGACGTCATTCCAGAGGGTGGGAACATGCTATTGGAGATCGACGGTGCCGCTGCTGGTAGCCATGGTATTTGCACCCAAAATGTGCCGAAAAAACATACCTTAGTACGACGACACCACAATTGTTTAAATTTTTAGGTTCTTTTGTTTTTTATTATATCGGCCATGTTACATTCTACGACAATGTGTGTCTAAATATTACGATTACAAAGATAAAACCGTGGCAGACAGTCGGACGGACAGATAGAGAGCGCTGTCTTAGTATCATAGCGTTCCTTTTACCCTTCGTTTACAGAACCCCGAAACTCCACCAGCACCTTCTTCACTGGCCGCTTATCGGCGCACCTATACAGGGTGTTTCATAATACATGTATAAAGCCGAAAGGGTGTTAAAGTAGAGCTTTCAAAGAGTGCACTGGCGACTTCATTTTATCCGGACATTGAATTTTAACTTTAATAAAAAAAAAATATTTTTTAAAGATAAATAACCATATCGACTACGTTGAAGCGCAGCTCTATTTCAAGTTGATGATCATATAAAAAACAGGTTAATAACCTCGTGCGACCCCTATCGAAACAAAGCAACCTCCTCAAGCCTACTACCAGGAGCCTAATGCTGCGTACACACCGGGCGATGTGTGACGCGCACCCGTTTCGGCTAACGATTGTCCGTTGGCGTGTGCCAGCCGGCAATCCGCAGTGCAGCGTGGCGGTAACATCAAACGGATAGAAGTAATCATCCAATCGCAGTTTGGGCGGATACCGAAGGCCAACAAACAAACGTGCAAATACGAGCCCGAATCGGTTCCCAAAACTCCCAAAGATCGTTTGCTTGACCACGAAATGCAAGTATTAGACCTTAGAAGTCCAAATAATTCGGCCGACAGCCCTTCGTTGGCGTACGTTGAGTGTGTACACACCATAAGGACGAGTAATAACCTCGTGCCATTCATATCAAAACAAACCAACCTCCTTCATCTTACTACCAGGCGTCGTACTAAATGTTACCTACTTATCTACATGAATAGGCTCTACCAAATTAACTAGGAACTTGCCTACACTAATTATTTTCTATAGGTAGGTATGCTTAAATAGTCGGAGCGTCGGTGGCCTAAGGTTGCGGTATCCGACTCGTACGCGTGAGGTACCGGGTTCGAATCCCACTGCCGCCATGTACCACTAACTCTTTTCTAAGTTATGCACAGTAGCTGAATACTAACCGATGCTTTTACGGTGAGGGAAATCATCGTGATGAAACTTACACATTCAGTTCAGACGACTGAATGTGTAAGTAACCATGATCCAATCTGGTCAGGTTCCGTTGGTAGCAGGGTTAGGAGCCAGGAATGTCAGATGGCAGTCGCTCCACTGCAATTAATTACCTAATCTGCCAAATCCTAGATCATGGACCATAGTCAAGGCGGACCACGGGCACGGAAAATAATTTTGTGGAGAGAAAAGAATTTGTTACAGTGGAGCGACTACCATCTGACCTCCATGACCCTGCTACCAGGGGAACCTGACTCGATTGGATCATGGTTACAATTTCAGTTGCCAGAATTTGCAGATTTCATCATGATGTTTCCCTCACCATAGGAGCATCGGTTAATTTCAACTAATGTACATAACTCAGAAAAGAGTCATTGGTACATTGCCACAGCGGGATTCGAACCCGGCACCTCTCTCGCTTACGAGTCGGATACTCAACCGCCCAGCCACCAACGTTCTTGAAAAACATACTTAAGATAGCTACATAACTAAAACAGAATTCGTTCAATTGATAAATCGTTCTACACAAATAAGTAGGTACTATGTCCTACTAAAATGGTTCACTCATCTAGGGACCTACGTAGCGTAGGGAACCACTTATGAGACTAGTTTTGTTGAAACAGATTACAGACAGGTTTTACTAAATACCTACATGTTTTCATGAACAGATAAAAGCGTTGTCTTTTCTGCCTATTTCCCGTCGGAAAAGAACCTCCTAACGTTACGATTAGGTACTAGCTAGGTAGCATATCTTAAAGTCTAGCTAGAACCTAGACCTTTAAAGCATGTAGGTACGTACCTTTTTAAAGTTATTTTATGAAAACAAACAGCGTCAGGTGCCATACTTTCTTGCTTTCTTGTGGCTCGGATGACTGATAGGTATTAACTATCAAGTAAGCTTGCACTCGTATCGTAGCGTAGCTAGGTAGGTACACTCCATACACACAGATACACAACACTACGCAGGCTCTGGTTGCTATGCAATACGTAAATAGGTAGGTACCATGGTGTTTGGCCTACTGCTAGCTTGCATTCATACACAGAATAATGATTATCACAATACTTAAACGTTGAACGCTGAACACAGACAAGACTACGTTAATACTGGTACCTGAAGCTATAAATCATTCGTTCACATCGTTAACACTCTTATCACAGTTATATTCACAATAGGTACTTAGGTATCCTACAACTACAACGCAACAATCATTTCGGTCACGCGAAAAGCTAAAAACTGAATGAACGAATACGACGCGAAAGTAGGCAAATTTCGTCAATGGAAGTCGC
Source organism: Blastobasis lacticolella (assembly GCA_905147135.1). Taxonomy (NCBI): domain Eukaryota; kingdom Metazoa; phylum Arthropoda; class Insecta; order Lepidoptera; family Blastobasidae; genus Blastobasis; species Blastobasis lacticolella. The sequence continues at coordinate 10,383,876 of LR990066.1, forward strand.
GCCGTGGGTCAAACCACAAAATAAAGAACGGCCCGCCAAAGTATTCTATTTTTAGATTTTGTAGTTTTCAGTTTCTATTTTGATGTCAAACGCGCCGCCACAGCTCCGGCGCCGGCCTTGACCTTGACGGCACGTGCAAAAGGATTCGTACTTAGGGATCCGTGTTTTAGGGGTCTAACTTATTTCGCCTTTTATGTTCTCTCGTTTTATGTTCTCCTGGTAGTTGCACCATAATGTTGATTTTTTTTTTATTTGTTAAAGTGAGTCTCAAGCGAATCCAACTGTGGGCTTAATAATAATCCTTATGGCGATGGCCTACATTTGCTTATCACGATTTTATCGGGTAGTTTGGTACAATGACAGTAACCTAGACAGTAATTTCTAAAATTGTGTTTGGGTCCGTGCTCCACCTAGGTGACCTAGGTTCTCCAATTGGGTGAAGCATGGGATATTTACAGGTAAAGCTCCATCAACTAAGAATCATTAAGTTAATTTTAGTTGATAAGAAATGTTCGTGAAAACGATAGGTACGATTACCTACGCGACACTGAAACATGACTGACAGACATGACATGAGAAAGCAAACTCGTAAAAAGACAAAGATGTTACATTAATTAGAGTTTGCTACATTAATATGCTACAGTAATTTGAATAAGACTACTTTGCTATTAGTTAGGTGGTGGTGCACTTTCGTAAAAACTATGAATGAACCTTTTGAATTAAAATCATAATTGATTACAATATTTTGTTGTACAGAACCCTCGAAACCAAAAAATACAAAACGGATAATTTAGACCTCCTTAATATTGCGCCTAGTACGTGGGGTGTCCATAAAATAAGCCAGTGCAAATACAGGCATGACGCATTTCATCTTAGTCCTCACAGTGACAACGCATCTGCTGTTCTGCATGTTTGTTGCCTGCAACCTAAATGCTTAAATCCTAGTATGTAAATAGTGTTGCTAGGTATTTTTTCAGCTATTCAAATTTAATATTCACCTTCTTGAATTCAAACATGAGTAGAATTTAATAATTACTATTAGATAGGTACTAAAATGACATCTTTCCTTATTTCGGAGCTGACGGAAAAGTTCAACGAGAAATGCATAAACTTGTGCCAAGACTCACCACTGATGTAGACTGAGTGAAAAAATAGACAAAAAAGTATAACAACAATATCGTGTAGTTTTGCTGCACTTTCCAAAAATACTAAAATCTAGTGAATGTACTTTATGGACACCCTGTGATATCAGTATCCCGTACATAGTCCACCTGCTTCAGTCATGACTGCCTAGTACAATAGAAGATATGGCGCAGACGCGAAATCAAGCTGTAACTTTTTTGCCTATTAATGTTTATTGTGTTTTCGCAATTAGTTTGAAGACTATGTACCTAGGTGCAACATTGTGTTGAAGGCAACAAAAAACAAATAAATTAAAGTAGAAACAAACATCGAAATGTCTTGTTTTTGTGCCGGACTGCTCACGAGCTGCTTGTAATAATAATTTTATTAACCAGCCACTTGAGGTATTGATCGTAGTGATCTTTAGATTGAATTTTAAAACTCATATGAAACGGTAGGTAGAAAAGACTTAAAGGCACAAAACCTATATCCTATCTGTAACTGGTAAAATTGTATTATTCAGTTGATTGACCTGATTATGAACTTGAGTGATCTATTACAACTGATTTCTAGAGATGCGGTCTTTCGTTTTCAAAATGTGATTATCGACATTGAAAAAGAAAAAGTTCGATAGTCATTTTCTCGGTAACTATTCCACGCACGAAAAAAATAATTGTACCTATCGTTTTAATACGTTTAGCACTCCATCCAGTTCACGGCTTTATACATGTATTATGAAACACCCTGTATATTTAATTTAATATATATCAAATTAAATATATATACCTTTATTTGTAAGGTAATTAAAACCATGAATGCTAGTAATAAATGTTTTAGGTATAATGTATGTTAGTAGTTTTTACAAATAATGTTTAGGGCTACAGTGCTACAGTGGCTTAGGACAGGCTATCGCGCTCAGGATGGCGTCGCTGAGCGCATCATTACACTACACGCTTGTCCTCTGCGTATAATTGACCCACAGAGCAAACAATGGGCCGATCGCTGGGTTCAGCAAGACCATATCGTCCGCATAACTAATATTGTTGACGAATACCTAGACAAGACATAGCTCTTAAGCTATGTCTTGTCTAGGTTCAATCATGGTGACACTGTGTATGGTCCTCGGTTGCTGGCTAGGACTGAACGCATTATACAGCGGGTACAAAATGCTTGTGCACGCTTTTGTTTTAATATACCATCGCGAAGTCATGTGACGCCATTCTTGAACCGGGCAGGTTTGTTAAAAATGACTCTAAGACGACAGCTGCACCTTGCGAATTTACTCTTCGATGTCATAAAATTAAAACGACCAGAATATCTCCATGACAAGCTGCTGTGGCGTGACTCGGGTTCTCGCTCATCTCGAGCGGGTACTTTCGTATTGGTACCGTATAAGCACCGAACAACTGCATTTAGGGGCAGTTTCCGTTATACTGCCACAAAGTGCTGGAATAATATTCCACCACCTCTTCGGGATTTAACATTCAAACGATGTTTTACTATCGAACTTCGGAATCTGCTCCTGGAATATCAGAAATCGGTCGCTCCAGGAACTCGCGTTTTACCTACTTATGTCGGTTAGAATTATTTTAGTGAGTACTGCAAAATTTCTTTCTCTTTCAATGTCAATGTAGTATATTTTATTTATTATATCATGTTTATAGGTATATATTTTATTAAGCTTCGTAATTATAAAATATTTATTTTTGGATTAATCAATAAAGAATAGCATATTTGTTTAAATAATTTTGATATTTTAATAATATTTATAGCCGTTCGCGTAATGCGCGTGGGATGCACGGGCTTTTCTGAAAACCAGCGCTGTGACAGGCATTAGCCCTCACAGCATTATGCTGAGACTGGTCCATTTCGGTTTCCATTACATCACTGGCTGGTCTTATGTAATTTTTAATAATTATAATTTACTGTACTTACCTTAGGTTAAGGATGTAATGAAGATCCGAATAAAATACTGTCTATGTCTATGTCTATGTCAGTGACCTTGGTTCGCTTGCGGATCTCCTCATTTCTGATTCGATCGCGCAAAGAAACTCCGAGCATAGCTCTTTCCATTGCCCTTTGGGTAACAGTGAGCTTACTTATAAGGCCCACAGTGAGTGGCCACGTTTCAGATCCGTAAGTCATCATTGGCAACACACATTAGTCGAAGACCTTTGTCTTGAGACATTGCGGTAATTGGGACGAAAATATGTGGCGTAGCTTCCCGAACGCTGCCCAATCGAGTTGGATTCGTCGGTTGACCTCTTTCTCGAAATTGGACCTACCTAGCCGGACTATTTGTCCTAGGTATGTATAGTCGTCAACAACTTCAAGTGGAGTGCCTCCAACTGTCACAGGAGTAGGCACAACATCGACATTCGACATAATTTTCGTCTTGTCCATGTTCATTTTAAGACCTACTTGTTGAGAGGCACTACAGAGGTCATCGAGCATTTTGCCCAAGTCTTCCAGGGTTTCAGCCATGACTACGATATCGTCAGCAAATCTGAGGTGCGTGAGGTACTCGCCGTTAATATTGATGCCAAGTCCGTCCCAGTCCAGAAGCCTAAAGATATCCTCCAGTGCAGCGGTGAACAACTTCGGTGATATGACATCACCTTGTCTAACACCTCGCTGCAGCTGGATAGTTTCTGTGGTCTTGTCCTGGAGACGAACTGACATAGTGGCGTTTTCGTACAAACACTTCAGTGCTTCGATATATCGATAGTCAATTTGGCACCGCTGTAGACCCACCACAAACAGCCTAATCCCTATGGAGAATCAAAACATGATTACGGGGTGTAACAGTAGTGGTCTTGAGGAGAATCAGGTTGCTACTCCAATCTCAAAATCATCCCCTCTAAATAAACAAATTACACCAGCGCTGAAAACATTCGACTCTATTGCATTGGGAGAAATAGAAATGTTTTGCAGTGAGCTAAAGGCTATTCGCTTGGAAATGAGCAAGTTTCGCACCGTCATGTCTGACGTATCCGCTGCAATTACGGCGCAAAATGTACGTATCGAAGCATTAGAAGCTAGGATAGATTCTCTGGAAAATAATGAAAAACATCAATGTGAAATAACAACCTTGGAGTCTACTGTCATGCAATTAAAAGCGGAAATTCAAGATCGAGACCAGGAAATGCTGGTAAACGACCTCGAAATAGCAGGATTATCGGAAACGGTAAACGAGAATACTATACACATTGTCTTAGCTGTCTCGAAAAAACTAGGCGTTGATCTGGATGAGCGAGATATCGTGAGCGCAGAGCGCGCTGGACTTCCCCGCGCCCTGGTTGAAGGCGGACCTCCGCCTAAGCCGAGGCCCTTGGCTGTGAAGTTGGCACGCCGCGCGCAACGCACCGCGCTTGTCCAGGCCGCACGAGTTCGACGAAATATTACTACAGAAGGTTTGGGATTGCAAGGACCGGCTCGCACGTTTTATGTAAACGAGCGCCTGACTAAGCACAACAGGCAACTATTCCAAAAGACGCGCGAAGTAGCTACACGCCTGAAATGGAAATACGTGTGGACTCGCGAAGGGAAAGTCTTCGCTCGACAAGAGTCCGGTACACCGCGGCACCGACTACGATCAGAGGCTGACTTTGAATGGGTTTTTGGCAATGTCAATGTTAGCTCTAGTACTACTCCTAAACAATGATTTAATGGGTAATTTAAATTTTTTATATTATTTTCGTTATGTAAAAATATGGTTTATAAACCCGTTACACACTTTATTACTTGCTTTGCATTACGTCATGTTTATTACTTGTTTAAGAATGTTTTATCTATATCATTATAGCAATGGTTTAACCAAAAGTAACTGGATAGTTCCTTATAATCCTAGTCTATTTAACTCTGTAGATATATGTACCTACCGTGTTTCAAAATGTCAAGTCACAATGGCATACTACCACAAAGATATTATAAATAATAAGTATAATATTTATTGTTTTTTATACACAATGATAAAGTACTTTCCTTCAATGTCAAATTCGTTATGTATTATCTGCAATCATTATAAATGACCCAATTTAAAAGAGTATGTTTGAAGTTGGGATTGCTAAATGTTAGATCGTTAAATACAGGTCGTGATGAGTTGGCAACTACTATACAAAGACATAAATTAGACATCTTAGCACTAAATGAAACATGGTGTCGGTTTTTATGTGCGAAAAGAATTGCGAGTGCGTGTCAAACCACATCCTGAATCTCCTCTCGAACAAATGTGGCTGGAACTTAATGTGCCGGGCCGCGGTAGTTTTGCTATTGGAACAGCTTATAGACCTGAAGCGATATCATTATCCGTAGCAATTTCAGCCATAAATGAATCCATAAGCCACTTTCGGTATTGTAAACATATATTCTTGTTAAGTTATTTCAATTGTGACTTAATGAAATTAGACAGAAATAAATCAGATGAACTCTTAACATTTTTAAGCAGCGTAGTTTTGAGCAAATTGTAGACACGTATTACAGACACAAGTGCGACTCTTATAGATTTGATTGCAACCGATTCACCATCTCTATGTAAAAATGTATCTGAATATCATAATCCTAGTCTAAGTGATCATGGTCTAATTGTCTGTGAACTAAACATTAGAAAAATCAAACAAGTTCCAACAATGATAACTAAGCGTTCACTGAATAAAATCAATCTAGAAGAATTCAAAAAAGACCTTAATATGTTGCCTTGGTATAATATTTTATTACAATCAGATATTAATTTTAAGGTAGAAAGTTTCAATGCTTATTTGTTGGCTTTGTTTGATAAGCATGCTCCTATAAAAACGTTTAAAGTCAGGCATAGGCCGACACCTTGGGTAACTGATACTGTTAAATACATGATGTCTTTACGCGACTCAGCCTTTGAAAAAGCTCATTTAACACAAAAAGACAGCCATAAAAATTATTATAAACAACTCAGAAATGTCGTATATAAAGTATAGTGCCCTAGATAAAGAAAAACAAGGTTATTTTACTTATTACGTAAATAAAAATAAAGACAAGCTCATTACCATGTGGAAGCACTTAAAACAAGTATCCCTGCTTAATAACAATAGTTCTACATGTAATATTCCCACACATCTACAAAACCCAAATACCATAAATAATTTTTTCGTAGACTCAGTAGGCTCCGATAGCGCAGACAAGAACACCATTGACTACTTTAAACATAATCGATGCAATGACGAAACGTTTGATCTATTACCTTGCACGGAAACGGATATTGAAAAAGCTATAAATGCCATTAAAACAAATGCCGCTGGGCATGACAACATATCCATACAAATGATACGAATGACCCTCCCCACTACACTTCCTATAATTACCAATATTGTAAATGACTCCATTATTTCGAAAGAATTTCCTAAAATCTGGAAACTTGCAAAAATAAAGCCGATACCTAAGGGAAATAAAGTAGATGAATATAAAGACCTGAGACCAATCAGCATATTGCCGGTACTTTCCAAAATATTGGAACGGTTGGTATGTATACAATTGACAAAATATTTAGAAGATAGAGAAATACTACCAAAAGTCCAATCTGGATTTCGTACTGGTTATAGCACGGAAACAGCCCTCGCACATGTAACGGATGATATTCTCGAAGCTACAGATAAAGGATTGGGTAGTGTAGTTGTATTGCTTGATTTTTCCAGGGCATTTGATAGAATAGATCCGGAACTTTTAATTGAAAAATTACGATATTACGGTATATCCAATTCAAGTTGCGAATGGTTCAGATCTTTTTTAACAAACCGACAACAGTATGTTGAAATAGAAACTGAAAAAGAGCATATACAAACATCTTCAGTAATAACCACTAATAAAGGAACACCTCAAGGTTCCATTCTCAGTCCCATCCTATTCATATTATTTACAGCTGACCTTCCAAAAAAAAAAAAATATTCAAACTGTCACCTATATGCAGATGATACCCAACTCTACCAAGTCTTCAACCCAGATGAGCCAGATATTGCCATTATGTTATGCCATTATGCCATAGAGCGGCTAAATGAAGACTTGCATATAATCAACGAATGGGCCAAAAATAACTCTCTTTTATTAAACCCTACAAAAACAAAGTATATGATCATGGGTAGCAAATTACAACGCCAAATAATTTCAAATACAAATCCGGTTATCAGAATTGGGATACAGAACTGCATACTTTTTCTATAACGAAAATATAGAAAAAGTATGCAGTGCAAAAAACTTAGGCTTATTGTTAGACGATGATATGAGATATATTGAGCATATAAACATTAAAATTAGAAATGCATTTTACCGTCTAAAGTTATTGTATGGGATTAGAAAATATTTATCAGAAGACGTTAGAAAAACCCTTGTCGAAGCTTTAATAATCCTATCGCAATTTAATTATTGCGATTTAGTGTACGGTCCAAGACTTTACAGTAAAACGAAACATGCTATTCAGCGGGTCCAAAACGCATGCGCTCGGTTTTGTTATGACATACCTAAGCGAGCGCATATTTCACCAATCCTGGATCAAAAAGACATTTTAAATATGGAAACAAGAAGGCTTGTTCACTTAACCTGTTTCATACGTAAAGTCATAAATACTAAACGGCCTAGTTATTTGCATGATAAAATAAATTTTAATATAAACGGAAAAGGTCTACGTAGCTGTGATCATGAAAATTTGTCTATTCCAGTACATAGGACAGCGGGCTATAAAGGCTGCTTTAAATATTCCGCATATAAAATTTGGAACAATATTCCACCACCCCTTAAACACGGTGTATCCCAACAAATTTTTAAACTTCACACAAAGAGAGCTTTATTAATTAGGCAAAAAGAAAGTACTTCAGTTAAATAAAAAGTAACACTTTAATTTGATAAATAAAATAAAAGTATAAAACTTTATTAAATAGCTAATAGGTAGGTATACCTATATATATTTATTTATTTATACAATCTCTTAGTTAATTAGTAAACCTAATTATGATGGATAGGGAATACTGTAATATTGTAAATTTTTTTTCTCGTTTTTATAATAACAGCATTTTTTGGTTTTTTGGTTACACACATAGAATGTTTTTGTTTGATTGTTTAACTGCACTTATGCCCTACGCAAAATATGGACAAGGCTAAGATGATCAGGGGCAATCTGAAAAACAGTGCTGCAGGGCTTCAGCCCTCAGCGTATACTGAGATTGTACCCTTCCACACTTATGTATATATTTTGATTAGTGATAAGTTTATAGAATTAAGTACATTTTTGTTGATTTTTGAAATTATGTGTTTGTGTGGAATAAAATAATTTGATTTGATTTGATTTGTAGAGACTGGAGCAAGTTTCGCCTAAGTTTCGATCGAATCGAATTCTTTCTCATAGTCCACAAACGCAAAGCATAATGGCCGGTTATACTCTTCGGTCTTCTGTACAACCTGCCGCAGCGTATGTATGTGGTCAATGGTACTAAAACCTTTTCGGAATCCGGCTTGTTCGACTAGCATTAATGGATTTTAATTACCATACAAATAAATTTATGTATGTCGAATTCTGTATTGGAAGTTTTGTCACTAAAAAGAAACCCATTTATTATAATTAGGTAATGTTTTAATTGTGTTCAAGTAGTTCTTACAGCAAAATTAGACGTGATGGACGAAGTTAGTGCCGTTCAGATATGTAAAACCAACTTCTCGGAGGCAGACGACGTGCCAACGTTTGTGGCGAGGGCTCCCGCCCGTCACCTTCGACCACGTCGACGTCACCCGGTTGCTGAAGGACATCGTGCTCCTGAAGGCAAATCTGGCCGAAATGGGAGCAAAATTTGAGGCATCCCAAAAAACTGTATTTGTGTTACGGGAGGAAGTCAACGCTTTGCGCAACTCTATTACAGTCATCGGGTCGCCTGCTGACGCTGCTAATGTGTGTATTCAACGCGGCTGTGCGAGTGTCGACCTCGCGGGCTCGAGTTTCGAGTCAGCAGTTTTGTCGCCATCGCCTGCCGCACGGACACCCGACACGTACGCGGCCCGCATCGGCGCGCGCGCTTCGGTCGGGGCGCCGCGTGACGCGCAACCCGCGCCCCGCGCCCCGCCCGCCGCAGCCAGCCGCTCGCTCGCTTGCGCCCGCTGCTCGAACGCCGGCGCCCACCGCGCCCGCGGCTCCCGTCCGCGCATCGGCTACGCGCCAACACCTTTGCGTGGAGGCTTCAACTCCGCGAGAATCGGCGGCATTGAAGCCACCATGCGCCCTCGACGGGGACCGTGATGAGGAAGGATTTGTCACGGTCCAGAAGAAGAGTAGACGTCGTGCTGCTCAGAATTTTCGCGGCACTGCAGTAACTGGTCCCAACTTCCTGCTGCGCCCTGCGACACCTACGACTGCGCTCTACCTGTCCCGCCTTCATTACACGGTGACGGCAAAGGACGTGGAGGAGCACATCCGCATAACCAAGAAGTACCTCGTGAGGGTCCAGCTCTTGGAATCAAGCCATGAACGTACGTTCAACTCGTTCGTGGCGTTGGTTCCCACCGCAGATTTGGATTTCTTCATAAGGGAAGAATATTGGCCAAAGGGTATGGTGTACCGGCGATTCCGTTGGCGACCCAGAATTTCCGGTGCCGCCGAACGACATTAAGTGACAGTTATTTTTTTAAGATATTAATAAATTATATTTTTATATATTAGTTTACAATTTATAATAATTTGTATGTTTTTTTTTTTTTTTTTTTTTTTTGAAACTGATAAACAACATATATATTTTTTCAAATACATAAGTTACATTACAACAAGATAAAAAAGTACAACCTAGCCTTACAACAACAAAAAAAAACCCATATAACTAACCTACAGATAATACGAAACTAAACTGAAGGTGATTTTCAAATATCACTCTACATATAGCCCACCTCTGACAGTACCTGGGGCAAAGGTGCCCATCACGCTCGCGGCATTGCCACGTTGAATAGCTATGGCTAACCTTTGCACCAGGTACGAGCCAGAGCGGGGATCACCCGATTTCTCCCTCAATCTTCGCCCTAACTCGCTCACCATCGCCTTTGCCTCAGAGCCCCAACTGCCCATGGTCTCCACAGCGATGGGCACAAAATAATATTGTGCCTCCAACGCCTCATATTTTTGGTGCTTTTTATGCGCAGCGTCCTCCGCAGCAGCCGCTGCAGAGAGGACGGTATGACTCAGGTGACTCGGGGCAACAGTGCTGACGCAAGTAGCGTCCCATACAAGGCACTTACCTTTTTTCCATGGCACCAAAGTCATACCGTCCGGTCGTCTGCCATCGGATCTATTAAGGCCCGGCGGCTCAAGAAGGCAAGGGACATCAGCTGAAACTAGGGCTCTCCGAACTAAATCGTTGAGAGAATGATGCCGCGGAAACCTCCCCGTGCAACGGCGACAGCTCAAAGCGTGGTGGCCATCAGCCTCCACCATGGAGCCGCAGATGCATGTATGAGGTTCACACACCTTGCAGCCCAGCCGGAGAGCCACCGCCACACGCAGTGAGCTGTCGTCTAGCAAAGTGCCCAGATGAGGCGACGGCAGGGCGTGCAACCATGCTCCCGATTCTGGTTGAGACACAGCCCGGAGTCTAGCTAGATCAGCTCCTGAGGCAATCTCCAACAACTGCTCCCTGCTCCGCTTGGCCGAAATATCATCCCAAGCGCGCTGGACGTATGGTAGTAATGGCTTCGTCGCACCAGCGTTGAGCGCCGACCAAGCTGTTATGGCCCCAGACACAAAGGGTATGCTCATCTCGTCACCGTCTGCCTTATGTATAGTAGCGACGAGTCCAGCCACCCCATGTGCCGATGCCAAAAAAGCCGGCAAACCTACGTCCCGTGCGCAACGCACACCAATACCCCCATACCGTACTGGGAGAGCCGCTTGCTTCCACTGAAGCTCACTAAAATTAACATTTAGTATCGACCCCGTCGTCAATTTCAAAGCCTCATCAAATGATGAGACTTCATCTTGACAAATCCAAGTAGGCGTAGTCCGCAACAAATAGGTTAATTTCGGAAGGGCGAAGCACATACGCAATAACACAAGTGCTACGTGGGCCGAAATATCTTTGAGGCGTTCTTGAGCAATCAAAAGAAGGCGTTTTTGAGATAAGATTGCTTCTGGCACTCCATCAAGAAACATCGGAGACCCTAAAAGGTTGAATGAAGAAGTCGTTATTTCTTTTAGGCCAGGCATGACAGAACTAAAGCGGGAAAAGTATGTGCGGGCATGAGCGCCACAGGAGTAGAACTCGCATTTAGAAGGATTCACCTCAAGACCCAGTTCTTTGAAGCGAGGAACAAGAACCTCAAGATCCTGATAAACTTCTTCAGGCGAACCCCCCAATGTGCCGTCATCAAGATACCACAAGTTTAGTGGTGACTTGAGTTCTGATATGACTCTGTGTATCCCTAAGCAGAAAACAAGAGGCCCCAGCGGATCCCCCTGTTGCGCTCCTACCTGAGACGAAATTAAATTATTGTTGAAAAACAGGTTTGAAGGAGAAAAATATACTTGATACAGGAAAGGGTACAGAGATGGAATTTTGTCTTTGACTTCGCTCAAGAGAACGTCTCTTTCCAGAGTGTTAAAAGCATTACGTATGTCTAGTTTCAACAACACGCAGTCCAAGCGATCAGGGTCCATGACAAACGCGCGTGTCGCATGGATAGCCGCCTCGCACCCCCGACGCGTTCCAAAACCCAGCTGGTACGGCTGAAGATACTCCGACATGGCTTCTCTAGCGGACCAACATGCTACCTTGGCTGTCAACCTACGGAATATGCTGCCGATGGCTATTGGCCGCACACCTCCATCTTTTTTCGCAATTGCGCATAGTGACGCTCCGTACAAATATGGGCACACTATCAGGTTCAACTGACCACTTAACAAAAAGTTGGCAAGCTTCGTCAAACAACCGAGTAACCGCCGACCGTTTTCACCTGCAGAGCCTGATGTAAGCTCCTTTAAGTGACCCGGACGAATGCCATCTAAACCTGCTGCAGAGCCGCTGTAAAAGGAACTCACGGCCATGATGATGTCCTCCACTGACACTGTTGTTGCAACAATAGAAGAGTCAGGCGCCGATGGAAAACTGAGCGGACGCGAGGGATTAGGGTGTTTTTGACCGAGAGCGTCAAGTGTGCTGGGATCATGCTGCGCGAACGAGTCTTCAGAAATCAGTAGCCGGACAGCCCCACGAAGGTCACCCTCGTGCACTTTGGACTCAATGGCTTTACGAGCCTCATGAGACCTAGGCCGTGATCCGGCCACGCCATCCAACTCGTCTGCAAACTGATCAGATGACCCGATGTTCCGCTTTACCTTAGCCGTCATGTTACCTGGTGCGTCCTTTCTAGGCACCTTTAACGCACTGTAGGCAAAAGTAAGGAGCGCACTCCAATCATCTACGCCATTACAATTGACACACCCATCAATTAGCTCGCACAGCTTTCCCGCCGCTTGGTTCCGTGCACCCTTAGGAATGTGCCGCAGCACTGGCGTGCTCGCCTTCAGGGCCGAGAGCCTCTCCAGCGGGCATGGGCGCGGTGTCTGCGGCACCTGGACGTCGCGCTGAGGAGCCAAATCTGTTAGAGTGACAGTGGCAGTTTTCTGGCACACATTCTTGTGTTTAAGACCAATATGCACTTTAAGTCCATGTGGGCCAAAGGTACGTCTTGACTCCGGGCAGTGAGGACATGTTAATTGTGTATGTGGTGTGTTCATTGAGACACTGAAGAAAGGCTATAGGCTCGAGGCTAAAGGCTATTATAGCAGCTAGGTAACAAAAAACCTAAATTTAGGGAGAGAACTTAGGGAGAGATAGCTGCAGCAACTACATACACCAAAATAGCTTAAAAAGAATTAAACAATAATTGAGAAACGAATAAATTGAATAACATATCTACCTACTTAAAAATAACAATAAACAGACCTTTCTTGGAAGTATTTGTTAACATTCTGATTTGACCAACTTCACTTGATAAAAAAAAAAGTCTAGTGTTATTTTAATCACAATACGTCTCAGTTCTTCCTATTTCGTTAAAAATACTATAAAAACACCATTGCTCAATATCAACAAATTTAAATTGACGTTGTCTTGACTGATGGCTGCCATACTTTTTGCAGTTTTGCCAGCTTCTTTGCTGCGCGCGCAATGACGTAGCGCGGTCCCCCAGCAAACCCTGTGGCGTTGCTAGGGAGTTGCTTAGTAGCGACCCTGTCAAACACTTTGATGCCTTGTACATACGCTTTGCAAGAAAATACTTTTTCGCTCCTGTCTTACAACGCGCACGCCCAGTGACGCCCACACACACACCGGAGCACTACCACATTGCGAGACCGGCGGCGAAGCCCAATCTTGGCTTAGCGTAACGCAGCTATTTAAAAATAATTTAAATAAGCGAAGGACGTCTGTCACTGTCCGCTCTCCGCTACTCCGCTATTTGTATGTAGGTATAGGTTTTATCTGTGTCTGTATTTTGTATCAGTTTATTTTGTATTTATGTTGTTTGTGTATTTATAATTATGGGCCTCAGTTGCCTGAAATAAATGAAAAAATAAATAAACAAAATAAATAAATAAATAACAAAATGTTTCATGATTCATTTAATTCTACAAACAGTATTTATAAGTAAAGGAGATACTCCTTCAAAGTCATTTACAAAAGACAGCACATACACCTACCCACCCCACTTTTCTTACTTATCCATATTCCGAATACCCAAATTTTCTTTGTTTGTATCAACGTTGGGCTCATTCGTTATAGCTGGCGGAGCGCAGTACTCCTGCACCAAAAACCCCACAACACACGTATAACCCCCAATTCCTTTCGTGCATGGCTGATCACATTTAATCATGCTAAACGTCCGGTCATGAGGCGATGTGTTGCAAAAGTCCCAATGTTGATCTTCACTCGTGTAACACCAGTCGTAAGGAAATCCGAACGTTCCGCAGTTACTCAAGCAGTGGGGTCTGGTTAAGTTGAATATTAGAGTGGTACTGAAGATCGGCGACTTTACGCCGCTGCTGATACAGGTCTTCTCGGTTCCTGACGCGTCCACGATGCATTTGCCATCTTTGCAATCAGTAAAGCAAGGTTGTCCCTCAGCGGTTGCCACCTCCGTGTAGGCCCACTTCGCGTCGCCCAGACTTAGGCCTGCCAAAAGTACTACAATACCGTAGGATAGCATGTTTGCTCCTACTACTGACTGTATAGTGACTGCATGTTACTGGTTTATATATAGGTGCGCCGATAAGCGGCCAGTGAAGAAGGTGCTGGTGGAGTTTCGGGGTTCTGTAAGCGAAGGGTAAAAGGAACCCTATGATACTAAGACAGCGCTCTCTATCTGTCCGTCCGACTGTCTGCCACGGTTTTATCTTTGTGATCGTAATATTTAGACACACATTGTCGTAGAATGTAACATGGCCGATATAATAAAAAACAAAAGAACCTAAAAATTAAAACAATTGTGGTGTCGTCGTACTAAGGTATGTTTTTTCGGCACATTTTGGGTGCAAATACCATGGCTACCAGCAGCGGCACCGCCGATCTCCAATAGCATGTTCCCACCCTCTGGAATGACGTCAGAACATTCATTTTCGATAAACCATAATTATGACAATAAGCCCTATTATAGGGCCTATCCTGTGAAATCGACTGAAATGTACGATTTTGAACGACCACAAAGTCGGCCAAAGACAGCATAAAGGAAGGAACGTCCGCTAACAACCAACAATGACATTTTTTATGTTCCGTTCCACTAACACTGAACACTTAAATAATTTTCACGCTTTACAATATTTGTTTATTAAATAAATGTAGATTACATTCGATGTACTAAAAATTAAAAAGGACGAAAATGTTTTAAAATATTCTGCTTATAAGTAAAATTCTAGCATTTTATACAATTTAGAAAATACGAAGTTTCAAAATCAAAGTGCGAAATGGATCGTTACTATGCTCCCAACTCCTCATTCATTTCGTTCGAAATAACCGGTGCTGTCATTCCAGAGAGTGGTATCATGCTATTGTAGATAGGCGGTGCCGCTGCAGGACTAATAAAAGAAACGTGTTAATGAGGAGTTTTCCAATAGGTATTTAAGCCATTCCTAACCACTCACTAGATGGCGCCCCGACAATTTTGGTAACTGATAATCGCTTGAAATAGATTCTTAGCAAACAGGATATAAACACTGGGTACGTTGTATTATATTTGTCAATCGTTTTCAACCATTTTAGAGGTTGTAATAATAATGGAACACAGTGCCAACTTCTATAAATATTTCTTTTTACACTTCTTTCAACCTTTAACGGTTATGTTTATATTAATAAACACTTTATTTTCAAGTTTAGTATTACTTGGCTGCATGAAATCACTGCCACCATCATACAGATTTAAAGAAGATTACCAAAATTGTAGGAGCGCCATCTATTGATGCTTTTTGAAACAAACTATCAATACCTACTGGAAAACTCCTCATTGAACTAGCATATCAACCAAGGTTTAGAATCTAAATACAATTTTAGAAATCACATGTAGATATACAAACTGTATTCCAGTAACAATTTAAACATTACGACAGTATTCTACGATCTATTTTTAGTTTTAGATTTAATTTTGACATTGACTAATTTATATACTGTTTTGACTTTTAATATAAATTATAAAAATTGTTTTTGCTCACTATACAAAATAAATATTTCATAATAGTAAAAAAAATTTCTAGTGTAGGCACACAGAACTATACATTTTACTTTTAAAGTAGCTGTCTGAAAATCTATTCCACGGAATGGTGCAGAACGGAACCCTGTGTATTTTCGGGATAAATACTTATCGTAACAGCAAAAGTTATCGATGGTCAGCTACTTAGTAGCGTCGTCTGCGTCACCATTCTTGTAAACATTATTTGATTGACCTCCAACGAATAGAAGGTTTTCAAATAGGTATATAAATCATTCCTATACACTCGCTAGATGGCGCCCCGACAATTTTGGTAATTGATAAGTACTCGTAAGCGAGAGGTTTCGGGTCCGAATCCAGCTGTGGCCATGTACCAATGACTCTTTTCTGAGTTATATACATTCGTTGAATTCTAACCGATGCTCGTACGGTGAGGGAAAACATCGTGATGAAACCTGCAAATTCAGGCAACTGAATTTATAACCATGATCTAATCTGGTCAGGTTCCCCTGGTAGCAGGGTCACGGATAACACATTACAGTCGCTCCATTATAATTACCTGTTCGCCGTATCCTGGATCATGGTCAAGGTGGACCTCGGGCCCTCGTTCTCGAGAGTACAACCGGAACATTAACGCCAAGATGATGATGTTGATGGGTTCGTTTCATGGATGCTAGGATCAAGAATGGACGTAATTTAAATATGAATATGAGGTTTTTACGGTGTCGGCAACGCATGGGTTATGTCCCTGGTATTGCAAACGTCCCCTCGTTAGCCCGCCTGATGGCAAGCTGTCACCGCAGCCTGTTTGGTCGCCCTTTCAAAATTTTGATAACCCAACCGGCAGAAAAAGTCGGAGCCCCAAAGACCAGGTTTACATATACTTAAATATTTTCTTGCTTCTTTGCCACCTTAATGGTATAAAAAAATTAAAGGTTTGTATTAAAATGGATCATAGTGCCTTGGTCGTGGTCAACACCTTCTTCCAAAAAAGACCCGAACACCTCATCACGTACAAAAGTGGCCAGCACCAATCACAGATCGATTATCTGCTGATCCGAAGACGTGACATCGGCCATGTATTCCAGTGCAAGATTATCCTAGGTGATGCATCACTCATTTCATTCATCATTATCATGGACATCCGAGTAAGGAGGGCCCACGACAGATCGCTGCGAACCGTCTATTAAGTGGTGGACTCTGCAAAGCAAGAGCCAGGAGTACATGGAGGCAGCAGAAGGCCTCGATTGGAGCGAAAAGGACGAAACCTCCAATGACCTCTGGTGTCACTATCAGAAATCCATCCTCAAACTCGCACGAACAGTACTCGGCACGTCGAAAGGTGGCCGAAGAAATGACAAGGATACGGGATGGTGGAGGATGGGTAGGAAAGCGGATGCTGACGATGATGATGATAGTGCCTACTTATATCAATGTATTTTGTACTTTTTTTTCAACATTAAAATGTGCTTACTTATTATAAAAGCAAAAGTTATCAAAGGGCAGTTGTTCTCAATTAAATAATGTTGAGAACATTATTTAATTGAGATAGAACTAATAAAAGGGTGTCATAAGTTAGACGTATGTATCTGCGTGTCTGTCTGTGGCATCGTGGTTTCCGAACAGATGGACCGATTTGAGTACGGTTTTCTCCGCTTTAAACCCAGATTCATCGAGATTCTTAGCTTCGTTTCATTAAAATCCGTTCAGTAGTTAAAATAATATTAGAGTTACTATTGTTTTGAACAATAAATAAATATAATAAAGGGATCATATGTTGCTCTGGCCTCAATATTTTGTTCCTATATAATTCCTAAGTACACAACAAATGATATACTGTACACTTGTCCCGTGGTACCGGGGACAGCCCTTGGCATGGGCGTAACTTGCGCAGATACGCTGGCCATGTCCAGCACTGCCAAGAGAGCCGCCGCTGAAGATACCCAGACCACGAAGTGCCGTAAGTATGCTTTCTTAAGAAGAATGATCTATTTGTGGCACTTGCTTTTGAAACATTTGGGCCTTGGTCGTCCGACACCAAAACAATGGTCAAGGGTCTTTCAGTACAACTGGTTGGCGTGTCGAGCGACCTAAAGGCAGGTGCTTATTTCGCCCAAAGGTTGAGTCTGGCGGTTCATCGGGGCAATGCAGCCAGCGCTCTCGGAACGATGCCCCGGGGAGACGTAGACGTATTTCAATTTTTAAATTTTTATTGTCATGTATTGTATTCTTTTTTATACAAATAATGTAAATAATAGATAAATATAAAGAAAAATATATTTATTTTCAGTAAGTGTTGGTACAATAAATGGTGTCAACAAAATTATAATCTCGTCCCAGTAACACTTTATTCATTCCGATATGAAAATATTTAGTAGGCACTTAAACATTATATTTATTACAATTGTATTTAATGTCACCTTTTTAAAAATAGCTTATTTACGCGTGGTATAATGTCTTATCTATTAACCAGCGTTTCAGTATTACTAAGTACTATTGTACAGAGAACCCACGAAATACACACATGTTCGTGTGTTCGGGATAATAACACGATACGCATAGCAGATATCAGAGGTCAAAGATTCAACTACTTAGTAGCGACGTCTGCGTCACCATTGTTGTGAACAGCGAACATTGTTCAATTAGCCTCCAACGAACAGAAGGGTGTTTTGACGTGTTCATCTGTGTGTCTGTCTGTCGCATCGTAGCTCCGGAAGGGGTGGACCTCTCCAGTTTAATCGAGACAGTTATTAGCTTTGTTTTATTAAGATCGGTTCAGTTGTTAAGAAAATATTTGAGTATATGTAAAGTTGGTGTTTGGGGGTTGGGGGCTATCCGACTGTTTCTGTCGTTTGGGTTATTACAATATTGTCAAGGCGACTTTAGGCGGCGGTGACCACTTTCCATCAGGTGGCCCGCTTGCCTGTTTGTCTGCTAAGTAACATAAAACATAACATTTCCTGAACACTCCTTAGCTCCTAATTTATTCCTTGTTCCTTTATTCCTTTTTCATCTCTTTTCTTCATAAAGCCTCAAGTACCTGAATAATTTTGGGTAACTCATGCAGTTAATTAATTAATTAATTAGTGTAAAATATCTATTGCTACTTTTAACTTTTAGTGTATTTATTATTATTATTTATTTAATTTTTTATAAATTTGATTGTGGTTGAATAAGCTTTTGTGTAATCTTTACTTGTAAGTAATCTTCCTGCACCGCATACCTTTTGTCAATTGTTATCTCTCCTGGTAGACTGGTAGATAATGCTATTTTAGCTTTAAGTCCGCCAATGTACTGTTTGTGCATGAAGTATAAATAAATAAATAAATAAATATATAAAAAAAAAAAAAAACGGTAGCGCTAACCATTCTTTGTGACAACTTCTAACACACATTATACCTAAAACATTTATTACTAGCATTAATGGATTTTAATTACCTTACAAATAAATTTTTTTAGTAGGTAATGTTGTAATAATGCTCTCTTGTACCTTTTGTCTACTTTCATATGAATAACAAAAATGGATATAGATTTAGGAACGTACCTCTATCAAGTTGTAATTCAATACACATTGTTCATTTAAAATTTCTGTTTCATTTAATTGTGCAAACAGTAACTATAAGTAAAGGAGATACTCCTCAAAAGTCATGTACAAAAGACAGCACATACACCTACCCACCACTACTTTAATTTTTCCACTTGACAATTTACTTATTTTTATTAATAAAAATGTATTGCTCATGAACGCTGTTTAGAACTTCACGAACGTCTTCAGGGATTGGTTTCAGACGGAGTGCAGATAAAGGTAGAGCTCGTCTAGTCTAAAATGACGCGCCCCACTACTTAGTTAGTTGATTTCGATGTGTGAGTGCAAATATTGATAACGACACTTCATCTGTGTGGGAGCCAATGAACGACGCGTGCTCCTTCGTTTGAATTTCACCGGCAACTGAATGACCAATTACAACGGCGTTTGTATATGTATTGCGTCCATATTTTGAACTTGCTTGTGTGCGTTAATGCGATAGTGGGGCGCGTCATTTTAGAATAGACGAGCTCTACAGGAATTTCCCACTTTCCGGATACCCAAATTTTCTGTGTTTGCGTCAACGTCGGGCTAATTCGTTGTAGCTGGCGGAGCGCAGTAGTGCATCCACCCATACCCCACATCACAATAATAACCCGCAGATGCTTTCATGCATGGCTGCTCACACTTCTCCATGTAAGCCGACCGCTCATCAGGCGATGAGTTGCAGAAGTCCCAATTTCCTTCTTCACTCGTGTAACACCATTCGTATTTTTCTCCGAACAATCTGCAGTTACTCAAGCAGTGGGATCTGGTATCGTCCAATCGTTGAGAGGTACTATAGGTCGGCGCCTTTATGCCGCTGGTGAAACAGGTCTTCTCGTTTCCATGCCAGTCCACGATGCATTTGCCGTCTTTGCAACCAGCAAGACAAGGCTCTCTGTCTGCGCTTGCCACCTCCGTGTAGGCCCACTTCGCGTCGCCCAGACTTAGGCCTGCCAAAACTACTACAGTAGCGAAAGTCAGCATGTTTGCTCCTACTACTGACTGTATAGTGACTGTATGTTACTGGTTTTTATATAGGTGCGCCGATAAGCGGCCAGTTAAGGAGGTACTGGAGGAGTTTCGGGGTTCTGTAAGCGAAGGGTAAAAGGAACCCTATGATACTGAGCAAGCGCTCTCTATCTGTCCGTCTGTCTGTCACGGCTTTATCTTTGTAATCCTAATATTTAGACACACATTGTCGTAGAATGTAACGTGGCCGATATAACAAATAATGTAATAACAAAAATTGATATAACTAAGTGGGGCCATCGTACAAGGACCTGCTTTTTCTGAACTTGTTGCATTATTTTAAATGAATAATATCATATCATAGACCAATATTTATTTCGAGATAGATAGAGATTCTTGCTAGGTGCAAGTTTCATGCTTCCAGGACTAATAAAAATGTGTGAATTGAACTAGCTTACCAACCGAGATTTACAATTTAAATACAATTTCGGTATATATTTTATGTGTAGTGGTAGGTATATGTATATAGATATATTTGTATTGTAATTGTAAATATTTTATGTTTATAAATAAAATGTTCATTTTCAGTAACAATTTAAACAATACGACAATATTGTACGATACAAAAGATATAAAAGAAATATTTCATAATAAAAATACATACGATAATATACCTACCTTAACTAAGACTTTGTTATTAAGAATATCACAAAAAGAAAACAGAACCACATGTTGCTCTGGCATCAAAATTTACCAACAATAGGTGCGAGAGCAATCAAGAGTAATGGGAAATTTAATTAACTGAATGATTAAACTTCGACCTCTGATAACTGCTATACGTATCATATTTTTATCTCGAAGACGCATACACCACACGCATATGTACATGATGTCCGGTAATGAATGGATAACCTTGAAATGTCTTGTAGTATAACTTATGTCCGTTCAGAAAAAATATGATACAAAATATATCATAAGTAGTACCTAAGTTATGATATTATTAAAAGAAAAGTATTTTTTTACCATATTTTACTTTAATGAACACTACGATCAGAAATGTATGGATTCCTTCGGTATTTTGATGTTTTATTATTATACACGAACTATGCTAATAGATAAACAGTAAATAGTATGTCTAGCTATTGCACTTTTTTATTAAAAAATTATCAAACTTATTATTTTTTTTAAATAAAAAAAAAAGTATGAATACATAAGTGGCCAATAATTTTAAAATAATGTCGGTTTCAAGTATATTTTATTATAGTACAATTCATAAATGTATCTACAATAAATAGTGAATTATTGCCATTAATGTAGAAAAGGATACGATTTTACTAAATAATTGTAACTGAACTTTTGGGCTTAATAAAAAAACAATATTTAACATAAACAACACTTTATTTTACATTTATTTATAATAAATATTCAAACTGTTGGCCTCCCACTCTTATGCATCTCTGCATCTCTCTCTCTCTCACTCTACGGATAAATGGTTTACGGAGCAGTCTTGTGTATCGTCGTTCACTTATTTTTTATGCGGCTGCTCTGACACAGCTTCTTAATTCTTCTAAAGACCTTATAGGCTTACGGTACCTATACTTCCTCTTTAAGGCGGCCCCAATAAAAAAATCGAATGGATTTAGGCCCGGTGAACGTGGAGGCCATAAAATTTTAAATAATACGTACCCGGATAGATAAATCGGGCGGCTAGGGCCAATTTTGAATCATGTGATTAGATATTCATTTTTCTTCGACATGAGTACGCACTAATGACCACATGATTCCATACTATTGACTGCTATACACACGTCCTCGTGTGTTTTCTGAAACATGAAAACCATAGCACAGTACCATATTCGCTCGGTCACCTCTGACCACAACACATCACCAAAGTAAGTCTTATGAATCATGAGATTAGATCTATCACGACTGCATTAACCCACCAATACTTAAGTAACTGCTACTTGTGTACACATAAAGATACGTACATTATCATTTATCATACTAAACTTGTGTAGATTGAGAGAGACTTGAGAGAACAACATCATCTCGTACACAAATTATTCTTTATAAGTTACCGACATATATTCAGCAACGGCTTCAGTTTATTAGAGAGGCAAGGTATAACACCTGACTATAAACCGTATCACAATTACCACGAATAAAGAAGGTTTAATCATCGTTACCAATGTTTTCCCCTTGATACTCTTGTTGAGTGGGAAACAAGCCCTAATTACAAAACTCGCGTATTGTCCCCGACCTCCATTACTGTAGGTACTTACGAATAGATTCAATTCTTTAAACACAAACTAAAAAATAGCAAATATGTAGTAAAATCCACATGGCAGATAATAAATAGTGAAACTGGAAAAGTCAAAACTCGCAATACAACATACAATTTATAAATAAATGATAATGTTGTTACCAAAAACTCGGAAGTTGCGGAGGCTTTCAATGAATTTTTTTTCAGACATTCCAGTGTCGACTACAAAATTATTAAATGTGTCTCCTGCTCTCGCTGAATCCTTGCTAAAACAGAATGTACCCGAGAGTGTCATCGATTTTAAGTTCGAACATGTAACACCTCAAGATATAGTTAAGGCTTTTAAAAGCATAAAAATAAAAGCAACTACCGACATCGATGATTTATCAGTTAGAATTATTAGCTCTGTAATTGATGTTATTGCTGTCCACTACAATGTGTTGATAATGGCGATTTTCCTGACCTGATGAAACATAGCAAAATTATTCCATTGTTTAAAACAGGTAGCACAACAGATCCCATAGACCAGTTTCGGTGTTACCGGCGTTAAGTAAAATATTTGAGAAAATCATATTATACCAACATTTAAATATCTATTGCATCCCAAACAATTCGGTTTTACTCGGGGTCGTTCAACAACAGATGCAGGTGTTGAACTAATTAAGCATGTCTTTGGAGCCTCGGAGGAATCACGTGATGCCTTAGGGGTGTTCTGTGATATATCCAAGGCCTTCGATTGTGTTAATTATGAAACTTAGGTCAGGAAATTGCAACATTAAAGGGCTTAGCTCTAAACTTATTTAGTTCATATTTAAGTCAGAGAATTCAGAAGGTTGATGTGAACGGAGAAAGATCGGCAGGGTCTGTTGTCTCTATGGGGGTCCCACAGGGGTCAATTCTGGTTCCGTTTTTGTTTCTTATTTATGTAAATGATTTGCCGTATTTTGTAAAAGATACTCACGAAATTGTTTTGTTCGCTGATGATACATCTTTAGTGTTTAAAATTAAAAGAAATCAATTAACATATGACGACGTGAACAAAGCTATTTCAGAAGTGGTAAACTGGTTTACTGTTAATAATTTATTACTGAATGGCAAAAAGACAAAATGTTTAAAATTCTCCTTGCCAAATGTTAGATCAGTACCTACTAATATACAAGTAAGAGGCGAAAATTTGGATCTTGTTGAGTCCACAGTATTTTTAGGCTTTACTCTAGATAGTAGATTACAATGGGGTTCACACATTGATAAATTGGCGAAAAGGCTAAGTTCTGCAGCATATGCTGTAAAAAAGATACGAGGTTATTCTGATGAGGCTACAGCAAGATTAGTTTACTTAGTTATTTCCACAGCATTATGACTTATGGCATACTGCTGTGGGGACACGCTGCCGACTGGCATAATGTATTTGTACTGCAGAAAAGGGCTATTCGCGCGATTTACCAATTGGGACCTAGAACTTCACTTAGAGATAAATTCAAGAATGTTGACATTATGACAATGCCATCACAATACATATATGAGAACTTGATCTATGTTCATAAAACTATACACTTGTTTATGAAGAACAGTGATGTTCATAGTAGAAATACAAGAAATAAAGATAAACTTGTTACTGGTTCTTGTCGTCTGGCCGAAGTCCACAAATCATTTGTGGGTCAATGTGTACACATATAATAAGGTTCCAACAGAATTTATCATTGAATCAATTTAAAGCCACTATAAAAATCAAATTATGTCATAAAAGTTATTATAGTATATCTGAATATGAAAATGACAAAAGTCCATGGGACTGAACTGCTGTTCTATACAGGTATTTACTTTTAAGATAGTATATAGGACAAATAATGTATTAGTACATAAGACATGTTTAAAAAAATGAATTAACGTATCTACGACAATCTGTGTCTAAATATTAGGATTACAAAGATAAAGCCGTGACAGACAGACGGACAGATTACCCCTGATGAGGTGGAGAGGTTTATGGTACGTATGAAGATCGGAAAAGCTATTGGCCATGACGGAATACCCATAGAATCCTGGAAAACAATGCGGACCCGGGGCGTACTCTTTTCAACAGGATTGTAGCTACGGGGCTTATACCTGACGCGTGGCTTCTAAATATTATCACGTCAATCTATAAAGGAAAAGGCAGTGTGCAAGAGTGCGGCAGCTATCGAGGATACGGGATGGTATAGAATGGGTAGGAAAGCGGACCCTGGCAGAGGCCGGGATAAGTGCTGCGACGATTATGACGATGCGACAGACGGACAGATAGAGAGCGCTGGCTTAGTATCATAGGGTTCCTTTTACCGTTCGCTTACAGAACCCCGAAACTACACAAGTATCTTCTTAACTGACCGCTTATCGGCGCGCCTATAAATAAACCAGTAACACGCAGTCACTAGTGGAGCAAACATGCTAACTTTCGTTACTGTATTACTTTTGGCAGGCCTAAGTCTGGTCGACGCGAAATGGACCTACACGGAGGTGGCAACAGCTGACGGACAGCCTTGCCTTGCTGATTGCATGGATGGCAAATGCATTGTGAACCGGTCAGGAAACAACAAGACCTGCATCAGCAGCGGCGCAAAGCCGCCGACCTATAGAACCTCTCAAGTGCTCGACAGGACCAGCAACCACTGCTTAAGTAACTGTGGATTCTTCGGATTTCCATTAGAGTGGTGTTACACTAGTGAAGAAGAACAAGCGTGGGACTTCTGCAACTCATCGCCTGATGACCGGTCGGTTTTCATGAAAAAGTGTAAGCAGCCTTGCACGAAAATTTTCAATTTTTGTGTGTCTGGGAATGCAGGACCTTGCAGGAAAGGAACTGCGAATTATTATTCGTGTGATGTGGGGAATGGGGATCGAGAGTTCTGCGCTCCGCCAGCTATTTACAACGAATGAGCCCAACGTTGACCCAAACAAAGAAAATTTGGGTTTCCAGAAAGTGTGAATTTTATTTACAAAGTCTGTCAGAAACCAATTATCAAGTGGAAATGCGAATTTATGTATTAAAATACTGGTAACTATTTCTTTATCTTTTATTTATAATAAGAACAATGTTTACGAGTTCAACATCACTTCGCAGCCAGTTTTTGGCAGAAATACTTGGTTCGGACTAGCCAGAGACATCCGATGATAAAGCTGAAGAAGTCAATGGTCTTCTTCAGCTGTCAAGTCAACCTAAGTTTAAAAGAAAGTCGACAAATATATGCTATTCGTACAAAAAACACGTTTGTTTAAAGTGCGAGAAACATGCATGCCCTGACTGTGCTTAGAATTCAAGGTGTAGTTCGACTTTGGACATTTTTTTCCAGAAGGTTTCTATTTTTTTATAAAAGGTATAGTCATAAGTAACAAATACTAGTTTTTGTTATTCTGGAAAGAGTTATTTTTGTGATTTGAATTTTTAGAAGTGATTGTCGGATTTTTCAAGCTCAATGGGACAGCTGTATCCTGCAGAACGGTACCTATACTTTGCCGAAAATGGGAAAAGCCTAACGGCAGAGAGTTTACCACCTTTAGGTAGTTGATCCACGGGTTAAGGTGCAAGACGTTCTCCAGGAGATAATATCTAGGAGTAAAAAGAACACTGACCAAAGTAAGAGAAAGATTCACTGGCTTCATTATCGGGAAGATGTTCAGAATTGGTGTCGCAAATGTAGTATTTGCACCGCTGTCAAAAAACAGGCAGAGGTACGGCATTTTCAATAACCTCCTTGGGCGCTCCTGCTTTAGCGCGGCCACTCGGGCATGCGCGCTGGCTGCTGTGCACAACGTTAGGTAGGTTCCTAAGCGGGTACGCTGTGTCTGGGGCTGACTGCGCCCGCGATAGGTCCACCAGCATACCAGCATAAAGCCCCCTTTTAAATTGTTTCTGTAAGTAAAGCCTGGTAGGTAATGCCTACATATTTATCTTTGCTAGACAGTTATCTGCTTATTATTATAGTCGGAAAAAATAAGTATCTACAGTAGCAGTCGAAAAACCATATCTAATATTACCATTTCCTACATAAATCAACATTACACGCTGAGTCGCTACTATTCTAGGTAAGTATTTATTATGATTTCGAATGGGTGACGGAGAAAAATTAAATATCTCACATGTTTATTATCTGATTGCAATCATAAAAATTGTTTTGTATAGCCTAATAATGTGCCTTTATTATCATAGTACATTATTGACAACAACGCAAGGGCAACGCATTAGTGACTCCCCTGGTGTTGCTGATGTCCATAGGCGGCGGTGACCACTTGCCATCAGGTGGCCCGCTTGCCTGTTTGTCTGCCGTATAACATAAAAAAAAAATTATTCTGTTCTAAAGTTACTCATAAAGTTGTTAAAAATTAAGAACGTTTTTTTTTCAATATTTTCATATTAACCTGAATATCTCTCAAACTAGTTTTCACATAGTTGAATGTGTGGACATTATTGTAGCACATTTTATTCTGCTTCATTTGATGCTACACACATACTTCTAAGTGCAATACAGTCTGTTTTAAAGGCGAATTTCAAAACGTGGCGGCGGCCATCTTAATGACGTCATAACTGGAGAACCAAGCACTTTAGAGGTTGTCTCCCGACTGTTTTTTAATTAGAATAACATAATAAATAAATAAATAAATAAATAAATTTATTCCATCAACTAAATTCACAATCACAATTTTATGAGTTGTAGGGGTCTCCTTTTAAGTAAGGGTTTACTTGTGTCAGGAGGCCCCGTTGTTCTAAACAGAGGTAAGAAAATCAATTTAGTGGGGAACAATACCAAAAATATTTAAAATAGAAAAAAAAAAAAAAAAAAATTTGAAAAATAATTATACGGAATACAATTTACAATTTACAATAAACAATTAATCTAATATGTAAGTCACTATACCTACTTTGATTTTAATTCAAAGATAGGAAATGTGACGAGTCTTGGTAAAAGACCCAGCGCCCTCTTCCCTCGCGTCCACCATAATTTAAAATTTATAATATTTAATGTTACACATGTGTGCGTGTGCGTGTGTGTGCGTGTGTGTGCGTGTGTGTGCGTGTGTGTGCGTGTGTGTGCGTGTGTGTGCGTGTGTGTGCGTGTGTGTGTGTGTGTGTGTGTGTGTGTGTGCGTGCGTTTGCGTGTGGGTGTGTGTGTAATCACTTTCTTCACTGAATACCACTTTTTAAGATGTTTTCAATTTCATCGTACGTCTTAGGCATCAGCCATTCAGTAAGAGCAACCCTACAATTGTGATAAAGCATGGGGTATATATTTAGTTGTCGATTGATGTTGTTGTAAATGGTAGCCGACTGCCTTGCGTATTGTCTTTCCGCGAATGATGTTTTTACAGCGACAACAGGAGCAGCCTCTATGGGTCTCCTTCTGCCTGTAGTATCAGGTTTATAAATAAGGGTTTTATGCAGTCTCAAAACAGCACCCAAGATGTAAAGCTTTCTTACTGTCAAAAGTTTACAAAGGCTATATAACTCTGCTGTAGGAAATCTATACGGTTTAAAATACATCACCTTTAGTAATGACCTTTGTGCTCTTTCTACCTCCAAAAGTTTGGTCTTTATAGCCCCACCCCATACAGAAATGCAGTAGCTTAGCACTGACTGAGCCAGTGATACGTAAATTTGATTTAGAAGATTCCTAGGAGCGATATGTCTCAGCGCTTTAAATATCCACATTAACTTTCTAGATCGTTTCATTATCATTTCCATATGTTCGTGCCAAGACAATCGCTGGTCGACAATCACTCCCAGATACCTAGTACTATTTACCTTGACAATAGAGTCACAATGACAGCTGTTGACGCCGGGACTATCAGAACCATTACACATATGAATCCGGATGGAATAGTTAGTTTGAGGCTGGGCTGATGTATAATTACTGAAGCATATAAAATTAGTTTTTGATGTATTCAGAGTCAACAAATTCGTTCTAAACCAGTTAGCGATCCTAGTCATACCCTGCTCAGTTGTCAATTTTAAATCATTCCAGTTATTGTCCGTGAAAACAATTGCAGTATCATCTGCATATGAGAAGATATGGCCCTTTGAGATTCTCATATTGCAGAGACTATTGATATAGATCAAAAACAAGGTCGGGCCAAGCACTGAGCCCTGAGGAACTCCAAAACTGACTACCGCTTCACGACTAACGTGATCTCCAATTTTTACACACTGCGTTCTCCCACTAAGGTAGTCCGCAAATAAATTCAGAGCTATATTTCTTACACCCACACTCTCCAGCTTTTGTAAAAGGATGGGAATGGCGACAGTATCAAATGCTTTTTTCAAATCCAAGAATACCACTAAGCACTTCTTGTTCTTATCTACATTTTCCACTATGAGTGAAGTAAGCGCAGTGACAGCATCCTCTGTTGACAGACCCCTCCTAAAACCATATTGGCTCTCAGATATTATGTTATATTTGTCCAAGTAATTTATGAGTCTACATTGTATTAATTTTTCTATTATTTTGGAGATTGCAGGCAAGACAGAGATAGGTCTGTAGTTACTGGGCACGTCGCCATCCCCTCCCTTGTACACCGGTGTAATAGTTGCTCGTTTTAATAATTGTGGGAAAACACCCTGAGCGAAACACAGATTCACCAGATGACAAATTACAGGCACCACCACTTCACTCGCAAGTTTTAAAAATTTAGTTGAGACATTATCCCAGCCTGGGGCGCTTTCCGATTTAAGGTCCATTAAAACAGTATACACTTCATGGGGATCGGTATTCAGTAGAACAAAAGTATTAGTTTGTGTATTTAATGTTTCGTTCACTGTATGACCATTGTGTAATGATGAGTTAGAGATGATATTTTCAGCCAAAGCTTTACCTACAGTTGCAAAATAATCATTAACGAAATTGGCTGATTCAATTGGAGAGGCCTTAATATCCAACAGCTTTAGATTATGATCCATACGTTGCTTTCTATGAGTTATACTGTTTACGGTTTTCCACATATATTTAGGATTTTTCTTGTGTTTTTGTAGTTGCTGTCTATCATAATTTCGTTTTAGTTTTTTTATAAGGTCATTACAGTGATTTCGATATCGTTTATATGTTATTTTCAGCGTGATATTTTCAGGGTCAGATTTTAGTTTTTTCTGCATAGCATTTCTATTTCGAATACATCGTAAAATACCCGATGTTATCCATGGTTTTATTGTGCGTTTCTGTCGTGGTACCGGTGATGTTATGGTGTTTTCTAGTAAACAATTTCTGATTTTATTAATTAGTAAAGCGGTCAGTGTATTAGGGTCGTTGACAGAGCATAATTCCAATATGTTATCATTTTTCAAACAGATTAGAGCTCTCTCTAGGTCAATTTTTGTAGCAGTTTTAGAACATTTGTTTAAGCTTCTAACACCAGACAAAGCTAGAAACGTCATATAATGATCCGTAACAGAGGTCTCAAGAATGGCAATAGAAGCAGTATTTTTATGTCCGTCAATCTTGAGTATAAAATGGTCTAAGCAACTATTGCCCCTGGTAGGCAGCGAGTGACCCGGTAGTAGTCCATGTTCAGCCAACATATTCAGATAACTTAGTCTATTTATACATTCTTGTCTCTGTTCATTAGGCTTAGAGGTTATATTTATATTAATGTCACCTGCTATTATAATATTTTTATAAGATTTAATAGTTTCCAAGTAGTCACTAAGAGACGAAACAAAATCGCCAACATTTACATTAGATGGAGATCGGTAAATACCCAGAATCACTGAATCTTGGGTAGTTAATTGCAAACAAGACGCCTGATTCAACATCACCTCCTTAACACTAGCTATAAGAGACTTTTTGACGTACATTACCACGCCATCACATTGATTAACGTGATTAGTTGTAGAATAACAGCTAGAATAACATACTTAACAACATACTAAAAAATTGTGCTGGTTTCCGGAAGTGAACTATCCGGGCCATATTTGAAACTAACGGACTAGCTCTTCAAGGCCTCTCCATGTGGCTGACAGCTTCTAGTAACTATCAATCGCAACTTGTCGGCCAGCTTCGCAGCGTTCGCAATGCCAAGAGCCCATGTAAGAGCTTTCAGGTTATGGTATCCATCTCATTGTTTATCTTACAGGAAATGTTAGTATCGGCCGGATATGTATGAAATGAATTGTGAAAATTGTCTCTCCATTGTATACATTTCCTAGAAAATATACACGATTCCTAGATTTCACACATTTCCACTAACATTTACATTGTGAGTTGTTCCAGTTGGCTCTCTGTAAAATTTAGTTCCTTTATCATCCGCGAGCTATGTTATCCGCACAAAGGTCTATTATCTTTTTCAACTTTAGTACCTATGATAAGTGGCGCTGTTGTCTCTAGGCTAGCTACATACTTAGCTAATGTTTGTAGTTCCACTTAAAACCGCAGTAGGTACTTTAAAGATGAAATGCTGTCACGCTGTCATTTATCGATTAATATGTCACTTTTCTATTGTAAGTGTCAAATACCATACATTTTCCTTTCTGTTTTACTGTCGATCGAAATATAATGCATCTTGGCTAGATCCGCAGCGCCATCGCGTTGTTTTCCACAGATTGAAAATAAGCATATTGCTATCCTTTTATCTAACTGGGCCCATAACCATGGGTTGTGTTCCGGTTTGAAGGGGAAGGCATTTCATCTTAGTCCTTACAGTGGCAACGCACCTACGGTTCTGCATTTTTGTTGCCTGCAAAGGTAATTTCACGTAAAAGTCTACCATAAATTAAATAATATAAATATTGTTTTTCGTTGTAAAAATAGTATAGGTTGATGATAACACTTTAGTATTTTAAGTTGTCACACTGGCAACGGAATTAAATGTTTAGTTTGTACGCAATACTGTTATTTTATGATGGCGTCGTGGGTGATGGTGCATTTTATAGTGGACTTTTGATTACATTTTCACAGTAAGTATTTAGAGATATTGTAATGATTTGCTACATACGGCTACGTTATGTAACGACTAACCAATAAATAGTTTAAATTTATGTAAACATTAGGTTAATAACAGATTATATGTTGACAAGACTACGATGATGACTTGTAAAGTCAATCATAAAATAAACAGACTTTTCTCTCTAACTTTATAAAAACAATACATAGATTAATAAATAGAATACTACGTTATTAAAAAAAATTAATTTCCTATTTGACTGAATGAGGAGTTTTCCAGAAGGTATTGTCAATTGGTTTCAAAAAGCATCAATAGATGGCGCTCCTACAATTTTGGTAATTTTTTCACTAAAAGGTTTACTGAAATGTATTTTAATACAAACTTTTCATATTTGAATTGCGACCATTCTTGATCCTAGTGTCCAAGAAACGAATTGACTCAGTCAAATTGATGTTTTGTTTTGATGTAATATTTTATTACAACCTCTAAAATGTTTAAAAACTATTGAATAATACAATATTATTCAATACAACATACCCAGTGTTTACATTATTTTTGCTAAGAACCTATTTCAAGCGATTAATAATTACCAAAATTTACGGGGCGCCACTCCCTGGTTAGGAATGCTTTAGATACCTATTGGAAAACTGCTCATTACGGACATGATGCCGGCATTAGGAATTTATTATCTCTATTCATTTATGTTTGACGGCTGAAACATGTTGGTAGTGTCGGCCACACTGTAGAGTCTGTCACGAAATACGTAGACTCAGTCAGGCCCTGTATCATTATTTGTTTCGTTAGTTTCTTTTGTAGATGGCAAAAACAGCAACAGAAAGGAAAATAAAGCAGAGAGAGAAGCGAGAAGCCAGAAAATTATTTGAAACAACAAGCGGATATAAATATTAATTTTGTTTTTTAATTACTTTTTTCGAAATAATTTTATTGTTCTTGTTTCTAGTTGATTAAATTTTAAGTGTTAGTTTATAACATTTTAATAGAGATTTTCTGCATATAGTAATCAAACTCTAAAATAGCATTTCAGAATTTGTTAGTTCATTCTTATATCTTGAAAGCTATTTCTAACTTTCTATCTTATGTACTGTATCTATTATTAGTTCTATTGTGTCATTTGAAACATTCGTTATTTTGCGATCCAAAGTGACGGGAGAGCCGGTCACGCTTCGGTCTGTATTGTCACGTCGGTCGCGAATTACTTTTCTAATAACATAACAACACAATAACAGCTTCCATGAGTATAAGGCTTTCCATTTTAACACATCCCTATCATTTGCTTCATATACTTCTACTACAAATAGAAATTACAATTATAAAACTTGCACCGATGAAGATTTCTGAAGTTTAAAAACACTCTTCAACACGCCTTCCTTTTGAATGCAGAGTCGGTCACATTTTCATTTTTTAAATAAACCATATGTTTAAAACTTAAAAACGTGCAAAGAAGATAGTTTGTGACCCGCAGTTGATTGAAGCTAGGCTGCAGAGCCTCGAACATAGGTGTAGAGTTGCGCGTCTGTCGGTCTTCTACAGAATACATTTCGGAGAGTGTGCGAAGCAACTGCACGACCTCATTCCGCCGGCCCCTTTCCGCCAACGGGAGACGCGATCCGGGCGAGCACTTCATCCATCATGTCGTGGATCTTCCAGCCATCCGCACGAGCCGCTTTGGCTCGAACTTTATAATGCGTACGGCTAAGGAGTGGAACGCGTTGCCTGCGAGTGTGTTCCCTGATCAATATAATCTAAATGCCTTCAAGGCTAGAGTGAATAGGCTGTTCCAAGACGGGCATGCTTCATCTTCGGCCGCATCGTCACTTACCAACAGGTGAGATGGCGGTCAAATGCCTGTCTTGCCTAATATAAAAAAAACATTCACGCAGACAGACAAATAGACAGATGTTTCAATGTACTTATTTACATATGGCCAGGGTGTTCTATTGAACCATTTAAATTGAAAGTTTAATACATATGAAATCGATAGTTTAAAGTGAAACAAGTAAATATTAATAATCACCTATATTTCATTTAAATAACTGATTTAATTTACAAAGTTAGATGGAACAGTGTGGCCAAGTAATTCACACAACCTGGCAACATTAAAAATGGCTGATACACTATTCACTTAAAAACTAGTGTGTTTCCGTAACTTTTGTTCATTTCTTGCCAGCAACCATCTCTTCCAGATTTTTCATTTCCGCTGAAAAACATATAAATTATTTATTTATTTATTTAACTACTTATTGTAAACAACATTGCAGATACAAAAGACAGATGTAAGTCGTTTCCCGCCGTTTGTCACTAAGTACATACATATACTGTTTGACATTATGCCTACAGCTACATTCTATCAAAGCACCGCTCGCCATCGACAGGGAGTTCATCCTTACACCTTGGAGCCAAATTGGCCGCGAACTGTGCGGTTCCAAAGGAACTTTCTCCCACGCACACTAAGGTTGTGGAATGAACTACCTGGAGAGATTTTCCCTGGAGAGTACAACATGGAGTTCTTCAAGAAAGGGGTT
This sequence comes from Blastobasis lacticolella, assembly GCA_905147135.1. Taxonomy (NCBI): domain Eukaryota; kingdom Metazoa; phylum Arthropoda; class Insecta; order Lepidoptera; family Blastobasidae; genus Blastobasis; species Blastobasis lacticolella. The sequence goes on from LR990066.1 coordinate 10,417,927, forward strand.
AAAAGGTTTTTACGGGGTCGGCAACGCGTGGGTGATGCCCCTGGCCCCCTGCAAACGGCCACGAGCTGCGGTGACTGTTTACCATCAGGCAGGCCGCAAGCTTGTTTGCCACCTTAGTGGTATAAAATATATTTATGTATCTATGTACGCTTAGATCTTTCAAACTACGCAACGGATTTTAATGCGGTTTTCAACAATGGATAGCGATTCAAGAGGAGGGATATATAAAAAAAGGGTAGGTAGGGGTAGAGAAGGTGTGCGCGAACGAAGTCGCGCCGGGTACTATTTGTATTTATAAAGAAATTTCTTTCAGCAGGCCTACAACAGAGACAAGGTGATAATTAGACGCAGTTAAGATGCCCGTTTAATTGCGTCACAATTTTTTTTTTTTTTATGTTATCCGTCAGACAAACAGGCATGCGGGCCACCTGATGGTGCGTGGTCACCGCCGCCTATGGACATCAGCAACACCAGGGGAGTCACCAATGCGTTGCCCGCCTCCGAAGAGATCTCTAATATACCTCTTGAACGATCCCATGTCATAGTCCAAAGGAAACACTGTGGCTGGGAGCTCATTCCAAATCCGAATCGTACGAGCGAGAAACGTTCTTTCTAACCTTCGCGTATTCATTAATTAAATAGGAAATTCAGTAAAATAATAATAATATTATTATATTAATATGCTCTTTTTATTGCCTAGGGTGGTCCGCCTGGTGGCGAAAAACGGCAGTTTGTAGGCAAGATGCTTGAAATAATTATTAGATGTCTGGGATAAACGTGGTCTGCCACGCAAGAGGTCCCGTTTCCATTCCCGACTACGGATCTAGAAGTTCTATGTATAATAAGTATGTATTTAAAAAGTATTTTACTAGTATATTAGTTATCTAACGCCCATAACACAAGCTCACTTTGAGGCTAGATTGCATTACATTAAAAATTATAACAATAATAAATTATTTTAAAAGAGGTAGGGCATAGCGGTGTATCCCGTTCGAATTGGAGTCGTCCGACTGGCGAAGTACCTTGCAGAATATCGCAGCTAAACAATACTCTTTTAAATAGTATTGTGTTTCTGCCGGTGAGTAAGGTTTCCAGTGCTTCATGGGGTGGGGATTTGGGGAACAATGGCTTTGGCAGTGGAGGAGCATTTGCCATTTTGCTGCCAGAGCAACGTGTTATAGAGATGGGCAACACATTGGCAATAGTCTTGGTGTTGCTAATGTCTATAGGCAGTGGTGACCACTTTCCATCAGGGGGCCCGCTTGCCTGTTTGCCTACCGAATGACATCAAATAAAAAAAAATATCTAGTATATTTCATAAAATGTGAATGTTACAACTGTAACTTTTGATATAATATGGAGCTTTTTTGTTTGGTGATGTCATCATTGTTGTTACATTTTGTGGCCATGACAATAATTGTATTACAGATTTAACACTAATAAACAATTCTTTTATTTAATGTTATGTGGATTAAGATTATTTTGGATCAGACCGATCAGATGTTTCTAATACACCCTGTATTATATTTTCAAATTCAAAAAATTATATATAGTAAAGATTCGCTGTCATTCAAATCGGTCAATGTCACTGAGCACCTTAACAGTTCCTGCTGTGTGTGTCCGTTCTCTATCAGATATGCTGGCCATAATATCAACCAAAGAGTTCTGCATACCTGCTGAAGCTATCGCCTTTTCCTCCTTCAACTTGGCATCCTTGATCACCTTCTCCTTAGCCTGAATTTCACGGAACTTCGTTTCCTTTTTGGACAGCCTGTTTTGATGGAACGCGCCATAGAGGATCCCAGCGGTAAGGAATGACCAGCGGCCAAACTAAAAAATCAATATTTATAAAATGAATTACCTATCATTCTAGACCAGAAAAAACAAAGGACAACTCTGTTGATGGACCACAAAAACATCTAATGATCTAATACAATATATTTTGTTGTACTTTTTATAAAAGGAAAGGTAATAAAATAAAATGTAAAACACTTTGTGCATGATACTGTCCACCTCTCATCTGATAAGTATAATAATATTCTGCGGTAATGTTCGATTTTGAAATAAACAGTACAAACCCTGGCTGGATAAAATGCGATTTAAAAGCAATAAAATGTATTTAAAAAGATTTTAAAGTCAACTTTTTGAAAAAGGAATAGATGCTCAAAAACTCTGTGTTACATAATTTTGTTCAAGTTCAGATAATTTATTGACTTACCCTAATTAAAGGAGAGACTTTTACTGGTGGTCCGAAAGGGAGGTCCGACATTATGATTTGTTATAATTTGTTTTTATTCCCGATTTTCAACAGGATTTTCTAAGAAAATCCCAATATCGACACCCCTTACTACGGAGTTTGTCAGAGGTTAAGTTTTTGGTGTTGCCAGTTGCCAGCAACGAGCATAACGTTTTTTAATGGGATCTTGGATAAAATGTATTTTCTCAATGTCTCAACATAGGCAGATGGTATAGATATTTCTGTGTACCATCAGGCAGGCCGCAAGTTTATGTTATTTACGTATAATTGTGTTACAACACCAACCTATCTTTTTTTGTTTTAAGAGTGGAGTAAATATTTACAGATGGCAACACAATATTGACATATTAAACGAAATTATTTTCCACTTCAGTTCATTCGTTCAGTAGTTCAGTCCATGGACTTACCATACCATCAATAGTAAGTCCACGGTTCAGTTGCAAGCAGTGACATTTTTGTATTGTTTGTTTACTAGAGGTTCATGCTGAAGCTTGCATTTTATTGTTTTTAACGACATGTTGCATTGCTCTATTTTATCGTGTAAAAATAATGATCGAAATGCGGCGAGTACGGGAAACACCTTTCACAAGTATGTAAAGACTTACAATTATTATTTTTTAGTATCGTCTAGTTAGTGTTTTTAACGAAGTGTAAACCTAACAGACTGTTAAATTAAAAAAATTATGGATTGGATGGAAAATGTAAGTCTATATTATTTTATTGGCGGGTGTGCAGGCAGCCTAATCTACTTAGTGATGTGGCAGGATTATTCGATGTTTCGATGTACTTCTTTTATTTTTATTTATAATATAATTTTTCCAAATTCTTAAAGTGATTTACAAAAATAAACTGTGGTATTCAAATAATATTGGCTTAATAATTATGCTATTTGCGTATAACTTTGGCGGTGAAGGATAAGAAAGCCGCCAATGTTGGCAAGCGAAGATGGTGAGAAGGGAGAAAAGGGTAATTACCCACCTGGCCGGGTGTTGTGACCAGGGGACCAAGGGCCCGACAGTTGATCGTCGGAAGTTGTATATATGCCGTGGAAGTTGGCACATTTCTCTAGCGCGATGTAGGATTGTTAGCGCCATCTATGTGCGGATGCTTGCCAACCTTGTGTTCGTGTACTCGTAATGTGAGTATCGTTGAGTTTCCCTAGTGGAGCGATAGATGTCGCTACAGTACTCCCCCCGGAGACTGGAGGTCGATACCGAAGCGAGAAACGCTGAAGCTGACGTATGAAGCGTAATCAGTCTGGCGATGCGGTGAGCAATGGCGTAGCTCTAGCGTGAGGTTGCGCTGTGAGCTGTGCCGAAGCGATGCTGTTCCCAAGTCTGCAGTGAGTCGAGACTGGGTGGGGACAGTGAGATGCCGCAGGTGAACGACCAGGAAGCACGCGTTGTGCCGACTATGGTCAAGGCTGTGACTGCTGTGTGCGGGAGTCAGGTAGGGAAGACGTAAGGATCACGTCGGGGTCACCACTTTGGCGAACATGCCTTTTTTAATAGAATAGTGTTCTATATGAAATACCTACATACCCATCTATCAGAATATTTCCCGTGAGTAAGTTGAATGTTCCCCGAATCGACGGAGCCCCTATTCGTGGGGCTCCTCTACGCTTTGTCACATCCACTAAACTAACCTAACCGAATTCAAACCTAATAAACTTCATTTTTTTTAAAGTGAAGGGATTTTTTTCAAAATTCGACGTGTTACGATAAAGTAATCATTCGCTAAAAAAATCTATTTTAGATGAAACATTTTCGACGAAGAAATATGCACCCGAAACGAACATAGCAGCATGTCTTGGGGCAGTTAACATTGGCCTGTAATATCGGTATGCCGCGATTACAATCGACGTGACGCATCTTGCTTTTGTACCCGTTTGTGTGCATGACACTTTTCAAATTAATATGATAAATTAATATGAAAAATATATGTCGTCGCGTGAAGGAAAGGGGTGTATCAGGATCATTGTCATCAGGGTAATGATATCATTATTAGATCGTATTCGTCCAGATAAATTAAAGAAAAGGTTCACATTTACTCCACTGTATTTATTCCATTTCATTTTTGCACATCACTTATAATTTCACTAGAATTCAGAGCGGTATTACAAATGTAGGCAGTTGAGGTAATTTACTTTCTTATTTCAAAGGTGATTTTAAAATTACTTTATTTTTAAACGTAAATAACACTTTCTATAAACGAACTTCAAACGTAAACAAACGAAATGTAGAGACAGTTTCAAGACGCGTCACTCCTCGGCGGCGGTCGCGCCAAGAATGGCCGCCACTCGGCCCGAGTCGTGCCGTCGAGACTCTGTCAGCACGCCCCACCAGAGGGCGCACTCCCACTTCCGTTTTCATCGTCATGAGTCCGTACTATTGACCACATGATTCCATACTATTGACCGCGATCCGTCATATATATATAATGAATATAAAAAATATAATGTGTGATATAAAAATTGCCGGACGACCAGTAACGCCTATCTTCCATTTCTTTTGCAGATTTCCAACTGAGGAGGACGTTAAAGATCAATGGATCCTCGCCACTGGCCGTGACGATTGGGAACCTTCTGAGTCTGACGCAATATGTTCGCTACACTTCGACGAGAGTGCGTTTAAGCGTAAAGGCAGAACCCAAAAACTGGACGCGGATGCAATTCCAACTAAAGCACTTTCGGATTCTCCCATCTCAGTTGACGAAGATGAGACAGATGCCGAAAATACAGACACAGATACTGAGGTAATCAAAACAATATGTCTACATCATTGAAATTGCTTACAACACACTCGATTATAATTCGACGAGCTAAACGGTTCAGTGCTCAACATGCCACGCAAGAGGCCTCGGGTTTGGCAGATGAGATAATTACAGTGGAGTGACTACATCTGACCTCCGTTATCCTGCTACCAGAGGATCATGACCAGATAAGATCATGGTTACACATTTAGTCGCCTGAATGTGCAGGTTTCATCACGTTGTTTGCCCTCGCCATAAGAGCATTGGTCACCATTCAACTAATGTACATGATTCAGAAAAGAGGTGATTTTTGCATGGCTGGTACCTCTCGCTAACGTGTCGTATACCTTAACTACTCGCTCAAGGTCGTTCCGACGATCACTGATTGCATAATATACACTAATATTTTTACTAGAGGTAGTCTATACGCGAAAAATACAAAAAATCAATTGTAAACACTAATTTGCTATGCTATAAATGTTATTATTATTAATTATTTTATGCTTAATTGACATACATGTTAAATAAAAAAAAATAAAAAAATATGTTCCTCTATGTTTTTACTGTTTAACTAACTTTCCGTCTTTTATATCACTTCACCAGACAGGAGGCCATTTGTCTCTCTCATGTGTCCTTGGAAATGAGATTCGTCCTGTCAAGCGCGCACCAGACTGTCAGAGCTGCGCGTTGATTGTAGTTTTTTCCCGCGCCTATTGGGGTTTGAGGGAAACTATTTTTTGAACAAACTTAGTGTAATTCGGTTGGCTATACTTATGCAATTGCCGTTTCATATGGCTAATTAATTGTTCTATACCGTGCCGTTCTTTCTTAGAAATTATTTACCAAAATTGATTATCCAACAACTATCAACCTCACTGCCGCAACCTAGTCATAGAACCTATTAATTATGTATTAACTATATTTTATTTTAACTGGTTTTGAAAAGATAACTGGTTTTGAAAAGATTGATGTATTTGCCTTCTTAATCTTTCATAATCTGTTCTTTTTTTTCAGACGAATACTGACGATGACGATTCAAAAGAGCCATCAAATTCGAACGCATACGCTGGATTGCCAAGCTCGAAACTTATACAAATTATAGAAAAATTAAAAACAAGAAACCTAAAAATAACTAAAAACGTGAAACGTCTTACTCTCAAAGGTAAACGAGCTGAACTGAAAATAAGTCTTCAAAATAAAATTATAAACGATTTAATGGAAATTTATAGTTTGAAACGTGGTGATATTAATATTTTAAAGACAGAAATACTTAAAAGAGGCGAGTGATTTAAATATTATTATTATTACATTTCTTAATTGTAAATAACATGAAGGAGTAACTGTAACCATGCAAATATTTGTACTCATTACAAAATAGAAATTAAACATTGTGTTGTAATGATGTAGTTCAGTCTAAAAGACTTGGCTTGGAAGCATAAAGCGTCGGAACAAATTGAAAGAGGAATGTATTGCTCATAGAATAAGGTCCATTATTGCGTCACTTGTATATGTAACGAGTCGATCCACTTCCAAAAAGGCTTGGTACAAAAATGGACCTTATTATTTATTTATTTATTTTCGGATGACTTACATTGCAATTGATAGTTTATACAGTTAACAGGAAGCCAATTACAAGTCTCCATCTGTAGATAACAAAATTATGTGTAATGCGGAAAGCATCATGTGAGCAACACATTCCATTTAAATCTTGCGTGCTTTTGCTTTTGCTTCTGAATTCAGTCGACTGAAGTTAGCAAATTATATTAAGCCTTTAAGATAACGACCTAAAGAAACTCATCCTGAAGGTGGCCTGAAGACAAATCTTAATAAATCCTAGTGTACGTATTATATTGTGGTTTACTTTAAAATCTATAATAAAAGACATGCACTTCAAACTTTCGCTTTATTTTCTTTTGTACAAACACACCAATCAATCCTCCAAAGTTTACAGCGTGCAGCAGTCGGCCTAATAATACCCTGGGACAAGCTGGAAAACTGCCGTGAGTAGTTGTATATGAAGCTACATGAGCATGAATCACGATGGGTATTATTGACTGCGTTTGAATTTAAACCTCAAAATTCAATTCAAAATTCAAACGAACCTACACCTATCTCAAGCGAAGCAAAGGCCATATTCGTATCTGCAGTTACTTTGAAAAAGTATTTGACAATCGAAGTGGCTATAGATTTGAATAACCGAGTGATCATCACCACGATACGCAATGCCAATTATTGAACTATCGATACAAAAACACCTGTCAAAATAATTTACCGTGTAAATGAATTAAATGACGTCTTCGCAGTTGAACACCGGAAAGTATGTATTTATGTATGTATGTATGTCAACTCTTTATTGCGTATAACTACATAAAGAACAATAACAAAAGAAAATAAATATACATTGCAAAGGCGGGCTTATCCCACAATGGAATTTCTTCCAGCCAACCTTACCTTGGATAGTCCGAAATGAGCTATTTAACGAGCTGTGGTAGCAATAACGAGTATTGTGCAAATTTAAAGTTAACTATAATGTTGAATACTATATACCACATAAATATACTTTACCATAAACTATAATACTATACACCTATATATACTATACAACTGTATATACCTAACATACTATAAATATATGATAGTTAAAATAAAATAAAGCTCTATTGAATACTAAGGAAGTGCTTCTTCAAACGTTCCTTGAAGGAGCATGATGTCCGAGAATTCTGTATGTCTTCCGGTAGTGCGTTCCACAGGCGCGCAGCAAACACCCGGATAAATTAAATACCATTTGGTATTTAATTTTATTTATTATCGATACAAAATTATATGTCTTTGACATCTACAGTGTACAATTGTTGTCAGTGTAACTGTCATCTCAGTTGAACACTGGATATAGCGAATGGCAAATTAGGGTTTAGTGGACATCAAATGTCAAATTAAGTTGGACACTTAGTTAGCCAATAGCCCCGCTGAAATAGAATTTGGATGCCTAGAATCATACTTGCATGCAACCTACGCAACGCTGTCAGATGCTGGCACGCGCTTGCGTCCTGAAGAGAATTTACAGTGTCACAAATTTTTCAGACCCGCTGACGTGCGGCGCTGTTTTTGGCATTGACGTGTCAGTTCAAATACATTTCAAAATTAAGTGATACCATTTTTTCACAATTCCAGTTTTGGTCCCTGGGTCAGATAAGTTTGTGGCACTGTAATAAACTAAACAGATATACCATCTGCATTATTTTAGTAGAACCATAACGTGCGTTGCGTAGGACAAGACTGTGAACGCCATTCCCACGTAGCATCGCATACGTTGCGTACGTGGGACAAATGTGTGAAACTGGGCCCTTCGTATTCTAAAATTTCGATATCGTTCGCATTCATTCGTTTGTACACATCACTAATGCATTGCATCCCATGTTAGCATAGAGCGCTATCTCACTTTTTATTTTCACTGGAATCTTCTAGGCAGCGAAATAAACGGAAAATGACGAATGACGTCAACTTTCTTGTTCCGTTCATTCATTGAATTCTCCAATCAAATCAATCATAAATCGTCACTTCGTCAGTCGTCAAAATGGTGTTAATCATGCCGTTTGTGTCGGTTGCGGTTTCGATACTTTACACGCCGTTTCTTCTGCTTATTGTCTGTGTTATTTTCCTTGCATCTATCGGGAAGTCTCTGGGAGTTCGCAGACTCTACGTGAACATCCTCCTCAAGCTTTTCGAAGTAAGTGCGTTTAACTTTTGTGTACACGAAAAAATACTTACCTAATTTTTTTCGGTATATCATCAGACCCACCTCCGTCTTGGTCATTAAACTGCGTTGCATCAATAACAAGGAGTCATAGCCCAAAACAAATTGTACTAAAATAAATTAAAAACTATAATTATAGGTTTGTTTTGATGAGGTCAACGAACAAGGTTATGTTGCGCATTAGGTTCTCTAATTTCCATATATTTTTCATGAGTCATTTGGATGTGAACTTATGGCATGATAAGGAACCTAATGAAGATCTTGGATCGTACGTAAAAAAAAACAATCAGAAACTTTCGACATGACGTCCATTTTCGTATTCTATCTAAACATGTTAGACTTGTTGAGTATTGAATAGTAAACAGAATGTTATTTTGCATTCTGATCAGATTATTTGTACAATTTATCAGGTGGTAGGACTCTGTCGAGCCTGAGTGGTCCGTCTGAGTGAGTACCACCACCCTATTTCTGCCACTAAGCAACAACACTTGCTTTGTTGTGATCTGGTTCGAAGGATAAGGTAGCCAGTAGAAGTTTTAAAATAAAATTACCTGACCTATCAACTGCCAATAAATTGTGTTATCATTAACCTTGGCATAATCAAAATGTTGGCGAAATAATTGTCAAATGATAGTGAAAGCCATAATTTGAAAAGAAAAAGGTAGCCAGCGCAATAACAGGCATGAGGCATTTCATCGTATTTCTCACAGTGACATCGCCTGTGGTCCTGCCTTTTTTTTGCCTGCAACCTGAATGCATGAATTGTAGATGTTATGGGTGACAGTTTACCATTTACCATCAGATGGTCTGCCTGATTATTTGGCACTGTGTAGAATAAGAAAGTTTAAATATCAATTCTCAAATCGCTTACCTATAATTTTATCACTAGTGCACCGCCCTTGCTTCACACAAGTAGTAATTTTAACAAGTTATACACCAAAATAGATGCAGATTTTTAGATTTCTTGAATTTGTCATTTTACAGTATTTAGGTACTTAAATTTAAATATTGTATTATACTTTTAACTATAGAAGTGATTGTCAGTGAATAAAATGTAGCACAAACACTTTCCTAATGGAAAGTGTTGAATTCATACAAGTTATTAATCAATAATAATAATAGTAAGATTACGTGGGATATAGACACATCATCACAGCCCATAACAGTCCACTGCAGGACTTCGGGCCTCTCCCACGAAAGGGGAGGTCATTGCCATAATCTCCACGCTTGGCAGGCGGGTTGGAGATCGCAGTGCAGTTCATGTAAATCTACCCAGAAAGATGCTGCTGCCCACCTTTCGTATTTGTCCCTTAGTCGGCTGTTACGATACCCACTATTCGCTATTAGGTATTCGGTGGTGCTATTCTTTGAGGTGGCGGCACCACACACCACGGATATAGACCCATCAGCAACAAAATAAACCTTCCTCATAAATCACTCCGTTGATTGATGAAATCCACCTGAAAATCTGTTCAGTAGTTTTTTAATTTTGTTGCAAACAGACAGACAGACTTACAGATGCAGTGTGGGACTTTGATTCATAATATGTAGTAATGTGTTTGTTCTTTATACACATATCAGTTATTTATTATTGTTATAGTTCAAATGAAATCAATTTTAAAGTTGCCAAAGCCTCAAATTCTTATGCTGTTAATGGACTGCATTTTATTGAACTTATTATAAAGGTACCTATATTATATAGGTATTGAGTTGAACAGTTTCAGGAGCCGATTGGCACCATTTGATGGTATGTTGTTATTAAATTGGTTTCTTGTACAGCTGTCTCAGCTGGTGTAGTGAGTGGATTATTCAAGCATTTTAAAACTACTTCTTATCGAGTCGATGGACTAATCTCTTGATTTACACTTTATTCGGCGATGCATACAGCGTTCGAACTGGCCTCGAACAAGCCCTCCATTTTACAAGTTTTAGGGAATGCCGAGCATGAAACGAGGTGGTCCATGGTTTGCGGAGATATGCCACAGTCGCACTGAGAACTGTCATTTGTATATCCCCACCTAAAGATATTCATCTCTCTTAACATCAATCCACCTGGGTTCGCAGCCTATTTAGCGCCTTCCAGGTGAATCGAGCATTTTATAATAAATAAATAAAGTGCCATCTAGCCCCAAAGTAAGCAAAGCTTGTGTTATGGGTGCTAGATAACTGATAAACAATGTATATACTTTTAAATATAATAAATACATACTTATTATACATATAACACCCAGACCCATAACAGAAATTAAAATTCATCATTTCAATTTCTACCCTACTGGGAATCAAACCTGGCCCTGCGTGGCAGACCACTGAGTGGTCGACCAACTGAACCACTCAGGTTGTCAAAGCCAGTCGTCAGAGTTTATAGGTTTTGTGGTTATTAACATGTTCACCACACATATTATCCCAATGATTCTCTCTCTTGAACTCGTAACTGATTCATATCAAAGTTTATTCTGTACCGTAGACCTTGGTGCTGATAATAAGGTGTATGAAATTTCTAATGCTAGCAAACAGATTTGATAACACAGCAAAATATAATTAATAGTATATAGATTAAAACAGTCACTAACACCCAGTTTTCTTTTATTTGTTGATCTATAAATATTGTCATAGATATTATTAAAATGTCTAGGAAAATCTATGGTTCTCCACTATTAGGATTTAAGGAGAAACCAAATTTTCCATATGGATGCCGGTTTTCTACTTCCGTCAAATAGTAGATACCTTTTCCGTTGGCAGGATCATTTGACAGATACTTTCCACCCAGAGATTTGACAAGTCTAAATTTTTTTTATACGACTAAAATGGCAAATAAAAGTATGGTCCGCTACAGTGTCAAACAAGCTTACCTGATGGTAAGCAGTCACCGCATTTTATCGACGTTTGCAATACCAGGGGCATCGCCCACGCGTTGCCGACCCCATAATAACCTTTTCACCCCTTTCTTGAAGAACTCCATGTTGTACTGTCCAAGGAATACCTCTCCGGGGAGCTCATTCCTCAACCTTAGTGTGTATAGGAGAATGTTTCTTTGGAACCGCACGTTCGTGAGGATAAACTCCCTGTCAGTGGCGAGCGGTGCAATGATAGAATGTTGCTGTAGGCATCATGTCAAACAGTTCCTCAGAACAAACACCGTTGTACAAGCGATAGAACAGTTTTTTTTAATATTAGACTAGTCTGGCATTTGACCACCAACTCACCTAGTGTTAAGTGACGATGCGGCCGAAGATGGAGCATGCCTGTCTAGGAACAGCCTATTCACTCTAGTCTTGAAGGCGTCCAGATTATGATCAGGGAACACACTAGCAGGCAACGTATTCCATTCCTTAGCCGTGCGCAGTACAAAGGTTGAGACTTGAGTAAAAGCGGTTCGTGCGGATAGCTGGAAGATCCAAGGATGAAGCGTTCGCCCAGATCGCCAAGAATTAAGATGAATGATGGGGTGTCCGGTAGAGTAGAATAGCCCCAACCCCTTCCATCGTGGGTGTCGTACAAGGCGACTAATGTTTTCGAGGCATAAGATCTAGTCTCCGTAGGCTGGAAAATGGGCAGAAGCGTTTTCCATTGTTATATATAAAACACTGCGATCTCCAACTCGCCTGCCAAGCGTGGAGATTATGGGAAGAGCCTCCCCTTCCGTGGGGGAAGTCCTAAGTCCTGCAGTGGACTGTTATGGGCTGTGATGATGAATGTTCATAGGCCGATTGATCGGCTAGTGTCCGTGCATCACCCGACCCCGGTTGCCTTGACCGTGAGTTGACTTCAATGATAAAGGCTACAGTTATCAAAGGCTACAGTTATCGGTGGTGTCGCGAGTCACGGGTCTGACACGTGCTCTAGACAGCACATGTGCTTATCAATACTGAACGGCCTATTTACCGTCCTAGTTGGAAGTGGCACTAGTCTAATAGAGCAGCGTGCTTGCTCGATAAACAGTTTGACGCTGGCAGAGTCGGGGAGTTGGTTGGGTGACTGTTTCGCACATTGATTCACCAAACATAGGAAACTCCGATGCTCAAATACATAGGAATTACTTAACACGTTTCACCAACCGCTAGGATATAACTATTACCGTTAGATAATGCTTAAAATTAGGACGTCGGCCGGGAATCCTCGGACCTCTGCGCGGCAGACCGGCATGTTAATCAGCTGCACCACTCAGGTCGTCGAAAATCAGTATCACAGAGTGAAGTGAGTGTCACAGATTAGCTTCTTATCAGGTGAGATGGAGGTCAAATGCCAGCCTATAGTCCATAAAAATGTTTTCTAGAAAAACATTAATCTTTTTTTTGTTATAATGCACTTACTTATCTCTTTTGATAACTGGTCACTCTTTCTATCAGATGGTGCAGGAAAATTTATTTTTGATCTCGGAACGGACGTTTCAAAAACTAGCAGCAAAACCGCTTTTTGCTGCGAGCATGTGTAAAAGTTGCATGTTAGCCGAGTGGTGCCCGGCAGAGTAGAATACCACCAACCCCTTACACTCGTGGGTGTCGTACAAGGCGACTAATGTTTTCGAGGCAAAAGATCTAAGAGTCTCCGTAGACTGGAAAATGGGCAGCAGCGTTTTCCATTGTTATATTTACAACACTGCGATCTCCAACCCGCCTGCCTAGCGTGGAGATTATGGCAATAACCTTCCCTTTCGTGGGAGAGGCCTTAAGTCCTGCAGTGGACTGATATGGGCTGTGATGATGATGTGTAGAAGTAATTTCTTAACACTTTCGCTGCGGCCGACGCAACTGTTGCGTCCGAAATTGGCGATGCGTGTGCGCATACGCACCTGGCCGCTCCATTTAATACGTGCGGTACGATAGTGAGCACTGCTGTAGCATCTCTGGTATATGTGCTTAATTATAATTGGCTTTTCATTATTTTGACATTGTTAATTTTATTTTAGATATTGTTATTAGTTTATGGTTAAGTTTGATATTTAATCGATTTTTCAATATTAATTGACATTATATTTTTATTGACACTATCTACTGTTGACATCTTAAATTATTAATAACATTGAATAGGTAAAAAAAATCAAATTTATAATGATGTTTTTATATTTCTTAAAAAAAATAATTTTAAAATTTTCGTATTTAATTTGATTAATAACGTTATTTAAATTTTTAAATTCATTAATGTTTCTAAAAGTTGTATGCCGATGGCAGGTCGCAGGGGCTCCATCCTACATTTTATTTTTATTTATTTATTTCCATACATAAACTGTACCTAACAACTGTATAACCTGTGACCACAAATGAATAAATGATTATGAGTTAGCAAGGAAAGTGTTAGGCTAGTGTCCCCCGAGCGCGCTCCAGCCCGCTCCATAAAAACGTAGTTTGATCATATTTTCAAAATTACGCTATCAAAGCCAATGAAATTTTGTAGACTTGATCCAGAAACCAATATCTATGCATGTAGTTTGTCAGCATTTCGTTAAAATATGGCGTTTCAAAGTTGCAAGGGATTTTAAATTACGGAAATCTTAAAGCTTGCGTAACTTTGAAACTAGTTGAAATATCTACTTGCAAACCAGTTTGCAAGCTAAGTTGACTCGCTACTGTCCTTTGCACCACTGTACTTACTCTACTTACCAACTTCGTTATACGTTTGACCAATGTAAATAATCATATACTCATCTTGGCGTATGATCTGTTTATTCTGACTTGTCCTATTTGGTTCAGCAAATTATGTATTTAAATGGATAATGTGCAGCAGTATTCGTTGAAATTCACATTCTATGCATTTCTTGTATAATTCATGACATTTATACACAATATACGTAGCGTGATTGATACGGCAAGTCGTGATTTTGGGCATTGTTTGTTCACCAAATAAGACAAGTCAGAATAAACAGATCATAAATGTCCCGGATCCGCCTTCACTACGATCCAGGATTCGGCAGGTCATATAATTACAGTAGACCGACTGCCATCTGAACTCCGTGACCCTGCTACCAGGGGAACCTGACCAGATCGGATCATTGACCATGTTTACACATTCAGCGGCCAAAATGTGCAGGTCTCATCCGATGTTTTCCCTCACCGTAAGAGCATCGGTTAGCATTCAACTACATGGCCGCAGCGGGGTTCGAACCCGGTGCCTCTTGCTTACGAGTCGGATACCTTAATCACTAGACCACCGACGCTCCTTACACATACACTTGATAATGTAAATCGGACATTAGACTACTCCGCCAGTTCGTGGTTTAAAGTCAGCACTCGCAGTAAAAAATGAACTTCGCTCTCGTGTTGTACAAATAACTAGTCTAAGATGACGCGCCCCACTACTTAGTTAGTTGATTTCGATGTGTGAGTGCAAATATTGATAACGACACTTCATCTGTGTGGGAGCCAATGAACGACGCGTGCTCCTACGTTTGAATCTCACCGGCAACTGAATGACCAATTACAACGGCATTTGTATATGTATTGCGTCCATATTTTAAACTTGCTTGTGTGCGGTAATGCGATAGTGGGGCGCGGCATTTTAGATTAGACGAGCTCTACAATACGAGCTGAGCAGGGTTTTAAGTCCGCTAATTTACTAATGGCTCGATTCAAGTGTAATTCAATTGGTAGTTTGACACGTGTTAACCGCCAACGAAATAAGATGGGTGTTATATGAGTTTTGTGTATCTGTCTGCGGGTTCGTAGCGCCCGAACGGATGGACCGATTTGGATGCGGTTTTCTCTATTTTAATTGGTTTAATCGGTTCTGCAGTTAAGTAAATCTTTGTAGTACACTTGGTCGAGCCTAGAGATCGTTTCGATTGTCGAAAATTGTCGGCGGCGGCGCGCTGTAGGCCTAGCACAAGATGCTCTCGCGCGCGATAAGCGAGAAAAAGCGCGACATAGGTATTGCTATCTCTTTCGTCTTAGTATTGAGAGAAAGAGACAAACGCTCTCTCGCGGCGCGGGCTTTGTCGCGGACACCCTTGTGCTAGGGCCACTGGTTAACGTAGGGACCCGGCGCGGCGTCGCCGGCGTGGGATCGTTCTTTTATTTCCGATTATGTGGTTCGAAAAACAATTCTTGCAATCAAATTTGACGACCTGAGTGGTTCAATGGTCAACATGCCAGTCTGCCACGCAAGAGGTCCCTGGTTCGATTCCCGGCCGGGCAGAAATTGAAATGATGAATTTTAATTTCTGTTACGGGTCTGGGTGTTCTATGTATAATAAGTATGTATTTAAAAGTATTTAAGTAGTATATCAGTTATCTAGCAACCATAGCACAAGCTTTGCTTAGTTTGGGGCTAGATGGCGCTGTGTGAATTTGTCCACGATAATTTATTTATTTATTTAAATAAGTACTTTAATCAAACTAAGCAATATTTATAAGGTATTGTGAACTGTCTCTCGCGCGAATTTTAATACATTTTTGAAGTCGGCGCGAATTTGTCGGTGAGGTAACTCGGCGGCACGCCGGCGTGGCGCGGACCTCTAGTCGGGCCCGACTTTTTCTGTCGACTAGGTTAATGCTAATGCCTCGATTAATTGTAATGAGGAGTTTTCCAGTAGGTATTGTCAATTGATTTCAAAAAGCATCAATAGATGGCGCTCCTACAATTTTGATAATTTTTTACCAAAAGGTTCAACTAAATGTATTTTAATAGAAACCTTTCATAGTTGTATTGCGTCCATTCTTGATCCTAGTGTCCATGAAACGAATTAACTTAGTCAAATTGATGTTTGTTTTGTTTGTAATATTTATGACAACCTCTAAAATTGTTGAAAACTATTGATAAATACAATATTATCCAATACAACGTACCCAGTATTCATATCCTGTTTGCTGAGAACCTTTTTCAAGCGATTATCAATTACCAAAATTGTCGGGGCGCCATCTAGTGAGTGGTTAGGAATGCTTTAGATACCTATTGGAAAACTGCTCATTGGATCGCTGCATTCAGCTCAGTGGCAGTTTGACTCATTCTTAGTATTCGGCTCCAATTACAATTCAATTGCGATCCAATTACAATTCAATCGATGACTTAGTAAAGCGGACTCGAGGCCCAAAGCCCCACAGACAGCTGTGATTATCGCTCGTAATTTACGTTTCGTTTGTGTACGCAATAAGGAGGATCGTAAATGCATCGTCACAGTGAGGAACGATTAAGCTGATTTAAGTAATCCACTGATAATTTAATCGGCCGTGTGGTGTCCGGCAGAGTAGAATAGCACCAACCCCTTACACTCGTGGGTGACGTACAAGGCGACTAATGTTATCGAGACAAAAGATCTAGAGTCTCCGTAGGCTAGAAATTGGGCAGCAGCGTTTTTTATTGTTATACTTATGACACTGCGATCTCCAACCCGCCTGCCAAGCGTGGAGATTAGGAAATAAACTCCCCTTTCGTGGGAGAGTTTTTAGTCCTGCAGTGGACTGTTATGGGCTGTGATGATGATGATGATATAAAAATAACCCAGCTGTTTGAAAAGACCTGTAAATTTATTTTTTTTCAATTTTGTGTGCAGTAAATCTAATAGGTATATAAAATTCTCGTGTCACAGTTTTCGTTGCCATACTCCGCCGAAACGGCTGGACCGATTTTGATGAAATTTTTTGTGCTTATCCGGTATCTATGAGAATCGGCCAACATCTATTTTTCATCCCCCTAAATGTTAGGGGGGGGGGAGCAAAACAACGTTTGCCGGGTCGGCTAGTTGTGTATAAAAATGATATTATTAAGCCAATTTTTTATAGCTCTTAAAGTGGCAAACAAGCTTACGGCCTGATGGTAAGCAGTAGATATGAAACGGATAGTTGTTTGGCCGGATACCGGATACCGGATATCCGGCCGCACCATAAGCCGGATAGCCGGATATCCGGTGGCCGGATATAGTCTCTGAACAAGTCTGTGCAAGCTATGAGCGTGAGTGGGAAATTAGACAACTTCATGTGTTTACGTGATTTTCATTCAATACAATAAATTTGAACTTTATTTTTAACAATTCATCCGACATCGGGCAATACCCTCGATTCGAAATACGGGTAATTAGCCCCAGCATCGTGGACCAGAGTGTAGTGAAAGATTATCTTAAGCTCGCATAAGAATACAAACGAAACAACATGCTACCTCTTAATATAGGAGCAATTCGTATTGTGACCCAATTCATAACAATTTATCTTTATTTAGATTAAATCTGCAAAAATTTTTTTTTGCTACTAAATGAACAACGGGTAGGTACCTAATCAACAGTGCTTTGATAAAGGAATATTGATAATTTTTGGGATTACTTTTTTCCTATGAATAAAATAACTTTTATATACTTTTCATACATTTTTTGCTATCCGGTATCCGGCCGGTTATTAACGCACTATCCGGTATCCGGCCGGACAGTAAATTAACGCCGGATAGTTTCATCTCTAGTAAGCAGTCACCGCAGCCTATGGCCGTTTGCAATACCAGGGGCATCACCCACGCGTTGCCGACCCCGCAAAAACCTTTTCGCCCCTTGAAGAACTCCATTTTGTACTCTCCAGGTAGTTCATTCCACAACCTTAGTGTGCGTGGGAGAAAGTTCCTTTGGAACCGCACTGTTCCAAACAAATTAATCGTCATAAAATACTTTTTTAAATATTATAGATTGGCGTGATAAAAGTTAATCCTTATATGACTGTTTTCGAGAATGCAATGAGGAGTTTTCCAGTAGGTATTGTCAATTGGTTTCAAAAAGCATCAATAGATGGCGCTAATACAATTTTGGTAATTTTTTACCAAAAGGTTCAACGAAATGTATTTTAATACAAACCTTTCATATTATCTGTGATTTGTATTGCGTCCATTCTTGATCCTAGTGTCCATGAAACAAATTGACTCAGTCAAATTGATGTTTGTTTGGTTTGCAATAATTTATTACAACCTCTAAAATGGTTAAAAACTATTGATAAATACAATATTATCCAATACAACGTACCCAGTGTTTATATCCTCTTTGCTAAGAACCTATTTCAAGCGATTATCAATTACCAAAATTGTCGGGGCGCCATCTAGGGAGGTGTTAGGAATGCTTTAGATACCTATTGGAAAACTGCTCATTGGAATTTAAGCTATGAGTGTAGGTAAAACAGTCCTAAGCATTTAGGAGTCACAAAATCGGTGCCATTTTTAGAGTGACTTAGCGAGTTAAGTTTTTACATGATGTTGGTGTTTGTGCAATGCTTTTCCTTGTTATGAATATTTTAAATCATGTTATTCGTTGTCAAAAGTTTATTCTTTATTGCAATCGGGAAATAGACTATTAAACACGGAAGTGTACTCATCCGGGCGGATTTCTCGAGCCGGATAGAGTCCGCAAATAAATAAATAAATAAATAATCGTGGACAAATTCACACAGCGCCATCTAGCCCCAAAGTAAGCAAAGCTTGTGTAATGGGTGCTAGATAACTGATAAACTACTTAAATACTTTTTTTTTAAATATATACTTATTATACATAGTACACCCAGACACTTAACAGAAATTAAAATTCATCATTTCAATTTCTGCCCGGCCGGGAATCGAACCCGGGACCTCCTGCGTGGCAGACCATTATGTTGACCACTGAACCACTCAGGTCGTCAAAGACACGACGCTAGAACAGGCAAAGGTGTGACATGGCAGTGCCTTGGAAATCCTGTTCTAATACCTCGGATACAAGATTACGCGCTGGTAATTAGAACTAACGTTGTGATATTTTTTAGAAATGAAGAATGCGTCTACGTCAAATTTCTTTGTGAGAACCATCAAAATTGGCCTACGCGTTTGGTCACTAGAGTGCCAAAAAGAAACAAACTTACATACATACATAGGTTGATAAACACATTACCTTACTTTGCGTCGCGCAGTCGGATAAAAAATAGACATAACTACCGTAACGCTGTTGCCAACAATTCTCTGATTTCAATGATTGAAATTGTTACGTTTGCGATTCCGTATCATCGACTTCATGGGCTAACAAAGTTCCATTGCAATAAAATGAAACTTTCAAATCGATCATACGTTATCGCAAAAGTATCTTAACAATTTCAATAATTGAAATCAGAGAATTGTTGGCAACAGAGTTACGTAATTCGCCTACAGAGGAGAAAAGCCGCGACATAGATACTGCTATCTCTTTCATTTTAGTATTGAGAGAAGGAAACAAACGCTATCTCGCACCGCGAGCTGTGTCGCGGACGCGTTTGTGATAGCCGTGCACAAAGGTGTGACATGACAGCGCCTAGGAAATCCTGTTCTAATACCTCGGATACAAGATTACACGCTGGTCATTACTGGCTGGTAGATATCGACTGATAATACGCCCTTATCGCACCCACAGTGATCGCATAATGAAGAAATATTTATTAGGACATTTGTCGGTGGTTTTACAATATTTTGTTTTAACGCTTTTAGGTATGGAGATAAGTCTGGTCGTGTGGCGTCGGAGTAGAATAGCACCCGACACTCGTGGGTGTCGTACGAGGCGACTGATGTTTTCGAGGCAAGGGATCTAGGGTGTCCGTAGGCTGGAAAATGGGCAGCAGCGTTTTCCATTGTTATATTTTTGTCACTGCGATCTCCAACCCGCCTGCCGAGCGTGGAGATTATGGCAATGGCCTCCATTAATGATGAATGAGAGGCCCTAAGTCCTGCAGTGGACTGTTATGAGATGGCCGGGTAATAATGTAGCATTCGATTAGTGGAAGCATTTTCAGAAGCTTTTGTGTTTATACAAACAAAAATGAAAATTTGGTCTCTTTAAAACATTAGTATAGAAGTATAGATA
Source organism: Blastobasis lacticolella (assembly GCA_905147135.1). NCBI lineage: Eukaryota > Metazoa > Arthropoda > Insecta > Lepidoptera > Blastobasidae > Blastobasis > Blastobasis lacticolella. The sequence continues at coordinate 10,438,447 of LR990066.1, forward strand.
ACAAGTTGACTTCGTTCGCGTAGCGTCATACCCCTACCCTACCTCTAACCCATCTCTACACCTACCCTACCCGCTCATTTTTCTTCACAATCCTAATCCTGACTTGTACAAACACAACAAGAATGTGTTAAAAAGGTGCAGCCATTCTGAAATTATGCGCGAACATGCATCTTATTGATACAAAGCGTTATATTATTGCAATTTTCCTGGTGATCTCTAACTATTTGAAGATAAAACATAGCCTATGTTACTCGCTAATAATGAAGCTCTTTATATATGAAAGAATTTCTAAAATCGGTCCGTTAGTTTTTGAGTTTATTCATTGCAAACATACATACATCCTGTGTCCCACAGGTGGGGAAGGCAGAGACTATGGACCGCCACTTTGCTCTGTCCTGACACAACTCCCTAGCCTCGCATATATCCACAACTCTTTTCATACATCTCTTATTCTTACCACTTCGGACCCCAGCTTTTTTGAGAACATTACTGATCTGATCAGCGAATGTTTTTCTGGGCCGTCCTCTTAAGGGCCGGTTTTCCAGATTCGCACTATATACCCCTTTCGTCAATCTTCTTTCATCCATTCGCTCTACATGCCCGAACCATCTCAACATCTCTCTTTCTATTTTTGTCACTATATCATCTTTCATGCCGCACCTTTCACGGTTCACTAAATTTTTACTTTACCACTTAATTACACTCCACATACTTTCCTTAAGGACCTCATTTCCACCGCATTTATTCTACTTTCATTCCTCTTCTGCCATACCCAACATTCACTACCGTATGTCATTGCAAACAAAAATATAATTCTTTTCTCTTTTAAATATTACTTTAGATATATAGATAGTGCTATATTCGAATAATAGCATTCGTTATTCATTGCCCAAGTGGCAATCTAATCGATATTTATGTAAATAAGGATTAACAAATACGGATCTTAGCTATCTCTTATCACTTGATAGAACATTGGCATCGCGTCCGCTGTTGGTTTATTCACCTTTCTTTTACTTTATTTAGATTTGGTTTTGTTGGTTACGATCATAGAGCAAATATTTACTAACGTAATAGAGCAGCCATCACAAACAAAAATATTGTACCAACCTGTCACGTGCGGGAGGTGCGGGGGGAGGCTGCTAAGTCATACAATGACCGATGAAATGTTATCATTTTCTTTATTTTTGGCCCTCGAATGGTTCGTACAGTTTTTAATGCACAAGATGGCGTTTTTTTGAATATCCAAGCCACTGTCAGATTGGTCCGCGTCGCGCAATGTCTCAGAACTGACTGCGGCCACTGTTGTCCATGGACCGCAAAGCGTGGTTCAAAGAAAATACTTGCGGTGTCTCCTCTATTACGTTAGTAAATATTTTCTCTATGGTTACGATTATAACATGTATATGGCGAGTATATAATTGTTCTGTGTTACCTAATGGGCAATGGAATGGGCTATGCTCGTCTCGTTGCGCGATCGAATCAGAAATGAGGAGATCCGCAAGCGAGCCAAGGTCGCCGACATAGCCCTAAGGATTGCCAGGCTAAAGTGGCAGTGCGCAGGGCACATGGCTCGAAGGACAGATGGCCCATTGGGCAACAAAGTTCTCGAGTGGCGACCACGTACCGGAAGACGCAGCGTGGGTTGGCTTTCCGCAAGCTGAACTGATGATCTAGTAAAGATCGCAGGTGCCAGCAGGATGCGGAAGGCACAGGACCGGCCTTAGTAGAGACCTCTGGGGGAGGCCTATGCCCAGCAGTGGGCGTGGTGATGATTATATAATTGGTCGCGAACTGTGCGGGTTCCAGAGGAACTCTCTGCCAAGCACACTTAAGTTGTGGAATGAACTACCTGGACAGGTTTTTCCTGGAGAGTACAACATGGAGTTCGTCAAGAAAGGGGTAAAAAAGTTTTTACGGGGTCGGCAACGCGTGGGTGATGCCCCTGGTATTGCAAACGTCCGGCTGCGGTGACTGCTTACCATCAGGCATGCTGTTGCGCGCGCGACTGAATGTGTAACCATGATCCAATCTGGTAATTTTGCCCTGGTAGCAGAGTCGCGTCGCTCTACTGTAATTACCCGATCTGCCAAATCCTGAATCATTGCGAAGGCGGGCCCCAGGCCCTCGTGCGCGAGAGCACAACTGGGACATCATCATAACAGTCCACTGCAGGACTTAGGGCCTCTCCCACGAAAGGGGAGGTTATTGCCATAATCTCCACGCTTGGCAGGCGGGTTGGAGATCGCAGTGTTTAAATATAACAATGGAAAATGCTGCTGCCCATTTTCCAGACTACGGAGACTCTTGATCTTTTGCCTCGAAAACATTAGTCGCCTTGTACGACACCCATGAGCGTAAGGGGTTGGTGCTATTCTATTCTGCCGGACACCACACGGCCTGACATCATTATCGTTTATAGTATAGCAGTGTAGTTACATACACTCTTTACCACAGCTAATTTCATTTACAAGATAAATTGATCTGCTAATAAAATTCTGTTTCGCCACGATACCATGTGCATGACATCATGTTTACTATATTTACCTGTTATCCTACAACCCTGGGCATAATTCCTTACCTTTTATGTCTGTTACTACATATTTCCGCTTAGACGAGTGACAATACATAATATGGTGACGGCTTACGTAGTTGTTGTGTCAAATAGGGTTGCCATATAAGATAGTATCCTACTGTTTTCGGTGTCTGCCTATTATTTTGAAATTTTAATATATTTGGCGGAACTGCTATATTTTATCAGCAAAGTCTCTTATCAGTATCTCTTATCAGTATTACGTAGACCCTCTGTTGGTCACCACGCGAAGGTTCGAAAGAACGTTTCTCGCTCGTACGATACGGATGTGGAATGAGCTCCCAGCCACAGTGTTTTCTTTGGACTATGACATGGGATCGTTCAAGAGGTATATTAGATGTTTCTTCAGAGGCAACGCATTGGTGACTCCCCTGGTGTTGCTGATGTTCATAGGCGGCGGTAACCACTTTTTATAAGGTGGCCCTGTTTGCCTGTTTGTCTGCCGTATAACATTAAAAAATCCAGCTAACTACGAGTACTTTTTGATACTTTTCGTAAAAGTTTGAGTTAATGGTGGTTTATAATTTAGAAATAATACATATTTAATTAAAAATACTATTTTTTTAATTAATTCCTTATCTAGCAATTTTTGTAGCTATTTAATCCGAAAATACTACATTTGGTTTTGGCTTTAAAAAGTTGACAATCCTAGTCTATATAAAAGTCATATTGGCGTTAATGTCCCAGTTGTGCTCTCGCGCACGAGGGCCCGGGGTCCGCCTTGACCATGATCCCGGATTTGGCAGGTCAGAAAATTACAGTGGAGCGACTGCCATGTGACCTCCATGACCCTGGTACCAGGGGAACCTGACCAGATTGGATCATGGTTACACATCCAGTCGTCTGAATGTGCAGGTTTCATCACGATGTTTTCCCTCACCGTAAGAGCATCGGAGAGTATTTATACTACACTATTTCCGCTTACACGAGTGACTGTACATAATACGATGACGACGCTATTGGTGTGCGTCATTGTTGTTTAAATGTGAGACATCAAAGTCGAAGTTTGGTTGGAGTTTGGATCCGCCGATCTGTCGATAACAGCCGGTGTAGGCGCCGGCTCTAACCAGAACCGGGTTAAAGTGTCATCAGTTGGCTAAATACGTCACCCTGTGGCCAACAATTATATTGCAATGAATGAAATTACTTTTGCGATGACGTATGATCGGAGAATCATTCTATCTATCTATCAGTGCTCCATGGGGTGGGGATTTGGGGAACCGAGGCTTTGGCAGTGGAGGGGCATTTGTCTTTTTGCTGCCAGAGCAACGTGATATAGAGGTGGGCAACGCATTGGCGATACTCTCGGTGTTGCTAATGTCTATAAAATTCAAAAAATTCAAAATTTCTTTATTGATTAGGACATTAAATATCTCTTTTAGGGCCGATTGTTCAATCCTCAGATAAAACATATCAGTCTAATAAGTTATAGTGCGACTAAAATAAAATTGTATCATTACTTCATAATTGTAAAGGATCATAGTTCGTTTTATTTGGCAGTGTATTACTTTATTGGACAGATAAACTTTATCTGAGGATTGAACAATCGGCCCTTAATCGTCAAAAAGGAGGGGGTAGGAAAGTAGGAAGGAAACACACAGTGACACGCTGACCGCCCTATGGCCGTAGACGTATCCCTCGCCAACCACAACCGAACCGGGCTCGACAATGCCAGACAGAGCCGGAACGCTATATTATATACTCGTAGGTATGTCTAGTATAATTAAGAAAAACCACCTAAAACTACAGCAAGAGTAAGCCAGTCCACCAAGGCAGCACCCGTTCACGAGTATAACGCAGGGCCCAGCCATCGTCCAATTCAACCATATTTGAGGTAAAAGAGCGACCCGGCCCCCACGCCACCGCCAGACAGACTTTTAAGTGAGCGTGCATCACACATGCTGCATGTGATAGGTAGTTGCTCCCACCCTACTCTATCCTATCCCTACCCTATCGCTACCTTACCCCTACCCTATCCTACCATTGCCTTAACCCTACCCTACCACTACTTTACCCCTACCCTACCACTATCTTACCCCGACCCTACCACTATCTTACCCCTACCCCACCCTATACTACCTTACCGCTATCTTACTCCTACCCTACCCTACCCCTACTCTAACTACTACCCTACCCCTACCCTAGCGCAGACAGGAGACACCATGTGTGGGAGAGGAAGGAAAATTAACGGCAACTATATAGGCAGTGGTGACCACTTTCCAGCAGGTGGCCCGCTTGCCTGTTTGCCTACAGTATGACAAATCGATTGTTGGAAACCGCACCAAAATCCATTGCGTAGTTTAAAAGATCCAAGCAAACACAGACGTAAATGTAAAACGGGGGGATGCGATAAGAGGTATATTAGAGGTCTCCTCAGAGGCGGGCAACGCATTGGTGACTCCCCTGGTGTTGCTGATGTCCATGGGCGGCGGTGACCACGCACCATCAGTAGCCGTATTCACAATGGCTCGGAAATCGGATTCGGATACGGAATCGACAAAGGACTCCGCAAAAGTTCTTAAGAAAATGTGGCTTCAGTTAATTTTGATTAAATTTTCATATGTTATAGAGAGTAGAGTTTCCGTGGAATCTATCGGGATTCTGAATTACAGTTTTCGAATCGATCGACACGAATTCGCCGCTCACGTTCGGAAACGGTTTCGAATCATTGTGAATACGGCTACAGGTGGCCCACTTGCCTGTTTGACTGCCGTATAAAAAAAACTTATGAAAGTCTGAAAAACTCTGTTATACTTATGTATGGAAGAGTCATTTCTATACTTATGTATGATATAGCTTAGGTATCATAACCTTTGTCTCTTTTTTCTTTATTGTACACAAAAAAAACAGAAGGGAACTTAAGTACTTAAGATTTACTACTTGTTATTATCTCCATGAGTTTTTGTCTCTAACATTCATTATTTGAATGGCTTCTTATTTTTCTGGTTTCGTACCATAACAAAAAAAAAATCATTGTCTTGTTTACGTTAATGATCTAGGATTGGGCAGATCGGGTAATTAGGATCACTAATGACCACTTAAAAGTATCTTGAAATCGTATGATTTTTGCCTACCGTAGTGCTACCGTACAAATATATTAATAATAAATATGCTTGGACCATCCACACAGCGTCGTAAAGCCCCAAAGTAAGAAAAGCCCGTGTTATGGGTGCCAGAACACTGATAAACTACTTCATCACCATATCAGCAGAAAGACGCCCATCGCTGGGCATAGGCCTTCCCCAGAGATCTCCACAAAGGCCGGTCCTGTTCCTTCCGCATCCAGCTGGTATATAGCTAGTGTCAAACAAGAAGAGACTTGGTGGGTCACGTGGTTCGACTTGCGCTGCATACGATTACCTGCACGAAATCCCCTCCACTGCCATTTGACAAGTCTCTTCTTTCGTGACGCGGGTTATACCTGCGATCTTTACCAGGTCGTCGGTCCGCCTTGTGGGAGGCCTACCCAAGTTGCGTCTTCCGGTACGTGGTCACACACAACACTCAGACCCGTAACTGAAAAAAAAACTTCAATATCTGCCCTGCCGGGAATCGAACCCGGGCCCTCTGCGTGGCAGAACGGCTGTTAAATTGAACCACTCAGGTCGTTATACGACTAAAAATACATTTAGACATTGCAATACTACAAACTTTGGTACGTTCCAGTCTCCGCTAGTTTTTTTTTCCGCATGGTACCAGTCAAGTGACTAGCTCGGGTCGACGATGCCATTGTATTTATATTGATTGTATATTGACATTCATAAGTGTTGTAAAACCCAAATTGAATATTATTTTTTTTATTTTTTTTTATTAAAGCTTTATGCACAAAAGTACAGTAGCGGACTTAAAGCTAAAATAGCCTTATCTACCAGTCAACCGGGATAATCTAAGCCCAAGAAAGGTAGGCGGTGCAGGAAAAAAAGTTTTTTTTTTTTTTTTTTTTTTTGCACGGAATCCTTACAGTATGAATTCTGCTCGCGGTTTACAGTTTTTCCTAAATGACACCAGGGTCAGTGTCGTGACTTTTTATTTTTAATGGTGGTGGCTGCGAGTGTTTAAAACTGGTTTCTAAATATACACACGCTCCTTAGTTGAAACCGAGAGTGTTGGCGGGCTAGTGGTTAAGGGGTCTGACTCGTACCCGGAGGTGCTGGGTTCGAAACCCTGTGCCGTCATGTACCAAAGACTTTTAGGAAATAGACACTAGTTTTTGCCACCTAGGTGGCAAACAAGCTTACGGCCTGCCTGATGGTAAGCAGTCAACGCAGCCAATGGACGTTTGCAATACCAGGGGCAACGCCCACGCGTTGCCGACCCCGTAAAAACTTTTTAACCCCTTGAAGAACTCCATGTTGGGAGTTTCTATGGCAGTTTAACTTTTGTCACGCGCGACCATTTTAAATGACCTCTTTATTGAATGGGCGCCAGTACTGCGGAAGGGTCAAGCTGTATCAATGGTTCTCCCCAACCGAATTAGATGAAACATGGCTTAGATTTTAAGTTGGACCCCAGACTACCAAACTGTGTGAACCCCATCGAAATCCGTTCAGCTGTTTTTGCGAGATGCGCAATCAGACAGACGGAAAAATCAAAAACATTTTTTTCTGAAATATCTTCTATTAGACTGAGGGTGACATAGATTATCTTACTAGATATCCATGGGCAAAAAAATGGACAGCAGCATTTTCCATTGTTATATTTAAACACTGCGATCTCCAACCCGCCTGCCAAGCGTGGAGATTATGGCAATGACCTCCCCTTTCGTGGGAGAGGCTCCAAGTCCTGCAGTGCTGTGATGATGATGATTTATAACAGTATAGATAGTGTTACTCGAAATGATATGTGACAGTCCCCTCGCATCTTCTGTTCCAGTACGGGAGACAGCACATCGAGGTCGCCAAGAGGGTCCAGCGGAGTGACAGTTCCGAAGATGAAGAGGACGACCCGCCGGTGCCTGATGACAAACCACCTTCGGCCATTATCAAGGAGAATGGGGGGCTTAATGGTAATCATCTTTGTTTATATATTGACGTTTGGTCACGTCCTGCGCAGACCGGCAAGTTACGTGGGGAACAAGGGTCTGGCCATGCCGCCCCCGCTGGGCACGGGAGAGGCCGGCCCAAGAAGCGATGGCTGGACGTAGTCAAGAATGACATGCGTGCTAATAAGCTCAGCGAGGTGGGCCGGAGTTGCAGAAAGGCGGACCCTGCTTCGATTTCTGGAACTACGGTTCGATCCCCGGGCAGAAATTAAAATGTAAAATTTTAATTTCTGCCCGGAAATCGAACCTCTGCGTGGCAGGATGTTAACCACTGAACCGTTCAGGTCGTCAAGATTATTGTATCTATTCATTTATTTATTTGTGTTTCGGAATACTTACAGCTGTCAAAATTGTTATTAAGTATATTGGTAACTTTAACAACCATAACCAAGGGAGAAATTTAACTCCTTAGTTATCCATCTATCCGCTTGACAACATTCATACAATAACTAATTCCAATGCCGTAAAACTGTTAAGAACACAAAGGTATATCATGTCAGACACAACAGCGATCAGTTTGTCCGCAAGTACTTAGTCGGTAATGTGGCAATAAGTAGTTTGAATTGCTTCATACAATTGGCACAAAGTACGTCCATTATTTTATTACTACACGAGTTTGTCGTATGATCTGATGGGTTTCTTGCAGTGTTGGGCATGAACAATTGATATTTTAATCATCATATTAATTGATTGAAAAATTAATTGCAATTAATTTAATCACAATTGATTTAATTGCAATTAATCTGTTAATTGCGTATTGCAATTAATTTATTTAAATAAACTCACGTTAATTGCAAGAGACAATTAAAATAATTCAATTAATATTTTTAATTGTTACAAGAGACAATTAAAACTAACAATTAACAATCACAGATTTATATTGTTATGCGGCCCGATCGGGCCGCTCGAGGGCTGAGAGGTAAGAGTAGGACGCGAGAGAGACAAAATAATATGTAAACGCATTATTATGATGAAAGCTATTTGCGGAAAGAATTTTCTATTCTTAAGTACTAGTATATATACACCCGGTTTCTGAAACGCTTGTCAACGCAAAAATTACGTAACAGCTTGTTAAACACTGATTAAATGCAGTTTGGGTTTCTGAAAGGGCCAATTGACGGCTTGTTAACAGCTTGTTGACGGATTGTCAAATCTCCAATTAACGGCTGATTATTGTAATTTTGGGTTTCCGGAAAGCTTTTTCTCATGTTAACTGTATGTTATCGCCGTGTTATTTTAATTGGCGAAAATCGACCAATTAACCGATTGTCAAAAGAAATTATATCCGATTTTCTTGGTCTAGGTCTTGGTCCTGGCCCTGGTCCAGGTCCTAGTTTTGGTCCAAGGCAAAATTCAGGTCTAGGGTCCAGGTTCTGGTCCAGGATAATGACCAAAACTGCAACCTTGATCACAATTTGAGCTTGAACCAGAACCAGGACCTAGACCAGTGCCAGCACGTAGACCATAAACATTAGCTGGACCAGGACCTGGTTCGGGTTCAGGACATGGACCTGAACCAGGACCAGGACCTGAACCACGGACATGTCAGGGTCCAGGACCTGGACCTGAACTAGAAGCTGGTCTGGGGCCAGGGCCTGAACCTGATCCAGGACCTGGTGTGGCGCCAGGACCTGGTCCGAAGCCAGGACCTGGACCTGAACCAGTACCTGGTTCGGGGCCAGTACCTAGACCTGAACCAGGACCTGGTCCGAAGCCAGGACCTGGACCTGAACCACGAACTGGTCTGGGTTCAGGACCTGGAGCTGAACCAGTACCTGGTCCTGGGCCAGTACCTGGACCTGAACCAGGACCTGGTCTGAAGCCAGGACCTGGACCTGAACCAGGACCTGATCCGGGGCCAGGACCTGGACCTGAACCACGAACCGGCCCGTGTCCAGGACTTGAACCAGGATTTAACTAATGGGATTATTGGGAGAAACTCACAGAATCGATAGCCGATGGGGCGGATGTTGTTGAGTGGCTTTCTCTGGATGGCCTCCCAAGAGATGGACGGACGACCTCTTTAAGGTCCTAGGGAGCCGATGGATGCAATATAACAGAGTCGACCAGAGTGTAAGCCGTGGGAGGCCTGTATTCAACAGTGGACCGGGACCCACCTAACTGCCTAAAGATGATGATGATGGGATTACTGATCCACTGGAACCCGTGACCCTGTAACATAAATATTGTTATATTTTCTCTTTTCTTGCTCTGTATATTTTTTTTTTTATAATATTCGATTTTTATTTACACGAAAACTATACAATCGCTATCAGTTTCATCTAAAAGTTGAATATCCCGCTGCTATCAAAAGGCCGCTAGGGACAGAGACAAATTAATGCGTTAGAAAGAAACAAAACATGTATGAGTGAATGAATGTGACTGATTTTAGCAGGGGTAGCCAGACGAAAAAATTGATCTCTTGTTAATGGTCGATTAGCTAACAATAGATTGATTGGCCTTTCAGAAACCCACGGTGATTTAACAGCTTGTTAAATGTGACAGTCTGTTAGCTAATCAGTGATTTGACAAGCGTTTCAGAAACCGGGTGATAGTCTGTGTGGCTATCATGAAGAACGATTTAGCATGGCCATTAAGGTCAAGCTTGTGAAAGCCCTACCCTGTGCCACTCCTTAATCTTATAATATTACTATTTACATTATTTAAATTTATTTAAAGTTTAATTACAAGAACAGTTAACAATTGATTAATTGTTAATTGCAACGTCACAGTTAAATTTCGCAATTAACAATTAATCAATTGTTAATTGATATTTCACAATTAACAATTAATCAATTGTTATTTTCAACTGTAACTTGCAATTAAATTTTGCCCAACACTGGTTTCTTGTAGTGCCTTCTAAATGGGCAGTATCAGGGTGGAAGCCTGTAACAGAGGCAATAAATTTAAACGCAGACTCCGATATCCGAAGTTACCTAGATCCTAATGCTCCAAAGTGCTTAACCACAAAGAAATATTGACAAGAGAGGTAGGGCATAGCGGGGTATCCCGTTCGAATTGCGCGGTATTCTTACAGAATACCGCAGCTAAACAATACTCTTTTAAATAGTATTGTGTTTCTGCCGGTGAGTAAGGTTTCCAGAGCTCCATGGGGTGGGAATTTGGGGAACCGTGGCTTTGGCAGTGGAGGGATATTTGCCTTTTTGCTGCCAGAGTAACGTGTTATAGAGGTGGGCAACGCATTGGCGATAGTCTCGGTGTTGCTAATGTCTATAGGCAGTGGTGACTACTTTCCATCAGGTAGCCCGCTTGCCTGTTTGCCTATCGTATGACATAAAAAAAATATATATATTGATTTAAAATTACACTCCATAATCAATGAATTTCGTCATCGCGAAATTGTCGTTAGATGTCTTGGTACCGGGCATTCCCTTCGTACTGGGGCGACGTAAACGATTGTAATGTCAATGTCAAGTTTACCGACTGGACGTGACTGGCATGCAGTACATTGCTGGCTCGATTAATTTAGTTTGAAAATAATAATGCCTTTAATTTTATATTTCACAAAATTAAAACCACGTGGACTTAGTTATTGATTTGTTAAAGGGTCTATATTTTAATTTTTTGCTCAAATATTCAAATACTCTTAATTACATAAAATTCAAAATTTTACATGTATTTTTTAAATTAAAATTGAAATTAATACAGTCTATAACATTATAGGTCAATATCGACGTTAGGAGATTATTTTAATTAAAAAGTCTTAAAACTATTGTTATTTGAATTTGTCATCAAAGAATTCTTTCAAGTGTCAGAAGTTTTTGCTATTAATAATTCTTTAAGTTTATTTTTAAATGTTATTAAACAGTCATAGTCCCTAATATACTTTGGAATTTTATTGCACACTACAGGACCGAAATTCGTCATAATAAATTTTGATTTATGTAACCTGTAGGTTAGGTGCAATTAAGATCAGATTTGTTTCGAAGTGTGTATCTCAGATGTTCTGATTTGCTAGGGAAATGTTCCAAGTTTGATTTTACGTAAGTAGCTATGTCATAAATATATTGCGTTGTTAAAGTCATAATGTTTTTAGATCGGAATAGACCCCTTGCGGGTTACACACCCGCGGGTGGGACTCGCAATATTAGTCGCACTGCCCTCTGTATTTTCACATGTGGCTGCAATACATTGGGCCGTCGGTAGGACCTAATCGCTGGCGGGTCCGACTCGTCAGTGAGGGGTAGCGATGTCGAGCCGCAGTGCCGCCTTGTATCAATGAGTTATGCAGCCGACTTGCAGAGAAAACTGACCCCTCCACCATATATTGAATATATGCTAGAGAGGGTTCAGTCACTCTGCAGCTGACTGTACATTAGTTGAACACTGACCGACGCTCTTTGTCTCGCATCCGACTCGGCGATTTCAATATTTCGCTGCTCGAGTCGCCCACGGGACCTTTCCCCGTCTTTACTGACACCGGCAGATTTAGACAGCTATTAAACGTATAGCTCGGTCTAATGCAGCACTCACCGTTGGGAACATCATATTTTTAGATATGTTTTTAACCTAGTAATTGAGCAAGAAGTACTAAACGACATCCAAACAGATTGAAGTGTTTTTAAGGCTAGGTTAGGTTGCCTAGTCCGACAGGTATTTGACAGCCATCTCATGGTAAGTGACGATGCGGCCGAAGATGGAGCATGCCTGTCTAGGAACAGCCTATTCACTCTAGCCTTGAAGGCGTCCAGATTATATTGGTCGCAGTCAACACTATAATATAAACAGTAAAATCCGTGTCATGAAAGAAGAGACTTGTCAAATGGCAGTAGAGAGGATTTCGCGCAGGTAATCGCCTTCTAAGCAAGTTGAACCACATGACCCGCCAAGTCTCTTCTTATTTGACACTAGTTATACTATTTGGCTGCGGTATTCTGTAAGGTGGAGATACCTACTTTCCTCCCCCAGTCGGGCGGCCTCAATTCGACCGGGATATCCCACTGTTCCCTACATCTCTTGCAAGAATTCTATGAGAGCGTATATTTCTGTTTTCAGGTACGAAGATGACAGTGATTGAGCGGGAGGAGATCCTCGGTCCGTCTCCGGAGCTCAACTACAAGAGGAGCTCCAGCCAGGAGCGGGTGCACAACGGCCACAAGCCGGACCAGAAGGGGGAGGTGAGTGGGGGAGCGTGGAAGTGGGGAGGGGAGTGGAGAAGGGGAGCGGGGGTGTAGATAAGGGTAGTGGGTATTCCCCGTCGTGGAGAGACGGGTAGTGGAGAGTTTATCATCATTATCATAATGGGAGTTCGAAGTTTGGAGTGGAGAATGGAGTGTCTTTTTGTGAAACTTGGACGAGTTGACACTAGCTAGTGCACAACGGCCACAAGCCGGACCGGAAGGGGGAGGTGAGTGGGGGAGCGTGGAAGTGGGGAGGGGAGAAGAGGAGCGGGGGAGGAAAGAAGGGGTAAATAAATAAATAAATATATATTCGTGGACAAATTCACACAGCGCCATCTAGTCCCAAACTAAGCAAAGCTTGTACTATGGGTGCTAGATAACTGGTATACTACTTATATGTATACTTTTAAATACATACTTATTATACAAAGAACACCCAGACCCGTAACAGACATTAAAATTCCTGCCCGGCCGGGAATCGAACCCGGGACCTCTTGCGTGGCTGACTGGCATGTTGACCACTGAACCACTCAGGTCGTCAGGATGTGGGGACTACCCGCTGTGGTGAGAAGGAGACTGTGGAGAAGGGCAGTGGGAAGTTGTAAATTGGAGTTCGAAGTGGAGAATTGAGTCTTTTTGTGAAACTTGGACGAGTTGACACTGGGTCGTGCACAATGGGCACAAGCTTAACCACAAGGGGGAGTGTGTAAATAGGGAGGGAAGTGGAAAAGGGGAGTTGGGAATGAAGAAGGGGAGCGGGGACTCCCCGCCGTGGTGAAATGGAGAGTGGGGACTAGATAACGGGAAGTGGGGTAGTTGAAAATGAAAGTTGGAAGTGGGAAGTAGAGAATGGGACCTGGGGAGGACCGAAGGCGAGTGGGGACTACCCACCGTAGTGAGAGGGGAAGTGGGGAGTGAATAGGGGGACTGGGGGAGGAATGGTGGCGAGTGTGGACTCCCCTCGGGGAGTTTGGAATGGAGGGTCTCTTTGTGTAAAACGGCCGTAAAGCGTAAAGTCGACGCTAGATATCGATAATTCTACACAATATAGATTTTAAGACTTACGTTGTTATTCACTACACTTTCATCGCACATGTAACGGGTTTTTTACCACGGTTAGAATATTTAATATCATGAAGCGCCGGTGGCCGAGCGGTTGAGTATCCGACTTGTAAGCGGGTTCGAATCGTTCAAGTCATGTGCCAATGACTCTCTTCCGAGTTATGTACATTAGTTGAATTTGAACCGATTCTCTTACGGTGAGGGCAAACATCGTGACGAAACCTGCAAATTCAGGCAACCGAATTTGAAACCATTATCCAATCTGGTCAGGTTTCCCTGGGTCACGGAGGTCACATGGTAGTCGCTCCACTGTAATTACCTGAACCTGATCAAAATCCTGGATCAGGTTCATGGTCGAGGCGAACCCCGGGCTCTCGTGCTCGAGAGCACAACCGGGACACTAACGCCAAGATGATAATTTTATTCATCATCACAGCCCATAACAGTCCACTGCAGGACTAAGGGCCTCTCCCACGAAAGGGGAAGTTATTGCCATAATCTCCGCGCTTGGCAGGCGGGTTGAAGATCGCAGTGTTTAAATATAACAATGGAAAACGCTGGTGCCCATTTTCCAGCCTTCAGAGACTAGATCTTTTGTCTCCGAAACATTAGTCGCCTTGTACGACACCCTCGAGTGTAAGGGGTTGGTGCTATTTTACTCTGACGGACACCACACGGTTATTATTATTATAGTATTATTTAATATCGAGGTAAAAATAATACTAACCGTGGTTATTGCCACGGTAAGTAATATTATTACCCGTGTAATCACATGTTCGATGAAAGTGCAATTGTACACTGAGATTTTTGGATAAGTACACTCCGCGTGAAAATTCTAGAAAAGCCTTCCCACAGCAGAACAACTTGGAGTTCCACCTGTCACACTGCTTGGACCTGGTGAAGGCCGGGATGGAGTCTATCATCGAAGACCAGGTCACGTCCGTCTTCGAGGCCGAAGAATTGAGGAGCTGGAACCTGCTCACGAGGACTAATAGGTGAGCATGTTATCCTGGATTGTCTGTTTGTCAGGGGACTGTCAGGCCGTCTGTCTGTCTTACATGAGCGTCAATGGCGTATTGTATAACGGGTCCGACTCGTGAGCAAGGGATCGGGGTATCGAATATGATCTGCAGCGCCGCCATATAACTTGACACTCCGATGCTCTTACGGTGAGGGAAACATCGTGATGAAACCTGCACATTCG
The DNA here is from genome assembly GCA_905147135.1 of Blastobasis lacticolella. Classification (NCBI taxonomy): domain Eukaryota; kingdom Metazoa; phylum Arthropoda; class Insecta; order Lepidoptera; family Blastobasidae; genus Blastobasis; species Blastobasis lacticolella. The sequence goes on from LR990066.1 coordinate 10,453,485, forward strand.
GGCAAGTGAATTTGGAACCATTATCCAATAGGCCTGCTGGAACAGATTTATTTTTAGAAATATGTAATGCCTGTTGTGTCGTGTGTTGTGTGTAAGAGAGGTAGGGCATAGCGGGGTATCTCGTTCGAATAGGAGCCGCCCGACTGGGGAAGTCCCTCCACCTTACAGAATATCGCAGCTAAATAATACTCTTTTAAATGGTATTGTGTTTCTGCCGGTGAGTAAGGTCTCCAGTGCTCCATGGGGTGGGGATTTGGGGAACCGTGGCTTTGGCAGTGGAGAGGCATTTGCCTTTTTGCTGCCAGAGCAACGTGTTATAGAGGTGGGCAACGCATTAGCGATACTCTTGGTGTTGCTAATGTCTATAGGCAGTGGTGACCACTTTTCATCAGGTGGCCCGCTTGCCTGTTTGCCTACCGTCTAACGTAAAAACAAAAAAATTTGAGTTTCTGTATGCTACTTTTTGTGTGCAATATAATATAATTAATAATAATGTTAATTCTTTACAGACAATACGAGTTCCTGACATGGCGTCTGACTATTATCTGGATGATGGGTTTTCTAGTGAGATACTTCTTCCTGTTGCCACTGAGGATATTGATATTCTTCATTGGGGTAAGTTAAAACTTAAAGCTTTATAAACTTTATATAACTTTAGATCGACATTCCTTCAAGGGTTTGATGTTTCTAATGGAAGTCTGTGTCAGAAACAAAAAGCGTGAGAGCAAATCAAGGTGGAATGTATTGCTCATAGAATAAGGTCCATTTTTGTGTCACTTATATTAAGTCGCGCGTCGCTCCGCTTTTCTAAAATCCGAGATACAAAATGGACCTTATTCTATGAGCAATACATTCCACTTTGATTTGCTCTCACGCTTTTTGCTTCTGAATTCAGTCACTGAATTTAGGAATGTGTAATAAGCGCATTAGTAAATGTGTCCAATCGTGCGCGAAATAGATCTCTACATGTTAATAATATAGAACAAAGCAATGAAAAAGAAATGAAATGAATTAATACCTGTAAAGAAAAGTAATTTAGTTATAAGTGCTCAATATTGCCTCCACCGCTCTTTAGATCTCCTTTCAGAGGGTCTAAGGTTGGCTGGAAGAAATCCCATTGTGGGATAAGCCCGCTTTTGCTTTGTAAAATGATATTTTTCTACCTACTGTATTTCTTTTTAATTGCAATAAAGAGTTTACATACATACATACAAAAAGAGAAATAATGAAACCTCAAAACAGCGCCATCTAGCGGCGACTTGTGCTTTTTTCGATTCAACTGCTTTGTTATAAATCATTCATCTATAGAAACTCATTTTGCGCACCATTGAATACGATTAAGAGTATAAATAATACAATGAGGAGTTTTCCAATCGGTATTGTCAGTTGGTTTCAAAAAGCATCAATAGATGGCGCTCCTACAATTTTGGTAATCTTTTTTTTATCTGCATGATGGTGGCAGTGATTTCATGCAGCCAACTAATACTAAACTTAAAAATAAAATGTTTATTAATACAAACATAACTGTTAAAGATTGAACGGAATATTCAAACAAATATTTATATAAGTCGGCACTATGTTCCATTATTATTACAACATCTAAAATGGTTTACTATTGACAAATACAATATTATCCAATACAACGTACCCAGTGTTTATATCCTGTTTACTAAGAACCCATTTCAAGCGATTATCTATTACCAAAATTGTCGGGGCGCCATCTAGTGAGTGGTTAGGAATGCTTTAGATACCTATTGGAAAACTTCTCATTAATAAACACTCGAACGAATGAAAGAATGTCGAGAGTAATTTGCGTGTCGAACCGCTTAAGTTTAGTCTTCTAAAGTTTTGTTGTAAAACAGTTCATTTTGTCTATGGTTTTTAAAGCCTGACCAGCGGGGCTATTGGCTAACTCAGTTGACAACTGTATTTGACACTAGATAATTCTACACCACGTCATCTACGTTGAAAACTGGCAATAGCGCCTACCAAATTAGAGTAGTGTCAGATTTTTTTATGTCAAATTCAGTTGTCAACTGAGATAGCCGATAGGCCCTCAGGCATATATGAGGTCTGTCAAGATTCTCAAGAGAGCAACTGTTGCTGTCTATTGCTGTTGCCAATGTAAGAAATGAGTACTAAAATTTCTGCAAAATGGCGGTACAATATACTCGTATATTCGTGGTCAGCCTTTAGTTAACATATTTATATTTAATTAAAGGAAAAACCTTCTATCTAAAGCGATTTCCGATAATAGTATTAACTCTAATATAGGTTTTATGACTTTCATAGTTATTTACTACACATATTAAGTGTGTAGTGAAAGTGTAGTAACCCTTTCCACGCCACGGCCCAAAAATATATTGTTTAGGTTGTGTTGTGAACATAATACTTATCGATATATTAGATAATATACTCAGTGTTAATGTTCGTGTGTGCTATTAAAATAATGGTTGATTATAACTTATTTTCTTGTCTGATATATCAGTCTTTGGCGTCATGGGCGCGGAAATGAGATGTCACATGTGACTTTGGCGTTGAAAAGGTTAATTCAAGTACATAAATTCTATCCAATCCTTGTTATGTTGGGAGATAGCTAGCCCTCTGTGAAGGTTAAGTGTTTTTTATCTAGCGCGGCCTTTTGAGCTAGATCAAAAAAATTCAGGCAATGCTTTGCTAGTTCAATGTACCACAACCAAATTTATGGAAATAATGATAAACCGCATCATCTACATATTAAAAAAGAAAAACAACTTGGCGTTAATTTCCCGGTTTGTCCGGAGTCCACCTTGACCATGATCCAGGATTTGGTGATCAGGTAATTACAGTGGAGCGACTACCATCTGACCTCCGTGATCCTGCTACCAGGGGAACCTGACCAGATTGGATCATGGTTACAAATTCAGGTGCCTGAATTTGCAGGTTTCATCACGATGTTTTCCCTCACCGTAAGAGCGTCGGTTAGAATTCAACTAATGTACATAACTCTCAGTAAAGAGTCATTGGTACATGGCCGCAGCGGGATTCGAACCCGGTACCTCTCGCTTACGAATTGGATACTCAACCCAGCATAAAAATAATACTGATCTGAAACAATGTTCTATTGTAGATTCCTTGGATATAAAACATGAATCGTGAGCCACATTGGGACAAGTTACGATCATTATTATTTTCAATAATACATACATACATTATACATACATAAATCTTCTTAATTAACTTAATTTTTATGTATTCCGAGCGTAATACACCCGAGGGCCACGCTGGATAAATGATCCTGTTTATCGTAATTTCTATCAACGTGGTTGAGGGACATTGGACCTTATTCATACATTCGTAAGGTACATTGAACAAGCAAATCATTGCCACTAGTTTTTTTGATCCAGCTCGATTGGCCTTAGAAACACATTGCCAAAGAAGGTCCGGACAACCCAGCCTATATGACCAATAACCTTAAGCTATATGTCATTAGAAAGGATTTTTCATTTTCTACAACTTGTACTATGGCGACAACTCTAGAATCGCTGTGGGAAAAAAGTTATGGTCAATTAAAATAAAACTTCATTTTGCTGGAAAATTCGGCCTGTGTGATATAACTTTTTTCTCACAACGATTCGAGAGTCGTCGCCATAGCAAAAGTTGCAGACAATAAAAAATCCTTTCCAATGATATATCGCTCAACGTTGTTGCTCATTAGGCTGGGGTCATACATTTCTGCCGGTCCTCCTATTCATCAAGTTACTGAATGGATGGATTGTATGAATGAAATCATTGAACATTTGTAGAATAAAGAGGGGTTGGAAGATTTTTTGCGTTTTTGTCTATACATTGATTGCCATTTGATTTCAAGTGGCTTACCAAATATTTCTTATAAGCATACTATAGTATTGAACGACTACAATGTCGTTTTAATTATTTTCGAATCACATTAATATTAAAATAAAAAAAGAAAACATTGTAAAGTTTGAGAAATCAATAAGATTTTAATTTATTTATCATTTAAATTACTATTGGTCTAAATATAGTTCTACAGTTTGTAATAAACGCCGTATTCTTGTAGAGACCTGTACCTAGCTAATAGAAAAATCTTCAAATAATTTAATTGCAAATCTTCAAATCCCTATACGATTGAGTAAGTAATTTATGTAAGTTTCTGAATGAACAATATTGTTATTGCAATATGTGGGTGCAATACAGGTGGTGTTTATAGCAACCAATGCCAGTCATTTTTACAAGCTTTTGTTTAACTTACACTGTTCGTATGTAAGTTGTCCGTCAAAATTTGAAAACAATTTTTCGACCATTTGTTGAGCTGAAGTTTGGCAAAGGTAAAGCCTGCCGCCTGCCTTGCCTGCCTGAGATTATGGCAATAACCTTCCCTTTCGTGGGAGAGGCCCCAAGTCCTGCAGTGAACTGTTCTGTGCTGTGATGATTCTTTCTTTCAGGCAACAGTTTACAATTAAGTATGCAGAAACATGTTTTGTTTTATATATTAAGTCCTATATGCTATTGCATCCACATATTGCAACTACAATATTGCCCGTTTCGGAGCTTGAAGTTTTAACTGCTACTAAAACTGTTAGTATAGTGATTATCGTATTTCCTATAATAATTTCGTCCCGAACGTTTCTACTAACGCAGTGGACCCGCGTTATAAGTTATAACGCAGCTCGTTTTAACGCGAATTCGGTTCTAACGCGGGTGACTATTACGGCCCGTGCGGGCACGTAGGTATGTCATTCATTCAATAACGCGTTAGTGGTTTTCCGACCGATATGTGCGGTATAACGCGGGTCCACATTGTCTATATTGTCTTTCCTCGACACAAATCAGAACAGTTCATTGATTATTATTAACTTTGTCCTAATTGAAACCTGCTGGTTTTGTTCTGTTCTGATTTGTAACGCACAGTATCTACTCGTACTAATGAATTGTAATTCATATGCAGTTTGAACCAAAAAGTGTAGAAAATAATAAAAAGCGGGCGCAAATTGTTGGGGAACCTAATAAATAAATAATTAATGTCCCATATTCAAAGAATTCAGTGAGTAGAAGGCTAAATATGCTGTCTATTTTACTTAGGGCCGATTTTTAATCCTCAGATAAAGTTTATCTGCCCGATAAAGTAATACACTGCCAAATCAAAACAAACTACAATCCTTTACAATTATGAAGTAATTATACAATTTTATTTTAGTTGCATAATAACTTATTAGACTGATTATGTTTTATCTGATAGGATTGAACAATCGGCCCTTAATAAACTATAGTCTCGAATGACAGTCCCTCAACGATTACTACCTCGATTTGACATTTCATTTATGCGTCGTAACCTCGAAACGTCAGTCAGTACCGACACGGTTCATTTCATCGATGGATTATCTCGAAATGTAAAACTAGTGAACTTCTTCTTCTTATCGAGTCGATGGACTAAACTCTGACTTATACTCTATTCGCTCAGTATTCGGCGACGCATACAGCGTTTGAACTGGCCTCGAACAAGTCCTCCGTGGTACAAGTGAACTATATACATATATGTTAGTTTTACTTTTCGAGGTAACGATCTATCGATGAAATGTACTATCGAGGTAATGACCGTCGAGGTAAAGTTTGAACTATAAAATAAATAAATGAATTTAGTTCATATATCTAAACTTTTTGGTCAGACTCTTCTTGACATTTTGTATATTTTTTCCTTTGTAGATCTAGCAACTGTGATTCTCGTCTATTTTTCTTTCTTAGGGATGGCAACACTATTTTGCTTTAAATGAGATTTGTGCAACAACATTGTAGGAATTTTATAGATTACTTTGAAATTCTTGGGGCCAGTTTCACAGCCTACTAACATGTTCCAGATATCTTATGTGACAGATATCGGTGATGCTCAGATATCTGTCAGATAAGATGTCGGGAATTAGTTATTTGGTGCTGAAACAGACTTAGATTTACGTAATACACGAACGCTGCCTTTAAAAAAACAGACACACGCATAGAGACACAGACAACAGAGATAGGATAAACGCATTCTGAAGTATGTGGTTGTCCAGCTTGTTTTGCACGACTGCAAACAAGCAAGTAAAACAAGAAAGTAACACTAAATTAGGTGATAGGGCTCTGTCAAGGCTGAAAAGTCTGTCTGAATACCACCTGAGTACCACCGCCTTATCTATTTCTGCCGCCAAGCAACGATGCTTGCATTGTCGTGTTCTGGTTTGAAGGATGAGGTAGCCAGCGCAATTACAGGCATGAGGCATTTCATCTTAGTCCTCACAGTGACTACTTGCGGTTCTGCATTTTTGTTGCCTGCAATCTAAACGCATGAATCGTAGAATGTTACGGGCGCCAGTTACCGCTTATCATCAGTCGGGCCGTCTGCTCGTTAATCACTGCGTAGTACAAACAAGAAAGTAACACAGAATCGTGTCCATAGACTCTTACAATGGTGATGACCACTGCCGCTGTGGGAGCACTCCCCGCTGGCCGTGTACGCTACGTCCTTGGCAAATACGCTTACAAGATGAGCTTCCGAGCACTCATGAGGAGCCTCTCCTGCGTCACAACCTTCCATGACTCGCAATACAAGCCCACCACCGCTGGCGTGTGCGTCGCAAACCATACGAGCGTAATAGACGTCGCTGTACTCAGTTGCAACAACTGTTTCTCACTGGTACGATTTTCGGTAGTTGGGGATTGTTTTGGGAGCTTGGAGCCGGCGTGGGGAGCCGGTGATGTCGGGAGCATGGACGTGGCGTGGGGAGACGCTAATTTGGGGAGCATGGAAGCGGCGTGGGGAGTATTGGGAATGGTGTGCTGATTTGGGGTATTGGAAACGCACAGGTTGGGTTGATAACGTTGACATTAATGTGCACTATTTGTGATTGAATTGCAATTATGTGCTAATTTGGTTATTTAACTGAATAACTTAATAACTGTTCGTTTTTAATTTAAAAGCTCCTGGTGCGAGAACAGCTTTGATACGCAACAAATTCTTAGTGTGGAGAGATTTGGGGAGAGTGGAATTTGTCGGAGGATTCTTGGGGAGTGATTGTGATGTCCTTGTACGGGTATTGTCTATTGCGTGATGTATTAGTTATTATTATACAGGATCACATGTTTAATTGTATCATGTTTGCGTGTTTGAAACGTTTTTTTAACGTAAATGTTGTTATTATTTTAAAATGTGTCAGCGTCAATGTATGGTCGTGCTGTATCTACAGTAAAAAGGGTATTTTATAATAGAATTAGGTCGACGCTCGGTAAAAAAATGCATGTATTGCAGTCCGCCATCTTGATTGTGATTTTAATACAAAATGGTGGATCGTTTGGGCGTTGTGTTGAAATAGGACTCATGTCTTGCGCTGGGTATTATCGGTAGTCATGTTGCCATCTCGCCTATACTTTCATCTCTTTCATTTGTCTCGTTTACCTTGTCTGTGTTTTCTGTTATGTCCATTGACTGTGTGGAATTATTTGCCGTATCCAAGAAATAAATAAAATTATAGATAAATAATTTCACACGCAGAAAATCATTTCATGCTATCTTCATTCTTTTATTTTCCCATTAACCATCGATAATAATTATCTAATTAATAATATATCTATTACGACCACATCCTTTCATCTGTCTGTGTTTCTATATAATGTCCATCTGTACATTAAAAATGTGCGAATTGGATATAGTCGACTAATTCCGTAATCAAAAATATATATATATATTTTTTTTCAATGTATCTTGCTCAACACAGCAATCTGTCACGGACATTTAGCTGCCACCTAAAAACAATAACAAAAATTTGCCGCTCTTAAAGCAACGCCATAAGTCGACGACAAATCCAATCCGCACAGACTCGGTGCCGGGCCATATCACTCTACCAACAAAACGGCAGGTGTGGTGGCTACTCATCTGCACCGCTTGCGTGGGCACCCTACCCGACGGGCCAATGAAACAGCGGATCAACCACACCGTTTCGGTGTCCTGTTTCAACTTCCTGTCGCGCTGCATATCGTTGGTCGCGACCCACCACGGGGAGTGCGACCGGCCCGCGGCCGGGATCTGCGTCGCGAACCACACGAGCCCGATCGACGCTCTCGTGCTCATGTGCGACAATACTTACTCTCTGGTGAGTGTGGCGACAATGGGTAGACGGGATCAGAGAAGATTTACAGAGATAGGAGAGGGTTGACAGTGACTGACAAGTGAATAGGAGAGGGTTGATAGTATTGGAGTGTGTTGACAGTGACTGGGAGGTTTAAGAGTGACGGGCAGATGCTTGAAAGTGATTGAAGTGGATTGACGGTGACTAGAATCTCATGTGCGACAATACTTACTCTGGTGAGTGTGGCGACGGTAGGTAGACGTGATCAGAGAAGATTTACAGCGGTAGAAGAGGGTTGACAGTTACTGACAAGTGAATAGGAAAGGGTTGACAGTGACTAACAGTGAGTATGAGAGGGTTGACAGTGACAAGGGGAGGGTTAAGAGTGACTGAAGATGCTTGAAAGTGATTGAAGTGACAGTGGTTGGAGTGAGTTGACGGTGACTTGAATGTGTTGGCGGTGACCGGAGTGGTCTAAAAGTGACTACAACCACACGAGCCCGATCGACGCGCTCGTGCTCATGTGCGACAATACTTACTCTCTGGTGAGTGTGGCGACGGTGGGTTGACGGTGATCAGCGAAGATTGACAGTGATTGGAGAGGGTTGTCAGTTACTGACAAGTGAATAGGAGAGGGTTGACAGTGATTGTAGTGTGTTGACAGTGACTGGGGAGATTTAAGAGTAACTGCAGATGCTTGAATTGGATTGACGGTGACTACAATGTGTTGACAGTGACCGGAGTGGGCTGAAAGTGATGATAGCTATCACCCCACAGTGATTTGAGAGGGTTGAAAGAGACTAGAATGAGTTGGTAGTCGCTGAAGTGCTTCAAAAGTGACTAGAGTTGGTTGACAGTACTTTGCGTCAGTTGTCAGTGTCTAGAGACAGTTGACAGTAGATTGAAATAATTGACAGTGGGTTTGACAATGACACAGAGCGACTCTCACTCGTGCTCATATGCGACAATACTCTGGTGAGTGTGCCGAGAGTTTGCGGGTGCGAAGGTGATCATAGAAGATTGACAGTGATAGGAGAGGGTTGATATTGACTGACAGAGGGTTGACGGTGATTAGAGAGGGTTCACAGTGACTGGAGAGGTTTGACAGTGATTGGAGTCGATTCACAGTGGCTGGAGTGTGTTGGCTGTAACTGGAGGTGCTTGAAAGTGACTAGAGGTTTTGTCAGATGAATGTTGTGATTCACTTTGATTGGGGAGAGTTGACATTGACTGGACTGGATTGAAAGTGATTGAAGCAGGTTGGCAATCAAATGCCTGACTAGTATAATTATTTAAAACAAGTAGGTTGACAGTGACTGGAGAAGTTTGACAGTGATGGGAGTGTGTTGACAGTGACTGGAGAACTTTGACAGTGATTGGAGTGTGTTGACAGAGACTGGAGGGGGTTGACAGTCACTTATAGTAATAGGTGACGGTTGATTGTGATATGAAAGGGCGTGCTTGGAATGGATTGACAATGACTGGAGAGGTTGAACAGTGACTGGAGATTTATACAAAGACTGAAATAGGGTATGGACAGTTATTAACAGTGAGATGACAGAGAATTTTACCAGCTGTTAGTGACAGATATGGTCGGTTTGATGAACATTATTTGATGGTAAGTATTATGGGTATTGTTTATGGCTATTTAAATAAGACATAATATCGATGGGAAGCTTTATGTAACTGTCCAAAGCTGATGGGTTTTTGCATGAATGGGAAACAACATAATATGGGCATTTTTTTTTCAGATTTATTGTTCGACAAATAATTGTCTATACACTATAGTGAGTATACTATGGCTACACATGTTAGGTACAGATTTCATCATCATCATATCGGCCGGAAGACGCCCACTGCTGGGCATAGGCCTCCCACAGAGATCTCCACAAAGGCCGGTCCTGTGTCTTCCGCATCTAGCTGGTACCTGCGATCTATACCAGGTCATCAGTCCACCCATTGGCCTATCCACGCCGCGTCTTCCGGTACGTGGTCGCCACTCGAGAACTTTACTGCCCCATCGGCCATCTGGTACAGATTTATTTGTAGTAAAATAGAATGATAATGTACCGTCATAGGCTGCAAATCGACTTACGAGACTATATGAAAAGATATCACTGAAAACTCTACAAGAATTGTATATCAAAATGAATGTATGTATGTTTTTGTCCCATGCGTTCCTAAGCAGTCCTATGGAGCTGATGCCTGTAGGAGGTGCATAAGCGACCGCTATGGAACGCCACAGAGAGACATATGTCCGAAAAGACGTTTTGTAACTCAAAATGATGATCACCAAACATGATTTTCATAGTGCCAATGATATAATTAGTGGTGAATTAATGGAAGATGGCAGTCCAATATAATAGCCGGAAAACTACTTGGGCATTTCATCGTAGCCTTGCGCAGGCGCATTTGTATATGGAGTCGCTGTGGCGTAGTCAAAGTCGTCCACATGTATCTATAAATTATTTAAAAAGTCAGTAGCTGGCCTGGCGCGACTTCTTTCGCGTGATATCCTGACCCTTTACTACCCTTCGGTGGCCTACACCTACTCTACTTTACCCCTATCCTACCTTACCTTATCTCTACCCTACCCTGCCCTTACGCTATCTTCACTCCCACCGTACACTACCTTTCTCCTTTAAACCACCTCCCTGCATTAAAGCGAACAATTCAATTCAAATCGGTCAACCCATTTTTTAGTTTTACCGTGACTAACGCACAGCAATTCGATTTATATATTTAAAAACCAGTGCTAACTTATCCTCCAACCATTGCAGATCGGTCAAAGACACAACGGGTTCCTCGGACTCCTGCAGAGGGCGCTGTCCAGGGCTTCGCCCCACATTTGGTTTGAGCGGTCGGAGGTGAAGGACAGACATATTGTCGCACAGAGGTAGGTCACTTGGCGGTGGAATAAGAAATAGTGTGCGAGTTGTAAGGTGAAGGATGATAGAGTAAACAATTCCTAGCTTTATTTACTATGACGTCAAAACTGTACGCCCAATGGTTAGGTTTTTATCTATATTTTGTACTGTACGCCCAAAGTGACAGTGTTGGTGGTGGGCGTACAGGGCATCGAGTCCGCTAATTTGCTAATTGATCGATCGAATTATAGTTGGAGCGTTTTGACACATTTTTGGTATTCTGCTACTCATAAATGAACAATCAAATTCCCTCAGGTTAGATTGCCTAATTTTTTCTTTTCTTCCCCTACCCCCAGGTTAAAAGAGCACATATCGGTGCCCAACAACCCGCCCATACTGATATTCCCCGAGGGCACTTGCATTAACAACACATCAGTTATGCAGTTCAAGAAAGGAAGCTTCGAAGTCGGCGGGACCGTGTACCCTGTGGCTATCAAGTTAGTGGCTATTTTCGCTTGTACGTTTAAGAATTAACTATTTAAGTACTGCCTCTCAACCAGTAGGTCTTAAAAATTAACGTGGATTAGACGAAAATTATGTCGAATGTCCATTTTGTGCCGACTCCAGTGAGGTTTCGTCCCAATTACCGCAGTGTCTCAAGACGAAGGTCTTTGACCGATGTGTGTTGCCAGTGATGACCTACGGAACTGAAACGTGGCCGTTCACTGTAGGACTTACAAGAAAGCTCACTGTCACCCAAAGGGCAATGGAAAGGGCTCGGAGTCTCGTTGCGCGATCGAATCGGAAATGAGGAGATCCGCAAGCGACAGATGGTCACCGACATAGCTCCAAGGATTGCCAGACTGAAGTGGCAGTGGGCAGGGCACATAGCTCGAAGAACAGATGGCCGATGGGGCAGTAAAGTTCTCGAGTGGCGACCACGTACCGGAAGACGCAGCGTGGGTAGGCCTCCCACAAGGTGGACCGACGATCTGGTAAGGATCGTCGGTACCAACTGGATGCAGAAGGCAAAGGACCGGCCTTTGTGGAGATCTCTGGGGGAGGCCTATGCCCAGCAGTGGGCGTCTTCTGGCTGATATGATGATGATGTTAGAGGTCTCTTCGAAGGCGGGCAACGCATTGGTAGCGCCCCTGGTGTTGCTGATGTGTGTAGGCGGCGGTGTGGTCACCGCTTACCATCAGGTGGCCTGGCTTACCAGTTTGTGTGACGTATAACGTAAAAAAAATAGCTGGGGCAACGCCATCTAGCGGCGATTGTGGAGACTACTGCCGACCCGCCCCGGCTTTTTCAGCTTTTCATATATTTTCATTAGTAAATATGTCGTTATTTGTTATATTTTTAGTAAAGAAAAGCCGAAATGTTTATATGTATAAAGTTAATTTAATCATTTCTAGAAAATATGGTATTTTTTACCCTTTATCTCCTGGTTGACTGGTAGATAAGGCTATTTTAGCTTTAAGTCCGCCACTGTGCTATTTTGTGCATGAAGATTTAATTTATAAATAAATAAAATATGATAGAAATCTATCATCTAGAGATGGAAACGAAATTGGTTCGTCCAATCTCGACGTCTGCTTTGGCGACGAAGCCTTCGGGCTTCGGCCGAAGTCGGGAGGTTTCGTCGAAGGTGGTTTGTTATGGCCGAAAATGGCCAAAGCCTTTTTTTTATTACTTTACTAGCCAGGCATTTGACCGCCACCTCACCTGGTGGTAACTGACGATGCCTGCCTGTTCCAGATACGACCCACGCTTCGGCGACGCTTTCTGGAACAGCGCGCGGTACGGAATGCTACACTACCTGTTCAATATGATGTCTTCGTGGGCCATCGGTGAGTATGCTATACAGGGCAATTTAAACGGAATGGGTCATTTGTTTAGTTATCTTCACTCGTAGCGAAATGCTACAATGATTTATGACAAACTTTGTTCACGCCAGTCTTTAAAGTAAATTACTTTTTGATAATACTTTTTTTTTTAATACATGCGTTGTTTTACGTAGAACACCCAGACCCGTAACAGAAATTCAAATTCATCATTTCCAATTTCTGTTTGGCCGGGAATAGAACCCGGGACCTCTTGCGTGTTTTACATATTGTGTTAGATATGTACATAGGCACTTGTCGTTTTCCTATGTATTTTATTACGTAATATTGTGGTGTTGTTGTTGTGTAAATAAATTGTCTTTCCTTCATTATTTTGACGACCTGAATGGTTCAGTGGTCAGCAACGTAAGAGGTTTAAAATGAAGAAGATGAAATTCTGAAGAATGAGAAATTTAAAATGATGCATTTTAATTTCTGTTACGGGTCTTGGTGTTCTATGTATAATATATATAAGTATATATTTAAAAGTATATAAGTATATCAATTATCTAGCACCCATAGTACAAGCTTTGCTTAGTTTGGCTGCGGTGACTGCTTACCATCAGGCAGGCCGCAAGTTTAAAAAAAATATATGGCCCTATGTGAATTTGCCCACGACTATTTTTTTATTTATTATTTGTCTCAAATATTTAAAACCTACTTAAACAAATTTTTGGGAACTTCTTCATTCACTAGTTGTCACGGCTTTAACAACAATGGTGTCCCTCGCAGTTATGTATACAGGGTGTTACATAATATATGTATGAAGCCGTGAACCGAATGGAGTTCTAAATGTATGAAAACGATAGGTACAAAAATTCCACGTACGACAGAAATAATTGTACCGATCGTTTTAATATGTCTAGCACTCCATCCAGCGGGGCTATTGGCTAACTCAGTTGACAACCGTATTTGACACTAGATAATTCTACACCACGTCATCTACGTTCAAAACTGGCAATAGCGTCTACCAAATTAGAGTAGTGTCAGATTTTTTTATGTCAAATTCAGTTGTCCTCTGAGATAGCCGATAGGCCCTCAGTTCACGGCTTCATACATATATTATGTAACTTATGTATGTGTATGTGTGTTCTAGTCTGCGAGGTGTGGTATCTGCCGGCGATGCGTCGCGAGGAACGGGAGTCGGCAGTGGATTTCGCTAACCGCGTTAAGGCCGCCATCGCGAGACGTGGCGGACTCGTTGATCTCATGTGGTGAGTAATTATGTCACACGGTAGGCAAACAGGCAAGCGGGCCACCTGATGGAAAGTGGTCACCACTGCCTATAGACATTAGCAACACCAAGAGTATCGCCAATGCGTTGCCCACCTCTATAACACGTTGCTCTGGCAGCAAAAAGCAAATGCCACTCCACTGCCAAAGCCACGGTTCCCCAAATCCCCACCCCATGGAGCACTGGAAACCTTACTCACCGGCAGAAACACAATACTATTTAAAAGAGTATTATTTAGCTGCGATATTTTGTAAGGTGGAGGTACTTCCCCAGTCGGGCGGCTCCAATTCGAACGAGATACCCCGCTATGCCCTACCTTTCTTAAGTAAGCTGTTTTCAGGGAAGGAGACGTCGATATTTCTTTCTTTTTTGTATAATATAGAGAGTCGTGGAAGTTGGATAGTAAGGCCTTCGCCCTGCAGTGGACAAAATTGGCCAGTGTGGAATGGGGAGACTGGCGATACTCTTAATATTGCTAATGTCTATAGGCAGTGGTGACCACTTTCCATCAGGTGGCCCGTTTGCCTGTTTGCCTATCGAATGACATAAAAAAAGGAGTGGCTAAAATAAATAAATAAAGAATGAATATGGCAAACTTGGCTGTTTATTAATGAGGAGTTTTTCAGGAGGTACAGTTGGTTTCGAAAAGCATCAATAGATCCCACCATTTTGGTACTTTTTTTTTTAATATGTGTGATTGTGGCAGTAATGCCATGCAGCCAACTAATACTAAACTAAAAAATAAAAAGTTTATAATAAGACCACGCTAAGTCCGAATCGCATTAAAAAAATAAATCTCTGTATGGCAACTTATGCCATGTCATTTATCCATCATAGAACGTCATTCATAAAAGTCATAACAAAGAATTTGACTGACTTGAAAAATATTATTAAGGCGATTGGCACATTGGAACGCAGCAGCAGGGTAGAGGGCGCCACCTTCTTGGAACATACTGAGTCCGTAAATTAAATTAATTTAAAATGGTTAAAGAAACATCTTGCAATAGAAATATATACCTTCAGTTGATTAAACAGTGATAAGCCTGTGTTAATGTTATTTTGTGGTGGAACTAAATATTTTGAAATAATTTGAAAACTGAGTAGCGGAACACCTATCTGACAATCCTGGAGACCTATAGACTCATGGGAAAAAGATACCATATCTCTTTAGGGACTAACGCACGTCACGCACAACCGTACGGTGCTGCGTCCCAGTGTGCAAATCACCTAAATAATAATGGGCAATGACTGACAAGGACAGATTATCCAATCGATATTGCCATATCCACACTTTATAATTTCTACCACTGTCAGTCGATTCGGACTTAGCGTGATCCTACTATATTAATGTAAACTTAACCAACCTAAAAAGAAAAACGGTACATAATACACGGGGACAATAACCCCGCTGTCACCTTAGAGGTCGACCTTACTTAATAACTTAAATATTTCCGAAACTATTGAAACCACCAATGAAACAACGCTGATAACTTTTCGATGAACTGGTTTTCGTCAAAATACCTATAGAAAAACATCGAAATCGAGAGTTACGATGTTACAGCACACGTCAAACTTGTTAAAAATAAAATAAAATAAAACATAATAAAAACAAATTAAGCACATTCTTGCATACAGCTATCCCAGATCAAGCTACATTTTAGGAACTATAGGAGGGTAGATAGTAGCAAAGAAAGTTAACCTACCCCCATTTTTTCCAGGGACGGCCAACTGAAACGCATGAAAGCGAAGAAGGAGTGGCGGGAACTACAGCAGGAGGAGTTCAGCAAGAGATTAAAAGGAGAATAAGAGAGAAGAAGATGGCGACGTAGCACGGTGGCAGATACCGTGACAGGTATCCACCGTGGCAGGTACGCGTTACATAGTCCTGTGTTGAGTGGATTGTTGGATTTTTTTGGTGATGGCAACATCAAGGTGTTGCGACAGGCGTGGTGCCTACGGTGCTGTGTGATTTTAATGTAATAGGTATTCCGAGGGCGGAGTTGGCTGGTATGTGATTTTTGTTCAAATTATTATGTGTCGAAATGCAATTGAATTGTGTTTTGTAGTTGTTTTTTTATGTAACCAAATACAGGTGTTTCTATTGGCAGAACAGGAGAGATTATGTACTTATGTTCTATTTAGTTATTGAAAACAAACTTTGCAGCAAAGTAAGTTATCGTAAATTCTATGACTGATAAAAGCTATTCTTACAAATTTTTTATGCAATCTGACCAATTCAGCTGTGTATGATCATTTTGGTAGTTACCTATAGAATTTTCAATAAATAAATAAACTTGAGATTTTTGTTTTGATCAAGAGAGTCGTCTGTAAGTCATCTGCACTAGCACTAGTGTGCTCTTCCGCGCGATTATCGAGAAAAGGTGCGACATAGATACTGCTCTCTCTCTCTTTCATCTTAGTATTGAGAGAAGGAAACAAACGCTCTCTCGGGGCGCGAGATGTGTAGCGGACATACTTGTGTTATTCGTGTCGCTAGCAAAAGTAGAAATGATAAATTAGTTGTACTTTGTAGCATATATAGGTATTTATTTCCATAAAACGAAAACCAAATTAAATTATAAAACGCATACCAGCTAACTTAAGTGTGTGAAAATACGATAGAACGTAACTATTCCAGATATCGGTAGTAGGTATTGATAACGAAGTAGCTGTTACAGTGGGTTTATGGCTCGAAAGTGAAGTGACAGACGTGAAGATGAAAAAAAAAACCTATTTTGTGTTGTGAAAAAACTTTTAGTAATTGTAATTTTAAAAGACAGGTTTTTTTTGTTATATTTGCTAATAATATTTAATGAAATGTGCGGTGGGGGATTGTGTTTTACGATTTTCGCGTTTTGTGGGTAGATGAATATTTTTTTTCAGTTACTCTAAAAAAATACGTTACTTTTCTGTATTGGAGAACTAAGAAAAATATTGTTTGACTTAAAAGAATAACTCCAAAAAGTCATTAATTGTTTTCAGTTACACAAATAATGTATCGTTATTTTTTATTGCAGACCTAAGAAAAAATTTCTTTGACCCAAAAAATCTACTCGCAGAAGTCTTTAATTTTGGAGATTTTAGATTTGGAAGCATCAAATCAGTCTATAAGAAAAGGGTCTCCTTGCATTTAAGTCACTTAAAATAAATACTTATCGTTATATCTTTATTTTTTTACAAATAGTGGACCCGGCGCGACTTCATTCGCGTACACGCTACCTACCGCTTTTTTTCTTGTTTATAAACCTTCCTTTTGAATCTATCTATTGTTGAAAACCGCATTAAAATCCGTTGCGTAGTTTAAAAGATCTAAGCGTATTTAGATACATAGGGACAGACGGCGGGAAGCGACTTTGTTTAATACAATGTATAGACTATTCAACCATATTTTTCTTCCGTATCTATAGCCCTTTTTTCTCTCTAACTGAAATTCAGTTTAACAACTATAAGGCTGACATTTATATGTAAAATAATACAAAAATCGTCGAACACAATCTCCTACCGCATTTTTTTTACGAACGCATTTTAAAATGCGTATGTTCTTAGTGACTGTGTGTATGGAATGTATGTAGCAATACTTTTTTGTATTAAAACGAACGATGTCGCTCAAAATGTGTATGTACTGTATGTGTTGAGCATTATTATTATGAAAAGTTGTTCAGTGTTGTTTGGCAATGCAGTGGTGTTTTGGAAAGTTTTTTCTGGTGCAGTGGGTCTGCGGGGAAAGAAATTGTCTGAGGAATGACCCGTGGGCCACGGTTGGCCATTGGGCCAAATGGATCACGGTTAAAAGGGGTCTTTCTTTTGCTTCCTAATGCCGTTGGCTCGGCGAGGTTGACCAAGGTCTTCCGCTATGGGAAACTAGAAACCAGACGTTTCGATTTGGCTGGAGCCGACCAACCGTCAGTTGCAGTCGATACTAATTCTTACGCAGTATGAAATAAAGTCGGTTTTGGGAGCGGGAGACGTGGTCGGCTCACCCGCGCGTCCGAATTAATCCAAAAGCGACCTTATTTTGTACACGGGAAGGATTAGTATCGACTGCAACTGACGGTTGGTCGGCTCAGCCAAAATGGAGCGTCTGTTAGTAGTTTTAGTCTGAAACTGGTTAAATAGTCTCTGGAGTCGTAGTATATATACTTCATATCTTTCCTAATATTTTTTTTCTTCAAGGGTACTCCGCTGACTGATTGTAGAAACGATGCGTTTTTAGTAGGTTCTTAGAAATCCATTAATAAATACAATATAAATAACAATATCCCAGTCAAATAACCACTACGTTGCCAAACAACAAAACTGTGTACAGAAAAACACACACAAACATAAAATGTAATATATTCTTGTAGGTGATTTTGAAATTGTTATATAATATTATTGAAGTAACTTATTAATTAATATTATTACATACCATTATTATTATTAGTAATAAGATGTTTTACTGAACTGTATACTCCAGCACAGCTCGCACAAGTGTGAAAAGGCATATTGATATTGCCGTCTCTTTCATCTTAGTATTGAGAGAAGGAAACAAACGCTCTCTCTCCAGTAGCCGTATTCACAATGATTCGAAACAGTCTCCGAACGATTCGCCACGAAATTCGTGAGCTGCGAATCCGTGTCGATCGATTCGAAAACAGTTATTCAGAATCCCGATAGATTCCACGGAAACTCTACTCTCTATAACATATGAAAATTTCATCAAAATTAACTGAAACCACAGTTTCCTAAGAACTTTTGCGGGGTCCTTTGTCGATTCCGTATCCGAATCCGATTTCCGAGCCATTGTGAATACGGCTACAGATGTGTCGCGGGCACGCTTGTGCTAGCGACGCTGTGTGTGGTACGAAGTTGTGAAACTAGATATTTAAAAGGTCTAGCTAATTGAAATATCATTTGGTCTTAGAGTTTGGTGTGAAGTTGGCAATGTTGGATGACGTTTGAAATACTAAAAATGTACTTAAAACACTCGTATTTTTGCATTATCGTATAGGTGCGTCTCGTTCTTTTCTCTGTCTCTCTTTCTTTCCCGGTCCTGTAGAATGGTATGTAATAAGACAGTCAAACTGTTCAGAAACTGACATCCCTAGTGTCGACCTTCAGTTTTAACTGCCAGTTTTACTGGACAGTAGTAATTGTAGTAGTAAGTTCAGTTATAATTGACATCTCTATTGTCTAAAGACCTTCAGTTTTATCTGGACAGTAGATAATTGACATCCCTATTGTCTACAGACCTTCAGTTTTAACTGCCAATACTAGCTGGACAGTCGAACTGTTCAGTTAAAACTGACATCTCTATTGTCTACAGACCTTCAGTTTTAACTGAAACATGAAATGCCAACTCCATACCAAACATCACAGACATGACATACTAAATAATTCTGTTGGTTTCACTCATGTGTGTCTGGAACAGATTGCATATTGCCATCTCTTTGGTTATATGTGAAGGTACGATTATAACTTCATTTACTTAAAGGATTTTAGAGCCAACATTGATTTTGTTGTTCACAAAAACCCTAAAGAAAGCCGATAGTCATGTTATATGTTAAATTAAAACTAATGAATTTTAATAATGAAATTGTAAACTGTAGTTAGGCGTTATGTAATTGGTTGCCTTTGCCTGTAGGCGCTAAAACGTCACGTTGACCGTTTGTTTTTTAATGTACAGACTCTGTGGTAGGTTTTAGGGCTTGGACGGAAGTTGGTATACGTCACTATAGTTTTTGGGATTCCAAGAATGTACTAGGCGGTGCGGTCTGAGGGCTAAAGTGCCACAAACTCACTTTTTGACATCGTCGCTGTTTTTTGCATTGACATGACATTTCAAAATGGCGACACCTCCATGAGCTGTCGGTAGGCTAATAGCGTAACTCTGTTGTTAACAATTGTCTAATTTCATTTATTGAAATGGTTATTTTTGGCGACTTCTTATCATAGATTTTAATGGGTTGCGTTACTAACAAAGTTCCATTAAACTTTTCAATCTAACCTACTATTCAATCGCACAAGTAACAATTTCAATGATTTAGAATTATTAGCAACAGAGTTTAGTAATTAGCCACCGGGTCAGATAAGTTTGTGACATTGTAAAAACTATGCTAGAGTGCGAGCAGCATAACTGAACTTTGACTTTCACATTATATTTGTTGGGAGTTGTTCTTGTTTGCTGTCTGTTAGTTCCATTTTAAGCCGCATGCTTTTTATCTGGCACGCACTCAAGCCCCCTCGGATGTGTATCCCTCAGGTGTGTTATCAAAATATATTATAATTATTATATTGCTAGAAACATATCTGACCCGGTGACAGCGTAGATGTAGATTGTATGATATGACAGTTGTAGATTTTCTGAGCCGATTAATAGTTTAAATAATTGCAATAGTTGGCGTTGATTAGACACGATTCTCATAACAAATCGAAACGAGACCGTTAGATGTATATGACGGCGCATCGAGTTATTGGTCGTGATAAGATATCTATCGGTTAGATACTCTTTAGCTGGTCCTTGTTTGTTTGTTGTCTGTGGTTAGTTAACAATGGCAGCGTAAGCGCATTATTGTGCGCTGTGATGTTCTTTGATTAACACCAGAAACCAAGCACCCACGAGAAATTGCTATATAAGTCACGAATACCAATACCTTAGCCTTTAAAATAACGTCGAAAATCAAAAAATTCAAAATTCAAAATTTCTTTTTTGATTAGGACAATAAATATCTCTTTCAATCGTCAAAAAGGAGGGGGATAGGAGAGTAGGAAGGAAACATACAGTGACACGCTGACCGCCCTATGGCCGTAGATAAACGTATCCCTCGCCAACCGAACCGTGCTTGACAATGCCAGGCAGAGCCGGAACGCTATATTATATTATATAGGTATTATATACGTCGTTGTGAGTTTGTGTCGTGGTTGACGTCGGGCCCTCATGCGCCGCGATGGAAAAGTCGGCCCTGATGTTAAAGTGATGATGATAGATCCAGTTATAATGATGTCGGCTATCTAGACTGTCGCCCTAGAGGGCGCCGATATATATAAATTTTTATTTTATTTATTACACCTGAAGTCAACAGCTTAGTTACAAAAATGTTAAACGAAACATCATTACTTTATCATAGGCCAATTACGACTTCTATTATATTACTTAAACTAGTAAACAAATAAGGGTAGGAGTAGAATAAAAAAAACAAGTCGACGTTAAATGTAGACATTTTGCGCTCTCTTCTCTAAAAAGATACTAAAACTAAGTATATTTTCACGAAACACCTTTTCGAGTAACTTCGGTCACCAAATTCAATACTTGAGAATCCTGACTAAGCAGCGGCATCTAGTGAGGCACGCCGAACTACACTTTTTACTTTTTATAGTGACCGTCTGAAAATTCCTCATTGACATGACAGTACAAAATGGCGACTTAGTACCAGCTTTGGCCACCGGGTCAGATTAGTTTGTTGCATTCTAATAATGTTAGGTTTTAGTATTTTGACAGCACGTCCAAAATCTCACTAGCGCCCTCTGGTGGGAAAATGCAATAATGTATACGGAATTAATTGTCGATATTAAACCGATAGGCTGCAAGTTGCTTTATGCTTAACCAAAGATGACACGATTTTGTCCAGATGTAACCTTGTCCCATCTTCGTGTGGTGACTGGAGGAAATATTAAAATTGATTTCGTTCAAAATTTTTTTTTTTTTTTTTTTTGCGAGAATTAGTAAAAGGTTGCTTTAAACTACTTATATGCCTTTAAATTTTCCATGCGTTTGCAAATTGTATTCGACATTGTATAAAATGTTTTAGTATAATTATTTATTTATTTGGATAAAAGATATTTTACGCTTTACTAGAATTTTTGTACGTTTTTTTTTTAATTACGCTAGAATAATTCTCGGCTTTTGCTATGATTGTTGATTGAGGTGATACCGTCTGTTTGTTTATTCCTATGTACAGAAATGTTACTTTCAACTGTAAAAGAGCATAAGTCCATTAACACTTTAATTCAATTAAAAATAATTTATTTCAGACAATGTGCATACATTTAGGTCAATAATAGGTCAAAAATATAAAATAAATTTTACAATTACATAATTATAATTATTTAATTATAAAAGTAATTATTTAAGGAAATGTTCCCTTTACAGCTGCATAGTCATTTGGCAGAAAGGGTCATTAGGGGAACCCTAGAGACCCCAAAGACCCCCAAGAACTCAACCTTGTACCTCAAAATCTTATTTGCTTAATGAAAATTTTGTTTCATCCATGCTAGGGCTAAACTGAATGAGCCGTTTCCAACGATAGCTTCTCAAAAATTTACATAGATGGCGTGCTCTATCTACTCAAACATTATTATAATATTTTGACTGTTTAGTTAGGGCTATTGTTGTAGTTGTATGGCGAACCATATGTGTCACTGTCATCGCTCATTAATATTATGATTATGTTTGTTGCGTCGTGAATTAGACGGGATCAGGAGAAATTTATTTATCTAAACTTCATGCAACTTTACGTACAATGGCGGACTTAAAAGCTTCACAGCAATTATTTGCACGGTATCAACTTACTGAGGGTTTAATTCGCAATGTGTCAAAATACACAATAATCTATGATCTGTTAAAACTGACTTGTCTCATTTGGTGGACAAACAACGCCCAAAATCACGACTTGCCGTATCAATCACGCTACGTATATTGTGTATAGATATCGAGAATTATATAAGAAACAAATAGAATGTGGATCTCAACGAATACTGCTGCGCATTATCCATTTAAAAACATAATTTCCTTAAGCAAATAAGACAAGTCAGTTTGGACAGATTATAAGGATCTATAGCAACTAGCGACATCTACAAAATAAGTGACGTCATTGGTTACATATTTTCCACTAGGCGGCGTTGTTCTTAACAATGTTTCAGTCGATAAAGCGCCATCTATGGGAATTTGTAGGAACTCTTGAAAACGGCACATTGGCTGAAAGAGACTCCAAGAACCCAACCTTGTACCCCAAAGTTTTATATAAATAATGAAATTTTTTTTCATTTTTGCTATACTTAAACAATTTTAACAACGGTACAGGAATATGATATGAATGGTGATAATGAACTTATGCTTTTATATTGTACATAATTATATAATATAATGTGTATATTTGTGAATATGTTATTTGCTATGATGAGATTTGGGTTACGTTTTACTATAATAACGCGAAGCTAGATTATTCCAATACTTTCTTGAAGCATGTCCTTCTTTTTATATAGAATCCGAACCTTTTTCGGTTAGTACCTTTGTTTATAATGTCTAAGGGCGGCTTGTACCAAATTATTAAACACATTTAAGCTAAAATAAATACAAATTTTCATACGTCGTCAACGTCATTCCTAAATGTGTGTAGAGCTTGTCTAAGCTGAAATGACGCTCCCCACTACTTAATTAGTTGATTTCGATTGTGAGTGCAAATATTAATAATGACACTTCATCTGTGTGAGAGCGTCGACTGCTCCAATCGAACGACGCGTGCTCCTACGTTGAGTCTCACCGGCAACTGAATGACCAATTACAACGGCATTTGTATATGTATTGCGTCCATATTTTAAATTTGCTTGTGTTTGTGATAGTGGGCGCGTCATTTCAGCTTAGACGAGCTCTAACGAAATTATTAAATGTATTTAACGAAATTATTAAATATGTTTAACGTCATTATTAAATGTGTTTAACAATTTGGTGCAGGCCGGGCTAAGAATGTATGTGTAAATGCATTTAGGTATATTTCTTTTTTGAATCGTTGCAATGTGAGGTGGACACTGTTGTGGTTTTATGTGTTTTTGGTCAGTGATATTTTTTTACGTGTTTTCACTGAGTGACAACCGGAGTGGTTCAGTTGGATCTGCCGGTCTGGTCCTGGGTTCGATTTCTGGCCGAGCAGAAATTGAAATGATGAAATTTAATTTCTGTTACGTATATAAGTAGTTTATCAGTTATCTAACATCCATAACACAGCTTTGCTTACTTTGAGGCTATATATTAATTATTACTATGTCAACACACCTTCGTTTGTTTTCTGTCGTGAACCATGTAAGGTACAGTCGACGCATAGCGCCCTACCCAAAACCAGTTTAAGATGATCTAGCGTCTCTATAGACGCGCTTAGCAATGGTACCTTGTCTTATACTGGTTTTGGGTAGATTGTAAACCTGTATAAAATGAGCTAGCGTCTCTATAGACGCGCATAGCAATGGTAGCTGCTATTATACTGGTTTAGAGTAGGTGCTAACCAGTATTAGATGAGCTAGGGTCTCTATAGACGCGCATAGCAATGGTAGCTCCTTTTATAGTAGTTTTGGGTAGCTCGATAATGCTGCCTTCTGTACATTTCAATGGAAAAAAGCTAATATTGTACTTGTATTATTACAGCCTTGTATAGAAGCTATTATCATCCGATATCTTAATTTTCTCATGTAGATAATCCTAGTCGTAATTTTACACAAAAACCATCTCAGTGTTGACCTCACGAGCGTTTTGTATGGATTATGTATGGAAAATCATCGATTGAACGCCGTCTCTTGTGTATAAGTTTTTCAATGAAATTTGGGAAACAAATGAATTTTTTACTTACCTATTTATTTTGTATGATGTAGATATTAGGATTAAATTATGAAAAATAAAATGAAAATGGCCTAATATATGGTTTTGTTTTATTTTCCTGAATGTATACGACATGGGTCAAGGTTTTGGCAGGACAGCCGACCCAAAAATGTGGGCTACGTCCAATATTTTAAGTAATTTGTATAAAATATAATATTGGCCGTGTGGTGTCCGGCAGAGTAGAATAGCACAAACCCCTTACACTCGTGGGTGTCGTACAAGGCGACTAATGTTTTCGAGGCAAAAGATCAAGGATCTCCGTAGTCTGGAAAATGGCAAGCAGCATTTTCCCTTGTTATATTGAAACACTGCGATCTCCAACCCGCCTGCCAAGCGTGGAGTTTATGGCATGATAAAATATAATTATTTACCCTAAAAATAACCCTGGTGGAACCGATGATCACCTCACTACGTCCATCTCATGAGCAAACTGACAATCTGGAGCCCTTCTTGAACAGTTCCCATCCACGCGAGCGGCCTTCTTATGCCTGTAGTTTTTAACTCTGGCAACTTACTACAAATGTAAAAGAGACAGGTAGCGCTCGTGTATCTGTCGCAGCCGGATGGTTAAATTAGCCGGTTAACTAAATGGCTAGCTTTTTGAGCAACTATTTAGTTAAAAATTTGCCAGTTTCATAAGATTTTAAAGTGATGTTGAAAGAACGATATTGCCTCGAGTTTACGCAGCTCTTTCACACATCGTTCCAATGCTAACCTACCCACAATAACTTCAAAGTATAATAATAGTTTGCATTAGGTTTCTATTCGGTTAGTTTAGGTTAGCATTATGACAATGAATGGAAGAGCTCCGTACACTTGAGGCAATATCGTTTATTTGACTTTACTTTCAAAGTTAATGAATTTGGCCAATTTACAATTAAATAACTGCTTAAATAGCTAGCCGTTTAATTAACCGGCTGATTTAACCATTTGGCTGCGACATATCCATACGGACGGTTCAAAAAAAGGGCCCCTGATCAGGTTCCCCTGTTAACACGGTCAAGGTGATCCAATGCCAGTGGCATTACTGTAATTACCTGATCTGTCAAATCCTGGATCATGGTCAAGGCGGACCCAGACCCTCGAGCTCAAGTCAGGCCTCATTCGAAGTATTGCTCCCATCTATGGGCGTGAACACCAGCATACCAGCGTGGTCCTTGTCTCGATCACAAAACGCGATGTGAGAATTGCCAATGATATGCTCACAAGTGGTATCGAGCTGCTAATAAAGGTCTTGGCTAAAAAAAAACCAGTCGCCAGAAATTTTATATACGCCAATCTCTTTGTAGTAGTACCCATTTTTATTAATTCGTTGCTGGCGATTCTGGATTTTTTGTCTATGACTTTTTAGCTAAGCCCTTTGCGCGGCGGAATTTCACCTCCCTACATTCAGCTGCAGCCACTTGTACAGTCAGCTGCAGAGACCTGACCCCCTACCATACATCTTATATACGCTGAACGTCCAGTCACTGCAGCTGTCTGTACAACGTTGCTTGTTCAGAGAAACTGACATTATGCCCACAGCCACGTTCTATCATCGCATCGCTCGCCATCGAGGTCGCATGGCCAAGTAGGTCATGCTCACTCCTTGTCACTTGACTGTGCGGTTCCAGAGGAACTTTCTCCCACCAATACTAAGGTTGCGGAATGAGCTCCCAAATGAGATTTCAAAAGAATGGGTAGAAATGGTTATTACGGGGTCGGCAGCCCGCGACGATACCCAAGCGTCCATAGGCTGCGGTAACTGCTTAGAGCTTGTCTAAGCTGAAATGACGCGCCCCACTACTTAATTAGTTGATTTCGATGTGTGAATGCATTTTTTTTTATGTAATACGGCAGACAAACAGGCAAGCGGGCCACCTGATGGAAAGTGGTCACCGCCGCCTATGGACATCAGCAACACCAGGGCCGCTACCAATGCGTGGCCTGCCTCTGAAGAGACCTCTAATATACCTCTTGAACGATCCCATGTCATAGTCCAAAGGAAACACTGTGGCTGGGAGCTCATTCCACATCCGAATCGTACGAGCGAGAAACGTTCTTTCGAACCTTAGCGTCGTGACCAAGAGGGTCTACGTAGTGAGGATGAGTACCAAGCCCAAATATTAATAACGACACTTCATCAGTGTGGGAGCATACAAATCTTAGTTCGTGGAGCAGTCGACGCTCCCACACATATGAAGTGTCTTAATTAATATTTGCACACACACATCGAAATCAACTAATTAAGTAGTGGCGCGCGTCATTTCAGCTTAGACAAGCTCTACCATCAGGCAGGCCGATTTTTCTTGTCCTCCATAGAAAACATGAAAGTAGTTGTACTTGACAACGAAGGGATAACCTAACAGTTATTTAGTTTGTGACCAGTACGGCGCATTCTGACAACAGAGAGCTTACCATGAACTCTTATAGCAGGACCTAAACAGAATTGGCCGTGTGGTGTCCGGCAGAGTAGAATAGCACCAACCCTTACACTCATGAGTGTCGTACAAGGTGACTAATGTTTTCGAGGCAAAAGATCAAGAGTCTCCGTAGTCTGGAAAATAGGCAGCAGCATTTTCCATTGTTATATTTAAACACTGCGATCTCCAACCCGCCTGCCAAGCGTGGAGATTATGGCAATAACCTCTCCTTTCGTGGGAGAGACCCTATGTCCTGCAGTGGACTGTTGTGATGGTCTGGTGACGAAACAGAATTGCTTTCGGTTTGAACGAGACAAGCTTATGTGACACGTATAGCGCTGTCTCGTTCTAAGCCGGGCTGTTCTGTTTAGGTCCTGCTATAACAGTTCATGGTAAGGCCCCAGATGTTATACACCAGTGTCGCCATCTAGTGGACTTTTTTAATCAAAGTAGAAAAGTAAATTCGAGAAATAAAACAAAAAATCGTTTCAAAATTGTTTATTTGCTTAAACTAACATGGAACTTACTCGAAATACTTAAATCACTTGTACTAATGTTACAACAATAAATAATACAAAATAACAAGAAAACATAGTCGCTATCGAGCTAAATCCAGCTTGCACCGAATTCTTTAACATGTTTAAGAATGACGTTTATGCCTAAACAAAAAACTTTATTTAAACAAAACGTCAAACGTCATTTTTAAACGTGTTTAAGAATTTGGTGCAAGCCGGGTATAACGTTTCTAGGAAGATTTTTAAGTATCAACTTAAATGCACTTAAGAATTTGGTGTAATTCGCCCTAAATCTACGCCACTGGAAACTTGAAACAAAAATTGAAATTTTCTGTTACGGTTTTAAGTAAATAGGTAACAGTCGAGTTCATTAATATGTGAGCATTGCCAAGGCTTCAAATATAAATGTAAATGGAAGGGTACTTATATATCTAAGCAGATGTACATATGTTTGATTGATGAATCTGCTCAGATATATAAGAACCTTTCCACGTTCATTTATATTTGAAGCCTTGGTAATGCTCACATATTAATAAACTCGACTGTACACAGGACATCAACCCTTTGAACGCCATGGTTTGTTTTTACACAAAAAATGACGGTATCTAAATTAGTGATCAAATTCTACAAAGATTACATTAGACGCATGAGTCACTAGCGTCTAAGGGTGAACATACTGAACTTCTTAGCAAGTACGTATTTTTTACACTAGATGACTCTCTCACAAATAAATAGCAAAGATGTGAACTAATATAAACTAAATAAATTATAGTGAACGGTGACTATGGTCAGATTTACGTATATACATTATTTAGACGTATTATATTTATTTTGATGGGATCTGTTATTCAGACCGCTTATAAAATTAGTTATTTTCAGACAATTTAATCTACACATGTTGGTAACCGTTTAAAAATTACGTTTTAGGTACATGTTTAATTGAAATAGGTAGATTTCTATCACCAATTTGCACGTATGACATGATCGATGAATCGAGCGTTAAAAATGAACACATTGGAGCAAATGCCCATTTTGAGCAAATTTGTATGGGTGAAAAAAAAAACTGCACGTTCATATTCAAAACCCTATTATAAGTGTAAATTTACATAGGAAATATTTAAATGTAACTCGAGATATACGATATGGCTTTTAATACAATAATTATCAATAAATATGATTATGGTTTATATGGTTGCCATGTAACATTTTTTACATTTTTATATTATTTCAAGTCAAATCTATGAAATAGGAAAATTTGATGCACAGACAATATTCTTACAACTTTAGAGGTTCTTTCTTCTTTCTTTCTTATTCTTAAGAGGTTGAGTGCAGTTTTCTTACGATCACCTTAGCGGCAAAAGAAGCTAACAGTTCTTATTTGACGATGAACTATACATCTTAGGTAGATGTTTTAAAATTATATCTGGTGGAGGCAAGACTGCCGACAAATAAAAAGGCGTATTTTCAGATAAAGGTAATTTTTTATTTAATTTAGGGCCGATTGTTCAATCCTCAGATAAACAGTCTGTTAGCGTTTATTCGACGGATAGCAAGTTTTTGAATTTTTTAACTGTCAGTTAAGAGTTATTTGACGAATAAAACCGTTATCTGGGGAATAAATCTATCTGCCTCTTTGAGCGTTATTCGACAGATAGCGTCTTGATAGATCAGTTGGTTTGAGGTTATATTTTGCAGTTTTTGAAGTAGGTAAATAATATGCATATTTTCGACAGCCCGGAGAACCTAGCAAAGAATATATAAAAATCCACGTCACAGAAAAGAAAGAATTTGCCGACTGATTTGACAAGTAAGTAAATGAGTCTCGGCAGTTGTGAAACTTGTAGATCGACCTCTTTTTTAATTTTCTTTTGCGATAAATTGCAATAGAAGGTAATCACCGCGTTTTAAATCACTAAAATATAAACCCTCAATCTAACCAAACAACAAATAAAATAACTGTAAACTATAATGAATGAATAACCTTCCTTCTAATATTAGGCATCTCTATTCTGTGGAATAACATAACCTTAAAAATGACGCTTGCTTGCCACTGATAGCTTCTGTAGTCAATACTGCGCTAAGAACAGTGTAAGCGATATTTTTGTTTCACCTCTCTGAAGTTCGTGTTGATTTGATGTTGGCAGAATTGAAATATTCGGTCAGATACTTATCCATGAGATAAATGACTATTGAAAAATAAACAACTGATTAACAGACCGATAAACTGCCTAATAATTTTATTCGCTGAGTATTTAACAGGCATTTTATCTGAGGATTGAACAATCGGCCCTTAAATGTCTAAGTCCCGCTTGTACCAAATTCTTGAAACGCATTTAAGAATGACGTTTAACAATTTGTTTGTAAAGTTTTTTGTTTAAGTTTATATTAGTTTATGCGTCTAAGGATTTGGTGCAAGCCGCCCTAAAAAATTGTGAAATAAAAAAATTGTGAGCAAATGGAAATGGGCGAAAAAAAAACGGCAACTTCATAGTTAAATCCCTGAAATATTTAATGTAACTTACACTTATTTGACATGTATTGTTGTAACTTGTAATGCAACAATGATGAAATATGAATATGTTTATGTCGCTGTATATGAGACACCATTGATTCCTGTCAATATACACCACGTTTTCCAAAGAGATCATATTGAATAAAAAGTTTTTGTTGTCAAACACAATTATCTTCAAGTAATAGTAAATATACCGAAGGGAAAAAAATTATGCCAACTTATTATTAATATTATGAGTTAATAGGCGAGCTGCTGAAGGTTTAGGTGTTTAATCAGCCGAAACACATCACTTCACAGTTTTTGAGTTCACATTTAACCACTTACACTTCTTAAATAAAATTTAGTAACAATATATAATTAACACAATTTTTTGTCGAAATATTTAAAAACGAATTTTGACACGTTTTTAAAAAGGAAAATGTACAAACATACGATGGCCCAAACTCATCTGATCCGGTGACGGCGTCGCCGCTGTTGAATTGACGGGACATTTCAAAATGGCGTCTCTTAGTTCCAGTATTCGCCACCGGGTCAGATAAAGTGGCACTGAGACACAACACTCAGTAGTAAAGACACGAAACACAAATTAACTTACATCCACACAATTTATCATAAACATAGTATAAAACTAACGTATAGACGAACCAATAGTGTATGTTATATTGTTATTTAACCTATTCTTCATTGCATATTTTGTCATAAATTAATCCATATCCGAATCAAATTATTATCATTTACTACTGACTACTTTACTACTGACATTTTGCACTGTAAGGTACTACTTTTGTATAGGTGATTTAATTTCAAATTTGACATTTATCTCAGTAATAAATTTGATATACTAATGTAGTTTTGTAAGTCATTATTGTTTGTTTACTCACTCAAATATGGACATTGTCTGAAATAAATTTATTTTGTTTTTATTTATTTATTTATTTTACTACTAACAAAAGCACTTCCCAAAAGTATTGTGGCAATGCTAACTAGCGTAGCAAGCTTGTTGTGTGAGTCGCACACACTCGCATAGCGTCGACTACGACTCAAATGTGTAGGCCATCACAGCGGCAGTATTGAAGCGAATACCTCAAGGAAATTTACATTTTTTAAATGTTATTGGCAGACAAACAGGCAAGCTGACCACCTGATGGTGCGTGGCCAACGCCGCCTCAAACTAATTGTAAATCAAGATGCCAAATGAAAACGAAGGATGTTTAAATAGTTATTTGTTCAACTAGTGAGCAAAATATTTCTTTTTTGAGTGCCGACTTTGGCTCACTAACTAGCGAAGTAGTCCAGAATTGAATCACTTGCGTAGTAATTCGAATACGTATAGACTACTGAACACAGTAAGTGATCTAAAGGTATAGCTAGTATCAAATAAGAAGAGCCTTGGCGGGTCACGTGGTTCGACTTGCGCTGCATACGATTACCTGCGCGAAATCCCCTCCACTGCCATTTGACAAGTCTCTTCTTTCGTGACGCGGGTTATACTACATACAAAAAAATTATTTGCTCTTTTGTGAAACGTTTTTCACCTCTCCGATATGAAAAGGGTGACCTTTGCTGTTTTTTAAGGCGGCATTACGATAAAGCGATTTTGAAGCGAGTTTTTACGCACGGTGTGGTGAAAAATTAATTTGGGGAGCACGAAAAAAAAATATTTTTTAAAATCAATTTTAAATTTTTAACTTGGTTCTTCTTTTGATCCCAGTTTGCACATAACGACATAATCACGCAATTTTTATAGGTGCAGTTGGGACATTTTTTTATTATTTTTAAGTTTCACTATTGTGTCGCTTAATATACACACACACTCCGCCCGTATAACATCGTTTAGAAGATTTTAATTTTATTTTACTATAAATATTTTTGTAATTTTTCCCATTTAAACTATAGTTCTAGATCACCCCCATAATATGGCTCGAATATTTTAACATCCTTTACAATGGCCATACTGCATTGCTTCATAGTTCGTAAATATATATTGATACTATCAGTCAAAGGGCAAGGTCACGCAAAAATAAGCTTTAATCGTATAGATCTAAGAACCTATTTACTAATCCACTACAATATTTGCCTATACGCTAATTATATACTATACATATAATAATTAATCTATCATATCAAATATACATGCATTATTATTTCCTAAACATACACCAAAAAAGTTTATCCCCAAATGTTGTTAATAATCTGTAATACTGGCTCAGAAATATGTTACAAAAAAGATATAAATTGTTTTTTTCTTAACTGGCCAGTTTTTTAAGGCTTGACACGAAAGTTTTTTTTTTTAATTTCTATAATACAGACAGAAAAAATAAATTTTCCGGCCAAAGAAAAAAAAATTAGAAAAATTAATGAAATTTTTTTGCCATTTAAAAATGTATCAAAAGAAATAATACGACAGAAATAAATTAATTTTTCTTTTTTTTTGGTCAAAAATTTATTTCTTCAGTCCGTTTTTTACTCGCATCCTGGATAGCAAAGCGAAACAAGTATTTGAATTACGTATAATTATAGATTTCTATTAAATACTGAGTTGCTCAAACAATTGTTTTACTTTTGCAAACATTATTAGATTATTGTAATTATCAACCTAAATCTTGCATTATAGACCTCAAAATAGTTTTTTACCCAACAAAATAAATACTTACACTTATTAATACTGAATTAAACATTAAGGTCCAATGAAATTACCGTTTTGTATGGCTAAAGGACATAAAAAAAATTGTAACAAGAAAAAAAACGATAATTTCAAACAGACCTCAACATATTATTTCACACCATAGCTGCGATTCTTAAGGGATAAACAATTTGCAAAATTAATTACATATTCATACTTAAAATAATTATATATCTACATTTATTTTCCCTTGTACGTAACACAGAGCAACTCTGCTGTGGCCAAGGTCTGCCACATACTGAAATGGGGGCGTTGCTGAGCCGTTTTCGATTAAACGCAAGGGGTAGGGGTCACTTGCTAGCGGTTTATTTTGTGTGCATTGGGCGTTCTTCGCTACTCGGGACTCTACTAACACTCCAATAATATACTCAGTCTGTTGACGAAATTACAACTAAGGAAACTAAATAAGACAGACAGAAAAATTGTAAAACAATTCCAATTATGTTATAAAACATGTATTTTACTAAGGTATCTTAAAAAGTTGTATAGGGTGACATTAAATAAATTTCTTTTACTTTCACTCACAAACAACTTTAACTATGGCACCAGCGCTGAAATCGCGAAAAAAATCAGCTAAAACATACAAAATTTAAAACGAATTCTGTGAAAATGTATGAAGTAGCTGAATTTTTCTTCGCGGTTCTAGAGTTGGTGCTATAGCAAAAGTTGTCCGTTACCACCGGTAGGCTGATTACGGAACGCTGTTGGCAACAATTCTCCGATTTCAATTATTGAAATTGATACTTTTGCGTATCCGTATCGTCGATTCCATGGGTTCAGTTGCTAACAAAGTTCCGTTGCATAAAGTGAAACTATTCAATCGATCATACGTAATCGCAAAAGTAACAATTTCAATCATTGAAATCTGAGAATTGTTAGGTACGTAATCAGCTTACAGCACACGCATGCCCCTTGGTATCAAAAATTAATTCAAGGTACGCTCGTACGTATAAAAGTTAGAAGTTGAATGAACCTCTGTCTTGTCGCATGATATCGCCGTAACACACAACATATTTATATAAAAAAGCAATATATAATAAAGTGCAACAAACTGAGTATAACACTGAAGTATTCAATAGAGGCCTTGGCTTCAAAAGCGCACAAGAGTATGGATAGCAAACGCCACAATCTCAAGAAACGTCGCCTACAGGGATATACCATTTGGCTATGTAAAAATACAGACCTAGCTCGGGAAATAACTATATTTTTCGCAAAAGTTCCAAGTGCCCTAACTGAAGTGCTTGAAGTAGAATTATTTAGAATTAGATTATATTGTAAAATAATTATTTTTACAAGTTTTCGTTGTTATCCGGTAAGTACGAAAACTATGAAAAAAAAATTATTGTCTAATTCTAAATAATTAAAGACAGTTTTTCTTCCTATTTATTGATAATAAATTATAATTTTATCTCGGTATTGAAATTAATAATAATGTCAACAAAATATTTTGTCCTTCATTAATCAGATAAAATACTACTATTACTTTTAATACTAATTTTAATATTCATAAAATAAAATGTAC
The DNA here is from genome assembly GCA_905147135.1 of Blastobasis lacticolella. Classification (NCBI taxonomy): domain Eukaryota; kingdom Metazoa; phylum Arthropoda; class Insecta; order Lepidoptera; family Blastobasidae; genus Blastobasis; species Blastobasis lacticolella. The sequence goes on from LR990066.1 coordinate 10,487,824, forward strand.
AATTTTAAGGCTACTCGTTTGAAAAATAAAATTGTCTCAAAATCAATACAAAATTACGTCTAAGCTGCCAGTTTGAAAATTACCTAAAAATTATTTTATTTAATGAGCAACCATTAAATTGAGTATCTGAGAGATCAAAGTTCGTATTTTCAATATGTTAATAAGCTCGACGCTATTTTTTGACGACACGTCATACTTGATCCTATCCGAGTTATCGTTACAAGATGGTTTATAGGCGAAAACATCGCCTTCTTCATTCTTTATTAGTTGCTTAAAATCTACTGCATTAGACTCACTCAAACTTTCGCTGCCTCAATTCACAGGAATAGGCTTCTTAGTCGCCAAATCTATAAGTTTTACATCGTCACTGGCATTCTTATATTCAACAGTACCCGTTACAACGGATTTTCCTGTAGGATTTCTATTGGCGTTTTTAGATTGCAGGTCTTTCTTCATATCTAACAGTTTCTTGAGGCGCGACGGATTACTACCCGTAAGCCTTGATATTTCTTTACACTCAGATAATTCAGCTGCAAGCTTTGATACTTCTCTAGACTCTATCTTCGTGAAATCAACACAACTTTCGATGGAATCTTTACTCATTTCAAAATTACCTACAGTTTCAGCTTTAATACTGTCCACTCCAGCATTTGTAAATTTAACTTCACCCTTCACATCCCGAACACATTTGCTAATCACTCCACCGATCCCTTTCACTCCTGCTGCCCTTCCAACCTCAATACCAACTGCTATCTCAGCGCCATCTTTCATACCAACATCTCCACTCTCCTTCGCTCTTTTACCCTCACTATTGTCCCCACTAACTGTCCCCTTTCCGTCCCCATTGGCCACAACGCGCCCCTTCAGTGTGTAGCCTACCTAAGCGAACAACACATCAGGGTCAGCATCCTTAATCTCACAGACGAACTGATCCTGCTCTATCGGTTTCCTGACCCAGCGGCCGAGTTTCGCCTTGTCGAACGCGTCTATTAGACGCTGCTTCGTTTGCTGGTAAGGAAATATTAGACATTAGACATCACAGTGTTCGTAATACGTGGATAAGCCTCCCACAAGGTGGACCGACGACCTGGTAAAGATCGCAGGTGCCAGCTGGATGCGGAAGGCAAGGGACCGGCCGCCGTGGAGATCTGTTGGGAAGGCCTATGCCCAGCAGTGGGCGTCTTTCGGCTGATATGATAATGATGATGATGTAGTAATAGGTTGAATAAGTTACAGTTCTAAATCTAAATTCTACGTAAGGTTATGTTCCGGGTTTCCTACCGCGTACCTTTGTTGACGAGTAGTCCGATATTTCGACGCAGTCGCATGCATCATGGTCACGGGACAACTTAGGAAACCCGGAAAATAACCTTAAAATGTGTAATAATAACCGCGATAGTTTAAAACATTAAATTCTACTTATATCCATATAAAATCTACATCTAACCTATATATTAGAATGTATAAGAGTTACGGTCTGCCTGCCTCGAACAAATTTTTTATCGACGTAAACAAATATTGAAATGAGAATACGGTATTTTAGCGGTAGGGACTCTACTAGTACAATATGTAGTAAAAATATTGTTGAGTTGATATAAACCAACCAGTTTCAATAGTTGATATCTTGTTTACTTTATATGTGTGTCTCATGACATACTTTATTCAGCAGTATAGCGTTGTCTCGCTTTCTCGCTTTTTTCTGGTTTATCGATAGACAAGTGTCGTGTTCTTACAAAAATAAATATCAAGTGTTATTCTGTGGAAAAATAAGAGGAAAAATACATATAAATAGTCACCTGATAAGCTGGGCAGAGCTGCTTAGCCTCGTTGTACAGCAAGTTGTCTAAATTGTCAGGTAGACTCGGTCGTTGCATGCCAAACTCAGTCTCCTGAAATTATTATTGAAAGTTAATGATTCCCTCCTTCTCCCTCTCTGTGTGTATTGTAGAAAATGAAAACTGTCAAAACACAAAATTTTAAAAAATACTACAGCTCCCTTCCTAACTCGATTACATTGTGTTTAACCCTCTTCTCTTCCCGAACCCCCTCTCTGTTTCCTTAAAAACCCTCTCTTTCTCCTCGAACCCCCTCTCTTACTCTCCTCCGTAACCCTCCCCCCTCTTCCCCGTCAAACATTCTCTCCCTCCCTCCCTATCTTTCTCTCTCCCGCCTCGAACCCCTTTCTCTCTCTCATCAACCCCCTCTCTCTCTTCTCTGTCGCCTCGAACCCCCTTTCTGTCGCCTCTAACCCCTCTCTCTCCCCCCTCCCCCCTTCTCCCTTCCCGACTCCCACCCCCCCCCCTACCTGTCCCCGTAGCGGCAGATGCTTGACGAGGTGCCGCCACCTCGCAAACATACTCTGCTTGCACAGCAGCGACGGCTGTCCGCTCTCCAGTTTGCCAGTGGTCGCGTTTATCACTTCCGGCGTGAGCTGGGGACGGACGGGAAACAAGATATAAGAATAAGATGCTGCGTAAGTGACAAATGATCAGATAGACCCATCTGATGCACTCAGGCACTGACCAGCTCTGTCTGGTATTGTCGGACACGGTCCGGCCGTTGCAGGTGTGGGGTGGGTGTGCTCCGGTCCTGGTGTTTCCTTTCTACTTTCCTACCCTCCTCTTTGACAATTGAAAGAAATATGTTATGTCCTACTCGACAAATTTTGAACTTTGATGGTAGGCGGACCCTGTAGTCCATAACATGTACCATTCATGCATTCAAGTTGCAGACAACAAAACTGCAGAGTCGCAGATGTGTTGGCACCTCGAGGGCAAAGATAAAATGCCTCGTGCCTGTTATTGCGCTGGCTACGTTATCCTTCAAACCGGAATAAAATAATGTAAGCATTGTTGCTTGGCGGCAGTAATAGATAAGGCAGTGGTACTCACCCAGGCGGACTCCTCAGGCTTGAAGGATTCCTACCACCTGCTAAATAATATTGTATAAAAAACACCATCCATCAGGTGACCCCCTAGCCTAGTTGCCTACCATATGACATTAAAAAATTATGGTAACCCTGTGGAGTTCGCGTAGATCTTTCGGGAGTTCGTCCATCCGTATCAATATACCAGGTGTGAGCTGGCTTCCCACCGGGCGCTTGCCGTTTATTCAGCCGCGTGATCGTTTCTTAATGTCGAAGACCTAAGTCCACAGGCTCCACATGATTAGGAACCAAAGACGTACAAGATAGGGACAATAAATCAGAACACACACAAATTTTCTATACGCGAACTTGCCACCGCGATGTAGCAACGCCATCTAGTGGAAATTAACTAAACTACTTACTTACTACGTTGACGCAACGACCCAAAATGAGTCTTGGCCTCCGTCGCTAAACTACTTGCCTTGCTAAAATATGGAACAGGTAAAAGAGGTGTCAGGCAGCCTATTTACAATGTATTTACAATACAACAGAACACACATACTTTCTACAGGCAAACTTGCCACCGCTATGCAGGAATTGTCGTGATGCGCGAGCAACGCCATCTAGTGAAAATTAACTAAACTAATGTGGAAGAGGTAAAAGAGGTGTGTCAGGCAGCGTAGAAGGGGAACCTGTAAGACAGTGGCGTGTAAGTGTATGTATATTGGCGTGTGTGTATGCACTGACCGGCGTGGAGGCGCACCAGCACACGCCGAATGAGGGCGCGCGGTGCGGGGTGCGCGCTTCAGCGGAGGCGGCGCGTACCCCTTCTATAATAATATACTTTCTCCACGCGAACTTGCCACCGCGATGTAGGAATAGACAGCAACACCATCTAGTGAAAATTAACTAAACTATGTGTGTGTGTGTGTGTATGTATATATGCATGCGTGTGTGTATGTGTATATGCACTGACCGGCGTGGAGGCGCACCAGCACACGCTGAAGGAGGGCGCGCGGTGCGGGGTGCGCGCCTCGGCGGAGGCGGCGCGCGCCAGCAGCGGCCGGTGCAGCCGGAACGGCGGCGGCAGCGCGCCTATGTAGTTCTCTATGCGGCCGCAGAGAGCCCTGGTGGATGGAGGGAGGGCATTCGTAGCAGGAGAATTTAACATATAACATTTTCAACTATCATTATATGTACACCTATTGGCCGTGCGGTGTCCGGCAGAGTAGAATAGAACCCTTACACTCATGGGTGTCGTACAAGGCGACCAATGTTTTCGAGGCAAAAGATCAAGAGTCTCCGTTGTCTGGAAAATGGGCAGCAGCATTTTCCATTGTTATATTCAAACACTGCGATCTCCAACCCGCCTGCCAAGCGTGGAGATTATGGCAATAACCTCCCCTTTCGTAGGAGAGGCCCTAAGTCCTGCAGTGGACTGTTACGGGCTGTGATGAGGGCACAGCGGAGTATCCTGTTCGAATTGGAGCCGCCCGACTGGGGAAGTAGCTCCACCTTACAGAATACCGCAGCTAAACAATACTTTTTTGAATAGTATTGTTTCTGCCGGTGAGCAAGGTCTGCAGTGCTCCATGGGGTGGGGATTTGGGGAACCGTGGCCTTGGCAGTGGAGGGGCATTTGCCTTTTTGCTGCCAGAGCAACATGTTAAAGAGGTGAGCAACGCATTGGCGATGCTCTTGGTGTTGATACTATCTATAGGCAGTGGTGACCACCTTTCATCTAGCGGCCCGTTTGCCTGTTTGCCTACCGTACGATATAAAAAAGAATATATGACATTTTCTATACTATTTTATTAATTCCGGACCGGACCTCACTCTGCGGGACCCGCGGAAGACCAGCTCATGCTAAAACAGATTATTTTATAGACCGGGAGGACCACAGCACGGCAATGCCAAATTGTTTATTTGTAGTAACTACGTAATTTTATGTTTGATTTTATTTTATATGGTTGTAGGTGTGTCTTGAAATATGTACCTATATAATTTTTTGTTTAAATTATTTGTGTCGAGGCGTCCAGTTGATAATAAATTATTAATTTATTTATAACACTTTCACTGCGGCGGTCTACACGTTTGAGTCGAAATCGGCGATGTGCGAGTGCGCCCGACTCACCTGGCCGGTGCACGCAACGCGCTGCGCTAATTAGTACTGTTCCAGTCTCTGATATCTGGGTTAGCAGGGGACGTGTAGGGCAGGTACTGCCAGTGGGGAGTATATTGTGCGCTCGTGTGTGTGTGTGAAATATCTCATACGGCGTACAATAATCTTTGCTATTTAGTTTTTCGCGGGTCGCGTAACGCGTCAGTTATGGGGATGAAGAAGAAAAGCGTTTTTCATACCAAAAGTATGTAGGCACGGAATAAGAAATAAATATGCTTGGACAATTAACACAGCGCTATCTATCCCTAAAGTAAGCACAGCTTGTGTTATGGGTGTTAAATAACTAATAAACTACTTATTAACTTTTTTAAGTACATGATTCTTTACATACAACACCCAGACCCGTAGCAGAAATCAAAATTCATCATTTCAATTTCTGCTCGGCCGAGAATCGAAGCGAGACCTCTACGTGGCGACCGGCATGTTAACCAATTAAACAACTCAGGTCGTGAAGGTCATGTTGGTATTATCCTACATATATTTTGATGATCGATGGCCGTGTGGTATCGTACAAGGCGACTAATGTTTCCGAGACAAAAGATCTAAAGTCTCCGTAGACTGGAAAATTGGAAGCAGCGTTTTCCATTGTCATATTTACAACACTGCGATCTCCAACCCGCCTGCCAAGCGTGGAGATTATGGCAATAACCTCCCCTTTCGTGGGAGAGGCCCTAAGTTCTGCAGTGGACTGTTTTCGATCGTAAAACTGTACTGCTTAGAGCGTACGCGCATGATAGCCTTCGATATGGGCACTAGACCATTGCGAAACACTCATGGGGACAAGTTTTACTATTCCGACCGGTTAGTGTAGGTAGATTAGATAGTCGTAATAGGCTACGGTCGAAAATGCTTTTTTAATGTCTATACTAGTCAGGAATTTAAATAATCATTAGGCCGTGTGGTGTCCGGCAGAGTAGAATAGCACCAACCCCTTACACTCGTGGGTGCCGTACAAGGCGACTAATTTATTTTATTTTATTTAACAATTTATTGCACACAATATAAAGTATACAGAAATTACAAAATTAAAGACGACACAACAGGCACTACTTATTTCTAAGAAGAAATCTCTTCCAGCAGGACTAATGTTTTCGAGCCACAAGATCAAGTCTCCGTAGTCTGGAAAATGGGCAGCAGCGTTTTCCATTGTTATAATTATAACACTGCGATCTCCAACCCGCCTGCCAAGCGTGGAGATTATGGCAATAACCTCCCATTTTCGTGGGAGAGGCCCTAAGTCCTGCAGTGGACTGTTACGGGCTGTGATGATATTGGCATTAATGTCCCGGTTGTGCTCTCGCGCACTAGGGCTCTGGGTCCATCTTGAACATGATCCAGGACTTGGTGGATCAGACAATTACAGTGGAGCGACAGCCTCCGTGGCCCTGTGACCAGAGGAGCCTGACCAGATTGAATCATGGCTTGGTTCCCTTCGAGAGATGTGAATTTTCTACCAGACTAATACACTTCTGCAAGGAGCTGGGCTGGCTATCATAGCCGGTTCTCAATAACGTATAGAGAGCCGACTTTAGAGACCAAATCCGAAAAAGGTTGGAAAGAAAAATAGTACGTCAAAACAGAGTCCGTACGTAACGTGGCACCACTACCGATAACGGGTCCGTCAAATTGCCGGAAGTGGTTGCAACGCCCGTCATGTCACTTAAACCGGTACCTACTTTGATAAGAACATTGACACAAGTATCAAATCAACACTCCGGAGCGTCGATGGAAGAGTGGTTCGAATCCCACTGCGGCTATGTGCCAATGACTCTTTTCTGAGTTATGGACATTAGTTGAATGCCAACCGATGCTCTTACGGTGAGGCAAAACACCGTGGCGGAACCTGCACATTTAGGCGACTGCATGTGTAACCATGATCCAATCTGGTCCGCTTCCCCTGGTAGCAGGGATACGGAGGTGAGATCATCATCTTGGCGTTAATATCCCGGTTGTACTCTTGCGCACGAGCGCCCGGGGTCCACCTTGACCATGGACCATCCAGAATTTGGCAGATCTGATAATTACAGTGGAGTGACTGCCATGTAACCGTGACCCTGTTAACAGAGGAACCGGATGAGCATCGGTTAGCATTCAACTAATGCATATACACTTGGACATGCCTAGACATATTCTTTATTTGGCAATTACTACAAAAGCTACGGAAGCACAGCCAGGAATCTGTGTGCTTCACATCAGGCGTGTTCCACGTGTGTGTGTGTTATTGGAACTGTTTTTAAACTATGTTTTCCCATCTGCCCCGTTAGCGGGTCAATTGGGACAGATAGGAGTTGCCCACGACCAATATAAAATCGACGATTCATTGGTAGATACATTAGACATTAGATTACATTTATGGTTCAACTTTTACCGTGTAAATTAATAAACATATCCGGGATTGAAAGTATCTATACTTTGTTAGTTAATTAGTGCTTTAGTATTAGCGGTATGTACTAAGTTTAACAGTAAAATATTCGATATTATTATAGATATTAAGCAGCTTCCTGGTATGGAGGCTTGACGGGCAATATGTTTACGGTAATACTGTCTCATGGCGTGTAGTGCCCGGCAGAGTAGAATAGCACCAACCCCTTACACTCGTGGGTGTCGTACAAGGCGACTTATGTTTTCGAGGTTATAAAGATTTGAGTCTCCGGAAGCTGGAAAAATGGGCAGCAGCGTTTTCCATTGTTATACTTATAACACTGCGATCACCAACCCGCCTGCCAAGCGTGGCGATTATGGCAATAACCTCTCTCGTGGGAGAGGCCCTAAATCCTGCAGTGGACTGTTATGGGCTGTGATAATAATATATTTAGCCAGCAGTAAGCGCCCGTATTTCCCGCCGTCCGACTTTCACCGCCTCCATATCTAGGAAAACTCGTTGGCATGTCTGTGTTGCATTGACTTGCGTTACATTTATTAATCGCTGCCTAGCCAGGCGCCCCACCCGGCGTCCTTCGCGGGAAAAGGTGTGGAAAACCGGGCCCAGAAGCCTAGACACTACTCGACACTCTTTTTAGAAGTAAACGTATCATAGTGTACACGTTTAGGAACCGACTTAAAAATAATCATATTATAATATTCGTGTCGTATTCCGAGTTTAATCATAGGACGTATTATGAAGTAATTTGGTACAATTTCTTTTTAAATTAATTAGAATTACAATAACAATAAAATTACATACTAAGGAGCAAGATTCGTACTGTCACGGGGTGCCTATCGGCTCCCGAGACTTTTCAGATTTGTTGTGTGCTATAAAAATTTGATAACACACATAAAAACGAGTAGCTACTTAATACTATAAAAGTAAATTAGTGATTGTTGCCACGTATTTGAGTATAGTCACCCGCAAAGTTAACTGAACGGTTAAAGAGGAAACTTTAAAGAGTGGTTTGTGTGATACCGGCGTCAAGATGCAGACCGCGATGCCTCTGGCTTGTTTTCTATCTGTGATACGTGAGTATATGTCACATTGTAATATCTAAAGCTCAAGCTTCTGTCCCACAAGTGGGGTAGGCAGAGACTATGGACCGCCACTTTGCTCTGTCCTGACACAACTCCCTAGCCTCGCAAATATCCACAACTCTTTATTTTTGTTGTAGTTTATTCTTGCCACTTCCCCAGCTTTTTTAATATCTATTATCCAAATAAATCGTCAGTGGCCGAGTGGTTAAGGTGTCCGACTCGTAAGCGAGAGGTACCGGGTTCGAATCCCACTGCGGCCATGTACCAATGACTCTTTTCTGAGTAATGTACATTAGTTGAATGCTAACCGATGCTCTTACGGTGAGGGAAAACGTCGTGATGAAACCAGCACATTCAGACTACTGAATCTGGTCAGGTTCCCCTGGTAGCAGGGTCACAGAGGCCAGGCTAGTCTGCCAAATCCTGGATTATAGTCAAGGCGGACCCCGAGCCCTCGTGCGCAAAAGCACAATCGGGCGGGACATTAACGCCAAGATGATGAGATAACGATTCAGTATTCCTCATATGTAGATTTTCTCACAATGTTTTCCCCCATCGTAATACGTCGGTTATTGTTCTACTAATGGGCATAACGCATAAAACACCTTGCTGCATCATCATCACAGCCCGTAACAGTCCACTGCAGGACTGGACCGACAGGACCCCTCTCCCACGAAAGGGGAGGTTATTGCCATAATCTCCACGCTCGGCAGGCGGGTTGGAGATCGCAGTGTTTAAATATAACAATGAAAATGCTGCTGCCCATTTTCCAGACTACGGAGACTCTTGATCTTTTGTCTCGAAAACATTAGTCGCCTTGTACGACACCCATAAGTGTAAGTGGTTGGTGCTATTCTACTCTGCCGGACACCACACGGCCAACGGCCTTGCTGCATAAAGCACTGGAATTCGAGTGAGTGCTCTCGCTAACAAATAATGAATAACATAAACAAGTAAATAAACGTAAACTACCATACAAATTACCTACATTTACTGGCCAACATTATCATGAATGCAATCACGACAAAATTACTATAATATGCATGGATAGCGTGTATGCAGGTACGTTCGTATGTCCCCGATTTTACGGTCCAAAAGTCGGCTATCTGGTGCGGGCAAATTCTTATTTCGACAACGTTCTTGTTAGTTTGCATATAATTAATGTGGTATATATGTGGTAACTTAGATACTGTTATTATGACTATAATTTGAGGAGCTGGCCGGTAAAATTACGCTTCTGAGGATCCATTTTTGAATCGCTCGTCTCGATTTGAACGGTTTTCAATTTTGATAATTATTTGGCATGAACAATTATCGATATTTTGATGGGCGATTTTTGAACCGTAGTCTTCGGTGTCGCAAGCGAACCAAGGTCATCGACATAGCCCTAAAGATTGTCAGGCTAGGCAAGCTTTTTTATTGTTTTTGTGTTTTCTTTGCAAACTTTTGTAAAGGTTTTGTGTGTTACCTATCAGTAGCTAAAATACTTTGGTTTCTTTCCATTTGTCCATTGTCTGGAAGAAATGACTCTAGTGATAAGACCGCCCTTTGTACTGCTTACTATAATATATTTTATCTCATGTATGTATCCTGCTGGCCGTGTGGTGTCCGGCCGAGGAGAATAGCACCAACCCCTTACACTCGTGGGTGTCGTACAAGGCGACTAATGTTTCCGAGACAATAGATTTACAGTCGCCATAGGCTGGATAATGGGCAGCAGCGTTTTCCAATGTTATTTTTAAAACACTGCGATGTCCAACTCGCCTGCCAAGCGTGGAGATTATGGCAATAATCCCCCCTTTCGTAGGAGAGGCCCTAAGTCCTGCAGTGGACTGTTATGGGTTGTGATGATTGATGTATCCTATAGTGCGCTAATAAAGAGTTATTGTATTGTATTGTATGAACGAAACTAATACTCAATATAAGACACCTACTCTACTATATGTATAATAACAATTAATAGCAATTATTATAGTGGATTGAAGATTACACATTGAACATACGTAATAAAAATTACGCCCACAGCTGGAATAGCTATATAAAAGCACGTATTTCTTAACAGGCAACTGAGTCTATCTCAGCTCTTCCTAGAAGTCTAGAATCTAGACGTAATCTCCGGCTATACCCGTTTAGACGTTGTGCAATTACTAATTTGTTATGTTATGTGTCCAGTAATCCTATGACCGTTGCTTAAGGCGTAATATTTAAAACCCGTGTTTGTAAGAAAATATATGACTAATATTATAAAGAGAAAAGAATTGATTGTTTGTGTGTTTAAAAAAAATAATCATCTTGACGTTAATGTCCCGGTTGTGCTCTCGAGAACGAGGGCCCGGAGTCCGCCTTGCCAAGATCCAGGATTTTGGCGATCAGGTAATTACAGTGGAGCGACGACCATTTGTCCTCCGTGGCCCTGCTACCAGGGGACCCTGACCATATTGGATAATGGTTACAAATTCAGTTGCCTGAATGTGCAGTTTCATCACGATGTTTTCCCTCACCGTAAGAGCATCGGTTAGTATTCAACTAATGTACATAACTCAGATTATTTGTTTGTGTTATTTAGTACTAATTGCTGTTTGTTAGTATCGCTATAGCTTAGGAGCCTCGGTGGCCTAGTGGTAAAAGGTACCCAACCCGCAAGCGAGAGGTATCGGGTTCGAATCCCACTGCCGCCATGTACCAACGACTATTTTGTACATTAGTTAAACACTAACCAATGCTCTTACGGTGAGGGAAAACATCGTGATGATACTTCACATTCAGGCAACTGAATTAGTAAACATGATTCAATCTGGTCAGGTTCCCCTAGTAGCAGTGAGGGAAAACATCGTGATAAAACCGGCACATTCAAGTGACTGAATTTGTAACCATGATTCGATCTGGTCAAGTTCCCCTGGTAGCAGGGTCACGGAGATCAGATGGCAGTCGCTCCACTGTAATTACCTGATCTGCCAAATATTGATCATGGTCAAGGCGGACCCCGGGCCTTCGGGAGCGAGAGCATAATACGGACTTTAACGCCAATGCGCCGGGGCAACTATTAATGAATATAAATCCGCGATTAATCCATCGAAAAGTGTTATATATGGAATTATTCATTCGTTCATTGATTAATTGACCCATCCAGGCCCCCCCGGCGTGCAATTCGAAGACGCTCTGCTGCAGGTGGCGCCCGTGGACAAGATCAAGTGCCCCTTCGTCAGGGACGCGCATGACGTCGAGTTTCAACTATACACGAGGTATGTGAACATGAGCGAGAGAAGATAAACGAAAAAGACGACCTTTGCAACAAAACGGCCACCAGGCCGGGAAAGTAATCGTCGGTATATTACGATTTGATACACGGGATACACCAGTTGAGTGGAATCAAAATTCCGACGCAAATTTTTTCCGCTGTGATGTGAAACTGTGAACAGCTTATTCAAACGGTTAGGTACCTAATTCTTTTGCTCCGGACCCAAATATCAAAGAGTCAGGCGCGGTGCTAACCAACGCCGCCAGATGAGTCGCGCGCACAGCTGTGTGGCCGCCGAAATGTACCATACGCGTGTGCGGTATTATCAAAAAGTATTTTAATTTATGTTTAGAGACAAAAGATCTAGGGTCTCCGTAGACTGGAGAGTGGGCAGCAGCGTTTTCTATTGTTATGTTTGCAACACTGCGATCTCCAACCCGCCTGCCAAGCGTGGAGATTATGGCAATGGCCGCCCCTTTTGTGGGAGAGGCCCAAAGTCCTGCAGTGGACTGTTATGGGCTGTGATGATGATTTTAATTTATAAGACTAAGTATGGAAATTCATTACAGCAATTTTAAATTATTTAATAAAAAAACCTGCAGTTTAAGAATGAGTTATTGGTGCTAAAGGGGCAGCTAATTGGCCCGTCTTTTGGCCAATTCTATTTGTTTAACACAATACACCTAATATCCTGTTCGTGGCAGTAGATAATTTTATATTCTAAAAGTGGTCATACACTTATAGACGCGTACTGTACCTATCCGGTATTTTTCCTATCCTACAGCACATTTTTTTATATTAGACTAGACAGGGATTTAAGCGCCATCTCACCTGTTGGTTAATGCCTGTCTTGGAACAGCCTATTCACTCTAACCTTGAAGGCATATTGATCAGGGAACACACTCGCAGGCAACGCGTTCCATTCCTTAGCCGTACGCACTATAAAGGTCATTGTATAAAGCGTCTCCTATCCCCCAGACACAACCCGATAGTGCCGGCCCTGCTGCGCGTGGACGACGACGAGACCCTGTTCGCGTCCAACTTCGACGTGCACGCGCCCACGGTGCTGTACTTCCACGGGTTCATGGAGACGGCCAACGAGAGCAGCGCCCTGCTCGTCAGGGAAGGTGAGCGGGAGTGGGTGCGAGAGATGGGTGGGGTAACGGGCTACGACAGTGGCTAATAACGGACGAGTAGTTACCATCACGAATACCAACGACGAATATGACGAGCCGGAAAAGTGACAGACCACGAATATGACAAGACATAAAAGTGATTAACGACGAAATTGACGAGTCGTAACAGTGACCAATGACGAATAATTATAACGAGCTGTAATAGTGACTAACGACGAATAGGACAAGCCGTAACAGCAACTTAAAAGTGAAAAATAAATTAAGAATGGGTTAAGGTGTCTTCTTTTATCGGCAATATGCTTGCATTTGACCTCATCACACTTGATGGAAAGCGCCGTTGAGGTCGAAGATGTAGGTTGCTTGCCTCTAGGCAAGATCTTCTAAGATACCACACAAACCGATAGTGCCGGCCCTGCTCCGCGTGGACGACAACGAGACCCTGTTCCTGACCCTGTTCAGGGAAGGTGAGCGGGAGTGGGTGGGACAACGGGTCGACTGTGACTTATAATTGCTAATAGAACGAGTAGTAAGAGTGACCAATGACGAATATGACGAGTTGTAACAGTGAACATTTACGAATATGACGGGCCGTAAAAGTGACCAATGACGAATCACATGACTAGCTTGCCTGTTTGCCTACCATATGACATTAAAAAGAATGTGTCAAGCTGTAAAAGTGACTAAATGGATGACGAAGTATAAAAGTTAAGTAATTGCGAATATGACAAGCCGTGAAAGTGAACGAATATGACGAGTTGCAAGTAGCCGACGACGAATTTGACGAGCTGTAGACCAATAACAAGCCGTAAAAGTGACTAATGACAAATATGACGAGCCGAAAAAAGACCAACGGCGAATATGACAAGTTGTTCAAGTGACCAATGACGAATTTGACGAGCTATAAAGTGACGAATGGCGAATATGATGAGCTAGCGTCATTTTTTCCGGTAGCATCTGATAAGTTTGTATCAAGGGAGGCTTGACACTGGCAAAGCCGTACGCTGCTGGTGAGTTGGTGAGGAGTAGTCGTACTGACGACAACTATGACCATTGATAATGATGCCACTACCACTCCCCCAGCGTACACCCACCGCGGGGACACCAACGTGGTAGTGGCGGGCGCGCCGCGGCTCGAGGCCGGCCCGTGGTACTTCACCGCGGTGGACAACACCTGGTACACCGGACAGCTGGGCGCTAGACTTGCATTCCAGCTGTAGACGGTCTATACGCTGTAGATCCTGGCTACACAGGAGTCGCAGCGATGGGGGCAAAGCCCGTAAGCCGTAAAAGTGACCAACGACATTAGTCACAAACTTTTTCGGCTCGTCATATTAATGACGAGCCGAAAAAGTGACCAATGACGAATTTGACGAGCTATAAAAGTGTCTAATGACGAATATGACGTGCCGTAAAAGTGACCAATGACGAATATGACGAGCTGTAGACCAATAACAAGCCGCAAAAGTGACGAATGGCGAATGTAATGAGCTAGCGTCGTTTTTTCCGGTAGCATCCGATAAGTTTGTATCAAGGGAGGCTTGACACTAGCCAAGCCGTACGCTGCTGGTAAGTTGGTGGGGAGTAGTCGTACTGACGACTACTATGACCATTGATAATGATGCCACTGCCACTCCCCAGCGTACACCCACCGCGGGGACACCAACGTGATAGTGGCGGGCGCGCCGCGGCTCGAGGCCGGCCCGTGGTACTTCACCGCGGCGGACAACACCTGGTACATCGGACAGCTGGCCGCGAGGCTCATAGACTACTTGCACTCCAGGTGGGTTTGGGGATATCTTTTATTACTATTTACAACATCAACGTGTCAGACACAGGACGTGTACTGCTGAGCATAAGAAATATACACCATAAATGTATATTTCTTTGAGAAAAAGAAAAAAATATTTAATAACAAGGTTTTATCGCGCAGCTTTCGATTGAATTTCATAGAGTATATGAAGAACCCAAACACGACTGCACGATCTGGTTGTGTGTCTTGTGCCGTGTACGAAACAATTGCATTACAGTTTCAGCAAAGATTTCATCTTTCCAGAGGCCTGGATCTGTCGAAAACCCACCTGGTTGGACATAGTCTGGGCGCTCAGTCGGCGGCCGTAGCTGGCGCTCATCTCAAATCCGGTATACTTTTTTTGTTCTTCCACTAAGATCTCGTATTGATAGGAGCACGAATATGTTTGTAGATATATTTTATACTATATTTTTCATACAATAAGAGGTTTTCAATTTGTTAGAAGAAGTAACGTTTTATCTCCTTGTAAATAAAGACAGTACAGCACTGAACTTATGTTAAGTTTGTTCTAAGATTACAGGAGGAAATATCACGCCTATCACGTCGTAAATTGAGGATAGCTAAAGGATCATCACCCCGTTAAAACTTGTCCGATTAATAAAAATCCAAACAGTCAATCATTCAATATAGTAGGTAGAGGCTCTATTGGATAGCTATGGGCTTCACCACATTTATTCCTTAAGTAATTCTTAGCATTACTAGCGCGGGCGCCAAAATAAAAATTCTGCTGCTAGGGGCGAGGGGGGTAAAAAGGCCCCTTCGCCAACCATATTTAAAAATATCTGTAAATTTCCCGCTGGCTACTAAAGCAAGTTTGGCATAATATTCCCACGCAGCTAAAGCCCTATCAATAAGCGACAAGACCTAACTCGACAGTGGCGCCCCCTTGCGAGCACAAAAGCCTAATTCACCGACCGATGCAGGGCGCGTGTCAAGGATCACCGGGCTGGACCCGGCGCTGCCGCTGTTCGCGCACCGGCCGCTGCCGCAGCGGCTCGACCCGACCGACGCGGACTTCGTCGACGTCATACACACGGACGCGGGGATATTCGGTGAGTATATTCGCCCGAGTATATACGCAAGTGTGGTGTCCGGCAGAGTAGAACAGCAATAGCTGTTGTTGTGCAATAGATTTTAAATAAATAAAATAAATAGTATTAACGCCTTAAAACATTAGTATTTATTAATATTTTTTAAATCGCCTTTTTAACTTTATATATGAGTTTATTAAGAGTCATTCAGCGTATGTTTTACAAAAATTTACAAAGCCGTCTTCTACCTGGAGGAGCCTAAACTTAGCGTGTTTTGAAAATATTTCTTGGATTTTTAGGAAATAGGTGGCCGAATGGTATTGGTGTAGTGTATTTTTAAAACCGGCTCGTGAATCCTTTTTATTTTAAAGAAAAAATTCAATTCCCATACAAAAAATTGATGAAGTCATTACTGCTAATCTAGATTATCTAGAGTGGGCTGGAAAATGGGCAGCAGCGTTTCCCATTGTTGTATCTATAAAACAACGATCTCCAACCCGCCTGCTCTCCGCCGCCAAATCCAGCATCATGGTCGAGACGGACCCCGGGCCCTCGCGCGAGAGCAAACCAAGACATTAACGCCAAGATGACCAATCCTCCCTACTTCCCAGGCTTCAACCAGCAAGTGGGCCACGCAGACTTCTACCCCAACGGAGGTGTCAGCCCTCAGCCAGGCTGCGAGCTGGAGGTGGTGCTGAAGGAGCAGCTGCTGTTCAATAAGTGTACGTAATTACACAGCCATAGAGCTTTGTTTGGCATGTACTAGAGAAGGAAGGGAAGCCTGAACTGTCTTTCGATTAAAGTTACACAAAAAGCTACGTTCGAATTGCACTGAGTAAGCGAGACACAAAGTTTTATCTGGCGTGACAAAACCAGTAATGCTATGCTAGCTGCATGGCTAGCACAAGTGTGCCGCGAAAGTGTTTGTTTCTTTCTCTAATGTCATGTCTATAAATAAATATAAATAAATAATCGTGGACAAATTCACACAGCGCCATCTAGCCCCAAACTAAGCAAAGCTTGTACTATGGGTGCTAGATAACTGATATACAACTTATATACTTTTTTAAATACATACTACACCCAGACCCGTAACAGAAATTAAAATTCTTCATTTCAATTTCTGCCCGGCCGGGAATCGAACCCGGGACCTCTTGCGTGGTTGACTGGCATGTTGACCACTGAACCACTCAGGTCGTCAAATGTTATGTCGGTTTCATGTCAAAAGTACATTGACCTCTGTGTAGCTGTAACGTGTTGTAGTCAAGTACGACCGTTTAAATAATTCTAGTAGCAATTATTGGAGGCTCGATACATCGCTATCTCATTCGCTCAAACCGCTACCGAGTGAGATGGCGATGTATAGTCCGTTTGGGTTAGACGGTCTAGAATTCGTGCGCGCTCTGTAGTTTACATTTTGTGTAACTTTCGTTGAAATACAGTTTACAATAACTTCGCCATGATAACAAGCCTTAAAAATGAGCAATGTCCCCATAACATCAGTTAACCGCCTGCTACAAGATTGGTATGCAGTTGAGTAAACAATATAGTTTAGGAATCATACCGCGTAACTACCGCTACCGTGACGCTTTATTAACGCAACCCCCCTCCTCCCAGTAACGAAACCGGTTATTTTCGAAAGTGTTTGGTTACGAAAGTCAACAACAACAAAAGCGCCCAGTTACGAATTTGACTAGTTGCGAAAGCATCCAGTTACGAAAGAGCTAGCTAAAGTGACTCCGCCCCCCTACTAACACCGCTAACCCCCCCGCCACCCGCAGTCTTCTGCAGCCACTGGCGCTCGTTCAAGTTCTACGCGGAGTCGGTGCTGCAGCCGGCCTCGTTCCCGGCCGCGGAGTGCGCGTCGTGGCGCCACTACGCCCGGGGGTATTGCACTGGGGGGACCAGCTTTGGGAGTACCATTGGGGGTGTGATAGAGATAAAATATTTACAAAGAATTACACGCCTGTGACGAGTTACGAAAGAGTGCGGTTACGAACCAGTCACTAAGGCACAGGTTACGAAGCGATCGGTTACGAAAATACCAGGTGTATCTGTAGTTAAGAAACCAGTTACGTAGCTCCCAGTTACGAAACCGGTTACGAAGACACCAGTTACGAAGCCGTATATTTTCAAAGGGTATTGGTTACGAAAGTTAACAACTCAAACACCCAGTTACGAACCGCCAAGTTGCGAAACGTTGGTTGGTTACGAAGTAGTTTTGAAACCAGTTACGAAGGTCTCAGTTACGAACTGGTTATTTTCGAAGGGGTTTGGTTACGAAAGTTAACAACTCAAACACCCAGTTACAAAAGTGCCTGGTTACGAATTTGGTTAGTTACGAAAACGGTCAACACCGAAAGCGTCCAGTTACGAAAAAGCTAGCTAAAATGAAAAATAACATAGAACATGGACCCCCCTACTAACACCGCTAACCCCCCCGCCACCCCGCAGTCTTCTGCAGCCACTGGCGCTCGTTCAAGTTCTACGCGGAGTCGTCGGTGCTGCAGCCGGCCTCGGAGTGCGCGTCGTGGCGCCACTACGACAGGGGGTATTGCACTGGGGGGACACAGCTTTAGGACGTACCATTGGTGGTGTGACGAAGAAAAAATATTTACAAAGAATTACACGCCTGTGACGAGTTACGAAAGAGTGCGGTTACGAACCAGTCACTAAAGCGCAGGTTACGAAGCGATCGGTTACGAAAATACCAGGTGTCTCAGTAGTTATGAAACCAGTTACGAAGCGCCCAGTTACGAAACTAGTTACGAAGCGCGTAGTTACGAAACCGTTTATTTTCAAAGGGTATTGGTTACGAAAGTTAACAACTCAAACCCCCAGTTACGAACAGCGTAGTTACGAACCGCGCAGTTACGAAACGTTGGTTGGTTACGAAAGTCAAAATCAACAAAAGCGCCCAGTTACGAAAATCAATAGTTTTGAGAGCGTCCAGTTACGAAAGAAAAAATAAATAACCATGCCCCCCCCTTACTAATACCACTAACCCCCCCCGCCACCCCGCAGTCTTCTGCAGCCACTGGCGCTCGTTCAAGTTCTACGCGGAGTCGGTGCTGCAGCCGGCCTCGTTCCCGGCCTCGGAGTGCGCGTCGTGGCGACACTACGCCCGGGGGTATTGCACTGAGAGGACCACTTTCATGGGGTTCGGAGCTGATCCTTCGTGAGTATGACGTGGGGAATGTTTACACCGTTTTTACAGCGTGACTTCATATTCATGATGCCAAGGGGTACCATATGCATGTACTCGCGACAACAAACATGTTTTACTATGGCACCAATTCCTTCGAGAGGTCTGTGAACGTCCCAAGCGTTTTTTTTTTTTTTTTAATTTTAGACTATCCAGGCATTTGAATAATAGACTTCTGGAAGGGGCCGGGCTGGCTATCATAGCCGGTTCTCAATCACGTGTTAAGGACCGACTTTCGAGTCCAATAACAGAAAATGGGAGCTCCTAACCTAAACCTAAACTATTGCACAAAGGCACCAACTCTGAAGTCGCAAAAAAATCAGCTGTGCCATACAAGATTGGAAACGAATTCTGCCAAAATTTGAAACAGCTGTTTTTGCGATTTCAGAGTTGGTGCCATAGTAGAAGTAGTGTTTTTATACTACGCAGTGACTAACAAGCAGACAGCATCTGATGGTAAGCGATAACTATCGCCAATAACATCTATGGATTCATGGTTGTAAGCCACCAAAATGCAGAACCGCAGGTGCACTGTTATCACGAGCACATGCATACGCCCTTGGTATCATCAATTTGAAGTGTATATCATCAAACACCATCATTGTAGTCTTGTGTAAAATATTCTGCACATTCTCCACTTGTAGATAGAAAAGCAGCACCGACACCACCAACGTTTTTGTGTAACATATTTCCTCACGCTGCCCTACTGTCGTGCCGCCGAACTCCGATAGTACGCCGCCATTTTGATAAAATCCTGTAGAATGGCGGCACATATTTCGTACCGCCTAACTCCGTATCGGTCAGAATGAACGAAGCGAATGCTATTGGGGAGTATATAGTAACGATCCGTTTCGCATTTTGATTTTGGAACATCGTATTTTAAATTGAATAATTTTTTTACAGTTACCCAAACTCCGACTTTTCCTAGCAATAGCATTTACATATCCTCTTGTGTGGGTTCTATAAGTAAAAAAAACTGATTTAAAACTGAGACTGCCTCAACCCTCTTGGCAGTTTCGCTTTTCAGCCACATATAGTCACCAAAAAGAAAAGTGACTTTTAATGTACTAACACGCCGCCGAAACTAATGACTCATCTCTAGCGCTGATTCGAGTGCTATAGTACTACGGGAGCGCTCGTTTTTTTGTGTTTAAGGCGATTCGATGTTATGATATATTTTTTGTGGCCACTTTGGAAAAGGTACATACATATGCTTTTATAGAAATGCATGTCACATAACACATCCTGGTCACGGCACCACTAACTGTCACTATCTTGAGCTTGGTAGTTTATAATGCCATACCATATTCCTAGAAGGTATGTGACGGTTATTAAATCTATTGTAGCAGAAATATATTTTGTCTCCTTCTGTCACCGAAATGGTTGAATGTGAATGAAACTGACAAAACATAGCTGAAATAGGTTTATTAAATGACAAGTAACTTTTATGAATAAGACAATTATTATTTAAATGGCCCTCTGGCCACGTGAACCAACTTCTTTGTCCTACTGATCGGATGGCATGGACTACTGTTCAATCTCCTGTATATTAAGGTAATATTATTATGTTTGTTCATGCACAACTTGTAAATAAAAACACAAAAATCACCGCACTCTTTACAGGTGACAACGACGCCATGCGCCTTGGCTTCTACACGTTCTATTTGAAGCCGAACAAAGTTAAAAAATCCCATGCTTTGGAGTACAATTTGGTGAAATTCTTTCAATATCTACACAGCATAGCTGAAGGGGACGACCGCGAGAAATACACAGATACTAAGAAGCGTATGACACGTAAATTATTTGATAAGAACACTGAAACTGATAAAGTATTAAACAGAAGAAAGATGGAAATCGGCAAGCAGGCTAAAATCCGAAAAGCTAATGTAGAAAAATATACAGAAGCGGCTGAACCATATATACCTTTGAACAAACCGACATTACATAACAGCAAATACAATGTAGCATCACCAGAAACATACCAAGAACCTGAATCCATCAAACATAATCCAAATGAATCATTCCAAGCTGGAACCTTTGAAGATATGCACAAACCTACAACAGCCAATGATAGCAAAAACAAACCACTAGACAAGACGCAAAATCCTACAAAAATCCAAACACTAATCAACAACACTACCGAAGAAGATACAACACATATCACTGCTGAAGAAACCATCAACAGAGCCACCGAAGTCGAAAACACAAACAATCCAATTGCAAAAGCAACCGTATTTAACCCAACAGAAGAACCAGAATCCTCCGAAACTCAAACCACAAAATCGCACGTAGTAAAACGCCAGAAGCGCTTCATCCAACTCTTCAAACGTTCAGAAACTGTTGAAAACGACAACCTACTATTCAGAATGCTGGAGTTCCTTCTCAAACATAGCAAGAATATCGTACCAGTATTCACTGTCATGAGAGAGGTCAATACTTTGGTCAAAAGCGCGAATGGTGAACTAAACCATGCAATAAAGGAGAGAAACAACTTCATAGGTGCTAATCCGCCTACTGCGGTTCCTGTGACGTATAGTCTAGAACTGGCGAATGAGAACAAGGCTGTGGCGTTCGTGAAGAAGCTTCTAGGATTGAACGTTAAAGGCGATAGGTTGACTATAAACGGTAGCGGGAAGTGAGGTAAGGTTTCGTTGAACCATTTTATGTATAGGTTGTTTTTAGAGACGGAGAACTTTAAATTTAAATAAAGCACTCGAAGATTCGAAAGAACGTTTCTCGCTCGTACGATTCGGATGTGAAATGAGCCAGTGTTTCCTTTGGACTATGGCATGGGATCGTTTAAGAGGTATATTAGAGATCTCCTTAGTGCGGGCAAGGAATTGGTAGCATCCCTGGTGTTGCTGATGTCCATAGGCAGCGGTGACCACTTTCCATCAGGTGGCTAGCATGCCCGCTTGTCTGCTGTATTACATAAAAAATACAATATTTTGTATCAGTGAAACTAGCTTTATTGGAAAGGTTTCTGGTTTATCGGTGTAGAAAAGTGACTTGCCATATCTCCAAAGATGTTATGGACGTATGTTATGGAGTAAGATCACACAATCTCTTTAGCCGACGTCCACACGACGGCCACTTGACCGGAAATCATATTCAAACATAAATGCTATTGAATTGTCTTTCCAATAAAGCTAGTTTCCCTGATATTTAATACCTTTTTCTTTGTTTTATTACAATTTAAAGTTCTCCGCCTCTTAACAAAACACTATTTTAAAAGCCATTGGTACATGGATACTTTGTAATATAGTAGCAGTAGTCATCACTGTAATTCACTTCATGCAACCGTCTCTCATTTTGTATCATGTGAAAACAATAATTTGCTTTTTGAATAAATGAGCAGTTTTCCGAGAGGTATTTTATAGCATTCCTAAGCTCTCACTGGATGGCGCAGTCGACATTGTTGGTTAATATTGCAAAAAATACGGGATTACAAACGTAACAAAAAACATGAATATTATTTATCAAGTTTAAAGCCAGGTTGTGTAGTTTTAGAAAAGCTGCCTATTTTTTGCGTATACATGATAGAAGACTTTTGTATCACAAAAATAAATACAGATCAGAAGATCTTAGATCTTAAATAGGTACATCCGTACATTTATTTATTCGTATGGCATTAATAGCCGAGTCGCTAATTATAACCTAGGTATTATAATACTCAAACTACAAGTAAATAAAATCCGTACATTAAATAAAGACATTTTTACGAAATAGCTGTATTTCAAAATGAAATACCTAAGGATTTTTATAATTTTATAGTTTTCAGTAAACTTTTTAACACTGAGGAAAACACGTATGTCAAGAATACGGCTGATAAAGATGATGTGACGTCATTATCACAGCCCACAGTCCTCTGCAGGACTTAGGGTCACCCATGAGTGTAAGAGCGGGTTGGAGATCGCAGTGTTATAAACATAACAATGGAAAACGCTGCTGCCCATTTTCCAGCCTACGGAGACTCTAGAAGTTTGATGATGTATCCATTTACAAATATTTTCTCACATTTCCAGGGCCCGAGGTAAATTCTTCCTGAAAACGAAGGATCACTCGCCTTTCTCTATAGAATAATCTTATTTCATAATAATTATTAGGTTTAAAATATTGTCGCAACTTAAATAACTCTTAGTTTAAGTGTTGTGTATTGTAACGGTGATTATTTAATAAGTTTTGCTTATAGTCTATCATTCGGTAGCCATTGTAGCGACATCTATCGCTCCAATAGGGAAACTCAACAATACTCATATTACGAGTACACGAACACAAAGTTGGCAACATAGATGGCGCTGACCGTCCTACATCGCGCTAGAGAAGTGTGCCAACTTTCGCGGCATATATACAACTTCCGATGATCAACTGTCGGACTCTGGTCCTGGTCACAACACCTGGCCAGGTGGGTAAATACCCTCACCTTCTCCATCTTTGCTTGCCAACATTGGCGGCGTCCTTATCCCTTCACCGCCAAACCATCTTCAAATTAGATGTTGCTGTAGTTTTTTGTCCCGTCCAGTAACGGGACGGGAGACCCTTACTGTCAAGATCCCACTGAAAATCAGCGCACCGAAAATCAAATGCAGCGCTTACTGTAGCTTATGCTGAGCTGCAGTGGTACTGCCTACCTCCGATTGCACGCCGCCATTTTAATACAATGAGCAGTTATCCAATAGGTATCAAAAGCATTCCTAACCACTCACTAGATGGCGCCCCGAAAATTTTGGTAATTAATAATCGCTTGAAATAGGTTCTTAGCAAACATGATATATGGGGGTACGTTACGGGTATTGGATAATATTGTATTTGTCAATTGTTTTCAACCATTTTAGAGGTTGTAATAATAATGGAACATAGTGCCAACTTCTATAAATAATTCTTTTTACATTTCGTTCAACCTTTAACAGTTATGTTTATATTAATAAACATTTTATTTTTAAGTTTAGTATTAGTTGGCTGCATGAAATCACTGCCACCATCATACAGATTAAAAAAAGATTACCAAATTTCTAGGAGCGCCATCTATTTATGCTTTTTGAAACCAACTGACAATACCTACTGGAAAACTCCTCAGTTTAAACCAATCGCAGCAAGACAGCTCTGGCTCTGGCTTGCTGCGATTGGTCCACACGCAATTGCATCAACATGGCGGCATGCTATTAGATATCGCCGGTATGGTTGCTGTGGTCTTTTATGGCATCGCATTGGTCCATGATTTATTGTATTTGTTTGTCCCTACTTTGTTTTAGTTTAGCATTGAAGTGTTCTGCCACGCACAGGTCCCGGGTTGGTTTCTCGGCCGAGCAGAAATTGAAATTATGAATTTTAATATATGTTATGGGTCTGGGTGTACTATGTGTAATAAGAATATATTTAAAGATAAATTATATAAGTAGTTTATCAGTTATCTAACACTCATAACACCAGTTTTGCTTACTTTGGGGCTAGATAGCGCTGTGTGAATTTGTCGAAGCACATTTATATTTATTTATTATCTTAATATGTAAACGGATATTTGTGATGTCAAAATAAATCATGTCTTTGTCTATTTTTCTTATATGTGCGTCTTTAATCTTAGATCAACAATAAGAAACTAGATAACGCCTCACGAACTAAGACAAAACAAAAATATGGTATCGTCTGATGGTGCAGTCGAAAATAGATAGAACGATCTATATCTTCAAATAAGGCGGTGTAACCCACAATTTTTCAGTTTATTTAATTTGGTTTATACCATCACTTAAATAATGGTCTATGTCGATGTCGATTAACAAAAAGCACCTACCTAGGTAGAGCTCGTGTAATCTAAAATGACGCGCCCCACTATCGCATTAACGCACACAAGCAAGTTTAAAATATGGACGCAATACATATACAAATGCCGTTGTAATTGGTCATTCAGTTGCCGGTGAGACTCAAACGTAGGAGCACGCGTCGTTCATTGGCTCCCACACAGATGAAGTGTCGTTATCAATATTTGCACTCACACATCGGAATCAACTAACTAAGTAGTGGGGCGCGTCATTTTAGACTAGACGAGCTCTACCTATTTACCAAGCTATGGTGGATCAAAGAATAACTATGATAAGGTACCCAGGCAGGACGACACCACTGTACAGCGAGAACTCACTCCGTAATAATAACGGCGTTTAGGAAATCTAGGACGCAACTAGATACTCACAGGTATCTAGTAGCGACCTAGATGTGTGTGCTGAAAAATTAAGTTAAAGCTGAAATTTTTGAGATAAACTGCTAGTGTTATTATAGTTACTGATAGATGTTAGTGTTGTTCTCAAACGTAAGATTTAAATACAATGGGGGAATTTCAAACCGCTACTTTAAAAAGTAAAAAGTATAGTAAAACACATTTATTACACTCAAACACACAGCACAAAATTCTAAATTCTTCAAAGTGTAGTTCCGCGTGCCTCACTAAATGACGCTGCTTAGACAGGATTCCGAAGTCTTGAATTTGGTAACCCAATTTACTCGGAAATGTGTTTCGTGAATAGATACTTACGTTTTATTATCTTTTCTGAGAATAAAGCGTAAAATATCTACATTTTTATACAGCTAACGGTCTAGTTTAGATTTATTTTTGAGAATAGAGTCCAATTAACGCCATATATTACAATTATATGAACTATTTTTCTCTTTTAATCTCGAAAAATCCCCCATTTTAGTGTAAGCTTAGTTTGTACATAATTCACGAGATGTCGCTTTTAAATGTTTTGTGTTAAAATATTTTGATCTAACTTGTGTCTTAGCAACTAATCATAGAGCGCAATTTTGTTTGTGTCAAATAAGACTTTACTTTTCAGTGAAGCGAAGCGTTCGCTCGTGGCTTTTGAGGCTCTTACAGTTTAAAATAAATTAGCGATAAGCTTGGAGACATGATATCATAGCAGAATTGGAAAGCAGTAGTTCTAGAGTTTTAGTTCGATTAAAATGTGATATATTAAAAAATATATTGTAATTTTGAATAATTATTTCAATTCAAGAGGCAAAAAATTTAGATTTGTAAGCATGTAAACTGAGTAATATAAATAACATTAAGTTATTGTTGTGTTTCATACAACATACATTACCATACGGTTAATAAAAACGATTGAAAGTGAAATTTAACCATTTTAATCATACTTACTGATTACATTAAGTTAAAGTTATACTTAAAAATTAAATCCATTCACCTAACACATTATGTACGTGTTAGTTGTCTTTGTTTATTAAAATTATTATTTTTGTTACCTACAAAAGTCTGTGTTGTTATGAGAAAATTAATTGTTGAATTTAATAAAAGTATAAACGTTCTGTACAGTTCTTTTTTGTGCTATCCTGGTGCAATAAATACAATTAACCATTTTGATTTTGTTTTATTAACCACGATCTATGGTCGTGAGTCTTATACCTCAGAAAAATGCTACTTTGCTGAGCTGTAGCTCCCACAGCCTGTCTTTGACCACTCGACGACCTGAGTGGCTCAGTTAGTTAACATGCCATGCCACGCAGATCACAGCCAACTAATAATATAAGATGATGAATTTTAATTTCTGTTACGGGTCTGGGTGTTATATGTATGACGGATCACGGTCAATAGTATGGAATTGGAATAAATACAGTGGAGTAAATGTGAACCTTTTCTTTAATTTATCTGGACGAATACTATCTAATACTGATATCACCACCCTGATGACAATGATCCTGATACACCCCTTTCCTTCACGCGACGACATGTATAACAAGTATGTATTTATAAGTATGTAAGTAGTTCATCAGTTATCTAACACCTAAGACACAAGTGTAGCGACATCTATCGCTCCAATATCCGGGAGTACCCGAACACAAGGTTGGCAAGCATCGGCACATAGATGGCGCTGACCGTCCTACATCGCGCTAGAGAAGTGTGCCAACTTTCGCGACATAATACAACTTTCGACGATCAACTATTTTTTATTAAATCTTCATGCACAAAGTAGTACAAAACTTAAAGCTAAAATAGCCTTATCTACCAGTCAACCAGGAGATCAAGGGTAAAGAAAAAGTAAGGCGGTGCAAGAGAAGCTACTAAACACGATGGAGGAGGGGAACCGTTTATGCAATTACAGCCGAACCAGAGATAATAGTACAGATCCCCTCCCGGACCCTTGGTCGCCTGGTCACAACACCCGGCCAGGTGGGTTGCCCTTTTCCACCTTCCCCAGCTTCACTTGCCAACATTGGCGGCTGCCTTATCCCTTCACCGCCAAACAAGCTTTGCTCAGGGCTAGATGGCGCTGTGTGGAATGTTTAAGCCTTTTTTTAAATATTTGGAATCACAATACTTAGAAAAACCCTTATGGTCTCGTACTGGTGTCTATCCATCCGTCACTGTCTTTCTGACAGTCAAATTCTTAAGCTAGGTATTGACTAGGATTTCGTCTTGAGGACTAAGATTTTGCTGAAGATACATTTAAAAAAAATTCTGGATCATGATCAAGACGGACCCCGGGCCCTCGTGCACGAGAGCACAACCGGAACATTAACGTCAAGATGATGAATGACATTTGAACATTTTTTAAACTAGCTGAAAACATCCAAGCACATTTATGACGACTTATATCCTTACACTCACCGATGCATGTGATGGGGGTGCAACAGTGAGCCCAGCACAATGGAGGTGGGGTACACGGGCGCTATCAAGGACGCCAGCAGCGACCCCTGGACGCCGGCCACGCACCAGCGAGCCAGGAGTCCTAACTATGTACTACGACTTTATGTTAGACTGTCTGT
Organism: Blastobasis lacticolella; assembly: GCA_905147135.1. Lineage (NCBI taxonomy): Eukaryota > Metazoa > Arthropoda > Insecta > Lepidoptera > Blastobasidae > Blastobasis > Blastobasis lacticolella. Next base: position 10,515,529 of record LR990066.1, read on the forward strand.
CTGTCTGCTGTTATGATTATTGGATAATTATTGTTTATGGATTCTAATATTATTTATTTTCGATTGTTGATTGTATTTTTTTTTATATTTTATGTCATTCTATAGGATAAAATGACATCGTGAATTGTTTGACATTATAATTGAATGTATGATTTGTTTGACATTTTTATTATGATTATTTGATACTGAATTGATCATGGTTTTTTTAGTTTTTTAGTATCTAAAGTGACATAATTGTACAAATTGTTAATTGGAATTATGGATTATTAATTAATTTAATGTGTGTAAGTGAAAAATCAAATTTATCTATAAAGAATATCACCAATAAATCTATGTTTATATCGATGTTTCTATACCTGTTGACTGTCTATCTACGCTACAAGCACATTTATGACTACTTATATCCTAACACTCACCGATGCATATGATGCGGGTGTAATAGTGACCCCAGCACGATGGAGGTGGGGTACACGGGCGCTATCAAGGACGCCAGGAGCGACCCCTGGACGCCCGCCACGCACCAGCGAGCCACTTTGTCCGAACATGACATTGTTAGGAGACGCTCGCCCTGAGAACAAAGATATAATTTATAAAAAATAATAGTACAATAGACAGTAAATGAAGGCACTAGTGACGACCTCAGTGGTTCAGTTGGCTAACATGCCGAACGCCACGCAGAGATCCCGGGTTGGATTCCCGGCTGCGCGGAAATTGAAATGATGAATTTTATTCGGGTGTAGTATGTACTGTATGTATAAGTACTCAGTATGAAAAAAGTAGTTTATCAGTTGTCTAACGCCCATAACACAAGCTTTGATTACTTTGGGGCTAGATGGCGCTTCGTGAATTAGTCCATGCATATTTTTTTTTAAAGACAGAAAGTTTTATATTTAACAGCGCCATCTACCCCTAAAGTAAGCAAAGCTTGTGTAATGGGTGCTAGATAACTGATAAACTACTTATATATTTTTTTATACCGCTAAGGTGGCAAACAAGCCTACGGCCCGCCTGATGGTAAGCAGTCACCGCAGCCTATGGACGTTTGCAATACCAGGGGCATCACCCACGCGTTGCCGACCCCGTAAAAACCTTTTAACCCCTTTCTTGAAGAACTCCATGTTGTACTCTCCAGGAAAATCTCTCCGGGTAGTTCATTGCATTGTTATTGAGTAGAACATTGCATGTGTCTTTCAGGCGGACCCTGGGCCTTCGCGTGCGGCAAGGGGGCGCAACTGAGACATAACGCCAGAATATGATAATTATATTACATATCTCTTTCACTCGTCAAAGAGGAGGGCTTAGGACAGTAGGTAGGAAACACACAGTGACATGTTGCCCGCCCCATGGGTATAATTCTAGCTTTGCGACATCTCGAAATCGACATTTCTTCTAGCCATATATCTATTAATAATGACATTGAAATGTCTATTGCAGCCAAAATATATTTTCTCAACTATCTTCCACAGTCGTTTTAGACGACTAATGATTTCTAGACAAAATTTCTAGAGTCCGTAGGCTGGAAAATGGGCAGCAGCGTTTTCCATTGTTATATTCATAACACTGCGATCTCCAAACCGTCTGCCGAGCGTGGAGATTATGGCAATAGCCTCCACTTTCGTAGGAGAGGCCTTAAGTCCTGTACTGGACTGTTATGGTTTGTGATGATTATTATATTGAAGTATACAGGTGGTCCATAACTCAGGCTCACCAAGTTTGGGCTCTTATCTATTAACTATTTGATATTTTAAATGTGGGCTAGGGAGTTGTGTCAGGACGGAGCAAAGTGGCGGTCCATAGTCTCTGCCTACCCTACCTGTGGGACACAGGCCTGAGCTTTATAAATGTCTTTGTAAAACTTGTAGGAAAATTCAAATAAATTACATTACAATAAAATTAAATATCTTACCTGTAAAACTCCGTCCCAGGTCTGGACCACATTGGAGCAGTTCTTAACAGGAATGGTGCCTTCGCCCGACTCTATCTTGGTCCGCAACTGCCCTCTGGCGAGTCTGTCGTCAAAATCATTCAATCAAAATTTATTAATTCATTCATTTGTGTAGCGACATCTATCGCTCCATTAGGGAAGCTCAACAATACTCACATTACTAGTACACGAACATAAGGTTGGCAAGCATCCGCACATAGATGGCGCTGACCGTCCTACATCGCGCTAGAGAAATATGATAACTGCCTCGGTATATATACTACTTCCGACGATAGACTGTCGGGTCTTCTGGTCCCCTGGTCACAACACCCGGCCAGGTGGGTAATACCCTTTCTCACCTTCGCTTGCCAACATTTGCGGGCTAACTATTCCCTTCCACCGCCAAAATTCGTATGGCACTAATAGCAGAGTCGCTAATTATAACCATGGTATTATAAATGAACACTAAAACTACAAGTTAATATCTGAATTCTTCACCCACATTGGCCAGCGTTTTCATTAGGAGAGAACATAATGAAGATTAATCAATTCAACAACAAATTCCAAGATGATAAAATTCATTTTTATACTGTCGATAGATGGCGCAGTTCAAGAAATATGGTTGCGCGACAGATAAAGAAAGATAAGCAACGCTCGCAAAGGCCACTTCAGTTACTAGTTTGTATACACACTAAACTTCAAATTTTCGTACCTTTGTATGGGACGTGAATTTCACAATGTTGTACCGGGATGCCAGTCAGTCTCAGCCGTTAGGATGCCCCTCAGTGTCACCCGTTAGGATGAGTCTCGGTGTCACCCGGTAGGATGCCCCTCAGTGTCACCCGTTAGGATGAGTCTCGGTGTCACCCGGTAGGATGCCCTTCAGTGTCACCCATTAGGATGAGTCTCGGTGTCACCCGGTAGGATGCCCCTCAGTGTCACCCGTTAGGATGAGTCTCGGTGTCACCCGGTAGGATGCCCCTCAGTGTCACCCGTTAGGATGAGTCTCGGTGTCACCCGGTAGGATGCCCCTCAGTGTCACCCGTTAGGATGAGTCTCGGTGTCACCCGGTAGGATGCCCCTCAGTGTCACCCGTTAGGATGAGTCTCGGTGTCACCCGGTAGGATGCCCCTCAGTGTCACCCGTTAGGATGAGTCTCGGTGTCACCCGTTAGGATGAGTCTCGGTGTCACCCGGTAGGATGCCCCTCAGTGTCACCCGTTAGGATGAGTCTCGGTGTCACCCGGTAGGATGCCCCTCAGTGTCACCCGTTAGGATGAGTCTCGGTGTCACCCGGTAGGATGCCCCTCAGTGTCACCCGTTAGGATGAGTCTCGGTGTCACCCGGTAGGATGCCCCTCAGTGTCACCCGTTAGGATGAGTCTCGGTGTCACCCGGTAGGATGCCCCTCAGTGTCACCCGTTAGGATGAGTCTCGGTGTCACCCGGTAGGATGCCCCTCAGTGTCACCCGTTAGGATGAGTCTCGGTGTCACCCGGTAGGATGCCCCTCAGTGTCACCCGTTAGGATGAGTCTCGGTGTCACCCGGTAGGATGCCCCTCAGTGTCACCCGTTAGGATGAGTCTCGGTGTCACCCGGTAGGATGCCCCTCAGTGTCACCCGTTAGGATGAGTCTCGGTGTCACCCGGTAGGATGCCCCTCAGTGTCACCCATTAGGATACCTCTATCGGTCTCACTCATTAAAACGCCTGTCACTTTCAGCCGTCGATTCGCCTGTCAGTCGCACCCGTCGACACGCCTGTCAACCTCACCTGTTTCACACGCCTGTCAGTCTCACCCATTAGAATACCCGTCAGTCTCACCCATCCGGATACCCGTCAGTCTCACCCGTCCGGCCACCTGTCAGCCCCACCCGTCCACCTCACCTGTTGGGATGCCTGTCGGGCTCCTGTTCGTGTTGCTCGTGCGGGCTGAAGATCCTGCCGTCGCCGCAGGGCGCGGTGCTCACGTACAGGTGGACCTGCCTGTCGGGCCGGAGCTGGTAGCCGCCTGTCGGCAGGGGCTCGAGGTCGTTGTCCGGCAGGGGGATAGTCGGGTCTGGGGGTGGGAATGGGCGGTTTGATTAATATTTTACCCACTGACGAAAAAAGATGGTGTTCTAACGTTGACGTTTGTGTCTATCTGTCTGTCTGTGACCTCGTAGCTCCCGAACGGATAGTCCGAATCGGTGCTGTTTTCTTCGTTTGAAAGCCAGATTAGTATAGACGGTTCTTACAATAGTTTTATTAAAATCGGTTCAGTAGTTTTGAAATTATTGGAGTATAAGACAAGTATTCTTAATACTCAAATATTTCCTAAAACCTAGTCGGAGGCCTTCCAACATTTTTCAGTCGGTTAGCCACCTGATGGTGCGTGGTCACCGTCGCCTGTGGACATCAGCAACACCAGGGGCGCTACCAATGCGTTGTCCACCTCTGAAGAGATTTCCAATATACCTCTTGAACAATGGCTGCTCGGGAAAAAGATAAAATGCCCTAAAAACGATTATAGTTAGTATAATTATATACGTCAATAAATACTAACCGTCCGAATGTGCGTATAGCAACAGTTGGGCGTACAGATGCCTCTGTAAACAACGTCTTGCCGCCACCTATGAAAGAAAAAACAGTGTTAAAATATCAACAACTATCCGTGTGGTTTCCGGCAGAGTAGAATAGCACCAACCCCTTACACTCGCGGGTGTCGTACAAGGCGACTAATGGTTTCGAGGCAAGAGATCAAGAGTCTCCGTAGTCTGTAAAATGGGCAGCAGCATTGTCCATTGTTATATTTAAACACTGCGATCTCTAACCCGCCTGCCAAGCGTGGAGATTATGGCAACACCCTCCCCTTTCGTGGGAGAGGCCCTAAGTCCTGCAGTGGACTGTTACGGGCTGTGATGATGATGATGATGTGAACTAAAATTGTAACTATACTAATGTGTTGTATCTCTTTCTTCATTATTGGGTAGAGTACGAGATAGGGGTAGCGTGAGAGCAAATCAAAGTGGAATGTAATGCTCATAAAATAAAGTCTATTTTTGTATCACGAATATTGAAAAGCGGAGCGACGCTTAATACAATAGAATGCGGAGTTCTCCAGTAGGTATTGACAGTTGGTTTCAAAAAGCATCAATAGATGGCGCTCCTACAATTTTGGTAATCTTTTTACAATCTGTATGATGGTGGCAGTGATTCCATGCAGCCAACTATTACTAAACTTAAAAATAAAATGTTTATTAATACAAACATAACTGTTAAAGGTTGAACGAAGTGTAAATGAAATATTGATAGAAGTTGGCACTATGTTCCATTATTATTAGAACCTCTAAAATGGTTGAAAACGATTGACAAATACAATATTATCCAATACAACGTACCAGTGTTTATATCCTGTTTGCTAAGAACCTATTTCAAGCGATTATCAATTACCAAAATTGTCGGGGCGCCATCTAGTGAGTGGTTAGGAATGCTTTAGATACCTATTGGAAAACTGCTCATTGATACAGAAATGACAATGAGCCATTATAACAGAGGCACTTACCTCAGCATGGCAGTCGTTGACAGCGAGCCCCCGCACGGACATGTGTTCTCCAGAGACACACTTCGTGCCGGTGGTCACCGCTATCACCTGCCGGGGGATGGTAACCGGTGGTAAGGGATTCATATGTGGCGCAATTTAACGTTTTTTTTTAAAGTTATATCTAGCCCCAAAGTAAGCAAAGCTTGTGTTATGGGTGCTATGGTCCATTTGCGACAAGAAAATAGTGAGTCATCGTTGTCTGACCTAGACCCGCCCCTCGACCAATCGGGTCGCAGCAAATTAGAAAGCTAAGTTCACGGTGACCAGTGAATATATATTCATATTCATGGACAAATTCACACAGCGCCATCTAGCCCCAAACTAAGCCAAGCTTGTGTTATGGATGCTAAATAACTGATAAACTACTTAAATACTTTTTAATTACATACTTATTATACATACAACACCCAGACCCGTAACAGAAATTAAAATTCATCATTTCAATTTCTGCCCGGCCGGGAATCGAACCCGGGACCTGGGTGTTCTATGTATAATATGTATTTAAAAAAAAAGTATATAAGTAGTTTATCAGTTATCTAGCACCCATAACACAAGCTTTGCTTACTTTGGGGCTAGATGGCGCTGTGTGGATTTGTCCACGATTATTTATTTATTTATTTATTATTATTTATTATGTAACAGACCTTGGCCCCCTCGGTCCTATTGTTGGCGGTGATGACGATCCCGGCGAGCACTTTCCGCTTGGAGTGCACGATGTCTCCCGCCATTAGCTCGTTGAATTTCTCGTTCACCAACCTGAGATCGAAATGTCATGATCAAATTAACAATATTAGTCAGTTAAAACTAGAGATAAAACGGATAGTGTTTTAGCCGGATACCGGATATCCGGCCGGCCTCTTAGCCGGATATCCGGCGGCCGGATATTCGGCGGAACTTAGTCTCTGAACAAGTTTGTGCAAGCTGTAATCGTGGGGTGGGACTTTAGACGGCTGCATGTGTTTACGTGATTTCAAGTCTTCCTTCAATGAGAATAATTTGAATTAATTTACTATCCGGTATCCGGCAGGATAGTAAATTAAGGCCGGATAGGCCGGATATCCGTTTCATCTCTAGTTAAAACTGTTTTATTTGGAATATCTATAGAGAATTGTTTACTCACATTGCTGACAAAGTCAAAGTCAAAGGCATTTATTTGTGACAGAGGTAACCGGTACAGATAAGACGTAAGGATTACATGAACAGGGTTTTTTTTAAAATGGTCTAAGATCCGGCCATAGTAACATCTTCCCTTATCTGTTGTCCAGACAACCTAACCGACAGAAAAGTCGGATAACCACCAAGTTCACTTAAACTCTAACATTTTCTAAGCTGCAGAACCGATTTTAATGAAACAAAGCTTAGAAGCATCTCGATTAAACTGGCTTTCGAATAGAGAAAACCGCATCCAAATCGGTCCACCCGCAGATACACAAAGCCAGAGATACACGCGTTAAACTTATAACATCCGTCTTTTATCGACGGGATTAAAAAATCATGCATTATACGAGAGAATATGGATTGCCTACTCGTCCATCTATGGGGTTGCCTACCTGTCCAACTGTAGGGTTGCCTACAAGACCAATTATAGTGTTGCCTACCCGTCCAACTATGGGGTTGCCTAACAGTCCAACTATGGGGTTTCCTTCCCGTCCAACTGAAGGGTTGCCTACCCGTCCAACTATGGCGTTGCCTACCTGTCCAACTGTAGGGTTGCCTACAAGACCAACTATAGGGTTGCCTATCCGTCCAACTATGCGGTTGTCTTCACGTCCAACTATGGGGTTGCCTACACGTCCAACTATGTGGTTGCCTACCTGTCCAACAATATGGTTGCCTACTCGTCCAACTGTAGGGTTGCCTACAAGACCAACTATAGGGTTGCCTGTTTCAAACTAAACTCGCGTTCTTTACACATATTATTATATTAGCGTTACCGTTCAGTCAGCTCGTCGCAGCCGTGCCGAGCAAACGCGACTATTCGTATACTCCGTACTTGCTAACCGAGTCAAACCCAGTGTTTCTCAAACTATTTTGACATGAGTTCCCCCTGCAGTGTCTGCGATGAATCGGTCACCGATGGAGCATATTGCAACGCTTGTAATAAGGAATTTCATTACCAGTGCGTGGGAATCACTGAAGCAGGATACCGGAAATTAGGTGACCGGAAACAAACCTGGAGATGCAATAAATGTAAGTCCTCCGGCCAGCAGATCCCAACTCCCGGTCCCGTGATGTCAAAGGACACTGGCGAAAATTGAATGTAACATAGTCTCAAATCCTAAAACCTTTTGGGGCTACATTAAATCTAATAAAAAATGTTTAAATTTCCCCAAGGTAATGCATTACAGCACTAGTGTCGCTGATACTGGAGAAACTGTGTGCAACTTATTTGCATTATATTTTAAATCCACTTTTCTTAGAGAGTCGAGGAACAATTCAAATTTAAATTCACTTTCTGACGATCGCTCGCAGTCACTTGGTTCATGCGATATCTCATCAGTTGACATTGTTCCCGATCAAGTTGTAAAGCTAATGAAGTCACTCGATCTCTCCAAAGCTGGTGGCCCTGATGGCATACCCCCTCTTTTTATTGTTCGATGCGCAGACAGCCTTGTGACTCCCCTGGTTATCCTCTATGGGCGTTCTATTAGGGAGGGTATAGTTCCTTCTATCTGGAAATCCGCCTTTATTACTCCAGTTCATAAAAAGGGCAATAAGGCAAATGTAGAAAACTATCGCCCTATCTCAAAATTATGTCTGTTTGCGAAGATCATGGAGCGGATTGTTTACAACCAGGTGTATAGTTGTATTAAACAGTCCTTTATTGAGGAGCAACACGGATTCCTACGGGGTCGTTCCACAGTATCTAATCTGTTATTACTTAACGACTTCATAACTAACTCTGTTGACATGGATGCACAAACTGACGTAATATATACCGACTATAGTAAGTGTTTCGACCGCATAGACCATGATATACTTATTTCTAAAATAGCATCCGCTGGAATTCATGGTGACCTACTTCGCTGGTTTAGCTCGTACATAGACAATAGGAGCCAGGCCGTAGTCCTACAAGGTTACATGTCTAACTGGACCCCTGTTCCCTCAGGAGTGCCCCAGGGATCATTGCTCGGTCCTGTTTTGTTTGCAGTTTTCATCAATGACATAAAAACTTGCTTCCGTCATTCAAAAATCTTGCTATTTGCAGATGACATGAAGATAATAAAACGGATCTATAATCTATCCCACGCTAGGGAACTACAGGGAGACCTGAATCGATTTGATGAATACTGCGAACAAAACAGGCTGGACCTCAATGTCTCCAAATGCTTCCATATCACGTTCACCCGCAAGACTCACGCTATTAGCACGGTGTACACTTTGAAAAACATTAATATCTCCAAAGTGGAAAACATTCGTGACCTGGGGGTTGTCCACGACAATAAAATGATGTTTGACAAGCATATAGATAGCATTATAACTAAAGCATCTAAATCGTTAGGATTTATCATAAGACAGTCGGCCAACTTCAAAGAACTCAAGACAGTTAAGGTTCTGTACTGCACATATGTACGGAGCATTCTTGAATATGCAAGTCAAGTATGGAGCCCCCAATATGAAATATATAAGTCTCGTATTGAAGGCATCCAAAAGTGTTTTTTGAGGTTTCTGGACTTTAAATGCCGCTGCTATAGTGGAGGGTACCTACAGCGTTGTAAGAAATATCACTTCTTACCCTTGTCAACGAGACGTGACATAACTGATATCTCCTATCTCCTTAAAATAGCGAACTCCACTGTGGATTCCCCAGAGCTCCTTTCAAATATTAGCATCTGCTGCGGTGGGCGGTCACTCAGACCACGTGCTATTCTACACGTACCCTATGCCCGAACTAACATAAGGAAAAACTCCTACATGCTAAGAGCCTGCAATTTGTTCAACAAACTCCCGTTAGATAGTGACCTATTTCACACCAGTGCCTACAATATTAAAAAATCACTAACAAATAATTACTTTGATCAATATGTGCCCTCGGAGTGATACTTAGCGACTACAAGATACACAAACTAAATATTTTCTATTGTTATAAATTCCTGAACCTTCATCGCAAGCGAATAAATACTGCCCATGATAGGTATTTATTCGTTTGCGGTGATAATGATAATGATAGTTATATTTGTTACTCTAGATTTGTTTTTATACCTAACTTATAATTAAGTATACCTACCTTGTAACGGAGTATACCTACATTAAATCTATAAGCGGAAACTTGTAATTGGCTTAAAGATGTTTAAAGTCACCAATATACTTAATTTTGACAGCTGTAAGTATCCCAAACACAAATAAATAAATAAAAATAAATAAATAAATAGACGGGACTTGGACGCATCATAAAGGTACAAAACTTGGTTGGGAAAACAAATCATAAAGGTACGTCGCGTCCAAGTCCCGTCTAATATAATAATATATAGGGTTGCCTATCCGTCCAACTATGGGGTTGCCACGGAGATAATCTACCCTCATCTGTTATTTATTCCAATTATATGTCATTCATTATCACAGCCCATAAACAGTCCACTGCAGGACTAAGGGCCTCTCCCACGAAAGGGGAGGCCGTTGCCACAATCTCCACGCTTGGCAGGCGGGTTGGAGATCGCAGTATTATAAATATAACAATGGAAAACGCTGCTGCCCATTTTCCAGTCTGCGGAGACTTAGATTTATTCCTCTAAACATTAGTCGCCTTGTACGACACCCACGAGTGTAAGGGGTTGGTGCTATTCTACTCTGCCGGACACCGCACGGCCAACCTTACCGGTTTACCTGTGTCTTCGCATCGAATTGGACACGATTCTCAAAAATAAATTAATATAAAACAAATTAGAAGTATGAAAATTTGCACACTAGACTTAAGTTTCTTGAATAAATTATTTATTTATTATTTTAATATAATCCTATCTTTTTCAACCGCCTATATTTTACAACTATTTAACTGTTTGCACTACGTTCTGTGTGTGTCGTGTGCGTGTGTGATGTGCGAGTGCGTATGGGATGTTTGTGAATGTGCCATGATTATACGAATATATTAACGGTGTGTGTGTTTTATATATTTCCTACGCACACTAAGGTTGTGGAATAAACTACCTGGAGAGTACAACATGGAGTTCTTCAAGAAAGGGGTAAAAAGGTTTTTACGGGGTCGGCAACGCGTGGGTGATGCTCCTGGTATTGCAAACGTCCATAGGCTGCGGTGACTGCTTGCCATCAGGCAGGCCGTAAGCTTGTTTTCCTCCTTAGTGATATAAAATAAAAATTATAAATACGTAATATATCGTGAAATATATAAATATAAGCGGCAACTCATGAGTAGTAAGTGTGTTACACATTTAGCGACTTATATAGTGATATTTTACAATGTGGACATTTTGCGACCTGGACATTTTGCAACCTGGACATTTTGCGACCTGGACATTTTGCAACCTGGACATTTTGCAACCTGGACATTATGCAACCTGGACATTTTGCGACCTGGACATTTTGCAACCTGGACATTTTGCAACTTGGACATTATGCAACCTGGACATTTTGCAACTTGGACATTATGCAACCTGGACATTTTGCAACCTGGACATTTTGCAACTTGGACATTATGCAACCTGGACATTTTGCAACTTGGACATTTTGCGACTTGGACATTTTTTTACCAGTGGACATTTTGCAACTGGGACATTTTGAGACTTAACGCTGTGCGTGTGTGTGTGTTCTGTGCGTGTGTGTGTGTGTGTTCTGTGCAAGTGTGTGTGTTCTGTGCGAGTGTGTATGTTCTGTGCGTGTGTGTGTGTTCTGTGCGAGTGTGTGTGTTATCTGTGTGTGTGGGTGTGTTATCTGTGTGTGTGGGTGTGTTCTCTGTGTGGGTGTGTGCGTGTGTGCGTACGTGTGGGTGTGTGTGTGTGTGGGTGGGTGGGTGTGTGGGTGTGTATTCTCTGTGTGGGTGTGGGTGTGTATTCTCTGTGTGGGTGTGGGTGTGTAACGCGCGTCTATAAGTTGCGTATAACAATACATTCACGCTCCATGTATGTGTGTGTGTGTATGCCACTCACTTCCCGATGTGGTCCGCCAAGGTCTGCGAGAGGAACCCGGCGGGCGCGGCGGGCGCGCTCTCCGACCTCCCCTCGTCCAACACCGCTAGCGCCGACTTGGCAGCCGCCAGCTTGGCTAGCTTCTTACTGGACCCTGGGGGAAGGAAACGGTGGTCAGGATCCGAACCAAGTTTGGGCTAAACAGACACAAAAAAAATGCTTAGACATCTGAGAGGCCACTCACTGAAACTCGATAGCTCCGTGTGTACAAGTAATCCCAGAAAGCACTTCATGTCCAATCGCATATGTTTGGAGTGGAATAAATTACCCGAAGACGTTATAAGCGCTCCATCAGTGAACTCTTTTAAAAATAGACTGGACAAGTTTTATCAGTAACAATTTAAAGTGCAGTGATATACACGTATCAGCATTAGCTGCTAGTGTATCCATCAATAATAATAATAATAATAATAATTCACACACCGTAAACAAAGCTTGTGTGATGGCTAGACAACTGATATTTCACAAATTATATTCTCCTTTTTTTGTACTACTTATTTACTCATTATATTACACCCAGACCCGTAACAGAAATTAAAATTCATCATTTCTAATGCTGCTCGGCCGAGAATCGAACCCGGGACCACTGCGTGGCGACCGGCATGTTAACCAAATGAACCATTCAGTGATTATGATTTGCTACTTTGGTATAGGTTAATTAACGATTAGTAGTCTGGTACTTCTAAAATTAAACCTAATTCAATAAATACTTTTTTCATTTATTTATTTAACTGTTTATTGTACACAATAATGATATACAGAAAAATATAAAAGAACAAACGACACAACAGGCGCTGCTTTCATTTTCATTATATGCGTTAGGATAAACAAAATACATTTATTCCAATAAAATAACGAATGTCAAAGATAGAAAACCGACTTACAAGTATTAAAGTACCTATTATGATTAACAAGTAAGTAATACAAAACCTAAAACCCTGTTGCTATTAAAAACTGAAAAACAAAACAACATTTTCAAATTTATAGGTTGTAGAGTTCGTTTAGTCTTAAATGACGCGCCCCACTATCGCATTAACGCACACAAGCAAGTTTAAAATATGGACGCAATACATATACAAATGCCGCTGTAATTGGTCATTCAGTTGCCGGTGAGATTCAAACGTAGGAGCACGCGTCGTTCATTGGCTCCCGCACAGATGAAGTGTCGTTATCAATATTTGCACTCACACATCGAAATCAACTAACTAAGTAGTGGGGCGCCTCATTATAGACTAGACGAGCTCTACCTATATATTTTTTAAATCACCTTGTGAAGACCTGTATTTAGAAACCTCACACAGAATTACTAACAAAATATGTCAGTACCCACGTAGGTAAGTATCCAGGTATTGTGAATTTTGAGGAAGTAATGGAAATGGGCAAAGAAAAAATAATCAGAAAAAGGAAAATTAGTTAACAACGCTCACCGTATCCTTCGAATTTCTGGTCCTTGATCTGGCAGACCACCTTGAACCTCATACTGTGGCTCAACTGCACCGGCGCACCTGCGACACAGACAAAACACAACATCATTATTAAGTAATACTCGATATCTGCTTTTTGGGCACGTGTCTGGTGTTATCACCAGCATAGAGGACTAGTCGTGTCAGACAGTGTGGAAGACACTTGAGCTCGCGGCAGTGGCCCTAGCGCAAGCGACAGAGCTCGCGCCGCGAGAGAGCGTTCGTCTCTTTCTCTCAATACTAAGACGAAAGAGATAGCAATACCTATGTCGCGCTTGTAAGGGGATGGTGCTATTCTACTCTGCCGGACACCACACGGCCACTTCATGCACAATACATTACAATGGCGGACTTAAACCTACGTAGCCTTTTCTACCAGTCAACCAGGGAGTAATCAACAAAAATTACAAGGCGGTTCAACGAAAAAAAGGAGAAAAAAACATAAAAGATACTTAAGGTAAAGTTAAATAAAAATTAGAATATCAAACATTCACAGACCGAAATGTATAGATAGTATAACAAGATCTTTCATGTTGACATTTAAGAAATACAGGGTCCCTTTGTAACCCCAATAGACGGCGCAGTTGAAATAATATCAAACATATGATTAAACTTCAAATTCATGATACCAAGAGGCATCGTATGCATATGCTCGTGATAACAAACAACTTTTACTATGGCACCAGCTCTGCACTTGTCAAAAAAATCAGCTGTCTCATACATATTGGCAGAACTAGTTTTCAATTTTGTATGAAACAGCTGATTTTTTTCGCACTACTGCCATGTTACTACTACACACAGGAGTGACTTTCAACTAATTCCTAATACAAAGGGGTATGCGTATGCCCGTGAGAAGAGGTTAATTAAATGAAAATAAATGGGTTTGGCACTAACAAATTGTTTCGAGTTTTTTACAACGAGGTTAATACATATGTTCATCATCATTATCATATCAGCCGAAAGACGCCCACTGCTGGGCATAGGCCTCCCCCAGAGATCTCCACAAAGGCCGGTCCTGTGCCTTACGCATCCAACTGTTACCTGCGATCCTTACCAGGTCGTCGGTCCACCTTGCGGGAGGCTTTCGCTGCGTCTGTTGTGTGCTGGGTGCGAATGGAATGTGTGTGCTCCGTGTGATTACTGTGTGTGAGCTGCGTGCGTGTTGCGTGTGAGTCGTGTGTCCTAAGTGTGAGCGTGTTGCGCGTGCGAATGGTGTGTGTGTGTTTTCGTGTTGTGTGTGAGTGTGTGCTGCGTGTGCGAATGGTCTCCGTGTGTGTATGCTGTGCGTAAATGCTGTGTGTGTGTGTTGCGTATGAGTGTATAGTGTGTGGGTGTGTGGGTCGCTGTGTATCCGCACTCACCGTCGGCCGCGTCCAGCGGGGAGCCGTCGCCGAAGGTGCAGTGGAACGCGAGTCCGGGATAGTTCTCGTAGAGCGTGTTGATCGGGCTCTTGTGCGCCGGGGGCGCGGCCGTCACCCCGAACAGGGCGGCGGAGGGGGACGAGGTCGCGGGGGGCGGCGGGGGGACTGGGGGGGACGAGATTTTACTATTAGAGAGTATTATATTTAAGACAATGTATAGGAGCGTCGGTAACCGGGCGGTTGAGTATCCAACTCGTAAGCGAGAGGTACCGGCTTCGAAGTAATGTACCAATGGCTCTTTTCTGAGTTACGTACATCAGTTGAACACTAGCCGATGCTCTTACGGTGAGGCAAAACATAGATAGATAAATTATTTATTGCTCACACGAGAATAATTACATTAAAAAGTTCCGACAAAAACCATAACTAGTTGTGGGCAAAGGCGGCTTTATCGCTGCAAGCGATATCTACCGGGCAACCCTTGTCTGAAGAACCGCTAAATACACAGGCAAGTCAACAACATGGATTTATACTAACGAACTTACACTTAATACAAAGGAGAAATATACCCGAATATACACATATAACAAAACTAAAAAATATATATAGACAATACGCCTACATAAACTAAATAAAAAATTGCCAATTAAGGACATCAATATGCATATGCAATTACAGAGTATTATATTTAAGACAACGTGCAAACGATATGTAATCGTGCAATTCAATTTTAATATGTAAAATATAATTAATCGTCTTACCGACCAATATTAATAATTATTGAGATCTAAAAGATTTCTTTTCTCGAGTCAAGCTCGGTATTTACTGAGCACCCGCCCCAAGACCCTCAGGGAAAAGGTTGCTCAGACTACCCTCAATTATTTCTCGTACCTTCTCGATTAACAAAACTAATTATTAATGAATTATTATTATATACCTATCCACATACTAAGTATTTATTATTACAATTACTTATGTATATTTAGGTAGTACAACGCCCGTGTCGTACCTAAAAAATGGGCCCACAGAACACCAGCGCTGTGAGTCGCTTTTTGCGCCTCACAGGTCACGCTGAGTGGGTACCGACAGTGGCATGGGAGGTATCAGTTATTAATGTTTGCTTTGGCTGTAACTGTTATTGCGTCGTGGTGGTTTTATTTATTTAAAATTACAAATTATTAGATAAGTAGAAAATTGAAAACTATAAATACTTTAAACTTTATTTACGTAAAAGTAAATAGCAGGTACTTAGCAACTTAAATTGTGCTATATTTTGACATAAGCCTCCTCCCTTCCAAATTGCTCCGTTCTACCGTGCCCTGCGGTCCATATTGTATTTACATTATCTATACTAATATTATAAAGAGGAAAGGTTTGATTTTTTGTTTGTTTGTTTGTATTGAATAGGCTTCGAAACTGGACCGATTTCAAAAATTCTTTCACCGTTGGGAAGCTACACTATCCCCGGGTGACATAGGCTATATACCCGTGTACCAGTAGTGGTACCCGCGCGAAGCCGGGGCGGCTGCTAGTTATTGTAATAACTTTGTGACAGCAAATAATTATGAAATAAGTATACTTTTGGCAGTTTCGCCTATTAGCTACATTATAGTCACAAAATCGAAGGTGAATTTCTCTTGTACTCAATGACGGTACCTATAATTTTCTCTACACATGTTATCGAGTTTGTTACCACGGTTAGTATTGTTTTTACCTCGATTTTTCGACGCAGTTGCATGGCTCATGGTCACGAGTTGATTAACCTGTAGCCGTATTCACAATGATTCGAAACCGTTTCCGAACGATTCGACACTAAAGTCGTGAGCGGCGAATCCGTATCGATCGATTCGAAAACTGTTATTAGAATCCCGATAGATTCCACGGAAACTCTACTCTCTATAACATATGAAAAATTCATCAAAACCACATTTTCCTTAGAACTTTTGCGGGGTCCTTTGTCGATTCCGTATCCGAATCCGATTTCCGAGCCATTGTGAATACGGCTACAGGTACTTATAATGGTTAAGACTGGTACCTATGTTGATGATGCTCTCACCTGGCGCTGGAGCTTCCAGCTTGGACCCCAATTCCATTTTCGGTGGCAGGGTCTTCATCTCTATACACCGCAACTGTGAGCCTGTAACGAAATTAATATAGTATTAGTATACCGGAGCCGGATAAAAATCTCGCAAGGTGGACCGACGACCTGGTAAAGCACGCAGGTACCCGCTGGATGCGGAAGGCACAGGGCCGGCCGCCGTGGAGAGCTCTGGAGGAGGTATGTGCCCAGCAGTGGGTGTCTTTCGGCTGATATAATGATAAAAATAAGGGCGTCGATGGCCGAGTGGTTAAGGTATACGATTCGTAAACGAGAGGTACCGAGCTCCCAGTGAGAGAAAACATCGTGATGAAACCTGCGCATTCAGGCGACTGAATGTTTAACCATGATCTAATCTGGTCAGGTTCCCCTGGTAGCAGGGTCACGGAGGTCAGATGGCAGTCGCTCCACTGTAATTATCTGATTTGCCAAAACCTGGATCATGGTGAAGGCGGACCCCGGGCCCTCGTGCTCGAGAGCACAACCGGCAAATTATCGCCAAGATTTTGAATAATATTTACGATGTACAGACACGGCCTCATTACAGTTTTATTATGGTAATAAATTAATCATAGTTATTTTAGTTCGCTTGCGGATCTCCTCATTCCTAAATTGATCGCAATAGAGACTCCGAGCATAGCCTTTCCCTCGCCCTTTGGGTGACAGTAAATTTTATTACAAGGCTTACAGTAAGCGGCCATGTCCCTTTTCCGTAGGTCATCACTGGCAATACTGAAGTAAATTTTTCTATGGCCACTAATAGCTTTGCTCATCCTGAGTGGTTCAGTTGGTTATGAAAATGAAAACTTTTTTTCTGTTACGTGTCTGTGTGTAATATGCATAATGTGTTTGTAATTTAAAAAAGGTATGTAAGTAGTTTATCAGTTGTCTAACGACCTCATACGCTTTGCTTACTTTGGGGCTAGATGGTGCTGTGTAAATTTGTCCAAGCATGTTTATTATTTATTTATTTATTGAGGGTGGTATAATTGACGCCGTAAGACAAGCAAAAATCAAATCGTATTTGTTTAAAACACATTAAAAAGGCGTATAGCAATCACAAAACAAGTCTATTACCAACGACAAAACCCTTTATCGATTCTGTTACAATAACAAAAAAGAAAACATTTTCAAACTTTTATAATACACTTATGGACTAAAAATCGACTCTAGGTTTGAATCCCGACTTGGAAAAAAACTCAAATCTATAGGTAATAATTTAAAACATGGTTATCATTTAAAAGGATCCTGAGAAGTGTTCTCCTTCCAGTATATTAAATTTTGTTTAAATAAATACGATACAAGCTGTAGCAAACCACTAATTTTTTTTAAAGTCCGGCAACAAATCATGAGTCTACGTTTTACTCCACCACTGTATTACCGACATGTTTTAAATCCTTTCAGAGTCAACCACTCAAGAACCCCTCGATAGCTTTAACCACCTTCTCATCCACTTCCGGGACACCCACTTTCGACTGCAGGTATTCGCTTCTTACCAAGTCTTTCTCAATGAAAACTCTGACCTTCTCAGAATAGGACTCCGTCACCATATAAGCTAGAAACGGGTCCGCCTCCGCCCCAATGTACACCACATTATCGACGCCAGGACTCAGCCCCCCAAAACGTCGATTGGTCCATTTAGTCCCGGCCAACACTCGCTCTTTTCCGTGACCAGCGCCGAAGACCGCCTTGCAGGTCTCGTAGTAGAACTCCACCGGGAACCGCTTCGTAAACGGCGATAGATCTTGAGAGGACCAGAACTGCCCGTACTCTGTACACCAGAGGTGCCACAGCGGGGTGAGAGGATCCCGTTTGAGCCCGTCAGCGAACTTCTCGAAGGAATACGATACACAGGTAGAATTAGCCGGTTTCTTGAACAGGTCCAAGCAGAAAAACTTCACGTTTCCGGAGCTTATGTAAGTCCCTCCCAAGACGGGGTTGAACAACTTCGCGTACTTTAAATAATGCCGGTCCAGAGGCTTCAGGAAGTCCGTATCGTTGCAGACATTGAGCTCCTTCTCCAACCGCTTGCTGCTCGAATCCGAGATCAGACCCTCGTCGATATGCTCGAAGAATTCAACGCCGAGGCGGACGCATTGGGGGCCACCGAAGGCGTACAAATTTGAGGCGACCAACTGGATGTATTGGTACATATTGGGGGCAGCCAATAGCGCTGCCGACTCAGCCACAACGACATCCACCAGCTCAGGATGCCTCTTCCTCAGCCACACGGCGAAACTACCCGTTATATCGAAACCGAACACCACAACTCTAGAAGACTTATACTGCTCCTCACGCTTCAAATTCTTAATCAACCTCTCCAGATCGGCCAGCACCTGTTCCGTAGTCATAAATACGTAGCTGGATGAATCAGTTAGCTGCACAGGTATACTCTTTCCAAAGTACCTCAATTCCGGAGCGATGATTGTACCATTTGACTTGCTGGCGAGTTCTGTCTGTAGCCGCAGCGGTAGTTTACTAGGATTTGAGATGTCGAACAGGGACAGTGCCAAGTATATAGGGCCGCCAGGTTTCGCTGTAGAGTTGTCAATATAAAACCGCTGCTTGAATGTGCGTTTGTCCGTTGCGTTGAAGTGGTCTACGGGTTGCTCGACCCATTGTGTTGTATCTGCTCCATGGCAATGTCGACCGTGGATACTGGCCACCAAAGCGGAGAAGTATAGGAGACAGCCAATGGTAGCCAGGTTCTTAGATGACATGTTTGTTTCGACTGTTGGTCTTGACTGTCGATTCCATTGTGTGGTGGTACTTTATAAACCTTCAGGGAGGGGCTGGTCAACATTTTGTCGCTGGTAGTTTTTATTGTGATGTTATTGCTTACAGTCGTTAATAGATAGTAATAATCATATTGGCGTTAATGTCCCGGATGTGCTCTCGCGCCCGAGGGCACGGCCTCCGATTCGATCACGATTCAGGATTTGGCAGATCAGATAATTACAGTGGAGCGACAGCCATCTGACCTCCGTGACTTTGCTAACAGGGGAACCTGACCAGATTGGACCATGGTTACAAATTCAGCTGCCTGAATTTGCAGGTTTCATCACGATGTTTTCCCTCACCGTAAGAGTGTCGGTTAGTGTTCGATAAACCTGTACAGGGGTACATGTCTAGCCAATATAAACAAAACAACAGGACAAAGGTTGCTTATCGCTGCCTTCGTACATTCCCCGCTGCCAACGAACACATACCTACAAAAGCAAGTACAAATTGCTCTGCACATATTTCATTTTACTAGCACATCGTATCCCAGGAATTTTTTGTTATCTATTATTAACTATGATTACTTTATTACCATAATAAAACAGCAATGAGGCCGTGTCTGTCCATCGTAGATATTGAAGAAAAAACAGTCAAGATACTGACACGTAAGTTCGACATGGAATTCTTCAAGAAATGGGTAAAAAGGTTTTTACGGGGTCGGCAACGCGTGGGTGATGCCCCTGGTATTGCAAACGTCCATCGGCTGCGGTGATTGCTTATGATCTGTTTAAACCGACTTGTCTTATTTGGTGAACAAACAATGTTCAAAATCACGACTTCCCGTATCCAACACGCTACGTATATTGTGTATAAATGTCTTGAACCATACAAGAAACACATAGAATGGGAATTTCAACGAATACTGCTGTACATTATCCATTTAAATACATAATTTACTTAGGGCCGATTTTTCAATCCTCAGATAAAGTTTATCTGCCCGATAAAGTAATACACTGCCAAATTAAAACAAACTATAATCCTTTACAATTATGAAGTAATTATACAATTTTATTTTAGTCGCATAATAACTTATCAGACTGATATGTTTTATCAGAGGATTGAACAATCGCCCCTTAACCAAATAAGACCAGTCAGTCTAGACAGATTATACAATCAGGCAGGCCGTTAGCTTGTTTGCCGTCTTAGCGGTATAAAAAAATTAGGCTAAAAACCTATAGTCCACAGATAATAAAGTAGTCCACAGATAATAGTATAGTTGAATTTGTACTCCACTTTGACAACACCTATTCTCTGCAGTTGCACTGATGACTAACTATTTTCTTAACGCGAATGGACTATCGTGTATAATAAAATAAACAAATTATACATATAAATATGCTTAGACAATGCACACAGCGCCATCTAGCCCCAAAGGAAGCAAAGCTTGTGTAATGGATGCCAAGAAACTGATTAAACAACTTATATATTTTTAAATACATACTTGATATACATACAACACCCAGCCCCGTAACAGAAACAAAAATTAATCATTTCAATTTCTGCCCGGCCGGCAACCGAACCCGGGCCCTCTGTTAACCAACTGAATCATCATCATTGGCCTGCTTTTATCCCATTCATTTGGGGTCGGCACAGTATGTTTACTTTCACCATTCATCCTTATCCGCTGTCACATCCACGCTCACTTCTCGCTTACTGATATCGATCATCACACAATCTATCCATCCTTTCTTTGTTATTCAAATTTTTTATTTTATTTTTTAAGGTATACGGCAGACAAACAGGCAAGCGGGCCACCTGATGGAAAGTGGTCACCGCCGCCTATGGACGTTAGCAACACCAGGGGAGTCACTGATGCGTTGCCCGCCTCTGAAGATACCTCTAATATACCTCTTGAACGATCCCATGTCATAGTCCAAAGGAAACACTGTGGCTGGGAGCTCATTCCACATCGAATCGTACGAGCGAGAAACGTTATTTCGAACCTTCGCATCGTGACCAACAGAGGGTCTACGTAGTGAGGATGAGTACCAAGCCCACGGCGGGTGGTGCGATTATTTATTAGAACATTAAATATCTCTTTCAATCGTCAAAAATTAAAGGTAGGAAAGTAGGAAGGTAACACACAGAGCACATCCGCCCCACGGCCGGACTGTGCCCGACAATGCCAGGCAGAGCTGGATCGCGCTCGATATATTTTATAGCTATGACTAGTATAATTAAGGAAATCCACCTAAAATTAAGAGTAAGCCAGTCCACCAAGGCAGCACCCGTTCATGTGTACAACGCAAGGAACGCAACGAGTATAACCCGCGTCACGAAAGAAGAGACTTGTCAAATGGCAGTGGACGAGATTTCGCGCCGGTAATCATATACAGCGCAAGTCGAACCACGTGACCCGCCAAGTCTCTTCTTATTTGACACTAGTTGTACTTATAATTCATATTCAATACCCTTTTGGTGATTTATTCTTTCCGCATAATGTGGCCGAACTAATATGACACTAAACTGAAACACTCGGTTATTATAAGCATCATTACTTACCGCCATTGGTAACGCCCGCAGTTTCATCGCTGGTGAAGTCACTGATCCCAGGGGTGGGAAGGGAGCGCCCGGCCTTCGCAAGTAGGGCCCCGAGACAGGCCCTGGCCGCTGAGGCCCGGGCCTCGCGCTTACTGTGGCCCCAACCTTCGAAAGTCAAGTCCGCTACCTGGGGAGAGAAGACAGGCTTTTTTATGTTATCCCGCTGTGGCCATGTACCAATGACTCTTTTCTGAGTTATGTACATTAGTTGAATTCTAACCGATGCTCTTACGGTGAGGGAAAACATCGTGATGAAACCTGCAAATTCAGGCAACTGAATTTGTAACCATGGTCCAATCTGGTCAGGTTCCCCTGGTAGCAGGGTCACGGAGGTCAGATGGTAGTCGCTCTACTGTAATTACCTGATCGCCAAATCCTGGATCATGGTCAAGGCGGACCCCGGGCCCTCGTCCTCGAGGGCACAACCGGGACATTAAACGCTTAGATGATTTTTCTTTTCTATACTGCAAACAGGCAAACTGGCCTGATGGTGCGTGGTCACCGCCGCCTATGGACATCAGCAACACCAGGGGAGTCACCAATGCGTTGCCCGCCTCTGAAGAGACCTCTAATATGCCTCTTGAACGATCCCATGTCATAGTCCAAAGGAAACAGTCTGTCGAATAACCAGCTTTTAAACCCAGACGGAAAAATATGGGTAAGTTTGACATGTGTATCTGCGGCTCTGTGTAGGTGTGGAGGTGTAGCTTCTGAACGGACGATTGTCTTTATTTGAAAGCCAGCTTAATCGAGATGCTTCACAGGTTTGTTTCATTAAAATCGGTTCAGTAGTTCAGAAGATATTTGAATATATTGGGTCCGCACCTATGAAATTGGCGTTTCTTTCGCAAGTAGTATAATTGCTCGTATATTGAGATAGCCATAACATAATTCACCAAAATTAACAAGAAATAAGAAAGATAA
Organism: Blastobasis lacticolella; assembly: GCA_905147135.1. Classification (NCBI taxonomy): domain Eukaryota; kingdom Metazoa; phylum Arthropoda; class Insecta; order Lepidoptera; family Blastobasidae; genus Blastobasis; species Blastobasis lacticolella. The sequence continues at coordinate 10,538,340 of LR990066.1, forward strand.
GAATGAGAGAAGAGTGTATAAGAGTCAGTAAGTACCCCTTTTCAGTTGTCGTCTCAATTTTGCCTCTTCAATCAAATATAATTTAATAGAAGAGAGTAGTTATCACAATGAAATGATAAGCACCAGATAGCTTAACGTTGTCGGATTATGCTTACACAGTTTCATTGTAATCGGATTAGCCATTACCAAGATATCGACAAATTTGCTTGCATGAAAATTACAGTTTCTGTCATTGCCATACAAAACGTCAATAGGTGTAGCTATGGGTCTAATATGTAAACATGGCCAGAGGTTATATGACTAAACAATATTTAATTGAATCAGATTAATTAACTAGGTGAAATTTTTTTATTTTATTAATAATATTTGACATTTATCTATATTTGATAAAATTATTTTTTCCATTATCAAACATAAAATTTACTTGAGAATGAATAATGATATTTAGAACATACCTAAAATAAGTTTTACCATTATTAAAATGTACATTTTATTTTCTTTGATTGGCTTTCATAAGTGCTATGTATACCCTAAAATGAATAAATTGTTTTGACTATTGACTATTTTCTGTTCATCCATCATCAACATTAGCAACACCAGGGGTATCCACCAATATGTTGCCAATCAAAGACCCCAGGACAGATTGCTCTGGCAGCCACTAATGCTAGGCTCCACAGAGATCTTACTCACCGGCAGGAACACAATACTATTTAAAATAGTATTGTTTAGCTGCGATATTCTGTAAGGTGAAGGTACTGCCCCAGTCAGGCCTCTCCAATTCGAACCGGATACCTTGCCCTATCCCTCTTAGGGTAGATTTTTCAATCCTCAGATAAAATTTATACCCCATAAAGTAATCATCATCTTAGCGCTAATGTCCCGAATGTGCTCTTGCGCACGAGGGCCCGGGGTCCGCCTTGACCATGATCCAGAATTTGGCCAATCAGGTAATTACAGTGGAGCGACTGCCATCTGAACTCCGTGGCCCTGCACCCAGGGGAACCTGACCAGATTGGATCATGGTTACAAATTAAGGTGCCTGAAAAGCAGGTGTCATTACTGTTTTTCCTCACTGTAAGAGCATTGGTTGGAATTCAACTAATGTACATAACTCAGAAAAGAGTCATTGGTATGTACCTGATAAAGTATAACACTACCAAATAAAATCAAACCACAATCCTTCACTTTATATGAAGCAAAAATTCATTTTCATTATTCACATTCAAGTCACACAAGGCTTCATCATCATGTGAATGTCGAGGCTATCCAGCTCCTTGACAACACAAACATAGTGCGTAGACTAAAAAGGACAAAACCTTTTAAGTTAGTATAGTGAATATTAGTGATAAATAGTGCGATGAGTGCTTACTGCAAAGAACACAAGAACAATGTTTTCCCCTCAATAGAAACAATAAGAAAAAGTGTTAATGGACACATTCTTATATTATAACTTAGCAAATTATGTTAGGTTTAAATTATTTATTAGTCTTTAGGCTAGATTGTAAATGCAATACTTATCAGACTGATATGTTTTATCTGAGGATGGAAAATTCTGCTATTATATCAGGTGGTAGAACTCTGTCACGTCTGAAGAGTGTCCGCCTGGGTGAGTACCACCGCCTTATCTATTTCTGCCGCCAAGCAGCAATGCTTGCTTGTTGTTCTGGTTTGAAGGATAAGGTAGCCGGCCAAATTACAGGCATGAGGCATTTCATTTTAGTCCTCAGTGACATGAGCATCTGCGGTTCTAAATTTTTGTTACCTGCAACCTAAATGTATGAATTGTAGATGTTATGGGTGACAGTTACCACTTACTATCAGGTGGGCTGTCTGCTCATTTGTCACCGAATGGAATAAAAAAAACGATTTATGTTCAAAAAGTACAGAATTGCTGAAAAAGAATTATTACTTTAATTTCTTTTGTTTTTCAAATTGCCTGCCATAGTATACCTACTTTAGTGTTGTGAAAGACTCAGGGAGGGATACGTGGCAAATAGGTGTATGAACCTGCCGGTATCAGGAATGAGGCCCCGTGGGCGACCCAAGAAGCTATGGATTGACATCGCTGAGTCAAATACGAGAGCCAACGGCTCACGACAAGAGGATGCCGAGGACCGGGCGAAGTGGAGAAGAATGAGTAGGAAAGCGGACCCTGGCAGAGACCGGGATAAGAGCCAAGACGATGATGATGAGTATACTTACTGTGACAGACGCAATGAACGTTGGACAATGTTGTTCTCCATAATGTGACACATCCTTGATCTTGTACGGTATACCACCTTCATTCAGTATAGAAATCGGACTCCTGGATTGCAATTCAACATCAGGTACCCTGGCCAGGTGTTGCAGTAACGGCAACAACATTTTGTACATTGGGATGGCTACAAAAGTTGTGTAAAAGTTTAGTTCAAAGAGATAATTACAAAAACTATGCTAATTTAAAAAAATATTGCAAACTAATATACATCATAGGTAGTACACATTTGAATTTTCACTGCACATAACACAGATAACAATCTAGAAAAAAAACGTTTGGCGAAAATCACAACACAAACGTGTCTGAAACGTATATTAATTTATCCAAGCCGATAACTCGTATCATTATAGTATTACACTCGATAATACCGCCGTTCTATTCAGTTTTATCAACAAAGTAAACAACAAACTGTCAGCAGCGGTACCGACGATCTCAGATATGATCATTGATCATGATCATTGATCTTACCCTCAGGAATGCGGGTTCTACACGCTCGATATTTATCGCGATACTTATCGGATTTCTGATTTTCTAGAAATCCTGTGTTCCGTCTCATGATTATTTTCTTATAGTGAGCCTACACACTCAATAAATGTGGTGATCCAGAATCGCAATCCACGTTTCACGATGAATAATATAAATATTGTTATAATTAGGAGTGGACGATATACATCGATGTATTAAAAACACTCGATGTATAGTAACGATGCATCGATTCAAACCGATATATTGTTAATTTTTCAACATCGACTATACATCGATGTTTTTTTATTTGATGCATCGATAATTTTATTTTTAATATTATATTTAATAAGCATTCGCACGGTATTTCGTTAAATTGGTGCTGGCAACATCGGCCACTGGCTGCACTCATAAAAAATAAAATGCAAATGGCCGATCGACCCGACGCGACGACCTCTTCACCGGCTTTACAGAAAATTTCTGTAATAATTTAGTGAATAAACTTATTCACTAACTCAGCTTGATTCAGATTCAGATTCAGACGACTAGTCGTGCATGTAACTGTGTCGAAATATCGGGCTACTCGTCAACAAAGGTACGCGGTAGGAAACCCGGAACATACCCTTAAAATGTGATACCTAATTCTTCCAAATCCGTTCAGCCATTTAGAAGATGGTGAGTCAAAGAAACTTAGATGAACTCTGTATGCATTATACACTGCTTTTTTTGTGCAATCGTGTATCTCTAAACACATTACTCTCCTCTTTTGGGCAGTCGTGTAAAAACAATCGATGTTTGGAAAACATCGATGTATTTTTTAATATATCGATATTACATCGATACCACTATCCGATGCATTACATCGAAAAAAAAATCGATGTTATTTTTTTATGTCCATCACTAGTTATAATTAACGTCTAGACAGTGTTGCCAGGTTGAATGATCAAAATTACGGTGCACAGCACGCACAGTGGGTCAAAATTACCACATTTTGGGGAAAATAACGGTGATTATAAATATTAAAAATACGGTAGAATGACCGTATTTATGCTCAAAGCTCTACAAAAGCTCCCCAATTAGTCAACAGAGTGCAACGTGGGCATTATCCGACTTCAGTGATGGACACCATGTTCAATAACCAAGAATGGTCCTTCCAGCAAGACTCGGCGCCGGGTCACAAAGCTCGGTCCACGCAGTCTTGGTTGGAATCGAATGTTTCCGACTTCATCAGAGCTGAAGACTGGCCGTCGTCTAGTCCCGATCTTAATCCGCTGGATTATGATTTATGATCAGTTTTAGAGAGTACGGCTAAACTCTAAACTACTCTAAACGCCACGATAATTTGGAGTCCCTAAAACAATCCATACGATTTGCAGCGAAGAATTTTCCCATGGAAAGAGTGCGTCTATTGATAACTGGCCTCAACGTTTAAAGGACTGTATTGCAGCCAATGGAGACCACTTCGATTACATTTTAAATTGTTTTATCTACACTCATAGCGTAATGTTCTAATTTCATATTCGAAAACAGTTGTTTAAGGATACACTTTTTTCACGCCAGTCTATAAAATTTTAAGAAATTACTTTTATAATATTACGATACAGCATTTCCCATACTAATAATTTGTTTGGTTCGGTTGTAATTTGTTTGTGAATTTTTTTTCTTGTTTGAAGCAAATAAATAAATAAATGTGATAGTAGTGAAGTGAATTTCCCGCCGATTGATATCCTCGACGCGTAGGTACAACAGAACTGACTCGCAGCTTACTTCCAGCAAAGTTGAGAAAATTATAGGTACGATATTTTAACATAAAAATATGAGTGTAGATAAAATAGTGTATGTAACTGCATATAATTAGGTATTAAAACACTCGTGTCAAACTATTATCATACGAGGCGAATTGGGGTGGAAACGTTGGGACTGTGGGGCCCTGGTGCGACAAAGTTTTTTATAGAACTTTCCAAAAAATTAAATGACAGCTGGTGACCGGAGAGCTAGCTCGTTCCCAGGGCAACGGAATAGCATCAGTTCTGCATTTAAGTGGGACAATGATAGTATACTCAAAAATACGGTAACTTTCAAACACAGTTTTTCATGACTACGGTAGGTGGCAGAACTAGAAAGAAAAAAAAAAATTACGGCAAAACTTTTGGTAAGGTAAAAATAACATTAGGTATTACAGTTATTATAATTGATGACTAGATTAAAATGAATTCGTGATGAAATTAAACACGAAAAAACTTGATCCATTTAGAATGATCTACTTCTAAAGGTGTGACCAAACCACAGTTCAAAATACGTTGTCACGTATTGTGTTGTTGATTTTATAAGTCAGATAATATATTATAGATAGATATTTATCCATGGAAATAAAAATATGCAGTCATTTTGGCAGACATTGGCATTTGATCGTGAAGAGTGGAGGAATCGGGGGGAGGCCTTTGCCCAGCAGTGGGATGATTCGGGCTAATATAGATAGATAGATATAGATAGTCATTCTATTAGAAAGAGACATACGATCTACGATCTCTGTGCTACATCTCTTGCTCGGCTCGTTTTAACCCGATGAGTGCTCAGTCCTGTTAGAAAATGATAAGTCCATGGTCGAGACAGTTTGTTGACAGGCGAAAATGTTTATAGAATTTGTAACTCTACATACATACATAAAGATTAAAAGAGCTTCGGTGGCCGAGCGGTTAGGGTATACAACTCGCTAGCGAGAGGTACCGGGTTCGAACCCCGCTGCGGCCATATACCAATATAGTTGAACACTAACCGATGCCCTGACCTAAAGCCGTATTCACAATGGCTCGGAAATCGGATTCGGATACGGAATCGACAAAGGACCCCGCAAATGGTTTTAGGAAAATGTGGTTTCAGTTAATTTTGATGAAATTTTCATATGTTATAGAGAGTAGAGTGTCCGTGGAACAGTGTTGGGCAAAATTTAATTGCAAGTTACAATTAAAAATAACAATTGATTAATTGTTAATTGTGAAATATCAATTAACAATTGATTAATTGTTAACTGTGACGTTGCAATTAACAATTGATTAATTGTTAATTGTGACGTTGCAATTAACAATTGATTAATTGTTAATTGCGAAATTTAATTGTGACGTTGCAATTAACAATTAATCAATTGTTAACTGTTCTTGTAATTAAACTTTAATTAAATTTAAATAATGTAAATAGTAATATTATAAGATTAAGGAGTGGCACAGGGTAGGGCTTTCACAAGCTTGACCTTAATGGCCATGCTAAATCGTTCTTCATGATAGCTACACAGAATATATATACTAGTACTTAAGAATAGAAAATTCTTTCCGCAAATAGCTTTCAACATAATAATGCGTTTACATATTATTTTGTCTCTCTCGCGTCCTACTCTTAAGCTGCGTACGAATTAGAGCGGCTCAGCCCGAGGCATGCTCGCCGCGCGCAGCGAGATGCTCACCGCGCGCGGCGAGGCTGCTCAGTTGCGCATTTGTTTGTGCGTTGAGGCAACGTGCTCGCGGTGAGCCACAAATGCGCCGCACAAATAAAATGTTGATGTTGCTTTTATCATTATTGATGGGATTGTTAAAATAATTTTAGTTTTTTCGATGCCATAACGCTTTTTTCTGCTTACCATGTTGTTTAGTATACAGGGTGTTACATAATATATGTATAAAGCCGTGAACTGGTTAGAGTGTTAAACATAATAAAACGATAGGTACAATTATTTCTGTTGTACGTGGAATTTTTGTACCTATCGTTTTCATACATTTAGCACTCTATACGGTTCACGGCTTCATACATATGTTATATAAAAAAAATTCACGTACGACAGAAATAATTGTACCTATCGTTTTATTATGTTTAACACTCCATCCAGTTCACGGCTTTATACATATATTATGTAACACCCTGTATAAGTTTTCCAAATTATTTATTTATTTTATTTTATTTATTTATTTTATTTCATTTATTTTATTTTATTTATTTCATTTTATTTATTTTATTTTATTTATTTTATTCATTTTATTTTATTTATTTCATTTTATTTTATTTTAATTTATTTATTTTATTTTATTTATTTTATTTTATTTTATTTATTTTATTTTATTTTATTTATTTATTTTATTTTATTTTATTTTATTTTATTTGTTTTATTTTATTTTATTTCATTTATTTCATTTTATTTACTTTATTTTATTTCATTTTATTTATTTTATGTATTTTATTTTATTTTATTTTATTTTATTTATTTTATTTCATTTATTTCATTTTATTTACTTTATTTTATTTCATTTTATATATTTTATGTATTTTATTTTATTTATATTATTTTATTTATTTATTTATTAGGAAGACCAACAGTTTAATTGACATGAAAATATTAAAGTTGTCAAGTGTCAATAAACAATACGCGCGCATTCGTAGTCACGTCCAAACATCGCGAGGCACGCACGTCGAGGCACCTTTGAGCATGGACAGAAAACCGACAATCGGCGGCTCGCGGCGCACACGCTCGCGGTGCGCCGCGAGCTGCGCGTGAGCCACGTACGAATTTGCGCAAATGGGCGAGCCGTGCGTGCCTCAACCTGAGGCTGCCTCTAATTCGTACGCACCTTTACCTCTCAGCCCTCGAGCGGCCCGATCGGGCCGCATAACAATATAAATCTGTGATTGTTAATTGTTAGTTTTAATTGTCTCTTGTAACAATTAAAAATATTAATTGAATTATTTTAATTGTCTCTTGCAATTAACGTGAGTTTATTTAAATAAATTAATTGCAATACGCAATTAACAGATTAATTGCAATTAAATCAATTGTGATTAAATTAATTGCAATTAATTTTTCAATCAATTAATATGATGATTAAAATATCAATTGTTCATGCCCAACACTGCCGTGGAATCTATCGGAATTCTGAGTAACAGTTTTCAAATCGATCGATACGGATTCGCCACTCACGAATTTTGTTTCGAATCGTTCGGAAACGGTTTCGAATTATTGTGAATAACACTGTCCCGTGGGACAGTGCCAGGTTCAGTTATAAAAAAAAGAACACTAAAGATTCAACCCATTACGGGTTCTATTTATTTCAGTCCGGAAACTAGCTACGTACAGTGAATTTAAAATCTAAATAAAGCACAAAGGTTCCAAAAAGAGTCTACTCCACATAACCTTAGTCCAAGCAGGATCACTGAATTCACTTGGATTTCGTTCAAGCCGAAAAGTACTGCATTCTATTTCTCTAGCCGTCAATCAAATCAATTCAAATTTATCACAGCCAGCCTTCAGTGGCCAGCAAATAGAAATAAAATCTTCGCCATTACGGCATCGAGCTATGATATGTCACAACTTCACAATAACTTAAAAACCTATTATTTTTAAAAATTACAACGAAAATACGTATTCAATTCCAAAAGGAAATAAATTAACAAAACCAAAAGTTACATAAACATATAAAGGCACATAATATAAAGAAATACACAATTCTTTGACCATTTAGGAGTAATGTTCGCTTCGAAACAAACATAGTTTTCCCTCTTTTGCAGAACATAATATAATGAAATGGAGAGTCATTAAAGCCTGAACGGTCAAACTCAAGAATATAAAACAAAAAATAACATTTAAATTTAAAATAAATGTTTCATGAACCTGAACGGTTGTTTAAAACGAAATCCTAATAACTGTAAGTACACCATTCATCAAGGCAGACATTCAGGCGACTTAATGTGTAATAATGATTCAATCTAGTCAGGCTCCCCTGGTAGCAGGGTTACGGGGGTCAGATGGCAGTCGCTTATGGCAGATCAGCTAATTACAGTTAATTAGCTGATCTGCCATATCCTGGATCATGGTCAAGGCGGACCCCGGGCCCTCGTGCGCGAGAGCACAACCGGGACATTAACGCCAAGATGATTATTATTTATTTTATTTTATTTTTATTTTATTTTCTTCGGAAAACAAACAGTACTTAATAGCTAAATAGAATCAGTACAAAGAGTACTGATTCTATTTAGCTATTTACATTTTACGCGACCATTTACATGTTTTCGCATATAAAAGTCTATATAATAAACAATAAACACTTGCTTAAATTATTAGGAAACGATTCATTGGAATATTATTATTGTACACATACATAAAGCTCACGCCTCTTCCCACAAATGGGGAAGGCATAGATTATGAACCGCCATTTACAACTATGTTCTCGTAGATCGAAGAAAGATGTTACGAATTCACATCTTGGCAATCTTGTAGCAATAAAATGATCAACTACAGATCTTCGAAGTTGCCGTTTTGTTTTTCAAGTAAATAACCAGTACTCTAACCGCATTAATGTTCATATTGACAGCACGACTATGGCCCACCACCACCCATGGTCCTACCGAACTCACGGTTATACGGACCGCGTCAGACCGAATCACGGGAGGTGCGGTGCCGGTTGCCGGTGGCTCTTTCCACACGCGCACTGCTTGACTCCCTACAAGCTTTCCCTAAGTCCTATTAGTTGTCCCACGGTAGCGAACGCGCGATACTAAACTCGTTTCACAGTGCTGTCGAACAGCGCGCTGTTCGAAACTGTAAATTAAACTGTAATTGGCCTGAAGTTTAATTGGTTGTTATGGCTGTTGGTACTCCTAGAAATAAATAAATAAACTCCATGATTCCACGCCTCGAAAAAAAAAATCGCCAAAACCGCCCGTCTGTAAAAACCTACATGACACTATTAAAAAAAAAGGAAGTCGCGTCTCCAAGTCCTTGAAAAAAAAAAAAAGTCAACTATCTGAGCGCCGGAAATGGCGGGAATTGAAGTAGGTTATGTACATTTGTATATATATTTGATGTGTAGTATTTTTGCTTTTAATTTGTATTTCAGTTTGAGCGTGTTCAGTTTGTCTGTGTCACTGGATTTTCAGTATGAATCCCTTATACTAAGTAGTGGTTTATTTCTTTCTTTTACCTTTGTGTCTGTATCTGAGTATCTGCACTGTAGGCCTAGGACAAGTTGCTCTCGCGCGCGATAAGCGAGAAAAAGCGCGACATAGCTATTGCTATCTCTTTCGTCTTAGTATTGAGAGAAAGAGAAACGCTCTCTCGCGGCGCGAGCTTTGTCGCGAAGACACTTGTGCTAGGGCCACTGGTATAGTGTCGTGGTGTGCTATGTGTAATGAATGTCTTATCTTTCTTTCTTTCTAGTGTATAGTTAATTTTCGCTTTATTAACGTCTTAGTTAGTATTTCAGTTCATGGGTGTTTAGTTTGTGTCTGTATCACTGGATTTTTAACGTAAATCACCCAAAATAAGTACGTATGAATTGCACTCAGCCTGTTTGTGTAGTTTATCGAATTTTTTCCATTGTTCCGTGTCTTTTACTCTGTATATCTGGTGCAAAGCGCCTGTGTGGCGGCGTACTCACGGTGACGGCGACGTTGAAGCTGGGGCAGTGCGCGGGCCCGCCCTGCCGCAGCACGGAGTACGCGACGCGCACGCCCAGCTCGTTGAGCGCGGACACGGGCGACTTGCTTCCAATATCTCCCTAAGAGGCTAAGCGGCAACGCCTTACTCATTACCGACACTTTTGCTTCAACTAAGAAAATGGTGTGAACCCACGATATCAAGCCTCGAAAAAAAAAGATTCGCCAAAACCTCCAGTCAATAAAACCTCCATGACGCTGTAAAAGAAAAAAAAACGCCGAAACCGCCAGTTTGTAAGACCTCCATGATGGTCTCTCGTCTCCAAAGCTTTGAAAAAAAAACGAAAATGTCACAACTAACCGAGCGCGGGATATTTCATTAATGTAAATCGCTACTTAATAAGTCATTACCCTTTAGTTTGAATTTTAGCCTGTGCGTGTTTACTGTGTATGTATAACTAGATTTCCTTATAATAAGTATGTTTAAGTGTAGTTTATCGAATTTTTTACATTGTTCAGTGTCTGTGACTCAGTATATCTGGTGTAAAGCGCTTGTGTGGCGGCGTCGTACTCACGGTGACGGCGACGTTGAAGCTGGGGCAGTGCGCGGGCCCGCCCTGCCGCAGCACGGAGTACGCGACGCGCACGCCCAGCTCGTTGAGCGCGGACACGGGCGACTTGCCGCCGCACTGCACCGCGTCCGCCGCGGCTGCAAGCGCCTGGGAGACATATACACATATATAGGACGGATAGATACATATACACGTGGAATAGATAGATATACACGGTTATTGGTGTCCCGGCAGGGTGGAATGGCACCGTTTGGGCGAGATAATGATTGCTTTTCGCGATTGATCCAATTCTCGATTGGACTAAATCGCGGTTGTGTCAATTTGCGGTTGGTCTAGTTGGTGACTCGTCCAATTCGAGGTTGGTCCAATACGTGATTCGTCCAATTAGAGGTTGGTGCAATTCGCGATTCGTCCAAACTTTGTAGATTTACAATGCAATGTTTCCGTGGGCTTCAATTTTGGTTTAGATTGTACAGAGTAAGAGATCCCAGTTCGTTGAGCGCGTAGACGGCGACTTGCCGCCGCACTGCACCGCGTCCGCCGCGGCTGCGAGCGCCTGGGATATATACACATATTCGTCGAGGCTCTATTGGATAGCTACCATACAGAACCTTGAAAAATTTCATAGAGTTTTGGCCTTACCACATTTATTCCTTAAGTAATTCTAAGCATATCTAGCGCGAGCCCCATGAAAAAAAATTGTGCTGCCAGGGGCGAGGGGTATAAAGGACCTAGGGTTGCCACCTTTTTGTGGAGGAAAATAGTATTTTTCTTTTTTAATAGCAAACAAATATAGTACTTTTAGAAAATGTTGGTAAAAATATAGTACACATTTATATATATTATTAGTTACTTATTAATTTTTTCATATATATTTTTGGTAGCTTTTGACTTTGGCCAACAAGTGGAACAATGTGGTTTCTTGCTACCCCGACAGGAACAAGGCGTGACGATGAATGTTTCCTTCTGAAACTCTCCATGATACACTGAAGATGCGTTCCTGTTGCAATTTAATATAAAAAAGTTCGACAGTTGTATTATCGATCAAAATATAGTACTTTTCGTACAATATTGTTTTTCTATAATCTATAGTACACCTGCCTAAAATATAGTACGATATTATAGTACAGGTGGCAACCCTAAAAGGACCCCTCCGCCCACCATATTCAGTTTACGTATTTTTATTTATTCTTATCTATTCATATTGATTCGAATCATCATGTCGATTAGAGTCATAAATCAATTCGAATCAAAGGTAAGTTCGAATCATGATTCCAATTTTAGCAGGATAATTCGAATATTAATTTTCGATTCAAGTCCCATCACTAGTTTAAATGGTTTACAGACTTTTTTTGTTCAAGGGTTTTATGGCACTGGAATCAAGTTTTTAGAACTTGTCTTAAAGATTCATAGATTTCATTTCATCGTCATTCGTAAATGTAAGTTATACTATAATTGGGGCTCAATATTTTCCCTAGACCTTTTTTCCCCAAAAGTTTTCTTAAAGATTATGTCTCCCCAGTTGTACCCCAAGAGTAAATTTTTTCCCCAAAAATGCGAAATAAACCCCAATCTGACAACCCTGAGTCACAGTGACAGTTAGACGATCAGCGGCGCTAGCGTCGCGGAGTTTTTTTTTATGGCCTGCGGTGGTAGTTCCGCGGCGACGGAGCATTTTATTTTTAATTATGTAAAATATTAAAGATTCCGACATTTATGAGTGTTTGTAAAAGCCTAAACTGAATAAACGTGATTTGATTTGACATATTTAAAAAAATCTGTAAGTTTCCCGCTGGCTACTACAGCAAGTTTGGTCTCATTTTCGTATTAAATTAAGATTTAGAATTCATTGCCGGTATTTATTTTAATCATTTTCATAGTAATATTTTGAATTAATTGTATAAAAGTAAAAAGTTAACCATATTTTTCTGCTCCAGAGCTAATAACTTTTAAACAACAGAAAAATATAACAAACCTAAAATACTATAATAAAGCGTATTTTATGTCGATTCTAAAAATATAAACTTCAAGAACCTCGTGCAACTAAAAGTTGGTAAAAAAATTCTGTAACGTCGCGGTAGTGATCATTCCCAATTACAAATTGGTCTGTATTATCTTAATCATTTTCATAGTATTTTTTAAAATAAATTGTGAGAACGTGAAGCGTTTTCTATAATTTTTTAACTAACACATTTTTAATCTATAAAGCTGATAAAGCTAACTTTTTAATAGCTCAACAAAGAACAATAAGAAAATACTTCAATAGAGTATATTCTAACAATACTAACTAAAACAACCTCCAACTAACCAACTTCTATAAAAAGTTTGTAATTCAATCTGTATCTTCGCAATGGTGGCGACTCGGGCTAGGACGCAGACTACGGCCTAGCTCATATAAGCCATCGGAGGTTCTGAAAGTACGATAATACTTATAATATACGACACCAATTTAGATAGTCATGTTCATATCAATGAGGAGTTTTCCAATAGGTATCTAAAGCATTCCTAACCACTCACTAGATGGCGCCCCGACAATTTTGGTAATTGATAATCGCTTGAAATAGGTTCTTAGCAAACAGGATATAAACACTAGGTACGTTGTATTGGATAATATTGTATTTGTCAATAGTTTTCAACCATTTTAGAGGTTGTAATAATAATGCAACATAGTGCCAACTTCTATAAATATTTCTTTTTACATTTCTTTCAACCTTTAACAGTTATGTTTATATTAATAAACATTTTATTTTTTAATTTAGTATTAGTTGGTTGCATGAAATCACTGCCACCATCATACAGATTAAAAAAAGATTACCAAAATTGTAGGAGCGCCATCTATTGATGCTTTTTGAAACCTACTGGAAAACTCCTCATTGCCTGAAAACTTTAACCTAAGTATGTATAAAGTACCTTTAAATAATTGCCAAAATTTCCGACACAAGAAAAGAAAAAGAAAGTATTCTGTTCGCATTAATTTTCGTTTAAAGCAGTTGCAAAAATTTGTACATTCTGAAAGTAAGTAAGTTACGGGCATACATTTGCAATATCTGGCAAGTCAGATCGATAATGGGTACAAATAATTTTTTTATACTTCCACCAACAAGAGAAACGACTTCCTATGTATCTAATTGCAAAGTGGTCCAAGGAGAGTGCCACCTAACACAGCACCGAGTCCTTGTCATGGACTTCCGGGTAAGTAGTAGACGGCCTATTGCAAAACCTTACGTGTCGCCTTTTGAATCCGCAAGTCATTAAGTAGTGGACTTTAAAAAGCAAGAGTCAGGAGTTCATGCCTCCTGCCGAATGCCTCCATTGGAGCGCAAAGGCTGAAACCACTCTCTCCTCAGCTCGAGCGCAATTTCCACAAGTCCACTAAAATTCAAACGAACTTCATTTCGATGTGTTCGAGGCGGCCAAAGAATTGACAAAGGCATGGGGTGCTGGAATCGTGGGGTGCAGGAAGCAGTCAGGGACAAAAAGGTATGTCCCACGAAATCGCAGCGAACTAACTTCTCTTCGGATAAAGATGTGTTGGGAGCATAGCGCTAAGCTAAAATAATGGTGGAAAAGTTTCGGTTTTCAAATCAGATACGCTAGTTTGCACTGGGAGATCAGCAACTACACAACTTATAAGTTATACAAAGTTCTCGAACGTACTAAAGACCAGAGAGTTTGCACAGGAATGCTCCTTGCCAATTCAGGTTTAGGCCGGTCTGTGGCACCATTGATACGAAATTTGCCCTGAGAACCGTCCAGGACGCCTACTGCAGTAGAAATCAACCTCTGCATTTCTCGATCTGGAAAGAGGATTTGACAGTGGATCAAAATCTGTGTCGGAGGCGAACATTAGAATTATCCAGGTCATGTATGCCAATACTGAGGCCGTGTCTCTCCCCGATTGCCGTAGGATTCACCAGAGTTCAGTCCATTGTCTGTACTTCTATTGCGTTATGCTCGATGTTTTCTCAGCTGAAATTCCGGACACGCTTCTATGACTCATGGAATATGCTGATGATATCGCACTTACGAGCAGGCTTAGATCTTGAGACTAGGGTAAACTAAGGAAGGAACTAGGGATGTCTAAGTGCTAGAAAACGACGTATTAAATACTCTACGGATATTCACCATGGCACCGGACTTACAAGAAAGGATTGCAAAAATATCCTCTAATTGGCTTTGCTTTATCACTTTATTATAGCTACTAACGTTAACACATAACAAAATGAAAGATAAATAAAAGTAGCGAACCATCAGACTGGAATTCCCGGGCGCAGGATATCGTACGCCCCTGCACACCTTTCTTATATCATTAGCTGAAATAAAACAATCCCTGTTCCGAGAATCAATTAATCGCTTGTAGCTCCTGCTTGTTTCTGAGAAACCGGTGTTTTAATACCCGCGAAGGACTTAATGAGGACAAGATACTTGGATACCTTTGTCTGGAGCCGTTGTTAAGGATGTAAACAGCTATTTGGGGACGTGTTTTGCTAAATTAGATATATTATTGTTATCGGTTCAGCAAGGGAATGTTATAAATGACAATAATAACGTTTGTAGCAACAAATAAAACAGTAAATAAGATGTCGGCGCTTGAGCCGCGCCGCGGCTGACCGCGATAAACCCGTTATTGAGTGAACGGATTTTCATGCGATTTTCGTTGATAGACAGAGTGATTCGTGTGGAAGGTCGCTAGTGTTACATAAAAACTCTTTCGCTAAAAACATACCTGCGCGAGTGGGTGGTGCAAGACCATTACGGCGAGACTTTCAGATCAGATTAGGTAAAGCCTTGTTATGATGTTGATCATATTATGCTTTCTAAGAAATCTAGGAATCAATTAAAATTTCAGTACCTATATCGTACATAATTTTCGTAATGTTGAGGTGCTTGTCACAACCGCAAGTTTACTGAATTTTTTATCAACTATTTGTACTAAGAGGTTCTTGAAGTTTATATTGTTAGAATCGGCATATAATATTATTTATAAGGGTATTTTTTTCGTTATTTTTTTCTGCTTCATATTAGAGTTATTAGCTATTAAAGCAGTTTTTTTTTATATTGATTTATTAAAAAAATTACTCTTAAAATTATAAACATAAATACCAGAAATGGATTCTGCAACTTACTATAGTAGCCTGATAATACAGACCAATTTGTAAATAGGTAAATCGCCTCTTAGAGGAAATCGTCACCACCGCGACGTTACAGATTTTTTTAACCAACTTTTATTTGCAAGAGGTTCTAGAAGTTTTTATTTTTAGAATTGGCATAAAATACGCTTTATTATAGTTTTATTTGTTATATTTTTTTGTTGTTTAAAAGTTATAAGCTCCGAAGCAGAAAAAAATTGCTAAATTTTTACTTTTAAACGATTTATTCAAAATATTACAATGAAAATGATTAAAATAAATACCGGCAATGAATTCTACATCTTCAATTTATACGAAAATGATACCAAACTTGCTGTAGTAGTCTGCGGGAAACATAGATTTTTTTTAAATATGGTGGGTGGATGGGTTCTTTATTCCCCCCTCGCCCCTGGCAGCAGCATTTTTTTTCTTGGGGCCCGCCCTACAAATGCTTAGAATTACTAAAGGAATAAATGTGGTGAAGACCATAGCTCTATAAAAAATTTTAAGGTTCTGACCAATAGAGCCTCCACTATACAGGCTGTTACATAATATATGTATGAAGCCGTGAACTGGATGGTGTGCTAAACATATTAACACGACAGGTACAATTATTTCTGTCGTACGTGGAATTTTTGTACCCATCGTTTTCATACATTTAGCACTCCATCCGGTTCACGGCTTCATACATATATTATGTAACACCCTGTATATATACAGAGGGGATAGATACATATACACGGTGATTGGTGACCGGCAAATATTGATGGGTTTTCGCGGTTGGTCCAAAATGTTGGTCCAATTACAAGCCAAAATTCAAGCCCACGGAAACAGGGCATAAATCTACAAACTTTGGACGAATCGCGAATTGGATATATGACAAATTTCTAGTTAAAAGCTCAATAGTAGTAATGTTAACAGTGCGACTTGTTCGCGCGGCGTTTTACCCCTAACCCATGGGCGTAGCGAGAGGGGGTTTCAGGGGGTTAACACCTTGCTCTGGCAGTAAAAAGGCAAATGCCCCTCCACTGCCAAAGCCACGGTTCCCCAAATCCCCACCCCATGGAGCACTGGAAACCTTACTCACCGGCAGAAACACAACACTATTTAAAAGAGTATTGTAATTATTAATACAATAGAAAAAAATGGTTTGTTTCGTTATAATACATACAGCATAACCATGCAACTATCGATTCCAAGTTCTATGAGAATGATAATCGAATAGATTCATTAACGATTTTACACTATCCCATACCTACGGTGAGCTGTCAAAATTATCATCCTAAAGGCGATGGCTAAAAAAACCAGAGTCGCCAGAAATTTCATATATGTTTGATGTACATTACATATTATATTCATAATATGTAATTTACATCAAACATATATAATAATTTACTGCAAAATCGATGTGGTATGTGATATTTTGTTTATAAATGATACAATCTCCATACAAAAAATCAATTGCTCTTCGTGAATCTCGCTATAACTCGAGAACGGCTGGACCGATTTGAATAATTCTTCTTTTGTTTTGTTGGTTATATTACAGGGGTGATTTGTATGAAAGAAAAAAAGAAGATAGGGGTAAAGTAGCCCACTACTTTGCCCCTACATACATATAAAAATCAATGTAGGTACGATTCTCATACAGTATAAAAACTTCTGTTCATGGTTTTGGAGGCTGATTTTTAAAACATAATGAGTTTACTATAGTGAATTCATTTTTATTCATTTCGTTTTTTCTGACTTTTTAGCCAAGACCTTTGACCAAGTATAAAACTTAAAATACATGGGATATTTTTATATATAATTGGCTTGACTGCGTCTACTCATAGTACCTACTTAATTTGTCTTATAAGCTGCAGTTGGTACCCCAAAAAACAAATACCTGCAAGTTCCACTTGAAACCGGCGCCGAGATGTATGGAAAGAGCCGCCTTCTTCGTTGGTGGTTCGCCATCTGCGAGACAGATACACAGACAAATAAATAATTATGTTCTATACAAATAGCCACGTACCAGAGCGGCGGTGGCCGGGCGGTTGAGTATCCGACTCGTAAGCGAAAGGTACCGGGTTCGAATCCCGCTGCGGACGTGTACCAATGACTATTTTCTGAGATATGTACATTAGTTGAAATCTAACCGACGCTCTTACGGTGAGGGAAAACATCGTGATGGTACCTGCAAATTCAGGCAACTGAATTCGTAACCATGATCCAATCTGGTCAGGTCGCCAAATCCTGGATCATGGTCAAGGCGAACCCCGGGCCCTCGTGCTCGAGAGCACAACCGCGATATTAACGCTAAAATGATTATTTTTTGTTATCTATACATAGCACACAAAATATCAAAGTCGCTTCCCGCCGTCTGTCCCTATGTATCTATGTACGCTTATATCTTTTAAACTACGCAACGGATTTTAATGCGGTTTTCAACAATAGATAGAGTGATTCAAGAGGGAGGTTTATAAGCAAGAAAAAAAAACGGAAGGTAGAGTTCCCTAATAGAAAGCGACATTACTCCCGACCACTGGCGTAGCCCTTCGGGGGCCCCGTATCAATAGTTGTCTAGGGGCCCCCTAGTTGATACCGCCAACTACGGGGGGTGCTAATGAGTATTTTTGTAATTTATACCTTAAAACATTACGCGATTTTAATAAAAATAAATAAAATAAGTAAATGGACGATATCGCCAGGCGACCTCGAAATTTTTGACATTCTGGTGTGATGAGATTGTATAATTGAATGAACTTCAATTATATGAAATTTCTGGAATTATTTTGGCGAAGCGGGTCTGAAATTCACTATTAAATCATTTTTTCTCCGGGAAGTAGAGAAGAGATTAACTGAAATTATGGATAACGAATTTTTGGTCACACACGTCTGGGGGCCCCGTATCATTGATACGGCTGATACGGCGGTAGCTGCGCCCCTGCTCCCGACTGACATAACCTACTTTTAACCGCCGGAAAACTAATAGAATCAGTACAAATACCAATAGTCAAAAAAAAAAACGTCAATAGCTTCGTTTAACTAAGGTTAAAAAATAATCATCTTGGCGTTAATGTCCCGGTTGTGCTCTCGAGCACGAGGGCCCGGGGTCCGCCTTGACCCTGATCCAGGATTTGGCAGGTCAGGTAATTACAGTGAAGCGACTGCCATCTGACCTCCATGACCCTGCTACCAGGGGATTAACAGATTGGATCATGGTTACACATCCAGTCGCCTAAATGTGCAGGTTTCATCACGTTGTTTTCCCTCACCGTAAGAGCATCGGTTAGTATTTAACTAATGTATATAACTCAGAAAACAGTCATTGGTACATGGCCGGAGCGGGATTCGAACCCGGGACCTCTGGCTTACGAGTCGTATACTCTAACCGCTCGGCCACCGACGCTAATTCGTTTAACTAAGGTTGGTAGACTTAATTATCGTATATCGTATAAATTAATCGTAATCATTTACAATAAACAAAAAAAAAACATTAATTCAAAATATACGAACTATTGTAACATTAGTTTACTAAACCTGCACAAACGAATATATTTACGTGACTAATTTATCTAGTTAACAAGGTTGATAACGTAGATATCAGTCATTAAAATTACAAATCAAAACATGAATGTCAACTAAAAACGTTCGCTTACTGGTTAGACTGGTATTCGGTAGAGCTCGTCTAATCTAAAATGACGCGCCCCACTATCGCATTAACGCACACAAGCAAGTTTAAAATATGGACGCAATACATATACAAATGCCGTTGTAATTGGTCATTCAGTTGCCGGTGAGATTCAAACGTAGGAGCACGCGTCGTTCATTGGCTCCCACACAGATGAAGTGTCGTTAACATATTTGCACTCACACATCGAAATCAACTAACTAAGTAGTGGGGCGCGTCATTTTAAACTAGACGAGCTCTACCTGCATTAATGAGCCGGCGCGACTTCGTTCGCGTTCACCAACTTTGCCCCTATCTACCCTTTTTTTCTTGCTTATAAACCTTCCTCTTGAATAACTCTATCGATTGCTGAAAACTGCATTAAAATCCGTTACCTAGTTCACAACATACATCGGGTCAGATGGTGGGTAGCGATACTGTTTTATACTATGTTTAGAAACTCCCGCGCCGCGTCTCTCTGGCTGTCTATTCGCGATAAACTCAAAAATTACTGGACGGATTTTTATGCGGTTTTCACCAATAAACAGAGTGATTCACGAAGAAGGTTTAAAGGGTGTCACGAGCCTTCAGTCTCATAACGTTCAAGTTGCAAAATAACATATGGTAGCAAATAGTTCAAATCTCATAAGACCCAAGTCTCGAAACCTCCAAGTTGCAAAATATCTACATCTCAAAATGTTCAAAGTAGTCAAGTCTCCAAACATCCATGTCTCATAATATACATTTTTTATTTAAGTGCATTTGTAAGTGGTGTTTTATATGTATATTTGACATCGAAATTGAAATTAGAAAAAAAAAATGGTGGAAACTGTAACGCTTGTTAAGATGTGTTTTTAATTTAAGGGGTCATCCATAAATTACGTCACACCGTAATATGGAGGGAGGGTAATACTGAAATGTGACATAATGTGACAAGGGGCAGGGGGGGTCAAAAATTTTGTGACTTCACATGTTAAAAATTAATAATCAAACGCGACGCTTAGATGTGAATAAAAAATCTTAAAATTTAACGAACTTGATCCATATTTATTAATAATTTCGCATTCTCACTATGAAATTATCTCACTATGAAAAATTACGATAGCTGTTATCTTTCAATTATTCTAAAATACATGGATAAATTTAAGAAATGTGTGACGTCACATCAGGAGGGGGGGATTATAAAATTGTGACAACCTGTGACAAGGACGGGGGGAGGGGCTCAAAAGTCCTAAAATTCGTGTGACGTAATTTATGGATGGCCCCTAATTAATGAAAAAGTTTGTGCGCAATTAGCTCAGGCAGGCAAGGGTTATATACTAACGTACCCCCGACGGAAAAAGACTTGTGTTATAAAGTTTGACGAGTGTCTCTGTGGAGGTGTGTATCTGTCTGAAGCATCGTATCTCCCGAATGAATGGACCGATTTC
This sequence comes from Blastobasis lacticolella, assembly GCA_905147135.1. Lineage (NCBI taxonomy): Eukaryota > Metazoa > Arthropoda > Insecta > Lepidoptera > Blastobasidae > Blastobasis > Blastobasis lacticolella. Next base: position 10,559,255 of record LR990066.1, read on the forward strand.
GATGAGGTCTTCTTTATTTGAAAGGCAGTATAATCGAGATTGTTCTCAGCATCGTTTCATTAAAATCGGTTCAGTATTTTAGGGAATATTGAAGAATTGAAACGTGGTCGGGGGTTTTCTAAAGTTTTAAGGGTAAGTTGGGTTATAAATGCGATATCCCCCGCTTTATGCGTGGATATTATGGCAAAACTCTACACTTTTGTGGACGAGGCTCGGATCCAGTGGACTGTTTTGAGTTGCTGAAGCGATGAGGGTAATCAATTATCACTGGCAATTTGAATTCTCAACGACCTTTCCTGTTGTGCCTTGCAGAAAACAGCCCGAGAACAAAAAAGAAAGATTTTTTTTATTGCGTAGGGAGTGATGCTGTCCGACTGTCCGCCTGATGGTGCATGGCCACCGTCGTCAGGACATCAGTATGGGGAGCAGATGCGGTCCTTGAGGAGGTGGTAAAGTAAGTAAGTATGTAATAGCAAAAAAAAGACAATTACCTTCCTTGAATTGAACTTCTGTTATCACCTCGCACATTTGACACCTTTTCGTTGAAGAAAAAAACCGAAATGCAACCTCTCTAGGCACGTAAGAGAAAACTGGACGATTGAATATTAAAGTCTTACACAAATTACAGTTTGTATCTTCGACAAAAACAACAAATTCTATGCGAGAAAACACAAGTTTGCACAGATGGAACGGTTAACGGCTTCTCGCGTTTGTAATAGGAACGTTCCAATTCGAATTTAGAACACGTCTACTCGGCTTGGAAGCTGTTAGCAACGGACAGCGCGAAACGACCGCTGAACAACGGACTACCGCCGTATTTTGGATAAAAACGAAATAGCGATCGAAGATTTTGAAAGGAGTTTATTGAAAACTACCGCCATTTTAGAACAAAAGCGAGACCCAGTTTTTTATATAAAAAACTGATCAAGTGAGAGTCGGACTTGTTTAGCGGTTCCGTACCATATTGGATAATATATAATTTATTTATTACCCAGATTCTAGATATAAAACAATTTAATTATGCCAGAGCAGCATGGAGGATCAGTCACGATTTTTGTTTAGTTACTTTCCATTAGCTAAAAATACCACTAGAATGACTGGTAAGAAATTTTTCAAGATATTTCTTAAACCAAAGAAGATACATACGCGAACCAATGATTTTGGCATGTCTGTTGACATAATTCGACACTAGGGTTGCCAACTTTTTTTAGACCAAATAAAGTATTTTCGGGTTTAGAAGCCATAAAAATATAGTAGGTAGGGAATTAATAAAAAAATATATAGTAGGTTTTTTTAAATTAAATGTTCGTACCTATATTTTTTCCTAAATGTATATTTTCTATTACATTGAGCTTCATAGCTGTTTTGTTTTATTTGACTTGAGTTTGTCGTCACGTCATACAAATGTCAAGGCTCAAGATCGTTCTGAAAAATTCGATTTGCTTCAAAAAAATTTTTCTTTTGAGGATCTTATAGATACGTTCCGTTTTGCGGTAAGTTGTAATGTTGTGCTAATTAAATATAGTAGTTTCGCCTACTATATTTCAATTTTTAATTTATAGTAGGTAGACTCCTAATATAGTAGGATACTATATTATATAGTAGGGTTGGCAACCCTATTCGACACCCGTGTAAACCTTACGTAACGCTTAATAAAGAACATATTTCATTGCGCTCGACATTTCCTTCAAACCCATATAACTTAGGCATTTCAAAATGTACTTCAAAATTATTTAACTGTGTTCCATTGCTATGAAAATACTTTCAGATATTATCAATAAACCTACAAAATTCCACCATATGATTGATCCTCATTACAGGCATGAGGCATTTCATCTTAGTCCTCACAGTGACTACCCACCTTGCGTTAATTTCACGAGAAAAGGCGCGACAAATATACTGCTATCTCTTTCATATTAGTATTGAGGGAAGGAAACAAACGCTCTCTCGCGGCGCGAGCTGTGTCGCGGACATACTTGTGACAGCCGTGCTGCAACCTAAATGCATCATCATCACATCCCGTAACAGTCCACTGCAGGAGTCAGGGCCTCTCCCACGAAAGGGGAGGTCATTGCCATAATCTCCACGCTTGGCAGCCGGGTTGGAGATCGCAGTGTTTAAATATAACAATGGAAAATGCTGCTGCCCATTTCCCAGACTACGGAGACTCTTGATCTTTTGCCTCAAAACCATTTGCATATGCATAAATGCATGAATAGTAGGTAGTTACCGCTTACTTAGGTGGGCTGTCTGGTCATTTGTCACTAGGCACAATAAAAACAGCTTACCTTGCTTTTCTCTTTTAACGAATCGTCTCTTCTGCTTGTCTGCAGGCTGTTGGCTCTTCATTGGTGTCCTTGAATAATTAGTTGAACCCAAATTACCATTGGAAGTCTGAAAATTTTAAATATTGTAAGAACAACTGAGAAAGTGAAGGGAGCGTCGGAGGCCGAGAGGTGTACCCGACTCGTTAGAGGTACCGGGTTCGAATCCCACTACGGCCGTGTATGAATCACTCTGAGTTATGTACATTAGTTGAATGCTAACCGATGCTCTTACGGTGAGGGAAAACATCGTGATGAAACCTGCACATTCAGGTGACTGAATGTGTAACCATGATCCAATCTGGTTCCCCTGGTAGCAGGGTCATGGAAGTCAGAAGGCAGACGCTGCACTGTAATTACCTGATCTGCCAAATCTTGGATCTCGTGTGTGACAGCATAACTGGGATGTTAACGTCAAGATGAGAATACTTCACAACGCTCCAAATTTTATAAGTTAGGTATATCTGTTATGAATAAGAACATGAGAATAAAAAATATTATTATATCTATGGGCCTCTGTAGCCTGATAGAAAGGAACAAATATATAAAGGACAATAGAAAACGCCAAATACTGACCTTCTTCTGAAATCTGAAATCTGAAAAAAAAAATACAGAAATTTTAAAATGAGTGACTACAAAAATGAATTTGCATGGCAACCAATTCATTCACTAATCCTGTTAGGTATCAAGCTTTGGGGTCGGGATTTTGAAAAGCCCAAGGGACCTTCCATGTGGCTATTGATGACTGCTATAATAATCACAATGCCAAGTTTATTTTTTAGTAAGATTTGTAGATGTTATGGCGGGCTGTCTGGGCGTATGTCACTGAGGAACATAAAAGAATTATATATCGACACCCAAGAAACACTGCTTTGCTATATGCTGTCTCTTTTTTTATTATAAAAATAAGGTAGCAAACAAGCTTACGGCCTGCCAGATGATAAGCAGTCACCGCAGCCTATGGACGTTTGCAATACCAGGGGCATCACCCACGTGTTGCCAACCCTTTAATCCCTTTCTTGAGGAACTCCATGTTGTATATCTATAGATCTTTAGGTAAGAGGCTATGAAAGGGTGCAATTAAAAAATACTTAGATCCCTTTTTTAACCCCCACGAAAAAAGAAGGGTGTTACAAGATTGACGTGTTTATCTGTGCAGGTGTCTGTCTGTGGCATTGTGGCTCCTGATCTAATGGACCGATTTCGATGCAGTTTTCTTTATTAAAAAGCCAGTGTTATCGAGATGATTTTTAGTTTTGTTTCATTGAAATCGGTTTAGTAGTTTATCGGAAATATTGAAGAATATGTAGAGTTGGTGCGAGTTAGCTGACGTTATTCCATTGGTTAGGTTGTAACCTGAGAATAAATAACTAAAATAATAGGAAAGGCATGGTGCACTAAATTAATCTACAAAACATAACTAGGCCATTCTGTTATCGATTTTAAGTATTTTTTTTAAACAGCAATAAAGTCCAAGAGGAAAGATAATGTGTTTAGCCTTTTTTTCTGTGTGTTTTTTATTATTAATCAGACATGTATAACATCAGTTATCGCACACTAGCGATCCGCCCGGCTTCTCATAGCTTAACAAATAAACCTACGTAAAAAGGGCATGAAAATCCGTTCAGTAATTTTTGAGTTTATCGCGAACAGACGCGGCGAGGGTCTTTGTCTTATAGCAGTGATGTTGTAATAAGATAACCACCAACCAGAACAAAAGGAAGGGAATTACTCTATAAATAATTGAATAAATAACTCATTTATTATATATTGTAGTACTCTCTCATATCTCGGGTAAAATTAAGAATTACTTACCATTCGAAGTGAAGTATGTGTTACTTGTACTCTCCTGTAAACAAATCAGTTTTGTAAAAATCACTTACAAGTCTACAAGTAGAAAATTCATTGATACAAAACTTTATTTACCATTTGTGATAACAAAACCGCGAAATTTTATCGCATATAGTTTGATAGAATTACAGTACAAAATTGCAATTTTCTTGAAATAGGATTTGCTGTTGGTTAGATCACAGAACAATACTATCACTATCCCGGGTTAGATTTGCTGCGATTTCGGCTTTCCATGGATTTTCCAGATTTCCACTGATTTCCACATACAACCAAAGAGAATATAATCAAATATAATCAAATATAATCAAATCAAACCTCAAATGCAACGACATTTCTGCCTGTCAATATGACACGAAGCGGACGGTGCCGCCACCAACCGCCAACCAAATATTTTTATACTGGCAAGGTAGCATAACAGCGGGTTTCTTCGACCCGCGGGGCTATTGTCTATGCCTTGTCTAAAATAGGATGATAATTTTGACAGCTCACTAATTGTTGGTCTTTGGCGCACGCCTATGAAGTTTTGTGTTTTTTTTTGGTAAAATGTACTACGGAAAATGTCGTACTTCATAGACAGGCCCCGCCCCTTTAGTGAAGTGCCATGAATAACGAATAACAACAGACAAACGAAAATCGGTATTGAAATAATATAATCGAATATTTAAAATTAACATTTAGGTAACCTTATTATATTTTGTAACTAAACTATTCTTTATTTGGATTTCACCTTAAGAGACCTTTCACAACAACAATTTCGAGTCGCGCGTATTCTACGTAATAGGATGACTGACCGAATAGAAATACGCACGTGTCATAATCGTCGTTGTAGAAGGGTTTTTAATGTCGTATTAATAAATTATTAATTCAGAAGAAAATAAATAGTTTATTTTGTATAATACGTATAGCACAACAATGCAACTATCGATTTCAAGTTCTATGAGAGTGAAAATCGATAATCGAATAGATTCATTAACGATTTTACACAACCACATCCCTACTGTGATCTGTTAAAATTATCATCCTATTTTAGACAAGGTATAAACATCAATGTAAACTATTTAAAATTCACGCTCTTATTACTTTTCAAACTGATGGCGCCTGATTATGCGCCTAGGTCACGAACCACGGTTTTAGCTCACAAGTTAAGACCGTGTTTGAAATTGATATTTCCATGCCAGTCATCTTGCTCGCAAGCACTAGAGTGTAAATGGGCTTCGATGCCGGCCTGTGTGTATCTTTCTTACATATGAAAATTGTCCTATAATGAGATATAACTATTCATTTGTTTATATAGTACTTAAATCGTTCGATACTTACTACTCGTACTAGTAGGTACGTACACTCATACACATAGATACACACACAGAGATACAAAACACTACTGGCACTGATTGCTCATATTTCAATTGCTCTTTGATAATGAAATACGTTGCACTTATTGTCAAAAAATAATTGACTACGCACTTTTACTATAAACAAGCTATTAAGCTTATTTTTAACTATAAAACACTTTTTCTGATTTATGTTAGTTTTTTATAGCATAGTTTTTTATAGCATATTTTTGAAATCAAAGAAAAATATAAACATTGCCGTCCATATATGACTTCGTTTGCACTAAAGGTTTAATACTAGCTTCTTCCCGCGACTTCGTAAGGGTGGAAATTGTTTTTATGAAATCTTTTGCCTTCCTGACAATTTGAATTTATTATATTTTTATTGTATGAATGCTAGTAAAACGGAGAGATCAAACTGTATCTTTGGTTTTACCAATCCATTAGATGTAACATGGCTTAGATTTTAAGTTGGATTCCAATCTACAAATCTGTCAAACCTCACAATCTGTTTAGCCGTTTTTGTGTGATGCGCGCACAGACAGACAAGGAACCAAAAACTCTAAAAAAAATTGCAGGCAGAGACTATCGAGTTCCACAAGCTACGATCCTGAAATACCTCTTTTGCCACTTCGAAATTAATATATCTTTTTATATATTTAAGCCCGAGTTACAATGCTAATTTGGAACACAAAAGCATGCTATTCTTGAGCAAGTGCTTTTTAGCAACTTGTGTCTGCACCTAACAAGCATAGCAGTATGCTAGTTTTCAGCATCCTAATAAGCATGGCGAGAACTAGCTGGAGCTGTGTAACTTAAGTTTTACGCCGCCTCGGTACTCCTTACCTGCCCTTTAAGAAAGCCTTAAACTAAGAATAAAATATAAAAAATTATATTGGTAGACACACTTCACCAAATTCTAATTGATAGTTCACAACAAGGTGATTGCAAAAAAATTGCTACCTAACCTGCCTACTCTGAATAAAATTTACGTTCTACTTACGTTTCTTGCTTGTACGGAATGAAATACTTCCCCCTCTATGGTCCGCTATGACTGCTGGGGCTAAACAACCGTAGTTTTGTTATTAAAACTTGCTAAAGCAAGGAACTAGTTAACATACATATATTGTGCAAATCGCTAACATTACTCACGCCGTTACTTGGCCACATACAGAATGTAACATTTTATCGTTTTTGGCCATTTGTGGGCTTAAGTAATTCCCTCTTATGGTAATGTACCAAGGAACAATAATCGCTAATGACATTTTTTTTTTTTTTTTTCCATTGGTATCACAAAAATTGTGATGTCATTTCGTGAAAGACACCGAATGTGTAATTTTTCCAAATAAAATTGGAAAATAGAATTTTTTGCTACAAATTATTGTTTAATTAGTCGAAAATGGAGTTAAACGATGTTATTGTGAACCAGCCTGTCGTCATTGATAACGTAAATATCTAGAATATTGACGTATTTGGATGTTTTGTAACAAGTACCCGACACACCTAACTTTTCTTATTGTATTCGATAGAATGTGTAGAATATTATTGACGAAACACGTTGGGAAATCCTCTTCGAAGCACTCGCCATTGAGTCGAAGTACCAGCTAAACTATTATACTACTTTTGAGGTTAAAATAATGAGTCATTGTATCCATAAAATGTTTGGTTGACAGCAAACAGTAAAGCTGTTGAAAGACTCATGATAATAATAATATAATACCATCACGGGACGGGGTGCAATAGGCAAAGTAAAATTTGCAATTTTTTTTACATATAAAGTATATATCCTTAATGGGTTCTTATAAGATACACTGCCAGCTAGTATTAGGAGTCTCCCTTAGCCACTGAGACTTCTAAACCCAAAAACACTGTCAATAATATGAAACCTGGGAGCTTACCATGAGCTCTTATAGCAGGACCTAAACATAACTGCCCTGCTTAGAACGAGACAGTGCTAAACGTGTCACATAGGCTTGTCTCGTTCTAAGCAAGGCAGCTATGTTTAGCTTCTGCTATAAGGGCTCATGGTAAGCGCCCTGGGCTTAGCTTATTCTCACTATGTGTTAACTATGATGCCGAGTGGTGTCCAGCAGTGCCTACCAGGGTTTCGCAAACTTATGGCTCGACTTACCTCTGTCAAAGTTTCCAGATGACAGCAAACCCTTTAACCCCCCAAAGTAATAAAACTGGCTGTTTATTTCAATAAAAACAACAAAAGTGCTGAAAAAATTTTTTTGTTGTGTATGTAGTAGTTGCACTTATTTCAGACAATACTAAACTTATTTCTGACTCAGTATGATGTTGTTTTTTCATTATTTTCATTATTTATTATCTACTAGCAGCTGTAAGGTGATGTGTGTATATTAGTGGACGGTGTACACAGCAAATATTGGCTTAAAACCGCAAATCGATGTACAGGATAGCCGTTTGGTATACGAGTACTTTAGGTTTAAACAATCATTTTGACCGGTAGTTCCTAAAAATATTCCCAGGGGGGGAGCAGTAATATCGATATTAATTTTTTATATGGGATTTGAATTTTTTTTTCTCAGATTCCTATCGCGTTTGGTATCAAATGAAAGGGCATCATAAGCCGGTTCTAAAAATATACTACACCAATACCATTCGGCCACCTGTTTTCTAAAAATCCACGAAATATTTTCAAAACATACCAAGTTTGGACTCCTCCAGGTAGGAGACGGATTAGTAAATTTTTGTATAACATACGCCAAATGTCTCTAAATATACCCATATCCAACGACAAAAAGGCGATTTAAAAAATATTTTAATTTACTAATTTTAAAATATTTTTTTCTTTATTAAAAAGTTGAGATTTGGTATTTTTTTAAACTTATCGAACTCTACTGTACTGTACTATTATTATTGTGTTTTATGCTATTATCTATCTAAAATAATGCTCTTACGGTTTCTATCTCCCCCTCCCCCTTTCCTCTCTCCCTCCGCACTCCTCACTCTGCACCTAAGCGAATTTAATTTCGCGAGCCATAGTCTTATTAATAATTTCGTTGTCCACTGTAAAATCCTCTCAGGTGCAGGAGAAGGGGGGGGGAGGGGGAAGCGTATTAATATCAATTTAACATAGATTAACAATAGTAAAGTGCAGTACAGTTCGATATGATTCAAAACATACTAAATCTCAACTTTTTAATAAAGAAAAAAATATTTTAAAATTAGTAAATTAAAATATTTTTTAAATCGCCTTTTTGTCTTTGGATATGGGCATATTAAGAGTCATTTGACGTATATTTTATAAAAATTTACTAATCCGTCTCCTACCTGGAGGAGTCCAAACTTGGTATGTTTTGAAAATATTTCTTGGATTTTAAGAAATCAGGTGGCTGAAAGTTATTGGTGTAGTATATTTTTAGAACCGGCTTATGATGCCCTTTCATTTGATACCAAACACGATAGGATTCCGAAAAAAAAAATTTCGATTCCCATATTAAAAATTAATGTCAATATTACTGGCCCCCCCCTGGGAATATTTTTAGGAACTACCGGTCAAAATGATTGTTTTAACCTAAAGTACCCGTGTACCAAACGGCTATCCTGTACATCGATTTGCGGTTTTTTTTTACGTAGCTCGACCACTATATCACTATATTTAGTTCTTGTAATGTCTATCCAGTATATTTTCAAAATAATTCACTGATGGACCACTGATCACTGAATCCGGCAGTTCATTCCATGCTCTGGCAATCCTATTTGGCAAGAAATTTTGTCTGAAATCAGTGTATTTCATTTTTATTGTGCATTACCTTGTTTGAATATAAGTATGTTGTATTCAGTAGGGTAAAAGGAAATTAATCGCTTTGCAACATTCATGGTGCATGCGCCTGCCAGTCACAGCCAAAGCTACACACAGCATACAGTAACTCTTGCTGAGAAACCCCTACCGTTGAATGACAAACCCTTATTTCGGTTAGTATTTGCGAAATCCTGCTGTAGCACAAGATAGCACCAACCTTATCAATTGACAGGAGTCGTAGAAGATGATTAATATCTGACGGAGACTAGCACTACCTCCGTAAACCTGAAAACGAATACAGCTAACATTTATTTATTTCCAGGGATCAGGAGTTATCAAAGCGGGCTTCGCCGGTGATCAAATACCGAAATGCAGATTCCCAAATTAGTGAGTACTTTTTTAACAATATTTTAATACTTGGGTAGCTAAGAAATACTTGCTTACTTAGATATTAAAAAAGGATAAATTAACATAGACACCTATTTGGACAGATTGCGTTGTCCTGAAACACGGGTTATTCTTTATTCTTTATTGTACACAAACATGACATAATGATACAGTACAGTAACAGAGATGTACAAAGGCGAGCTTAACTCATTAATTGAGTTTTCTACCAGCAAACCTTGGAGTCATAGGAACAGGTTTAACTTAAATGTAGGTACTAAAAGTGTACACTAAAACTTAGTACAGTGGATATGATAAACACAGTTGGGTTATTACACTTTTTTTTATATCACTAGAGTGTCGAACAAGCCTATGGTTTGCCTGATGGTTACATTAGACACGATTTTCAGAAATAAATCAAAACAAGACCGTTAGTTGTATAAAAATTTACACATTTTGCGCTTTCTTCACAGAAATGGTACTAAAACTAAGTATCTTTTCACGGAACACCTTTCCAAGTAACTTCAGTTACCAAATTCCACCAACTCGACATTTTTAATTTGGCAACAATTTGTATGTAATTTTATGTGTTGATGTATATGTCTTTTTCTTTTTTTTGTTTATGTTGTGTTGTGACGTTTCTAGTTATAATAAATGAGTTATTTATTTATTTATTCAAATTCGCGACTGTTATCCTGTCTAAGCTCTAGTGAGGCATGCCGATCTACACTTACTTTTTAAAGTAGCTGTCTGACAATCGCACATAGGAGACTATTCGATATTTATAAAGTCATCTGTTTGCTCGTCGTAAAGCCTCCCTTTCGCAAAAGATCCCTAATGCCGAGCCCAGACATGTGTCAAGATTATAAATAATAATAATAATAATAAATAAAATATGCTTGGACAAATTCACACAGCGCCACCTGGCCCTAAAGTATACAAAGCTTGTGTTATGGGTGTTAAAAAACTGATAATCTACTAAAATACTTTTTTTTAATACATATTTATTATACATACCATACCCAGACCCATAACAGAAATTAAAATTCATCATTTTCTGCTCGGCCGGGAATTAAATCCGGGACCTCTGCATGGCGACAGGCATGTTCACCAACTGAACCATCCAAGTCGTCAAGATGTGCACAAAGATGCGCAAAAACTAAGTGTGGGAGCCTATTTGTAAATATGTGCAGAAATATTTCAGATTTTGTACAAATATTTCGTATTTGCCAGTCATGTGTCGGATTTTTGGCGTACATCAAAGGGTAGTCCATAAATGTTTGGACGACTCCCACACTGTTTGCGAAGACATAGTTCGCTGTTACGCGATATACTGTAGTCCATTTATGTCTGATCCAACGATATTTGCGAAACATATGGGAAGTCGCTATTGCAAAAGAGTAAAACTTTGTAAAAACATTTGTAGAAATATTTCCACATCTTGACACACGTCTGGGCCCGGCTTGAGGTAGTCATAATAAGTATCCCTTTCGCAAAAGGTCACACTCACGCGCGACGAGAACGTGTGTCGAGTTGGTTTGGATCATGGTTACACCGTTAGCCGTGTGGTGTCCGGCAGAGTAGAATAACACCAAACCCTTACACTCGTGGGTGTCGTAAGCGACTAATGTTTTCGAGGCAAAAGATATAGTACCCGTAGGCTGGAAAATTGGCAGTCAGCGTTTTCCATTGTTATATTTGTAACACGGCGATCTGCAACCCGCCTGCCAAGCGTGGACTGATGATGTTACACATTGCGCTTGTCGTCAAACGTGAAGGTTTTATCACGATGTAATTCCTCACCGTAAGAGCATCGATTAGTGTGTAGGGACTTAGAAAAGATTCATTGGTACATGACGGCACTGGCGTCGTCGGACCCGCACCAAATGATATGATTGAAATCCTTACTGACCATCGTGCATGACGAAGTAGTGATATTTGCAATTACAAATTCCACCAGATTTCACTATTGAGGAGTAAGGTCCGCTGGCAAAATACTGTCGGAAAATCTCCTGTGAAATGACGGATTGATTCCAGTCAATGACGAGGTTTTGTTGTGGTGTCAGTGTACAGGTAGAGCTCGTCTTGTCTAAAATGACGCGCCCCACTACTTAGTTGATTTCGATGTGTGAGTGCAAATATTGATAACGACACTTCATCTGTGTGGGAGCCAATGATCGACGCGTGCTCCTACGTTTGAATCTCACCGGCAACTGAATGACCAATTACAACGGCATTTGTATATGTATTGCGTCCATATTTCAAACTTGCTTGTGTGCGTTAATGCGATAGTGGGGCGCGGCATTTTAGATTAGACGACCTCTACCTCCTTAGCCCGGCACCGCATCTGTTCCTCTTAGGTTGCAGATATCCTGGACGGTGGCTGCTTTCTTCTTTGTATAACATAAAAAAACCTTTTAAGGGTATGTTCCGGGTTTGCTACCGCGTACCTTTGTTGACGAGTAGCCCGATATTTCGACACAGTTGCATGCATCATGGTCACGGGTAGATCGTCCGGCGCTCGCAGCTCTCCAGTCGTCCCGTGACCATTATAATAAGAATCATTTATTGCCTTAAACAAAATATCGTGCCTTACCACTACATCTAAACAATAAAAATAACTAAGGCAAATGGACCTGGGTCAGCTTATGCTGTTACGGGACGGTATGGTTCCGTACAGCGCTGTTTTTCAGCCATGCCCATTGAGTAGGTGTTATAGAATATAAACTTTATAAAATAAACAAATAAAACATAACTAAATAGAATTGAACAAATCAAAACAAAACATGCATGCAACTAGGCTATTCGTCAACAAACGTACGCGATAGCAAACTCTGAAAATACCCTTAAAATGATAATGATAGTTCAAAACATTTTGTTATACCAAAACGTGACGCTCCACAGCATCGGCCGACCGAAACACGTCCGCGTGATGGCCGGAGCCCTAGAGGGCGAGGTGTTCGTCGGGCCCCGCGCTGAGGAGCACCGCGGGCTGCTGGCGCTCCGCCATCCGATGGAGCACGGCATCGTCACCGACTGGTACGACATGGAGCGGGTCTGGAGCTATATCTATAGCAAGGTGGGTGTACCTATCAACCGGAAGACGCCCACTGCTGGGCTTCCCCACAGATCTTTACGAAGGTCGGTCCTGTGCCGCCTGGTACCTGCGATCTTTACCAGGTCGTCGGTCCACCTTGTGGGAGGCCTACCCGCGCTGCTTTCGATACGTGCTCGCCACTCTGAAATTGTACTGCATGCACCTGTAAAAAATAATCAATGCCTGCGTTTGAACCCCGACCCAAAATGTTGAGGTCGCTTTGCTCGCTCATTCAAAGGTTTCAGATACTTTTCTTATCCTTCACTTAGCTTGACCCGGTCGCTCACACATTCGTTGTCCTCCCGCAACTTTTAATACCCTAAAATTTCCAAGCTCGCTTCACTCGCTCATTCATTTGTTGATCACCCCACTAAAACCGCCAAACTTTTTAACTCTGGGCGCTCGCTCATTGATTCATACCTTAATTTAACAGTGATAATTTGGCCCCCGGGGCATTTTGCCCCCTGGACGAAATCCTGGATCCGCGCCAGTTTCTACTCTGCCGGACACCACACGGCCAAAGGTTTTAGTTTCCTTTAATGTTTTTTACCCTTCTCCCACCAGGACCAGCTATCCACCTTCTCGGAGGAGCACCCGGTGCTCCTGACGGAGGCGCCGCTGAACCCGCGCCGCAACAGGGAGAAGGCGGCCGAACTGTTCTTCGAGTCGTTCAATGTTCCCGCCCTGTTCTTGAGCATGCAGGCCGTGTTGAGTTTGTAAGTGAAATAGTATTATAAAGCCGGAGATGAAATTAGAGATCAAAGATATAAACACACAACTGTCAATGCATAACAAATAAATACATTCGATGAAAAAAGTTTTATACCCCTGGATAGTCTCTTTGACATTAAATAATAAATAAATAAATAAATGTCCACGAATATTTATTTAATTATTTATATTATATTAGGGGTATAAAACCTTTTTCATCTAATGTATTTATTTGTTATGCATCACACACAGTTTTCAGTGTGCTTTACAATGGCTAGTAAACTTTCGAATTCTCATTTATTCAATTTATTAAAAACGTAATAATAAGTAACTCGGAAACTATTAGTCCTAGAATACTATGTAAAAAACTTCAATATTAGAAAGAAGTGGCTGCCATCTTGTATCATTTTATGAATTATTATTTTAGAAAAGCAGTTTATATGTCTCGGCGTCGGTCAATCCTCACATTCCGAGCCTTTGCAATAATGTACCGTAACGACGAACCAAATGTTTAGAATTTCTCACCATTACCAGTGGCATAAATGAAAACTACACATATTTTATTGAAGCAGCACAAATACGAAACAAAAAAAACATTGTTCCCTATGGGCGACATATTGCATCCTACCCTATCGGGCCTAGGGAATAACTTTAGGGTTAAATCTTCACTTCTGTAGGCTAATTACATAACTCTGTTGCTAATAAATATTTATTTTTAATTATTGAAATTGTTACTTTTACGATTCCGTTACATCAATTTCATGGGTTCAGCTGCTAACCAAGTTCCATTGCAATAACCTAAAACTATTTAATCGATCATACGTAATCGCAAAAGTAACAATTTCAATGGTTGCAATTCAATTTTATAATTTGAAAAGCGACGATATTATCGTGGACCAAATTTAGCACGTCACCATAATTTTCCTTTGTAGCCGGTTGGCATCCCGTGACAGTACATTTCTGTCAATGAAATACATTCGCCCCTCACTTCCCAGCCCCCCTATTCTAACCCACCTTTCTCCCCCCCAGATACGCGACCGGTCGCACCACTGGCGTGGTACTGGACTCCGGCGACGGCGTGACCCACGCGGTGCCCATCTACGAGGGCTTCGCGATGCCGCACAGCATCATGAGGGTCGACGTCGCCGGCAGGGACTGCACGCGCTACCTGCGGTGGGTGGGACACACATACAGTAACACACAGACACAGAGACACTCCCCACTGTCATATGAGACATACTTCCCACTCTCATATGTGACACATTGCTCTCATGAGACACTTCCTACACGTGACAATTCCCACTTGTGACACTTCCTATATGTGACACGTCCTATATGTGACACTTCCCATATGTGACACTTCCGACATGGCACTTCCTACAGGTGACACTTCCTACACGTGACACGTCCTATATATGACACTTCCGATATGTGAATCTTCCGACATATGGCACGTCCTACATGTGACACGTTTCCTACATGTGACACTTCCAACTAGTGACACTTCCCAAATGAAACACATCCCACATGGGACCCTTCCTACATGCCACACCATACGTAAGACACACGGGCGTGGTACTGGACTCCGGCGACGGCGTGACCCACGCGGTGCCCATCTACGAGGGCTTCGCGATGCCGCACAGCATCATGAGGGTGGACGTCGCCGGCCGGGACTGCACGCGCTACCTGCGGTGGGTGGGGCAGACATGCACTGACACACAGACACAGATACGCTTCCCACTCTCATATGTGACACACTTCCCATATGTGACACTTCCTATATGTGACACTTTCTACGTGTGACACGTCCTATATATATGTCACTTCCCATATGTGACACTTCCGACATATGACACTTCCTACACGTGACACTTCCTACATGTGAAACTTCCCACATGTGACACTTCCTACTTGTGACACATCCTATATATGACACTTCCGACATATGGCACTTCCTACACGTGACACGTCCTACATGTGACACGTCCTATATATGACACTTCCCATATGTGACACTTTCCACGTGTGACACTTCCTACATGTGACACTTCCTACATGTGACACTTCCCACTAGTGACACTTCCCAAATGAAACACATCCCACATGGGACCCTTCCTACATGACACACCATACGTAAGACACGGGCGTGGAGCCCGTGCCCGTGCACGTGGGTGGGACAGACACACACTAACGCACAGACGCAGATACACTTCCCACTCTCATATGTGACACACTTCTCATGTGAGTCACTTCCTACATTTGACACTTCCTACCTATGACACTTCCCACTTGTGGCGTTTCCCGCATGTGACACTTCCTACATGTGCCACGTCCGACGTGTGACACTTCCTACATGTGACACTTCCTATGAGACACGCTTCCAACAATGGACACGTCCCACAATGAACACTTCCCACACGAGACACAAGTACAAGAAAAATTCCACGTCGCAGCGATAGCAGACGTTTAGGAGACCCACAAAACGTTGGTCTGCCCGTGCTCAACCTGGCACAACGCACGCACCACTAGAGACACTTATTAATAAGCTTTGCCCCACCACTCATTCCCACCGCTGCAACTCCTGTGTAGGCAAGATCTACAGCGGCGACCACACACAGCCCCTGAGTTTTGACACTAGAGACACTTTCCACATGGTTGAAATTGTAATTTACAGCCAACACCCTACATTGCATAACTCTAACTAACTCATCTTAGCGTTAATGTCCCGGTTGTGCTCTCGCGCACGAGGGTCCAGGGTCTGCCTTGGTCATGATCCAGGATTTGGCAGATCAGGTAATTACAGTGGAGCGACTGCCATCTGACCTCCATGACCCTGCTACCAGGGGGATCATGATTACACATCCAGTCGCCTGAACGTGCAGGTTTCATCACGATGTTCCTCACCGTAAGAGCATCGGTTAGTATTCAACTAATGTACATTATTCAGAAAACAGTCATTGATACATGGCCGGAGCGGGATTCGAACCCGGGACCTCTGGCTTACGAGTCGTATACTCTAACCGCTCGGCCACCGATGCTCCTAGGAACCCTATTCTGCGAACAATATTCGGAGAACACATTGGCAGGCAAATCGTTCCATTCCTTAGCCGTACGCTTTAGTAAGGCATTAGAATTCAGATCTGAAAGTTTCGTCTCTCTCTCTGTCTTACTCTCTCTTCTCCATCTCCCAACAGCCTTCTCCTCCGCAAGGAAGGCGTGAACCTCCGCACCTCCGCCGAGCTGGAGATCGTCCGCGGCGTGAAGGAGCGCGCGTGCTACCTCTCGCCGAACCCCCTGAAGGAGGAGACGCTGGACACGGAGCGGGCCGTGTATGCGCTGCCAGATGGGACGCAGTTGGAGGTGAGGGGAAAAAAAATTAGTAAAAAAAAGTTTGCCAAAAAAAAATTTACAAAATAAAAATTTTACAACAAAAAAATTCGTCAAATATAAAAAAATGTCGGGAAATGTTTATTTTTTCTATAAAAAAAGAGTGAAGCGCACTTGAGAAACACTCGCCGCACATGAGATATACACTCGACACACATGAGACACACTCGCCAATCATGAGACACACTCGCCACACATGAGACACACTCGCCATACTTGAGAAACACTCGCCACACTTGAGAAACACTCGCCACGTATGAGCAATACTCGCCACACTCGAGAAACACTCGCCACACCTTAGACACACGCGAGGATTCCGCCGAGCTTTCGATCGTCCGCGGTGCTACCTCTCGCCGAACCCCCTGAAGGAGGAGACGCTGGACACGGAGCGGGCCGTGTACGCCCTGCCGGATACCCTGAGGTGAGCGCCCTGAAGTGAGCGAAAAAAAATTGGGGAAAAAAGAAAAAAAAAAGCCAAAAAAATATATAAAAAAATTTGGCGAAGGTTTTTTTTTCTAAAAACGCGTGAAGCACACTTGAGAAACACTCGCCACATGAAAGAAACAGTCGTCACACATGAGACACACTCCCACGTATGAGACGCACTCGCCACACATGAGAAACATTCGCCACACCACCGAGCGCGCAATCTACATAAGAGGGGAAAAAAGTTCGAAAAACTGGGATATTAGTAAAAGAAAAAACACTCGCCACACGAGACATGTAAACAAAAAAAAACGACACATCTTTTTTGTTTATGCTGTGTTGTGGCATTTCTAGTGATAATAAATAAAAAAAATATTTCTTATTTGGACACTCGCCACACACGAGAATCCGCGAGACACACTCGCCACACATGAGACACACTTTCGCCACACGTGAGACGTAAAGAAACATATCTTTATTTTTTAGGACCTATAGAAATGTGTTTTTTCGCAGATTGGGCCGGCGCGTTTCAGAGCTCCAGAGGTGCTCTTCAGGCCAGACTTGATTGGGGAGGAGTGCGAAGGTATTTTGATTGTATAAGCTACTAGCTGCGAAACCCGGCGTTGCACGGGTTAAAATATACACCGTATGTTTAATGGTGTAAAAAATACATGATAGAAATTTTCAGAACTTTCCCGAAGTTCTAATGAGTTAAAAAAGGACAGATTATTAATTTCAGTACTTTCTAGATCATTCTAGAAATTTTGCAGAACTTTCCCGAAGTTCTAATGAGTTAGAAAAGGACAGATATACATCTTATATTACATTTTTGCCTCCCACAACCACCCACTTCCACCCACCGCGCCCAAACTCCCTTACTTCCTTCTAGGACCCAAGGGGTGTCTACCACCCCAATGGGGTGTTGATTGGAATTGGTGGTGATAAAGAAAACCGGTCACACACGTACCCACACAAGCGTTTTATATATATATTAAGATTAAGATTATAGGTATTATTTATCAGGTGGTAGGACTCTGTCAAGCCTGGGGAGTCCGCCTGGGTGAGTACCACCGCCTTATCTATTTCCGCCGCCAACCAACGATGCTTGCATTGTCGTGTTCCGGTTTGAAGGATAAGGCAGCCAGCGCAATTACGGGCATGAGGCATTTCATCTTAGTCCTCACAGAGACAACCAGCGGTTCTGCATTTTTGTTGGCTGCAACCTAAATGCATGAACCGTAGATGTTATGGGCGACAGTTAACGCTTACCATCAGGTGGGCTGTCTGCGCGTTTGTCACTGAGTAGCATGAAAAACAGCTGACCAGACTGACTTGTCTTTGGTAAACAAATATGGCGTACTAGCGACCAAAGACAATTTGTAGGGTTCCCCAACCCCTACCCCTACTGGGCTCAGACGTCTAAATTAATTCGGAAGCAAACAGCGTGAGAGCGAGTCAATGTGGAATGTATTGCTAATAAAATTAGGTACATTTCATATCACACCTTTTTAAAAAGGGGGGCGACACTAAGCATTGAGCAGTTTTCCAATGGGTATCTAAAGCATTCCTAACCACTCACTAGATGGCGCCCCGACAATTTTGGGTAATTGATAATCGCTTGAAATAGGTTCTTAGCAAACAGGATGTAAACAGTGGTACGTTGTATTGGATAACATTGTATTTGTCAATAGTTTTCAACCGTTTTAGAGGTTGTAATAAGTTATTGCAAAAAAATCAAACATCAATTTGAATGTGTCAGTTCGTTTCATGGACGCTAGGGTCAAGAATGGACGTAATTCAAATATGAAATATTTGAATTAAAATGGAACATAGTGCCTATTCATATAAATATTTCTTGGTACATTTCGTTCCACCTTTAAAAGTTGGGTTTATATTACTAAACATTTCTTTATAGGTTTAGTATTAACTGGCTGCATGATGTCAAAGCCACAATCATTCAGATTTAAAAAAAGATTACCAAAATTGTAGGAAAATCGCCATCTATTGATGCTTTTTGAAGTCAACTGACAATACCTACTGGAAAACTCCTCATTATATATAAATGGTACAAAAATGGACCTTATTCTTTAAGCTAAACATTCCACTTTGACTAGCTTACACAATTTGACACATTTACTAACGGCCAATTGCACAAACTTACATCAAACCCCTGAAAGAATGTCCAACAAAGGAATTTACATAACATTTGTATGAAAATCTTATCACCTCAAAACAACAACCCAAACAATATTGCATTTCTTTCACCTTTTCGTTGACTGGACTATTGGAAAATCGCTAAACCAAATTCAAATTCAAAAATCATTTATTCAGATTAGGTTTCGACGAAACACTTATGAACGTCACAGCATACGCATCGGTGCCCGAGCGATTAGAGTATCCTACTCGTAAGCCAGAGGTCCCGGGTTCGAATCCCGCTCCGGCCATGTACCAATGACTGTTTTCTGAGTTATGTACATTAGTTGAATACTAACCGATGCTCTTACGGTGAGGGAAAACATCGTAATAAAACCTGCACATTCAGGCGACTGGATGTGTAACCATGATCCAATCTGGTCAGGTTCCCCTGGTAGCAGGGTCACGGAGGTCAGATGGCAGTCGCTCCACTGTAATGGCCCGCTTGCCTGTTTGCCTACCGTATGACATAAAAAAAAAAAAAAAAAAAAATTACCTGACCTGCCAAATCCTGGATCATGGTCAAGGCGGACCCCGGGCCCTCGTGCGCGAGAGCACAACCGGGACATTAACGCCAAGATGAGAGAGAGAGAGAGACTTATAAACGTCACAACATAACAGTAAAAACACTTAAATCTAGATCTGAAATACTAATTTCTACATACAAATTTAAATATAATAATAATACATGTCAATTAAATTAAAAAAATGACCAACACCAACACGAACACCACTTAATTAAACATTAGGTAATGTTCAAACAATTAGATGTAGATAATATAATTTAAGTAGTAGTTATTTAATTTAAGACCTCAATATTGCCTCCACCGCTTCTTAAATGTCCTTTCAGATTGTTTAAGGTTGGCTGGAAGAAATCCCATTGTGGGATAAGCCCGCCTTTGCTTTGTAAAATTATTTTTGTAACTCCTGTATATATTAAGCAATAAAGAGTTTACACACATACATACATACAACACCAATATGATCGATCCAACATCTAAAAACATACTATTAATCCACAGGCCTTCACGAAGTGCTGATGTTCTCGATCCAGAAGTCTGACATGGACCTGAGGAAGGTTCTCTATCAGAACATAGTACTGAGTGGAGGGTCCACCCTCTTCCGAGGATTCGGGGACCGGCTGCTGGCAGAAATTAGGCGGCTGGCGCCTAAGGATATGAAGATTAGGGTGAGTGGGGTGTTTTTTGTGTGTATTGACGCAGATGATAAGACACTTCTCATGTGAGACACTTTCCATGTGAGACACTTTCCATGTGAGACACTTTCCACGTGAGAGACTTCTCACTCCCACATGAGCCATTTTCCCGTGAGACATTTCTGATGTGAGACTCTTCTGACGTGAGACATTTCCCACGTGAGACACTTCCCATATGAGACACTTCCGACGTGGACACTTTGCACTCCCACATGAGACATTTCCCACATGAGACACTTCCCACTGAGACACTTCCGACGTGAGACACCTACCACATGAGACACTTCCGACGTGAGACACCTACAACGTGAGACACTACCCACGTGAGACACTTCTGATGTGAGATACTTTCCACTTGAGACACTTCTGACGTCAGACACTTCTCACGTGAGAAACTTCTCACACGATATCCACTTCCCACATGAGACACTTCTCACGTGGCACCCTTATCACATGAGACATCCTCCGTGCAAAGGAGAGATAAAAGTTAAATGTTTATTCAAGAAAGATAGACAAACGCGACGTGGGAGTTTGTTTTGTAATATGTAGTGATACTGATAAATATCCCTAACTCCTCACACTTTTCACAGATCTCAGCACCACAAGAGAGGTTATACTCGACCTGGATAGGTGGATCAATCCTAGCCTCCCTGGACACCTTCAGAAAGATGTGGGTATCCAAACGGGAGTATGATGAAGAAGGTCACAGAGCTTTGCATCGGAAGACCTTCTAGACTTCATCATATCAGCCGGAAGACGCCCACTGCTGGGCATAGGCCTCCGCCAGATATCTCCACGGCGGCCGGTCCTGTGCCTTCCGCATTCAGCTGGTACCTGCGATCCTTCTAGGCTTAGTAGGTAATATATATCATCAGCATCCTGGCGTCGATGTCCCTGTGCTTGAGGGCCCGGGGTCCGCCTTGACCGTGATCCAGGATTTGGGTGAGCAGGTAGGTACAGTGGAGCGACTGTCTGACCTCCGTGACCTTTACGGAACCTGGCTAGATTGGATCATGGTTACCATTGCAGTGAAACACTATCATAGCTCCGCAAATATGAGGGTAGCTTGAATTATTTTATTATACTCATACCGTCTTTTTCGTGAAAGTTATTTGACGTTTATTAAACCTATTTTAGCTAAAACATGTTCCGTCTGTATCTGTCACTGAAATGCGTGAATTTGTTTGAAATCCTCGAATTGAAAACATCAAATCAGCAATCAATCTGTCAAAACGGATCACTTCTATGAAATTTTTATGCAAACGTCCATAGGCTGCGGTGACTGCTTACCATCAGGCAGGCCGTAAGCTTGTTTGCCACCTTGGTGGTATAAAAAAAACAACTGTGACGTCATCGCACAAATTCGCCGAATACTCCTTTTTGTCATTTTACTTTACTTAAAATGATAAAAAAAATATTACGATGTCATTTATTTTCGTGTACTGAATGCTGTTTCTACTTGAAGCTCTTTAAACATAACCAGGTTTCATAATTTGTACTGAATCTAAATAAATCCCCCAATTATAGAAGAAAGTCTCACGCGTGTGTTGGAACGGATTTTCATGCGGTTGTCACTAATGGACAGAGTTGATTCAAGAGGAAAGTAGGGTAAGACAAGATGCGAACGAAGTCGCGGCATGGCAGCTAGTTTTAGCTAAAAAACGTTTCATGAATGTCAAATAACTTTTATGAATAAGACCATTATAATATGGCAGGCACCATTAATTGAAGATATAGTTTTAAATGCAATCAGTTGAAGAAATGTATGTATTGAAAATGGTTTAGTGGCTAATGTCCAGGGCTCTAAGTCTGCTAATTTAACGCTATTGAATCTCAATTAAGGGTAGATTTTTCAATCCTCAGATAAAACATATCAGTCTGACAAGTTATTGTGCGACTAAAGTTAAATGTAACATTACTTTATTTATAATTGAAGGATTATGGTTTGTTTTAATTTGGCAGTATATTACTTTATCGGACAGATACATTGTGTCTGAGGATTGAACAATCGGCTCTAAATAATAAATAAATATGGGCGATAAGTCGAAGTTTGAGTCCCAAAAAAGAAATTATGTTTTGTGCCAGGTTGTGCATGGGCAGACCAACCTTTTGTGTGTCTCCTAAACGTCTGCTATCGCTGCAAAGTGGAATTTATCTTGTACTTGATGATGTTAGGTAACCTACGGCGCCCTCACTGTCTCCTGTTGATAAAAAAACCACAGAATTCCCAATTCGTCTCAATCGTATTGGAGACACGATTGAGTCTCAATTTAATATCAATAGCGTGTGTTTAATAAAATAAGCAGACTTGGCTCCCTGTTCCCGGATGGTCCCTTTGCTAGATTAAGGTGGCTCGATTTCCATACGAATTTTTTGTGAGCTTTAAACGGGCTTTTTTCAAGGTTGACGTTTATAATGTAAGTTTGTGTATGGGGGAGAGCTTTCTAAAAACCTACAATCGGGGGCTAAAATAGTTTCGCTAATAAGAGTATCTGAAATCTCGGCAACTATCCGGGAGTTACCCTAGGGTCTCGGACCACCCCGGTTGAACGATCTAGCTATATGACCATCTGAGAAAGGGATCATTTGCAGCCAAACCTTAGAAATATCATTTTATTTATGTATATTGGGAGGAAACAATGATTTTGACACATATAACGTCATGCTTACAAAAAGATATTGTATTCGATAGTTAAGTTTCTAATATGAGTTTCATGGTATAGTATTATTATATAGATCATCGCATTTAATACTGACTACAAACGTAATATTATATTAAATGGAAAAGCTTGTGTAAAGCTTGCAAAATGTATGTGGGTAACTCTAAAAACTTTTAACTGATATTATGAGGGTAGAGCTAGAAGTGGTGCAGTAAAAACTTTTGCCAATATTATTGAAACATTCAATTATTTTTGATTGGCGTACGATAAACCGTACGTAGTCATTTAAAAATAAAATAAATAAATAATCGTGGACAAATTCACACACAGCGCCATCTAGCCCCAAAGTAAGCAAAGCTTGTGTCATGGGTGCTAGATAACTGATATACTACTTATATACTTTTAAATACATACTTATTATACATAGAACACCCAGACTCGTAACAGAAATTAAAATTCATCATTTCAATTTCTGCCCGGCCGGGAATCGAACCCGGGACCTCTTGCGTGGCAGACCGGCATGTTGACCATGGAACCACTCAGGTCGTCAAATGTCCTATGTCGTATGTAGTCCAGTAGCCGTATTCACAATGGCTCGGAAATCGGATTCGGATACGGAATCGACAAAGGACCCCGCAAAAGTTCTAAGGAAAATGTGGTTTCAGTTAATTTTGATGAAATTTTCATATGTTATAGAGAGTAGAGTTTCCGTGGAATCTATCGGGATTCTGAATAACAGTTTTCGAATCGATCGACACGGATTCGCCATTCACGAATTTCGTGTCGATCGCTCGGAAACGGTTTCGAATAATTGTGAATACGGCTACTGGTATGAATTTGTTTAAGCCTGTCTACTTAATTTGAAATATGCATACACGTTTTGCGCTGACGTGCCCAAGGTTTCAAGTGATTGGAGTTACATCATTTCATTATATTAAAGTCAATGCAATGGTTGTCGTACTTTCAGCACATTCGTTTACGAATTTAGTAGGCGGTAACGCTTTACGCGTTTCCATAGAGAAAGAGAAGATAATGGGGGCTTTCGAGATTTCTACATCCAACAGATGGCGCTAGTGAGAAGGTCCGTTGTTAAAATACTGCCTTACTATTGGACAGATACAAGTGCTGTATAATTAAGTATCCAAGGGGGGGATTTTTAGACAGCTACTATAAAAAGTAACAAGTTTTTTTTTTTTATTAATAATAGGCTTGCATTTGACCTCAACTCACCTGATGGAAAGCGACGATGAGGTCGAAGATGCAGCATGCGTGCCTAGATGATACCTATTCACTCTTGATTTGAAGACCCCAAGGTTATACGTATCGGGGAACAATGACTCAGGCAGACAAAAACAAGGTAAAGTAACAAGTGTAGTTCGGCGTGCCTCACTAGATGGCGCTTTTTAAGATTCTCGAGTATTGAATATGGTAATCGAAGTTACTCGGAGAGGTGTTTCG
This sequence comes from Blastobasis lacticolella, assembly GCA_905147135.1. Classification (NCBI taxonomy): domain Eukaryota; kingdom Metazoa; phylum Arthropoda; class Insecta; order Lepidoptera; family Blastobasidae; genus Blastobasis; species Blastobasis lacticolella. Next base: position 10,584,062 of record LR990066.1, read on the forward strand.
TGAATAGATACTTAGTTTTTGTACCTTTTCTATGAAGTACCGTAAATCAACCCAGCTTTAGGGACTGCTGTAACATAAGTAAAAACGTTCCATGACATTTATTTCAAACCATATCTATGCTTTCAGTGGTCCAAACTCCATAGCACGATAGTAATGAAATTGTTACGACGAATTCGCGTAAATTCTACTAGTATACAATAAAAATAAAAAGCAACAAGAACCATAACTTCACTCCACAAATTCCCGGCAAAAAAGTCCACGAGGCTTTACTTTGACATCAGATTTCACACGCCGTCTGTTGGGTTTATGGAATAGCTAAATTGTTGTCCCTTTTTCTATTGAAATGTACTTAACGATCTCTATATAGCGTACTAGAGATTATTTTTGTCAGCTGTAGGTATATTTTTGTCGCTTATATTAAGAGATAAACTGGTGAAAGACGTTCCGTTTTGGCTGGAGCCGACCAACCGTCAGTTGCAGTCGATACTAATCCTTATGTTGTATAAAATAACGTCGCTTTCATGTTCAGGGGACGTGGTCGACCAAGGTCGGCTCGAATTAATCCAAAAGCGACTTTGTTTTGTGCATCGTAAGGATTAGTATCGACTGCAACTGACGGTTGGTCGGCTCCATCCAAATCGGAGCGTCTGTTACTAGGATCATAACTGCGCTGTAATTTATATACTATAATGTAAGGACGAAATGTTATGTGCTGTGCTTTTTATATGAGATTATAGCGGACCATAGAGCAAGTACCCAGTGGAGCAAGCTTGCGAGAGATCGAACTCAACTAACATATGCTACGTCAAGTATATGCAATATTTTTTAAATAATGAATGAGGCAAATTGAAATTGAAGTGACAGGCATGAGGCATTTCATCTTAGTCCTCACAGTGACAACGCACCTGCGGGTCTGCGTTTTTGTTGCATACAACCGGAATGTATGAATTGTAGATGTTATGGGCGACAGTTACCACTTACCATCAGGTAGACTGGTTTGTCACTGAATAGCACAAAAAAAATCAATCCATCAATTTATTTTTATATTTAATCGCATGGCGCTTAAAATGTTCAGGTGTATTCAACCTTATAAGGCGTGCAAATTATCATTAAAATCAAATTCAAATGTCATATATCTACAATCATTGGCAGAAATAATACTGCAGGCTATCAGCGGCCTTAGCCAAAATGTATGTGATTTGACATAAGCTAACGTTATCTGACATAAGCTGTTTGTGGTAGAAATTCTTGGTCCATAGACAATTCACATACTTTCGGTGTACAAAGGAGGCGGATTGGCGGATGATCCTACACAATCAGAGTCAATGTAGATGTTGGTAGAAATAGTCGAACTTCGACCTGTCAATTTTCTACCATACACGCATCACGCAAGCGGAGCTGTTAAAGATGGCTAGACCGGCAGATATTTTTAATGAATTCCAAATGTCAATTTAATTTCGCCCGCAATTTCCTTAGCAAATGGCATTAAGCGACGCTTACCTCCCCCCTTTTCTGGATCGGTGCCCAGAATTTAGAACAAGAAACGTGCTGATTCGCTCTCCACTGGTTTCTTGCTCCATGGATAGCAAAGTTATTATATAATATAAAAAGTAAAGCAGTGTAGTTAGATGTATAAAATAAAGTTGATCTGTTGCATGGAGTGCTTTGATTGAATTAGTATTATGGATTATGACAGAGACAAACTTGTTTATGGCAAATCAAAGACATTTGACATAGAAGGAGTCTACTCACGGCTGAAGTCACAACCTATGTTTTGTTTCTTTTTTTAATTGTGCATATAACGTGTCCAAAAGGGACGGCTATAAGTTGTCAAATACCCCTCCGTAGCCACGGCTATTGTCCAATTTGGTGGACTTGGTCATCTGGATGTACTAGCTTTTTGTGACATTGAGTCATTTGTATGGAGTTGTGAGAGATCTTTGCACTATGTCCAATGTCTTTGGACAAAACTGTGAAAAATATAAGGGTGAACATGTTAATCTTAAATATCTAATAATTTATCCTAATAAAAAATTAACTATACTTTTATGTAATTGAAGATTTTGTAAATTATGTTCTAATTTAGAGTTAGGAATCAGTAAGATCTAACAATATGTCATACATTAAGAATTGCTAAAATAATTTGTCACAACACTTCATGTATTGGACCAAAGCTTTGTGTAAAGACACTTTTTATGCGAATAAATTATTTTCTTTTTAATCTATTGTTTTAATTATCATTGTCATTCATCATTACAGCCCATAACAGTCCACTGCAGGACTTAGGGCCTCTCCCCCGAAAGATGATTCTATTGACATAATCTCCACGCTTGGCAGGCGGGTTGGAGATCGCAGTGTTATAAATATAACAATGGAAATCGCTGCTACCCATTTTCCGGCCCACGGAGACTCTAGATCTTTGCCTCGACAACATTAGTCGCCTCGAACGACACCCACGAGTGTAAGGGGTTGGTGCTGTACAGGATGTGAAAGACAGTGAACGCAGGTGAATACAAGGAAGGGAGTGAAGCGGTTAGCAGATAGGAGAATAGAATGGCGAGTGCTCCATCGACAAAAGTCCAACTCTTTGATGATCATCATTATTATCCGGTTGTACTTTCGCGCGCGAAGGTCCGGGGTCCGCATTGACTAAATTTAATTTTACTTACTTCGCTGGCTCAGCGACCCGACACTGACTCGCCATTGGACCCTATCCGCCTTGACCATGGTCCAGGATTTGGCAGACCAGCTAATTACAGTAGTGCGACTGCCGTCTGACCTCCGTGGCCCGGGGAACCTGACCAGATTGGATCACAGTTACCCATTATCGCCAGAATGTGCAGGTTTCATCACGAAGCTTTCCCTCACCGTAATAGCATCGGTTTGTTTTTAATTGTGTTCGTAACTCAGAAAAAGTCATTGGTACATGGCAGAACTGGGTTTCAAACCCGGTTCCTCTCTCACGAGTGACCGGCTAACCATTAGGCCACCTACTCTATGTGGGATAGGAATGACGCGAACAGAAAATTTTACTTTCAGCTTTATTATGAATGAATCATCATCATCTTGGCGTTATGTCCCGGTTGCGTCTCCACCCGGCAAGCTAGGGTCCAGAGTCCGCGGGTTTAGTATGATGAATGAACACTTTTGCATAAATACAGGACACGGTCGCTACTAATCGATAGCAACGGAAAGAACAACAGACGGCCTTATCGCCTAAAGCAGTTTCTTCCAGGCAACCTTTGGGGAGCGAACTTTAGTACCGAGTAATGTAGAGTGCGCTCAAAGATAAGTTTGGGGGATACTTCGGAAAGTTTTACTGCACGGTTCACGATAGCTTGCTAAGATCGGTGGACTGTATGATGATTAGTGTCCGACCGAACCTACGGCCAAAAAATACACCTGCTTCGGCCCAACACTCGGCCGCAGCCGAATGTTTCGCCTATTATTTTTGACAAATAATTTGCAATTTACAAATGATGGCAGGAGGCCCGACGGCATGACGCTCGTTGCTTGGTCACAAGGGCGGCCTCTGGTGTGGGATGCGACCTGTGTAGACACCCTGGCCCCATCCCACATTAGAGCTACCTCTGCCAACGCTGGCGCGGCTGCTTCTTCGGCAGAGGACCTCAAACGGCGCAAATATGGATCCCTAGGTCAGGGTTATTTATTTGCGCCGTTTAGAGTGGAAACGTTGAGACCTTGGGGCCCTAGCGCCAAAAAAGTGTTTCATGAGATATATACCCGGTTAATTGAGTCGGTCAACGTATAAGTCTGACAATTAAGAGATGTAACGCTGCCAGCCTTATGGGGACACTTCCGCAAGGCAGCGATTTAGAGTCTGTTTTTTATTTGTAATTTTATTTTTTATCTGTGTACCATTTTATCTAGTCTTAAGTGCATATAATACTGTATATAACAATGAATAAAATATATTTTCAAGTTACTTTTTTATCATTTTTTAGATCAACTTCTAGAGATGATTTGAATCTTTATTATAGAGTCAATAGAAACCTTCAATATTAATGTTTTAGAATCATTAATATTATCTAAACCAAAAGGTTATAGAGCTTTTAAGCCTTTGGCTTTGGCTTCGGCCAACAATTGACTTTCGGACGGAGACTAACTAATGATGATTTTTTGACACACTTTGGAGAAATACACGCCTTTCGCATTTGCCTTACTACTTTACCTACATCATATTATGGAGGACGTTGCGGAGCCAAAAATCTCGGCGTCTGTCTTGGAACAATTTAAATTTAATTAAATTATAAAAGGTCCTGATGGAAGGTTGTCACTGCTATGACTGCTGGACGGTATTTTTATGTTATACAGCAGTTAATGGCAGGCAAACAGACAAGCGGGCTACCTAAAGGAGCGTGGTTACCGCCGCCTATGGACATCAGCAATACCAAGGGCGCTACCAATGCATCGCCCGCCTCTAAAGAGACCCTAATATATGTACTTCTTGAACGATCCCATGTCATAGTCCAAAGGAAACACTGTGGCTGGGAGCTCATTTCACATCCGAATCGTACGAGCGAGAAACGGTCTACTAACCTTCATGTGGACTCCACTAAAGGGAGAACGTAATGGGGAATACCCAGCCCGCGGCGAGTGGTGCTGTGGGCACCAGATCAAAGAGTTCCTAGTTTTATTTTTAAGCCAGTCTTTTTTCTTTTTATTGTACACATTTAGGTGGTTAACATAACAATGTTATATAAATAAATAAATATACCAATTAGAAAAAAAGAGTTCTACAGTACACTCCCCATTGTACAGCCGGTAGAACACATACCTACAGGAGAGCCTCTAGTCTGACTATAGTATTATAGTTAGTGCTGAACTTCAAATCTAGAAGACAACGTGATAGCCGAATGATAGCTGATAACCGTATTGCGACAAATTACAAATTACGTAGGTAACGCGAATTATTAATAAAACTGTATAAGATTATGTAATTAGCTTTACATACTGACCTATAGTGGCACAGTGGAGATAAGTAAAACATTAACATAGATCTGTAAATATGCAGACAATGCATGAAAATAAACGAAGACCTGACGAAGTTTTCCAAAACGTACCTGGAGAAGTTTTCCCTGGAGAGTACAACATGAAGTTCTTCAAGAAAGGGGTGAGAAGGTTTTTACGGGGTCGGCAGCGCGTGGGTGATGCCCTGGTATTGCAAACGGCCATAGGCTGCGGTGACTGCTTACCATCAGGCGGGCCGTAAGTTTGTTTGCCTCCTTAGTGGTAAAAAAAATATTTATGAAGAAAACGTGTCAAGGCTGAAGGTCGGTATTACAGGTACCTATAGGTACTAGGTATTATACGGGAGCTGATTAGTAGGGTTTATTTATCCTCCTGTGCCCTAGCTGGGGTGGATAGCCAGGTTAGGATTTTGTTATATGGTATATTGGAACGTTTACAGTCTGCCTTTTAAATACACATACTGCGGTGCATACTTAGGTACCTACGTGTATTACGAAAAAATTACAAGATGTGTTTCTGATGGCCATAGGCAGCGCTGACCACTTTTTATCAGTTGCCGGTTTGCCTGCCGCACCTATATTAAAAGTAAAATAAACTGATTATCATTTACAATGATATAGCCTGAATCATTGTGGGCACTGATTGGATCGGAGATTTGGATTGCTGAGTTTTTGTTAGAAGTAGGAATACTTGAGATCGTTTATGATAATTTTATATTGTACCTACTATATGGCACAACCCGCAAAACAGTAAACATGTAAAATATAACTGCGGTATCTACGGCTGAGTGTTCGATAGCAATAAAACTTGATAAGAGCACTTGACTCAAATATAGATTAGAACAGTGTTGGACAAGTTGAAAGTTCCACTTCACGTTCTCTAGCCGAGCGGAGTGGTTGGGTGTGTCTGAACAAAAAATGGCGCCAAAAGTTCCAGTTGTCACTTTAAAAAATGGACTAACTGTTCCCGCTATTGGATTGGGAACATGGAAGGTGAGTTGAATGATTTTTATTTTTGAACGAATTTGGTGTGATGATCCCGGTGGATCAACCATTCCTATATAATACAGAACACTATACCTACTCTCTACATACCTTCGATGTGATAGACTGTTAGATAATGTTATATATATATATATATATAAGCCAGCCGTGAATCTTGCGTGAGGATCACTGACCTGTAATGCAGGTGCAGTGATGAGGATAAAACGGTTGGCCTTTAGTATTACTAATCGTCAAAACTGAGAATTTCAGTAGGTTGAAAACATCTTGAAAATAAAGTTGGCTGTAAAAAGACATGTTCTTTGCCCTGCACCCATCCTAGCACCCAACTGTCAGTGTCACTGTCAAAAACTTTTTCGATTTCTTTGCGCTCTCTTACTTTTCCTGCCGGGTATTTAGTTTGTCATTATTTATTTGTGATATTATCTCATAAATCTCGATAAAGTTTTAACAGACCTTACCGTATTCTACAAATCCACAAAATGACTGCTTTGGCGCCAAAAGTAAAGTTCTACAACGACATCGAATGCCCTATTCTGGGCATCGGAACTTGGAAGGTAGGTACATGAATTAAATATTACATGATATTGCGCCATAATTAACTGTTTCAATCGATCAGTTTATATCACGAACTCTAATAAGATACGTGACGTGTGTAGATAATCAATATAACTTCATTCCACACCGCAAAAGTCCATCATTTCCAAATACACAAACATGCTCATAAACTGTTTGTTTTGTCCCATATGCCGTGTGTTTTCGATTAGATCATCGTTCAATGCCAACTAGCGCTATGGAAAATATTATATCGAGGTATTAACGACAATCGTTTTTACCCGTCCATTTTAAAATCTTAGTACTGTTAAAACTTTAGTTGTATACAATTTTAGATAAGCTGGTGAAGGTCAGGGTACATTGGTTCTTATTGGGAGAGACCTATGGACCAGGAGTGGACCTATAGGATGAGGATGATGCACATAATTTAATAAGTTATTTTATTTGAGATATTTATTACTTACATTAAATTTGTTTTTTTATATTCTTGAACATTTATTTATTTATTTTATACTTAGGATAGGCAAACAGGCAAGCGGGCCACCTGATGGAAAGTGATCACCTCTGCCTGTAGACATTAGCAACATCGAGACTATCGCCAATGCGTTCAAAAGCTGCTGCAGCTGCTTTTGAACATGTGTTCAAAAGGCAAAATCACTACTTTTCAAAGAATATGCCACTCCACAGTGATCGTAGGTGCATTACCACTTCAAGAAATGTTTCATGTCAATGTGTGCAATAGCTGTCTCTTTGACCCAAATACTCAAACCCATCTTTTTTATCTAATAAATAAATAATTTTATTAATTAATGCTTTTAAAATTACAAAGGAAATGATTCTTAAGCTGGTCACTAACTTATACTCTTGTATGTACAATACATTAATTAATGATTAGCTGTTTGCTCTTAAGGCGTGTCCAAACATAGAGCGGCACGTGCGCGGCAGCAACACGCGGCATGTCCAGGAAACAATTCTGCCGCGCTCTAGTTAGGACTATTGACGAATGTTTGCGCGGCACTTGCGAGACACGCCGCGCATTTGAATTCAGTCTGAACCAAAACTACAATTTAGAAGAGTGTCCTTGGAAGAGTTTGAACAGTTACATAGCCCACAACTATGAGCCATATATTTCAATCAATCTAATTGATGTTTCATTGTCCATTTTTGAGAAGCGCAAACACGTCCAGACAGGATTACGGACGAACGATAACTGCCTGTGCAAACACAGCGCGGCACGCCGCGCGCGGCAGCCGCGCACACTTGCCGCTCAACGCAACGTTCGCGCGCGGCTGTTGTGCAAACAAAGCGCGGCTGCCGCGCACACTTGCCGCTCTATGTTTGGACACACCTTTACAGTGAGGGAAAGCATTGTTAGGAAATCAACACATTTTGGTGACTAAATGTGTAACCTTTATCCAATCTGGTCAAGTTTGATTCTAGCGGTCGATCTCGGCTACTGCCAGGGTCCACTTTCCTGCTCTTCCTTCCCCACTTCGCCCAGTCTTGGGCATCCTCGTGTCGTAAGCCATTGGCTCTCGATCTCGTCAATCCATCTCTTCTTGGACCTCCCGCGGGATCTCTTTCCCGCTCTTTCCCGCTTATAATTACAAGCATAGCGTAATGGCTAGGAAAAAGGTCTCGGAAGTCGCAAGTGAGTGGTACCGAGCTCGATCCTCAGTGCCGCCACGTATGTGTTTCGTACGCATACGCTTTCGCGCACGAGACCATGATCCAGGCTTTTTTAGATCAGGTAATTATAGTATCGTCTGCCATCTGACCTCCGCTATCAGGGGAACCTACCAGATCGCCTGAATGTGCAGGTTTCATCACGATGTTTTCCCTCACCGTAAGACCATCGGTTAGCATTCAACTAATGTACATGACTCAGAAAAGAGTCATTGGTACATGGCCGCACTGGGATACTCGGTACATGTCGCTTACGAATCGGATACCCCACTCGGCCACCGATGTTGTCTTATGATTATTATGTAATCAGTGCGACACTAAAATCAGCCACCAATAGCATGTCAGAGCCATGGAATAAACCGTGGAACAAAGTAATAACAAGCAAGCATTGATAAGAATGACATAAGTGCCATCACACAAGTCCTAACCTATTTGTCAAGCGATTTGATATCACCCACCAATTCAATGGAGTATTGTTTTGGCATATTGCGATAACTGTGTCAGTTTCGTAATAATGGTTTCAATGAAATGGCTATATTTATACTATTTTAAACCCGAATAAAGCAGGGTGTTTATAAGCTTGACGTTGGTACTGCAGCTCTGTGTATCAGTGTAGGTGTGTATCTGTCCAGAACTGGTAGACCGATTTCATCTTGGCGTTAGTGTCCGAGTTGACCGCTCGCGCGAGGGCCCGGGGTCCGCCTTAACCAGGATCCAGAATATGGCAGATCAGATAGTAACAGTAGAGCGACTGCCATCTGACCTCCGTGACTATGGGAATCTGACCAGATTAGAGCACGGTTACACATTCAGTCGCCTGAATGTGCAGGTTTCATCACGATGTTTTCCCTCACCGTAAGAGCATTGGTTGGCATTCAACACTCATAGATAACTCAGAAAAGAGTCATTGGTACACGACGGCAGTGGGATTCCAACCCGGTACCTCTCGCGTTGCGAATCGGATACATTAACCACTAAGCCACCGATACTAATTGTGTCAGTTGTCATGCAGATAGTACGAAAAGAATTACACGTTAGTATCATTTGCCGCATACACCAAATCTTAAACAATTTCACGTCAGATAGGTTATTAGATAATAATTTACTGATATGGAGGCTTCCGCTGTTAAACACCGTTGCCACGTATCTCTACATTAGGCGGTTGGTTTGATATTGAAACAATAATTTGATATTTGATTAGATAATTCGGTGTATCTGCCTGGTGCATAAAAAAAAATTCGGTAGTGTTTGTTCGGCTTTATTGTATCAGTAACATGTGGGATGTTTGGTGGCCGAGTGGTTACGGTATCCGCCTCGTAACCGAAAGATACCGAGTTCGATACCCAGTTCCGCCATGTACCAATGACTCTTTTCTGAGTTATGTATGAGTGTTGCACGCTAACCGATGATCTTACGGTGAGGGAAAACATCGTGATGAAACCTGCACATTCAGGCGACTGAATGTGTAACCATGATCCAATCTGGTCAAGTTCCCGTGGTAGCAAGGTTACGGAGATCAGACGGCAGTCGCTCCACTGTAATTATGTGACCTGCCAAATCCTGGATCATGGTCAAGGCGGACCCCAGGTCCTCGTGCGCGAGAGCACAACCGAGATATTACCGCCAACATGATGATTCCTAGTAAATATGAGGAAACTATTGGTTTGTAAACAGAGAGATATTACTGGAAGTAATACTCACTAAACAGATAAACTCTGAATGGTACTATTGACAACTCATATCTACATCCCGCGACTGTTCAGTTGACCTATTTCATAACTACATAATTGGTTGGGTCGATTATTAATATGGACGTCATAAATATTATATAAGTAAGCTCGGGTCAAGGCTACAGAGCGTGTAGTTACAGAATTTTATTATACTACGACATGGACTATGACATGGGATCGTTCAAGAGGTATATTAGAGGTCTATTCAGAGGCGGGCAACGCATTGGTGACTCCCCTGGTGTTGCTGATGTCCATAGGCGTCGGTGACCACGCACCATCAGGTGGCCCGCTTGCCTGTTTGTCTGCTGTGAAGTATAAAAAAAATACTAGCGACCAGCCCCGGCTTCCCACGGGGTTTCACACAATTTCTTTACTATAACGTACATAGCGACAAAATCATGTCACCAAAAGCGGATATGCGGTATGTAGATGAATACGCAGGAAGGGGAAGACCAAAGAAAATATGGTTGGATGAGGGATATCGGTGAGCATGGATATGACAGCAGATAGCGATGAATTGAGAAAGAAAACTTACTGTGCCGATCCCAAATGAATGGGATAAGGGCAGGCAAATGATGATGATGACATTGCGACCCGCCCCGGCTTCGCACAGTGGTAACATTAACAAATTATACATCTAAACCTTCCTTATGAATCCTTCTGTAATCAGTTTTTGAGTTTCCCTGGTTTGAACCCCAATGCCGCGATGTACCCATAACTATTTTTATAATGAGTGTTTATCTATCTATCTTTTCCGAGTTACGTACATTAGCTGAACACTAACCGATGCTCTTACGGTGAGGGAAAACATCGCCATGTAACCTACAATTTAGGCCACTGAATGTGTGACCATGATCCAATCTAGTCCTACCCTGTTAACAGGATCACGGAGATCAAATCGCTTCACTGTTATTACTGAATATTTAACGATTTGACTAGCCAGGTATTTCACTGCCATCTCACCTGGTTTTAAATGACGAGGGGGTCGATGATGGAGCATGTCCCGTCCAGGAACAGCCTATTTACTCTAGCCTTGAAGGTCCAGATTATAATGATCAGGAAACACAGTCGCAGGCAACGTGTTTCATTCCTTGACGTACGCATTATAAAGGTTGATCCAAAGCGGCTCTGATCTGCCAAATCCTGGATCATAGTCAACGCGGGTCTCGGGCCTACGTGCATGAGACCACAACCGGGCCATTAACGCCAAGATGACCAACCTGTTCCCCCATCATCATCACAGCCCGTAACAGTCCACTGCAGGATTTTGGGCCTCTCCCACAAAAGGGGAGGTTATTGCCATAATCTCCACGCTTGGCAGGCGGGTTGGAGATCGCAGTGTTACAAACATAACAATGGAAAACGCTGCTGCCCATTTTCCAGTTTACAGAGACTTATAGATGTTTTGCCTCTAAACATTAGTCTCCTTGTACGACACCTACGAGTGTAAGGGGTTGGTGCTATTCTACTCTGCCGGACACCACACGGCTGTTCTCCCATTGGGATAGCTAAATGCCACAGGCTTTTCTAACGTAAAATCCTATCTCCACCCCCAGTCGAAACCCGGCGAAGTGACCCAAGCGGTGAAGGACGCGATCGACGTCGGCTACCGGCACATCGACTGCGCGTTCGTCTACGGAAACGAGCGGGAGGTCGGCGACGCGATCGCGGCCAAGCTCGCCGAGGGCGTGGTCAAGCGGTGAGTACGGCGCCCCCGCCGGGACTACTTGCGTCGGTATACTCAAGCCTGTATCTCTGAAAGCGGCTGCATGCGACAGCAAGGCAGGTGGTACTAATCCTTTAGGACTGTACGTATGACACTGTGGCCGGGCTGATCTTGGAGGCAGCGACACAGTTGCAAGCGGTGAACACATCGACTGCACGTTCGTCTACGGGAACGAGCTCCCGGGAGGTCGGCGACGCGATCGCGGCCAAGCTCGCCGAGGGCGTGGTCAAGCGGTGAGTACGGCGCCCCCGCCGGGACTACTTGCATCGGTATTGAAGCCCGGATCTTGTAGGGGGACGACAACTGCAACAATATTTATTAACAACAACATCGCTACAAAAATTATATCGCTGCAACAACAACTTTCTTGAAACAATAACTGCCAACAACAATATCCCTGCTACAACAACATTACAGCGAAATTACAGGCATGAAGCATTTCATCTTAGTCCTCACAGTGACCTGCGGTTCTGTATTTTTGTTGCCTGCAACCTAAATGTAGCAATTGTAGATGTTATGGGCGACAGTTACCTCGGACGATCAGGTGGGCTGTCTGGTCGTTTATCAAAGATGCGTAACAATAAACGTCCTACGTAAGGTAGAGCTCGTCTAATCTAAAATGACGCGCCCCACTATCGCATTAACGCACAAGGCATGTTTAAAATATGAACGCAACACATATACAAATGCCGTTGTAATTGGTCATTCAGTTGCCGGTGAGATTCAAACGTAGGAGAACGCGTCGTTCATTGGCTCCCACACAGATGAAGTGTCGTTATCAATATTTGCACTCACACATCGAAATCAACTAACTAAGTAGTGGGGCGCGTCATTTTAGACTAGACGAGCTCTACGCGGTAGGAACCCCGGAATATACCTTTAAAATGTGTGATAAAAACCGCGATAGCTTAAAACATTCAATGTCTGGAGTACCAAATAAATACTTTTCCATTCTATTCTATAAATTACTATATCACGTGCTAATCCCGTCACAGTGAAGACCTGTTCATCACCTCGAAGCTCTGGAACACGTTCCACCGTCCGGACCTGGTGCGGGGCGCGTTGCTCAAGTCGCTGGAGAACCTGCAACTGGATTACCTGGACCTGTATCTGGTTCATTGGCCCCAGGCGTATAAGGTGAGATGATGGTTTATATGTATAGACTGTATGGGCGACTGTAGGTCATCGAGTCATCGAGTACGAGAAAAAATCCACTTTGTAGCAATAGCAGACGTTTAGGAGACTTACGAAACGTTTGTCTGTCCGTGTACAACCCGACACAACAAATACTTTTTTTGACAAATTGACTATCCAGGCATTTGACCGCCACCTCACCTGGTGGTAAGTGACGATGCGGCCGATGATGGAGCATGCCTGTCTAGGAACAGGAATATCCTCTTGCGTGGGTTCTATAAGACAAAAAACCGGTCGGCGTCATATCCTTTTGGCAGTTTCGCTTTTTAGACACATTAAATAAATAAATAATCGTGGACAAATTCACACAGCGCCATCTAGCCCCAAAGTAAGCAAAGCTTGTGTTATGGGTGCTAGATAACTGATAAACTACTTATATGCTTTTAAATACATACTTATTATACATAGAACACCCAGACCCGTAACAGAAATTAAAATTCATCATTTCAATTTCTGCCCGGCCGGGAATCGAACCCGGGACCTCTTGCGTGGCAGACCGGCATGTTGACCACTGAACCACTCAGGTCGTTAAAGTCACCAATTCCAATGCCAGGTTGGGCACGGGCCGACCAACCTTTTGTGGGCCTCTCCCTAGCCCCTGCTATTACCACAACCTTGTAGAGCTCGTCTAATTTAAAATGACGCGCCCCACTATCGCATTAACGCACACAAGCAAGTTTAAAATATGGACGCAATACGTATACAAATGCCGTTGTAATTGGTCATTCAGTTGCCGGTAAGATTCAAACGTCGGAGCACGCGCCGTTCATTGGCTCCCACACAGATGAAGTGTCGTTATTAATATTTGCACTTACACATCGAAATCAACTAACTTAGTAGTGGGGCGCGTCATCTTAGACTAGACGAGCTCTACTAAATGACCTACGACGCCCATACAGTGTAATCGTTGTGAAGCTATTTTGTTCATAAATATGAGTAATTATTCAGTATTATAGGATAGTAGTATCAGTCGGATGGCAGGCGCTCCACTGTAATTACCTGATCTGCCAAATCTTGCTTATGGTAAAGCGGACCCTGCGCCCTCGCGCGCAAGGGCACAACCGGGTCATTAACACCAAGATGATTTATTATCCCTATTCATTATATCAGCCGAAGGGCGCCCACTGCTGGGCATAGGCCTACCCCAGAGACCTCTACAAAGGCCGTACCTGTGCCTTCAGCATCTAACTGGTACATGCGATCTTTACCAGGTCGTCGGTCCACCTTGTGAGGCCTACCCACGCTGCGTCTTCCGGTACGTGGTCGCCACTCGAGAACTTTATCGTTCGAGAGTTATCTGTTCTTAACTATGTGCCCAGCCCAATGCCACTTTAGCCTGGCAATCCTTAGGGCTATGTCGGTGACCTTGGTTCGCTTTTAGATCTCCTCATATCTGATTGTATCGCGCAGAGACTCTGAGCATAGCCCTTTCCGTTGCCCTATTCACTGGAATTTAAACCCAGTTAATCCTCCCAACAGGAAGGAGGCGACCTGTTCCCAGCAGACGAGAACGGCAAGATATTGTTCTCCGACGTGGACTACGTGGACACCTGGAAGGCTATGGAGCCAGTGGTGGCTGAAGGTCTCAGCCGCAGCATTGGCATCTCCAACTTCAACTCCAAGCAGGTTGAACGGGTGCTCGAGGTCGCTAAGGTCAAGCCGGTTGTTAACCAGGTAAGTCATTAAATAAGACATATGAAAATGATGATATAAAAATAAAAGTCGATCCTTTAGATTTATTAGATTTTAATAAGGTTTTGAATTCGTTATTTAAAATAAAATTACTATAAATAAAGTGGCTAATTGATAAGTCAAAAAGAATAAGGGATAAATAAAATACAAATAAAATAACTAATTCAATTCAATTATAAGATAATAGATTACTTGAAGGATCAAAAATTGAAAATAAATTACTTATTGAATCATTTTCAAGACTTTTTTTTTATTTAAAAAAATAGTATTCGATTTTTCATTTATTTTAATATTTGAGATATAATTATTTAAATATTATAAAGGAGTAAGAATACCGTTACGCTTTTTCTCGTTGTGCTAGGCGGAGACCTCATTCCAATTGACCCACAAAATATCATTTGTTCCCGTTGAGTCACACCATTTTGTGTAACACTGTTAACCATTGGGAAAATAATTACCGATTACGAACACGTGTTACTCAATGCCACATTTATTTCCCCTTTGAGTGACAGGGGTAACTCAACAAAACGCTGTGTTCCCGTTAAGTAACACCTTCTTTTGTAAAATTATTGTTCAAATACATCTTGACTTAATAAAACGATTATACCACAATAACGAGTATCTCTTAAATCAACTAAACGTTTGATCGTAAATAATAGTACATTCATTTATTTTTTTTTTTTTTTTTTTATGTCATACGGTAGGCAAACAGGCAAGCGGGCCACCTGATGGAAAGTGGTCACCACTGCCTATAGACATTAGCAACACCAAGAGTATCGCCAATGCGTTGCCCACCTCTATAACACGTTGCTCTGGCAGCAAAAAGGCAAATGCCACTCCACTGCCAAAGCCACGGTTCCCCAAATCCCCACCCCATGGAGCACTGGAAACCTTACTCACCGGCAGAAACACAATACTATTTAAAAGAGTATTATTTAGCTGCGATATTGTGTAAGTAACTTCCCCAGTCGGGCGGCTCCAATTCGAACGAGATACCCCGCTATGCCCTACCTCTCTTCATTTCTTATTCATTAGTGTAATTCAGATGCATTGCTATGACCCCAAGGTAAGTAACTAAAATATGAATCAGAAACAACGGCCGAACCACAACAATCCAGGCTCAGTAGAGTTACTTATCGGAAACAAAATGTGCTTAAGAGTTTATTGTCCAAGTAAAGATTAAATAAAACCATTGCAATATGGGCTGACAAGGACAGATTATCCCCAGATTATTGCCATATCCACACTTTATAATTTTTACTACTGTCAGTCAATACGGACTTATCGTGGTCCCATTCTAGTCTTTGTACCTTTTCGGAGAAGAAAGCGGAAGATGTCTACATTTTAATTTATTTCTGAGAATAGTGTCTAATCAACGCCACCTATTAGAATTACTTTAACTATTATTTCTTTTTAATCGGCTCTAGGAAAATCTCCCATTTCCGCCGCAACTTTCATGCGCGATGTAGCTTCTATAGTAACGACATCTAGCGAACGCTTCCACTAACACAATAATATATTATACACCAGTAGCCGTATTCACAATGGCTCGGAAATCTGATTCGGATACGGAATCGACAAAGGACTCCGCAAAAGTTCTTAGGAAAATGAGGTTTCAGTTAATTTTGATGAAATTTTCATATGTTATAGAGAGTAGGGTTTCCGTGGAATCTATCGGGATTCTGAATAACAGTTATCGAATCGATAGACACGGAATCGCCGCTCACGAATTTCGTGTCGAATCGTTCGGAAACGGTTTCGAATCATTGTGAATACGGCTACTGGACAGGTAGAATCCTGGCATCGGCGCCCGAGCGTGATATATTTGTCTGGCGATGGGTGGATGTGTGCAAGGAATGCCTGAAGTTCTGCGAGATGATGAATGTATGAGACAATTTTCTACTGAATTTCAAGTAGAAGATATTTTAATTTTGCGGTGTATTGCTCTGGCCTGTGCTATTGTAAAGTTTTCAATGAATAAATAAATTATACACATTTAAAAGGTTGTCTGGAAGAGATCGCTTAAAGCGATAAGGCCGGCTTTGCGCGCAAATAAATTGTCATCTTTTTATTTTCGGGGTCGACAACGCGTGAGTGATGCCCCTGGTATTGCAAACGTCCATAGGCTGCGGTGACTGTTTACCATCAGGCAGGCCGCAAGCTTGTTTGCCACCTTAGTGGTATAAAAAAAATCTTTTACTTTTGTGTGTGGAATAGAGTTTTTACCTACTTGCTTGCCTCCCCAGGTGGAATGCCACCCGTACCTGAACCAGCAGCGTCTCCAGGACTTCTGCGAAGCCCGAGGGATTAAGCTGACAGCTTATTCCCCCCTCGGGTCGCCCGACAGGCCTTGGGCGAAGCCCGGCGATGTACAACTGATGGACGACCCCAAACTGAAGGCCGTTGCCGACAGGCTGGGGAAGACTGTGGCGCAGGTGCTCATCAGGTGGGTGGTAGGACTCTAGTGGGAGGAGTAAGGATGGTGGTACCTGGTGGGACCGATATAGTGGGACGAATAGCACGACTACAGTGGTAGGATTCTGATGGGACATCTATGGTGGGACCACTGGTAGGACCAATTTGGTAGGATCGATATGGCTGGACCAATGGTAGGACCTTGGTGGGACAAATTGCATGACAACTGTGACAGGACCCTAGTGATACCACTATGGTGGGACTACTGGTAGAACCACTAAGGTAGGACCAGTGGTAGAAGCACATTTGTAGGATCCTATTAGGACCAATGGTATGGCCGCAATCGTAGGACCCTAAGGTGGGACCACTATGGTACAAACATTGTGGTCGGATTATTATCGTAGGGTCTTGAAAACGGCTCATTACCCAAGTCGCTTGTCTTTTCAGACAGTATAGACTCGGGATGCTTCACTTAACTAATACAAAAGATATTTAAAAACAACATTTATTTCAGGCCGATTGACCCATACATTACATACACACATATGTCCAAACATGATAAATGATGATGGTAAACCTTCCCCAGATACCAGATAGACCGCGGCAACATAGTGATACCGAAGTCGGTGAACAAGACCCGCATCGCGAGCAATTTCGCCGTGCTGGACTTCAAGCTGTCACGCGAGGACCTGGAGCTGATCAGCAGCTTCCACTGCGACGGCCGGTTCGTGCCGATGACCGCGTGAGTATCGGCAATGGAAAAAAAAATTAAAAAAAAAGATCCCAAAACGATCCCAAAGTGATCGCAAAATGATTCCGTCGTGACCCCAAAATGACCCCACGGTGTCCCCAAAATCCCCCCGTGACCCCACATTTACCCCGCCGTGACTCCAAAATTACTACCCCGCCGTGACACTTAAAGGATTCCGTCGTGACCCCAAAAACAATCCGTCGTGACTCCAAAATTATCCTGTCCAACCCTAATATATCGCGCAGTGTATAAACAACCCAATAGGATTCTGTTAGCTCCAACTTAAATAAATAATAATAAATAAATAAATATTCATTGACAAATTCACCCAGCGCCATCTAGCCCCAAACTAAGCAAAGCTTGTGCTATGGGTGCTAGCTAACTGATAAACTACTTAAATACTTTTTAAATACATACTTATTATACATAGAACACCCAGACCCGTAACAGAAATTAAAATTAATCATTTAAATTTCTGCCCGGCCGGGAATCGAGCCCGGGACCTCTTGCGTGGCAGACCGGCATGTTGACCACTGAACCACTCAGGTCGAAAATGCTTGAATGGTAGATGTTACGGGCGATAGTTACTGCATACTATCAGGCAGGCCGTATAATGCGACAGGGGCCAATAAGAGCCTAAAAGAGCCGCCAGTGCTTTATTAACCGATTTCAAAAAGAAGGAGGATCTCAATTCAACTATTTAGAGGCGGACTACGGCTGTTGCTGATGTCCATAGGCGGTTACCACGCACCATAAGATGGCCCGTTTCCTTTTTGTCTGCTGAATAAAATTTAAAAATTACCGTGTGCTTTTGTTATCGATCCCGAAACTACGCTGCCTTTTTTTATGAGGTGACAAACAATTATTTACTTTTGTTTTATTTTTCAGATCCTCCGGACACAAGTACCACCCATTTGAAAACGTCGAATTCTGAAACCCATACTGATTATGTTATGTACAAAGAAAATACTAAAACTATGATATTTTTGTTATATGTTGCACCAGTGTTCTGTATTTGCGTAAGATTGAATTAATAAATATGGTATATTGTTATTACTTGTTTATTTTTAACCTCCGACAAAAATGAAGGGATTTATAAGGTTGACGTGTGTATCTGTGGCTCTGAGGCATTTTAGCTCCCGAACGGATGGACGGATTTAGATGCAGTTTTCTCTATTTCAAAGCCAGTTTAATCGACATGGTCCTTAGCTTTGTTTCATTAAAATCGGTTCAGTAGTTCAGAAAATATTTGAGATCAAGTAAACTTAGTAGAGGGTTGTCCGAGTTTTTCTATCGGTTAGGTGTTATTATGATCTGATTCCGTATTCCCCTTCGAACTTAGGGACTTATATCTGTAACCGTATTCACAATGATTCGAAACCGTTTCCGAACGATTCGACACGAAATTCGTGAGCGGCGATCGATTCGAAAACTGTTATTCAAAACCCTATTCTCTACAACATATGAAAATTTCATCAAAATTAACTGAAACCACATTTTGCGGGGTCCTTTGTCGATTCCGTATCCGAATCCGATTTCCGAGCCATTGTGAATACGGCTACTGAATGCACTAAACTTAGGCGAGGTTTAAGGTAATGCCTAAAAGATTTAAAATGTTTATTTATTTATTTATAACTCTTTATTGTACGTATAAGGATAGTACAAAATTGCTACAGTACGACAATATAGCAAGGCGGTCTTATCGCTAAAAGCGATCTCTATCAGCCAACAATTTTCACGGATGTCGTGGCAGGATCTTAAAGAGAGCAGGCATGTAATGTATAGAGAGTCAACTTAAACACTATCTACATTAAATGAGGAACAAAGGTTTCACATACAAATTATGAACAAGAAAATTACAAATATTCCTAACATGAAAAGCATTGCACCAACACAAACCTTAAGTGAAGTCTAAACTTGCGAACTTCACCTAAGTTGAGTGCGTTCGGGAATGAGTGTTTACTATTTACCCGACTGTGACAGGAGGCTTATGTTTTTCTAACGTACGTATATCTGTTTCTTTGGCACGGGCTACAGACCTAACGGCTCAATTGATTTTAACATTTGAGGTTATATTCGCGCAAGTGACACCGGGTAGGTACATTAAAATTTAAAATATTCAATATGGCCGAATTTAGGTACCATATTGTGACTTCCACTTTAATTACCTGATCGGGTAAATCCCGGATCATGGTCAAGGCGGACCCCGGGCTCTAGTGCGCGAGAGCACAACCGGGACATTAACGCTAAGATGATTATTATTGTGACTTCCAATAATCTTTTTTCTCTAAAACCATTCCCATTTGGGGTATAACGATTTAAAAAATAGTTTTTTTTTTTGTTTTCTAGTTTTTAACAGCATTTGGTGTTTTTAGGTTTTGTTCTACTTGTTCATACTTTGACTTAGTTATTATATTATTTACTTTGAGCTTTAGCCAAGGCTATCTATAAGCTGGCACATGGCTGACGACCTGAGTGGTTCAATGGTCAACGGTCTGCCACGCAAGAGGTCCCGGGTTCGATTTCCACTTAGTTTGGGGCTAGATGGCGCTGTGTGAATTTGTACACGAATTTATTATTTTTTATTTATTTACATAGTAACAAACAAACTAGCACTTTGCAAAATTTCTTTAGCGCGATGTACAATGTTTACCAGCGCCATCTACATGCGAGTCTTGTGAACTCTCTTAATTCATTCAGTCTTCCCTATTACAGAAGTGTCGTTACCAAAAAAAAGGAGAAATTGGCACAAAATAGTATTTATTGATACAATAAATGCAAACATAACATTTCTTATACATATAAGTAAACTTATTTACTTAAAAACTATGAAAACTTAAGCAATATGGTAATATCTCTTCTTAATTATACAATTATTCCATTCGATTAACAACAAACAACAATATTATTAAATTTTAACCACCTTTTATTTGTCAACAAAACAACACGATAATATTTCTTTTCGCACACTTAAACTTATGTTAGGCACAATCATTTGACGCCTTGTTTTATAATTTGGCCAAAAAGTGTTGAAAATGAATAAGGGAGGGCGCTGTACGCCTTACATTGATAATATTATGACACTTTGGTTCAACCTTTATAATGCGTACGGCTAAGGAATGGAACGCGTTGCCTGCGAGTGTGTTCCCTGCTCATTATAAACTGGACGCCTTCAAGGCTAGAGTTAACCTAATAGGCTGTTCCTAGACAGGCATGCTCCATCGTCGGCCGCATCGTCACTTACCACCAGCTGAGATGGCGGTCAAATGCCTGGCTAGTCTAATAAAAAAGTTACTAAAGCCAAGCCATTTGTTATCGTTTTAAATATACTATCGCGGGGTGACAATTGGCTCCCGCAACTGTTCAACAAGCCCCAGCGTTAAGCTTGGCCAACCTCGCTTCGCCAACGGTTATTCTGAGGCACACCTGTAGCCGTATTCACAATGGCTCGGAAATCGGATTCGTATACGGAATCGACGTTTCAGTTAATTTTGATGAAATTTTCATATGTTATAGAGAGTAGAGTTCCCGTGGAATCTATCAGGATTCTGAATAACAGTTTTCGAATCGATCGACACGGATTCGCCGCTCACGAATTTCGTGTCGAATCGTTCGGAAACGGTTTCGAATCATTGTGAATACGGCTACTGACGAGTGGTGAGCTCGTTGCGGTGCTGAACGTTCGACTAGCCTCAAAGTACGAAATGGTCACTCATCTAGTTACGGGACTAGGGCATTGCTTAACCGTGGTTTTCGGTCTCGCAAGCTGCTGTCGCCATGAAAAATACTTCTTATTATACCTACCCGTTTTCATTTTAAATCTGTCCAGACTGACTTGTCTTGCTTACTTTGGTTATGGAAATTATGTATTTAAATGAATAATTTGCAGTTGTATTCGTTGAAATTCGCATTCTACGGTGTTCCTTATAGAATTCAAGACATCTATTCACGTACGTAGCGTGATTGATACGGCAAATCGTGATTTTGGGAATAGTTTGTTCACCGAAAAGGTCAAGTCGGGCTGGACAGATCATACAACGTTATATGGTCCACATAATGAAGTTTCATTTTATTTGAACTTAGGGTCTAATATCTACCTACCTAATCACAAAAATATACATATACCTACATACCTAACATTATCTTTAAAAACTAGCATTGCAACAACATAATTGGCAATATCCTTATGGTTACATACTACAAAATCAAAACTTCTTTGAGCAAATTTTATTCTATCATTTAAACCAGTTTATAATTAATTTTATGGCCTTTGAACGATTTGGCCAATAGTCTAATCATCATCATATATTTAAGAGTATGATTCTTGTCGGAAGCAATCACCACTCTTCTCTCCGGTCTGCCAACCTCTTCATCTCTCTATAATCCCCGGCGCTCACTCCTTCCTTCACGTCCTTCCAATATTCAAATCTAGGCCTTCCTCTTCCTCTCTTTCCCTCAACTTTGCCTTCTATTATCACTCTTAAAAAGTTGTCAATAGTCTAAAAGATAATTAAAATTCAAACGTTGATATTCGAAGACTTTGGTCAGTTGAACTTATCGATTATTGTTATTTTAAAATTTATGATTTAATTCGTAGTCCTTTGAAAGTGTGTTCATTGAATCTCATTTTAATGGTATATTCCGAGTTTCCTACCGCGTACCTTTATTGACGAGTAGCCCGATATTTCGACGCAGTTGCATGCATCATGGTCACGGGACGAATGTCGGGCCGTTAAAATGAGTGATAATAACCATTAACATTTTGTCCAGTGAAGTTTCGATTTTCTAATATGTAAGTAACCATTTTAATTACACAATCTATCACATAGATCCATATTGTTTCATAAGTAGTTATTCAAGACCTGCGAAACAATACGTTGTCATGGCTAACAATTGAATGGAACGCCGGACAGCCAACAAGAACAACTTCCAACAAAATCAACGACAAACGCTCCGACTTGGCCGGAGCCGACCAACCGTTAGTTGCAGTCGATACTAATCCTTATTATATGGACACAATAAAGTCGCTTTTGGATAAATCGGAAGCGGGGGCGAGCTGACGTTGGTCGACGTCCGACCGCGTCCCCAAAAGTGACTTTATTTCTCATGTGTGGTTGCCGCAGTGGCATTTAGTGAGCGCTGCCTTGATCAGTGTGGAGAGTTCAGCGTAGAGTTTGCAGTGGCGGCTGCTGGGCTTGCAGATCTCGCGGTGGTCCACCGACACGCCGCACACCGCGCCGATGCCTGGGTCTGGAATTAAGACAGGTTTTTATGAGTTAAGTATAATGTTTTTTTAATAATCTAAAAATATTTCACATAATTTTATACAACACAAAATACTGGTTGTATTTAGCTTTACTTAGTGGAGTCCCTGTTTCCCAAACTAGGATATCCTGTGCAGTTTTTTATGGTCAAACAAACAGGTCTTTCTAGAGGCTGGCAACGCATTGGTAGCGCTCCTGGTTGCTGATGTCTATAGAACACAACAAAAGTTTATGATAATTTTCTGAAGTTGGTTTAGTACCTGGTCGGTTCGAGACCACGATGTGCAACTGCATCGAAATGACGGGCTGCTCACAAGCCTTTCCTTACACGGTATTACCTTACACGATAATTAACCGGTTGACTGGTAGATAAGGCTATTTTAGCTTTAAGTCCGCCACTGTACTTTTGTGCATAAAATAAATAAATATTATTTTGCATTATATTTATCGATAGAGATAATCATCAAGATAATTATCATTATGTCTCCTTCCTACTTTAAGACCCCTCCTTTTTGACGATTGAAAAAGATATTTAAAGTCCCAATCAATAAAGAAATATTAAGATTGAGATAATTAACATGACAATTTTATCACTTCGAACCCATCCCACGGCTGATACAGCCGTACTGTAAAAGCTACCAAAAACAACCCCTCACCAGCAGACTCGTAGCTCACGATCCTTAGCCAGAGCACGGACATGAGCGTGCGGCGCGTCTCCACCAGGCTGCGCACCAGCGGCCGCCGCGCCGCCGCCGCAGAGCGCCAGCGCTGCTGGAGCGCTAGCAGCAGGGAGCAGTCTGGGGAGGAGAAGGCGTCATCATCATCACCATCAAAGACCATAGCAGTCCACTGTAGGACTAAAGGCCCACGGAAGAGGGGGTTGTAGCCATAATCTCCACGCTTGGCTGGCGCGTTGAAAATATAACAATGGAAAACGCTGCTGCGCACCAGCGGCCAGCGCTCCTGCAGGGTTAGGAGGAGGGAGCAGTCTGGGGAGGAGACATTTGTTTTTATTTTATTTTTGGTATAAACAGTCATTGTGTTTACGTCATTGTTAATCTTAAATTATCAAGACTCACAGAACAGAGAAGATGACTTACGGAACAGAAACGTGGCCCCTCACTATGAGCCTTATAAGAAAGCTCACTGTCACCCAAAGGGCGATGGAAAAGGCTATGCTCGGAGTCTCGTTACGCTATAGAACCAGAAATGAGGAGATCCGCAAGAGATCCATAATCACTGACATAGCCCGAAGGATTGCCCGGCTAAAATGGCAGTGGGCAAGGCACATAGCTCGAAGAACAGATAACCGATGGGGCAGTATAGTTCTCGAGTGGCGACCACGTACCGGAAGACGCAGCGTGGGTAGGCCTCCCGCAAGGCGGACCGACGACCTGGTAAAGATCGCAGGTACCAGCGGAATGCGGAAGGCACACGACCGGCCTTTGTGGATATCACTGGGGGAGGCATATGTCCTGCAGTGGGTGTCTTTCGGCTGATATGATAATGATGATGATAGATACAAACATTGCAAGTTAAATAAAAGCTTGTATAAAAAAGGATGTGGTTAGAAGATCAGTCATACCCTTAGTAATCTCCATGAGCTCGACGCTGCGAGCTGTCAACGGAGTCTTGATGGCAGCCAGCGAGGATCCCCGGTGCGGCACAGAGTAAAACATGAACCCGGCGCTGTTCTGCCACAGACGCCCTCTGGTGGTGCAGTCGTTCTTGTCTTCTGGAAGGTTCGAGAGGGATTTTGTTAACAAAGTTAAAGGCGGCCCTAAGTTTCCTTCCCTAGGAAAAATAGAGGAAATATCGTTAAAAGCCAATTTTGACATCGTTGTAGGGAAAGGTGTCTTATAAAACATACAATAGTACTATAGCTTTTAAGTCTTTCGTGCTTAAATACTACACTTTCACCACACATATTATGAGGTTTGTTACCGCGGTAAGTATTACTTGGATGGGGGTAAAGCTCCCGGGTGGAGGACCGTAAAGGTCCCTTTTAGTTTTTCGGAATTTTTTCTAAAACGGCAGCCAATATTTAGCAAACAAGTAATCTACATAAAATTCTCTGCAACTTTTGCTAACCCTTTTTCAAATTCCCAACCGTTTACGAGCAAAACTTATTGTGGCGGTAGGTGAAATACCCTTTTCTTAGGGAATTGTATGAAGGAAAAATATTGTATAAATAAAATATACATGGATTTTCTTGCGATATACGCACAACTCTCTAGCTCTGGCTTTTTCAAACCCTATAATTACCCAAGTGACTTAACTTTTTTCATGAAAGTTTTCAAGTATTTAATTCTATAAATAAAACTTACCATTAATTTTTGAAGACAGTACTTCATTCTCTTCGTCTACGTCTATTCCTTGACTTTCCCCAGATTCCATAGTTACATTCAGGCTTAAATCTTCATTGCTTATTTTAAAACTATCACCCATTTCAGTTTCACTCAGAAACTCTTTCTTTGGTTCATTATTATAATTAATATTCGAATTATTATTAATATTATCTTCCACAGCTTCGGTATTGTTGTCTACTATTATATTATTATCTTCTATATTTTTATTTACATTACATTCTAGGTTGGATTTGGCTTGTG
Source organism: Blastobasis lacticolella (assembly GCA_905147135.1). Classification (NCBI taxonomy): domain Eukaryota; kingdom Metazoa; phylum Arthropoda; class Insecta; order Lepidoptera; family Blastobasidae; genus Blastobasis; species Blastobasis lacticolella. Next base: position 10,609,677 of record LR990066.1, read on the forward strand.
TCTTTAAATAAGCTTCATATGCTGAAAAAGAATACAAAAATTTTTAGTAAGTTGGCAGTTAAGAGTATATTTAGAGGATATAAGAGATAATTGTTACAAGACTTTACATATTGGTCCAAACTTGACAAAACATTAAAATTTGCCCAGTCTTTCATCGACCCTCTACATTCTTGATATGATACTTTTTGTCAATTCAATTTCAATTTATTGTATTTGTGGTAACACAGGTAAAAAATATGTTACATATAATATAAGTATGCTCAACTGTGACCTGCCATTCGGCGTACAAATTTACAAACATAATAACTAATACCAACATAAATATTTTTCAGCACAAGCCTAGCAAAGTTATCTGCTTTAATATCGTACTTTTTGGACTATTTAGACCTAAGACCAACAGATTTTGACTAATATTCGACATTACTAGTGATTCATAGCAAGTATTGGACGTTTTATCTATGGCCAAATGGGAATATAGGTCAATACTCTCTCTACATTTTGGTAATGGCCAAGTCTCACTTTTTTAAACCTAGTCACCACGTTCAGCTTGAATGAGTGACTGGGCTTAACGTGAGTGTGTATACTAAAAAGTGGAGCTGCATTGGGACTAACCTTCACAGTAAATCTGTTTTATGAACAGACCTCCCTTTGAGTGTCCCACCCATATAACAGGTTTCTCCCCGACTCCCAAATCTAGGAGTTGCTGGGACATCTGCTCGGCTCGCTCGTGGAGGCGAAGTCTGAAACGTGATACATCATCAAATCTAAACAAAATTATTAAGTAGGATATTGCTGAAAAGTACCAATGACTCATTTCTGAGTGATGTACATTAGTTGGATACTTGCCGATGCTCTTACAATGAGAGAAAACATCGTGATTAAACGTGCACATTCAGGCGACTGAATATGTAACCATAATCCAACCTGGTCAGGTTCCCCTGGTAACAGGGTCACGAAGGTCAGATGGCAGTCGCTTCACTGTAATTATCTGATCTGCTAAATCCTGAATCATAGTCAGGCGGACGTTAACGCTATGATTTTTTTTTTTTATTTAGTAGGGTATTATATTATAGCTATTTCGGGTTACGGAAAACGCCCGGGTACCTCGAGCGTGTGATGTACGAAAGTGTGACATTTCTATTGGCCGACACTGGCCGTTTCTGTTGAGCAGTTTGGAGAAGTGGCAAAGTGTGGTGTATTCTAGTACTCTATTGAACGGCAGTGGAGGAGTGCGATGAGTGAGTGCCGTGTAGGATTGTGTGAAACCGGACAACACATCGCCATCCATGCCTAAGAAAACAACATCCACGTGTTGACAATTATGGCACGTAGGTGGCGCTGTATGCGTTGGCTGTATCGCGCTATCAAATTGTCCAACTTCCGCCACATGTAGATCTGACGATCATCCTTAGACATCCTTCCTCTGACACAACAACTGGATAATTTATCTTTCCTGTTTAATCTACGAGTATCTTGCCATTGGCGGTTTATTTACCGCTAAATCTCATAACAGACTGGAAAATTAAGTTTTATCTAAACATAATAGAGTTCTAATTAGAATCACATTTGTCGGGAACTGTATCCATACTGAAACCGAAGAATACCATGCTACGATTTTATAAGCTAGATAAATTATTTTTGGCACTAGATGTCGCTACATAACGTCGTAGGTGGAGGCGTCATGGAGCACTGTTTGACGCGTGGAGAATTAAAGATGCTCAGGATGTGTATATTAATAATAACAAGACAGAAAAGTGAATAAATTTTTGGATGGAGCTGTGTGAATGAGCAGTTTTCTAGTAGGTCTGATGATGGATGATGGTATCAACAATGATCAAAAGATTGTGCTGTCAGTAACTTGGTAAGGTATCTGGTAAGTAAAATATCTAGAGTTTATTTAGTTTACCTAATTGCTAAGAATTTCTCATCTGTATTTATTTTTGTTAAACAAAAATCTTCAATTGTGAATACGCAAAATATTTGCAGCTTTTCTAAACTGCACAATCTTGCCTTAATAAATAAAATAATAAATAATCGTGGACAAATTCATACAGCGCCATCTAGCCCCAAAGTAAGCAAAGCTTGTGTTATGGGTGCTAGATAACTGATAAACTACTTATATCACAGAAATTAAAATTCATCATTTCAATTTCTGCCCGGCCGGGAATCGAACCCGGGACCTCTTGGGTGGCAGACCGGCCGGCATGTTGACCACCGAACCACTCAGGTCGTCACCTTAAACTTGATAAATAATAATCATGTCATTTTCTATTTTTGTAATCCCGTTTTTACATACAATTATTACCAAAACTGTGCCATCTAGTGAGTGCTTAGAAATGTTACAAATACCTCTTAAAAATGCTCATTGTTCATGCATACTTATATTTTATTATTTGTTATTGTGTGTCCTGGTTGCTTGCACTGGACATGTTTTCTTTTTGTAAGTACCCACCTTTTATTTTCCTTAATCCACAACGGCCTCCACAGATGCGGATCGCTGGTGTAGTTTATAGATATCACCCTCGCATCAGGATAGTCCATTTTGATCCAATCCCTTGGCCAGCAGGGCGAATAGCATTCGTCACAGACGCAACCACAGCCCACTTCACATTGTTTCCCTTCCTTATCACATCTACAATCCTCTTTAGCCTTGATCTCATTTACATCGTATTTGAACGTATCTTTCTCATCTTCATAAGCGTTTGCGTCATTATAATCTTTAACTGGATCATTTATATTGCTATCACCACAGTTATTCTTGAAAAGATCGCTAACAAACTTGGCTTGCGTATCGTAGTTCCCCACTATATCGCATTGGTCCATCAGTGTGTTGTTATAAAACTTCTCCGATATAAAATCAGCATTCTTCGCCATTGGCAGTATCCTTTTGAAGTCCCTGTAGAATTTCTCATCGATATTCGTGAATGCGCTCTCGTTATCTCCATAATCGTTGCCTTCGTCATCGAAATCGTCTTTATTATTAACTCGTTCATTATAATCGTTGTAACGATTACCCTCATTGTTTGAGAAATCGTTTACGTTGGGATCGGTGCATTTGTCGCAACTTCTCGGTACAGGAATAGAGTTTGATCGTTGCAGTTGTATAGTTTCGGGCTCCTTCACGTATTTTTGGCGCCATTCGCCTTGGCGCCAGGTGTTGCACAGGGAACCTGGGGAGAATGCAGTAAGTTAATGTAGCTATAGGAGCGTCGCTGGGCTAATGGCCCAGGAGCGGTACAGGGTTCGAATTTCAATGTTTTCTATGGTTCGAACCCTGGCATCGTACCAATTACTCTTCCTGAGTTATAGGTGCCTACATTAGTTAACCACTACCTAACTAATTCTATAATATAAATTATCTATTTATACGAAGTACAAAATAAGTTAGCTATGAATCTATGTATGTATACGCTTAGATCTTTTAATTAAAGTACGTGTCAGATTTTAATGCGGTTGTCAACAATAGATTCGATTCGATCGAAACTTGGGCGGTGCTCCAGTCTCTACAGCGGTGCCAAATTGACTATCGATATATCGAAGCATTGAAGTGTTTGTACAAAAACGCCACCATGTCAGTTCGTCTCCAGGACAAGACCACAGAACCTATTCAGCTGCAGCGAGGTGTTAGACAAGGTGATGTCATATCTCCGAAGTTGTTTACCGCTGCACTGGAGGATATCTTTAGGCTTCTGGACTGGGACGGACTTGGCATCAATATTAACGGCGAGTACCTCACGCACCTCAGATTTGCTGACGATATCGTAGTCATGGCTGAAACCCTGGAAGACTTGGGCAAAATGCTCGATGACCTCTGTAGTGCCTCTCAACAAGTAGGTCTTAAAATGAACATGGACAAGACGAAAATTATGTCGAATGTCCATGTTGTGCCTACTCCAGTGACAGTTGGAGGCACTCCACTTGAAGTTGTTGACGACTATACATACCTAGGACAAATAGTCCGGCTAGGTAGGTCCAATTTCGAGAAAGAGGTCAATCGACGAATCCAACTCGGGCAGCGTTCGGGAAGCTACGCCACATATTTTCGTCCCAATTACCGCACTGTCTCAAAACGAAGGTCTTTGACCAATGTGTGTTGCCAGTGATGACTTACGGAGCTGAAACGTGGCCACTCACTATGGGCCTTATAAGAAAGCTAACTGTTACCCAAAGGGCAATGGAAAGAGCTATGCTCGGAGTTTCTTTGCGCGATCGAGTCAGAAATGAGGAGATCCGCAAGCGAACCAAGGTCACCGACATAGCTCTAAGGATTGCCAGACTGAAGTGGCAGAGGGCAGGGCACATAGCTCGAAGAACAGATGGCCGATGGGGCAGTAAAGTTCTCGAGTGGCGACCACGTACCGGTAGACGCAGCGTGGGTAGGCCTCCTACAAGGTGGACCGACGACCTGGTAAGGATCGCAGGTACCAGCTGGATGCGGAAAACACAGGACCGGTCTTTGTGGAGATCTCTGGGGAGGCCTATGCCCAGTAGTGGGCGTCTTCTGGCTGATATGATGATGATGATGATGATGTCAACAATAGATAGAGTGGTTCAAGAGGAAGGATACACAAGAAAAAAGGGTAGGTAGAGGTAAAGTTAGGGGTAGGGGAACGACGCCACGCGAAAGAAGTCGCGCCGGCTCCACTCATCAACATCGTCCTCTTGGCGTTAAATCTCGGTTGCGCTCCCGCTCTACACGCGGGGGCCCGGGGTAATAGTCTTGTAGACCTGTCCCTTCAGCTTCATCGGCATCTTGGGGTCACAAATGACAGCCGTCTCCTCCCACCATTTGGCCCAAGACGCGGATATTCAGGCTTCGGCATCGTTTTCGATGTCGCGCCGGGTACACTACGTATAAAATCGCTTTTCTCCGTCTGTATCTCTGTATGTACGCTTAAATATTTTAAACTACGCAATGGATTTTAATGCTGTTATAATTACCATTTAGAGAATATCTTTACACGAATATTATAATAGCGTAACCATTCAGAGCATCGGTAGCCAAGTGGTAAGAGGGTCCCGGTTTCGAATCCCACTCCCCCCATGTACTCATGATTCTTTTCTGAATGATGTACATTAGTTGAACACTAACCGATACTCTGGTGAGGGAAAACATCGTGATGAAACCTGCACATTCAGGCAACTACATGTGCAACCATGATCCAATCTGGTCAGGTTACCCTGTCAAGGGCCACGAAGGTTAGATGACAGTCGCTCCACTGTAATTACCTGATTTGCCGAATCATGGATCATGGTCCTAGCGGACCCCGGGCCCGCGTGCGCGAGAGCACAACCGAGACATTAACGCTAAGATGTTTTTTTATAATATCGTATCCTGCGGTAAGCCGAGACTGGTCGCTGGTAAAACATAAAGCAATTTCAATACTGGAAAAAACGAGACTGGACAATTCATCGTATCAATAAAAACTCCACAAGGAAATCGCACTCCAACGGCTCCAATTGCAAGGAAGGAAGTATAAACAGGCTTTGTTTAAAAAACATACTCTGTAAGAGGGCATGCGTAAGTACATTCATTATTGTCAGCCCGCAGTTGAGTAATCATTGGCATGAGTAATCCGATGAAAAGATTTAAAACATTTTTTAAAGGTTTTTTTATAAATAGCCAGGTAGCTGACTGCCGTCTCACCTGATGTGAAGTGCAGATGCAGTCTACAATGGCGCATACCTGTCTATAAAGAACCTATTCACTCTTGCCTTATAGAGAGACCCAAGTTGTAGCGCTCAGGGAAATCATGTGCAGGCAGCGAGCTCCAGTCCCTTGCCGTTGGCAACAGAAAAGAGTTTGAAAAACGCCGAGTGCGTATAGGTGTAATACGGCAGACAAATAGGCTGGCAAAGTGATTCCCTGATCAATATAATCTAGACGCCTTCAAGGCCAGAGTGAATAGGCTGTTCTTAGACTGGCTCCATCTTCGGCCGCATCGTCACTTACTAACAGGTGAGATGCCTATCTTGTCTCATGTAAAAGAAGGAGCCACCTGATAGAAAGTGGTCACCGCCACGTATGGAAGGCGGTCAAATGCCTGTTTGTCTAATATAAAAAAAGCGGGCCAACTGATGGAAAGTGGTCACCGCCACCTGTGGACATCAGTAACTGTAACACCATGGGCGCTACCAGTCCGTTGCCCACCTCCGAAGAGACCTCTTTTCTTCTTTTTTTTATACCACCATGTTGGCAAACAAGCTTACGGCCTGCCTGATGGTAAGTTGTCACCGCAGCCTATGGACGTATGCAATACCATGGGCATCACCCACGCGTTGCCGACCTCTAATATACCTCTTGAACGGTCCCATGTCACAAAAGAAACACTATGCGAGAAACGTTCCTTCGAACCTTCGCGTGGTCACCACTAGAGGGTCCGCAGTACGTAACGTATAATGGGGATGAGTATCCAGTTCGCGGCGGGTTTCGTCACAGCTCCTTCATCTTCAGATAAAGGAGGCTATGGATGTTTGCATGAATTGCATCAAAAGACCCACTTATGCCAAACCTCTCTGTATGTGTTTAACAGGTGGCAGGACTCTGTCAAGCCTGAGGAGTCCACCTGGGCGAGTACCACAAGTAAGGGTTCGATTTATTTATTACGAACATTTATGATTGAATTGTTACTGATTTTGGTTACTTTTAATTTAATTTTCCCAGCTTGTGGAGCCCCCTCATGTGTTCCGGTTTGAAGGTCAATTTTATCTGCGATGCCTAGACACTATTTATTTATTTATTATTATTTATTTTTAACCATTTCTGTCCCACTGCAGGGCAAAGGCCGAACATGGGCTGGGCTGGACATGTATGTCGCATGCCAAACAAATTGTGGGCAAAAATATCCACTGACTGGACCCCACAAAACGTAACAAGGAAGCGCGGAAGGCCTAAACGGAGATGGCGGGACGAGTTGGATGCCTTTTCTAAGGATTGGCCGAGGAAAGCATCCGACCGTGAGTCGTGGAAGTTCGAAAGGGAGGCCTTTGCCCTTTGCCCTAGACACTATATATATACTATAGGAATAAATAATAATGACTAACTCAGAACATTACGTCCCTCAAAATTGTCTCAAGACTAAAATGACCTGCCTCGCAAAAAACTAATCCTATAATCCACATTGCACAAAAATTCAAAAAATTTAAGTTTTAAAATTTTATTATCTAGTAGTAGTACGACTCTTAAGGAGACCGCCTGGCTGACTACTTCTGCCGTCAAACAACAATGCTTGCATTGTTGTGTTCCGATCTGAAGGAAGTAGCCAGCGCAATTACAGGCATGAGGTATTTCATCTTAGTTCTCACATTGACAACGCCAGTGGTTCTGTATATTTGTTGCCTGCAACCTAAACGCACGAATCGTAGATGTTATGAGCGACAGTTACTACTTACCGCTCATTTGTCGCTGCGTAGAACAAAAAAGAACTCTGGGTAAATATATTAGTTTATTTACTTGACAACTTATATTGTATTAGAAAACCTTGACAGTAAAGAGTGGCTCTTTACCGGATTAGCATTGCTATCCAACGAGACAACGGAGCCAGCTTTCTGGGCATCATTCCGAGGGGCAGCGGTGTGGACGACTTTTTTCATTTAAGATATGTATTTTATTTTTTGGCCGTGTGGTGTCCGGCAGAGCACCAACCCCTTACGCTCGACTATCAGCTTAAATGCGTTTAAGATTTCAGTGCAAGCCGCCCTAAGAGCTGGTAAAAGTTGTCTGTTACCACGAGCACATGCATACGATACCCCTTGGTATCATCAATTTGAAATCAACCTGTATATCTATTCCTTTACGTCAGATTTGCGATAACATGCCTTTTTTGACGTCACTAACCCAGAGTTAGTTGTTGAACCCTGGCACATTGGGGTTAAATGCTTTAAGTCAAGGTTAGACGCTAATAGACAAGGCACCGTAGGTTACCTACGTCGTAGAGTACAAGAAAAAATCCACTTTGTGATCCGATTTGATGATAATAGAGGTTTAGGAGACACACAAAGCCTATATTAAAGTTACCAATAGTGGGGATGTGAGGCAGACTGGGTTTTTACTTCTGTGTAAAACAACAAGAGGATAAGTAAGTACTATCGCTAAGATAAGTTGAAGTTTAGATCACTACAAATTTCTTTTTATAGTCAGAGATTGGTTTAAACTCAATGAGGAGTTTTCCAGTAGGTATCGATAATTGGTTTCAAAAGGCATCAATAGATGGCGCTCCTACAATTTTGGTAATCTTATTTTAATCTGTATGATGGTAGCAATGATTTCATGCAGCCAATTAATACTAAACTTAAAAATAAAATGTTTATTAATATAAACATAACTGTTAAAGGTTGAACGAAGTGTAAAAAGAAATATTTATAGAAATTGGCATTATATTCCATTATTATTACAACCTCTAAAATGGTTGAAAACTATTGACAAATGCAATATTATCCAATACAACGTACCCAGCGTTTATATCCTGTTTTCTAAGAACCTATTTCAAGCGATTATCAATTACCAAAATTGTCGGGGCGCCATCTAGTGAGTGGTTAGGAATGCTTTAGATATCTATTGGAAAACTGCTCATTGCATCAAAACGGTGGCTCCGAGATAGGCGGTATAGCTAGTGTCAAATAAGAAGAGACTTGGCGGGTCACGTGGTCCGACTTGCGCTGCATACGATTACCCGCGCGAAATCCCCTCCACTGCCATTTGACAAGTGTCTTCTTTCGTGACGCCGGTTATACCACTCGTGATACTTCGCCTGCGGGCCAAGAGCTAGGTGGGAGGGTGAAAAAGCCTTCAGCCGCGTACGTAACCGGAGCTTCATAACTAGTTTCGATAGCATGCTAGCGTTTATTCTAGCATGTGTAACTGGGGCTAAGCATGTGAACAGACTGTACCAACTAGCATGCAATTGAGTGTGGACCAATTTCAGCAAGCCAGAGCCAGAGCTGTCTCGCTGCGATTGGTTTAAACTCGCACCACCCGCCGTGGGCTAGGTACTCATCCCTCATCGTAGACCCTTTGTTGGTCAACACGCGAAGGTTCGGAAGAACGTTTCTCGCTCGTACGATTCGGATGAGGAATGAGCTCCCAGCCACAGTGTTTCCTTTGTACTATGACATGGGATCGTTCAAGAGGTCTCTTCAGAGGCGGGCAACGCATTGGTGACTCTCCTGGTGTTGCTGATGTCCATAGGCGGCGGTGACCACTTTTCATCAGGTGGCCCGCATACCTGTTTGTCTGTCGTGTAAAAAAACAAAAAGCCTCAATTGCATCATTGCAAAATGTCGTCGTGCAATCGGAGATCGGCGTTACCTACCAGGAGTACCACTCACCATAAAGTCCATGCACGAAGACCACGTCCAGGTTGTGCACGTGCGGTGCGTGCAGCACCTCGGTCTGTACGCGGGGCTCCGGGTGCAGGTGCTCCGTGCCTGCGGGGCGGGCGCGGGCGCGGGTGGGGGGGAATGCTGCAGAAATGAGGGTAGAATTGAATACTAGTAACAGATGTTCCGGTGTGGCTGGAGCGTTGTGTCATTGGCAGTTGATCATAATCCTTACGAAGTATAAAATAAAGTCGCTTTTGGGTGCGGAGGACGTGGTCGGATGTCTGACCAAGGTCGACTCGCTTCCGAATTAATCTGTAAACGACTTTACTTTGTACGCTGTAAGGATTAGTATCAACTGTTTTCCCTCCCGGAATTCGGCCCTCAAAGGTTACCAGGAAGACCACAAGCCCAAAACGCGCACGAGTAGTTGTTATTGAACGCTCTGCGTCTGCCTGCTATTAGTCTCCGCGTAACGTCCGCGTAGCGTTCGCGTAGCCACCGCGTAGCGTAGGCATGGCTACCGCAAAGCGTCGGCGTAGCAACCGCGTAGCATGCGGCCATGTATCAATGACTCTTTTCTGAGTTGAACACTAACCGATGCTCTTACGGTGACGGAAAACATCTTGATTTAACTTGCACATTCAGGCGACTGAATGATCATGATCCAATCTGGTCAGGTTCTTCTGGTAGCAGGCTCACGTAGGTCAGATGGCTGTTGCTCCACTTACTGCTACTACCACTTATCTGCTCTGCCAAGTCCCAGATCATGGTCAAAACGGACCCCAGGCCCTCGTGTGCGAGAGCACAACCAGGACATTAACGCCAACATGATTTTATTTTGTGATAACGCTTACCAGTGATGGGCGTCAGCGGCGCAGCTAGGAGCCTGTGCAGCAAGATGGTGGCGGTGGTCCACACGCAGGAAACGCACCAGCGTCTGTGGATAGAACATGATCATTATTGTGGTGTTCAAATGCAGCTTATTTGGAGCGTGGCTGTTTGAGCTACTCGCAAATCGCAACCTTCTAGCTGTCTCTGCATTATTACTAACGCCTTTTGTTTTATATAAGTCAAATATCTTAAATAAACTCATATTAAATAATTATGGTGTTTTCCTGATATAACAATCATCATCATCATCATCTGAACCTTTATTTTCTGTTAGCAGAAAGTCAGCTAGTCAGCAGTCAGCCCGCAGCAACTGGCGTACATATAATTCAATTCAATATATCTTTATTTGAATAGGATACACGATATCATCTTTCAAACGTCATAAAGATAATAAATCTAAACTAAACTTAACTATATTAATAAATCAAATGATGAATATTTTTCTATGCATGATGCAACGGTTTGTTCTATGAATGATCGTGGCATGTAGAGTCATGGCTCAAAATAACTTTGAGTCTAGAACTGTAAGAACAAATCCTTATAAAAAGAAATTTCGATCAATATATCTGTGGCGTATCCGTCATGCGGCTGGCGGCGCCAGAGTCGTACCCAGCCGCCTGACACCTAACCCGCCTGAATCATCTACGATTCAAGGATTTAGGTTGCAGGCAACAAAAATGCAGCACCGCAGGCGCGTTGTCACTGTGAGGACTAGGTAAAATGGCTTATTACCAATTGCGCTGGCTACCTTATCCTTCAAACTTTAAATGTAAGTATTGTTGCTTGACGGCGGTGGTACTCGCCCAGGCGGACTCCTCAAGCTTGGCAGAGCTTTACCTCCTGATTACATAGAGGCCGTAGGAAGTCCACTATGAACGTAGGCCTTCCCAACGGGTTATGTTACGAAGTATAATAAATCACTACATAGAGCAAACTGAAAGTTCTACTCTCCTGGCCGCTCAAAAATGTTTAAATTTCGAATGTTATATTTTTTTAAATATAAGAAACTCAATTATTGATAAAAAATTTGGCCGGAAATCACTAGTGAATTGTTTTTAACACAAGTTGAAGTTCGTCCGCCACAAAAATGGAATGTACGCGAAAAGATTTTAGGGCGATGATTGTTTATGATTTTAAAAGTTTATTGTCTCCGCAAGACTGCACTGCTGAAGAGAAGCACCTCATTTGAGCACCGTATACGTTGGTACACAGAATTTCGTCATGGCCGTGTTTCTCTCCATGATGAAATTCGTGAAGATCGGCCCTCGACTGCGATCACTTACCACTGAGGAAAATGTGGCTACTGACGACAGACAACTAATTGAAGAAAACCGTCGTATCACCTATAAAGAGATTCGAGAACATTTGGGGATTGGTATGAGCCAAATAAAAAACTAAAAAACTACATTTGTTGCCGCGGAATTCCTCATGAACTCACCCCAGAACAAAAAAGGACTCGACTTGGTTGGTGCATAAAAGGCTGTAAAAGTACGATCATGGACGTTGAAATACGTAAAGTTTGACAGGAGATGAAACACGGATATATTGATACATAATAATAACAATAATCATTTTAACGTTAATGTCCTTGTGCTTGGGTTGTGCTCTCGAGAACGATGGTCCTGGGTCCACCTTGACCATGATCCAGAATATGGCGATCAGTTAATTACAGTGGACCGATTACTATCTGACCTCCGTGACCCTGCTACCAGGGGAACCTGACCAGATTGGATCATGGTTACAAATTAGTTGCTTGAATTTGCAGGTTACATCATGATGTTTTCCCTCACCGTAAGAGCATCGATTAGAATTCAACTAATGTACAGAACTCAGGCAGGAGTCATTGGTACATGGCACCAGCGAGACTCGAACCCGGTACCTTTCGCTCGAACCACAGGCACTACTTTCTCTAAAAATAAATCTCTTCCAGCAGACCTATAAAAAGAGAGATGTGATAAATATACGCAGATATGACGTGCACAATAATTACTCGTATATTCTATATTTATGGTTGTGCTATCGTTAGCGTGACGTCCTACTCCTACCCAGCATCTACCCAACACCTACCCTACCCCTACCCTACACCTACCCTACACCTACCTTACACCTACCCTACACCTACCCTAACCTACCCGATATCTACTTAGTTTAAGTTTATCAGGCTTGTCTATGTAACAATTTGTAAGAACAAATGTACAGGAAACGCTCAACGTGGTTGTAACCATAAAACACATATTTACGGTAGAACACTGATCTCCAAGATACAGGCCTGTGCCTAGTTTGGATATCAGGGTTCAACAATTAATTTGTACAAATGTTAATTCTACATACTACAAGTGTACCTAACTAAGTAATGTACAAATCTTATGTGAATAAATAACACATACTTTACCCCTATCCACATTAAAAACCGTTGCGTAGAAGATCTAAGCTTTTAGATACATAGGGAGAGACGGAGGGAAGCGACTTTGTTTTATAGGTACTATGTATAGAAGTCCCGTGGTAATCAACAGAACTACAAACATTAGCTATGTATATAGTATGTATAATAAGTATGTATTTAAAAGTATATAAGTAGTTTATCAGTTATCTAGCACCCATAACACAAGCTTCCCTTACTTTGGGGCTAGATGGCGCTGTGTGAATTTGTCCACGATTATTTATTATTTATGATATAGGTAGCTAGGCTAAAGACAACAGCGCCTCGCTTCTTTCTCTTCTCTTTCAATCGTTGGCGATAGTTAAGAACACACTAAGTCCGAATCGCTAAGTATAAAAAAATCCCTGTATGGCAACTTATGCCAAGTTTTTTAATCGTCACAGAACGTCATTCATAAAAGTCATAACAAGCAATTTGATTTCTGGAGGATTAAAAATAATTAATAGTAGGAGATAATTTTCAGCATGATTAATAATTTAGACGAACTAAAAGTGCAAGTTCGAGTCAAATAACTGAATGTTTACAAGAAGGACTGACAAGGACAGATTATCCCCAGATTATTGCCATATCCACATTTTATAATTTTTACTACTGTCAGTCAATACGGACTTGTCGTGGTCCTATTATAGTATTTAAATGCAATCACATTTACTGTTCGTACATACTCAAGTCCAGTAGTCCAGTATTCACAATAATTCGAAACCGATTCCGAACGATTCGACACGAAATTCGTGAGCGGCGAATCCGTGTCGATCGATTCGAACACTGTTTCGGAATCCCGATAGATTCCACGGAAACTCTACTCTCCATAACATATGAAAATTTCATCAAAATTAACTGAAACCACATTTTCCTAAGAACTTTTGCGGGGTCCTTTGTCGATTCCGTATCCGAATCCGATTTCCGAGCCATTGTGAATACGGCTACAGGCCAAACATCGAGTCCTAGGTATCCTATATCGGTCTGAACGCAGTGTGGGTGGGTCACTAGTCTTCAAATAGATAAATTGGCAGAACGAGATCAAATTGCCAACACACGCACACATCCTGTATCTGCCTTTAGAATTGATGGAATCTCAACAGATAGGTAGGTATATGTGTGTGTGTACATACGTAAATATGTAGTACTCGGACAGAGGGACTACTGATTTATTAACCGCGGACAAAACAGAGAGGTGTAATGAGTGAACATATGAATCTGTGGCTTTGTTTATGTCTGGGCCATTGTAGCTTGCTGATAAACTACTTTTATACTTTTTAAATACATACTGCTATTGTTAAGCAAAACATAGTCTGCGTCCAAATTATTGAGGTACACATAAAATATTATAATAAAAATATAGACTAATACATATAAAATAATACTAAAAATTAAAAAAGTCGTCAGAAAGGAATGGTGCCCAGAAAGCTGGCTGCGGTGCCTCGTTGAATAAGGATGCTAATCCGCGTTATTATTCATACTACACCCAGATCCGTAACAGAAATCAAAATACATCTATCCAATTTCTGCTCGGCCGGGAATCGAACCCTGAACTTTTGCGTGGCAGATCGTCATGTTAATCAACTGAACCACTGTCGTCATACATACAACTTGCGAGTTTTATATCTTGTTAATGTGGCAGTTGTATGTATGGCTTCCGGCCTTGACAATGCACTGCGGTTTCTGTTTACCACCATATCTAATAATGACTTGACATACTTGTCCTAGATAGATCAACCACACAACTGGTATATGCAACAACAAATATAATTTTAATCGTGCTATTTGAACGGTGCAGACTATTGTGCATTTAAAACAAATAAATTGGACATTGGTGGAGCCTCACTCACAGCTGTCACAATCTATATTTTTAACCTGACTGCCAAGGAAAGGTTATGAACTCTAGTGTTTTTCCAAGAAAGGTCATCAAGTCATCATCACAGCCCATAACAGTCGACTACAGGACTAAGCGCCTCTCACACGAAAGGGGAGGTTATTGCCATAATCTCTACGCTCGGCAAGCGGGTCGGAGATCGCAGTGTTGTAAATGTAACAATGGAAAATGCTGCTGCCCATTTTCCAGCCTACGGACTCTCTAGATCTTTTGTCTCGGATACATTAGTCGCCTTGTACGACAATCACGAGTGTAGGGGTTGGTGCTACGGTTGCCAACTTTTTTTAGACCAAATATAGTATTTTCGGGTTTAGAAGCCATAAAAATATAGTAGGTAAGGAATTAATCTAAAAATATATAGTAGGTTTTTTAAATAAAATGTACGTACCTATATTATTTCTTAAATGTATATTTTCTGCTACATTGAGCTTCGAAGCCGTTGTGTTTTATTTGACTTAGTTTGACGTCACGTCATACAAATGTCAAGATTAAAGATCGTTCTGAAATATTCGATTTGCATCAGGAAAATTTTTCTTTCGAGGATCTTATGGACGCGTTTCGTTTTGCGGTAAGTGGTAATGTTGTGCTAATTTAATATAGTAGTTTCGCCTACTATATTGTAATTTTTAATTTATAGTAGGTAGACTCCTAATATAGTAAGATACTATGTCCTGACGACCTGAGTGGTTCAGTGGTCAACATGCCAGTCAGCCACGCAAGAGGTCCCGGGTTCGATTCCCGGCCGGGCAGAAATTTAAATGATGAATTTTAATTTCTGTTACGGGTCTGGGTGTTCTATATATAATAAGTATGTATTTAAAAAGTATATAAGTAGTATATCAGTTAGCTAGCACCCATAGTACAAGCTTTGCTTAGTTTGGGGCTAGATGGCGCTGTGTGAATTTGTCCACGATTATTTATTTATTTATTTATTTATATTATATCCTCGTAAGTCCCGACTGTTTAGAATAGTTTTAAGTGTAGAGACCTAATGGATTATATTTAGTACATAATCAAAATAGTGAGTCAGACCGACAAATTTTTTTTCATATTTAATTGGTTTTTTATACAATACCAAGTATTATGTATTTTTTTATGTATGTGTGTTGCATTTATAACCAATTTATGAAGACGGTATTGGAAATTATTTTGTACTTTTTTTAGTACATTAGGACGTAATGTAATCTAACAAATAAAAAAAAATTTAGTTTTTTTTCCTTAATACCTTTATTTTCGAATCAATTTTCCATATTTGACGAAACAATGTTTTATTAATCTAGGTAAACTTACCATTTTGCTAAATTGGTTGAAAATCTTATTAATGTCGCTCACTAAAATAGTATTGAATTGGATAATTATTATAAATCGCTTATGTTAAATTTAAGCACTTTCCTGTTCTTTATATGTAAGTTCGGTTACTCATCATCATCATCGTCCTAGCGCTTATCCCGGCCTCTGCCAGGGTCCGCTTTCCTACTCATTCTCCTCCACTTCGCCAACATCGCGTCATAGGTCGTCGTTGACATTATACCCTAGTGTTTTAATTCATGATCTGATTCATTTGACGACGTAGTGGATTAATCTATTACAATTTGTCGATTTGTAGCATAAGTATCTTCTGATATGTAATCTTCGAAAACAGAATATTTTAGTAGTATTCAAGTTCACTGAGAATTTAAAAGAAAATAGATTATTTATTTATTATGAGCTCAAGACCTAACGTACTATTTAAAGTACAAATGTTGAGGATATATTAATGTAACAGAAGCCTAAAATACTAAATAAAGTACAAATTATTTCAAAAGCATGTCAGATAATTTCCATGTGAATTTCAATGAAACATTTCTTTTACTTACATTCTTTATATATTCAACTAAATATTACTAATAAATAAAAGAGTAAAAATTTGAAGATTATATTCATTTAATGAAATTAGCTTAACACGTCTTTCTTGTCCACCCTCTCGCCCGGCCATTTTGGAAAAAAATTACACTGACAGTGACAACTGACATCACGTTTTGATGATGACACGACTGGTCATAGACCATAGAAGCAAATTGCTTCTACAGAGCTGTCATTAGAAAACGGGTAGCCCTAAAATGGGTAAATTAATATTTTGTACTATTTTTAGTACGTTAGGCAGTTACGCTTGCTTTTCTTTAAAAAGCTTAGGTCTGAACCTCTTGTAACATTTTGTACTAAATATAGTACGCCAGGACTTACGAGGATATAGTAGGGTTGGCAACCTTAGTTGGTGCTATTATACTCTGCCGGACACCACACGGCCGGTTATCAAGTGACTAGTGCTAAGTCGCCGTGTTCCCAAATCGATCGCGGATAGACAATTTTGGCTCTCGAAACCCGATCGCGAATGACGTACTCACACTTCTACCTTTAAGACTCACACACACACAAATGAGTGAACCAAATCCTTTATACATACATGGCTTTGACATAGCAAACTCGTGATCGAAACTTTACCTCACTCGGGATTATTCAGGAATTTGGGAAAACTGCTGAAATATGAAAATAAGCCCTCGGGTCCTTAAATGCAGATAGGATTTAAAAAAGCGGACATGAAGATAGACAGACATTTTTATACCCATTGGCGTATCTAGGGCTATTTTCCAGGGGGGGGGCCTGCCCCTGAGGTCGCCGATGAAGCCAAGTCGATTCATAATGTACAGTCAGTGGACACGATCAGCCTGATTAATACGGTACATCCTGGGGTGGGCACCAGACCATTTGGGGTGGGCACGGCCCACCCGGTCCCCCCTCTTCCTACGCCTATGTTTATACCACTAAGGTATGACAGACATGGAGAAATAAACGGTTCCTTGTTTTACCTACGGAACGGAACCTTAAAAATTACCTAAACACAGAGTAAAGTTGATGAGATGACAAGATACCTACTTAACAATACTTGCGTTGTTGTATTCCGATTTGAAGTATAAGGTAGCCAGCACAATTACAGGCATGAGACATTACATCTTAGTCCTCACAGTGACAACGCACCTGCGGTTTTGCATTTTCGTTACCTGCAACCTAAACGTAAGAATCGTAGATGTTATGGGCGACAGTTACCACTTACCATCAGGTGAGTTGTCTGCTCGCTTGTCATTGAGTAGCATAAAAGAATTAACTTTTTAATAATTTAACAAACAGAAGAAGTCGGATAACCAAACCAAGTTTACTTAAACTCAAACATTTACTAAACTACACATCCGATTTTAATGAAACAAAGCTAATAACCATCTCGATTAAGCTGGCTCTCAAATAAAGAAAACCGCATCCAAATCGGTCTACCCGTTCGGGAGCTACAATAGATAGAAAAGCACTTTATTGCTCGTAAAATATTACAATATCAGTGTCTAGATCTTTTGTCTCGGATACATTAGTCGCCTTGTACGACACCCACGAGTGTAGGGGTTGGTGCGATCACTTGTTGGTGCGATGGTCTCACTACGATGTTGTAGACAGATACTCAAAGCCACAGATACACAAGACAAACTAATAACACCCCTCTTTTTTCGTCCCGGTTAAAAACGGCCACAAACCACAAGTAAACGTAACATTTTAAGAATAATAATTACCTAGTCTTTACGTGGATGTTGTAAGTAGGTAGACGGTAGAGCGACATAGAACACGACAAGTTCCAAACGAAAATAGCAGTTCTAATTTCACTCCTACGTCTATTATAATAGAGTCAACGTATGTTTTCCTCTTCTCATAGCTTAGGCGTCATTTAGTATTGCATTATTGGTACAAGAACCGGTTCTGAAGGCCTCTCATTGCGTTTCGTAGCTTCATGCCCTTAGGTGTCTACTGCTCGACTTTATTGAATGTTTTATTTTGTTTTTGAACCTAGCTGAGTAGTACGAGATGACGCTGTACTGGTATTAAGTATGTTAAAATAATACAGAGTGCTTTCAGAACATGTAGCTTGACGACCAGTGGTTCAGTTGGTGAATGTAACGGTGGTGGTTGGTCTGCCACGCCTCTGCGTCTCGGGTTCGATTCCCGGCCGGACAGAAATTAAAATGATGAATTTAACTTCTGTTACGGGTCTGGGTATTTATTTTAAAATATATAAGTAGTTTATCAGTTTTCTGGCACCCATAACACAAGCTTTGCTTACTTCTGGGCTAGATGGCACTGTGTGAGTTGTCTAGGCATATTTTAGTATTATTATTTATTTAGCATCAGAGGCTTAAAGGTTGGCCGTACCCCGAGGTACCGGGTTCCAACCCCAGTGCCGTCATGTACCAATCACTCTTTTCTGAGTACGTAGTCGTACAGCTGATGTGCATTGGTTATCGAAGACATATTCTAAAGGTCTCATTTTGACGTTAATGTCCCGGTTGTGTTGGCGTCCGCCTTGACCATGATCCAGGATTTGGCAGATCAGGTTACTGTGGAGCGACTGTCTCTGTGACCCAACTTCCAGGGGAACTTGACAATATTGGATCATGGTTACACATTCAGTCGCCAAAATGTGCAGGTTTCATCACGATGTTAGCCCTCACCGTAAGAGCATCGGTTAGTATTCCACAAAATTGCATAAATATATGGGACAAATCACGAAGAAATCGCTTCTAATGAGCTACCAAACAAGACACGCTGTCTGTAATATTACATAGACCTACCTACTGACCTTGGCAGTTATTATGTAAGATGAGCCAATAAATATAACGTAATAGGTACGACTTGTTAATGCTGTTGGCTAAGCAACGTAATCGTTACAAAATTATTGTTTAAACTTTACTTGAATTTATGGATATTATGGCCACGTGGAAATAGGAGCCTAAATATACCGGTGTTTGACGACCTGAGACGTTTAATTGGTGAACATCAGAGTTTTAGGTTTCATCACGATGTTTTCCTTCACCGTAAGACCATCCGTTAGTATTTGTTGTTGACTAATCTCAGAAAATAGTCATCGGAACAGTGGGATTCGAACCCGGTACTCTCGGGGTTACGAGTCGGACCGCTTTAACATTAGGCCACCGATGCTCCTAGGTGGTCGATCTGTATAAAATATTTCATCTTTTGGCGTTATTGTCCCGGTCGTGCTCTCGCGTACGAGGGCCCGGGGTCCACCTTGACCATGATTCAGGGTTTGGCAGATCTGGTAATTACATTGGAGCGACTGGCATCTCACCTCCGTGACCCTGCTACCAGGGGAACCTGAGCAGATTGTATCGTGGTTACACATTCAATCGATCAGTTGGTCGATCTGTATAGGTACGGGTCGTAAAAGAACCAAGGCCATTCCGCCAATATCAAGTGGTTGCTCGTTATTTCGAAGTAAAAATGAAGCACAAAAAATGATTGAAAATAGTCTTAGCACTCCGTGTGGACCTAGATGTCAAGAGGTAGAAGTTATCCCTGGACAGTACAACATGGAGTTCTTCAAGAAAGGGGTGAAAAGGTTTGTACGGCGTCGGCAACGCGTAGGTGATGCCCCTGGTATTGCAAACGTCCATAGGCTGCGGTGACTGCTTACCATCAGGCGGGCCGTAAGCTTGTTTGCCAAGTTCCTGTATGTCACGACTTCGGTGAACACTCATTGTGACCTTTTTTAGTTAATATTTAATGACGACCTGAGTGGTTCTGTTATTTAACGTTGGTCAGCCACGCAGAGGTCCCGGGTTTAATCCAGACCGAGCGAAAATTGAAATAACTAATTTTAATTTCTGTTACAGGTTTGGGTGTAGTATGTATAATATGTATGTATTTAGAAAAGTACATAGATAAGTAATCAGTTATTTGAAACATATAACCATGTCCATAACACAAACTTTGGGGCTAGATGGCAGTGTGTGAATTTGTCCAAGCTTATTTATTTATAGGTATTTATTATTATTTATAATGGCCTAGAAACTATAATATTTAAGCCAAATCTTATTTTGCATTTCTTACTTCAATCTAGTGTAAATACTTTAATGGTTTATTTACAGTTCACATGTTAATTATGATTATTTACACTTCGATATTTAAATGTCAATATTGGCTCGTTTTAAATATGGCTGGAAAAGTAAAATTTTGCATTTTTATGTTTAAGAATATTTTCTAAGCGGCGAGGGACTTCGATTACTGGATTTGATAAGTTGGTGTTACCTGTGCTGGTAATTTCCAATATTTCTTCAGCTAGCAGCAGTCTCTCCAAATAACTGTGTGCATTGGACTAATAATGGCCGTTGTCGCAAAGGAAGGTAAATGTCATCAGTAGCCGTATTCACAATGATTCGAAACCGTTTCCGAACGATTCGACACGAAATTCGTGAGCGGCGAATCCGTGTCGATCGATTCGAAAACTGTTATTCAGAATCCCGATAGATTCCACGGAAACTCGTACTCTCTATAACATATGAAAAATTCATCAAAATTAACTGAAACCACATTTTCCTAAGAACTTTTGCAGAGTCCTTAGTCGATTCCGTATTCGAATTCGATTTCCGAGCCATTGTGAATACGGCTACAGAAGTCATCCCCTCACTAATAGCTGGGATGATTTCGATTTATTAATATATCCATGAAAATTACATTATATCATCATACATTTCACAACATAAGCAACTCACAAGGATACCGTCAAAGGTGTAAATAATAAATAACAATGTCATGATAATAATTCATAAGTAGGTAGAGCTCGTCTAATCTAAAATGACGCGCCCCACTATCGCATTACCGCACACAAGCAAGTTTAAAATATGGACGCAATACATATACAAATGCCGTTGTAATTGGTCATTCAGTTGCCGGTGAGATTCAAACGTAGGAGAACGCGTCGTTCATTGGCTCCCACACAGATGAAGTGTCGTTATTAATATTTGCACTCACACATCGAAATCAACTAACTAAGTAGTGGGGCGCGTCATTTTAGACTAGACGAGCTCTACCTATATCAATTGATTTATTACTGTTATAGTATACTCTTATATATTTAGGTATACTTTACGTAACAGTATACGTATGGATTCAAAGTTTGGCACCCGGGTGACAACTGGGAAGAAAATTCCCATATGTCATCCCCGGGGACGGTGTTCGAGGGGACAACTGGGAATAATTGTCGCGGTCGACCTCTTGGCCATCCCTGTGACCCTAGCACAAGTGTGTCCGCGACAAAGCTCGCGCCGCGAGAGAGCGTTTGTCTCTTTCTCTCAATACTAAGACGAAAGAGATAGCAATACCTATGTCGCGCTTTTTCTCGCTTATCGCGCGCGAGAGCAACTTGTGTTAGGCCTACTGGCATATATGCTGATCGTAACCATATTTCATAAATATACGACGATCTTCAAACACGTGCGGCATTGCATTCCACGCTTATCTCTCACAATAAGTCAATGACTTGATGGCATGTATCCATTTCCTAATATTTACTAATGAACAGCGCGTTGGTGTCGTTTCGCATTTGTCGGCTAGATCTTTAAACCACTACCGTATGTCCCACACTAATATACGGTAGTGAATGTTGGGTATGGCAGAAGAGCAATGAAAGTAGAATAAATGCGGAAGTAAAATATATAGTGATCCGTGAGAAGGCGAAAGATTTATACGTTTTGAAGGGAAACCAGAGTTATGAAGGGAAACCAGAGTTGACCGTGTGGTGTCCGGCAGAGTAAAGCACCAACCCCTTACACTCATGGGTGTCGTACAAGGCGACTAATGTTTTCGAGGCAAAAGATCAAGAGTCTCCGTAGTCTGGAAAATGGGCAGCAGCATTTTCCATTGTTATATTTAAACACTGCGATCTCCAACCCGCCTGCCAAGCGTGTAGATTATGGCAATGACCTCCCCTTTCGTGGGAGAGGCCCTAAGTCCTGCAGTGGACTGTTACGGGCTGTGATGTGATCCGTGAAAGGTGTGGCATGAAATATAATGTAGTAGCAAAAATTGAAAGAGGGATGTTGAGATGGTTCGGGCATGTAGAGCGAATGGGTGAAAGAAGATTGACGAAAGAGGTATATAGTGCGAATCTGGAAAACCGGCCCTTAAGAGGACGACCCAGAAAAACATTCACGGATCAGACCAGTAATGTTTTCAATAAGCTGGGGTCCGAAGTGGTAAGAATAAAAAGAGTGGTGCATATATGCGAGGCTAAGGAGTTGTGTCAGGACAGAGCAAAGTGGCGGTCCATAGTCTCTGCCTACCCCACCTGTGGGACACAAACGTGAGCTTAATGTATGTATGTATATATCTTTAAACCAGGCATTGTCGTGTATGGGCACACCGTCAGTGATAGTCTTCCGCCAAACAGGAGGATCTTGTCTGTTCACTGTGTTACCGAATCTGTCTACCCCGTGTTGGCCTCTACAGCCATCAGGGAAAGTGCCGTAATTAACAGCGTCGCTGTTTAAATCATCTATAATAGGTGTCTATGGCCAATGATGATGCTTAATGCACTTTGTCAACCTTCTCTCGGAGCATCGGTGGCTGAGCAGGTACGGTATCCAGCTCGTACCGGTTTCGAATCCCACTGCGACCATGTACCAATGACTCTTTTTTGAGTTATGTACTTTAGTTGAACACAAACCGATGCTCTTACGGTGAGGGGAACCTCGTGATAAAACCTGCACATTCAGGCGACTAAATGTGTAACCATGATCCAATCTGGTCAGGTTCCCCTGGTACCATGATCTCCACGATCACCACGGAAGTCAGATGCCAGTCGCTCCACTGTGCATAATTACCAGATATGCCAAATCCAGGATCATGGTGATGGCGGACCCCGGGCCCTAGAGTGCGAGAGCATAACCAGGACAATAACGCTAAAATTATTATCATTATTATACATATTGCGAACCTTCTCTGTGTTCATTTCTTAATCTTTAAATCGGCATCGTGGTTACTAAAAAAATACCTAAGTAAGGATAATACATAAAGGGAACCAAAGCCTAGCTATTACAGATTCAGTTTTTTTATTCTACGCACTGATAAACGAGTACACAGGCCACCTGGTTCGTCCAGGTTCACCAGGTTTCCCCTCACTGACCCATTTAGTTGGCTCACCTGTATTTTGTACCTGTATATCTGTATTTTTGTGTACTTACATGTAAACATACGTGTTGACGACAAGTCGGCGTGGCTATCGCGGTATGAAGTAGTGCTGCACCTCATGATCATCACAGCCCGTAACAGTCCACTGCAGGACTTAGGGCCTCTCCCACGAAAGGGGAGGTTATTGCCATAATCTCCACGCTTGGCAGGCGGGTTGGAGATCGCAGTGTTTAAATATAACAATGGAAAATGCTGCTGCCCATTTTCCAGACTACGGAGACTCTTGATCTTTTGCCTCGAAAACATTAGTCGCCTTGTACGACACCCATGAGTGTAAGGGGTTGGTGCTATTCTACTCTGCCGGACACCACACGGCCATCCTACCATGTACCTAATCGATGTCGATATTTCTTTTCACCACATGTCCGAATCTTCGTCATAGTGACATAGTCCACATAGATAAGAGAGCTCATGTTTACACAAACTCACACACGTTCAACGCTGTTACTACTATCTATCATGTTGTATACCTACAGACGGACGTGTTCATTAGCAATCAATGTTCAATCACTGTTGCAGGAATGCAAGAAAGAGCAGGAAGTTGGACCCCATATAATGCATAATGGATATGACTAACGGACTTGGGACCTTCTGGCCACCATCCGGCTCCACCGCCAGAACCTGGCTACCTTCCACGACTAGTGGTCAAGGCAAATACAATGAGTTTAAACTCAATTGCATTGTTTTATTTAAGGGTTCTTTGGGCCACCTTCTATCTTTACCAACAGATCAGTTCAATGTCACCATCATATATTATAAACTGACATTCATATTATTATTTAATTGACAAATTAATTAGAATTTGACATTTTTGATTTATTACGTATTTTGATATTGCATATTTTGATTTGTTTCCAAGTTTTATTTGTTATTGTTTTAAATGGATGTGAATTTTACTTTTTAATTATTGCTGCTTTAAATATTGTATGTCCGAAATGGGCAAACTGTTGAGACTCACAAATATAATCTGTAATACCTAAATGTACCTAAATGTACACAGTTCAACAATAAAGTTATTCTATTCTATTCATATTTAATGAGCAGTTTTCCAATAGGTATCTAAAGCATTCCTACCCGCTCACTAGATGGCGCCCCGACAATTTTGGTAAATGATAATAGCTTGAAATAGGTTATTAGCAAACAGGATATTAACATTGGGTACGTTGTATTGGATAATATTGTATTTGTCAATAGTTTTCAACCAATTTAAAGGTTGTAACAATAATGGAACATAGTGCCAACTTCTACAAATATATCTTTTTACACTGCGTTCAACCTTTAACAGTTATGTCTATATTAATAAACATTTTATTTTGAAGTTTAGTATTAGTTGGCTGCATGAAATCACTGCTCCCATCATACAGATTATAAAAAGATTACCAAAATTGTAGGAGCGCCATCTATTGATGCTTTTTGAAACCAACTTTCAATACCTACTGGAAAACTCCTCATTGGGTTAACCTGGGTTACATGCGAGAGTCATTACAGAGAACACATTTCAATTCGATCGAATACCAGGAAGTGGGTCAAATATTTGACCCAATATAGAGTGCTAAGGTTCTAAGTGCCTTTTTGAGCACAATATTTGACCCACTTCTAATCAATTTAAAATTTGAAATTTTGTTTGACAGATGAAAATGCAATATCATGGTGTCAGTGAGCTGGTCTGATGATGGAGATGGAAGATGGCTGGAGGAAGACAGGAAGCCTACTTCGTATATGGTCGAAATAAAGTTTCGCATACACGTCTAAGGTAGATGACCGTACAATATATGGTGTCAGTGAACTTACCAATATAATTTAAGGTATTAATTACTATATAACTACAGTAGGTTTACTAAAGGAACGCATGGTAGTGTTAGAGCCAAGATGACCAATATTTACATTTTATTTTAATAATTGTCAGCCGTGAGGTGTCCGGCAGAGTAGAATAGCACCAACCCCTTACACTCGTGGGTGTCGTACGAGGCGACTAATGTTGTCGAGGCAAAGATCTAGAGTCTCCGTGGGCCGGAAAATGGGCAGCAACGTTTTCCATTGTTATATTTATAACACTGCGATCTCCAACCCGCCTGCCGAGCGTGGAGATTATGGCAATAACCTCCCCTCCTTGAGGCCCTTGCTCCTGCAGTGGACTGTTATGGGCTGTGACGATGTGGAGTTCAATAGGTTATTAAAAAAGTGGGTACTTGACTAAAATTAACTAGGTATACAGGCCAAGTTCACAGATATTTTCATTTTATTTTATTCTTAGTAACCCTACCAAATTTTATTTTCGTTCATTTAGAAAAGGATTTGCAGGTAATTTGTAATTTGTATCTCCGAAAACCCTATATTCCAAAATATTCTAATCTCCTAAAATCTATTTTTTGTCCAATCTTCTAGAAATATGGGCTGTTTCTCACAGATTATAAAAGCTCCTTCCTTTTTTTCTAAGATGGAAAGCTCTTTGAGAAAAACCAAGTGGACCCGGCGCGACTTCATTCTCGTACACCTACATACACTCTTGAATCACTCTATCTATTGTCGAAAACCGCATTAAAATCCGTTGCCTACTTTAAAAGATCTAAGCGTACATAGAAACAGACGGCGGGAAACGACTTTGTTTTATACCATGTATTTTAAAATGTCGGCTGACAAGGTCAGTGACGAATCCGGCAATGACAAGATTGAAAAAGATTTAATTGTAGAGTTCCGTATATTCCGATTCCGTGTATTCATCTTCTTCTTTGGCCTTGCTTTATTATTCCCATATTATTAGGGGTCAGCACTCCTTGTACATTTTCGCCACAAGGTTCTTTCTTTTGGGTTATATCCGTATCAATATTTGCCGCTCGCATATCATTCCGTAAAGTCATCATCCAAGTCGTCGGTGGTCGTCCGCGGCCTCTCTTCTCCTATAGGTTGTTTTGCTAAATAAAAATTGCTAAAATATAAATGCTAGTATATAAGGTATGGAAGTATTAAAGAATAGAGGGGAAGCCTTTGCCCAGCAGTGATATGGTTCAGGCTGATATAAATAAATAAATATATATGTAATTTACATTCGAACGTATTTGTTTTTATTTCCGCTTATGATAATAAAAACCATGACCACAATTATTCGCTGTGGCTTTTATAGAATACCTACCCTAATTTTCATTTTAAGTTAGCCAGGCATTTGACTCCATCTCACCTGGTGGTAAGTGACGATGCGGCTGATGATTAACCTACCACCCACAGCTACCACCTAACCTTTAAACCTACAACTAACATACCTTCTTAATCACTTTGTAAATAATTAAGGGCGTAGGTAATTAACCATTTCGAACCGACATTTCTTTGTTTCTTTTTAAGTTTGCTGTGTTCATTTCTTTTTATTTAGTTTCCTAATTATTAGAGATGTGCCGACTAGTCGGGAAACCTATTCGGCCACATTGCCATTGGCATTGGCAAAAACATGCCGACTACTCATATGTTTTCTTTACTTACATTAGAACTTCGCCTAAAACAATAATCGGCTTGGCCGACTAGTCGGCATTTTTTTAGCCGACTAGTCGACCAAAGTCATAGTCGGCCCACCACTACTAATTCTCGCTCTAAACCCAAAGATCTCTAAGCGCTATAACCCACAAAGCCCTTGCCCAATCCACGGTATTCATTATCTATGTCACGTGTGTGGAATCGTGATATATTCTATTTTCAAACAGCCAGACAGTAATCTTTTTAGGAACTCGTTCTAATTTAATTGGTGTTTGAAAGATATTTTGATTCATTTTATTCGTGAGGAAAGATATTGTTATGTTTATTATCGTATTACCACTGGCTCCATTTTTTTATTCCTAGCATCGATTCGAGCGGTTTTCAATTATGATTTTTCAATATTTTTTAAAACACATTGGCATTGTGTTTTTTGGTGTGCAAATAAAGAGTTTTGTATTCCATTATTGTATTGGCAACACCAAAAGAGTACGGTTCAAAAATTGGGAAAATCAGCATCATGAAACAAAATATCGAATTTTACATGCCAAAACAGTTTGAACTGAGGATTGATTAAAAAAAATTGGCCCATGTTCGTAGTTGACAAATGGATTTACATTTTGCCTTGTTATTTATTCTTTTGTAAATATCGTAGCTTCTTTCTTATAAACTAATTATAACAATGAGTAATGTAGTCACTTCGTAGTAGGTAGGTACATAACTACCACTGCCTGGCTTATGCCCTTATTGGTTTTTTGACTTTTTATCGTTTTTTGTTCGCTTTATTATTTTCAGGGTAACACATTTAATTCAAGGAGTAAATGGGTACCTTCGTAAGTGATTAGTAAAACTGGAGTACTGGTCTAATTTAAAAACACCGTTAAATAAAAATATACCTTGGTGATACGCCATCATCACTAACAACATCGAGAATATGTATTTGTTGACCTAATGGCTCTTATTATACCCGAAGAAAATGTTGCCGCTGTGTTGCTAAAATACAGTAGGTTTTGGCTACTATATATTTTTACTATTGTATATAGTATCTTGATCCAAAATATTGTAGGATACTATATTATATAGTAGATTTAGCAACCCTAAGTGGGGCAATTAGCTGTTCTGCTAAGGCTTACGTTAGAACTTACGTAACAGATATTCTGTGCTAAGGCTTTTAGGCTAAAACGCAACCAATAGTAGGGGAGCCCACGATGCTAAATTGGGATTTACTCGAGCGTCATAGAGACCTATTGAGTTGCGAAGCTTATATAATAAAAAGAAAAAAATGTTATATAATGTATACCTTTTCATCGGTGGGGGGAGCGGCTATAGATTTTCAAAAATGTTAAAAAAAACTATTGCATGGACATACTCGAGCGCGTCAGATATTGATAGCATCCATGTCCTACGTATTTTTAATAATGTACGTATGTTAATCTGATCGTTTGCATGATGGGGGTGGTCATACGTAGGGGTTGAAAATGAAAAAAAAAAAATTTTATCGAGCGCGTCAGATTTTCTAAGGGGACGTTAAGTGAACCTAAAAAAATGCTCTCATCTAATAATCTGTCGATTTGGATGTGACGCAAACTCGCGGCCATTATTAGAATGTGCCAAAAAAATTCGCCATTTTGAAATACTCAAGCGTGTCAGATTAAGATATATATGGTTCATATTTATGTCCTAGACGTGCTGTCTCATAATCTGACGATTATCTGGAGGGATTCGACTAATCTGATAATTAAAAAAAAAATTTTTTTTTTTATATTGTCGCGGACAAAGAATAAAATCTTTGGCCACGGAGTCTTATCTTTGTTTTCTTTTTTATATGGCCCTACATACTAGCCAAGAAACCGTTGTCCGCTCGATGGTGCCGTGGTGCCTAGCATTCATTTTATATTATAATTATAATTATGACGTTCATAAGTGTTTGTGAAAACCTAAACTGAATAAACGTATTTGAGTTTGAGTTTGAACAAAATAAGCCAAAACGTTAGAAATACGTTGTAAATAATATCATGCCACGAACAAGCTGTTTGATCAGCTGTGATGATGTCATGGCAACAGAAAACAGAGTGGGGACGGAGTTAGAGAGTAATAGACAGAGAAAAAGTGAAAGAGAATAGAAACGCGGGGTGGGGAATTAGGCATCACGTAGCTGCACGTATTAAACTTTATCGACGAATTTTTGTAATTTCGGCTTGTGGAAATCGTCAGATTATATATTTTACGTGATCCTTGAATTATTTCCTTCAAAATAAAAAAAAATTCACCCACGCTCGAGAATGTCGAGATGACGTTTTTTTTTTGCAACTTTGCAGCCCTCCCCTTTCTTTACGTCACTTGCAAATTGTCAGATTAGTGGAATATTCACTTTTTAGCATGTAATTAACTCACCCTACCTTAATCTGACGCGCTCGAGAATTTCTGATGATCAATTTTTTTTTACTAATCTGATCCTTTATCCTTGACGGGCGGCCATATATATGAGGCTCATATTTGGTGGAGGTACTTAACCGGGTACAAGGTATCCCCCTGTATATTAATCTGCCGCGCTTCAGTAAATCCCGAAATCCCCGCTTGGGCTCCCCTACTACAAGTGTCTTTTTATAATCTTGTTTTTTGATCGTCATCTCTGTCGTAAAGTGGTGTAGGTGTGACGATGCGAGCGAAGATAGAGTATGCCTATATGTATGTTTGGAGACATTCGTTTTCTCGGGCCTTGGAGGAGCCTAGAGGTTGTGTTTTTTAATCGCTCGCTTCAATTCGAACGATTTTCTATTTTAATTTTAGGCATGAAAGAGTCGAAATTTTGATGCAGGTTTTCCCTATTTTTTAACCATACTTTTTCGATATTGCTAATGTTCGAATTGAGATGAGCGATTCAAAAATTGATTACTGTTCGGGGAACGAACACACTCGCACGCGGATTAAGAGTAGAATTAGTTTATTTTTCTAATGGAATGTTAATATTATATTAATGTATTACACAATTACAGAGTGGGCCTCCCACAAGGTGGACCGACGATCTGATAAAGGTCGCAGGAACCAGCTGGATGCAGAAGGCACAAGACCGGCCTTTGTGGAGATCTGTAGGGGAGGCCTTTGCCCAGCTGTGGGCGTCTTCCGGCTGATATGATGACAGCGTCACATGAGATACTACTTATACTAAATAGTTTGTAATTTTAAGGCCTATATTTTTACCATATAATGTTGAAACGTAAAATGTTAAGTTGGCTGTAAATAATCTCTTTTATGGATAAGCTCGACTATATGCATTTTTGTGCGACGTCTGCTGAGGATCATTTTTAAAGAAACGAACTATTCTGCGTGATTTAGAGCTTTTGCAAAATTTTGAAGACAGCCATCTAGTATCTACGTTATTTGGGACAATCAAAATAATTATTTGTATTATGTAATATCAATTAGGTAATTCCCGGTTTGTGGATTTTCGCCTTTACTTGTCCTGTAACACTTAGCTACATGGCAAATTTCAAGATTCTAGGTCCAGGAGTGGTACCGCCTACCTCCGATAGTACGCCGCCATTGATGCAATTAAGTTTAAACCAATCGCAGCAATACATCTCTGGCTCTGGCTTTCTGCGATTGATCCCAACTCATTTTCATCAAGATGGCAGCGTATTATCGAAGATCGGCGGTACGGCTGCAGGGGTAGAGATTCGTAGATTTCGGAACGAAATGGTCCGAGTTCCAGTATTGACGACTTCCGCCCCTTATCACGAAATCACTCCCACAGCTTGCAGGAAAACGTGAGGAATAAATGATTAAACAGATTAACTTACACTAGAGCAAGCAAGTACGGGTGCACTTTGGCGTGGCCATCTTGGGCGACTGTGACGTCAGCTGAGGCAGCCATCTTGCGAATATCTCCCGCCAAATACCTGTGAAGCAAAGCAGACCACAAAATGTATCATGAATATGCGCCTAAAAGTCATTCATTCGGCATAATTTAGGTTTAAAAATACAAATAATAAAAATATTTTATTGAACATGTATACCTATTTTTTTGTTATATAGTCCTTGGGAAAGGACAGTACTTAAATAAAGCGAAAATTATTCCTGATTAATATTTTATTTTGATTTATTTTTGATTTTGTACTGATTTATTTTGCTAATTGATATAGCCATTCCAAACTCACACAACCTTGAAACTACAATAGCTTAAAAATGACTAACTAGTTCTTAAATGTTCTTAAAGTGAACCCGAAAGGGGAACTACAGTACCTATCTTTTTTTTATATACTATGCCCGGGGTTTGCCTTGACCATGATCCAGGATATGGCAGATTAGCGACTGCCATCTGACCTCCGTGACCCAGCTACCAGGGGAATCTGACCAGATTGGATCACAATTGAAACCGTCACATTCAGTAGCCTGATTGTGAAGGTTTCATCACGATATTTGGCCTCAACGTTAAAGCATCGGTTATTATTCAAAATAGAGTTATTGGTACATGGCCTCTGTAGGATTCGAACCCGGTGCCTCTCTCTTACGAGCCGAATACCCTAGCCACTCGGCCACCGGCGGTTCTAATTATACAAATAATAACAGTATGTTTAATTTGCTATTCATATATTAGCAACGAAGATGTCATGACCGTAGCAAGTGGAACAATATTGTCTCTGCCTACCCCTACGGCAAAACTAATATATAATAATATATAAATAAATATGTTCGGACAAATTCACACAGCGCCATCTAGGTCCAAAGTAAGCAAAGCTTGTGTTATGAGTGTTAGATAACTGATAAACTACTTATATACTTTTTTATAGCACTAAGGTGGCAACCAAGCTTACGGCTTATTATACATACTACACCCTGACCCGTAACAGAAATTAAAATTCATCATTTAAATTTCTGCTCGGCCGGGTATCGGACCAGGGACCTCTGCGAGGCAACCGGCATGTTATCCAACTGAACTACTCAAATCGTCGAACGTATGTAGGTATGTATGTTACACTAATAAGTACCTACTTTAAGACGGATATAAAAGGAGATGTATGAAAAGAGTTGTGGATATATGCGAGGCTAGGGAGTTGTGTCAGGACAGAGCAAAGTGGCGGTCCATAGTCTCTGCCTACCCCACCTGTGGGATACAGGCGTGAGCTTATATATATGTATGTTAAAGACGGATTATTTTGTAATTATGCGTAAATAGGTATTTTTAACGAGGTTTCTCATTAGCTCGTGTAAAGTCGATTTGAATACAATTACAAATTATTCTTGTACTCCTGGTTTCATTTCACAATAGCCAGTAAACGTATGTGAAGTCGAATAATAATTACTTACATACTTTTCAAAGTAATAATAATTACTTACATACTTTGGATACTTATGAATTGAAATGGAACACGTGTAGCGAACACAGAAGGTAAGCTTCGATTACATACTTCAGGCACCTAAATAAAGGTAGCTCCACATGTTGGAATGTCCGTGACAGGCAGTGTTGCTAGTGGCCGATATTTAAAAGTAACACAACGCCTTGTGTTACTTTGTGTTGCCCGCCGGCTGCCTTGTGAAGAGAAATATTTTCATGAGAACAGAGGGCTTACAATGAACTCTATGCTTATGCTAAGCAGGACCTAGACAGAATAGCTTTCGGTTTGAACGAGACAAGCTTATGCGACACGTATAGCGCTGTCTCGTTCTAGGCAGGGCAGTTCTGTTTAGGTCCTGCTGTAAGAGGTCATGGTAAGGCTCCAGTAACTATAAAAATATAACCTCGGTGGCCGAGCGGTTAGGGTATCCGACTCGTAAGCGAGAGGTACCGGGTTCGAATACCGCTGAGGTCTTGTATCAATTACTCTTTTCTGAGTGATGTACATCAGTTGAACTCTAACCGATGCTCTTACGGTGAGGGAAAACATCGTGATGAAACCTGCGCATTTAGGCGACTGAATTTGTAACCATGACCCAATCTGTTCAGGCTCCCCTACTGTAATTACCTGATCTGCCAAATCCTGGATCATGGTTAATAAATGAAAATTAGAATAATTAAATAAGAGGGAAATCTATATCCTGTTCTTGTTAAAGGAGTTAAAATATGTCCAACAATTATATTTCCCGGGCCCTGGTGCGCGAGAGTCCAACCGAGACATTAACGCCAACATGATTATTACAGTAACTATTAAAATAAAAATAAGTTAATGTTACTTTTCTTGTGAAAATGTAACTTTTTTAGCTGCCTTGTATTACTTTTGGATATCGGCCACTGGCAACAATGACCGCAACGGAGATGCCAACATGTGGAGCCTCCTTTATATAGGTGCCTGAATTAGGGTGTGTGTAATCACAGCTACATCTAAGTACAATAAGATATTATCTACTTTCGAGATGGTGCTATAAATACTGTGAAGCTATTTCGATCAATTGTAATTGTAGATATTATGGGTGACAGTTACCGCTTACCATCAGGTGGGCTGTCAGCTTGATTGTCACTGCGTAGAATAAAAAGATAAAAATATGTTGATGAAAAAATTGTTTAAGTATTAGCGCTTTGTTCTAAGGAAAATGACTCAGTAGGCATTAAAAACATCTCTGAAGTAGCACAAAACACACAACGACACAACAACAAATAAACAAAATAGCTAGATAAGATAATAAATACGAGTGGGTACTATATAGAAATATATTTTAAAGGAAAAGAATTCACAGAACAACACGGCAAGACAATAACCCTTGTACCTTTGCCCACTGTAATGTATAACAAGTAGGTAAACTGAGTAATAATAACAAATTATGCGGTAAAAATGAAAATACCAGTTTCGTGTTCATTTTGTCACCATTTTCCATCTATACATGGTATAAAACAAAGTCGCAACCCGCCGTCTGTCCCTTTCTACGCTTAGATCTTTTAAACTACGCAACGGATTTTAATGCGATTTCCAACAAATATAGAGTGATTCATAGATATAGAAATAGAAATAGAAATATTTTTTATTGTGTGACACTGACAATAATTTCTTATAAGTAGTGTTGTCCATTTCGGACGTACAATATTCTACAATATGATAGTATAGTACCTATTATAAATAAGCTGAGACTAAAATAGACAAGTAGCTGTCATTTTAACATTTTAAAAAGCACGTAGAAGTTTTAACATAATAACAATCTAAATCTAAAACAAAGCCTAAATTTTTTAGAAATTAACAATATAGGTATCATTTCTATAATTATAGAATTCAGATAGACTGTAGAATGACTTTTGTAACAGCCAATCTTTAAGTGTCGATTTAAATTTGATGCGATCCAACTTCAAGAGGAAGGTTTATGAGCAAGAAAACAAGGGTAGGTAGGGGTGAAGTGGGTGTACGCGAACGAAGTCGCGCCGGGTCTATTATTATATGTTACAAGACATGTTTGATACGACCCAATTTTCTGTAGACAACTCAATTTTCTTTTCTTTGCAATGCGGTGCGTGGGTAGGGAAGGTACTAGTTGGTTCTAATAGGGCATGCGTATAGAAAGCAAGCGTTGTGGGCAGTAAATCAAGTTTTGGATGTGATAATATGGTCTGTACACGTTAATATGTACTTCGTACAGCCTTGGCGTGAGGGATATCGCAGATAAGATCGAGGAGGCTCGCCTGCGCTGGTTTGGTGATATGTTAAGCGCGCTCCACATGTTCGCCGAAACTTCCGGCGAAACTTTTGCCGGGACTTTGGTCGACCCTCTACATTCTCGCCTATTAGGGATGTGGTGGTGTCAAAACGCGCGACATTTTATCGATTCATCGGTGTAATATCAGTAATCTACTGTAAACAGGGTCACAGAGGTGATGGCAGCTGCTCTACTGTAATTACTTGATCTACTAATATCCTGGATCATGGTCAAGTGTACCCCGAACCTGTTACGGGAAAAAGCGCTAGAAATATAAATATAAAATCGATCGAATCGAGACGACAACAAACTATCTCTACTTAGTCTATTAAATAGGCGAGTCATGCCAAACATGCACGGGACTACACGAATACTACCTCTACATTCTCGTGTTCCCGCGGAACTGTCCACATGTGGAGCGCGCTTTAGCCTCAGGGATACGTATGAAATAGATGCCTAAACCTGCCGATATCAGGAAAGAGGCCCCGTGGGCGACCCAAAAAGCGATGGATTGACATCGCTGAGTCGGATGCGAGAGCCAACGGCTTACGACGAGAGGACGCCGGAGACCGGGCGAAGTGGAGAAGAATGAGGAGGAAAGCGGACCCTGGCAGAGACCGGGAGATACGGGTCAGATGATGATGATTGATTTGTAGAGATCATAAAGTCAATTTACTTATTTGTATAAAAATAATGTACCCAAAATAATCTCATAATTTCATAATACTAGTCGAATAACTTCTTTTTTATACCACTGAGGTGGCGAACAAGCTTACGGCCCGCCTGATGGTAAGCAGTCACCGCAGCCTATGGACGTATAATAAATACAAAATGTCTTCTATCTATTTGTAGAAATAAAATGGACAAAATATTTGTACTTTATGTGTCGATCCAGTTAAGTCTAATAAGAACGGTGTCTAAACTATAAACGAATTAACAAAACTAATGATAAGTAAGTAGGTATCTATAGAATAATTAAAATGAAGCGTCGATAGCCAAGTAGTTAAGGTATCCGACTCGTGAGCGAGAGGTACTGGGTTCGAATCCCGCTGCGGCCGTGTACCAATGACTCCTTTCTGAGGTATAAAGGTACATTAGTTGAATGCTAACCGATGCTCTTACGGTGAGGGAAAACATCATGATGACACCTATAGTGCACATTCAAGCGACTGAATGTGTAACCATGATCCAATCTGGTCAGGATCCACTGGCAGCAGGGTCACGGAGGTCTGACGCTCCATTATAATTATCTGATCTGCCAAATACTATAGCATGGTCAAGGCGGACCCCGGGCCTTCGTGCGCGAGAACACAACCTGGACATTAACGCCAAGATGATTATTTTTTTTATTTTATATGTATGGAATTTTGGTTTAAAAAAGGTAAATAAAAAAATATTAAATTAAAAATAATTTACGACGACCTGAGTGGTTCAATGGTCAACATCCGGTCTGCCACGCAAGAGGTCCCGGGTTCGATTCACAGTACAAGCTTTGCTTAGTTTGGGGCTAGATGGCTAGATGGAATATTTATTTTATTTATTTAAATGTGTACATTATTAATAGTTGACAGTTTATTGACAGTTATTAACAGTTTCAAAATCAAATTTAATTGGCAGCCCGTGACTTCCTAGTGACCCATATAGGTAAAAAATAACAACTTGGTGTTAATGTCCCGGTTGTGCACTCGCAAACGAAGGCCCGGGGTCCGCCTTGACTTTGATCCAGTATTTGGCAGATCAAGTAATTACAGTGGAGCAACTGCCATCTACGACCCTGCTATCAGGGGAACCTGGCCAGATTGAATCATGGTTACACATTAGGTATTATTTATTTAGAGGAAGTAAAGTTCTCGAATATAAAATATTTAGTTTCAGTATATCCGTATTTTTAATTCCACACAAATATTGTAAACGTAAATTTATAAACAATAGGTACGACAAAGGCCATTATTTTATTGTTTAAAGTACCTACTTGCTTTACTCCGAACAATGATAAGCTATAGATACCAATTATTGATAAAATATTTTCTAATGAGTACTCACCATTTAGATAAAGGCTCCACGAGTCATACATCCATATCCATATAGTTCGTCTTGAACACGCTGCTTTGTTACCACGCAAAACTAGATCACAACAAACCAAATATTGTCTCAAAACCACAAAAACAAACCACTCGTTTACAAATATTTCGTTAAAAAATCATTTTGTTATATTTATTTTAATTAGGTTAGCGATTAAGATCTCTTTTAAAAGTTTTTGGAGTTTGGAAGCACAGATGATAAATAAAATGAGATAAAGGGACGCGTCAACGTGCGGCCGTGTTTCCCGCGCAACTGAATGCTTGGGCATCGAAGTGTATACAGCCAAGTTTAACGTTATCGTTGGAAACTATTGCTTCAGTTCAGTAGATTAAAGTGATTATAAAACTGAATATTTACGAGATAACCACGGCTCACGTAATAACCACATAATTGTGTCTAAATCATGAAATATAGATAAGATATCTTCAATATTTATGACCTACTTAAATTATAGTTGAGAGTTGAATGTCGATTGTCATGTTTGAAAAAAAAAAGCTATTGAAATAAAAAAGTTTATGGGAATAAAATCCAAATTCCAATAAAAACAAATTCCAAATATAAATTGTGTAAAAGGTGGCTTTTAAAAAGCCCTTTTAAAAAAGATTTCTCCCATTCTGTAATCGGGTAAAAGATTTATAATTCGTATTCAAGTTAAAGCCACACTAACCTAACCTAACCACAAAAACAATGTCTACAATTTAGAAAGAATTAAAAAATAACTTGGCACTATTTTACAAATTGCATTCTGAGCCTTAGCACAACTAACCAAATTAGGTTTACCACCTCCGCTATCTTTATTCCAATGCAATAAGGTCCAAAATCCGTTGATTCAATTACACAACCTTTTGTCCTTCGTCGAGATCGATACAAAGTTAATGATGCAGTTGCTCAGTGATCGAAGCCCATTGTAATGTTCCTTGGGGCAACAGCAAAAATAAGTTTGTATTTGACAATAAATAGTCCGAAGTGTTGTATGGAGATGTCATTATCAAATGAATACCTACAAACGGCGGAAATGGTGGTTTTTATTGCAATAGTTTGGTCTGTTTACGGATTTTCTTTGTTTCTTTTCGATTTCAATACCTAGTATTGCTGATAACGAAAGTTAAGCAAATCACCTAGAGTTCGGATCTGGATGGGTGACCGTCTCGTACTTTGAGGTTCCACGTCGAATTATGATTCAATCTGGTCAGGTCTGGTCAGGCGCGGATCAAGGATTTGGGGGGGGGGAATTATAGGTATCTTCTAATTATAGGTATTCTCTACTCAATGAGCGAGCGCCCTGAGTAAAAACAATTCCCTTTTTAGCGGGGTGCACAATAAATGAATGAGCGAGCGGAGCGAGCTCCGAAATTTAAGTTTAAAAACCTTGTATGACCAACGAATATATGAAATTTTTGACATTTAGGGTCTTAAAAGCTGCGGTGATCAATGAATGAGGGACCGAAGCGAGCTCGATATTTTTTTACGTTTGAGGTCTTAAAAGCTTGGGAGAGCAATAAAGTAATGAGCGAGCGCTGCGAGCTGTAATTACCTGATCTGCCAAATCCTGGATGATCAAGGCGGACCCTGGGCCCTCGTGCGCGAGAGCACAACCGGGACATTAACGCCAAGATAATAATGATGAGAGAATATTGAACGTTCCGCACTGCAACGAGCTCGCCGCTCGAAGCGAGGTTGATAAAGGTTTTCTGATGGATTGTCAGTCCGCTGGTTGGGACCCTGTCCGTTCTTGCTCACTGTGTGATATGTCATAATTTTTCGTCCCTGTCAGGCGCTGTCAGGGGCTCCAAAAACGTCACATTTTCGTTTCATAATATGATTCATATTAATCTGTCACAAAGTAATCTGCAGCGTCGCTGTTGTTGACATTGATATGAAAATTCAAAATGGCGTTGCTTAGTTCTAGTATTGGTCAGCGGATCAGATTTTGTGGCACTCTAATATTAATCATAATATGAAACAATAATATGTGGCCAGGATTCCAGCCGGACTTTAAGATTTTCGAGTAAAATAAAACAAAGAAATTTGGTTTTATTTTTTGTTTTTTTTCGTCAGTAACAATCTACTAGGTAAAATAAATATTTGCAAATTAGAACAAATATCAAATACTTTGTACGTATTTCACTTCAAAATCTAACATATGACTCCATTGCCGCCATGTACGTACAGCCAACAGCTATCGACTTATAAATTACCAGTATAAGATGAGCTAGCAACTCTATAGCCATGCATAGCAATGGTAGCTCCATTTATACTGGTATATTGTAAAATAAAGTCCAGTATAAGATGAGCTAGCGTCTCTATAGAAGGGCATAGCAACGTTAGCTCCGTTTATACTGGTTATTGGAAGGTTAACTACCAGTATAAGTTGAGCTA
Source organism: Blastobasis lacticolella (assembly GCA_905147135.1). Taxonomy (NCBI): domain Eukaryota; kingdom Metazoa; phylum Arthropoda; class Insecta; order Lepidoptera; family Blastobasidae; genus Blastobasis; species Blastobasis lacticolella. Next base: position 10,648,799 of record LR990066.1, read on the forward strand.
GAGTCTCTATAGACGCGCATAGCAATGGTAGCTTCTTTTATACTGGTATTTTGTACGTGGTTACGCTAGGCGCTCTCTTCTGTACCAATGACTCTTTTCTGAGTTAAGTACCTACATTAGTTGAACACTAACCGATGCTCTTACGGTGAGGGATAACATCGTGATGAAACCTGCACATTCAGGCGACTGAATGAGTAACCATGATCCAAATCAGTAGCCGTATTCACAATGGCTCGAAAATCGGATTCGGATACGGAATCGACAAAGGACCCCGCAAAAGTTCTTAGGAAAATGTGGTGTCAGTTAATTTTGATGAAATTTTCATATGTTATAGCGAGTAGAGTTTCCGTGGAATCTATCGGGATTCTGAATAACAGTTTTCGAATCGATCGACACGGATTCGCCGCTCACGAATTTCGTGTCGAATCGTTCGGAAACGTTTCGAATCATTGTGAATACGGCTACTGGACGACGGTAGTCGTTTGTGATTAGGTGGACCGTCCGTACATGTGCCTCCCAACTCTTAAAACAATAAAAAAGTGGCCAGCACGCACATTGCCACTTCAGTTTTGCTTTGCGACTCTGTAGCCATAGGCGTAGGAAGGGGGGGAGCCGGGTGGGCGGTGCCCACCCCAGAATGGTCTAGTGCCCACCCCAGGATGGGGTGCTCACTGGCTGTACACTGGCGATTGACTCTGCTTCAGCGGCCACCTCACGGGGCAGCCCCCCCCCCTGGAAAATAGTCCTAGATACGCCAATGTCTGTAGCCTCTATTATTTGTCCGATATCTTTAAAGTATTATGCTTGGACAATTCACACAGCGCCATCTAGTTTCAAAGTAGGAAAAGCTTGTGTTATAGGTGCTAGGTAACTGGTAAACTACTTTTAAATACATACTTATTATAAAGACAGACCCGTTATTACAGACCAGTAACAGAAATTAAAATTAATTATTTCAATTTCTGCCCGGCCGGGAATTGAACCCGGGATCTCTTCGTGGAGGATGTGAACCACTCAGGCCGTCATACACCGGTACACCTATTTATGCACCTATATGCCAAGAAAAACGAAAACGAAAAAAGTATTTATTGAATTAGGATTACGTTAATTAATCTCTTTTCAAACGTCAAAAATCTAATGGAAAGCAAATGGAAAGTTAAGCGAGCAAATCCAGGTTGGGGGCATGGGCATGTGATCGTATGCCATGTTAACGAACTGCGGCCTTAGCCAAGAGGTTTCGTTAATCTACAATCGTCAATCTACAATCGTTTGTGGTAGAAAAAATGTATGGGATTTGACATAAGCTAACGTTATCTGACATAAGCGGTTTGTGGTAGAAATTCTTGGTCCATAGACAATTCACGTACTTTCGGTGTACAAAGGAGGCGGATTGGCGGATGATCCTACACAATCAGAGTCAATGTAGATGTTGGTAGAAATAGTCGAACTTCGACCTGTCAATTTTCTACCATACACGCATCATGCAAGCGGAGCTGTCAAAGATGGCTAGACGGCTGAACACTCAGGTAGTCAATCACTGTTGCGGTATCGTCTATGTGGACCACAAAACGGACAGCAATGCTGTTGTGTAGATATTGTAAAGAACCTCAAACCCGTCTACGAGGTATGAAGATTATTTATTTATTTAACAGTTTATTGTGCACAAGAAATACATAGCGAATAACAGGCAAAGTAATAAATGGCACAACAGGCGCTACTTATTTCTAAAATACATCTCTTCCAGCAGGCCTTCGAAAGCGAGATGTGATCATGAGACGCCGATAGGACGTGCACAATATTACCTATCTCTAAATAGGCATATATATAAGTATAATGTATATTCATTCTACTTACACACATAAATATCTACAAATATATATTATCTACAACTTAGGAGCACTCTGTGATAGATAAAACTCTTTTACACGCTTTTTGAAAATGGCAATAGATTATGGTAAAATCTTCCCCGAATGTGGAGGAGGGTCAGGTCCAGCAGTGGCCTTACGGGTTGGTAATGATGATAGTCATCACTTCCAGACAAGAATCTCTCTTCATTTAGATAAGTTAGGTACTAGAACAGCTATTCCATATGGCCACGAAAACTGCCCTCTCCAAGTATTTTGTGACCTAGCCCAGAAAACAGCTCTCGTCATCATCACAGCACAAAACAGTGTACTGCAGGACTTAGAGCCTCTTCCTCGAAAAAGGGAGGTTATTGCCATAATCTCCACGCTTAGCAGACGGATTGGAGATCGCAGTGTTGTAAATATAACAATGAAAACGCCCATTTTCCAGCTTACGGAGACTCTAAATATTTTGTCTCGAAAACATTAGTCGCCCTATACGACACCTACGAGTGTAAGGGGTTGGTGCTATTCTACTCTGCCGGACACTACACGGCCAGAGTTATTCGACCTTGGCTCGCAGAGACACTCGATTTTGACAGGATAATACGGGCACAAAATAGAAAACTAACAGAAGGTCCACTCCCGTCGTTTTCGAAAATTATTACCTAAACTTACCGACTCACTAGGGTTGCTAATGAATTTATTCTGAATTTTGAAAAGAATATTTAAAAGATCGAATAGAATGAGCAGTTTTCCAATAGGTATCTAAAGCATTCCTAACCACTCACTAGATGGCGCCCCGACAATTTTGGTAATTGATAATCGCTTGAAATAGGTTCTCAGCAAACACAGACAAAAACAGGATATAAACACTGGGTACGTTGTATTGGATTATATTGTATTTGTCAATAGTTTTAAACCATTTTAGAGGTAGTAATAATAATGGAACATAGTGCCAACTTCTATAAATATTTCTTTTTACATTTCGTTTAACCTTTAACAGTTATGGTTATATTTATATACATTTTATTTTTAAATTTAGTATTAGTTGGCTGCATGAAATCACTGCCACCATCATACAGATTAAAAAAAGATTACCGAAATTGTAGGAGCGCCATCTATTGATGCTTTTTGATCCCAACTATCAATACCCACTGGAAAACTCCTCATTGTAAAGATCGTTTACAATAACATGTCCCTTGCAAAGGACCAATATCTAATCCTTGCCACAATGTGATCATAATTGCTTCCCAAGCTGTTCAGATTGTGTTTAAGTGCATTAAATTTTCCATACCAGCTTCAGACATTATGCCTTTAGTAGGCGTAATAATAATCTACTTTTTATTCACTTTTTTAAAATTCATCGCGACCTGTTGATCATCAGACCCTGAGAATAATCTTTTCCTGACCTGGGGTTTGATTCACTTCCCGGTAATTAATTGAATTGAAAATTTCTTACACATGTAAATTGATGAAAATGCAATATGATGGTATTAGTGAGTTGATCTGATGATGGAGAAGGAAGATGGTCAGCGATTTTTTTTATATTAGACTAGACAGGCATTTCCGACTAGAAACCATTAAGGTGGCCATTACGGGTTCTTATTCTGTTAAAAACTGTCACGTGGTGCCTGAAACTGTCCAACTAGTCCTAGGGTCTCTAGCGGAAGACCTTGGTCAACCTCGCTTCACCATCAGCATTAGAACTCGTAGCGGTGCTGAAGTTCGACTAGCCTCAAAGTCTAAAATGGTCACCATCAGTTCTTGGACTCTGCGTGCGTTGCTTGTATGTTATTAAGTAATCTTAGTTACGTACAAGTACTTTTATTTTATCAATAATAATGTCGTTTAATTAAATAGCATTCAATTTAAGTCGACACTACAACGAATTCTCGCGTTAACAATCGCGACCGAGCACTGCTCGAAACTGCTGGAGAATGCCTGTAAACGTAACGTCTATGTGGGTTTGACGGAAATGGCGATTTGTTTCTAGTGGACCTTCTGCTTGGAGCGGGCCGTTCTTCGGGCGTAGAGTGCCACAAACTTATCTAAACCGGTAATGGCGTCGCTGTTGTTAACAAGAAGGTGACATTTCAAAATAGCGATATTTAGTTCCAGTTTTGGCCACCGGGTCAGACATAAGTTCCACGCAAAAAGATTGAAATATTAGCTCCCTTCATGGCTGATGCGTTTATTACATTTGGCTATATTCAGTCATCTAAATTCAGAAGCAAAAAGCGTGAGAGCAAATCAAAATGGAATATATTTCTAAAATAATAAGCTCCAGAAAGGAACCACTCATATCCTCTACGCATACCTTACCGAGGGATCTCCTTTACTGGAGTATATTCTAACTGTTTGATAATTCATTTATTTTATTTTACTTTTTGTAGTACTTTCATTAAGATTCTTGAATTATATTGCCGTAATCCATTGAAGGAGGCTATGCGTAATCTGCGTAAACTGGTTCGTAATTTTTAATGTTGCCACACAATAAAGTCTCCCATAATTATTGTATATTATTTGAAAATTATGTTCTGTTCGTTTGTCTATTTGCGCATCATGCATAAACTACTGAACAGATTTTCATACGGTTTTCACTAAAAGACAGAGTGATTCATGAGGAAGCTTTAAAAGTATAATTTGTTAAGGTTACTACCCGTGCGAAGCCGGGGCGGCTCGCTAGTATACAGGGTGTTTCATAATACATGTATAAAGCCGTGAACTGGATGGAGTGCTAAACGTACTAAAACGATAGGTACAATTATTTTTTTCGTGCGTGGAATAGTAAGCGAGAAAATGACTATCGAACTTTTACCTTTTCAATGTCGATAATCGACATTTTGAAAACGAAAGACCGCATCTCTAGAAATCAGTTGTAAAAGGTCACTCAAGTTCATAGTACTAGGCGCAATGGGATATTAAGGAGATCTAAATTAGCCGTTTTGTATTTTTTGGTTTGAGGGTTCTGTGCAAAAAAATACTGTAATTTTAATTTAAAAGGTTAAACTTCTCCTTCTAGGATCATCAACTTGAAATAGAGCTGCGCATCAACGTAGTCGATATGGTTATTTTTCTTTAAAAACGAAGACTTTTTATAAAAATTAAAATTCAATGTCTGGATAATATGAAGTCGCCAGTGTACTCTTTGCAAGCTATACTTTAACACCCTTTCGGCTTTATACATGTATTATGAAACACCCTGTATAACATATAATTAAAACTAGGTAGATTGAATTATTTTTCCAAAAGTTGGGCAACATACCTAGTGTCGATTTTTTAGGCCACCAGGATTTTATGAGGCAAAATTCCAAGCTCTCTCAGCACGGTAATCCTTATTTCTTATTCATTAGTCCTTTTATTATGTTAATCCCAGCTTTTCAGCCAAAATTCAAAAAGTTCAAACGCTTTTGAGCCATAATTCGAAAAATTCCGAGCTCAATTTCGATTTCGAGTAGGTAATCAAATAAGATTGTAAGAGCGAATATATCATAACTTCCCTCCTAAGTGTCTCCCCCCCGCCCCCCTTTCAACTCAACAAGGTAAAGCTTTTTATGAATTATGATACCAGGTAATCATGCTTACTACCTGTATAGCGGGGATCGACTCGTCTTCATCGGCCTCCTCAGAGGCCAGGCCCCCTGGAAAATAACCCTAGATACCAATGTGTTCTTAGTAAGTAACCGCCTAACCTTTGTTTGGATGCCGATTTTATGCTGCAGTTTTTGCTTTTACATTGAGGAAGGAAGCATGATGGAATAGACTCCGTTTGTTGGAAAATATAAACACGTCTGTGGTTTGATAGAATTGAACACTCGACTGTAATCGGCATTGAGACTATAAAATCGCAATAAAATCGTAATTTTTAGACACAATCTTTGCACCTGAATTAATAAAAAGTGAGTGAAATCGATATAAATATAGTTTACTGATAGCCAGAGGATTTCTTCGATACACATATAATTTTGATATTATTCCATCATAACTATAAGTAAAGAAAAGTGCCAATTAGTCACTTTAGCCCGATTAGTCGGCACATAGGTTGGTACTTTGTGTGTTGAGTTTGGGTTACTGTTTGTTTTGAGTTTACATACATTCATATCTACATATCAAAAATACGGCGCTACGACGGCACGGTGCGGAATGGTAGGCTACATCCATTAAGATTTACGTACCTTCTTAAATATATTTAGGTAGTCACAGAAGTTCATTCATAAGCTTAAAAATACGCACCACTCCTTTTTCCTGATGTCATTCTTTCAATTTCCTTTAATCTAATGAGGAGTTTTCCAGTAGGTATTGATAGTTGGTTTCAAAAAGCATCAATAGATGGCGCTCCTACAATTTTGGTAATCTTTTTTAAATCTGTATGATGTTGGCAGTGATTTCATGCAGCCATCTAATACTAAACTTAAAAATAAAATGTTTATTAATATAAACATAACTGTTAGACATAGACATAGACATAGACGTAACTTTATTTGGTCCAATAACACATTCAATACTTAAAACTAACATAATAAATACATATTAGGAAAGCAGGGCGATGCGTCCTCGGACCAAATTGGACCAGCCTCAGCTTAATGCTATGAATGGCAGCAGCCAAACATAGCGCTGGTTTTCAGACTGACCCATAATAGAGCTCGATGCGCGCACTACGCGAGCGACGTGCTAACACAGAAATTATTAATTATTAATACCAATATTTACAATACAAAATAAAGAAAAGAAATACATTTTTAGATGTATAACCTGTAATATTTACTTATACATAAATAAACTTGGGATAAATAATTACATATACCTTATTTTTATGAAAACCAATAAATTAAGGCCAAACATTACCTTTTTTTATTCCTAAACGCTGTTTCCAATTGGACTAAAAAGATGGCAAACAAAGAAATAATCACAAAAAAATAAACAATAAATGCACTCACATCCTGGCCAAGTAAGAAGGACGCACTCGCGTACCAGGCTCCAAATCTTTTTGGTAACTTATTAAGAAAGTTTTAATATATTTTAAAAAAGAATATCTAGACTTAAAATTACGAACGGGAGGTGGAATATTGTTCCAGCATCGGGTTGCTGAGTACCTAAAGCTGCCACGGAATGCCATAGTATGGTGCTGGTATGCAACTAATACACTGCCAGTAGTGCGCATCGGTCGAGAACCAGATTTCCATTTCAATTTGCTGAACAAGTAATCCGGTACCCCATGTTTTACTAAACATGTTTTACATGTTTTGTTAAAGGTTGAAAGAAGTGTAAAAAGAAATATTTATAGAAGTTGGCACTACGTTCCATTATTATTACAACCTCTAAAATGGTTGAAAACTATTGACAAATACAATATTATCCAATACAACGTACCCAGTGTTTATATTCTGTTTGTTAAGAACCTATTTCAAGCGATTATCAATTACCAAAATTGTCGGGGCTCCATCTAGTGAGTGGTTAGGAATGCTTTAGATACCTATTGGAAAACTGCTCATTGAAAAACACACATACAAACAACACAACATTGAACTCCAACAAATATAAATATGGGAAACATTACCGTTTGTGTTGGCAACCCCAAAATAAAAATGATGGCTGAACTTGTCATTTCAGAAAAAAATGTGAATTTGTGAAATTATGAATCCCTTGTTTTGGTGAAGTAAATAAACTTGAACCGCTTTGTTTACTGTGTTAAAAGTTCCGTAGAGTTATTGTTGATGTTGTAACGGTGTCAGAATAAAATTGTGATGGAGCTACGTGTAGTTTTTCACGACTAAAAAGTCAATTATTGGTATTGACTAAAAAAACTGTGTTTTTTTGTGTGTCCTCTACGGTGCGTACTTTTTTTACGTTCCCGTATATCGATTAGCCCGTAGGCTATTGTGTGTACGTAATAATGAGGATTCACGTGTTATTTGACTATTGAAAAAGTTGCAATTCAGTGTTGTGTTGATGCCTGATAAAGTTGTTTTAGTTTATGATAACAATTTGGACAAGTGCGCCCCGTAAATGGGAGGCGGGGTTCCGTCCATGTTTATATTCTTACATCGCGTGACTAATAGTCTCACGCCGTGCAAATAGGTACTACTTGTCAACTAAATTAAACATTTCTTGTACTTTTGAATGCCTTAATGATAAACTTAATTGGGAAATTACATGTCAGGGCTATTAATGTTTAAGTAGGTAATCGGTTATTAAAAAATACTGATTTGAAGTTATTTATTTGTACAGCTTTCAGTTTCCTTAATTACCCAGCTGCTATTTAGTCGTAGCATAGTCTGTATTGTTCTTAGTGTCACAGTATTAGACTATTACAATGTAAACTGAGCGAAACTGTCATAAAATATATATTTTTTACTAATACAAAAAATCTTCTTACAGGCCATGAATGCGGCAAATTTAAACATGGACCCGTTAAACTCGTACGGATATCCATACGGCAGCAGCTATGAACACCAGAATATGCTGTATCCATATAACATCAAAGTTGAACCGTACCAGAATCAAATAGCTACAAACAACAAATCTCAACAAAATGTAAAACCGGTTAATGAACAGCCGATTATTAACAAGCCTCCTGTCACTGAAACATATCCACAGACTAATGGCTGCGACAATATCGCACAACCTATTCCAGAAATAGAAAAAGAAGACACCAAGGAGCATTTAAAAGATTTGGTGTTGCAGAAAAAATCTAAATCCAAGGGTAAAGTGAGTAGTTACTGGAATAAAAAGGTGGATGACAAAGAGTTTCCGTTCTATGGATGTTCCATTTGTAACATCAGTTTTAAGGACATTGTAGAGCTGGATAACCATGTCACAGTCCATAAAGGAAGGTTGACGAGTTACAATTTGAGATTGAAGAATCAGAAGAAACGTAAATTGATAAAGAAAGAGCAGAAGAAAAAGAAAAAGTTGGGTAAGAAAGTAAAAAAAGAGGATGCACCGTTGGATATTGAAATAAAACCGGAAGACGGATACATAGGTACCGAAACAGCTGTTGATTACACCGCCAATGGAAACAATACCAATGTCGGTCAGCCGCCACAAAATAATGGGACTATAGCAAACAGTACAGATTCTCAGAATAACAATGATGAAGAAAATGATCCCAGATTAGAAAAGTTGTTCAAATGTTTTTCCTGTCAAAAACAATTTGCTCTTAGTTACTATTTAAAATTGCATGTGCGGTCTCACACAGGTTTGTTTATTATGTTGCAAATTATTATTTAACAAGGTAGTTAATTTTACTGACACTGTCTCATGTTCTGTGGACTCCTTTCATTGTAATATGACACCTATTTGCAACCTCATTAAGTGTCAACTTTAATTAAATTGTTATCATAACTGGACCCATATTATGGAATGATTTTCAGATGAAAGGCCGTATACATGTAAGGAGTGTGGCATGTCCTTCATAACGGCAAGTAAACTAGGACGCCACAACAAAAGAATACATCTATCAGTTAGATTCACATGCAGGATATGCTATAGGTGCTTTTCCAGGTACGTGTATTGAAATATTCAGCCAATTGAGATATTTTGTTCAGTATCTCATAATTCAAATTTATATATCAAGCATAGACTTCAAGAACGATAATTACTGCCCAAAACCGTTTCGATTTGCCAATAACAAGTAAAATTTACCCATTGTTTTGAAGCATATTTTTTATTGTAAAGTTGCATAGGATATTCTAATTTCAGATTCGAATATTTAACGAAACACTTCGACAAGAAACATCCAGATGATAAGTTGGAAGGCGAACCTTACGGTAAGTTCAGTTTTCATTTTACTATCGATATCGATATTAAAATATCGACGTCCTAGTTCCTAGGTCGTACACCTCTATTTACTGTAGACGCCGCCGTGGACGCCATGTTGTCATTTCAAAAAAATGATACCAATTCCCAAACTCAGAACGTACCATTTTATACGCTACTCCCTTCTAACGCATTGAAAAAGAATGAGATAGACAGACAATGTTTTGCCGACTTTGCGTGACTACAAAATAAATCGATTGTGAATTTGTTCCGGTTACTGGCAACACCGCGGTTCATATGTCAATTTGCGTTTCATGGCGTTTCACGCCTACCGTTCGTTGTCGGAAAAATCGCGATTGAAAATATTCAACAATTCATTGAAATAAATGTGCTCATGGCACTGATTTCGTCAAAATAACAAAAATACCTCAATATCATCACATATCAATCGGTGTAACAGTGTTTCGGATGCAGAAAATACGTCAGCAGACTGATAAAAATCGACTAGCTATTTCTGTGTAACAAGATTTTGTTTGGCGAGAATCGTCTGTAGAAATGAACGCGAACATGAGCGCGCAACAGAGCCCGGCGAACATGCAAGCAGTCGTCGACAGGGAGAAGATTTATACGTGGATAACGGAACTCTGCAATCCGGAGACGCGGGAAAACGCTCTCCTGGAACTGAGTAAGAAGCGCGAGGTGGTACCCGACCTAGCTCCTATGTTGTGGCACAGTTTCGGCACGATCGCAGCCCTGCTGCAGGAAATTACTAACATATACGTCGCGATGATACCGCCGACGCTCACTGCACATCAAAGCAACCGGGTCTGCAACGCGCTTGCCTTAATGCAGTGCGTCGCGTCCCACCCGGAGACTCGATCCGCGTTTTTGCAAGCTCACGTGCCTTTATTCCTGTACCCTTTCCTCCATACGGTGTCGAAAACGCGTCCGTTCGAGTACCTCCGCCTGACGAGCTTGGGTGTCATCGGTGCTCTAGTTAAAACCGATGAACAAGAAGTGATCACGTTCCTTCTAACCACCGAAATCATACCGCTGTGCCTGAGAATTATGGAGAACGGCTCGGAGCTGTCAAAGACCGTAGCAACGTTTATATTGCAAAAGATTTTGCTCGACGACAGCGGCCTATGCTATATTTGTCAGACTTACGATAGATTCTCTCACGTCGCCATGATTTTGGGAAAAATGGTGCTTTCGCTAGCCAAAGACCCGTCCGCTAGACTCTTGAAGCATGTTGTAAGGTGTTATCTACGTTTGTCTGACAATCCTAGAGCCAGGGAAGCCCTGAGGCAGTGTCTACCGGACCAGCTTAGAGATGCTACATTCACAGCCTGCCTTCAAGAGGATAACTCAACAAAGCACTGGCTCGCTCAACTCATCAAGAACCTGGAAGCTCAGCCGCCACCTGCAAGTCCTGCCCAGCAGAACATGTGAAATTTGGCACCGTTCATGTGAACACATGAAGGGTGAACGTGTTAAGTGCACGCCAAAAGGAAATTGGCCGTGTGAATCGGGACAATACAATTTTAATAAGAGTCTGAAATATAGTGATTGCTACTCATGAAATATGCATAGCACCTGTGAGTTAATATCGTCTAAATTGATTGTCATATCTGTGATACTATTCTTACCTCTTATTTTCCTACGTTGAGTTTTTGTTTCTATCTAACATTTCAATTTATTATTAGTAATTTTAATAAGGCAGGAAGTTTAATAAGTCCATAGCCTGCTGATTAATCTTTATTCCTCCCCATGTGTTAATATATACTCTTCAGTTACCAGCCGGAGTTATCCAAACTGAGACCCTTTTTTAATACATTACAGAAGTGATGTATACAATTGGATAATAAGGAAATTCCTCTAGAGAGTTTGACCTTGGGAAGTGAAATATTATACTATTCTAGTAGTACGAGTCTAGCTAGAGGCTAGTAAAGTGTTTATCTTTGTTTCACTGTAGCTATTGTTGACAGATAATCAATTTGTTGTATTGAAAATCAAGTTTCATGACTTCTCTTTCTTAAGTTTAATTTGTTCAGATTCCAAAAGGTAACTGTATTACCTATATTTACTGACAAAGGCGACAGAATGTGTAACGATGATCCAATCTGGTCAGGTTCACTTTACTGTTACTTTCTAATCTGCCAAACCCTGGATCAAAGCGGACCCTGGGCCCTCGCACGTGTTAGGACCACCGGGACATTAACACTTACTACTGACAAAGCAGGATTTTAGAATAGAAAGTCTGATCCTATTTCATTATGCATATTTTATGAATAGATGTATGTATATCACTTACTGTTTAGATATGATATTTAAATTGTGAAAAATGAACTGTTTGAAATTGTGCTAGTGCAAATTATCCTTTTTTATAATGAAAAATATTGCTCTGGATTTCCGTATAAATTTTGAGTTTGACAAGACAACATGTAAGGTCTGTCGTGTCACGTTTAATCCGGTTACATTTTTCATTGTGTCTCTACTGTGTTAGGCCCTGCTGTACGTTCCCTGTGATATCGGCCATAGTAGTGTCTGCAACAGTGCTGCCATTGTAGGACTTTTGGCGCTAGATCTTGCAGAATTTCAGGGTAATCAACTCCTATTTTTAATGTTTGTAAATCTAGTATTTTATTGAAATAGCTGTTGAATACCTAAAATATACCGAAGTTTGTCAAATTATGGCTCACAAGACCTAGAGTGAACATGATATAGGTGCGAGCGAGCACAACAAGCTCCTGTTTGTGCCGCTCTAGTAGAAGCCAACTAATTATTTCTTGGTCAGTCGAACACAAGGGTGGTTATGGAACGTAACTATTACATCCTAAAACACACTTATTTAGCAGAATAAAGTGGTTTTTTTAACTGATCTAGCGCCCAATACTGAGGCAGACCTGGCAGCACTGGTCTGCAAATGTCTCATACACACTTGATCTTTATTAAATTACTTTTTTACTTCACATTCAAGCCAGTGTATACAGTTCCTGTGACCAATAATATCAAAAGAATTGTAGCCTATATTTAAAGCGGTTTACTGAAGCTGGACTAATCCTATCTCCAATACTTTATTGCAGTCTTTAATATACTAGCTGTTGCAGGAAAAAAACACTCATTACACAATTTTAATCTCAAGAGGAATGGGGTTAAAATTTGACTATTGTTAGGTTATGGAGTGATACAGTCTCTCCTGGAGAAGAGCAGACCCTAGCTGGTTTTCATCTAGCCGCTTAGAGTCACAGCTATAAAGATAGGCTAGTCTGTACGCTGAAGGGGAACCTGAATGTTCAGCAGGTTGACATAAGTCTGAAGTTTTTTTATGTAATACTGCAGACAAACAGGCATGCGGGCCACCTGATAGAAAGTGGTCACCGCCTCCTATGGACATCAGCAACTCCCGGGGGTGCTACCAATACGTTGCCCGCCTCTAAGGAGACCTCAAATATACCTCGGCACGATCCCATGTCATAGTCCAAAGGATACACTGTGGCTGGAAAGTATGCTGTGTTATGGTTTGCCGCAGTTGGTTTGTCTTTCCATTGCACTGTAACATGGGGTTCTAAGAAATGTCTACAGTCGCATCCGTTCCCCTTAGGTCGCAGATGTCCTGGACGACGGTGGTCGCTATCCATCAGATGGACTGTCCGTGTGCCTTCCTAGGCTAAAAAAAAACAAATTTAAGACGGGATTTAACTGCTAAACGTTTAGTATCCTTGATTGTACATAAGGTTCAGGATTGTGGTTCACGAATGACATTTTGGATGTAGGTAAAGCTTTTATTACTAGGGAATGTATGGCCAGCTTCCAGTCTTGGTTTGGGCATAATGAAGTTGCTTAGTGTATAGAGATGTGTTGTTTCTGTTTATTGTTAGTTGTTGAGACAATTAGATACCTGTTTGTATGGTGTAGATATCCTCTGTCTGTTGATTTAGGACCGCCGTATTGTTCATCATCACAGCCCATAACAAACCACTGCAGGACTAAGGCCTCTCCCAAGGGGAGGTAATTGTCATAATCTCCACGCTTGGCAGGCGGGTTGGAGATCGCAGTTTTATTGATATAACAATGGAAAATGCTGCTGCCCATTTTTCAGCATACGGGGACTCGTATATATTTTGTCTCGAAAACATTAATTGGCTTGTACGACACCCACGAGTGTTAAGGGTTGGTGCTATTCTGCTCTGTCAGACACCGCATGGCCACCTAATTTTTATTGTTCAGATTGTAATATTTTATGGAGTCTAAAAAATACTGGTCCACGCCATAAAATCGAGTGGGTCTACCAATTTTGTATTGTGTGGAAATTAGTGTTAAGAATGTGATATTGAAACAACTGTGTAGGCATTTACTATGGCTTCGTCACATTTACAAAAGCCGTTTCTAAATACAAATAAATTGTAATCGACTTAGTAGGTAGGAACGAAATGAATTTTATATTTTTGAAGTATGCAGTAGCTATTGTAGCTGATTATTATGTAGTATGATCTGTTTAAACTGACTTGTCTTATTTGGTGAACAAACAATGTCCAAAATCACGACTTACCGTATCAATCACGCTACGTACACTGTGTATAGATGTCTTGAATCATACAAGAAACACATAGGATGTAAGTTTCAACAAATTCTGTTGCACATGATCCATTTAAATACATAATTTCCAAATAAGACAAGTCAGTCTGGACAGCTTATAAATGTATTAGATTTGGGGAATACTTTGAAAAATATTTCTTTTGAATTACCAAGTCAATAAATAAGCCCCTGATGCATGTTTAATGTCAATGATTCAGTTAATAGTTTGATAATCATCATCATCATCGTCCTAGTGCTTATCCCGGCCCCTGCCAGGGTCCGCTTGCCTGCCTACCCATTCTTCTCCACTTCGCCCGGTCTCCGGCATCCTCGCGTCGTAAGCCGTTGGCTCTCGCATCCGACTCAGCGATGTCAATCCATCGCTTCTTGGGTCGCCTACAGGGCCTCTTTCCTGATCCCGGGGGGCAGGCACCTATTCCCCACGTACTCATAGTTTGAGAATGAAAAGGACGTATTCCATCCTGCATAGGTATCATACTGGCCATTGTAATGCACCATAATCGCGCGTATGGTTACACCCAAGGGCAATCCAAATGACAATATACTCCATGCCATGTATTAGTAAGTAAAGTATTATGTTTTGATTGTTGTCATCAGTCTTTGAAAAGCTATTACTCTTCAGTATAATCTAGTAAGCTCCTTGACGGGTAGCACAAGTATTCCCGCGACGAGACAACGTTTGTTCTCCTTCTCTCAATACTAAGATGAAAGAGAGCAATATATCGCGCCTTTTCTCGTTTGTCGCACTTGGGAGTACACTTGTTCTAGCCGTTCAGTATCTAAGACTAACTGTAATCCGTTATTTTACGTTCACAAAGCTAGACTAGACATGGTAACCATTGTATTAAATGTGCTAATGAGATATTTATGTTTCTCAAAATGTATATGTAAATAATATTGTATTAAACATCTTACACACAATCTGTACTCAATTTTGACACTTATGTAAAGAACAGTAGGGTAACCTTGTCCAAAATATACTGCTTTGATACTATCACGTTGTTTTACTGTTGTTTTTCTGTACGATCATCAAGAGTCCACCAAGAGAAGCAGCCAATTCCAATGACTCTTTTCAGAGTTATAAACATTAGTAGAACACTAACCGATACTCTTACGGTGAGGGAAAATAACGTGATGAAACCTGCACATTCAGGTGACTGAATGCGTAACCATGATCCAATCTGGTCAGATTCCACTGGTAGCAGGGTCGTGGAGGTCAGATGGCGGTCGCTCCGATGTAATTACCTGTAGGGTAATTACGTAATGCTGTTGATATCACCTAGGAGTTACTATTCTACTAATGGAAATCAAACACTATGACAATAATAATTTGAATATTATAAGTACCAGGATGTATATTATCACATATTAGAGTAAATAAGGAAAATGTGAATTGTGTGCCAGAATTGTAAGCTGATAATTTAGAAGAAAAGTGAGTTTTATTAGAAAATATGTTATCTAGGATAAAGTATTATTCTAGTGGACATTATTTAAAGATATTAGGTATATTATAATAAGCAATGTAATCCATTATAAAATGAGGTATTTATTTAAACAAACAAAGTACCATAGGTAAAACAACATTTATACAAAATTCCTACCAAATGTAATGACACAATTATCGATCACATAATCAAATATTTATTCTTTAAAAATGGGACAGTGGTATTATGTACAATTAAATAAATAAACGATAATATAAATAAATAA
This sequence comes from Blastobasis lacticolella, assembly GCA_905147135.1. Taxonomy (NCBI): domain Eukaryota; kingdom Metazoa; phylum Arthropoda; class Insecta; order Lepidoptera; family Blastobasidae; genus Blastobasis; species Blastobasis lacticolella. The sequence continues at coordinate 10,664,713 of LR990066.1, forward strand.
AACTATTACTAATTATAAAGCAAATACAATGCAAGTTTGGACTTTACTTTGTGCCGGGTCTGGAGCAAAAGGCCCTCTCAGTCTTTCGACTGGACCTTTATACAAGCCATCTAGGCGGATATGTCATTTCTATTCTCATATCCGGTCTCCTAAATTATCTGATAGATTAACAAAGAAAGAAAGAATTACATAATTAAGGAAGTTCCTCATAAACAGTAATTAGTCCGATCCAATGCGTAGCAATCGTTCGGAAATCACCACACTTCGTTCTGAAGTTGTTAAAATGTTGCTGAAACTATTTTGAAATACTGATTATTATTAATCACGATACTTTTTAATATATGTATTTTCAAAATATATGTGTAAATACATATATGTCAAATTTGCTCATACATAAGTACTTAGAGTTAATGTGTTCACCAATATTTGTGGTTAATGTGTTCACCAATATTTGTGTCAATAATCCTGCACCGCCCTGTAATTTTTTCATATTATTAACTCTCGGTTGACTGGTAGAGAAAGCTATGAAGCTTTAAGTCCGCCATTGTATGTAACAGTGCATGAAGTTTAAATAAATATATATATACGGCCAGTTATTGGTAACATTTATCGTGTTCGTTGCGCGTCTTTTGAGCCTGAGCCGAAATTCGAACAATTTTGAGCTCGCCGCGGTCGTTCTTTATCTTAAATCATTTCACACCGGTTGCTAGAGCTCTATTTAATCAAGAATTGAAAAATTTCGAGCTCGCTGCACTCGTTCATTTATAAAATATTCACACCAATCGTGCCGCGTACTTAATTCGGATTTAAAGAGCCAATATGTAGGTATACCATAAAGTCCGAGCCGAGATCGCTGAGCACACTCAGTCATTGGTTTTTGTTATCTTTCGGTATCATGTACACCCCGAGTGAATTGAGCCAAAATTGGAAAAATTTCGAGCTACTCGCTACGCTCGCTTATTTTTCATTTTCAGTTACTTTTAAGAAAGAAAGAAAATATATTGATTACACATAGCACACCACGACACAATAACAGTTACAATTACAGACAACAGACACATTAACATTTAAAATATCTTAATTAAGACAATACATATATTGTAGTCTCCCATGACACTGGCGGTGCCGCAGCGGCTAGCGCAAATGGTACCCACTCAGCATGTACTGTGAGGCGCAAGAAACGACTCACAGCGCTGGTATTCTGTGGGCCCATTTTATTACGATTACCCCATACATTAAGGGTGGGGGGGGGGTACGGATCGATATTTAACTGTTTTAATCTTGAACCCCCCCCCCCCCCCAAACTACAGACAGCAGACGGCTGTAAGCGACTTTGTTTTAAACTGTGTATAGAAGTGATAGGTAAATATCCATACGTTTTTATAAAGATGCTTTGTGAGAATCAAGTTGTATGACAACTTTGATACTCACTCTGAGTAACTTAATCATAACTTCTGGGGCAGTTATCGATGACCTGTAATCATGACATTTAGCTAGAAGTAAGGTCTTGCAGCAAAAGTAAAGGGAAAAAACAAAATTGGTAATTTGTACAAATAATAATCATCTTAGGGTTAATATCCCGGTTGTGCTCTCGAGGACGAGGACCCGAGGTCCGCCTTGACCATGATCCAGGATTTGGCGGAGGAATTACAGTGGAGCGACTACCATCTGACCTCCGTGACTCTGCTACCAGGGGAACCTGATCAGATTGGATCATGGTTACAAATTCAGTTGTCTGAATTTGCATGTTTCATCACGATGTCTCCCTCACCGTGAGAGCATCGGTTATTTGTACATATATCACATAAAAATACAAGTATATTTTTTCCTACAATTTCCTAAGGATATTTTACCTACCGCCACGACCTAGACTGTTTTGCTCGTAAGTTGCTGTAAGTGCTAATCGCCTGCCGAGACTGTTAAACCAATCTCAGGGTCTCCAGCGTCGACCTTGGCCGCCAACGGCATTGGGAGGCACACCTAACGAGTGGCGAGCTCGTTGCGGTGCTGAACGTTCGACTAGCCTCAAAGTACGCCCATCCAGTTATAACTAGTGTCATGTAAGAAGAGACTTGGCGGGTCACGTGGTTCGACTTGCGCAGTAGGCGATTACCTGCGCGAATCCCCTCTACTGCCATTTGACAAGTCTCTTCTTTGACGCGGATTATAGCGGACTTTGCAAATATTCCTTTTCTTTTTCATTATACGCAGTCACAAAGAGCAGCCAGCCTACCTGATGGTAAGCGATACCTGTCGCCCATAATATTTACGATTCATGCATTTAGGTTGCAGGCAACAAAAATGAGATCAAATAAAAACTAAAACGCTTCAAAGTTATAAAAATAAAAGGAATATAAAATCCACTCCCATTAAGTTAGAGTGGGTATAAGAAATTTCAATGACGGTCAAAATCGGACATTTCAACCCATTCTACTGGATGGGCTCTATTGCAGTAGGCTCTACTACTCTGAATGTTTATTCTAATAGGATGTTGTGACGTCATTCTACTCTATTGGTTCAATATGGCTGCGTTCTATTGGAGATTAGCAATGCGGCCCCAGCTCCAATGCAACTGCTTTAATTTCATTTCACATGTAACATTGCCAACAGATTACAACGCCATCTTGCCATACCTGAAGGAACTGGAGGAGCAGCTGCGGGAGGAAAACGAAGTGAAGGAGAAAAAGCCCAAGACCGAGGATCTATGGATGGATCAGCCAGTAGACCAACCGACCGACCAACCCGACCCAATATTGGAAGCTAGCAAAGATGCCGAGACTGATAGCAAGGAGTTTAGTGAAGCGCCAGTAAAGGTAGGTCTTCTACAGGTTTCATTTCGGAGAGGCGAAGCAGTTGCACGAGCTCATTCCGCCGGCCCCGCCCCGCCATCGGAAAGCGCAATCCGAGCGAGCGCTTCATCCTTATTTCGTGGATATGCAGAACGTTTCCTGCGAGTGTGTTCCCTGGTCATTATAATCTGGGCGTCTTCAAGGCTACAGTGAATAGGCTGTCCCTAGGAAGGCATCATCAGGCTCCATCTTCGGCAGTATGTTCACTTATCACCAGGTGAGATGGCGGTCAAATGCCTGGCTAGTCTACTTTGAAAAAGGCCATGGACTTGATTGGTGAACTGCCTATATAAAACAAAATCATCTAGTTGATAGTTTGATGATGACCAGGATTATTATTTTTATTATTATTCTGTCGCCTGCATGTGTAGTGCAGGTTTCCTCACGATGCATGTTTTCCCTCACCTTAAGAGCATCGGTTCGTATTCAACTTATATACATAGCTCAGAAAAAGTATTTAGTACATAGCAGCTCTGGGGATCAAACCCGGTACCTCTCGCTTACGCGGACCGGCTAGCCATCACGCCACGGACGCGCCAACAGAGAATCACGTAATCCTAACACCTTGTTTTCATCTTCAGGTAACCATCGAAGAGATGAAATCTGAGGATGAGGTCAAAAAAGAGGAAGATGTGGACCTGGTCAAAGAAGAGACGTTGCAGGAGTTCGACAGCGTCAACTGTGACGCTGACGCTGTGTACCTTCAAGATGACTTTCAGAATGATGACAAGTGAGTATTGTTACGAGGGAAGTTATTAATATGAATGTGGATGTATACTTCTGTCGCGGTCGACCCTAAGGAAAGAAGAAAGAAAGATTTATTACACATGAACGCCACGACACGTTAAGTTTACAATATAATATATAAATAAATATTAAAGAACACTGAGACAATTATTAGGTTCCCAGTGGCATTGTTCGTGGGCATCCAGCGTAAGTGGACCCTCCTCAGCATCATGTTATGGTCGCTTGACGCGAACCACAACGCTGGTTTTCAGTGGGCCCAGTTAACACTTCCACTGCTAACTCAAATACCAGAGATGCTACAGCAGTGCTAAGTATCGTAGCGCGCGTATTAAATGGACCGGCCGGGTGCGTCGTGCGCACACGCGGAGCGCCGATTTCGGACGCAACTGTTGCGTCGGCCGCAGCGAAAGTGTTAATGAAACAAAGCTAACAACCATCTCGGTTAAACTGCCCGTCAAATAAAGAAAACTACTTCATAATCGGTCCATCCGTTCGGGAGCTACGAAGCCAAAGACGGACACACATTTCCACATTTACACAAATACATACGTCAAACCGAGAACCCAACCCTTTTTCGATGGTTGAAATTTAGAGGACATCGGACTTAACCAATCCCTCTTTCAGCCTTTCCGACGAAGACTACTTCCCATCCAACACCTGGGCGGCCACACCCAAGTTCGAGCCACCGACAGCCCCTCCAGTAAAGAAGAAACGAAAAGCCAAACCTAAAAACACAGAAAGGGCCGTCTCGTACCCGCACAAATGTGAGCTGTGTAATAAAATGATAAAGAGTTCGTACTATATGAAGATTCATTTGAGGATACACAGTGGCGAGAAACCGTATGGATGTTATTTGTGTGGAAAAAGGTTTATAACCTCCAGCAAGATGAAGAGGCATCTATTGACGCATGAGGATTATGGTGAGCTTTCTTTAATAGCCTTTGGGAGCAGAGCCCAAAATGCTGCCTTGTGGGACCCTAGGTGTGCCCCAAGGCAGTATTTTGGGACCTTCCGTGTCTTATATTTGTGTCAATGTTAGGCAAACAGGCAATCGGGCCACCTGATGGAAAGTGGTCACCGCCTGTGGACATCAGCAACACCAGTATGTTAAAATAAAAAAAATACAATCGTCTTCGCGTCAATATCGCGCTTGTGCGCTCGCGCGCGAGGAGCTGATGTCAGCCTTGACCGCGATCCTGGATTTGGCAGATCAGGTAATTACAGTAGAGCAACTGCCATTTGACATTCGTGTCCCTGTTTACACGCCAAATCCTGGATCATGGTCAAGGCGGACCCCGCGCGCGCGAGAGCGTAACCGGGAAACTATTGTGAATATGGTGACTTCTTAAGCGAACCCTGGCAGTCAGGATAGACGCTAAGATGATTATGATTTATTTACAGTTAAGCAGAAAAAACTGGAGCAAGAAATAAAGGAAGAAGCTGATGACGCCGACGCGGGATCCAAGGGTAAAGTTAAGGCCACGAAGACAAAGAAGAAATATAAGAAGTAAGTCCTATAATTTATGATTTGTGACCGAGTCCACAAAAATATTTCTTCCGCATCCCGCCTCATGAGAGTTTTTTAGGCATGTTATGGCTATACGGTAGACGACAGGCAAGCAGGTCACCTGATAGAGTGGTCTCCGCTGCCTATAGCAACACCGGGATAAATAATAGCCCATGTGCTATTTTGAGCTATAAGCTACATTATTGACAACTTTCATAGAAATTTATTCAGTAGTTACTGCATCAAGGAGTAAAAATCTTTATCATTTATAAAATTTATAGAATACCTATTAAATATCCAATCTATCCATCCCCCAAGGTCCAAACCCTCAAAAGAGAACGAAGAGTCAACAGGCTCAGTGCGCGGTTTCGCATTGCGCGAGGCATTCAGGAAACGACCGTTCGCCTGCATGTACTGCCATCAGCGGTTCCTACATCGAGACACTATGGCGACGCATAGCAAGACTCATCAAGGTGAGAATCAATCAATCAATATTTTATTCCAAGGGGTTGCATTCGTGTTTTGATTTTACATGGACAGGTATGGAGATACAGAAGGGTCCCAAATTGCTGCCTTGTGGCACACCTAAGGCAGGTGTTCCACAAGGCAGTATTTTGGGACCCTCCTCAAACCGATATAAGAATGCATCCCCTACTCACTGTTAAATCAAGTGTGCCAGAATACAATTATATATATAATATTAATATAAATATTATATATAATATTTTGGGTACAGCTCCCGAAGAGTGTATGTGTCGTTTTATGGCGGTGTATAGCAAGACCCAGCAAGGTGAGAATCAATCAATCAATCTATATTTCGAAGGGGATGCATTCGTATATCGGTTTGAGAAGAGTCCCAAAATACTGCCTTGTGGGACACCTATGGCAGATGTTCCACAAGGTAGTATTTTGGGACCCTTCTGTGTCTTCATGTTAAATCAAATGAGCTACAACACAAGGCAGTATTTTGGGTACAGCTCCCTAAGCGTATGTGTCGTTTTATGGCGGAGTCTATGGCGGAGCAAGACCCATCAAGGTGAGAATCAATCAATCCATCTATCATTCGAAGGGGATGCATTCGTGTTTCGGTATTACAGGGACAGGTATGAAGATACAGAAGAGTCCCAAAATGCAAAGTGATGAAACCTGCAAATTCAGGCAACTGAATTAGTATCCATGATCCCATCTGGTCATTTTCCCCTGGTAGCAGGGCCACGGAGGTCAGATGATAGTCGCACCACTATAATTACCAAATCCTGGATCATGGTCAAGGTGCACCCCGGGCCCTCGTTCTCGAGCGCACAACCGGGACATTAACGCGATTATTTTTATTATTTATTTATTTCTAGGTGAAGAGTTGAAATGCTACTTCTGCCTGTCGCCGATGGCGGACGAGACGACGCTGAAAGCGCACGAGGACACGCACAAGGACCCGAAGCCGTACGTCTGCAACCTCTGCGGGAGACCGTACCGGAAACGGGATGCTATGGTGAGCACGAACACTATAGTCCATTTGCCTGAAGAAAATAATCAGTAAAGGTGGTGTCATAGTGAAGTAAAAATTCAAACAATTCAATTTAATTAATTGTTTGAAAAGACATTGTTAAAAATGGCCTATGAATCAACACGCATGAAACATTTACTATAATTACTAGATCTTTTTATAATGTACATTACAAATATTTTAATAGAACGGACACTTCTTAATTTCGAAAACATTTTAAAAAGTATTCACTTCCGTCATAATCCTCGGTGTTACTATTTAGACATTATCTATTTTGACAGATTACAGTAGGGATGTGGTTGTATAAAATCGTTAATGAATCTATTCGATTATCGATTATCATTCTCATAGAACTTGGAATCGATAGTTGCATGGTTATGCTATACGTATTATACAAAATAAACTATTTATTTTCTTCTGAATTGATAATTTATTAATACGACATTAAAAACCCTTCTACAACATCGATTATGACACGTGCGTATTTCTATCATCCTATTGCGTAGAATACGCGCGACTCGAAATCGTTGTTGTGAAAGGTCTCTTAAGGTGAAATTCAAACAAGAAATAAGAGTTTAGTTACAAAAATAATAAGGTTACCTAAATGTTAATTTTAAATATTCGATTATATTATATCAATACCGATTTTCGATTGTCTGTTGTTATTCGTTATTCGTGGCACTTCACTAAAGGGGCGGGGCCGGTCTATGAAGTACACAAAACTTCATAGGCGTGCGCCAAAGACCAACAACATATAATAGCGCCAAAGACTAATAACATTTGACATATGGTACTAGTACAATGCTATACCTACTTTATAATCACACGAAAATAAAAAAGGAAATCCTTAATAAAACCCTTGCATGTCCATAAGACTCCTGACTCCTAGACTCCTAGAGTTCAATGTCAAGAAGCGCGCATCTGTCAAGCCTACTCCTGGAGTTTGGTCCGCTTCAACGACAGATTTTTTGACCGATTATTCAAAGAAAACTAAGGTAGTTAAGTATCCTATATTGCTCTCACTTGGATAACGAGTTGGGTGGAAAACAAGGATGCAAGCCTTTAAAACTCAGCATCAGCGGGATATGACGAGAATTATATCAGCAGAGCTGTTTTCGAAACAGTAGTTCAGAGTGTTATGACTGACCTAGCAGTGTGACAATAAAACGTTTACCTACAATTTATAATCCAATGTAAGTACGTCCTTACACTCAGTAATAAATGCTAAGTTATTGCTACATACCGAATGTTTTTATTGACGTAATTATAACCTCGAAATCCGAAAGTGTTTTGATTTTTTTCGAATTCTCAAAAGTGTCCGTTGTTTTAATTTAGGTTCAATCGAATATATACATTATCTAAAACCCAAAAAGTAAATACACCACCCTGTTGGATCTTAGGCCAACTATGTATGGACGACGAGCAATGTCCTTTAAACACAGTTTATTAATGGGTACTTAATTGTCTCAAATTAAAAATAAAAACGACGACTTATTATAATAATAATAATAAATAATCTTTATTTTCATTAACAAAGAGTATAAACAAACAACCTACCCTCCGATTTAATTCACTCAATAACAGAACTAAACATTAAGAATAAACTAAAAATACACTTTGCCCGAGAACTCGAAACGCTAAAAGTATGATTAGAAATGCAGTCACGAGGTTCTTAACCTGGGAATCAGCCTACTACAACAAACTTATGAAATTTTAATACGTACTTTTTTTGCTTATTTACATTTTGTCGTAGTTACGTCAGTTTTACTTAAAGACTAACTTAGACCTAGATATAATGACCTAGAAATAATAATGTTGCCACAACACATTTATGTTATTAAGATAAGACTCATTGCTATGTTACGGGTACAAACCTCCTTGGTTTTTACGTAATTGTAGTAGTATAAGTGTTTATAGAAAATGTAAAAATAATAATAAAAAAAAAAAAAAAAACTTAAATCTATCGTATAATTATTATATTATATTCTTAAATAACCTTAATCATCTAGCAGCAAATCCCGACTCAGGTACAGACATGAACTCAAGTACCTACAGGTTACTAATAGTAACCTACGGTAGTCGTGATGGATTGTTGTTGTTGACGTTGACATGACAATTCAAAATGACATTACTTAGTTCCAGTTTTGGCTACTATAGCCTTTTTAGATCCTCAGTTCTCACCCAATCCCCCTCTCCACAGCTAACTCACAGAAAAACGCACGACGCCTCCACAAAAGAGTCCCGAGAGAAAAAGGAATTCATATGCGACGTCTGTTCCAAGTCCTACAATGCCTACTGCAAGCTACAGCGCCATCTAGTGACGCACAGGACGGACCGCTACGTGTTGCGGTACGAGTGTCCGGTGTGCGCACACATGTTCAACACACGTTATCACGTGCAAATGCATCTGAATACGCATCAGAAGGAGGGGCTGTAAGTTATTTATAAATATTTTTTTAAAACTGCATTTGATCGGACTTGATATCAGAGCCGATCAAATGAAGTTTCATTTCGATTGGCCATAACTTTTTACCCGCAACGATTCGAGAGTTGTCGCCTAGTAAAAGTTATAGCAAATGAATGAGGAGTTTTCCAGTAGGTATAGATAGTTGGTTTCAAAAAGCATCAATAGATGGCGCTCCTACAATTTTGGTAATCTTTTTATAATCTGTATGATGGTGGCAGTGATTTCATGCAGTCAACTAATACTAAACTTAAAAATAAAATGTTTAATAATATAAACATAACTTTTATAGGTTGAACGAAGTGTAAAAAGAAATATTTATAGAAGTTAGCACTATGTTCCATTATTATTACAACCTCTAAAATGGTTGAAAACTATTGTCAAATACAATATTATCCAATACAACGTACCCAGTGTTTATATCCTGTTTGCTAAGAACCTATTTCAAGCGATTATCAATTACCAAAATTGTCGGGGCGCCATCTAGTGAGTGGTTAGGAATGCTTTAGATATCTATTGGAAAACTCCTCATTATCCTTTCCACTGACATATAGCTCAACGTTATTAGTCATGCAGACCGAATTTTCCATTACAAAATGAATTTTACTTTAATTGACCGTATGTATTTACCCACAACGATTTGAGAGTTGTCGCCATAGTTAAAGTTGTAGAAAATAAAAATTGCTTTCCAATGACATATCACTCAATTCGAAGACAATCAAAAGACAATCGCGAATTTCCCAAAATGAACATTAACATAATTTTTTCCCCACAGCGTTTCTAAAGTTGTCGCCATAGTAAAAATTGTAGAAAATAAAAAACCCTTTCCAATGACATAATGGCTGGGTTGTCTGGACCTCTTTGTTATATTTTAGACAGCACACACAGTGCACTACCGCATAGACAGCACACACAGTGCCCTACTGCATAGACAGCACACACAGTGCCCTACTGCATAGACAGCACACACAGTGCCCTACTGCATAGACTTACACAGTACACTACTGCATGGTCAATATTGCGGTCTTGCTAATGTCCGTAAACGATTATTTATTAATTTAATCCCGTTTTTTTGTATACAATTATTACCAAAACTGTCGACTGCGCTATCTAATAAGTGCTTGGCAGCTCTATAAATACCTCTTGTAACGTCAAACTCTTGAAAAAGTTACATAAAATTTACACGAACAACGTACAATTTCAAACCTATTAAATGATATCCGTCCCGACAGCATCATAGAAGAGAACCGCGGCGACATCCTAGCTATGGTGATGCAGAACGCCAGGAAGATCCCGCAGGCGGGCGACCGCGACGCCGCCGCCGCCATGCCGCCCGACGAGCGCAGCCGCGTGTGCAACATATGCGGGCAGGTGGGTGGCGCGCACACACACACACATTCACACACAAAATACTCGTAAACATACACAAAACACACATTCACACACACAAAATACACGTAAACACACACAAAACACACATTCACACACACACACAAAACTCGTAAACACACACAAAATACACGTAACACACATCACACACACAAAACTCTTGTAAACACACACAAAATACACGTAACACACACAAACACACAAAATACACGTAAACACACACAAACACACGCAAAACACACACACACAACTGTCTGTGGGTGCCGACCGACACGCGCACACACGGTACGCTACCGCATAGACACATATAGTGCACTACCGCATAAACATATACACAGAATGCGCTACCGCATTGATAGACTTACACAAAGCACTACTAGACATATACACAGAATGCGCTACCGCATTGACAGACTTACACAAAGCACTACCGCATAAACAGACACACACAGTACGCTACCGCATATACAGACTTACACAGAGCACTACCGCATAGACAGACGCACACAGTACGCTACCGCATATACAGACGCACACAGTACGCTACCGTATAGACAGACACATAGTGCACTACCGCATAAACAGACACACGCAGTACGCTACCGCATATACAGACTTATACAGTGCACTGCTAGATAGACAGACGTACACAGTGCACTACCGTATGAAGATATAGAAAGATTGCGCTACTGCATAAACAGACGCACACAGTTTGTTACCGCATATACATATACGAGTACACAGAATGCGCTACCGCATAGACAGCACACACAGTGCGCTACCGCATAGACATATACACAGAATGCGCTCCCGCATAAAGAGACGTATACAGTACGCTACCGTATAAACAGACACACTCAGCTCATTACCGCATTGATAGACAGTGTATAGTATTGCGGTATTGCTAATGTCCATAGGCAGCGTTCACCACTTTCCATCAGGTGGCTCGCTTGCCCGTTCCTCCACCGTATGACTTACTAAAATAGACTTAATCCTGCCCCGTCCACAGGTCTTCCAACACTTTTACTATCTGGAGGAGCATCTCAAGAGCCACGGCTCCAAGATAGCCATCGACGACACCACCCAGAACGAAGAAAAGAAACATATATGTCAAGTTTGCAATAAAGGTTTCAAATTGCACTACTATTTGAAACTTCACAGCTACACTCACACGAAGGAGAAACCATTCGTGTGCCAGCAGTGCGGGAAAGGTTTCATCACGAAGGGGAAACTGAAGAGGCATATAGAGACCCATAGCGGATTGAAGAAGTACCAATGCCATGTGTGTTACAAGTTCTTCACTAGGCCTTCCTATCTGAGAATACATGTGAGGACTATCCATGGGACGCAGGACTATAATTTCAGCGGCAGAATTAAGTACGGTCTAAGTGAGGGTAGTGTTTGAAAATTGAAAAAAATGAGGGTAGATAAAAAAAAATTTTTTTTTGTGTTTTATTTGGAAAGGACGCCAGTCGCCCTTTTTACGGGTTGTGGTAGTGTAATTGGTTAGCAATATAGTTTCTTTGATTGTGGTTAGTTAGATATATAGTGCAGCAATGAACGTGAGAGTTGTTTGTTTATAGCGTATTGGATTATAGTAATTTGTTGCTAGTTTTTTTTCTAATGGAGATTCTAATCGAATTTTTTGTTTGGTGTATCGATGAAATTGGTATTATGTAGTTGTTTTGTTTAAGTTGCAATGGATTGCATGCATTTTTGACGCATTTGAAGAAAATATGTATATTTTTTATGGTTTCTTTTCTTAGTAGGCAGGCTACTTAAAAAAAATATAATTATACAGTCACGGGGTGCCAATCGGTTCCCACGACTGTTCAACCAGTCTCAGACTATCCTAGTACCTTGGTTACTTAACCTTGGTTATCGAGCCTCAAAGTATGGTCACCCATCCAGTGTATGGACTCTGCGGGCGTTGCTTAACCTTGGTTACCGAGCCTCAAAGTATGGTCACCCATCCAGTGTATGAACTCTGCGAGCTTTGCTTAACCTTGGTTATCGAGCCTCAAAATACGGCCACCCATCCAGTTTACGGACTCTGCGGGCGTTGCTTAACCTTGGTTATCGAGCCTCAAAGTACGGTCACCGATCCAGTGTATGAACTCTGCGGGCGTTGCTTAACCTTGGTTATCGAGCCTCAAAGTGTGGTCACCCATCCAGTGTATGAACTCTGCGAGCGTAGCTTAACCTTGGTTATCGAGCCTCAAAGTATGGTCACCCATCCAGTTTATGGACTCTGCGAACGTTGCTTAACCTTGGTTTTCGACGTGGCAAACACTGCCAGGGCCGCTACGAGTAACTTAATCTTGGTTATTGGTGTTTCACACTGCCAGGGCCGCTTCGAGCGATTTTTTGTTCGTAAATTAAATATATAACTACCTCACATTCACATGAAATGTATGTATGACATTATAATGTTCTTATGATGGGACCAACGTGGTATTTCATCTGTTCAAATGAGATAATAACGAAAAGGCATACAAAAATATGATCTTACTTGCGTATTGTTACGTGATACAATAAAATATTTTTGTTCAATCAGAAATAACAATAATATTATTATGATTTAAAAACTCCTCTTTAATTTGGACACGTGACAAACATATTTATTTCTTTGTAAAATTCAATATTTACAATATATTTGGCTGTAGAATCCATTCGCGTTAAGAAAATAGTGAGTAAAGGTGTTATCACAGTAATTTCGAACTATTTATATTTAAAAAAATATTCAGTTTATTTATTAATTTATCAATAGGTAATGGATAAAATCAACTTCATCACAGCCCATAACAGTCCACTGCAGGACTAGTCTCTTCTCCCACGAAAGGAGAGGTTTTTACCATAATCTCCACGCTTGGCAGGCGGGTAGGAGATCACAGTGTTGTAAATATAACAATGGAAAAAGTTGCTGCCCATTTTCCAGCCTACGGAGACTCTAGATCCTTTGCCTCGAAAACATCAGTCGCCTTGTACGACATCCACCAACCAAACGTCCAAAATCAACTTAATGAACTCAAATTAAAAAAAAAAATGAAAGATATCCCTTTGCTTTGCAGCCAGTCTAGTATTCAGTGTTTATTCCAACCGGCGAGGTATTCATTTTTATTATTTTCTGCCGTCAACTGGTCACTGTGAACTTAGCTTTCTAATTTGCCGCGACCCAACGATGACTTACTATTTTCTTACCGCGAATGATTAATAATTACATATACAAGGAGTAAAATTTCGTTCCCACATCTGAACACCGAACAGAAGGAGATAGCTGTATCTGTGTCGCGGGTAATATTGTATAACTTACATGATGTCGCGGGTAATATTGATATTCAACGGGGGATTTTCAGATAGCTACTTATCTTTTCAGCGCCAAAGTCTGATATTAAGACGTTTAAGTTTCGTGCCCTCGCCGCCAATGTCGATATTATCAGACAAATAAATCTTACCAATTTAACTCTATTTTTTCTTATCGTTATAGTACTTGACGACACATGCGTACAGTTTTCAGACAGTTTATACTTTATTGTCGTGGCGTGTGGTAAACGTTTTTGACGAAAACTCTTGGCGGGGAAAGGGTTAAAAGTAAAAGCTGTAGTTCGGCTGTGCCTCACTAGATAGCGCTGCTTAGACAGGATTCTCAAGTAGCGAATTTGGTAACCGAAGTTACTCGGAAAGGTGTTTCGTGAAATACTTAGTTTTAGTGCCTTTTCTGAGAATAAAGCGCAAAATGTGTACATTTCTACTCATTTTGATTTATTATTGAGAATCGTATCGAAGCAACGCCATCTATTGCAATTATTAGAACTTTTTTCTTTCTAATCTAATGGAAATTTCCCATTGAGGGAGACTCGTAGAGTAGAGAGATCGTAATGCATTCTAAAACATCTGTTTTAAATACATCTAAGCAGGATTTTCCCCCAGGATTGGAAATGAGAAATAATGTATGTAGGAAAAAAATATTGTCTATATTATGTATAAGAAATGTGTAGAAGGCAGCTCATCGATCTACCCAAAACCAGCATAAGATGAGCTATCATATCTATGGACTCGCATAGCAATTATAGCTCCTTTTATACTGGATTTGGATAGGTTGAAAACTGGTACTGCCTGATTTTTTTTGCAATAGGACTGCCTCTCATGAACTACACTCGAATAAAGTGCTAGAAATAGGTGATAAATATCGTCACTAGAATCGACGGCATGTTCATTTTTGTCCTAACATGCCGTCGATTAGAAAACCACTGATGAAAAGTCACTGAAGCCTCTGTAGCGACATCTACCGCTCCAATAGGGACACTCAACAATACTCACATTACAATTATACGAACACAAGGTTGACAAGCATCCGCACATAGATGGCGCTGGTCCTACATCGCGCTAGCGAAGTTGCCAACTTCCGCGGCATATATACAACTTCCGACGATCAACTGTCGGACCCCTGGTCCCGTCGGCTATCCTATAGGACATATATGTTATTATAGCTAGTGTCAAATAAGAAGAGACTTGGCGGGTCACGTGGTTCGACTTGCGCTGTATACGATTATCTGCACGAAATCCCCTCCACTGCCATTTGACAAGTCTCTTCTTTCGTGACGCGGGTTATACGTGATAGTTCCTTCGTGAAAATCAGTGATACATACGTGACGTTATTAAGCACTTTTTTCTAGTGAAATTCCTGAGAGGCCATTCTATTGTGTAGATTGAAGTTCTGCCTTCTGCACCTAATATTTATGTATCACGGAAGCCTATTATTTTTATAGCGTAATTGTAAATGACATTGTAAATAACAAATTACCAGTCTAGACTTAAATATTATTTGGGTAATGGTTGGTGTCGATGGTTAAAAATTAAAAAATTAAATTTGTTTTTATAAGAGTTGAAAATTATAAAATGAAAATGATTGTGGAAAGCTTTTTGTGATCTTGACAATTGTTGCTGTTAAGCAGTTATATAAAAACAAAGATATTGGACTTAGAGCATAAATGGGGACTCGAAGTATATAAGTATGTACTTAAAAAACAGTATATAAAGAGTTTATCAGTTATCTAGCACCCATAACACAAGCTTTGCTTACTTTGGGGCTAGATGGCGCTGAGTGAATTTGTTCAAGCACTTTTATTTGTTTATTTAATAGAGAATGTACACTGTCAATCTGACACAACTCCATACAAATGACTCAACAAGTCATACAAAAAGCTAGTATTCTATATTAAGATGACCAAGGCCACCAAATTGGACAATAACAGCGGTTATGGAGGGGTATTTGACAACTTATAGCCGTCCCTTTTGGACACGTTATATGTACCATTAAAAAAAGAAACAAAATATAGATTCTGACTTCAGCTGTGAGTAGGCTCCTTTTATGCCTCTCTGTCCAATTTCTTTGCATAAAAACGCGGTTAGGTGGAGGGGGGATATGTTTGTCCCCTTCTTACAACCAATTTGTTATATTTTTTGTCTCATATTTAAAAAAAGACGGCCGTATTCTTAAAACGTGACGAGGGATCTGTTAATGCGCTTATGACACCTAGCTAAATTGAGTCGACTGAATCCAGAAGCAAAACGCGTGAGAGCAAGTCAAAGTGGAATGTGTTGCTCATAGAATAAGGCCCTTTTTTGTATCACTTATAGTAGGTTTCACGTCGCTCCTATGTACAAGAGGCGTGATACAAAAATGGACCTTTTTTCAAAGGTAATAAGTTCCATTTCGATTTGCTCTCACGCTTTATGCTTCTGAATTTAGACGACTAAATTCAGCCAAATGTAATAAGCGTGTAAGCAAAATTGTTTTGTTAAAATGTTGGTTGAATGAAGGATATTTTGACAGCTGTATTAAAAGAGTTGATAAAACTAAATTCTAGTTTCTGAGGCAAGATTAATTAAATAAGTACCAAATGGCTTTAAGTCCGCCAATTGTGTTGTTGTGCAATAAAGTTTTTAAACAAATAAATAATGTAACGTCCGACTTGACTGTGCAGCTCGTATTTTTTACTAAATTCAGAAACAAAAACTGTGAGAGCAAATCATAGTGGAATGTATTGCTCATAACATAAGGTCCAGTTTTGTATAATGCCTTAGAAAAGCGGAGCGACGTGAAACGTAATATAAGTGATACAATAAGGTCCATTATTCTAAAATAATAATAACTGTAATAATAAATCTTTATTCAATACTAGCAGCCGCCCCGGCTTCGCACGGGTACCACTACGGGTACACGGGTATATAGCCTATGTCACCCGGGGATAGTGTAGCTTCCCAACGGTGAAAGAATTTTTGAAATCGGTCCAGCAGTTTCGAAGCCTATTCAATACAAACAAACTAAACAAAAAATCAAACCTTTCCTCTTTATAATATTAGTATAGAAAACTGATTACACATTTAAGAAGTAGGATACTAAAGCCTGTGGTAGTCAAAACTGTGCTACAGGCCTCAGTTCTTCCCAAATCTATGAACATATAGCACTCTACTTTGATTTGCTCTCACGCTTTTTGCTCCTGAATTTAGTCGACTCAATTTAGCCAGGTGTAATAAATGTAATAACAAGGTTTGCAGACTTTGTTTTTGGAAACAATTTTTTTTAAATATCTGTCAGAATATCTGCTGTTATCTGTACTTAAAAAGGAGACAAGAAAAATTGTATATGGTTATTTGAATACATCGGTATGATTAAATGTTTACAGATTTAGAAAGTGTTTTCTTTTACTTCAAAAGTGAGCGTCGGTGGCCCAGTGGTTAAGGTATCCGACTCGTAAGCGAGAGGTACCGGTTTCGAATCCCACTGCGGCCATGTAGGTACCAATGACTCTGACTTATGTCATCATCATCATCACAGCCCGTAACAGTCCACTGCAGGACCTAGGGCCTCTCTCACGAAAGGGAAGGTTATTGCCATAAACTCCACGCTTGGCAGGCGGGTTGGAGATCGCAGTGTATAAATATAACTGGAAAATGCTGCTGCCCATTTTTCAGACTACGGAGACTCTTGATCTTTTGCCTCGAAAACATTAGTCGCCTTGTACGACACCCATGAGTGTAAGGGATTGGTGCTATTCTACACTGCCGGACACACACACTACATTTGTTAAATGCTAACCGATGTTCTTACGGTGTAGAGAAAACATCGTGATGAAACCTGCACATTCAGGCGACGGAATGTGTAACTATGATCGAATATGGTCAGTTTCCTCTGGTATCACGGTCACAGAGGTCAGATAGCAGTCGCTCTATTGTAATTATCTGATCTGCCGAATCATGGTCAAGGCGGACCCAGGGCCCTCATCCGCGAGAGCACAACCAGGACATTAACGCCAAGATGATGATTAACTTTATCAGTGAGTGAAGACCCCCAAACACTGCTGTGAAATCCGACCCGCACTTCGTCGATTTTCTGGTGGTCGTGCCCACCACCTTTTTTTGGGGCTGGATCCGCGCCTGATGCGTAAAAATATTAACCTTATGGGAAACGGGCGTGTGTAAAGAAAAAGAGTATGATTGACACCAAAATCATTTATTTCTTTACACCTTGGCACTTACAATACAAAATTTACACAAATTAGACATTACAAACCCAAGGATTCTAAGATAGATTTTTCATTTCTAAGTCCTAAATATTCACAAAATTATAATAATTTACATTTCTTACTATCAATCAATACATAATCTGGTATTTTAGAACTCAAAACCAATTTAGGTTTTCAAACAAACACAAACATTGATAGCAAGTATTTAAAAGCATAAAAAATAGTTTTTTAAACTAATGAAAATTATGAAGTACCTTGATGCTTAATTATTTGCCTGTGGTATGTACAGTGGGAATGAATCGGTACAAAAATCACAGTAATTGAGTGCAAATTGTTACATATTTTATAGATGAGCTGTTTAGGAAAAGTGCTCTTTTAGGAACAATCTCAATTAGGAACTAACCAGAATTGTCCGTTTTATAATTTTCTAATTAACATTGACAAGCGTTCTGAAACGCTTGTCAATGTTAATTATCGATTAAAACTCTTTCTGTCTCAGTCTACAACTCATGACTAACAAGAGATTAACGTAGAAACTGGCCGTTAGACGTTTCTGTAAACATCGCCAATTAAAAATAGTTAATCCCTATTTCTGGACATTTAATTGGACAGATAGTTATTGTGGTTAGCGAGAATTGGTTTCTTTCTTAAAGTGGCAGCAGTTTTATTACTTTTAATACCGTAATATAGTTGATGTTATTTACCACCACATTGTTAAACCTAACCTTTTTTTGATACAGGAAGAATATATCTTGCTATTTTTTCCAAAGATTTCAAAGACAATTTTAAAAGTAACTGAAATTGCAGACAATATTTAGCGTGAATGCAACTCACTTGTTTTCTTAAAAACACATGTTTTAGTCAAAAAGCAAATACGTGTTAAAAACCATATGCTCCAATTAATTTAAGTAGGTAAGTTAGTTTCAGAAAAATTAAGAAAGTTTTCTCAATTTCATATTAAAATACAAATGATCATTTTTAATATGAAAAATAAAAGCACAGTAAAATAATAACCAATCACAGAATAATAGGTTTAATAAAGCAGATATTAATCTGTGATTGGTTCAAATTATATTACCATTAATAGTTCAATGAATATTGGAACTTTATTTTTTATGACAGACGAACTAGCAAGCTGGCCACCTGATGGCAAGCGGCCACCACTGCCTAATGGCATTAGCAACACCAGGGGTATTACCAATGCATAAATAATATTTCAGGTAACAATACAAATTAAGATTCCAACGTATTAAATACATAGTGAGTAGTGGTCTGCAACAATTTAGTTAAGTGTTGTCAAATTGACCTTATTTCACTTTCACTATCACATTGATAGTAATTATTATTTTGGAATTTTCGATACGTTGATGTGTTATTTCGTATTCGTGATTCATTCTATGTGGGAATGTATTGACAAACGCCGTCCAACGTCCTAAGGTGAAACAATTGTATTGTAGCCGTACACCCCGCACGCATGTGTGAACTATAATACGTTATTATTATTAAAAATATAACATTAAAACATGTGTATATTGTATATGGGCTATAGTAGCTCTTATCGCAGACTGCGATGTTGTCGAGTGGAGTTTTGGTTGTCTTGAACGCTGCAAATTATTGTTTGCCAAATAAATCAATCCGATTCAATTGCAAATTATCGAAATTGAGATGGATTTTCGCATTCAATACATTAGCAAAGTATCCGATTGCATATATTGGATTTAAACAATTTGTCATTATGTCAATTGGTCATTTTTCATTTTGACAATGAGTCTACAGGTGTCACCTCTATTGGCACAATTGGCAAATATATTTGCAGGCACCAAGACAGACAACAAATCTCTCCGTTGCTCGTAAACACCACAATCTGATATAAAAACTATAAACTATTGTACATTGTGGAGGAAGGGGGTTGCAGTGGGTGTGTGTGTATATTAATTATATTATCTATTTCTATTGCTAGATGTGGATCCTGGCATGCAATGCGGGCAGAATATAGTACGGCTAACGTCAGTCTTATTCAAACAGTAGCTTGTAACATGTAACCAAGTCTGGACCAATGCTGATGGATTATAGTGCAAAGTTAATACTAGGTCAACATACGGGTCCCAGTATATGATACAGTGAAACCGATGCTGGAAGAATGTATTAAAATGTCGATTCAGCTTCCTGAATTTGTCACAAACTACCTGTGTTTATCCCAAAGTCGTTGGACAGTGTTTCTTGGTAGCGTATGTGCACGCTTTAAACCGGAACTCGCGTGGGCTTGCGCAGCACGCGAGCACTGAGTAACGGACTTACAGCTAAATGTAACTTATTTTGTTGCCACAAGAGTGCAAGATTTAGTATACACATATTGTTAATTTATAATTAATTGAACAAGGCATATTTTATAAAAGCCACATTAAAAAAACATGGAAGACTTGTGTTTTCATATGTCTTTGAAGTCTATGCATTTCTAAAACATCTTGCATAAAGTGTTTTTTTTTTAAATACTTCAAATCTTGCATCTTGTGGCTTAGTCAATGGCAACATGTAACTAGTGGCTGTAACATGGCCGAAATGCAGTACTTGCCTTCATCAAAATAGTATTGGAATATGTAGTGTGAATTCTGCAAGCCACAAGCTACAATGTTACTTGTGCGAAAAACTTTAACACTTAATGCTAAGTAAAAAGATTTCAGTTAAAATATTTTGAGGAAAGTTGACATATTTTTATGAAAGTCGAAAATGGTATTTAGTCAATCTTCAAACGAGCAAAATATAGTTTTAGTTACCTTCCAATGTCAGGAATTAATTTATGCCGCTGTACCAACTTATCCAACGTATCCAACTTATCCTCAAAATACCATTCGAAACAGTTATCACATGTCTGACAGTATCATACGCGAATAGCGCGCTGAATTCGCATCCGACCCTGTAGGTCTCAGACATACAGTTGCAAAAAAGTTAACTAAGAAAAAACACTTGGTCAGCCCACTACGCTACAAAGTCCAACGGCCTGTTGAAACCTCCTTTACGGTTCATGTACTGCCTATATTTCCTCTTCAGGACAACGTGGACATCACCCTCCACATTGCCGTCGACTTTCTTACCTTTGGTCGTGTCGAAGCCACAAAAACCCATGACTTTGAGCATCTCCTGCTCCTCGGGCGATTTTCCCTCCAAATCTGCAGGGGTTATGATTGGACGTTCGCCGAAGTTTTTCTTAGGAGGTTTCGACACGAAGGAGGTGTTAGGCGTTGAGGAAAGGGAGCGCGAGCGGCGCCGGCGGGGGGACGGCGACCGCCGTCGGTCGGGAGACCGCCGTCTGCGGTCAAGCGACCGTGATCGAGACCTCGTGCGCGGTCTCCGGCGGTCACGCTCTCTCCTCTCTCGATCGCGGTCGTCCCTTCTCCTGTCATCACGCTCCCGCCGGCGAGGACTGGGCGACCGACCCATTTTTTCTGGAAAGCATCAAATAAGTGACTTCAGCATGTTACTACAAATAATTAAAAAAGTATTTAGGAAATTGATTGAGAATTATTTACCTTAGTTACCAGGAATTTTATGCTTAGATTTGCTTATAATAAAAAATAAAAAGAAAGCACAACTTAATCGACCGCCATTTTGGAAATAAATGTCTTTTTTTTGTAACGATATATTGCGTTTCGTTTTATCCTTAATTTTTGAGACTTGTGCATTCATGAGGGGTAGGTCGAAAGTAAGCGGTAAGAGCTGTAAATATCAAACTGTTAACATTTTTGATACTTTTATCGTATTATACTGGATTTATCTATATATATCAGGTCTTAAATTTTTAAAATATTAAGAACCATAAAATATTGTATGCGTAAAATGAAACAGTCACCAACCCTGGTATTGCAAGTAACTAAATATTTCCCAATATTTTGTATTTTTGGATCGGACTGGGCCTATCCAAATTTTTTAGTAGTAATTTTTAAGCGTGAAAATTAATAGGGAGGCAAACTGAGAAGTAGGTACCCAAAATCTGTTGATTGGTTAGTCATTTGCCAAATCAAAATGACAAGTATGTCATAATAAAAAAAGTTTTGTTTGAAGTATGTCAAGTTTTGACGTTGCTCAAACCAATCAACAGATTTTGGGTATCAAAGCTTGTGGCGCCATTAGCTTTTAGTGGGCTTCCCCATTCTCTACAATAAGTCAGTACTTTGTCTTTGTCGACTATTGGTTCAGTGGTCAATATGCTACCTACCTAGTAGTCTACCACGCAAGAGGTGTGAGGTTCGATTCCGATAAATTTTAATTTTTGTTGTGCATGTATTTAAAACGGTCACGCGTTGAGGCGTTTGGTATTTGCGTTCTCTGGTCACACTTATCCGACTGCGCTGCGAACCGCGAACTTCTTTTGTTTAGTAAAATATTACTAAAGCCATAAGTCTTCAGCTGTGTCTCATATTTAACATCAGAATCTGACCCAGATGAAAAAGGCCCTTGTTCATCCCATATTTTTATAATTTATTCATGAATTCTTACACCTAGGATTTTTTTCCTACAAAATTGGATGTTCTCTCACGTTTTCTATAAACATTTTTGAGGTATTTCGTAATCTAGCCTAATCTAATTAATAAGATTTTCTGTTTTTTTTTCTTTCTTCTTTACGTCTCAAATTATTGTTGTGTTTTGTCACGTGAATAAATGCTTTCTATCCCGCCCCGCCTTACGGTCACGTGGTTGTGCAAGGCGCCATATATTAATACGAGCAGAGTCCGCCGTGCAATTGACGCTCCCGCTTTGTAGTCTTGGCCGGACCCTTAAACGATTGCAGTACGCATTACCTATTTGTCTACGCCATCCTATTTTCCAGAAGGGCAATTACGATTAATCAGTCAAAAAATCTTTTTTTTTTGCGTTTTTTTACACAATAGATTACAATAATGTTTTGGTCGTTAGAGCACGTCATCTACAGGAGTTGTGAGAAAGCTAGTTTTGAAAACCACTATGGGTGAGCCACCCATTTAGAGCCGAAACCGTAAGTTCGGTCTCAGACACTATCAAAAAGTGACCGGAAAAGACTCCATTTTACCGGTAAATTTTTAATTTAACACTTGTAACACAGGCTAACTAACGCCATCTAGTTTTTTATATGCGCAAAGAAAAGTGACGCGACGTACGCCTCAGCAGCGCCACGGTAACTTGCGGAGGAAACTGGTAACTCTTTCGACATCGATCTCGCGAACGGCAGCGTGTATTGCAGTCGTTCTACCTCACGAACGAAATATAGAAATAAACGCATTTATGCGTTATGTCGTTGGTGCTAGTGCATTGAAATAAGCCGGCGAACGTTCTGTGCATGTTATTTTATTATAATGTTACGCCGTTTATGTGCTTAGTGTAAGTTATTCGCTTATGCAAAAGGAGTGAAGTGCTTTCTGTGAAGTGTTACGAAAAAGCGGCATTTTCGCCTCTCGGGTTGATTTGCCGGTGAGTATTGAGCTTATTTACGCTAGTTCGGATAATTACTGTAAAGGTTTCCTATCGGAATGTTAAATTGAAGCTCGGATATGTTTTTTCTTTTTCATCGCTAACAGGGTGTGTCAGGGGATTCTGATCGGAAACGGGGTCGCGTTATTCACGCTTCCCATTCAAATGCCATAAATAATTCCTATTCATGTTCTTTCAGTTATTTTCGTCTTTACTGGCGATTATTGCCGCGGAATGTGCTTAGGTTCCCAATGTAAGCGGCTCGTAAGTCGATTCACAGTTTTGGGAAGCGTACATTACGGCTTACCGCCACCATTATGTTGTACGATATACTTTTTTGCGTTACACAAGCTACACTCGGCCGTTTTTACACTATTTGGGCGTGACTACAGTCAATTTGGTTTTATCTAATGCTTCAATTGACCGATGACATCATGCGGGGCGCGACTCGAAGGCAATCCGACCGAATCAAGGATACCACTTGTAACATTGCAATGTTATCAAATCAGGCAACCTCTTCACACTGCAGCGTTATCCGTCGAATGGCTTTCATGCTCATAGGAACTAAATGCTTTACAGATTTGTAATAAAAACAGATTTCAATCTCAGATAGTTGTATTTGCTCTGTTTTATTTCTTCACAGCTTGACCTAGATTTACAGGCAGGTAGTAGTAGTCTTTGTTCCAATTGGATTTAGCTTCCAATAACACCATAGTACAGTATTAACATTTTTATGTAATGTGTATGTTATTATGTCAGATTACCTGCATAACTTTATTATGTTGATAGTGAGTTATAAAATAGCATGGTTACTATGCTATTTTGTGTTGTTGTGGACTTTTCCCATGTTAGTGTGACTGACAAAGATCAAAGTAGCATTTCTTCATTCAGGTATAATCAGAAATTCTGGGCCCCTCTCTCATTTCTTGTTATCTCTATGGAAAGTTTTGTAAACAATTCAATCCAGTACTTTTCCAGTGAAATTTAACAATAGCCATACTTTTAGTATAAACAATCATCATATCAGACGAAAGACGGCCACTGCTGGGCATAGGCCTCCCCAGAGATCTCCAATAAGGCCGGTCCTGTGCCTTCCGCATCCAGCTGGTACCTGTGATCTAAACAATACTTTTTGTATACAATTTTCTGGTGACCGATAATGCAGTTGCCATGGCCAGATCTAATGTATTCGAAAATTAACTCTACAAGTTGCCTGAATCCGTAGTGACATCAGAAAATACTTACTAATTAAAAAACGGACTTGACAAATATTTGTGTACAGATTGATAATGAGCAGAGAAGAGCCGGATACAGGCTTCAATCAGTTGTTTTGACAACTGCTTGTCTGCTTCATGATAATAATAAAAAAGAAGAAGTATAAACAAACCAGCTTTCCATCTTTGGTTTGACCCTTGTGAAGGGTAAAAAGTAGCCTATGTAACAGACAGTTTATTATAACAGTCCGATGGTAGATCTGACCTTTTTCCACCTTATTGGAAGGCGTATCCCATATTAAGAGATTATTTCTTGTTGGTATGGAGAGTCATCATCGTCATCATCATCCTACTGCTTATCCCTACTGCCAGGGTCTGCTATCCCTCCACTTCACCCATTCATGTTGGAATGGAGTGGGCTCACTCTTATCTAGCTAATAGTAATTAAAATATTGATAAAAAACAAATTAGACCTAAAAACTTTATTATAACAAATTAACTATCAAATATTGACACGCCACAAAAAATTATTACGATTCCAATTATCTGGAACAACACCTCATGACTGTGATAAGCTATCAATGTACCTTATCTGTCCGCTGCACCTCTAAATTTGTAATATATTACAATATATCGGTACGTATTTAGTATATTTATTGTGTGTGTAAGAATAACAGAACATGATTCGAAATCCAACTGATTTTAAATCCAGTAGATTCAGTGTAAGATCTGATTAATCATGATACTAGTGGACTTGGAGCGACTTCGTTCTCGTGACCTACCCCTACCCTACCCCTACCCTACCCTACACCTACCCTACCACTACTTTACCCCTATCTACCCTTTATTTCTTGCTTATAAACCGCATTAAAATCCATTGCTTGGTTTAAAAGATCTAAGCTTACATAGATACATACCGACAGACGACGGGAAGGGACTTTGATTTATCTTATACATATAGATTTAGGTACTAACATTGTTACTTGTATACAGTAATAATAACTAAGCAGAAATCCTTCTTACCAATTTTGTGATTCTTTACTGTAAAAAATTTAATAGTTTTTTTCTAAATATATGGACAAGACAGGCATTTGACCATCTCAACTGTTGGTAAGAGACGATGCGGCCGAAGATGAAGCATGCCCGTCTTGGAACAGCCTATTCACTCTAGCCTTGAAGGCGTTCAGATTATATTGATCAGGGAACACACTCGCAGGCAACGCATTAGCTTCTGGCCCCAGCTTTGCCCATATCGGTCCCGTGGGAAATCTCGAGCAAAATTATAGTTTTACATTACCTACCAGTTTTGTTATTTGTTACAAGATGTGCAACAAATAAACATAAAGATAATACATAAAAACAAAGTCGCTTCCCGCCGTCTGTGTCTACGCTTACATCTTTTAAACTACGCAACGGATTTTAATGCGGTTTTCAACAATAGAGTGATTCAAGAGGAAGAAAAACATTTAGGTAGGAGTAAAGTTGGCCGTGTGGTGTCCGGCAGAGTAGAATAGCACCAACCCCTTACACTCATGGGTGTCGTACAAGGCCTAATGTTTTCGAGGCAAAAGATCAAGGGTCTCCGTAGTCTGGAAAATGGGCAGCAGCATTTTCCATTGTTATATTTAAACACTGCGATCTCCAAGCGTGGAGATTATGGCAATGACCTCCCCTTTCGTGGGAGAGGCCCTCAGTCCTGCAGTGGACTGTTACGGGCTGTGATGATGATGAAAGTGTACGCGAACGAAGTCGCGCCGGGTCTTACTTAAAAAGCTTATTCAAAACCGGTTTCAAACTTGCTTGTAACAATAGGAAGTAAACAAAAATAATCATCCTTTGGCGTTAACGTCCCGGTCGGTTGTGCTCTCGAGCACGAGTGCCCGAGCTCCGCCTTAACCATAACCCAGGATTTAGCGATTAGGTTATATTACAATGGAGCGACTACCATCTGACCTCCGTGACCCTGCCCCCAGGGGAATCTGACCAGATTGGATCATGGTTACACATTCAGTCGCCTGAATGTGCAGGTTTCATCACGATGTTCCCCTCACCGTAAGAGCATCGGTTAGTATTCAACTAATGTACGTATACGTCAGAAAAGAGTCATTGGTACCCGAACTAAGAAGCAACGGTTCATTATTTTTCTAAGAAATGTTTTGAGCTCACGTGTCATTGCTATAGGTACAAAAATGTACGGACAATTTCAACCCACCGGGTTCGCGGACTGTCGGTCTGTCTGTCAATACGTCAGTTTGGATACAGGCCAAGTTTCCTTCCAGTGAAGTTAGTATGTCTGGAACTATGAACGATAGAGTCGTGGCTAATAGATTGATTCAATATTGACATACCAACTTCCTAGTCTAATATTATAAATGTAATCATGTTTAGGCATTTCCTTTTTCAAAAGTCCCTGAAGTTAGGGTATCTCATCATCATCATCTTGGCGTTAATGTCCCGGTTGTGCTCTCGCGCATGAGGGCCCGGGGTCCGTTTTAACCACGATCCAGGATTTGGCAGGTCAGGTAATTACAGTGGAGCGACTGCCATCTGACCTCCATGACCCTGCCAGGGGAACCTGACCAGATTGGATCATGGTTACACATCCAGTCGCCAGAATGTGCAGGTTTCACCACGATGTTTTCCCTCACCGTAAGAGCATCGGGTAGTATTCAACTAATGTACATAACTCTGAACTTAAATTTCACGCAGAATAGGCGCGAGTTCGTCAGACTGCGGAGACAGCTCGGATACATCTATCTATCTAGTCCCCGAAGCAAAGAGACGGGCCTTAAAACTTTGACGTGTGTATCTATTTGTCTCTCTGTCGCATCGTAGCTCCCGAACGGATGGACCGATTTCGATGCGGTTTTCTTTATTTGATAAACAATTTCATCGAGATGTTTCGTAGCTTTGTTTCATTGGAATCGGTTCAGTAGTTTTGGAAATATTTTAACAATTTGCGTAGTAGTCTTAAATCCTGTGTAACTTTAAAACGATATATTGTAACGAAAATCTGGAAAAGCACAAGCATAGATATTGGTTTCGGGATCACGTCCACGAAATTTCATTGGCTTTGATAGCATTATATTGAAAATATGATCAAATTACGTATGTATCGAGCGCGCTCGGGAGGGCCTCCTCTCATCATCGTAATCATTTATTCAGTCATCACAGGTAATATAATAATGGTAGCGGCTCCATGATGCGCCTTTAAGCATACTAAATATTACAACATGCACATGAACTTGATTGTTTAAAATAAATGTCAAATCACTAAAATTCATTATGTCAAATAATTAAAATTTAATTAGGTTAATTAATCCTGAAAAACAGTAGTGATTCAGACATGATTAAGAGTCATAGACCGACGCATAGTGTGCCTTGGCTGTGTTCCAAAAGTATATTTGCATATTTTGATGCATAGATGATGCGTTATTTCTCTATAACATCCGCCTGTAGACATCAGCAACACCAGGGGAGTCACCAATGCGTTGCCCGCCTCCGAAGAGACCTCTAATATACCCCTTGAACGATCCCATGTCATAGTTCAAAAGAAACGCTGTGGCTGTGAGCTCATTCCACATCCGAATCCGAGTTGTGGTAGCTAATGGACGTTTGCAATGCCAGGCTATCCTATTGTGTCCGTGCGTTGTCGATATCGTAATCACTTGTGTTCTTGGATTTTGATATTTTTTAATAGTTGATAGGTATTGAAATACCATCAACTCCCATCAAATCTGTTAAAACAAAAACTAATCATTTTAGCGTTAATGTCCTGGTTGTGCACTCGCGCGCAAGGGCCCAGGGTCCAGCTTGACCAACGATGCAGGGTTAGGCATATCAGGTAATTACAGTAGAATGACTGCCATCTGAACTCCGTGACACTGTTAACAGGGGAACTTGATTAGATTAGATGATGGTTACATATTCAGTCCCCTGAATAGTCAGGTTTCATCACGATGTTTTTCCTCGCCATAAGCGCATCAGTTAAGTTATTGGCAGGATCGAACCCTGTACTGAAAATACCTACCGTAAACTCTAATTAGAAACGCTACAGAAATAACCGATTTGTGGTCCAGAAAACGTCGTGTTTACCAAACATTAGGCCTGAGCTGGGTGGAGCTGTGCCAGTTAGTTGCCAGCGTATTATGGGACAGCTATAGTTCTCTCAATGAACCTCATTTGAAGTCAATATTTCCGATAGTCCGACTCTCGTTGGCGAAAGGTATCGAGTTCGATCCTGCTAATGACTTAACTGATGCTCTTACGGTGAGGGAAAACATCGTGATGAAACCTGCACATTCAGGCTATGGAATGTGAACACATTATCCAATGTGGTCAGGTTCCCCTGGTAACAGGGTTACGTTATGGAGGTCAAGATGGCAGTCGCTCTACTGTAATTATTTGATCTGCCCATCCTGGATCATGGTAAAGGCGGGTCCCGGGCCAAGATGATTATTTTCTTTTGGATATCTATGGAAACTACTCCATCCGAGAGAGAAAACGCTGCTCTGCCGAACGATTGGATACATTTATTTTATCGACATTATCTAAACTGAAGATTTAAAAAAAAATTTCACTAATAGGAAGCCACATTATTCCGGAGTGGCATAGGCTATTTTTTATCCCGGGAAAATAATAATAGCTCAAAAGTAAATATAATTTTACTATGATCATATTCAATATGTCAAAAGTGTGTTTTTTATTTAGGGATCGTCTGAGTTACAATACATATATTTTATGGAACAATATAAATCAAATTTTTACAGAGATCCGAATTGCGCGCGGGTGGAAACCGGCCCATAAGTAAACTCGGCGAAGAATATAATTCTATAACTATCGCGAATATCGAAAGTTATTGAATCTTGCCTTCTGATATCATATCGGTTTATCAATATATGAAATATGTTGCATAAATATGGGTAGGGTATGGCGGTGGACGTACTCCAAAGATAACAGTGTTCTTCTGATAATGTAGTGTATATTTAGGTGTATCAGATGCAAATATGTGTTTTTCCTTTTCATTCCGTATTGGTATTGGTATATTATTAGGTATTGTAGTGGAAAGGGTTATGTAAAGATTAAAAGCGGAACAGAAAGATTTTAATTACCAATTTTAAAAAAAGATCAATTTTAATTATTTGACATAATGAATTTTAGTGATTTGACATTTATTTAATTTACTTTTTAATTGTATTATAAACAATCATTTCATTTCATGTGAAACTTGTCATATTTAGTATGCTTTAAGGCGTATCATGGAGCCGCTGCTATTATTATTTACCACCTTTATATACCTGTGATGACTGAATAAATGATTATGATTATGAAAGAAAGAAAACTATGAGAGCGTCGGTGGCCGAACGGTTAGAGTATACGACTCGTAAGCCAGAGGTCCCGGGTTCGTATCCCGCTCCGGCTATATACCAATGACTGTTTTCTGAATTATGTACATTAGTTGAATACTAACCGATGCTCTTACGGTGAGGGACAACATCGTGATGAAACCTGCACATTCAGGCGACTGGATGTGTAACCATGATCCAATCTGGTCAGTTTCCCTTGTTAGCAGGGTCACGGAGGTCAGACGGCAGTCGCTCCACTGTAATTACCTGACCTGCCAAATCCTGGATCATGGTCAAGGCGGACCCCGGGCCCTCGTGCGCGAGAGCACAACCGGGACATTTACGCCAAGATGATAATGATGAGAAAGAAAGAAAACTAAATAAATAATAAATATGCTTGGACAAATTCACACAGCGCCATCTAGCCCCGAAGTAAGCAAAGCTTGTGTTATGAATGCTAGATAACTAATAAACTCTTACGCCGAGGGAAAACATCGTGATAAAACCTGCATATTCAGTCGAATGTGTACACACGATACTGTCTGGTTATGATCCCCTGGTAGCAGGGTCACGGGTATTAGATGGCAGTCGCTCCACTGTAATTATCTGATCTGCCAAATCCTGGATCGTTGGTCATGGCGGACCCGCGCCCTCGTGCGCGAGAGCACAACCGGGACATTAACGCCAAGATAGATGAGATATACAGACCCGCAGATACACACGTCGAATTTATAACACCGTGTCGCCGTGTGGTGTGCAAGTATAACTAAAAATAAAAAAAATATGTTATACGGCAGAAAAACAGGCAAGCGGGTAAGCTGATGGAAAGTGGTCACCGCCGCCTATGGACATCAAGCAACACCAGGGGAGTTACCAATGCGTTGCCCGCCTCTGATGCGACCTCTAATATACCTCTTGAACGATCCCATGTCATAGTCCAAAGGAAACACTGTAGCTGGGAGCTCATTCCACACCCGAATCGTACGAGCAAGAAACGTTCTTCCGAA
The DNA here is from genome assembly GCA_905147135.1 of Blastobasis lacticolella. NCBI lineage: Eukaryota > Metazoa > Arthropoda > Insecta > Lepidoptera > Blastobasidae > Blastobasis > Blastobasis lacticolella. The sequence goes on from LR990066.1 coordinate 10,695,710, forward strand.
CCTTCGCGTGGTGACCAACAGACGGAACATTTGCACACAGATCGAAACAAAAGCAAAAGATAAGCGAAAACAGCATCGAAACTTAACGTTTCCGAAGCGAGTTAATGTGATATCAAATGTCTGTGGATGCAACAGCCATATCGCATAACCAGTACCATTTTAGGGTCCCTTACACACATGGTTCTAATCATATAGGCGTTAATATCTCGGTAGGGGTCCGATAGACCGTGATCCAGGATTTGACTTGAGTGGAGCGACCTCTAGCCTGGGTAGCGGTGACACTTTCCATCAGGTTACCCACTTGCTTGTTTTCTTACCGATGACTTCGATAGGGTGGGGCAGGTGTAAGATTTTTAATGGATGGGTGTATTGTAAGGTAAGTACAAACGTAGTCACGCCTGTTCCACTACTTTTTACATATTTCACCGTCATCACAGCCCTTATCAGTCCACTGCAGGACTTAGGGCCTCTCCCACGAAAGGTTATTGCCATAATCTCCACGCTTGGCAGGCGGGTTGGAGATCGCAGTGTTATAAATATAATAATGGAAAGCGCTGCTGCCCAATTTCCAGTCTACGGAGAGTAGATATTTTGCCTCGAAAACATTAGTCGCCTTGTAGCGACCCCGACACCCACGAGTGTAAGGGGTTGGTTTTATTCTACTCTGCCGGACACCACACGGCTGTATATTTATATAGATAACTAGCGGCCCGCCCCGACTTCGCACGGGTAGTAAACCTTAACAAATTATACACCTGAACCTTCGTCATGAATCACGTTGTCTAAAACCGCACTATGTAGTCTGTGTGTGAATACCGCATGAAAATCCGTTCAGTAGTTTTTGAGTTTATCGCGTACAGAATGACAGTAAGACACGGCGTGGGACTTCGTTTTATAATATGAAGTAATTATATTATACTTAAGTATGTACTGAGTAGTGTCCCGTTACAAACAGGACACCATATTACGATCACAAAAGTTCCAACCGTCTCCTCAACCATTTTAGAGGGAAGGGGGCGACCCGGCTCCTGACGGCCGTATTTCTTGACATTGACTCCCCGCCCGTACGTACCCCGTGCTGCCTAGATAGCCGAGCGGACTGAGCGGCGAACACGCGACTTTTTTCTAATATTCACATTTTTAAACTCGTGATATCTTTCGAATGGAATGTCTGAATTGAATAATTCAAAAAGTTATATAAAGGTATTGAAGCAGTCGTGAATATGAAGTAATTTATTTTGATAAGGATTAATACCAAGGTACAAATAAAGAGCGTTTTTTAGCGGCGGCATTTCAATTAAATTTTGAAAATAAAAGAACACTTATTGTGACATAACTATAATAGTTAGACATATACTGTCGCGACACTTTTTGTAGATAATGATGTGTTCTGCAAAGTCGTAGTACATTACTTTGTTCTATCATCAATAGTTTTAGCAGCGCACGCGATGTAAGGAATTTTTTGGGTAATTTTTTGGGTTACATTATTGGAGTTTTATTAATGATCCGTAATTTTTTAGAAAATATAATATAGCCTATGTCACCCGCGGATAGTGTAGCTTCCCAACGGTGAAAGAATTTTTGAAATCGGTCCAGTAGTTTCGAAGCCTATTCAATACAAACATACAAACATACAAAAATAGGTACAAATCTTTCCTCTTTATAATATTAGTGTAGATTTAAACCTTGTTACCCCGACTCGCGCTTGGCCAGTCTCGCGACGTACCGGTCTAACCGGTACCGGACGCCAATGGCTCAGATAAGTTTGAAGTTTGAACTTTTGCAGTTAGCCAACGGTTAAAAGCTGCCGAGCTTGGGAGCTTTTTTGCCAGATTGAATGTGTTAGCTTTTTAGTGTCGCAACGTTGGTCTAATAAGGTCTAGACTTGGACGGTTGGTTTGGGTACTTAGTTGAGTGTCTAGGTGATTTAGCGTCTAACGATAGGGGATTAAGTGTCTGTTTTTTATTGTCCCACCGAAGCTTTGGCTTTCGCTACGTTCGGGCAAAAACCACCTTCGCCCGGGTTTTGGGTCGAAGCCGAATGTTTCGCCGAAGGTTCCTAGCAAACATCGAAATTAAACTCGCTTGAACTATGAAATAAATTGCAAGGGTAATTTTTTTATCATGTCTAGATGAACGATGGCACTTGATCGTGAAGAGTGGAGGAATCGAGGGGAGGCCTTTGCCCAGCAGTGGGATGATTCGGGCTAATATAGATAGATAGATAGATGAACTTGTAGAGATGATTTAAATCCGTCATCTTAGCGTTAATATCCCCATTATGCTCTCTCTCGCGCACGAGAAACGGGGTCCGCTTAAACCATGATCCAGGATTTGGTAGATCAAGTGATTACAGTTGAGCCATTGCCATCTGGCCTCTGTGACCCTGCTATCAGGGGGAACCTGACCATATTGGATCATACTAATAGATTGGATCATGGTTACACATTCAGTCGCGTGAATGTGCAAGTTTCATCACGATGTTTTCCCTCACCGTAAGATCGTCGGTTAGAATTAAACTAATGTACGTATAACTCAGAAAAGAGTCATTGGTACATGGCCGCAGCGGAATTTGAACCCGATACCTCTCGCTTACGAGTGGGATACCTTAACCACCCGGCCACCGACGCTCTTACTTTATTTTATAATATGTACTAGTAATAGCCGTGTGGCGTCCGGCAGAGTAGAATAGCACCAACCCCTTACACTCGCGGGTGTCGTACAATGCGACTAATTTACATACATGCATACATAAAGCTCACGCCTGTGTCCCACAGGTGGGGTAGGCAGAGAGAGAGACTATGGACCGCCACTTTGCTCTGTCTTTGCGACTAATATATTCGAGGCGAAAGGTCTAGTGTCTCCGTAGGCTGGAAAATGGGCAGCAGCGTTTTCCATTGTTATATTAATTGAACTTAGAAGAGTTCTATGGTTATATTTATAACACTGCGATCTCCAACCCGCCTGCCAAGCGTGGATATTATAGCAATAACCTCCCCTTTGTGCGTGAGAGGCCCTAAGTCCTGCAGTGGACTGATAAGGGCTGTGATGTGATGTACTACTAATATTTTGACCAAACTTCCAAAGCATAACCGAGAATGCATTCACATATTACCATAAGACCCTCCACCCGCAAAAAATCGACCAAGAATCTCGCCCAGGCATCCGTGCCGCCGTCCTGCTCCCACCCACGCTGAGTCCCATTGCCGGTTACGACTGTCCCTTTCGCACCAGCGAATTTTGGAAGGACCGGTTATCTCGTACCGTGACCCGTCTTCCGTAGAGTTGACAAAAAAGTGTGTCGGAAAGCATCGTGGTGGTGGTGTGGGTTGTTGCAATGCTTGCTTTGTTTTAGGCAGATTTTTATTTATTTATTTACTTTATTCGGGTCAAAAAACAATTGTACAAGTTTAGTAATTACAAGAAATCATAACAAATCGTAGTGAAGTCTGTACAATCCACAACATTGACCACATATTTCAATACAACAAGTAATCGCGCAACAATCGATAATATAAATATAATCTATTTCTAAACATTTCGAAAAGCAACAGTGTTCACTATGCTAACCCAACATGATAACATTTTGAATTGTTTACAGTTTACAAACAATTTGACAAGCTTTAATTACCTAATTTACATCATTATCAACAACAACTGAGGCAAGCGTTTTAATAACTTGAACTTGAACGTAAAGTATAAATTATAAAAATGAACCATTTGATATAAAGGGGCACGCCGGCCCGCCGGTATAAATATAATCCGCGTCACGAAAGAAGAGACTTGTCAAATGGCAGTAGAGGTATAGCTAGTGTCAAATAAGAAGAGACTTGGCGGGTCACGTGGTTCGACTTGCGCTGCATACGATTACCTGCGCGAAATCCCCTCCACTGCCATTTGACAAGTCTCTTCTTTCGTGACGCGGGCTATAATCGTCTACTGCGCAAGTCGAACCACGTGACCCGCCATGTGTCTCCTTTCATGACACTAGTTATAACGTCCATAGGCTGCGGTGACTGCTTACCATCAGGCAGGCCGTAAGCTTGTTTGCAACATGTATGGTACAAAAAAAAATCGCATCGAAATAGGTCCATCCGTTCGGGAGCTACGACGCCACAGGCAGATACACATGTCAAACTTGTAACACTCCTCTGTTTCGTCGGCGGTTAAAACGTAGAGCAAAATAACGACATATAATATCCACAGAAATCTAAATCATCATCACCACAGCCCGTAGCAGTCCACTGCAGGACCTAGGGCCTCTCCCACGAAAGGGGAGGTCATTGCCACAATCCTTACGCTTGGCAGGCGGGTTGGAGATCGCTGTGTTTAAATGCAACAATGGAAAACGCTGATGCCCATTTTCCAGACTACGGAGACTCTTGATCTTTTGTCTCGAAAACATTAGTCGCCTTGTTCGACACCCACGAGTGTAAGGGGTTGGTGCTATTCTACTCTGCCGGACACCACACGGCCAATCGGCCACATCGAAATCTAAGTAAATGGAGTTATTTATTTAAATAAATATACATAGATTATTCTTTACATTTCTGTGAATGCATATACATTACTAGTGTACCCGGCGCGACTTCGTTCGCGTACTTACACCTACTTTACCCCTACCTACCCTTTTTTCCTTGCTTATAAACCTTCCTCTTGAATCACTCTGTCTATTGTTGAAAACCGCATTAAAATCCGTTGCGTAGTTTAAAAGATCTAGGCGCACATAGATACATAGGGATAGACGGCGGGGAGCGACTTTGTTTTGTACTATGTATAGACTAGCAGTTCCCTTGCGGTTTTCACCCGCGCGCAGTTCGAATCTATATAATTAATTTCTGGCATCCTGCTACAAATTTAATACCAAATCGAATGACAGTGACATTCCATTGAACTGAGGCCTAACCATGAGCTCTTATAACGTCTATAAAGCTAGCATAAGAAAGTGAGCAGAATCGTTTGTAATTCTGCTCAGAATTTAGTGCTAATTGAGTGCCAAATTCGCAAATTTGGTGCTCCATAAGATTTGCAGAAAATACAAATACTGCTACCTTTTGGTCAAGCTAGCAGAGTACATGCCTAAATGCCTAAAACAGAATGACACAGCTTTACAATCAATGATATAATATTTAGTGCTAATTAAGTGCTCTTGATATATAGAGATGAGAATTTCAAAAATGCGAAAAATTTTTTTTTTTTTTTTTTAGTAAGAAAAATGCTAGTTTGACAGAAACAGCAAGTAATATCATCAGTATCGAGTATTTTGAGAGCATAGCGATGGATGGACAGGGCGTAGGAATTAAGTGCTCAATAAGTGCTGTCGACATGAGAAGGAAAAAGGATCAAAGAACTTTTTTTTATGTTTTCAGCGGGTAACTGCTAGTTTAACAGAAACAGCAAGTAATATCTTTAAAATCGAGTACTTTGAGAGCATAACGATAGATGGACAGGGCGTAGGAATTAAGTGCTCAATAAGTGCTGTCGATATGAGATGAAAAAACAATCGTTTTTTTTTTTGCATCGAGTAACTGCTCTTTTTTCAGAAACGGCAAGTAATATCTTTAAAATCGAGTACTTGGAGAACTAGCATATTCTGTAATGACTTCCAATACCTGTTCTTTTGGAACAGATGGTTTTCGCCCTGGTTTTAAGTCCATCTTTTTCAAATGTTTAATGAGAAATTCCAGATCAATTTAAAACACCCGCTGAAAAAACAAAAAAAAATCTTTTTTGATCTTTTTTCTTCTCATATCGACAGCACTTATTGAGCACTTAATTCCTACGCCCTGTCCATCCATCGTTATGCTCTCAAAATACTCGATACTGATGATAGTACTTGCTGTTTCTGTCAAACTAGCACTTTTCTTATTAAAAAAAAAAAAAATTTTGCGCATTTTTGAAATTCTCATCTCTATATATCAAGAGCACTTAATTAGCACTAAATATTATATCATTGATTGTAAAGCTGTGTCATTCTGTTTTAGGCATTTAGGCATGTACTCTGCTAGCTTGACCAAAAGGTAGCAGTATTTGTATTTTCTGCAAATCTTATGGAGCACCAAATTTGCGAATTTGGCACTCAATTAGCACTAAATTCTGAGCAGAATTACAAACGATTCTGCTCACTTTCTTATGCTAGCTTTATAGACGTCTCTTATAGCAGGACCTAAACAGAACTGCTAAGAACGAGACAGCGCTATACGTGTCACATAAGCTTGTCTCGTTCAAACCGACAGCAATTCTGTCTAGGTCCTGCTATAGGAGTTCATGGTAAGCCCTCTGGACTATTTTCTAGTCTGATCGTAACTCAATTGTGGTTATGGCAGTGTCTTTGTAGATTTTAAAGTGCTACGCTACAAACACGATTAAATTTGAGAGCCAATTAAGATTCCATTACGTTGCTATTGATAATTTTTTTTGCAGAATTCCCAATTTGTCACAATGTCTCATAATATGGTAGAATTTTTTGTTAAAATCTGAACGCATTTTCATAGCAATGAAACAAAGTAAAATAATTTTTGTACTCCATTTTGAAATGCCTAAGTTAATAGCGTAATTAAATATGTGCTTTATTATGTGTTATGTAAGGTTTATCCGGGTGTCGAATCTTGTCATCAGACATGCCAAAATAACATTGTTCTAGCGCATATATCTCCGCTAATATCACGGTTGTGTTCTCGCTCACGAGGACCCTGGGTCCGCATTGACCACGAGGGTTTTGGTAGATTAGGTAATTACAGTGAAGCAACTGCCATCTGACCTCCGTGACCCTGCAACCAGGCGAACCTGACCAGATCGAATCATGGTTACACATTCAGTCGCCTGAATGTGCAGGTTTCATCGCGATGTTTTCCCTCACCGTAAGAGCATCGGTTAGTGTTCAACTAATGTACATAACTCAGAAAAGAGTCATTGGTACATGGCGGCACTGGGATTCGAACCCGGTAACTAGGTAACTCTCACTACACATGTTATCGGATTTGGTACCACGGTTAGTATTGTTTTACCTCGAAGTGCAAGTGTAGTATTTAAACCTATAGGCACCACGCTTACGAGTCGGATACCTCAACCACTAACCCACCAACGCTGCCTAGGTGTAAGTAAGCGGTAAATAATGTAACTAGTTTGGACGTGTCCACGTTTTTTTTTCTCTAGTCTGCATATTTTCGTAATGGCGTAAGGTGGTTGACCCTCGCGATAAATCGCTTTTACAACTCAGTCGTTAAGTCCACTGCTGGGTGTGATGGGGTCCCGTCTATTTGTAATCGTTTACTGGACATATATTGATTTTAAGATCGTGTGCGGTTTGAGAAGTTATATTTCTTCATTTTTTTTCCATACCACTAAGGTGGCAAACAAGCTTACGGGCCTCCTGATGGTAAGCAGTCACCGAAGCCGGACGTTTGCCGACCCCGTAAAAACCTTTCCATCCCTTTCTTGAAGAACTCCATGTTGTACCTACTCTCATTAGACATGTTATAGGTGATGCCAAATGGATGTGGAATAGAGGGCATTGATCTCTCGGTCAGATCTAATTTGTAAGCGATCCAAGCGATAGCTGTAACTATAGCTGCTTTCTTTACTAGCTTTTATTTAGTTTCACATGTCCCCGTGTATGTGCGTAATAAAATCTTGCAAGTTAAATTTTCCTGGTTTGGAGCCGCCCGACTGGGGAAGTACCCCTCCACCTTACAGAATACCGCAGCTAAACAATACTCTTTTAAATAGTATTGTGTTTCTGCCGGTGAGTAAGGTCTCCAGTGCTCCATGGGGTGGGGATTTGGGGAACCGTGGCTTTGGCAGTAGAGGGGCATTTGCCTTTTTGCTGCCAGAGCAACGTGTTATAGAGGTGGGCAACGCATTGGCGATACTATTGGTGTTGCTGATGTCTATAGGCAGTGGTGACCACTTTCCATCAGGTGGCCCGCTTGCCTGTTTGCCTACCGTATAATATATATATAAAAAAAAAAAACTGAAATTTTGCAACATGTCAGTTCGGTGATAATGTAGATATATCTGTGTGTCTGTCTGTGGCATCGTAGCTCCAGAAAGCCGATTTCTATGCGGTTCTCTTTATTGGAAAACCAGTTTGATCTAGATGGTTCTTTGCTATGTTTCATTACAATCCGATTATCCGACATTTCTCTGTCGTTTATTAAGGCGGTTTGCCCCATCACTTTGCCCCGGCTCCTCGCGATTCCGGCCGCGCGAACCGTAGCTCGCGCGCATTCTCCTTTACTTCGCGCTATGGACATGCTGAACGCTCTTCAGACATCAGCACCTGAGTGTGACGTATTTGCTAGTGGATGGACGGACGTGCGACGTATGTGTCTGAGGTTTTGTGAGTTGATGAATGAATGATCGTTCATAATTATTTAAATTTTACTTGGAAATGTGAAATATTATTACTATTTTTATTTGTAAAATTGTTGTCACATTTGTAGTGTATTAGTGTTAAGTATACTGTAATGCTACAAATGTATGGTGAAGTAAATAAATAAATCACGCATTCCCACCGCTGCAACTCCTGTGTAGCCAGGATCTGCAGCGGCGACTACACACAGGTCCTGCGTTTTGACGCTCAGGCGCTATTGTCTTAGAACCCGCTCGCAACAAATTGAATTAAGAAGTAACAGATAGGAGTAGGAAATATAGTTATTGCGAGGTTGTTGAACCTCGCAATGAATCGCTTTTACAACGTAGTCGTAAGTCCACCGCTGGGATGGATAAGGTTCCGTTTATTTGTTACCGTTTACTGGAGATGTATTGATTTTAACATCGTGCTTGGTGGAGTACAGTACAATTGATTGGTGTTTGTTCTTTAGCTGTGTTGTAGAAAGCCTATCTCCTCTAGCGACGCGCCCCGGCTTCGCACCGGTAGTAACCTTAACAAATTATACACCTAAACGTTCCTCATGAATCATTCGTGTCTGTTGGTGAAAACCGCATGAAAATCCGTTCAGTAGTTTTTGAGTTTATCGCAAACAGTCACAGAGTTTTAATTAGGGATGCAACGATACCGATACGATAATCGTATATCGGCGATTATCGTAAACCTTTACGATCATTCGTTATCGTAAATATTACGATACGCTATTTTTACGATACATTTATTTCAAAAAATTTAATTTTTAAATTTTTACTGTTTCGGGTGAAACGAAACGCATAATGCGTCAATTTCTGAACGCTTCGCAAATTAAATAATAGTCAGTAAATGTAACAAATAGTAACAATTTAAAAAATTGAAATATAAGTTAATGATGAAAATTGATAAAATTAATAAATATATTGATTAAAAATGCATAACTTTTTTTATACTTTTACTTTACTTACACCCGGTTTCTGAAACGCTTGTCAAATCATTGATTAGCTAACAGACTGTCACATTTAACAAGCTGTTAAATCACCGTGGGTTTCTGAAAGGCCAATCAATCTATTGTTAGCTAATCGACCATTAACAAGAGATTAATTTTTTCGTCTGGCTACCCCTGCTAAAATCAGTCACATTCATTCACTCATATATGTTTTGTTTCTGTCTAACGCATTAATTTGTCTCTGTCCCTAGCGGCCTTTTGATAGCGGCGGGATATTCAACTTTTAGATGAAACTGATAGCGATTGTATAGTTTTCGTGTAAATAAAAATCGAATATTATCAAAAAAAATATACAGAGCGAGAAAAGAGAAAATATAACAATATTTATGTTATAGGGTCACGGGTTCCAGTGGATCAAATCCCATCATCATCATCTTTAGGCAGTTAGGTGGGTCCCGGTCCACTGCTGAATACAGGCCTCCCACGGTTTGCACTCTGGTCGACTCTGTTATCTTGCATCCATCGGCTCCCTAGGACCTTAAAGAGGTCGTCAGTCCATCTCTTGGGAAGCCATCCAGAGTTCGCCACTAAACAACATCCGCCCCATCGGCTATCGATTCTGTGAGTTTCTCCCAATAATCCCATTAGTTAAATCCTGGTTCAAGTCATGGACACAGGCCGGTTCGTGGTTCAGGTCCAGGTCCTGGCCCCGGATCAGGTCCTGGTTCAGGTCCAGGTCCTTGCTTCGGACCAGGTCCTGGTTCAGGTCTAGGTACTGGCCCCGGACCAGGTACTGGTTCAGGTCCATGTCCTCGCTTCGGACCAGGTCCTGGTTCAGGTCCAGGTACTGGTTCAGGTCCTGGTTCAGGTTCAGGCCCTGGCCCCAGACCAGCTCCTAGTTCAGGTCCAGGTCCTGGACCCTGACATGTCCGTGGTTCAGGTCCTGGTCCTGGTTCTGGTTCAAGCTCAAATTGTTATCAAGGTTGCAGTTTTGGTCATGATCCTGGACCAGAACCTGGACCCTAGACCTGGACTTTGCCTTGGACCAAAACTAGAACCTGGACCAGGGCCAGGACCAAGACCTAGACCAAGAAAATCGGATATAATTTCTTTTGACAATCGGTTAATTGGTCGATTTTCGCCAATTAAAATAACACGGCGATAACATACAGTTAACATGAAAAAAAGCTTTCCGGAAACCCAATATTACATTAATCAGCCGTTAATTGGAGATTTGACAATCCGTTAACAAGCTGTTAACAAACTGTCAGTTGGCCCTTTCAGAAACCCAAACTGCATTTAATCAGTGTTTAACAAGCTGTTACGTAATTTTTGCGTTGACAAGCGTTTCAGAAACCGGGTGTTAGTCTTACAATAATAACATACAACAAAGCTTCCAATAAATTCATCAAAAAGGCATTAAACAAATATCGTAATGCATTCGTATCGTAATTCGTTATCGTATTTGGCCATTACGATGTATTCGTCATTCGTATTGGTATCGTAATAGCCGTATCGTTGCATCCCTAGTTTTAATCTATAAAATTGCCATATTATATGGCGAAAACGACGTGGGGACGACGTCTATATCATTAAAACAAATTACTTTTTAAACGTCTACGTTCAAACGGGCGTTGCAACCCATAATTCCAAACTAAAGAAAGCTAAAAGAGGTTAGCTGAAGAACTAAAGTAAAAGTATCGCCGAATACATATTTGAAATAAAAAATTATCATCTTGGTGTTAACGTCCCGGTTGTGCTCTCGCGCACGAGAGCCAGGAGCCTGACCGTGATCCAGGATTGGGCAGATCAAAGTATTACAGGATACATTTTTAATCGCTTAGTTCTGAAGATTTGCTGTTATGACTACAATTTTATTTATTCAAATATATAGATCTATAAGTAAGCCTTAAATAAACTATAAAGAATTATAAACAGTATAGTTGTTAAATAACAAACCAAAATCTATCAAAATAAGCACGCCTACGCATATAACCATCGCTCCGCGTTCACACAAAAATGACCCTTCGCGGTCCAATTTAGTTTGCCGGTGCAAAACTGTTCGTTGTGCCACTTCCCTCGCCTTAGAGGTTGGAAACTACAAAATGTGCTATTCAACCGACAATGACATCACTATGAGCGCATCGCTCATAAGTGGCCTCAAGGTCACTCCATCCTGCTCACAAATGTGTATCACAATCATACGATGATCTGATGCTTGTATTAGATTGACCTTACTGTCTGGCCGCTTTACTGAAGACATTATTAGTAATACACACGTTAATACGGATTCTTTGATAGGCGTGTGGCCGTGTGGTGGCCGACAGAGTAGAATAGCACTAACCCCTTACACTCGTGGGTGTCGTACAAGGCGACTAATGTTTTCGAGACAAAAGATCTACGAGTCTCCGTAGACTGGAAAATGGGCAGCAGCGTTTTCCATTGTTATATTTATAACACTGCGATCTCCATGGCAATTTTGCCATGATATAGATCACATCTGGCAAGCGGGTTGACTGATGGCTTCCACCTGTCAATTTAGCGCCTTCATCACAGCTCATAACAGTCCACTGCAGGACTTAGAGCCTCTCCCACGAAAGGGGAGGTCATTGTCATAATCCCCACGCTTGGCATGTTGGAGATCGCGGTGTTGTAAATATAACAATGGAAAACGCTGCTGTCCAATTTCCAGCTTACGGAGACTTGATTTTTTGCTACACATATTATCGGATTTGTTACCACGGTTAGTATTGTTTTTATCTCGATATCATAAAACCTATATTAGAAAGTCTTAAAACCTATATTGACGGTGCAGTGTCGGTGGGATATTACGGGGCCCACTGAAAACCAGCGTTGTGGTTCGCGGCAAGCGACCATAACATTATGCTGAGGAGGGTCCATTTACGCTGGATGCCCACGAAAAATGCCACTGGGAACCCTATAATTGTCTCCGTGTTTTATGTACTTTTTTTTGTGTTAAATGTAAATTATTATGTCGTGGCGTCCTTTGTAATAAATATTTTCTTTCTTTCTTTCTTTCTATATAAGATTTTTGTCTCGAAAACATTATGTCTTTGTAAAACACCCGCGAGTGTAAGGGTTGGTGCTATTCTACTCTGCCGGACACCACACGGCCAAGACATATATTACAGTAAACATATGGCCCGTGTCCAAGCCTCTTCACACCGAATACCAAGAATCACTTACCCAATCGTATCAACTGTCATCGGCGGTGGGCGATCAATTTGTCAGCTGTCATCGCGGCCTCCTCCGGAGATAGCTGGTGTCAATTTTTATCACCGCACACGTTACGTGGGTCAATCACTCGATTTGTAAGCCCGACTGGTGTCACAATGGGATCATTACTAGTCAAATGATTGGACCGTTTTGGCGTGGTGCTGGAGTGAGCTGGTATTTTCCTTGCCGTGTCTTTTTTGTCGTGTTATTGGCCGTGTAGTGTCCGGCAGAGTGGAATAGCACCAACCCCGTACCGGGTGTCGTACAAGTAAATAAATAAATAAATAAATATTCGTGAACATGTTCACACAGCGCCATCTAGCCCCAAACTAAGCAAAGCTTGTACTATGGGTGCTAGCTAACTGATATACTACTTAAATACTTTTTAAATACATATTTATTATACATAGAACACCCAGACCCGTAACAGAAATTAAAATTCATCATTTCAATTTCTGCCCGGCCGGGAATCGAACCCGGGACCTCTTGCGTGGCAGACCGGCATGTTGACCACTGAACCACTCAGGTCGTCTTATGGCGACTAATGTTTTCGAGGCAAATGATCTAGAGTCTCCGTAGACTGGGAAAGGGCAGCAGCGTTTTTCATTGTTATAAGTATTTATAATACTGCGATTTCCAACCCGTTTTGCCAAGCGTCGAGATTATGGCAATGACCTCTGTTCCGTGGGAGAGTCTTAAGTCCTGCCGTGGATAGTTATGGGCTGTGATTATGATGATTTACTATGAGAGCTCATGTCCCGTGCATCAATTCACTCTAACGTGGCGCTATCTCTACCGCTGTCCTCTTCTTTTTAACTCCACTAAGTTGGCAATCAAGCTTATGGCCCGCCTGATGGTAAGCAGTCACCGCGGCCTATGGACGTTTGCAGTACCAGGGGCATGACCCACGCGTTGCCGACCCCATAAACGTTTTCCCACCTTGAAGAACTCCATGTTGCACTCTCCAGGGAAAACCTCTCCAGGTAGTTCATTCCACAACCATAGTGTACATGTGTACGTACTATATATACGTAGTGTCATCCGACGTGCTCACTATATATAGCTACGGACACAAAGACAAAACAATGGGTGCCTAACGACCGATGCCCGCGAAAGTTGGTCTCGAATCGATCCGGCGATCGGTCGCAATCGATGCGTGCGATGCGCAGGCTACGAATGCATAATAATGGAATGAAATACATTAACAAACCAGCAAGAAAATTGTCCCAGGTCCACGGTATTAGGAAAGCTGTTAGTATTAGGGCCGTATTGCTCCGCTGGATGGCGAGGCTAATTCTCTGTCCGCAGTAGAGGACAGCCTTCTGGTCTTTAGTAACATCGACCAGGTGTTTAGCAGCTCCCGAAAGAGAGAAAGGTGTGCATGTAATTGCAGGTCTTCAAATATGAAATAGCCGTTTTGTGTGGACAAAATGGCCAAAACTGTAATTTTCATACAAGCAAATTTTTCAATTTCGTAAAATCGGCTAATCCGATTACGATGAAACTTTGTAGGTATATTAGGACAACATTAAGCTAACTTATTAAAAGGTCAATTTCTTTATAACTGCCCACGTTATCTATACATAGTATAAAACAAAGTCGCTTCCCGCCGTCTGTCCCTATGCGCATACAGGGTGTTTCATAATATGTATATGTATGAAGCCGTGAACTGAATGACTGGATTAAAACGATAAGTACAATTATTTCTGTTGTACGTAGAATTTTAGTACCTATCGTTTTCATACATTTAGCACTCCATTCGGTTCACGGCTTAATACATATATTATGTAACACCCCCTGTATATATACGCTTAGATCTTTTAAACTACGCAACGGATTTTAATGCGGTTTTCAAGAATAGATAGAGTAATTCAAGAGGAAAGTTTATAAGCAAGAAACGAAGGATAGATAGGGGTAAAGTGGGTGCCATACCACTGCCAAAGCCACGGTTCCCCAAATCTCCACACCATGGAGCACTGGAGAGGTTACTCAGCGGCATGAACACAATACTATTTTAAATTGTATTGTTTAACTGCGGTATTCTGTAAGGTGGAGGTACTTCCCCAGTCGGGCGGCTCCAATTCGAACGGGATACCCAGCTATGCCCTACCTCTCTACAAAGTTCATGTCCATCGGACACGACCGCTTAAATAATTCTAGTAGCAATTATTGAAGGCTCGATACAAAGAATACTCACAGCTGAAGTCACAATCTATAGTTTGTTTCTTTTTTGTCGACATATTATGTGGTTCAGTTAGTTGACATGCCTGCCACGCAGAGGTCCCGGGCTCGATTCCCGGCCGGGTTACGGGTCTGGGTGTAGTATGTATAACAAGTATGTATTTGAAAAAAGTATATTAGTACTTTATCAGTTATCTAACACCCAACAGACAGGCTTTGCTCACTTTGAGGCTAGATGACGCTGTGTGAATTTGTCCAAGCATATTTATATTTATTTATTTATTTCCATACAGTTTAACAGCAATAAAATTGAGTTATAATTGTACAATTCAAAGTTGCAATGCCAATAACAAAACTGCGGTTTAAAATTTTGAAAATCAAACCATATTGCAGTCCAGCAGGTATAGCTCCTACCGTTCCATTTATGTGTTACATTATATATTTATGAGATAAAAATAAGTAAAAATAAAAATACAGAAACAGAAACAGAAATAGAAATGCAGGCCTATCCCATGCGACCTGTTTGTGCGTGTGTGTGTGTAGGTGTGTGTGTGTGCGTACGTGTGTCGTGTGTCATGTGTCACTCGGGCCGAAGTTCTTGCTGCACTCCCCTAATATTGATTGAAGGTCCGATATATCGCCATCTCAGTCGGTTGCGGTTTGAGCGAGTGAGATGGCGATGTATCTATTAATGCCTTACGAATAAATAAATAAATCTAGTTAGATGCCTGGCTAGTGTAGCTAAAAAAGAACCTAGAGCCGATTTTTGAGTCCACCACTATTAGGTATGTAAAATTAAGTTAAAAATTAAGTAGTTGAGGCAGGCAACGCATTAGTGACTCCACCGGTGTTGCTGATGTCCATAGGCGGCGGTGACCACTTTCCATCAGGTGGCCCGCTTGCCTGTTTGTCTTCCGTATAACATAAAAAAAAAGTTGATACTTTGTGTTGTGCATTCATGATGGAACTCCATTATATGTATTATAGATTAAAACACTTATACACAAGTTCCTTGCTTTTAATTGACAGAAGATAACGTCCGAAACCGGTTGCACTTAATTAAAAGTTTATCAATATATTTAGTAGAACTAGTGTATTTAAATCTATAAAAAATTATTTCGTTTACGATGAGCTATCTAGCTATACTTAAAAATCCTTCTCTTCTCCGCTCGAAATCAAGTACCCACACCTCTTATCTAACTCGGTTACAGTGTAAAAAGCGCCTATCTATTACCGACAACCTTATCAGTAAGCGCTGGACCTCTGACACTCGTTCGGGTATTTTTATCCATTTCTTTGAACGCATGTTTGGACGTAACGTGTGGTGACATCATTTCTTATATCTAATGCAGGGTTCGAAAATATCCGATTTTTATAATATACTAGTATTATTATTATTTGTTAAGTGGGCTTTTCAAGGTTAAACGTCCTAGTATCACTGCGACCATTACTGATGTATTGTGATCGCCTCTAGCTTACAGTTCAGTGCTGATCCCTACAGCTTCTATGAACTGTAAAAGGCTCTTAGCACTGATATCGTGCACCTCATCCGGTAGTAGCTGGTATTTACCAAGATGGATGCTACGTTTGCGCATCAGGGCTTCGCACTTGCAAATCAGGTGAAGAGGCGATTCCTCGTCCTCCTTACAGAATCTGCAGTCCTTTGTACTACTGATCTTCAAGTTAAACATGTGCTTGTTCAGCCCACAGTGACCAGTCAGCGCCCTTACCAGGATCCGCAACTTATTTCTACTGAGTAATAATCGTTCCTTGGCATGTAGGCCATTGTAGGCCTTGACTAATGCTTTAGAATGGTTTAGGCCTGGCTGCTTCTTCCAGTGCTCTAATTATTGCTCTTTGCAATTTGTCCGTAGGGTCAGTTTGACTAGGCTTTTTGGTATTCCACAGAATGGTTCTGGACCATGTGTTGTGGTCACACTACCAGCCTTAGCTAGATCGTCTGCAATTTCGTTGCCGTCGATCCCTTCATGTCCTGGGACCCAACGTAAAATTACTTGGTTTTTCTCACCCAAGGAATTGAGAACATTCACAAATATACTAGTAACCCAATAAGTAGTAACAAGTATCATATTATAACACCTAAACCTTATTCATGAATCACTTTGGCTACTCATGAAAAATTCATGAAAATACGATGAAAACCGTTCAGTAGATTTTGAGTTTATTGCGGACAGAGAGACAGACAGACGTGGCGTGGGACTTTGCTTTTATAATATGCAGTGATATAGGTCTTAACCTATATAATTGCCACCATAATTTTACATTTTTGCTGCCAGAGCAACGTGTCATAGAGGTGGGCAACGCATTGGCGATACTCTGATGTTGCTGATGTCTATGGGCGGTGGTGACCATTTTCCATCGGGTCGCCTGTTTGTCTACCGTATGAAATAAAAAGATATTAGTTGAATTCTAACTGAACGCTAACCGATGCTCTTACGGTGAGGCAAAACATCGTGATGGACCCTGCAAATTAAGGCAACTGAATTTGTAATCATGATCCAATCTGGTCAGGTTCCCCTAGTATCCCGGTCACGGAGGTCAGATGGTAGGCGCTCCACTGTAATTACCTGATCGCCAAATCCTAGATCATGGTCAAGGCGGACCCCGGGCCCTCGTCCTCGAGAGCACAACCGAGACATTAATACTAAGATTTTTTTTATGAACTTGTAAAAAAAGAAACGCGCGTGCGCATGCGCAACCATGGCACTCGATCGCCGCAAAAACCCTTCTCAACCCGACTGACGTACAACTGGGCCACTCCATACATTTTAACCGGTGTTGGGGCGGTAGTGGCCGAAAATAGCCGATCAAGGCCGAGCTTTACGTACGTGTATGTATGGTGTGTGTGGTGTGTATGGACACGCGGGGACCGCACACGGTACGGATTCGCGACGCGGTTTAGACATAGACGGGTGGTGGGGTCTGGGTGAAAGACAATTTTTGGCTGAAGCCGATTTATCGGCTATCGTTAAAACCTTCGGCGGAAGACAAAGATTTAAGCACTAAGAAATTTTGTTCAAGATTGGCTACAAACTACAATAGAATAGAATAGTATATTTATTTCAGAAAATTAAATTCCATAGTTAGCACAATTAATTAAAAACACTAAATAAAATTATCAACGCAATACATCAATCAATAATCTTAACAGTAATAATTAAATTTGCTTAATATTTAAATGTTATTAAGTTAAAATATAATCATTTGAATGTCAGTTTAATGAACGAATGAACACTTTATTGCATAAATACAGGATGCAGTCGGTACATATCGATAGCAACTGAGAAAACAGCAGGCGGCCTTATCGCTTAAAGCGATTTCTTCCACGCAACCTTGGGTTGGGTTTGAAATGAAAAGAAATGAAAGATATTTATTGATTAACAAGGACACCACATTACAACAATCACATAATATAAAATAAACAATAATCATACAAATAAAAAACATATGTACCAAATTACAAAATGAATATATCGATTCGGAATTGCTGTGCTGTGGCACACCTTGTCAACAAAAGGACCTCACTCAGCATGAGCCAAAGCCGGAGCCGAGGCGCTGATCTTCCGTGAGTCCCGCGGAGTGAGGTCTAGAACGTTGCGGTCTAAAAATTTAAATACAAAACAAATACACTACATAAATCTAAGTACCATCTATACCTGTAAATTACATATATACTATACCTACAGCTTGTTACATAAATATTTTATAAAATAAACATATTGTGTGTAGTCCTGCGTGATGCGTCGGCGCCGGGGCGGCGGGGCATAATTGTGTAAATTATTTTAAATCTTTAATATTAAACTTTTGCTGTCTAATATTGACTGTATTAATGTAGAAAGGTAATTTAAATAATATCTAGAAGATGATCTAAAGATGATAAAACAAATTCCTTGTAATTTATTTGTCAAAAGTTAGTTGGTGGTTTTTTTTTGGCCGATGCCGAAGCTTCAGTCGGACACTAACAGTCGGTAGTCTATTAAATATCCACCTACCCAAAACCACTATAAGATGAGCCAGCGTCTCTATAGACGCGTATAGCAATGTTAGCTCCTTTTATACTCGTTTTGTGTACGTTGTAAACCAGTATAAAATGAGCCATCGTTTCTATAGACGCGCATAGCAATGTTAGCTCCTTTTATACTGGGTTTGTGTACGTTATAACCAGTATAAGATGAGCCAGCGTGTGTATAGACGCGCATAGCAATGTTAGTTCATTTTATACTGGTTTTTGTACGTACATGTTTTATTGGCTGAGACCAATGTGGATACAAATAAAGGTTGGACACCTCGCGTCAGTGTTTATGGAAGCGCCGAAGTTAGCTGCAAACGCTATTAAGTACTTTCCTAAATCAATAATTGCGTAATGAATATGCATCAGTTTTTAGTATGTTTGTAAACTCTTTAATGCATAAGAATACAACAAATATACATACATAAAGCTCACGCCTGTGTCCCACAGGTGGGGTAGGCAGAGACTATGAACCGCCACTTTGCTCTGTCCTGACACAATTCCCTAGCCTCGCATATATCCACAACTCTTTTCATGCATCTCCGTTTATTCTTACCACTTCGGACCCCAGCTTTTTTGAGAAGAAATATACACAAATATACAGAATACACAATTATATATATGACACACACACACAAGTAATTTACAAAGTTAAGACCTATACCTTGTACCGTAATAATTTCACAATGCTTTAAGTTTTTTTTATGTAATACGGCAGACAGCTAGGCCGTGCGGGCACCGCCGCCTATTGACATCAGCAACAACAGGGGCGCTACCAATGCGTTGCCCGCCTCTAGGGAAACCTCCTAATATACCTCTTGAACGATCCCATGTCATAGTCCAAAGGAAACACGGTGGAGTGTGACGCTGTTGCAAACAAAACAAAACAATTAAAAACAACCAATTGTCTAACATAAGACGTAATACTCAAATTGCTTGCTCTTTCTGATCTTGTATTGTCTGTATTTTTTTCTATGTCTTTCGGTAGGCAAACAAGCATGCGGGCCACTTGATGGAAAGTGGTCACCACTGCCTATAGACATTAGCAACACCGAGAGTATCGCCAATGCGTTGCCCACCTCTATAACACGTTACTCTGGCAGCAAAAAGGCAAATGCCCCTCCACTGCCAAAGCCCCGGTTCCCCAAATCCCCACCCCATGGAGCACTGGAAACCTTACTCACCGGCAGAAACACAATACTATTTAAAAGAGAATTGCTGCGGAATTCTGTAAGGTGGAGGTCCCAGTCGGGCGGCTCCAATTCGAACGGGATACCCCGCTATGCCCTACCTTTCTTAAAACACTGTATAGACAGACTCGCGTAGAGCGTCCTTTTTTAAAGATAGGAAATCTTTTGAATACCTTCACCACCCTGGTGAAAGACGTTGACATGTGGCATTGCCCGAGAAGGAGCCTACCCACTAAAACCTCTCCATGCATCCACAGCCGCTTGTTCAGGACCTCATAGATAGTTTGCACAGAGGTATTGCGGCGAATACCCAAACAGAGCGTCCTGAAATTCGCGCAAAATTTGCAACACATACCCCATGCCACGGTACACGACCGACAATAAGCTTAGGCTGTCCACAAAAACGGTAATTTGAATACTCGGTGTAGTGTTACCATCAGAATGGTTACTCGCTCGTCGGACGCTTTGTTACCGTCACGCGTGGACGGCGGCCGCCTGATGACCGTTGCGTCATTTAGTGACCGCCATTCGTGGATTGTACTGTTAGTTTTTTATCTCTCTATCAGTGTACTGAGTAGGTACTTGAGTGCCTGATGTGGTGGAAGTTACAGGCATGAGGCATTTCATCTTAGGTTTTTTAAGGTGGTAGGACTCTGTCAAGCCTGAGGAGTCCGCCTGTGTGTGTACCATCGCCTTGTTTATTTCTAAGCAATAATGCATGTGTTGTTGTGTTCGGGTTTGAAGGATGAGTTAGCCAGCGCATAGATAGGCATGAGGCATTTCATCTTAGTCCTCACAGCGACATCGCAGTCGGTTCTGCATGTTTGTTACCTGCAACTTGTAGATGTTATGGGCTTACCATCAGATGGGCTGTCTACTCGTTTGTCACTTGGTCTGATTCGAACCCCAGTGCTGCAATGTTACCAATGACCTTTTTCTAAGTTCGGTGACCAAATGGTTAGGGTCCGACTCGTAAGCGAAAGGTATAGGGTTCGAATTCGAACGCCGCCGCAGTGTCATCAATGACCTTTTTCCGAGTTGTGTTTAGTTGGACACTGACCGACTCCCTTCGATGAGGGAAAAACATCGTGACGTAATGTGTAACTATGATCCAAGCTGGTCAGGTTCCAATATTAATAGCATCACGGAGGTCAGGTGGCAGTTACTACACACGCCAGAGCTCAACCGGGATATTAAATTTTTAAAAAATATGCTTGGACAAATTGACACAGCGCCATCTAGCCCCAAAGTAACTGATAAACTACTTAAATACTTTTATAATACATACTTATTATACATACTAGACACGTAACAGAAATTAAAATTCATAATTTAAATTTCTGCTCGGCCGGGAATCGAACCCGGTACCTCTGCGACCGGCATGTTAACCAACTGAACCACTCAGGTCGTCTTAACGCCATTATTCTCATTAACGCCAAGACGACGCCTATTTATATTTATTTCTCTAACAATTTACTTCATTCTTGTTCCAGGCAGTGTATGATTCCGAAGCGATAAGCGGCAGCACTACTTTACGAGTGAGTTTCATCATATTTACTGGATCTTTGGACGCGTATTCGTCTTTTTACGTTTCATGTAGGCCTGCTTACGTGGACAGTGGGACAAACTTACGGTGATATATTCATCATCACAACCCACAACAATCCACTGCAGGACTAAGGGCCTCTCCCACGAGAGGGGAGGTAATTACCATAATCTCTATGCACGGCAGGCGGGTTGGAGATCGCAGTGTTATAAATATAAAAATGGAAAACGCTGCAGCCTGCGGAGACTCTAGATCTTTTGCCTCGAAAACATTAGTCGCCTTGTACGACACCCACGAGTGTAAGGGGTTGGTGCTATTCTACTCTGCCGGACACCACACGGCCAGGTGACATATTATTACACAGGCCTACAATGATTTTGGTGCCGCTAAAAATAAAACAGATTTCAAGTACGTTCGGTACCCTGATAAAAAATTGATACTTACTTTTTTATTGCTACGTGTAGTTTTCGAGATTTCTGTTATAGGTTTTCTAAACTTTTTTACTACATATTCACTACAAATATAACAAAATGTATTTGGATTATTTACACAACACCTTCTCGACGACGCCATATCGATATTATCATTTAATCAAAGAAATTAATTGACTATAATGACATTAAGTATAATAAAATACATTTTTTAGGTTATGACCGATCGATACAAACCTGAACGTAGCTTCGCGATTTTGACAGCTAACCATGACGTCTTGCGGACTAATTAACCAAATTATAACATAGAATTAGCGGCACCAAACAAAAAATATTTTTTGGAAGCCTGTGTTATTGTATTATTTGTGATCTTTTACGTTTTAAGAAGGCCAGGTTAGGCATTATGCTAAAAGCTTCCTCTGACATGTATGAATAATGGAGATTTTCACGGAAATGTCATACAATGTTTAATTTATTACGATGCAAATGAATCGGCGAATGACATCAGTGCGATAGAATGCAATCCTCTGATAGTAAGCTGAGTAGGGTCAGTATTTTTTTTTTTTTTTTTTTTTGTAAACAGGCTTTCGTACACAAATTTTTCTACCTTTTTACAAGCTTTTATTTAACTTGCAATGTTTGTATGTTCGGGTCGAATAAATAACCAGTAGGGCTAGCACATGTTGCTCTCGCGCGCGATAAGCGATAAAAGGCGCGACGTAGGTATTGCTATCTCTTTCATCTTAGTATTGAGAGAAGGAAACAAACGCTCTCTCGCGCCGCGAGCTTTGTCGCGGACACATATGTGCTAGCCGTACTGACCGACATAAAAAGTCGGATAATTCCCAACAGACTTTAGATTTATTTGAATATTTTCTGAAGTACTGAACCGATTTTAATGAAACAAAGCTAAGAATCGTCTCGATTAAACTGTCTTTCAAATAGAGAAAACCGCATTGAAATCGGTTTATCCGTTTCGACACCATGATGCCACAGACAAGATACACGTGTCAAACTTACTACGCCCCTCTGCTTTCGTCGGGAGTTCAAAATTAACTTTTAATGCAGTATTTTTAAGGCTTAAATCACCTCGATTAAACTAGCGGTCAAATACAGAAAACCTCATCGGAATACATCCATCCGTTCGGAAGCTACGGTGCGACAGACAGATACGCAAAGTCACAGATACACAAGTCAAACTTACAACCCCGGCTTTCTTCCTCGGTGGTTAAAACAGTCGGCGCGTGACACAACACTCTGGTATCGATTGCGACACACCGGCGACTGCACTCGGCATAGATTAACTTGAACAGAGGCGACACTGACCTTGAAGGCATTGGTGCCTCCGAAATTTTGTTCGGTTTTGATTGATATACTTACCTTACAGAATATCGCAGCTAAATAATACTCTTTTAAATAGTATTGTGTTTCTGCCGGTGAGTAAGGTTTCCAGTGCTCCATGGGGTGGGGATTTGGGGAACCGTGGCTTTGGCAGTGGAGTGGCATTTGCTTTTTGCTGCCAGAGCAACGTGTTATAGAGGTGGGCAACGCATTAGCGATACTCTTGGTGTTGCTAATGTCTATAGGCAGTGGTGACCACTTTCCATCAGGTGGCCCGCTTGCCTGTTTGCCTACCGTAAGACATAAAAAAAAAATACTTTGGGTTGAGGGAACGTGCGGTCGACGTTTGGTTTAGGAGCACTTTGTGGTTTTTTATTGTAAAAATATATTGCATAATTGGAGGCACGTTGTCGCTGTGACTTATTATTATTTATGTTTACTTATAGTCCATTTGCGTTAAGAAAAAATTGTATGAAGGTGTTTTCACAGTTGAGTAAAAATTCGATCAATTTATATTTTAAAAGCGATTCCATTAATTAATTGATAAAAATTAACTAAAAAATGAAGTCAATGATTAGCTTAGCAGCCTTTGCGTAGGTAGGCCGACGGAGAACGATGACTAACTATTTTCTTATCGCGAATGAACTATTATACTCACTAGTTCTACTAGTTTTAAAGAAAGGCTGCTTATTCTTTGACTCCTACTACGCTACTCGAATAGTCTAATGCGACACCCCTCAATCGGTCTCGTATTTATTTTCATTTATCGAGCGTGCCTAACGAAGGGGGACTAGGGTTGGGGTTGCCAACCCTACTATACATATAATATAGTATTCTACTGTTTTAGGTGTCCGCCTACTATTTTTAAAATTTTAATATAGTACGCGAAACTACTATATTTTCTCAGTAAAGTCAGTTATCAGTATCACATACCGTTATACGAAATGCGTCCTGAATTTTAATTTTAACAACTTCAGAAATAACTCATTATAAACTATCTTGGACCAGCTAACTGTGAGTACTTACCAAAACATTTGATAAAAGCTGAGTTAATGGTGGTTTATAATTTAGAATTAGATTGTATTAGTAATTATAAAGCATTCCTTAAGATTACCCGTCATCTAAGAAATATATTTTATTAAAACTACTATATATTTTATTATCAATATTTTGTTTCAAACTAAACTCGCTGCATTCTTCTCGTGACCACGGTGGGTGTAATCCTACCGAAACATCGGAAAAACTAATCTAAAAGGTCTAATATAATAATATATTTTATTATTAATTCCTTATCTCCTATATTTTTATAGCTACTGATTTCGAAATTACTATATTTAATCTTTAAAAAGTTGGCAACCCTAACTATGATTGCCACCCTACCGCTTTTTTTGTTTGTCGGAACTTCCTTAGCTACCGAGTACCACCAATTTATGATGGCGGCCCTATTAGGGGGAAGAGGGGGGTGGGGGGGGGGGGGTGACTTTTTACGGCTCTGAATATGTCAAGTTGGTTTACGATGGAGAAGTTTTTGTTGAAGCTAATGGTTTTGCTGGTTTTTGATGGGGTTCTTGCAAATATGTTTTGGTAAGTTTTGTGCGCGACTAATTCAAATTATGCAGTCGTTATTGTAATTATAAATTTTGAATAGGTTATCGTAATTTTCTGGCTGGCCGTGTGGTGGCCGGCAGAGTAGAATAGCACCAACCCCTTACACTCATAGGTGTCGTACAAGGCGACTAATGTTTTCGAGGCAAAAGATCAAGAGTCTCCATAATCTTGAAAATGGGCAGCAGCATTTTCCATTGTTATATTTAAACACTGCGATCTCCAACCCGCCTGCCAAGCGTGGAGATTATGGCAATAACCTCCCCTTTCGTGGGAGAGGCCTTAGGTCCTGCAGTGGACTGTTACTGGCTGTGATGATGAATCGTAATTTTCATTTGTCATTTGCTGAGATTGGTCTTTTTCGGTTCCCGTTATATTGCTCATGATCATCATCATCGTATGTGCCCTCGCGCACGAGGGCCAGAGGTCCGCCTTAACCGTGATCGAGAATATGGCAGATCAGGTAATTACAGTAGAGCGACTGCCAACAAACCCCCGTGAACCTTCCACCAGGGGAACCTGACCACATTTGATCATGGTTACACATTCAGTCGCCTGAATGTGCAGGTTTCATCACTATGTTTTCCCTCGCCGTATGGGCATCGGTTAGTGTTCAACTAATGTACATAACTTATGTTACGACGTGATTTTGTTAAGTCGTGGCTTCGTGAAAAGCGACAGTGATACTTTAGACTGCTTTTTTTTTAAGAGGTGAAGTCTTCGAAAGATACCACGTCACCCGGGGGAATGACGGTGGACATGTGGGATTGCCCGAAAAGGACTCTACCCGCTAAAACCCCTCTATGTATCCACAGCCGCTTTTTATCGGAACACCATAGGACCTCATAGATAGTTTTCGCTATGGTGTTCCAGCGTAAACCCAAGCAGTGTTGGGTCAGTCAACAAACTCAAACTCAAACTCAAATACGTTTATTCAGTTTAGGTTTTTACAAACACTTATGAACGTCACAATTATAATATAAAATGAATACTAGGCACCACAGCACCATCGAGCGGACAACGGTTACTTGGATAGTATGTAGGGCCATATAAAAAAGAAAACAAAAAATAGGCAGCCAAAGATTACATTCTTTGTCCACGACACTGTGACATTGACAGTCACGTAATGTCATTTGATATGTCACCCCGCCACCGAGCGCATTGATGATGCCATACATACAACACATACAGGAAACGTCCTGATGCACGTTTGTCCTGATGCATGTGGAACCGTGCAATGCAGGGAATGACCTGTCTCTTCCCCGCTGGTTCCACTAAGTGATACTTTAGACTGCTGATCCGTGATCGTGACGACCTGAGTGGTTCAATGGTCAACATGCCGGTCTGCCACGCAAGAGGTCCCGGGTTCGATTCCCGGCCGGGCAGAAATTAAAATGATGAATTTTAATTTCTGTTACGGGTCTGGGTGTTCTATGTATAATAAGTATGTACTTAAAAAAGTATTTAAGTAGTATATCAGTTATCTAGCCCCATAGTACAAGCTTTGCTTAGTTTGGGGCTAGATGGCGCTGTGTGAATTTGTCCACAAATTATTTATTTGTTTGTTTGGTGACTATCGGTAGTTTGATCTACAACAGTGATTTAATCGCCGCACGCGCTACGTCTAGCAACACCGTACCGCGCGGAAACTAGCCAATCAGCACCTTTAAACCTTCGAAAACGGAACTGCCAACTACCAACATAACGGCGGACGAAACACTCGCCTTCCCGCCCCGCCGCCCGTTTCCGCGCGCCAAATTGGCGGTATCCGGCGGAACGGCGGCCGGCTTCCGGTGCGCGCGCGCTTGCACCTGTGTGATCGGCGGTGTTGATTGGGATGTAGGGTGGCTGGGTGGTCTGGATCTAGGGTTTAGTTAGTAGTTGTAATGTTCTGAGGGGATTTTCAAATACATAAAATACTATAAAAATACATGTAGGTATTATTTGAGGTCAGTGCCCACGAAAAATGCCACTGGGAAACCGATAATTGTTCCCGTGTTTTATTTTCCGTATTTTTTGTATTAAATGTTATTGCATTGCAGAATTATCGTGTCGTGGCGTCCTGTGTAATAAATGTTTTATTCCTATCTTTCTACGCTTTCCATCACAAAAGACCGAGCTCGACTGATCATTCGCCACTGGACTTGTAACTTGTAACAAAAAAAGAAGAACGAATCTGATAACATCGGAACTACCGCCGTATTCAACAAAAAACGTCTCTACCGCCCTACAAGCACACTTCAAAATCGCTTGACAAAAACGCCACTTCCCCGCCCTCCCGCAACCTATGACGTGATGACGTCACGGTGATGTCACATCTCGTCACATGCGTGTGCGCACGCCTGTCGCTCGTGTCAATGTCAACGCTGTCAAGCGCCGGTAAACGCCCATGCTGTTAAAGTTGGACGTTTAATTATAATGGCAATCGCAATGGCAATCGGTATGCGGTATCATATTATTATCACGTATTTCTTGGTGTATTTTAAATGTTTTTTTTTTCTTTTTTTTTGCCTCATTTTTAGGTAGATGAGTT
Organism: Blastobasis lacticolella; assembly: GCA_905147135.1. Taxonomy (NCBI): domain Eukaryota; kingdom Metazoa; phylum Arthropoda; class Insecta; order Lepidoptera; family Blastobasidae; genus Blastobasis; species Blastobasis lacticolella. The sequence goes on from LR990066.1 coordinate 10,723,118, forward strand.
AGCTACTGTCCTGTATGTCCTGTAGGCATTTCATGTACGGTGCGATAAAATAAATAATCTTGGCGAAAATGTCCCGGTTCCCCTCGGTTACGAGCTTGATACCATTACATTCTGCCACTGAAGGTCAAAATGTACGGTACGATATATGTATGTTATTTACGGGTTAAGATGGCTACTTCATACGTTATAGTACTATAACACCAGTACTACTAGCAGTTACTATAATATGTTTTTCATAAATTATGGTAGTTCTTAATCGCACACGTTTTACAGACTATGCGAGTACTGCGCACGTTTTATGTGCCCACACCGCCAACGTATTGGACGGGTTCTCGGCGGATCCTGTTTGGGAATTATTATGGGCTTAATGTTATGTCCCTGTTTGGCCGGGAGGCTGTAAAATCTCTAGTATAATGTGGCATGAGGCCTTCAAGTAGTAAATTTAGTAACAGACGCTCCGATTTGGCTGGAGCCGACCAACCGTCAGTTGCAGTTGGTGATTATCCTTACGAAGGAAAATTGAAATCTCTTATGCAATTATTCGGATGTGCTTTCGAGTCGACCTTAGTCGGGACGTCCGACCTACTCCGCGCCCAAAAGCGACTTCGTTTTATCTTGCGTAAGGATTAGTATCGACTGCAACTGACGGTTGGTCGGCTCCAGCCAAAACGGAACCTCTGTTACTAGTTTTCATCCTCTCTGAAGGCTATTTACGCAGAAACAAACCTAAATGTTTTCCCTCACCGTAAGAGCATCGGTTCATATTCAATTAATGTATAAATCTCTTTTGTGGAGATCTCTGGAGGAGGCATATGCCCAGCAGTGGGCGTCTTCGGGCTGATATGATGAAGATGTATAAAAGAAAGAAAACAGTCACTGGTAAAAGAATCAACCGCCCGGCCACTGACGCTTTAATATACTTAAAAGATTTGTAGGCCTAGGTTACAGTAAATTGTTGCTATAGGCAAGCCTATTCGACGAGCACAGTTCCAGTAATGCCTAATAGGACTGAGGGTAGGAGGATGGTTATAGGACACTTGCACTTACCCGCCGCACTGAATAACCAATAGCCAGCCGTTAACCATACCACCTCGAGTCCGTACAACTTTGAATGTAGAATGGGAGACGAGACTGCGCCCACGCAGGGTCGTCGAACCGTGAGTCAGCCCTTGCCTTGCGGCCGGTGCGCGCGCACTCAGGTGTTCTTAGGGCCTAGGCCGAGATTTCGGTAGTGAATGGTATTGAATTATAAGTGAATGTGATAATTGTTTAATGAGAACCTTCTTCTTCGTATCGTCTCAATGATAAAAAGGTTCGTTCATTGTATTTTTCCAGTACAAAATTGAGAGACGCAGACGGCTCGGTCTGAGGCTTCAAATAGATATTTGAGCGAACAGGAGTCTGGGTAGGCCGGGCAGACTAGCAATGTGCCATGGTTTGCGCGGACGCTCCACACTCGTACTTTGAGAAACTAGCTTTTCATCATCACAGCCCATAACAGTCCACTGCAGGACTTCGGGCCTCTCCCACGAAAGGGGAGGTCATTGCCATAATCTCCACGCTTGGCAGGCGGGTTGGAGATCGCAGTTGATGTAGTGCAGTTGATGTAAATCTACCCAGAAAGATGCTGCTGCCCACCTTTCGGATTTGTCCCTTAGTCGCCTCTTACGACACCCACGGGAAGAGATGGGGTGGTGCTATTCTTTGAGGTGGCGGCACCACACACCACAACCTAGCTTTTACCCGTGACTTATTCCACTCCACACCGAAAATAGCCAGACCGTGTCCGACAATGCCAAGCAGAGCCGGGGCGCGCCCGAGATCATATATAGGTTAATTATACTTAAGAAAACCACCTAAAACTACAGCAAAAGCAAGCCAGTCCACCAAGCCCCGTTCACGTGTATAACGCAGGGCCCAGGCTTCGTCCAATTCAACCATATTTGAAGGAAAGGGCGACCCGGCCTTCATTGGGCTCCAGACTCATGGGTACATGGCGGTACCATTAGACATAGACATAGACAGTATTTTATTCGGATCTTCATTACATCCTTAACCTAAGGTAAGTACAGTAAATTATAATTATTGAAAATTACATAAGACCAGCCAGTGATGTAACGGAAACCGAAATGGACCAGTCTCAGCATAACGCTGTGAGGGCTAATGCCTGTCACAGCGCTGGTTTTCAGAAAAGCCCATGCATCCCACGCGCGTTACGCGAACGGTTATAAATATTATAGGTTTATATAATAATATAAACATTAGGCCACCGACGCTTTTTAGCCTTACGTCAATTGCTAAATCTCAACGTAGCATAACCCAATGGTTAAAAAAAAATATTAAACTACCGTACTACCGCGGTTATCTTATCTACGTATGGTAAACAAAACCTTGCTCCATTGGGCTATTTCACATGCGCAGGAGCATATCTTAATCGTGCGTATCGGAGGCGCCTCTCGTGCTCTGGTTTCTTTGCAATTAAATCACCTGTTAGATTAGCGTTGAGGGATCCCATTTTCCGTATTTGAACTAAAAGTGAGGCCTTTATAAAGGCTGTTTTTAGAGGCGGAGAACTTTAAGTTGAAATAAAACAAACAAAAAAGTATTTATTATCAGTGAAATTAACTCAGTGATTTCAGTCATGTGTCGGTCGTCTGTTTCTTAAGTAGTGGACCCGGCGCGACTTCGTTTGCGTACACCTACCCTACTCCTACCTATCCTTTTTTTCTTGCCTGTAAACCTTCTTGAATCGCTCTATCTAATGTTGAAAACCGCATTAAAATCCATTGCTTAGTTTTGTACGTATGGTAAACACAACCTTGCTCTATTGGTTGGTGCCTCTCGGGCTCTGCCCGTCGCGATGGTTTCTTTGCACTTATATGATCCGTTCTCTGATACCACGTGCCGTTTGGAGCCTCCGCCTAATCTTATATCCCGGTTGTGGCCCCAGGGTCTGTCTTGATCATAACCCAGGATTTGACAGATCAGGTAATTACAGTAGAGCGACTGCAATCTGACCTCTGTGACCCTGGAGAACCCGATCACATTGGATAATGGTTATACATTTAGTCGCCTAAATCGAACCTGATACCTCTAGCTTACGGACCCCTTAACCATTAAACCACTGCCGCTCGTTCACTACCTACTCGTATTTATTACAAAATGGCGTGACATTATCGATGCTATAATATTTATTACGACACACAAAGTTGCACCCTCCCCACGCAGGCGCCAGACACCGTCTAGCGGTCTAGCCAGTAGCTTTTACCATCAAATTTTCCTTGAAAACGTGTCAATTTGATGTGGAAAATACAAAGTTGCACCCTCCCATAAAAGGGCACCAGACACACCGTCTAGTTTGCAGCTATAACCATCAAATTTTCCTGGAAAACGTGTCAATTGACGACCTGAGTGGTTTAGTTGGTTAATACGCCAGTCGCCACGCAGAGGTCTCGGGTCGAGCAGAAATTGAAATGATGAATTTCAATTTCTGTTACGGGTCTGGTTGTAGCATGTATTAAAATAATGAGAAGTATAAAAGTGGTTTATCAGTTGTCTAACACCCATAACACAAGCTTTGCTTACTTGTTTACGTGTGAATTTGTCTAAGCACATTTATTTATTGAATTAGGCGTGGAAATTACAATAGTTACACAAAGTTGCACCCTCCCATAAAAGGGCACCACACACACCGTCTAGTCTACAGCTATATCCAACAAATTTTCCTGGAAAACTTACCAATTAGACGTGGAAAACCGCCCGACAGTACAATTTGAACTTGTAAAACCGAGGTCGGGACGTCAGTCATGGCGCGTAGGTCGTTCAACTCCCATCGACCGGCCGAATTGACGCGTACCTCGTATGGTGTCCCGCGTGTACTGTATGGTGTAATTGTGTGTTAGGAGTACGTAGGTGTATGGAGGGATGGTGTGAATTGAATGGACTTTAATTGCAAATATAGATAGATAAACACTTAATTGCTCATACAATACATAATACAGTAGATACAGTTAAAATCAGTGAGACATTTGAGCAAAGGCGGCCTCATCGCTACAAGCTATCTCTTCCGAGAGATTTCTTCAGAAAAATATAGAAGAGAGATCGAACAGGTAGAGTTGAGCACTTAACAGATATTAGAATTAAGAAACTGAAGAAATAAATAATACACAATTAAAAAACATACAAATACATACAAACAGTAGTACACAAACAAATTTGAATAATAATAATGAATTGAAAATTAACAAACTAATTCCTATAGATTAGTAAATTATTATTACAAATATGTAATGGAGAGGTGTATGGTATTGTGTTACTCCATTGATTGATTTTTATTTTAATATTGTACATTGACATCGCCGAGTCGGATGCGAGAGCCAACGGCTTACGACGCGAGGATGCCGGAGACCGGGCGAAGTGGAGGAGAATGAGTAGGAAAGCGGACCCTGGCATAGGCCGGGATAAGCGCTAGGATGATGATACAGCTTACGACCGACGGGAAGATGCCGAAGACCGGACGAAGTGGAGAAGAATAAGTAAGAAAGCGGACCCTGGCAGATTCCAGGATAAACACTAGAACGATGATGATGATAAAATAAGTCAATGAACGAAGAACACAGTAAACTCTGTGTTCTCCGAACAGAAGGCATCTCAGGACAGGAGTTGCTAATGTACTGGATTTAGAGGCGTTGTCCTAATTAATCAAATTATACACACTACAAAGGCTTTTTACAAATTTTGAACCTAAAGAAGTGTAACTATAAGCTATTGAGCTTGAGAATATTATGGCCCAGTCCGTGGAACAATAAATTTATGTATGATTAAGGTACTACGCCGACCCCTACCTTTGATTCGTATACCGCCTAACCCGATCACAATGAATAAAAATAAAGTGAACCGACCATTGAGGAATATAACCGTGTGGTGTACGGCAAAGTAGAATAGCACCAACCCCTTACACTCATGGGTGTCGTACAAGGCGACTAATGTTATCGAGGCAAAAGATCAAGAGTCTCCGTAGTCTGGAAAATGGGCAGCAGCATTTTCCATTGTTAATATTATAACACTGCGATCGCCAACCCGCCTGCCAAGCGTGGAGATTATGGCAATAACCTCCCTTTTTGTGGGAGAGGCCCTTAGTCCTGCAGTGGACTGTTATGGGCTGTGATGATGATAATGAGATAGATGTATCCGGGCCGTTTCCGCAGTTTGACGAACTCGCGCCTATTCTGCGTGCGTATGATATACTCCTATTGTTCATGCCATCCTAACTCCTCCAGACAACGTAGCAATCCTTTCAATTTTACCAACGTCTCCGGAAGGGTTTGTGGTTGTCCGAGATGCTCAAGCCTGTATGATGTCACCCCCTCGCATGTTTGCAGGATGTGTGCAGCTGTCTTTCAGCACTGGTTTTCCGACTGACCCATAATAGAGCTCGTTCCATTCCTATTCTCCTGTCACTGCCCCATTTGACGATTGAAAGAAATTTTCAATTAAAAAATGATACCGAGAACATATCGTTCGATCCACGAAAGCGTAGTACCAAGAAACAAGGCGGACTATACACCAGCCGAATATTAAACTGATTATGGCAATTACGATGGTGAATAGCTGGCTTGTGTACTAAGGTCACAGACCTTGTACAGTCATGTCATGGGTGTGGCGCGGGCGGGCGAGTTATTGTCTAAATTAGGCACATTATATCGTAGTCTAATAGTTGAATATACTTAGCGTCGGTGGCCTAATGGTTACGGGGTCCGACTCGTAAGTGAGAGGTACAGGGTTCGAAACTCAGTGCTGCCATGTAGCAATTACTTTATTTTCAGAGTCGTTTAGAAGTGACAAATCGCATTCACATACGCGTAAACCGACATTTCATTATTATCAAGGTATATTTATCAAGATAATTATCGTGATATTTATCAATGATAATGATCACTTCGAACCCTGCGCCAAGGTGATTGTTTTAGTTTAATCGTTAAGCTGTTACCCAAATAGGTGTTGGTGATTTTTTTTTTATATTAGACAAGATTGGCATTTGACCGCTATTTCACCTGTTGGTAAGTGACGATGCGGCCGAAGACTGAGCATGCCCGTCTTGGACCAGCCCATTCACTCTAGCCTTGAAGGCATCCAGATTATATTGAACACACTGAGTCGGTTGATATCTTGATGGACACGTCACCTCCACCGTATGCATGGAGATCGAGAATTCATCACCTACCTGTTGCGTCGTTGCCGGGCGGTACGCGATCGATAAAATCCAGGCATTCTAGGTTTCTAGCTCGTACCTAAGGCTCCTGAGTCACGTGTAAAACCTATTGTTGTATCATTATCTATCGGACATCGACTATACCTCACCTAAGGCGCGGCCTCAGCAGGGTCTATACAGAAGTGACGTTTGCAGACGGCGTTATCCGGATGTATATCGAAGAAACATTATGAAACCATTGGACAACCAGGCGCTTCTTACTAGGATTGCCAACTTTTTTAGACCAAATATACTATTTTCGGGTTTAGAAGCCATAAAAATATAGTAGGTAGGGAATTAATAAAAAAAAATATAGTATAGTTTTTTAAATAAAATGTATGTACCTATTTTTCTTAAATGTTTATTTTCTACTACATTGAGCTTCATAGCTGTTTTGTTTTATTTGACTTGAGTTTGACGTCACGTCATACAAATGTCAAGACTCAAGATCTTTCTGAAATATTCGATTTGCATATATAAAAATTCTTATAAAGATCTTATGGACGCGTTCCGTTTTGCGGTAAGTGGTAATGTTGTGCTAATTTAATATAGTAGTTTCGCCTGCTATATTTTAATTTTTAATTTATAGTAGGTAGACACCTAATATAGTCGGATACTATATTATATAGTAGGGTTGGCTACCCTACTTCTAACGATACCTACATGAAAAATCATCTTGGCGTTAATGTCCCGGTTGTGCGCGCACGAGGGCCCGGGGTCCGCCTTGACCGTGACACAGGATGTGTCAGATCAGCTTAGTACAGTGGAGAGACTGCCATCTGACCCCCGTGCCCTGCTACCAGGGGAACCTGACCAGATTAGATCATAGTTTTCACGCATTTAGTCGCCTGAATGTGCAGGTTTCATCGCTATGTTATCCCTCACCGGAAGAGCATCGGTTTGTACTGAACTAATGTACGTAACTCAGAAAAGAGTCATTGGTACATGGCCGCAGTGGGATCGGAATTGTTACCTTTCGCTTGCAAGTCGGATACTTTGACCACTCGGGCACCGACACTCCTATATAATTTTCCAAAATCTAGCCAGTTCCTACTTTTAAGCTACGTTCGAACTTCCATACATACATATTACGCTGTCAACTTCAATATTACCGTTCCTTAGTTCCGCCGTAGTCGGCGAAACCCGCAAACCTTTGTTTCCCTTCCGTGACGTCATAGTCTGTCAGGTGTCTTTCTGCGCAGCTTCTGATGCCCAGCGGGTCGAGTTTGCGACTAAATGGGGTCAACAGGTCAAAAAAGCTTTCTAAAAATCTATTAAATTCCTCACATTCGTTGCTTGTTCTACGCAGCGACAAACGATCAGACTGGCTGCCCGGTAAGCGGTAACTGTCGCCCATAACGTCTGCGATTCATGCATTTAGATTGCAGGCATGTCGACATTTTCGCGGCGAGTATATATCTTTATAGAAAGAGAGTATACGAATTGTTGTTATAAGCAAACATCTTGAATAGCAATCAGCACAAGCAACCGCCTAAACATGATCTTGTTGGGTACTATTGCGCAGATTAATATGTTCATTGTTAATCATTTTATCAAATTCAATATTTCTTGCGCTGTATAAAATTAAAATATTGTATGTGAATTATGGAACTGTAAGTCTGTTGATATATTTTGTTTATGTGTAATACATGTGTAAGACATAAAAATGCAGAACCGCAGGTTCTCGAGTCCGATAATTTACTTGGCTCGATGCAATTGTATTGTATCGCAATAGCAGATGAACGGTAGTTTTAATTGTAGCAGAATACAAAAAACGCCTAAAACTGCGATTGCAAATTACAATTCTACAAGACTCTTTTGTCTCGAAAACATTAGTCGCCTTGTCCGACACCCAAGAGCGTAAGGGGTTGGTGCTATTCTACTCTGCCAGACACCACGCGGCTAAATTCCTCAATGGTCGGTTAATTTTATTTTTATTAGTCTTATTTTTATTCATTGTGATCGGTTTAGGGGTGACGGTGACGGAGTGATACCCCGAATTCCTTTGTTCTATTCTTGTGGCGCTTTTGTGGTATAATGTGTGAGCTTACAGCGGTCGGTTGTGCTTCTTTTTGATACAACACGCCGCCAGCTCGTCGCAGATCGAAGTTCGTGTCGGTTGTCTGGGTTTGCTACCGCTATTCCAGTTTGCAGGACCTATCAGGTCTGAGGTATCCCAATCTGGCGGACAACTGCGGACTGGTCCTCTGAACGGTGGCCCCAAGGTCCAAATGTTGTATATAAAGAGTCTAACTGCCCGACGACACATCAAACTCGGCTATCTTGCCTACTGACACCGGTCATCTTAATCTTCTTAAGCGTTAATATTTCGGTTGTGCTCCATCGCGTGACGGCAAGTGGTCCGCCTTAACCCTGACCTAGGATTTGGCACATCAGATAATTACAGTGAAGCGACTGCCGTCTGAGTTCCGTGACCCTGCTACCAGAAACTGAAAAGATTGGATCATGATTACACATTCAGGCGATCCTGAATTCTCTCACTGTAACCGTACCGCAAGAGCATCGGTCAGCATTGATACATAGCCGCAGTAAGGACCGGGACCACGCCGCGGTCGCACGGTGGGCGCCAGCGCGACTGAGCACGGGCGGTCGATAGCGGGCGCCGGTCGCACGCACGGCTCGCACCTTAAAGCAGTCTTAAAGCTAGTAATATGGAGAGAACAAGCTGTATCTGGTTCTAGCCAATCAAATTGTATGAAATATAGCCTAGGTTTCGAGTTGGACCCCAAACTAAAAAACAGAAAACCTCGCTTACCTCTCGCTCACGAGTCGGATACCTTAACCCCTCGGCCACCGAAGCATATCGCGTACCCTTACACCCGGGACCACACCGCGGTCCCACGGCGGGCGCCAGCGCGACTGAGCACGGGCGGTCGATACCGGGCGCCGCTCGCACGCACGGCTCGCACCTAAGGAGTGAGTTCATCGTACTGTGTAATGTATGTAACTGTGTGACCTGTTACGTATTTGTGAATTAATCGTGATAGCGGTCAATTATTTAACGCTGTATATTAAAATTGTCGCTGTCAGCTACTTTCATCCGCGCGCAGTTCGGATCTAATATATGACTTTTTCAACGTTGTATACGTAGTAATAAACTTATTATATGATTGTAAAATGAAGCCTATGTTACTTCAGTGATAATGTAGCATTCGATTAGAAAAAGAATTTTAAAAATCAGTTTATGAGGTAATTCATTACAAACAAAACAAGACCTACCTACTACGGACTACGCCTACCCTACACCTACATTACCCCTATCTACCCTTTTTTCTTGCTTATAAACCTTCCTCTTGAATCACTCTATTTATTGCTGAAAACCGCATTAAAATCCGTTGCGTAGTTTAAAAGATTTAAGCGTACATACATACATAAGGACAGACGTCAGAAGTGACTTTGTTTTGTGCTATGTATATCTAGATAGAGGCCTTTGCCCTGCAGTGGGACACCGACAACTCTTAAAACAAAATATAAACTAGTTTTTCGTCCGCATTCCTGTGGGAAGGCGTTATATTCCCGCAGAAAGAAGTAGTCTATTTCGTTTACATGGAAATGAGATATTTTGCCGCAGTAAAAAGTAACCTATAGTAGCCCCGAAAGAAAATTTCCTGACCCTCTATCGGAAACCGCTAGCTATATTATATTCTAATAGCGGTATCTCGTAACTCGGTCTATATCTAGGGTTGGCAACCCTACTATATTAGGAGTCTACCTACTATAAATTAAAAATTAAAATATAGTAGGCGAAACTACTATATTTAATTAGCAAAACATTACCACTTACCGCAAAACGAAACGCGTCCATAAGATCCTCAAAAGAAAAATTTTCCTGATGCAAATCTTGAGTCTTGATATTTGTATGACGTGACGTCAAACTCAAGTCAAATATAACAAAACAGCTATGAAGCTCAATGTAGCAGAAAATATACATTTAAGAAATAATATAGGCACGTAGAGCTCGTCTAATCTAAAATGACGCGCCCCACTATCGCATTAACGCACACAAGCAAGTTTAAAATATGGACGCAATACATATACAAATGCCGTTGTAATGAGGAGTTTTCCAGTAGGTATAGATAGTTGGTTTCAAAAGGCATCAATAGATGGCGCTCCTACAATTTTGGTAATCTTTTTATAATCTGTATGATGGTGGCAGTGATTTCATGCAGCCAACTAATACTAAACTTAAAAATAAAATGTTTATTAATATAAACATAACTGTTAAAGGTTGAACGAAGTGTAAAAATAAATATTTATAGAAGTTAGCACTATGTTCCATTATTATTACAACCTCTAAAATGGTTGAAAACTATTGACAAATACAATATTATCCAATACAACGTACCCAGTGTTTATATCCTGTTTGCTAAGAACCTATTTCAAGCGATTGTCAATTACCAAAATTGTCGGGGCGCCATCTAGTGAGTGGTTAGGAATGCTTTAGATACCTATTGGAAAACTCCTCATTGGTCATTCAGTTGCCGGTAAGATTCAAACGTCGGAGCACGCGCCGTTCATTGGCTCCCACACATATGAAGTGTCGTTATTAATATTTGCACTCACACATCGAAATCAACTAACTAAGTAGTGGGGCGCGTCATCTTAGACTAGACGAGCTCTACATTTTATTTAAAAAACCTACTATATATTTTTTGATTAATTCCCTACCTACTATATTTTTATGGCTTCTAAACTCGAAAATACTATATTTGGTCTAAAAAAAGTTGGCAACCCTATCTATAGCACACCGCCTACCTATTAGATTATATCCTGGCCGAAAGGATGCCTCCGAGTGCCTCGCAAATATCAAGGTCGGGGCTGTTTTTGGACGGCGGAAGGGGTGGGGCTGCGGGGAGCGGGGTTTCTATACATAGTATGAAATGAAGTCGCTTCCCGCTGTCGGTCCCTTTGTGTCTATCTACGGTTAGATCTTTTAAAGAACGCAACGGATTTTAATGCGGTCTTTGACGACCTGAGTGGTTCAGTTTGTTAACATGCCGGGTCTGCCACGCAGCGGTCCCGGGTTCGACTCCCGGCCGCGCGGAAATTGAAATGATGAATTTTAATTTCTGGTACGGGTCTGGGTGTAGTATGTAGGTATATAAGGTTCGTATTTAAAAAGAACTATATAAGTAGTTTATCAGTTATCTAACACCCATAACACAAGCTTTGCTTACTTTGGGGCTAGATGGCGCTGTGTGCATCCAAGCATGTTATTTTAAGTATACGCAAAAACTATCTTCAGACTTAAAAAATGCAAGTTATTGTAAGGTAATAGATAGCTGATAGAGCGATTCAAGGGTTATAGGGTAGAATATGACAACACGCAAACGAAGTCTCGGCGTTCCAGTTAGTTTATACTAACAATCATCTAGGCGTCAATATCCTGGTGGTGCTGTCGCGCACGATGGCCCAGGATTTGGCAGATCAGGTGATTCAAGTAGATCGACTGCCATCTGGCCTCCGTGACCCCATCGACAGGGGAACCTGACCAGAGGGCTATTTCAGTGGACAACTGAATTTGACATAAAAAAATCTGACACTACTCTAATTTGGAAGACGCTATTGCCAGTTGTCAACGTAGATGACGTGGTGTAGAATTATCTAGTGTCAAATACAGTTGTCAACTGAGTTAGCCAATAGCCCCGCAGATTGGATCGTGGTTCAGTCGCTTGATGGAGCAGGTTTCCACGCGATGTTTTCCCTCACCGTAAGAGCATGAACACTTCTACGATCCTCGCAATTATCAAGGTCGGTTGGACGTTAGGGGGTGTAGTTGCGGCGCGGGGCGGCGCGGGGGAGATCCGGGGTGGAACTGGGTCGCGTGTTGCTACGCAGCCGCCCCGTTTCTTTGTAATGGTGTCGGGAGAGAGGCTGAGAAATGCGTAGTTGCTATTCGTTGATAGGTACGGTGTTAGTTATATATATTTTTTTTTTTTATGTCATACGGTAGGCAAACAGGCAAGCGGGCCACCTGATGGAAAGTTATATTACTATTATAGTATAATATATTTATGTGGTTAGTATTCAACATTATAGTTATATTTAAATTTACACAAAACTCGATATTGCTACCACCGCTCGTTAAATAGCTCATTTCGGACTATCCAAGGTAAGGTTAGCTGGAAGAAATCCCATTGTGGGATACGCCCGCCTTTGCAATGTATATTTATTTTCTTTTGTTATTGTTCTTTATGTAGTTATACGCAATAAAGAGTTTACATACATACATACTCTTCCGAAATTCATTTCACATTCATCGGTGTCAGAATAAGACAAAGGTCTATGAAGATCATTCTCCAGTGAACAAAAGTATGGCAATATTGTATGCAATCATATAGTTACAGTTGACAGCGATCTGATCTCCGTGACCGTGTTGACAAGGGAATCTGACCAGATTAGATAATGTTTACACATTTAGTCGCCTGACACATCATCAGCCCAGTCACCATAGTCCACTGCTGGACATAGGCATCCTCCAATGAGCGCCAATACGCTCTGTCCTCGGCTTGCCACATCCTGCCTGGTTATTCTGGGCTATAAGCTACATTACTGCCAAATTTCCTCAAAATCGTTTCAGTAGATTTTTCGTGAAGGACTAACAAACAATCATCCATATTTCCATGCAATGTTTCGCATCTATAATATTAGTAGAATTTATCGTCACTTATTTGACATCTCAATTTATAATTTAAACTAAACATGATCCTTCAAAACCCCGAACCACAACAACGCTAGCTGCTATAAGTAGCAGATCATACACTCATACACACACACACACACACGCCGGTGTCCCACAGGGGCGGGCTGAGCATATCCTCGCAATATACAGGCACGGCGGAGCGTGTAGCGCCGAAATGTCACAGTGTCCCTTGTAGTTAAAGTGCGTACGAAAATAGCCCATACAGTTAAGGAATTTCAGCCGCGGTCCTTGTAGGACTATTTAAGATCGTAATGCGCGCGTTCATTTTGATGGTTGTTACCTAGAATAGTGATAAACATGGCCGCCGTCACACGAACAGCTGATTTATTTTATACCACAAAGTTGGCAAAGAAGCTTACAGCCTGCCTGGTAAGCAGTCACCGCAGCCTATGACCGTTTGCAATACCAGGGGCTTCACCTACGCGTTGCCGACCTCGTAAAAAATCTCCAGGGTAAATCTCTCCAGGTTGTTCACTCCACAACCTTAGTGTGCGTGGGAGAAAGTTCCTTTGGAACCGCACGGTTGGCTTTGGCAATTATGATGCTTGTTACCTATAATAGTGACAAACATGGCCGCCGTCACATGAACAGCTGATTTTATTCGCTTTGTGTTCGATTGTGATTGGCTCGTGACTCCATTTTTGACTTTTATTCTGAAGAGAATGGGCAACGGGATTGCATTTATACAGCCATGAGTTCACATCTGGAATTACCCAGGAAATGATCGATTCGCTACCGACTTTCCATCCTACTTAGCTGTAAGCAAATGGTAATCCGAAAGGAATCGAACCCGTCCCGGCAATGAGTCAGCCTTCCCGACATGACGCAAACGAGAACATCCTGCCCGCTGACCCACTTTCGGAATAAGGGGGCCTGTTGTGTATCGACGCTGTTTTTGTGTACTTAACTGTGGCGCGGATACCGATCTTGTAGATTAGAGACGCGATAATTCGAAGTTTCGAACCCTAGAAAGAAATAGCTGATGAGACAAGTGGGTAGTACAGAAACAAGTACCAAAAAATTATTTTTATCTTCCGACGGAACAAGTGTATCTGACGCTTTGTGTATTTGTGTGTCTGTCTACCGCTACCCTCGACCTTTGGTGCTATAAATTTGACTTGTGTATCTGTATGGTTCTGTGTGTGGAGGTGTTTGTCTACTATGCCACAGGCATCGTAGTCCCGGAACGGATTGACGATTTGGATGCGTTTTTCTCTATTTGAAAGCCAGTTTGATGAGGAAGGAAGTCTACATCAGAAGGAGGGTTATGTTTTTCGGGCGTATGTATTGTTATTTGAAGTTTTGGTGGCTGAATGGTTAAGGTATCCGACTCGTAAACGAGAGGTACCGGGTTCGAATCCCACTGCGGCCGTGCACCAATGCCTCTTTTCTGAGTTATGTACTTAAGTTCAATGCTAAAGTAAAACATCGTGATGAATCCTGCACATTCAGGCGACTGGTAGTATAACTATGATCATGGACCAGCCTATTCACTCTAGCCTTGAAGACGTCCAGATTACAATGATCAGGGAACACACAGGCAACGCGTATGTGAGTGTAGTAGCGTTCGGTTAGTAACAAGAGCAAACGAAGCCCTAAAACTTTTATTGGGGCGCCTCAGAAGCCCCCCAAAATAGACGGCGAAGGAATGCGCTTCCGCCCGTTCCAATTTTAAAATTTCACCAACTTTTTAATTTTATTCGTATACGGCCCGCCGGCGCGCGTCCAGCCTGGTTTGACTTTGTTTTTTTTTTATGTAGACCCGGCGTCGTGTTTGTTTTCTTTTTTTTTTTAATTTGTTTTTCTTTTCTCGAAGAGGGCTTAAGCGTTGATATGTGTATTTGGTGATGCAGATTAATCGCTTTGATTCCTAAACGTTTGAGTGTTGTGTTTGGGAGGTTTTAAGATGCTTAGATTGTTATTTCTTGTCGAGTGGATCAGTTTTATTTGGGTGTTAGCATATTTTGCGGGCCGGCGTCGCGGTGGGGAGATGGGAATACGGTTTTGATTTATTAACTTAGATTCGTGTAATAATTGGGATTAGGAGCGCCGGTGGCTGAGTGGGTTAGGTAGCGGACTCGTAAGCGAGAGGTACCGGGTTCGACCCTCTGCGACCATATAGCCGACCCCTGACACCTTTTTAAGTTATGTACATTAATTGAATGCTTACCGATGCTCTTACGGTGAGGGAAAACATGGTGATGTAACGCGCACATTCAGGCGCTTGAATCTAGTCAGGTTTCCCTGGTAGCAGGTTCACGAAGGCGGACCCCGCTCCTTCATGCGCCAGAAGCACAACCGGGATATTAACGCCAAGATGTTTTTTTTTAAGTATGTACGTAGACACGCAGCGAGGATTCGTCCGGCACGCGCGCTGTTATTTATGAACCACCGCCGCCAAACAGGAGGAGGCTCTTTGTTTTCGCTTTTTTTACGTAAACATACCTTCATTAATAATTCTTCACCGGGACATTAACGCCAAAATGTTTTTTTTTATACCCTCCTGTCGACCTCTCTGTCATACGGACCGCGTGAGACCGCGTGTGTTTATTTGCGTAAACCTTTCTCAATGCACCTCCCCCACCCGTCGCCCTATGCGAAAACGCCACACAAGGCCTACAAACGCACCCAACACGCCCGATAGAGCTTATCTATGCGCGAATCAGCGCGCGCGCAGTGACGCAGCAATCACAAGATGGCCGCCCGGACGATGACCCCGCGGTGCCGGCCGGCCGGCGTGTTGACAGTGGATATCGACGGATTTGGTGAGGCGGTTAAGAGGCCCGACTCGTGAACGAGAGGTACCTGGGTCGGATCCCTAGTGACTGCGCTTACGGTGAGGGTAGGTGCGGTTGCGGGAGGTATTGGGTTCGAGTACCGCTGCGGCCATGTAGCAATGACGATTTTCTGAGTTATGTACATTAGTTGAATGCTAACCGATGCTCTTACGGTGAGGGTAGGTTCGGTGGCCTGATGGTTGAGGGATCTGACTCGTAAGCGTAAGGTACCGAGGTTTGATCCTTAGTGATGCCGTGTTAAATCTACCAATGACCTACCAAGAGCGGTGGCCTAATGGTTGAGTGGTAAGCGTACCGGGTTCAAATTCCACTGCGGCCATGGACCAATGATTCTTTTCTGAGTTATGTACATTAGTTGAACAATAACCGATGCGTTTACGGTGAGGTAAAACATCGTGATGAAACCTGCATATTCAGGCGACTGAATGTATAACCATATACCAATCCAGTGAGCTTCCCCTAGCCCACGAAAATCGGATGGCAGTCGCTTTACTGTAGTTATCTGATCTGCCAAATCCTTGGGTCATGGTCAAGGTGGACCCCGGACACTTGCGCGCGAGGTTGCGGCCATGTACACTGTAACAAAGTGGGATTTGATCCCGGTACCTCTCGCTTATGAGTCGGATACCTTAACCACTTGCCCACCGGCGCTCATTATAATTAATTATAAAGCCAATTGGCTTCAACCAGTCTCAGACTTCCCAGCGGAAGACCTCTGTCAACCTCGCTTCGCCTACTGTATAAGAAACTACTGTTACATTACTATTAGGTTTTAACATTACACATAATCGTCGCTCAAACCACAAATCTTACCCGGTTTCAAAGTAAAAGTTAAAGCAAACATAGACAGGCGTACACCAGCTTTCTACTGAACAAATATAATGAGCGAGTAATGGACTCCTAACGCGTAATGGACTCTAACTTCACTATTCTAATAGAGGTTTAAGTATGGAGTGGCTGTTATTCTCGAACATTTATATTTGCCCACATATAATGTCATGAGCATCATCATTACAGCCCATAACAGTCCACTGCAGGACTTAGGGTCTTTTCCACGGAAAGGGAGGTCATTGCCATAATCTCCACGCTTGGCAGGCGAGTTGGAGATAGCAGTGTCATAAATATAACAATGGAAAACGTTGCTGCCCATTTTCCAGTCTATACGGAGACTCTAGATCTTTTGCCTCGAAAACATTAGTCGCCTTGTGGAAGCATTACTCGGTTTGTGCTATTCTACTCTGCCGGATACCATACGGCCACATACTTATAATGTTATCATCATCGTCATTTTGGCGTTATGTCCCGGTTGCCAGAGTCCACCTTCCTGCAACTCCTGGCCCACCCCGCTTGGTCTTCGGCATCCTTGGTGGTGAGCTTATTGGCTCGAATATCATACTTGACGACGTCAAGCCATCACTTCTTGGGCCATATATAATGTAAAAACTAGTAATTGATTTCAGAAATAGAGTATGTCATGCTTCTAAGCCTGTAAGAGCGTCGGTGGCCGAGCGGTTAGAGTATGCATCTCGTAAGCCAGAGGTCCCGGGTTACCTATGACTGTTTTCTGAGTTATGACATTAGTTGATACTAACCGATGTTCTTACGGTGAGGGAAAACATCGTGATGAAACCTGCACATTCAGGCGACTGGATGTGTAACCATGATCCAATCTGGTTAGGTTTCCCTGGTAGCAGGATCATGGAGGTCAGATGGCAGTCGCTCCACTGTAATTACCCGATCTGCCGAATCCTGGATCACGGTCAAGGCGGACCACGGGCCCTCGTGCGCGAGAGCACAACCGGGACAGTAACGCCAAGATGATTATTATTTTTATGCTTCTAAGCCTGTGTTTGTATGGCGTACCAAATGTGATTTAATGTGTCGAGGTTCCATTAACTTTGTAGCTCTTTCTTTTACTACCGCGTCGTTTCACTTTGAAGCATTATAATGATCTATTTTCTGCCCCGATAGGAAGTAAAGCTATCCAATTCACGGGTGTTAGATTCATTCGAAGGGCCACGAGAAGCTAGTGTACAAATTTTAAAACTAATAATAAATATGGTTGGACAATTCACACAGCGCCATCTAGCCCCAAACTGAGCAAAGCTTGTGTAAATGGATACTAAAGTAGGGCCAATTTAATAGGTCACATTTGACACCTGTCTCCATTTCCTTATGTCCACGACATAAAGTTCATTTTATATTAGGCGCAACGGCGCGACCGCGAAACTCAACTTTACTTCATGGACGCAGGGAAATAATGACAGCTATCAAACATGACCTATTAAACTGGCCCTACTTTAGATTACTGATAAACTACTTATATACTTTTAAATACATACTTATTATACATATAATAAGACCCAGACCCGTAACAGAACTTAAAATTCATCATTTAGCCGGCACCTCTGCGTGGCAGATCACATATTAACCACTGAACCACTCAGGTCGTCGGGAATGGTTTTATGGAATCGAAATTCCGACGCATTCGAATAATTCCATTGTTACATAATGTTTTAAACTATTGCGGTTATTATCACACATTTTAAAGGTACCGTCTGGGTTTCCTACTGCGTACCAAAGGTACAAAGGTACGCGGTATGGAACATACCTTTAAAATTAATTCCATTGTTATTACTTTTAACAAACGCCCATCACGACTACGCCTAGGTGTTGATTTGCCCCCCCTTCCCGCTGGGATTAGAGGCCCCCCCGATCGGGGCCAATGGCCAGCCGTGACCCACCTTTGTGGGGGCATCGGGCCACGGCGGAAGCCGTACCTGTGACGCGGATAGGTTGGCCAACTGGGCTGTGTTTCATAGGACGTTCCGTATGATAGCTAATAATTGGGGACTTGGCTAGATTCATTAATAAATTATGAAACCAGGTTATCGATATTAATTCTGTACCTACTTATAATAAATTGATCTCCATATTATGACATGCAATACATATTATTTAAAGCTGACATTTGTATAAGTTTATTTCTGTTTTATGATTATGACACGAATTAATTCGAAGATGTATTTATTATCATAAACTATAATCATTAATGAAATGTAATGAGAATATGAGTCTGCGAAACCTAAAATTAATTATATTTAATTTAATTAAAAA
Source organism: Blastobasis lacticolella (assembly GCA_905147135.1). Lineage (NCBI taxonomy): Eukaryota > Metazoa > Arthropoda > Insecta > Lepidoptera > Blastobasidae > Blastobasis > Blastobasis lacticolella. The sequence goes on from LR990066.1 coordinate 10,742,007, forward strand.
TCTTCAAGTACCAGCCAGTATTCAGTCCAAGAAAATTAATGAAATCGGAATATTTATAATTTTCAAATCAAGTATTGCAAACGTCCATAGGCTGCGGTGACTGCTTACCATCAGGCAGGCCGTAAGCTTGTTAGCCACCTTAGTGGTATAAAAAAATCAAGTAAAATTACAAAAGGAGTACATTTGACACATTGAAAAGTGATCTGTTTTGACAGATCATAAAGAGTTGCTGATTAGACTTCTGTATCTATAAATAGTATCAAATAAAGTCGATTTCCGCCGCCTGTCCCTATGTGTCTACATATGTAGACATATGTATGTATTCAAGGCGAACTCTGGGCCCGCGTGCGCGAGAGCACAACCGGGACATTAACGCCGAGATGATTTTTTATGTCCTGTAAAGAAAGAAAGAAGTGTAAGAAAATGAGCAGGGATGGTCACCCAGACGCAAAGCTAGCTAGACTGTAGTGTTGATGGCTCGGCAGGATTTGTGTGGGCGGGGGGGGATTTGCATTGATATTAAATTAATTGAACACTAGCAGTTTGCCCGCGACTTCCTCTACTAATATTTTAAATGCGAAAGCTTGTGAGAATGGACGTTTATTACACCTTTACTTAAAAATCAGTAATATTTTGAATCGCTGATGTCTATAGGCGGCGGTAACCACTTTCCATCAGGCATGCCTGTTTGTCTGCCTGCCGTATTACATAAAAAAAATATATAATTTTTTTTTATGAAATTCGCTGTAATGTAGTTTATAGTCCAGAATAACGCACTGGCTATAATGTATCCCGAAATTCAAGGAATTACACTATCTTTAATGTTGAACAAAATTTGAAATATCCGATTGGGTCCAATGAAATTCGCATGGTTAGGTACACATTCATTCGCCTGTGCAGGTTTCATCTCAATGTTTTCCTTCAACGTAGAAGTATCGGTTAGTGTACAACTAATGTACATAACTTAGAAAAGAGGCATTGGGGTTCGAACCCAGAAACTCTTTCCTGTATCTTATGAATCGGACTTCTTAACCACATCAAGGCTAGTAATTCACTTCAAATCGGGTGCCATCTGAGTTTGGAATAACTTATAGAGCTCGTCTAATCTAAAATGACGCGCCCCACTATCGCATTAACGCACACAAGCAAGTTTAAAATATGGACGGAATACATATACAAATGCCGTTGCAATTGGTCATTCAGTTGCCGGTGAGATTCAAACGTAGGAGCACGCGTCGGTCATTGGCTCCCACACAGATGAAGTGTCGTTATCAATATTTGCACTCATACGTCGAAATCAACTAACTAAGTAGTGGGGCGCGTCATTTTAGACTAGACGAGCTCTACCTACGTAACTCAGAAAATTTCATTGGACGCTCATACAAACACTGACAATAAACAACATTAAGCAGACGCGTCGGTCCGTCCGTCTCGGCTCGAAGGACCAATAATTTGTAGCAATAATTGTGATTGACAGCTCGATTCTCATGAGTATTCTTGCTTATGGGACCGAGTGAGTGTATTGGGGTGGTCGTCTCAGTTCTAGAAACGTCGTATGTACCACATTGTAAAGGAAGAATGGTATTTGTACTTTAATTCGTGAGGAATAAGGGCGGAGAGCTGCTGTTTCGGAATCTATAGGAATAAACATGCTTTGGGCTGGATGTCGTCTAGGTTTTGGAAATGTCGTATGTGCCACGTTGTACAGGTACAATGGTATTTGTACTCTAATTCGTGAGGAATAAGGGTGATTATATATATGGCCGTATGGTGTCCGGCTGAGTGGAATAGCACCAACCCCTTACGCTCGTGGGTGTCGTACAAGGCGACTGTTTTCTAGGCTAAAGATCAAGAGATCAAAAGATCATCATCACAGCCCGTAACAGTCCACTGCAGCACTTAGGGCCTCTCCCCCGATAGGGGAGGTTATTGTTATAATCTCCACGCTTGGCAGGCGGGTTGGAGATCGCAGTGTTACAAAAATAACAATCTCTGCTGCCCATTTTCCAGCCTACGAAGACTGTTAGATTGCTTGCTTCGAAAACTTTAGTCGCCTTGTACGACACCCATGAGTGTATGGGGTTGGTGCTATTCTACTCTGCCGGACACCAAACGGCCAATGGCCGGCATAGAAAGAAGTTAAGACCCGCCAAATCTAATAAAATATGATATAATTCCAACCATTTTAAATCGGACCGAACTGGCTACACCGAGTCAACAGCCGCCCAGCCATCGAACTGACCCACAGCGGCCACTGTAAACAGATAACGTAATGTTTACAATCGCGTCCATCTTGAAGACTAACCTACATTGTCTAATAATAGACTGTAGTAGTCGTGTGTGTCTGGCTGTATTGTAGGTGCAGATATCGTTGTAGCGTCGGTGTGTTCAGATAGTAAACAATACAAGCAAAAGACTAGGCGTCGAGACGTGAGAATATGACATGGACGTAATAGCGTCGGTCTCGTTCTTCAAGGTACCGGGTCCAACCCCAGTGCCCCTATGCACTAATGACTCTGTGGCGACATCTATCGCTACTGCTCCAATAGGGAAGACTCAACGATACTCACATTACGAGTACACGAACACAAGGTTGGCAAGCATCCGCACATAGATGGCGCTAACAATCCTACATCGCGCTAGAGAAATGTGCCAACTTCCACGGCATATATACAACTTCCGACGATCAACTGTCGGACCCTTGATCCCCTGGTCACAACACCCGGCCAGGTGGGTAATTACCCTTTTCTACCTTCTCACCATCTTCGCTTGCCAACATTGGCGGCTACCATTATCCCTTCACCGCCAAAACTCTTTCCTGAGTTGAACACACACATATAGCTACATTAGTTGAACTCTAGTCGATGTTCTTTCGGCGAGGGTAAACATTGTGATGAAACCAGCACATTTAGGCGACTGAATGTGTAATCATTATCCAATCTGGTCAGGTTCCCCTGGTAGCGGGGTCACGGAGGTCAGACAGCTGTCGCACCACTGTAATTATCTGCGGTAACGTTCCGGTAGGGTCGCTCTCGAGGGCCCGGACCATGATCCTGGATTTGGATGATCAGGCAATTGCAGTGGAGCAACTGCCATCTGACCTCCGTGACCCTGCTACTAGGAGAACCTGACCAGATTGGATCATGGTTACAGATCCCTTTTTCAGTCGGTTATAATTATAAAAACTGCGATCTCCAACCCGCCTGCCAAGCGTGGAGCCTTTCTGCTACTTTCATACACAAGACTCTATCAATGGACTGTTACCTCCATAAGAACATCTCAACCTTTCAATACCAAAGTTAAACACTCGAAACCTTTTGTTCAAGCCAGCCTTTGAGGCTTCCGCCCACCATAGGCCCGCGGGCTCACTCGGTCGGATGGGAAACGCGATGGCGCTGAGTCATTGCGACATAACGGTGTCGGGGTGGTTCAAGGCATGAGCGGTGACTGTAAAGCTAGCACAACGCGACATAGATACTGCTCTTTCATCCTAGTATTAAGAGAAGGAAACGAAGCGCGAGCGTTGTCGCGGAAACACTTGCGCTAGCCGTGATGGTATTTTATCTTGTCGATGCGCGAGAGCATCGGTGGGGCGGACTCGTAAGCGAAAGGTACCGGGTTGGAAATGCCTGTGCTGTCATGTACCAATGACTCTTTTCTGAGTTATGTACATTAGTTGAACGCATCGGTTAGATGCTCTTACGGTGAGAGAAAACATCGTGATAAAACCTGCACGTGCAGTCGACTGAATGTGTAACCGTCATCCAGATGCGCTTGGTCGGCCGAAAAGCGACTTTATTTTATACTCTGTAAGGATTGATATCAACTGTCTAGCTGCCTCCCAGATCGGCCCTGCCGTAGTGTCTGTAGATCCTCTGAAGCGAACGCTGCAAAACTGGCCCAATGTAGCTGACAGGCTCCGAACATAATTCGATATAAGAATCATATACCATAAATCATAGGTTGACGACCTGAGTGGTTCAGTGGTCAACATGCCAGTCGTCCACGCAAGAGGTCCCGGGTTCGATTCCCTGCCGGGCAGAAATTTAAAATGATGACTTTTGATTTCTGTTACGGGTCTGGGTGTTCTATGTAAATAAGTATGTATTTAAAAAAAAGTATTTAAGTAGTATATCAGTTTGCTTAGTTTGTGATGGCGCTGTGTGAATTTGTCCACGTTTGTTTATTTATTTAGTTTATTTATATTCATAACATATTCATAAGAATCGACAAAGCGATTGACATCTTGGGTAGACAAAATCGCTACCAACTTACCTATTGAGCCAGTCTCCCGCGTACTGTGGCAAACGCTCCACGGCGGTGAGGTGAAATTTTCGCAATTGGCGCGACCTCCGATGCGCTTGCGTCACGCCGGGGCTCATTATTACCCTCGTTTTTCGCTACTTTGCCTGCGCGCGCAGACGAGATGGACAGATAATAGATACACGATTTATTGCACACTAGCGGTCCGCCACGGTTTTGTTTCTGCTCTGTAATCGGAAGTATTCAAGTATCCCGAGGGACCCTGTTATTTTTTCGTGAATGAAAAGCAGCTTCACAGAGGAATGATGTCGCATCCTATTCGTGAAAGATTCCCAAAATCGGTTCATTGCCTAGTTTCAGAGATTAGCCCCAGCATACAAACTTACAAAAAGCTACATTACTGCTGAACTTCATCAAAATCCATTCTGTAGTTTTTGCGTGAAAGAGAAACAAACATCCAAACATGCATCCCTCCTTCATTTAATATTAGTAGAAATAAAAAGCCGGGAAAACACGCGTAAAGCCGGGGCGGATAACTAGTGATATACAAATTAACACCACTGTTTCTCGTCTGCTCTAGCCTATACCTAACATCTAGTAGACAATAGCCAGCCCGCTTTAGGCAATCGAGCCGCCTGCGTCTATGTAATTGGGGTGATGGCTTTTTAAATAAAATTGCGAACTGAATACAGATTTCGTATGAGCATAATTATGTGACTTTTTGTGTGGTTATAGAAATGAGGCCCATATAATGGTTTGAGGAGATTTTGTTTGTTGGATATAAGTAACCTCGGTTGATTGTAATAAGTTTTCAATTCAAAAAAATTTTCATGACAAGCTTTTTTTGTGCGGTATAGTATCTACTCTTCAAGACCGTTCCAGAGAGCCCAAACCGATGGGGTTATTTTATTGTGTTCATTAGTTCGTTAGACCACCTTCCGACTCCATCATCAGACCAGCTCCATGGTACCATATTAATGCATTGTCATCCAAATTAAGTGCAAGTTAAATAAAAGCTTGTAAAAAATAGCAGCAAACTCAAACTAAAATTTATTGAATGATTAGGATATTAAAAATCTCTTTCATTGAAACACACATTGACACGTTGGCCGCCTCAGGGCCGGAGCCCGCCCACCCCACGCCGACCACGACTGAGCTCTGTCTCCTCTACACGCATACCAATACTGACCGTCCCCCTTCTCTCTCTGCCCCAGGTGTAGCAGACCAAGATGGCGGACACGGACACGGAGACGCTGCCGAACGGCACCGCCGCGGCGGAGGAGGACGAGCGGCTGAAGCAGCGGCCGGCGGACATTGATGCGGTGAGTACAATATGTTAGTGATGCTGAAGCGACATCTATCGCTCCAATAGGGAAACTCAACGATACTCACATTACGAGTACACAAACATAAGGTTGCCAAGCATCCACACGTAGATGGCGCTGACCGTCCTACATCATCATATCAGCCGAAAGACGCCCACTGCTAGGCATAGGCCTTCCCCAGAGATCTCCACAAAGGCTTTCCGGATACAGCTGGTACCTGCGATCTTTACCAGGTCGTCGGTCCACTATCGCAAAGAGTAAAGAACCAAGTGTATGGAATTTTGATTTATAGACCACGAAACCGGCTTGCAATGTGTTGATGAATGTGGAAGAAGCGAGAGAGAACTGTAACAAGTGGAACAATGTAGCCTCTGCCTATTACTACGGGAAATAAGAGTAGTTGTATGTATGTATGTCTTCATCATCTTGGCTTCACAATGTCCCGATTGTGCTCTCGGTTTCTGCCTAGACCATGATCCAGTATGTGGCAGATCAGGTAATTACAGTGGAGCGACTGCCATCTAACCTCCGTGTCCCAGTCGCCTGAATGTCAAGGTTTCCTCACGATGTTGTTTTAAGATCACCGGTTACTGTTCATTCAGCTAATTTACCTACGAGTACGTAATTCAGAAAAGTCATACACGTATCTTTATTTGGTCCAATAACTCATTCAAAAAACATAAAAACTGACAGAATAAGTACAAAATAAGGAAGCAGGGCGATGAGTCATCGTACCACATCGGTGGGGATTGAACCCTGTACCTCTCGCGTACGAGTCGGACCTCCCGTTAAGCCATGCACACTCTTCTTCCTTACCTATCTGCCCACCGATGAACAACAACCCCGTCCCCTTCCAGGACGTCCGCGAAATGGAGCGCCGCAAACGCGTCGAGGCGCTGATGTCCTCGAAGCTGTTCCGCGAGGAGCTGGAGCGCGTGCTGGACCAGCAGCTGAACGAGGGCAGCGACGCGCCGCTGCTGCAGCGGATCAAGGAGATGGTGGGCGGCAGGCTGCACACTGGCAGTCTCAGGGTGAGTCTTTACAGCTGATACTTGGCTACAGACATTCCCCTCCAAGGTTATAGCAGATGGTTGACTGTACACTGTGACGCTCAGGGTGAGGCACGTCTGATTGATTCAGCAGGTTTTGTTATAATTTCGTCGAGTGTCTTCAGAATTAGGAAGATTGCAATGGTTTCCAACAAGCTGCTGTTGCGTGTGGAGGAGATGGCGATCGTTTAGCAGAGGCTTGAAGATGACACATACGATTAACAAGGGTAAGCAGAAAATTACAGGATCCTGAGCTGTCGTTACATCATCAGTCGTTGGCCGACTATATATCGTAGCAGCATCAGTACAAGACTCATCAATCTTCATTCTTGTATCATTCTTTAAGGCTGCCCACTGGGAGTCTCAGGGTGAGACCTCGTAGGTGATTATAGCAGACACGTGACACCGAGGGCCTCAGGATGAGACCTTACAGCTGATACTTGCCGACCGCAGCTGGACCTCACAGACCGCCTGTGCCGAATCTGGACGCCTTCAAGGATAGAGTGAATAGGCTGTTCCCTCCTCGGCCGCATCGCCACTCACCACTAGTGAGATGGCGGTCAAATGTCTGAAGGGTCCAATAACAAAAAACGCAGCTCGATTCGTGTCTACTCCGTGATTCTTGAGAATCTCACAGCTTCTGCAGCGCATCAAGGAGATGGTTGGCGGCAAGCTGCATACTGAAAGCCTCAGGGTGAACCTCGCAGCTAAAATATGCCGACCGCAGCTGGATCTCACAGCTGATACTTACCGACCGCAGCTCGATACGTGTCTTCTCCGAGATTCATGGAACTTCACAGTTTCGGCGATTTCAATAGTTCGAAATAAATGATTATGTAAATGAATTTAACCTCGGTTATCGAACTCGCAAGCCGACCCTACACCAGTTCCGGTTCACGATAGACTCCCTCCATCTATACCAAACCAACTAACCGCTCCCCAACCAATCCGCAGGGCCCAAGCTGCGTACTCCCCATCAACGACATCCGCGGCATCGAGGGCGTCGGCTACGAGAAGGGCGAGAAGATCCTCCGCTGCAAGCTCGCCGCGGTCTACCGCCTGGTCGACTTGTTCGGGTGGACGCAGAGTGAGTACTAGATAAGCTAGGCCACACTAAGTTTTGTCGCCATACGCCACCACATGTCACATCACACTAAGACACACAACATCACACTATACCTAGATCTTTCGACACCACAACATGTGTGGCGGGCCACACCACCTTGAGACAACGTCTTACACTATACATTTTTCTATACCACACTATACCCCACCACTCTAAGACACACTATGTCACACGGTACATCTTTCTATACCACACTATACCCCACCACTCTAAAGACACACAGTGTAACACTGTACATCTTTCGACACCATATCAAGACACACAATGTCACACATACACATCTTACAACACTACACCACACTTCATACGAAACCTTCCTCATGAATCACTCTTGTCTGTTGTTGAGAACCACACGAAAATCCGTTTTCTAGTTTTTTGTGTTTATCGCGAACAGACAGACACCTTTTTTCATAATAATTATGCATTAATACTGATACATAACTTCTTTCCCCCCATAGCCGGCCAATCAGGCCAGATCACCGCCCGCCTGAACACGGCCATCGAGCAAGTGCTGACGACGCCTCGCGGTCTGTTACCGCACGAGGTGACCGCGTCATCATTGGTGAAGGTCGACATGCAGGGGCAGGTCGTCGACCAGGGGACGACCAACTTCCCGCCCAATGTCGATGGTGAGTGCTACCATACTTTTGAGAGTTTCCGAAGCAGGATTGTAAATATTTGTGACGTTAGGTTTGATTCCTGTGCCTCTAGAAAGAAGAAAGCTGAAGAGTAAAGGTTTGGGACATGGGGATACAAGGTTTGGCGTGACGAGAAAAACGTAACCTGGAGTAATGTTTGACACTGACGAGAAATGTCGACTGGGAGTTATGAAAGCCTGGGCTTGGAACGTGGTGGAATGATGAGAATTGTGGACTGGGACTGACAGTTGATGAAGCTAGGTTTAGGGTTGATGGGAAATGTGGACTGAGTATGATGAGAAACTGGGAGGATGAGACTGGCTTTGGTGTGATGAAAAATGTGGACTGGGAATGATGTGAGTGTGGTTTTGTAGACTGACAATGATGAGAGACTGGGTTTGGAGTGACAATGAACATTGACTGAGAAAATTATGAGAGACTTGATTTAGAACTTGAGCGAATGGTGAGAATCTGGACTGGGAGTGACGAGACTAGGTCTGTAGTTGATGGACAATGTGGATTGATGAAAGACTGGGTGTAGGGTTGACAAGAAACGTGGATTGGGAGTACTGGGGCTGGGTTTGGGGTGGCGAGAAGATGGACTGGGAGTGATGAGACCAGATTTGGTGTGATGAGAAACGTGAACTGGGAAATAAGTGACTAGGTTTGGGGTGATGAGTGTCTACGAGAGGTCTGTGTGTTGTATATATAATAAGTATGTGTTTAAAAGTATATAAGTAGTTTATCAGTTGTCTAGCACCCACAACACAAGCTTTGCTTACTTTGGGGCTAGATGGCGCTGTGTGAATTGTCCAAGCATATTTATTTACATAAATACGCCCATGGGCCCTCTAACATTTCGCTCTTAACTAAAAAATACAGCACAACTCTGTCACCTATATGTAACTATAGATATAGGTATGACTGATTGAGTCAACTGATTATGCGTGCAGGCTTATGCGATGATCGATTAGCGTTCCAACGTGCAAAACAAGCACACCTTTGCAATGGATATTTATTTTCTTTTGCTATTGATCTTTATAGAGCAGAGTAGAATAGCACCAACCTCTTACACTCGTGGGTGTCGTACAAGGCGACTAATGTTTTCGAGGCAAAATATCCAAGAGTCTCCATAGTAAATGGGCAGCAGCATTTTCCATTGTTATATTTAAACACTGCGATCTCCAACCCGCCTGCCGAGCGTGGAGATTATGGCATTTACCTCCCCTTTCGTGGGAGAGGCCCTAAGTCCTGCAGTGGACTGTTACGGGCTGTCATGATGATTGATCTTTATGTAGTTATACGCAATAAAGAGTTTACATACATACATACAACGTAGAGCTCGTCTAGTCTAAAATGACGCGCCCCACTACTTAGTTAGTTGATTTCGATGTGTGAGTGCAAATATTGATAACGACACTTCATCTGTGTGGGAGCCAATGAACGACGCGTGCTCCTACGTTTGAGTCTCACCGGCAACTGAATGACCAATTACAACGGCATTTGTATATGTATTGCGTCCATATTTTAAACTTGCTTGTGTGCGTTAATGCGATAGTGGGGCGCGGCATTTTAGATTAGACGAGCTCTACGACATTTCGCTTTCGACATTTGTTGACAAACAATACATATGCTTGGACAAACCACACAGCGCCATCTAGCACCGAAGTAAGCAAAGCGTGTGTTATGGCCCCAGAGCCTAATTCTTGCGCTGTGACAACTCGAATTCGACATCTTTTTGTAGCTACAAATCTCCATTATTAATGACATTGAAATGTCCATTTGCAGCCAAAACATATTTTCTCAACTATCTTCGTCGTATTTTGTCTTAATATGAGATGTGACCTCATCGTCATCTCGAATTCGACACTTGTTCTAGCTAAATATCTCTATTAAAAATGTAATTTAAATCGATCTTTAATAATTGAGCATTAGCGAAATTCGTTGATTATATTTGCAATAGAGATTTTGTGACTTTTTAATAGATATTTGTGCCTAGAGTAAATGTTAAATTCTAATGTCGAAAGCCCGAGAATTCAGAGGGGCGATTCTCGCGCATTCGACTGAGAATTTCAGTGACGACCTGAATGATTCAGTGGTCAACATGCCAGCCAACCACGCAAGAGGTCCCGGGTTCGATTCCCGGCCGGTCAGAAATTTTATTTCTGTTACGGGTCTGAGTGTTCTATGTATGATAAATATGTATTTAAAAAAGTATATAAGTAGTATATCAGTTAGCTAGCACCCATAGTACAAGCTTCGCTTAGTTTGGGGCTAGATGGCGCTGTGTGAATTTGTCCACAAAAAAAAAATTCAACATTTTTATAGCTAAATATATATATTAAAAATGTAATTTCAACCGATCCTCTACAATCAAGGATTAGCGAAAATCGATGAGAACATAATGTTTTGAACTATAACAGTTATCCGAGTTTCTTACCGCGTATATTTGTTGACGAGTAACCCGATATTTCGACGCAGTTGCATGCATCACGGTCACGGGACGACTGTGTCGAAAGATCGGGCTACTCGTCGACAACGGTCCGCGGCGAGAAACCCGAAACATACCCTTAAAATGTCGTTGAGTGTAAGTTTTTTTGCTTGCAAAAGAGATTTAGTGACTTTTTAATAGATATTTGTGTCTAGAAAAAATTACATCTTCGATACATCATCATCACAGCCCGTAACAGTCCACTGCAGGACTTAGGGCCTCTCCCACGAAAGGGGAGGGTGTTGCCATAATCTCCACGCTCGGCAGGCGAGTTGGAGATCGCAGTGTTTAAATATAACAATGGATTACGCTGCTGCCCATTTACTACGGAGACTCTTGATTTTTTGTCTCGAAAACATTAGTCGCCTTGTACGGTTGGTGCTATTCTGCTCTGCCGGACACCATACGGTCGTCCCGGCCAATACATCACAGCGCGCAAATCGCCGCCCAGGTCGTTCACTCAGCGCCCTACTCTCTACCACCACCACCACCATCACAGCCCGTAACAGTCCACTGCAGGACTTCGGGCCTCTCCCACGAAAGGGGTGGTCATTGCCATAATCTCCACGCTTGGCAGGCGGGTTGGAGATCGCAGGGCAGTTGATGTAAATCTACCCAGAAAGATGCTGCTGCCCATCTTTCAGATTTGTCCCTTAGTCGCCTCTTACAACACCCACGGGAAGAGATGGGGTGGTGCTATTCTTTGAGGTGGCGGCACCACACACCACCCACTTTCTACACCCGCCATTTTTTTTCTACAATTATTTTTCTCCCCCCAGGCTTCGCGATCCACGGCGTGGTGCACGCGGCCCGTCCGGACGTGCGGTGCGCGGTGCACGTGCGCTCGGCGGGAGCGCTCGCCGTGTCCGCGTCGCGGCGCGGGCTGCTGCCGCTGTGCCCCGAGGCGGCCGCGCTGGGAGCGCTCGCCTACCACCGGCTGCCGTACGGTGAGTGCTGGGGGGGCTCCGGGGACGCCGGGGGCGGCGGGAGCGCTCGCCGTGTCCGCGTCGCGGCGCGGGCTGCTGCCGCTGTGCCCCGAGGCGGCCGCGCTGGGAGCGCTCGCCTACCACCGGCTGCCGTACGGTGAGTGCTGGGGGGGCTCCGGGGACGCCGGGGGCGGCGGGAGCGCTCGCCGTGTCCGCGTCGCGGCGCGGGCTGCTGCCGCTGTGCCCCGAGGCGGCCGCGCTGGGAGCGCTCGCCTACCACCGGCTGCCGTACGGTGAGTGCTGGGGGGGCTCCGGGGACGCCGGGGGCGGCGGGAGCGCTCGCCGTGTCCGCGTCGCGGCGCGGGCTGCTGCCGCTGTGCCCCGAGGCGGCCGCGCTGGGAGCGCTCGCCTACCACCGGCTGCCGTACGGTGAGTGCTGGGGGGGCTCCGGGGACGCCGGGGGCGGCGGGAGCGCTCGCCGTGTCCGCGTCGCGGCGCGGGCTGCTGCCGCTGTGCCCCGAGGCGGCCGCGCTGGGAGCGCTCGCCTACCACCGGCTGCCGTACGGTGAGTGCTGGGGGGGCTCCGGGGACGCCGGGGGCGGCGGGAGCGCTCGCCGTGTCCGCGTCGCGGCGCGGGCTGCTGCCGCTGTGCCCCGAGGCGGCCGCGCTGGGAGCGCTCGCCTACCACCGGCTGCCGTACGGTGAGTGCTGGGGGGGCTCCGGGGACGCCGGGGGCGGCGGGAGCGCTCGCCGTGTCCGCGTCGCGGCGCGGGCTGCTGCCGCTGTGCCCCGAGGCGGCCGCGCTGGGAGCGCTCGCCTACCACCGGCTGCCGTACGGTGAGTGCTGGGGGGGCTCCGGGGACGCCGGGGGCGGCGGGAGCGCTCGCCGTGTCCGCGTCGCGGCGCGGGCTGCTGCCGCTGTGCCCCGAGGCGGCCGCGCTGGGAGCGCTCGCCTACCACCGGCTGCCGTACGGTGAGTGCTGGGGGGGCTCCGGGGACGCCGGGGGCGGCGGGAGCGCTCGCCGTGTCCGCGTCGCGGCGCGGGCTGCTGCCGCTGTGCCCCGAGGCGGCCGCGCTGGGAGCGCTCGCCTACCACCGGCTGCCGTACGGTGAGTGCTGGGGGGGCTCCGGGGACGCCGGGGGCGGCGGGAGCGCTCGCCGTGTCCGCGTCGCGGCGCGGGCTGCTGCCGCTGTGCCCCGAGGCGGCCGCGCTGGGAGCGCTCGCCTACCACCGGCTGCCGTACGGTGAGTGCTGGGGGGGCTCCGGGGACGCCGGGGGCGGCGGGAGCGCTCGCCGTGTCCGCGTCGCGGCGCGGGCTGCTGCCGCTGTGCCCCGAGGCGGCCGCGCTGGGAGCGCTCGCCTACCACCGGCTGCCGTACGGTGAGTGCTGGGGGGGCTCCGGGGACGCCGGGGGCGGCGGGAGCGCTCGCCGTGTCCGCGTCGCGGCGCGGGCTGCTGCCGCTGTGCCCCGAGGCGGCCGCGCTGGGAGCGCTCGCCTACCACCGGCTGCCGTACGGTGAGTGCTGGGGGGGCTCCGGGGACGCCGGGGGCGGCGGGAGCGCTCGCCGTGTCCGCGTCGCGGCGCGGGCTGCTGCCGCTGTGCCCCGAGGCGGCCGCGCTGGGAGCGCTCGCCTACCACCGGCTGCCGTACGGTGAGTGCTGGGGGGGCTCCGGGGACGCCGGGGGCGGCGGGAGCGCTCGCCGTGTCCGCGTCGCGGCGCGGGCTGCTGCCGCTGTGCCCCGAGGCGGCCGCGCTGGGAGCGCTCGCCTACCACCGGCTGCCGTACGGTGAGTGCTGGGGCTCCGGGGAACTGCAACCTAAATACATGAATCGTAAATGTTATGGGCGACAGTTACCGCTTAACATCAGGTGGGCTGTCGGGTCATTTGTCACTGGAAAGCAAAGAAACGAATTACTCTCGAAATATAGCATAAATAGTTAATCAGTTATCTAGCACCCATAACACAAGCTTTGCTTACTTTGTTGCTAGATGGCGCTGTGTGGATTTGTCCAAGCATATTTATTAATTATTATTATTCTTCCCCCAGGTCCCCTGGACAACGAGGAACGGGACAAGATCGTCCGGGCCCTCGGGCCTCACGCCAAGGTTCTGATGCTGACTTCCAACGGCGCGCTGTGCTGCGGTGGGACTTTGGAGGAGGCTTTCTTCCAGGTATATACTTCGTTCGCGTAGCGAACTATCCCATACCTAGTTACATTTCATAATAAATAATAATCTCGGCGTTGATGGGCTCTCGCACACGAGGGCCCGGGGTCCGCCTTGACCATGATCCAGGATTTGGCAATCAGATTATTACAGTGGAGCGACTGCCTCCGTGACCCAGCTACCAGGGGAACCTGACCAGATTTTATCATGGGTACACATTCAGTCGCCTGAATGTACAGGTTTTCAACATGACGATTTCCCTCACCGTAAGAGCATCGGTTATCGTTCTACTAATGTACATACATAATCAGAAAAGAGTCATTGATAATGAGCAGTTTTCCAATAGGTATCTAAAGCATTTCTAACCACTCACTAGATGGCGCCCCGACAATTTTGGTAATTGATAATCGCTTGAAATAGGTTCTTAGCAAGCAGGATATAAACACTGGGTACGTTGTATTGGATAATATTGTATTTGTCAATAGTTTTAAAGGTTGTTATGTTTATATTAATAAACATTTTATTTTTTAAGTTTAGTATTAGTTGGCTGCATGAAATCACTGCCACCATCGTACAGATTTAAAAAAGATTACCAAAATTGTAGGAGCGCCATCTCTTGATGCATTTTGAAACCATCTATCAATACCTACTGGAAAACTCCTCATTGCCCGCTCCAGTGTTCGAACCCGGTACCTTTTTGACGTGACAACGTCTTATAATTCGATGGAGCCGGCTACACGCACGAAAAAACATGACTCATGCGGCGTTACCTCGCTCTGAGGCGTTCCATTCAGGCTTGAAGTGCAAGCGAGAGCGCGGAACGAGCGACAAAGAGGCACAATCGGCCTCCGCGTTCGGCAGCGTTCGACATCTGTCTCTCTCCTACAAATTAAAATTTTCTTATGAAAAATGCAACCATTCCATCAGTATTTTCTTATGACGTTGTCACGTTCAACTATCGTCAGTAAACCGACTTTACAGACAACCGATTTTTTTTATAGAAAATAGGTATGTGACTGCCGTCTGATGTTAAGTGCACCTATTGCTTTCGAGTCGGACACCTTAACGACCGTCGCTCTTCCCGCTGATAGTGATAATGATAATGATAAATGAGTATTTGTTCTCTGTCCCAGGCCCGCCAGTTGGTGGCAGCGTGCGAGGTGCAGCTGCGATTGGCCGCCTTCCCTCTGGACGACCTGCAACTTATCGACGAGGAGACTAGGAAGCAGGTGGGTGTTGGGTTTGGGAAGGGAGGGGTGGTATGGGGGACTGCCATTGATTGTTAGGTGCTTTTTTTTTCTAAAATGATGAACATATGGGTCCTTCCCACTTGGCGAGATTTGGTAAGATGTGGTGGGACTCCCCCACGTGTACCTACAATTTTAGATTACGAAGAGTTAATACGTGATAATTTTCAAATAATTAAATTGATTAAACTTCATATAACTTTTAAATAACTAAGCATTATGAATACTTAAACATACTGTATGTACAAATTTCTTTTTGTGCGTCTGTTTAATTTAGATAATAATGTTTATGATTTAAATTTTATTTTCATAAATATCTTTTTTAAATTTTAAATAATCGTGGACAAATTCACACAGCGCCATCTAGCCCCAAACTAAGCAAAGCTTGTGTCATGGGTGCTAGATAACTGATATACTACTTAAATACTTCTTTTTTTAATACATACTTATTATACATACAACACCTAGACCCGTAACAGAAATTAAAATCCATCATTTTAATTTCTGCCCGGCCGGGAATCGAACCCGGGACCTCTTGCGTGGCAGACCGGCATGTTGACTACTGAACCACTCGGGTCGTCAAATAGGTCCTTCCCCATTGGTGAGATTTGGTGGGAGTGCGAGTACGTGAGATTTACCGTATAATTTTTAAAAAATCAAATTGATTAAATGTTATTGTGTATTTTGTTTCATGACACTAACTAAAAGCATTATGAATATTCAAGCGTTATCTATGTACTTACAGTCGAGTTGTACTGTAAACTCGACTGTACAAAATTTTTCCTGTGAAATAATCTCTAAATTTTTCTGGGCAACTTTTTAATTTAGATAATAATGTTTATTAGCAAAATGCTATTTTGATAAAATAGTTATTTTGTAACAATTCTAGTTGAGATAAAAATTTCGTTGATCTCCTCTCGCCATTGTCGAGTAAGGTCTTATTACTGTTAAAACGTCGTTCTAAAAAAATTGACAACTTTGAGCGCCAGATTCCGACCAATAGCGCCACGTAACGGCCAGACATTTCCTTACGTAATCGCCTACACGACACGTACTGCAAACTCAACATATTTGTAATATATATCCTTTTTCCTAACCCAGATATACGACGCGGCACACACACCGCCAGCGGACGTGGCCGGCGGAAAATGGCGCGCGGGTGGCGAGGAGTTTGAGGCACTCATGCGGATGCTGGATAACGCAGGCTTCCGCACCGGCTACATTTACCGGCGGCCGCTCATCAAGGTTGGTGGGGACACGGCTGAGAGGCCAATTGCACACACAAGATAATAGGCAACACACAGCTGACAGACCAATAGCACAAGCCGCACGGGTGACAAACCAATAACACACGCTACACAGCTGACAGACCAATACACACGCTACACAGCTGACAGACCAATACACACGCTACACAGATACCAGGTCAATAACACATTCGGCTACCAGAAAAATAACACACGCTAATACATTCACATGCAACGCACGACTAACACAAATAACTAGAGAGACTATACTGACGCACTCATGGAGACACAGATTCGCACACGGTGACACCAATAGAGATACGGACTTACACGTACAGAGAGAGGTAAAGGGTGAGAAAGAGAGAGAGATTTAGAGAGAGGCGCAAATTCACTAGCTAAATACACTGCTAACAGTGAGTCTTAGCACGTAACAGACCATACATCATCACAGCCCGTAACAGTCCACTGCAGGACTTAGGGCCTCTCGCACGAAAAGGGAGGTTATTGCCATAATCATGCCATAATACCAACAATTTTCGTAATCGAAGATTGCTTGAAATAGGTACTTATCAAAGAGGATATAAACACTAGGTATGTTGTACTGGACCATATCAATAAATTTCAACAATTTTAGAGGGTTTTATGGACGTTTCATGGACGCTAGGATCAAGAATGAACGTATCAATTTCAATCGTCAAAAAGGAGATGGGTTGGAAAGTAGGAAGGGAGCACACAGTGACACGCTGACCGCCCTATGGCCGCAGCCAACCCATTTCTTTCCACCTTCAAAAGCGATGTTTATATTAATAAAAAAATAATTTTTAGTTCATTGTTGGCTGCATGATCTCACTGCCACCATCATGCAGATTAAAAAAAGATTACCAAAATTGTAGGAGCGCCATCTATTGATGCTTTTTGAAACCAACTGACAATACCTACTGGAAAACGTCTCATTACAAACGCACTCACACTCACGTGTGGCACCCGGGCGACAGACAAATAACACACGCACACATACTCAGATGCGACACACGGCTGACAGATCAATAACACAGTTGCACATAGTCAAATGCGACACACGGGCCGCAGACCAGTAGAGCTCGTCTAATCTAAAATGACGCGCCCCAATATCGCATTAACGCACACAAGCAAGTTTAAAATATGGACGCAATACATATACAAATGCCGTTGTAATTGGTCATTCGGTTCCGGTGGAATGCCGAATGGCGCAGTCGACGCTCCCACACAGATTAAGTGTCGTTATTAATATTTGCACTCACACATCGAAATCAACTAAGTAGTGGGGGGCGTCATTTTAGACTAGACGAGCTCTAACACACTTGCATATTATGACATACATCCACATATTCGTTGGATGCCCACGAAAAATGTCTAGTCTAAGTAATGTAAGTCTCTGGTTATTTTTAAAGTAGGTAAAGGTACTCTTATTGCCTCTACCGCTCGCTAAAGCTCCTTTCGGCTTGTCTAAGATTAGTTGGAAGAGATCCCGTTGTGGGATAAGTTCGCCTTTGCTTTGTAAGTGTTTCCTTTTGAAATGTACTATGTTGTTGCAATAAAATACATATATGCCACTGGGAATCCTATAATTGTCTCCGTGTTTTATGTACCTTTTTTTTGTGGTAATTTTAAATTATGATGTCGTGGCGTCCTTTGCAATAAATATTTTCTAAAAAAATAACGTCATTTTTATCTTTCTACACAGAACGACGTGCCGAAACCCCGCAACGACGTGGAGGTGCCCCCGGCGGTGTCCTCGCTGGGCTATCTGCTTGAAGAGGAGGAGCTGTACCGGCAGGGGTGAGCCATATACACATACACACAGATACACATACATATATGTCATACGTCCTACACTGTGAGGGTGACGTGGGTTGCCATAATCGCCACACTTACATGTAAATATACCCAGAAAGATGCTGCTTTCAGGGTTTGTCCCTTAGTCGCCTCTTACGACACCCACGGGAAGAGATGGGGCGGTGCTTTTATTTGAGGTGGCGGCACCACACCCCACAGAAGGTACAGTCGAGTTCATTAATATGTGAGCATTACCAAGGCTTCAAATATAAATGTACATGGAAGGGTACTTATATGTCTGAGCAGATGTACATACGTTTGATTGATGAATCTGCTCAGATATATAAGTACCCTTCCATGTACATTTATATTTGAAGCCTTGGTAAGGCTCACATATTAATGAACTTGACTGTACCTATGTGAAATGTCAATCTATACCTTCCTGGGCGTCTTTCCGGACCTCTGTCCTGATACTCGACGGTTCAGGCACCTGTTTCCCACGTATCCCTGCTACACATGACCAAACTAACCCCCCCCCCCTTTTCGCCCCCCACAGGCTCTGGAAGAAGGGCAGCGGCGTGGCCGGCGAACGCACCCGCTGGCTGAACTCGCCGAACGTGTATCAGAAGGTGGAGGTCCTCGAGACCGGGACCAACGACCCTCGCAGGATCACCAAGGTAGAGTATGTGAGGGTCGAGGCCGAGTAGGGTGGGGTAGGAGTGGGTTGGGTGGGGTGGGGGCGGGTTGAGAGGGGTTAGGAGGGGATTGAGACGGGTTAGAAGGAGGATTGAGAGGTAGGAGGGGATTGAGTACGTGGGAAGGGAATAGGAGACGTTTGAATGGAGTAGGAAGAGGTTAAGACGGGTTGAGAGACGGTAGGAAGAGATTGAGGGGTTAGAGAGGGGGTGCGGGCGGGTTCAGAGGGGACAGAAGAAGGATTGGAGGGGTAGGAGGGGATTGATAGGGTGATACGGCGGTAGGAAGGGATTGAGTACGTTGGAAGGGAATAGGAGAGATTTAAAGAAGTAGAAAGGGATTGGGATTGATTGAGAGGGTAGGGAGGGGGTGGGAGTGGGTTGAAAGGGGTTAGAAGAAGGATTGAGAGGGGTAGGAGTGGATTGAGAGGGTAAGACGGCGGTAGGAAGGGATTAAAAGGCGTAGGAAGGCATTGGGACGGATTGAGAGAGGTTAGGTAGGTAGGTATTGAGCTGGTGGGAATGGGTTGGGAGGGGTACGATCGTATTGGGAGGGGTGAGAAGACATTGGAAGGGATTGGAAGGTATTGAAAAGGATTGAGAGGGGTAGAACGGGATTGGACGGGAGTTGGATTGGTCTGAGAGTTTGAGGGATCAGAGTATAGAAGGTCTAGCAAGGGATTGTAGGTTGTTCAGATCGGTTTAGACGGTTTTGGAAGGACTTGCACGCAATAATAGCGGTTTATAGAAGGGCTCGGAACAGCTTAGATGGGTTTGGAAGGCCTCAGAATCCCTTATTAAGAGATTTTAGGGGATGAACTCCGATCTGTTCAGAGATATTGGTGAAAGATTCGCGTAGAGATGGTGGGAGAAATTGAGAAGGATGTTTTTCCTAATAATGTTTATCATTTACGTACATTGATATAACGTAATAGATTTTTCTTTATATTTCATTCATATAAATCATATTTAAATCAGTGATATTGATACTAAATTGTTTATCGATGATTATATTAAGTGATGAAATATAGTCAAGTAAAATACAGTAAAAAATAGAATGCATTCACGATTACAAAGCTGTCAAAGTCAATAATAATATAGGTACATGTAATTTCAGTTGTTTGTGTCAAATAGATATTTCATATTATTAATAATGTTGAATTTTATCTATAATAATAGCTAGAGTCCATTGTCATGTTGTCCAAATATAGTACATAAAGAAAAAAAAAAACGAAAAGTCACAAGTAAATTTTTGTTTTCATATACACAATATTTAAGAAGAGGCTAAGAATATAGTAATATAATTTTGTTTTCTAGGGTTGTTCTATAAACATTCCATATATTTTGAATTTATATTTGCTAAATAGTTATATAAGCTAGATAGTGTTATTGCAAGACAAATAACATTCTAAAGAGTTTGTCCGTTTAGAACAATGTTATATAATAAATTGAGTTGTCTAAATTCAGAACCAAAAAGCGTGAGGGAAAGTCAAAGTGGAATGTATTTATTGAATAAGGTCCATTTTTGTATCACTTATTTTAGGCTACGCGTCATTCCGCTTTTCAAAATTTGTTATACAAAATTGAACCTTATTCTTTGAGCATGATATTCGAGTTTGATTTGACCTCACGCTTTTTGATTCTAAATTTAGACGAGTGAATTCAGTCAAGTGTAATAAGCGCATTAGTGAAATGTTTACATAAAAATCATTGCTAATCATTTTGCTAGGATACATATTAATTACAAATATTAAATCTACTATAGTATGCTGTAATAATTATAAAAAAAAATTACATTATTTGTCTTGTAATGCAAAAATTATAATTAGGAGAAATAAGTGTGTTTAGCTTTTTGGGGATGTGGCATTTATATTCTTTCGATTTTATTTTGGGCAAGGTATTTTTTTTTATCTTTTAATTTTTTTTTAGTTTCACTGTTGGTTACACATGTTTATTAAATTATGGGAAAGATTTATTTTGCTGTATCGCAAAAAAATCTCATTTTGTTGTCTGCAAAATAGATTGTTTTTGTCACAACATTGGTAGCTCAAAATGGCTCAAAATTTGTTTACCACATTTTTACGTTTTTTTTTTCTAATATTATTCAATTTATTATTATAATGTTAGAATTTATTATCATTAATATTTAGATATATTTTTTACAGAGATATTTAATATATTTGCAGATCGTATATCATGCTTTGAAGTGTATTTGAATTTATTGCAATAATATTTTGCCAAAAATAAATGATTTTTCGGTAAAGATTTTTGCGTAGGTAAACGAAATAAATAAGCTGGCCTTTTGCTTCTAATACTGATTGATGTGCAATCATAGTGTGTTGATTTCTATTATAATTCATTAAAGTGTCCAAAAAAAAGGAAAAAATTTATAAAAACTTAAAAAAAAAATTTTTTTTTTAATAAATCACATGGGTTTGCTTTTCCATCTATATCCTAGATGAAAATGCTAGAATAAGATCGACGATGGAGCGAGCTTACCCAGACGAAAAATCTCAGTAAAATCGACACTTTAGTGAATTATCCATTGATTAGATATTACAATAATGTATCTACCAAAATGAATATATTAAAAAAACATTTAAAAAACGAATAACCCATCTATTTTTCGAAGCTTCTCTCACAACGAAATGCTTTTGAGAATTTTTTTTTCAATACTCATTTTTTTTCTAAAAATATTAAGCTGTCACAGAGTTGGTTTTGTGTTTTATTTCGTAATGTCACTAATGAAATAATGTTTTGCAGTGGGTGGACGCTAACAACGACGAGGTAAATAATCTTTTTTCGATATCGATTTTGTTCATAATCGATTTTTTTTAACAATCCCCCTACACACTAAAATGTTCTTTCGGGGCTTTTTATCTTTCTTCTACAATATTTTCTTTCTGTATTTCTTTCTTTCTTCTTTCCGATGTCTTTGGCTCTTGGACTTCGGTTTCGGAATATTTTTTTTATTTTTGTTGTAAAAGGTGTCGTCGCTTTTTTGTTATTTGTTATTGGGGTCGAATTTATTTTTATTTTTGAAAAAAATTGTACTGTTAAAAAATGAAAAAATCACACAAACAGAAACAATCAGTCTCCAAGTGATTATTCATTTACAAAGCACAGGCTTATTTAAAAATATTTTTAGTTTTGGAATACATATATTAAATTAATATTTCTGTCACTAATATTTATATTGACGGTATAATCGGATTGAATGGGTTGTAACTTTCGTGAACTTAATTATTTTTTATTTTATTTTTAACAATAGCAAAGCTTTTACTAAAATTAAAAATTTCAACGGCATTTCGCAAAAATGCCACTAAGTTATGTTGTATTTCTTTTTCAAATATATTTTATAAATTTTATATAGGTGAAGTTTAAATTTTTTTGTAATGAGGGCTTCCCGATTTCAAAATTCACTATCAGATGGCGCTTTTCTGGAGTAATGTCCGTTGTCAACTACTGTACGGTTCCGTACCGTCGATCTCATGGGTTCAGTTACTAACAAAGTTCCATTGCAATAAACTTAAAAGTATGAAATCGATTATACGGAATCGCAAAAGTAACAATTTCAATCATTGAAATCAGATAATTGTTAGCATCAGAGTTGTGTAATTAGCCTACTGTAGGCACGTTTAGTAGCGACATCTGGTGGTATTTGTAATTACGGAAACCCATATTGTATTTCTATCGTAAAACTTAACTTGGTGGCATGAACTTACCCTGGTTATTTATAAGTTTATCAAAAGGGGTGACAAGACTAAAAAAATAAATCGTTATAAATCTTGGATCGTATAAAATGAAATCAAAATAAAAAGACAAAAAAATCAGGTAAATTTCTGAAATCGTAAAAATTTTTCACGATTTTTAGATCAAGTAAAATGTCAATATAATCTAGAACTTGCAATGGTCATGACTTCTTTGTGTTCATGAAGTGAAATTTTTTGACATTTTTCAGTAGTTAACTTTCGAAAATGTGCCTGATATATAATTTTGTACAAGAAAGTTTTTTAGTAGGTTTATTCATATAAATAACTGCAAAGTTTTCAGGTACAAAAAGTTGGTAAGTCTTTAAGTTAAACACGATCTGTCACCCCTTCTACGATTATATTTAAAATAAAAACGACATCGAGTCTGTACAGTGTTGCGAGCAAGGAAATAGAAAAAAGTATTAGTAGAAAATGTTGCCACACGAGAACAGTTCCCACCCTGCACATACCTTGTTTTTTTTCTTCCTGATTTTTTTTTGTAATCCTTGTGTAAAAAATTCGTTGCATTTTTTTATTTTGGTCCGGTAAAGTTTCTTAAAATTTTTTGATTGTTAAAAAAGAATAGATTGAAAATAAAAAACAAAAATGCAGTATTATAGAGAAATAGGGCTTTTTGTAATTTTTTTAACGCTTTTGCATGGGAAATGTATTTTCTGCTTAAAAAATAAACTGTACATGCTCGATGACTTGCCAGGTGAATAGAAGAGCCAATTTTTTTCTATTTTCTTTATTTTTTTTCATTTATTACGCTATTAATTTAATTAATTTAACTACTTATATAAATTGCGCACCGCATTCTGCACAATATTATATCTATTTCCTCAATTACAATGCACATATTCCTTTAAAAAACCACAAATTATATAAATGCCACACCCTCCCAACTAATCCAAAAAAAAAAAAAACCCATTTTTTTCCAAACCCAAAACCGAGGCAACATTTATACTAATGCCAAGCTTCTCTTTCCTTTCTCGGGTGCGTTCCATAACGCGAACGTTGTGACGTGCGTTATAACGCGGATACGGTAGTGGGTGCAAGACGGGTCGCCAGCTAACTCCAGCACTCCGGTGAAGATACACACGCTTCAATTCGTACCGAAAAACACCAACCCTAAGGAGTTCAAGGCTTTGCAGCAACAGGTATGTTTGTTTAATTTACGTTTTATTCTTTATAAAGCAGGGATGGCCAAGAGTTCGACGGAGGTCTACCGGTCGATACGATTTAGGTAGTCCGCGAGAGTTTATTAAAAAAGAAATAGAAAGTTGTGAAAAATCACTTTGTTTTAATATAGGACTGCGAATAGGAAGTACTATCGCTTCGAAAAATCAAAGTTTGCGGAAATAAATATTTTTTTTTGGTGCCAGGTTGTGCACAGGCAGTCCAACGTTTTATAGGTCTCCTAAACATCTAATATCGTTTGAAAGTGGCACCCTCCCACATAATTTAAATTTGTTAACCAACTTGTACATAAAATTACATTTGTTTTAATAACCAAAACTGGCGACAAATGAAAAGGGGCATTTTCAAACCCTTATAAATATTGAAGACAATATTTTGTTACTTCATTTTAAAGACGACGAAGATCTGACATGTAAACATACTCTATTTTCGAAATCATGTATTAGGCGCTGTGTTGATTGGCAAAGGTCGTGCGAGCAGCATGATCGGGGAAACGTCCGTTGTACGACCTTTGCCAATTAGGATAGCGCCTAAAATTTGATATAATTATTATGTGCAATAAACGATATTTGTGTCAAATGCAAATGTCTGATGGTCTACCACGCAAGAGGTCCCGGGTTCGCTTCACAGCCGGCCACGACCTCACATCTCAGTGGTGCCTTATGAGATTGCGCAAACCATCATCGTTAAGAAAATATTTATATAATTCAACCTATTGCACACAATATCCTGACTCCCACGCCACGTTCAGATCAAGGACAACCGCCGCGCGGACAAGATAAGCGCCGGCCCCCAGTCCCATATCCTGGAGGGCGTCACCTGGGATGAGGCCAGCAAGCTGGTCGGCGAAGACGCCGCCAACACCCACACCGGGGACCATGTCGTTCTGATGGGCGCGGCCTCTAAGGGGATCATACAGCGCGGGTGAGTGGGACACACCCTGTCTCATAGATACACCCATATTACACAGTGACACCACACACACACACACATACAGTCTCATAGCTAAACCCATGCTACATAGCAACACCCATATGCTGCTACACCGACCCATATACACACCCATGACACATCCACACTCAAAGTGATCAAACAGCGCGGGTGAGTGGCTCACAGCTGAACCTATACTACATAGCGACACCCATATGCAGCCACACCAACCCACATACACCTCCATGCGCTCCCTTGACACACCACTACACATACACACACACCTCCATACACACCCATGGCACACCACCACAATATACCTCCACACACATTACATTACACAGTCTCATAGCCAAACCCATACTACATAGCGACACCCATATGCAGCCACACCAACCCACATACACCTCCATGCGCTCCCTTGACACACCACTACACATACACACACACCTCCATACACACCCATGGCACACCACCACAATATACCTCCACACACATTACATTACACAGTCTCATAGCCAAACCCATACTACATAGCGACACCCATATGCAGCCACACCAACCCACATACACCTCCATGCGCTCCCTTGACACACCACTACACATACACACACACCTCCATACACACCCATGGCACACCACCACAATATACCTCCACACACATTACATTACACAGTCTCATAGCCAAACCCATACTACATAGCGACACCCATATGCAGCCACACCAACCCACATACACCTCCATGCGCTCCCTTGACACACCACTACACATACACACACACCTCCATACACACCCATGGCACACCACCACAATATACCTCCACACACATTACATTACACAGTCTCATAGCCAAACCCATACTACATAGCGACACCCATATGCAGCCACACCTACCCACATACACACCCATGATACCTCCACAATATGCCTATACACACACTCCATCAGTCCAAGGGTGGCTTCAAGGGTTATATAGCGCGGGTGAGTGTCTCATACCACAGTCTCATAGCTAAACCCATACTACATAGCGACACCCATATGCAGCTACACCTACCCACATACACACCCATGATACCTCCACAATATGCCTATACACACACTCCATCACTCCAAGGGTGGCTTCAAGGGTATATAGCGCGGGTGAGTGTCTCATACCACAGTCTCATAGCTATACCCATACTACATAGCGACACCCATATGCAGCCACACCAAACCATTTTATTTTTATTTATTTATTTATTTTATTTGGCTGTCTCACAGCTTACAACAATAAGATAAGTACAATAGCATAATTACTATCAGCCATTTACGAGACACCACAGATAAATTTCATAAATTGACTATAACATTCTAGTACATTGAAATGTTTAGTGCTGGTAGGTACTTATACAGAATCAATACTGTGTTAAACATACATTAGGTATATATATCGTACTTAGAAATAAAGGTCTTAACCATAATGTTCCTAACTTGCGTAACGCTACTGAAAAACAAGTCAATATGCTCATCAGCGGATAAATCATTAAATGCCCTTGCCGATCGCAACATAAACTGTTCATGCGATAATTTGTGCGAGCGTATGGAGTATGGAGTAATTCTTTACTACGTGAGTGGAAATATGGAACATTTAAAAACAAGTTAGACAGAAGTAGTGGACAATCAATTTTGGACTGAGCAATCTTCATCAAAAACGCGATATCTGCAATTTCTCTGCGAATTGAGAGAGGTAGCAAGTACCATATACACTACCATGACACACCTCCACAATATACCCACACACACACACCAACACTTTCAACACACACATCCATAACACGACAAAACACAACACACAATCGCTAATCGCTGGCCTTCTAATGCCTGTCTTTTCTATCTCAAGCATCTGCCTACGAATGTGAAAGAGACAGGTAACGCACGCGAGTGTGGATGTGAGCTGTTCAAAAATAGGGTTGGTTGGCGAGGACGCTGCCAACATCCATACTTGAAACCACGTGGTGCTGGGTAGACGTGAATGCTGCCTCAAAGGGATTATATCTACATCCATATACACCGACTCACACCGATCCACACGCACCTCAATAAATAAACAAATATAATCATCTTGGCGTGAATGTCCCGGTTGTGCTCTCGCGCACGAGGGCCCGGGGTCCGCCTTGACCATGATCCAGGATTTGGCAGGTCAGGTAATTACAGTGGAGCGACTGCCATCTGACCTCCGTGAGCCTGGTACCAGGGGAACCTGACCAGATTGGATCATGGTTGCACATCCAGTCGCCTGAATGTGCAGGTTTCATCACGATGTTTTCCCTCACCGTAAGAGCATCGGTTAGTATTCAGCTAATGTAGGTACATAACTCAGAAAACAGTCATTGGTACATGGCCGGAGCGGGATTCGAACCCGGGACCTCTGGCTTACGAGTTGTATACTCTAACCGCTCGGCCACCGACGCTCATCACACGCACCTCATTACACACACATCAGCGCTACCAATGCATTGCCCGCCTCTGAAGCCCGGTTCATTTTTGTATCACTTATGTTGTAAGCTATCTATCCATTGCTCCAAAACTCACCAATTTCAATCTCCACCCCACCAGTTACCAGCACAACGCGACAATGTACAGTGCGCCGTACGCGCGCAACCCGTTCGACCACGTCTCGGACCGCGAGATCGACGAGTACCGCCGCACCGTCGAGCGGAAGCAGCGCAGCGACTGTGAGTGCCAGACACACATACACACACACACACACACTCACATACATGACAAAGTCAAAATAATTTATTCAGTTAAGGCTATACATAGCACATAGAATGTCAATGGCAAAATAAATTAAAATGTATATTACAATAATGGTGAAACTGGGAAAAATGGTTTATCAAATATAGATAAAATAAATGTCAAATATAAATTAAATATAATTAATAAATTTAAAAAAAGATGTCTCCAAGATAATTATTCCGATTCAATTGATTGAGTGAAATTGTCAATTCACTTACACACTTTAAATATTAAATACACAATTAAAAATGATTCAATTAATATGTTAATTAATTAATTAAATAAATTATATCCAGGGATTTTTATCTTCCATGTAGTCCTTTACTTTATAGTATGCTTTATTTATTAATTTTGTCTTAATAGCTTTTTTAAATTTATTAAGAGGTAGGTTTTGTATCTCCTCAGGAACTTTATTAAAAAAAGATACACTATGAGCAACAAAAGAGGATTTTACGTTTGTCAATCTGAAGCATTCAGTCACAAGCCTGTCCTTATTCCGAGTATTGATTGAGAGCTGTGATTATCGTAATGTTTTTGATAAGATGTGTACACTTAGGATCTTATCCCATAGGGGTAGGAAGAGACTTTCGAGTACCACAAACGCTGCTGACAGGCATCTCGGTTCACATGTTCAAGTTCAATCCATCTTACCTTCACCATCATCATCATTACAGCCCGTAACAGTCCACTGTAGGACTTAAGGCTTCTCCCACGAATAGGGAGGTCATTACCATAATCTCCACGCTTGGCAGGCGGGTTGGAGATCGCAGTGTTATAATATAACAATGGAAAACGCTGCTGCCCATTTTCCAGCCTACGGAGACTCTAGATCTTTTGCTTCGATAACATTAGTCGCCTTGTACGACACTCGCGAGCGTAAAAGTAGGCCAAAATTCTCCTGGATAAAACATTAGAATTATTAGTTTCTCGCAATAGAAAGGATTTTCTTTCTATAATGTTCTTTAATGTTTTTGTTTCCTTTAATGTTTCTTTATGTTTTAAACTATCACATATACCTCTAAACTTCCTAAAATACCCGACATATTTATAAAAAAAGCTATTCCCACCCGCAGACGACACAGACCTGTCGGAGTCTGAAGCTTTGTCGGCGGCTCAGATCACTTCCCCCGCCAGCCAGCCATCGGAGACTGAGGAGGAGTCGCGGGACGGTATGTAGAAGGAATTATTTTTAAACTTTTATTATTATTGAACTATTTTTTGTTTCATTAAAATCAGATCAGCAGTTTAGAAAATATTGGTCAAATAATATGTGGTCTGGGGCTACCTTAACGGGATGCAGTCGCCAAGATAATAATAACAATTATTTATCTGTAGTACAGTCAGCTGCAAAGACCATTAAATGTATTGTATCCGTGTTCCGCACCCCACTAGCATACATAAAGTGTATTGTTATAGTATATGTATCCCCTCACTCTGCAGCTGACTGTACATATTCCATTCTATATACCCACAGAACACCGCGTCCTGAGAATAGAGACCAAGCAAGTGCCGGTCCGAAGCCAGCCGGAGGTCGTACTTAGCGACGGTAAGTCCATTTTTCTTCTCTTTTGTGACACTACCCTCTTATAGGCTCTGCAGTTTTTTAAATAAGATCTCAATTATTTCGAATTCCAATTGGATAATAATTTTCAATGTAAAAGCAGTCATGAAGCATAATCTTTAAAACTTATGTCCAATTTAAATTCAAGGTCCTTGTAGTATTAGGTCCTTACCTATGAAATTGTTGTTTTGTATGGCGAAAATTACGGAAACTGAAATTTTTATATATGCAAATTGTTCAATTTCTTGGCAACGTCAAATCCGATTACAATGAAACTTTGTAGGTTTAATAAGACAACATTTAGCTAACTGGTGCATACCATAACTATCCTCTACATAAAATTACACTTACTTAAAGAGGAAAAATTGACAACAACTGAAAAGGGGTGTTTTCAAACCCATTTAAAACTTAAGAAAATAATTTTAATTTTATTTTTATTTTATCGGCATCAAAATTACTCTATTTTCCAAATTAAGCATTAATTTCGATAACAATGTGTAGAATTAAAATATTTCAGCGAATATATACTTCCGAAAACATAACGCCAATTTCATAGGTAAATAATCAACTACCCAAAACATAATAATTTTTAAAACAACGGACATACATTAGATAACTTCAAACTGAGGAATTTACTGTGAATTGTAAATATATACTTACTTTTATTACTCTTATGTAATTTATGAAGTGAAATATGAAGTAGAGATATTCTTATTTAGGACTGCTGCTATCCTACTATAGTGATATTTAGTCTGTAGTTGTTTCTTTTCTGAATTGGCATTTTACTTTTCGAACGCACGACCTTGCATGGTTGAACGTGAATGGTTTTTGAACGATTTTCAAAATTTGCATGTTTTTCTCACGATTACATTGTATGTAGATATCGACTGTCATATTTTTTTCTTATGTATTTTAGTTGTGTTTTCAATTTTGGGTGTTGGAGAAAATGTACTGATATTGTAAAGAGGGAAAGTTTGCAAGGAAATGGAAAATCAGTCGTCTCAATTGATGGCTTTTTATGCACCTACAAGTCACTTTCTCCAAATCCAGGATTGAAACCTTGATTAGATCTAGAATGTAAGCATGATTTAAGCTCTGGACAGTGGACATGGCACATAGGTAAATGTAAAAACTTCCTAATGGTCTAGATTCTTAGGATTATAAGAAATTAAACCTGGTTCTAGGTATCAATTAATATTCGTAAAAATATTTTGTAGGGATATCTAAATATTACACTGATCTAATCTAGCAAAGTCTACAACCTATAGAATTGTTAAATAGGACGATAAATTGTTCGAATTTGTCGTGCTTAAAAGGAGTGTCCCCCAAGCTCCATACAAACGTAGATGATCAGATTTCCAATATTACGCTATCAAAGCCAACGACCGCCGTGTGGTGTCCGGCAGAGTAAAATAGCGCCAACCCCTTACACTCGCGGGTGTCGTACAAGGCGACTAATGTTTTCGAGGCAAAAGATCTGGAGTCTCCGTTGGCTGGAAAATGGGCAGCAGCGTTTTCCATTGTTATATTTAAACACTGCGATCTCAACCCGCCTGCCAAGCGTGGAGATTATGGCAATAACGTCCCCATTCGTGGGGGAGGCCTTAAGTCCTGTCGTGGACTGTTATGGGCTGTGATGATGAAAGCCAACGAAATCTAGTAGACGTGATCCAGAAATCAGTATCTACGTTGTATATTACCAGACAAATTTGAAACTCACGTGCAACTTTAAAAAAAATATCATCTTGGCGTTAATGTCCCGGTTGTGCTCTCGACAACGAGGGCCCGGGGTCCGCCTTGACCATGATCCAGGTTTTTGGCGATCAAGTAATTAGAGTAGAGCGACTACCATCTGACCTCCGGGACCCTGCTACCAGGGGAACCTGACCAGATTGGATCATGGTTACAAATTCAGTTGCCTGAATTTGCAGGTTTCATCACGATGTTTTCCCTCACCGTAAGGGCATCGGTTAGTGTTCAACGAAAACAAAAATTATGTACAACTCAGAAAAGAGTCATTGGTACAAGGCTGCATTAAACGTGCAACTTGAAACGACATATTGTCCGTCCAACAACCGTCCATCCTTGTGAAATTTTAGAGGAAAATGATACATTTTGGAACCAGGGGACATTTTGTTACTGAATACACGAAAGGACTAACATTTATGTATACAATAGTTACCCACATGTGCCGTGTACCAAGTCCAGTGCCGTAGTGTTTTTTATACATACCTCCCAACTCCCTACAGAGTTTTTGAATGCTGAGAGAGCTTCCTCGGACCGTACCAGAGGTTAGTTGTGTCTATCTAGCCCAAGGTTGTATTAGTACCGTGCTTGTGAACGTAGATGGCGGTAGTGATATGGGTACTTTTCTATCTTGGGGCTATCGGTTGGGAAATAAAATGGATTATATATTCACGGATCTGAAAAGAATATTTATTAAGTATTTTTTTAAGTCCGTGATTATATTATAATGATTATTCTACTAGCTTAAAAATCCAAGTTTTCTGCATACTATCATCTTTCGTGAAAGCATTTTTTTTGTATTTGTAATATTATTAACGCTAGTTTCGAAATTCTCCGAAATTTGGTTTCTATCAAAACGAACGTACCGCCATCTATCATTCCAAACATGGTATGAACTCTCCAGCATGATTCTATGCATATTGCATGATTCTCTTAGAGCCTTCACTGCTTTTGGTGTACTCTGAGTGTACTTCTGTATACTTTTCTAACATTTTCTTTCTTATATTCTATTCTTTTGAACACAATGAAGATTTTTTTTGTTTACCATTAATAGCTGTTCGTATTTTGAAGACTGGGTTATGAATATGATTCAAATAAGTCCTGAAGTCGGTCGTACTGTTATGTATCCAGTTTTAGCTATGGTACAAATTTTGATTCCTGCATTCATGTTACCGGTATTGTATTTTTGTTTGAAAATCAACTATTTCACAAAGGCGCTCTTGATTTTTAATAAATATATGGGTCGAATTCTTTGTTCTATTGTTCTATCTATAGGAAGTCTTCCAGAAATAGGAAATATGACTCTTTTCTAATACCGGCAAGTTCAGTCACCTATTTCTTACCTAACTCTGGGTCTTACGCAACACATGACCAAACCAGCGCAGGCGAGCCTCCTCGATCTTATCTGCGATATCCCTCACGCCTATTCTGCTTGATAGATTGTAATCAATTGATTAGAATCTATGTGGAGATAATTCTCCTTCGCCATTCGGATTCCTGCCTAAGAGTTGTCACCCATTCTTGTCATGGTACCATTATGTCGTCGTATTTTCATTGACTTTGCTGATTACACCAAAGTTTACGATCTATCTAAAGATTGGCCTCCTCCTCTATTCAAATTCACCATCTTATTGTTTTTACCTCGACTTTTCGACGCAGCTGCATGCGTCATGGTTTCGCGTAGACTGGTGCTGCATGCGACTGCGAAATGTCGACGTGAAAACAATTTCCGATATAATAACCACGAAAGTGTTCAAATCTGTATTAGTGTATATTATTTAATAATATAAAACAAAACCAACGCGTCTCCTTGACACAAACCCCTTGTACCAACCATAGACGAGCCTCCACGCGACCCCAACCTCCTATCAGACGACGAAGTCTTCCTCGACTCGCCAATCACGTCCGGGCTGACCTCGCCCACGTCGGAACTGAACGATTTGACCGGCCCCACGTCCGGTTTGACCAGTCCCACGTCGCCGGCAATGCCTGTGCAGGGACCCATAGTGATTAGGGCCCATCATGCGCCGATGCAACAGACGGTGCAAGCCCATCATGCGCAGATGCAACAGACGGTGGTTAGAGGTGAGATGGTTGCGCTAGCGTGGGTGTGGGCGGCGTGGGTATGGGCAGGGAGATTTGGGTGTGGAGCTACCGGCCGCCATTTGTAATTTGGCGGTGTTGTTGAACTGTTTTGCCAATGGATTTGTTGTAGAACGTAAATGCAAGGGTGAAACAGATTTTTGGGAAGACTTGTTAACTCTAATAATCAAAACTATTTTAGGAAAAGGCCTTGCATTACTAGAGTTACACGTCGTATAGATATTTTATTTTCCGCTAATAAAGTTCCAGATAGGCTATCCAGAATTTTTAGTTTTTATGGATTTTGTGGTATACCAACAGTACACAAATTTATGTAAATTTAGGGATAGAATACAATTTTCAAGGTATTCAATCCAATGTGTTAACCAAATAATGGTGTACACATAATTCAGCAATGGGCAAACATTGTCTTAAAGCAAAACTTGATAAAATTACGATATAAAATAAAATAACAAAGAACATACGAACATATTTAGATTATCTGTTAGATATCTAATGCGGCCTCTTTAGACACCCCGATTTCTATCAGAAAATCCAGGCTATCTGTAACTTTATGAGCAAGTAATGGGTGGGATATATTCATCAGTAATCCGATATTGGTTGGCT
Source organism: Blastobasis lacticolella (assembly GCA_905147135.1). NCBI lineage: Eukaryota > Metazoa > Arthropoda > Insecta > Lepidoptera > Blastobasidae > Blastobasis > Blastobasis lacticolella. The sequence continues at coordinate 10,775,675 of LR990066.1, forward strand.
CTTTTGTCGAGAAAGATACTTGTCACGATTGAGTATTTTTTTCACGGTCGTAATATTTGTTTCAGCTACAGGGTTGTTTTGTCCTGCTAGGTTGTGTCGTTGGTTGATTCATTGTCTACACATATCTGTAATTCCATCATTTACCATTCAGTGTTGTCGTATAGTGTGTTTGTCTCATTTCATCTAAGAACATTAAATATAGTTTGAAGATATACCAAGTTCATTGTGTTCAAATGCTTCATTTATCATTCTGTTTTCTGTATAATACTTGCCTATAATATTATTTCCCAACTTGTCATTGCTTGATTTAGCGCAGCGTGCACCAAATAAACTTGTATAAGCAACAAACTTCATGCAAAAATCGTTAAACGTGTTTCTTAAATGTGTTTAAGGATTTGGTGCAAGTGGGGCTTACACTTGAAAGCTTAATATACTTACTTACTATGTTGAAGACACGACCCAAAATAAGTCTTGGCCTCCGACATTAAGATGTAAAGCTTATATGGCTACCTATATTTAAATAATATCAAATGTGTCGTTTTCTCTAATTGCCACTTTCTAACCTTTTTAAAAAAATGGGAAAGGTTGATGGAAATAATCGATGAAATTGAACATCTTCAAGTCCAATCATCATCATGTTTGGACTTTTGTAATTTTGAGGTAAATAATCAATAATGTTGTCGCCTATAAATCGACGACTGAACTGAATTATTCAACTCTTGTATCCAAAATACACTCATCGAAGATTATATAGGTTATATTTTGACATTCATTGGCACTTTCCACCTTTCCTGACATTCCCTTTCCTACCCAATTTGTGACTAACACCCGCACAATGTCATACACAGGTACAGCTAACCTATCGCCAGAGCTCGCCGATGCGTTGTCCACCAGCAAGCGATCCGTACACGACTACCCTCGTTCCACGAATTTCGATAGCGTCGTCAAAGTCTACGGGTCACCCGAGACTGGCGACAAAAAACTGACCGATCTGAGTCTAGATTTCGTTGATAATTATGTTGAGAGTAAAAAACAACATCCTAAATGTAAAGTCAGTCTCAATACAAGGTTAGAAGTTAAATGTGACGCGTTAGAAGTGTTCAATCCAGGCTGCAATAGCAGTAGATCTAGTTTGTATTCGATTCCGTCTATAGAATGGGATGGTAGGTGTAAATCGGAATACGTTTTACGTACACAATCTCTACCTAGACAGAGGAGTAGGGAGAAGCAAGATCATTTATACAGGACTAGGTCGCACAGTGGTTTTATCAATTCACATATCAAGGATCCGGAACCTAAACACTTTCACCTACCGCGTTGTAGGTCCTGTGGCGCTGCTAGCTCTTCCTACGCATTGGAGACCGGGAAAGAGGAAAGGGGACGCAGGATACCCACGTCGCTGTATTTGTCAGTGGACAATATCCCGCAAAGGTGCCTTGAGGAGGAGCTGAATGTAGTCAAGGTTAAAGAGCGACAAGTGCCGGTGTTCAAGGTGGATAAGGCACACAGTAATGACCTAGAATTCGTTGACAGTCAAGAGTTTAATGAGGACAATTACATAGATATCGGTAATAGTTTCTCTTCCGATAATCAGACTGTTATAGAGAAGAATGGGGCTTCCGATCAAGATGAGACTGTGAAAGATGATACTTTGAAAGCGGATGCGGCAATAGATACGGTCTCAAATGAAACGGATACGATATGTAGAGCGGAATGTGTTACTGTAAAATATGATAGTAACGGTTCAAATGTTGATGTGGACGCAACGATGTCAACGGAAGGCGAGTATCTCAGTTTCAGCGAAGATATGGACTTTGAGCATTCGGCATATGAAAGTCCTGTCAAAGATCTTGTAGAGAAAGATATTAGGGACTACTCCGTGCCAATAAACTTTTACTGTGAAGACTATCAGAAGAAAGAAGGGAGCCCTGTTAAGTCGCCTTTTAAAATATTGGAAAATGTGAAGCAAAACCTGTTGGAGCCAATTTTGGAAGAGTCTAAGAGTTTTACTGCAGACGATTCGGGCAATCTCTCTGGGAATACTGATATTATTGGCTTAAATAGAGTTTCTGCAGATAACGCTGAAAAAAGCCATAGTGATGATTGTGATATAATTCCTCAGTCAAATTTTAAATCTGTTTTCGACAGTCAAATTGAGCCCAGAGAATTGTGTGCAGCTGTAGTAAATGTATCGGAACTGATCGAACAATTCCAAGATAAAATAGACATTAAAGCCAATATCAATGAGCCTAATATTCGTTATTCTATTGAACACAAGGAAAATAATGCAGAAAAAGTTGAAGAGGAAATCGAATTAGCACAACATTTCCCAGATATATTAAGCGATAATTTGAATAAGTCTAATATAGGGAACTGTATTGACTACAAGGGAAGTAATGCGATGGAATTAGAAGATCCGGGATTGGCGTTACATTGTTTAGAAAACGATAATTTAAATAAATATAATATTGTTGATCAAGAGAGTAATGCAACTGAAAAGCCGGAATTGGAATTGGCAGAACAATTCCATCATTATATCATTGAATCCCATATTGGTGACTCTATTATATGCAATGAAGATGAAGAGGAAATTGAATTGGCACAACATTTCCCAAATAATGCAACCGGCATTTTAAATAAATGTACTATTGGTGACTTTATTGAAATTAGAGATAGTAATGCAACCGAGATGCAGGAAACGGAGTTGGCAATACATTTCCTAGATAAAATTAACGATGTTCAATCGAACTTGAAATTTGATATTACAGACAAGATTGCACAAAGGGAAAATAACGCAACTATTGGTGACTCTGTTGAAAACAAGGATAGTAATATAATTGAGATACAGGAAACGGAGTTGGCAATACATTTTCTAGATAAAATGAACGATGTTCAGTCCAACAAATTTGATATTACAGACAAGATTGGACACAGGGAAAATAACGCAACTGATTACTCTGTTGAAAACAAGGATAGTTACGCAACCGATGTGCAAGAAACAGAGTTAGCAATACATTTCCTTGATAAAATTAACGATGTTCAATCGAACAAATTTGAAATTACAGACAAGATTGAACATAGGGAAAATACCGCAACTGTTGGTGACTCTGTTAGAAACAGGGATAGTAATACAACCGACATGCAGGAAAAGGAGTTGGCAATACATTACCCAGATAAAATGAACGATGTTCAATCGAACATTTATGATATTACAGGCAAGATTGAACACAGTGTAATAAACGCAATTGAAGTGGCTGAAGCGGAATTGCCAGAACATTTTCAAGAAAAATTACAGGATCCTGAAGAATATTTCATAAATATAAACAACAATATTTTTGATGAAAGCGTTGATGTTATAGTTAAAAACTTCATTGACGATCTTTTGGAGAGGACGATATCAATTTTTCAATTAAAGATAGAAATAGAAAATTGTCCCGATAAAATGACTGTGGACATATTAGAGAAGGAATGTGTGGAAAAACAGGAAAGTTTCGTTGTATGCGATGAGGATGACACTGTTACCTCTGATGTAGAACGTGCTTCTATGATCGCTGTTCAAACTGCTTTAGAGATGTATTCCAATAGTGAATCGGAAGGTGTAGAACAGGATGCTGTCCATTTAGAGCAGGACGTAGTAGTCGAGACAGTCATTGATAACGTGTTTGAAATACTTTCAAACAATGCGTTACTTGAAAGTGGTGAGACATATCACAAGGAGAGGTGGAGTGCAGCCAGCTTAACTAGTTCTGGTTTAGAAAAGCACAGTTTTGATACTACCATTGAGTTCGAAAAGAACGAAGCTATTGCAGATGTCATTGCGTTACTTTTGAAAAAGGTTGACGCCGAGACTAACAGAGGCATTCTAGATAATGCAACTAAAGACAGAGATATGATAATAAATTTTAACACCAAAGAAACTTTAAAAAGTATTGAACTTGAAAGCTCTGAAGAATCAGAAGCAACTACCGTTGATACAACAGATAGCGACTGTCGGTTTGACAACTTCGACAATTTTTCCATCTCCAAAATTATCCAAGATATAGAACGAAGTGAATCGTTACTGTTCGCATCTGATGTAAGTGATTCAGATAGCATTGACTCTTTAAAAGTAATCGAAGGATTTGTCTACTATATTTTGGATCAGGTGTACTTTAAAATAGCGAATAAAGATAATCTGAAAATGGAAAAGAGCGCCAAGAAAGTTGTCACAATAGTCGACCATGAAGATATACTGTACACAGCTTTACCCATATGGTCTCACAGTGGTGTTACTCCACAGAAAATGTATGAAAATCATAACAAGCAGGAAAAAGATGCAGCTGTTAGTGTCGTGGATGATATTGAAACCAGTTTGTTTAATAAACGCGGTATAATGTTTAAAGGCGAAGACGATGACGAATTATTAGTTTCAGGTGGTTTTTTGGGAGTAAAATCTGTAGATTTGAAATTAGATGAACATAACTTTAATGAAATGCGAAATATTTCGGCACCCACTAATTCGGAACAAAGCATTATTTACGATGAACCCGTGTGTTGTGGTATATGCTTAAACATTAACACAAATGTGACTTCTGATACTTCGGTAGAAAGTGATTTGACTGATGTAGACAAAGTTACCACCGTCTATCAAACAGAGATCGTAAAAGAATTTAGATCTTGCAATTTAGATAATCCCAGCACAGAAACTATGAATTCTATTGCTGTGGTGAATCAAATAGATTTTCAAAGCTCTATTCATAATGATAGTTGCAATAAGGACAACGCTAATATTGTAAGTTCAAATCTTCAATTTGTTACCGATCCAAAAGAGCCTTGTGAGTATACACAGTCAGAAGATTTACATAAGCGTAATGTTTATGAGGAAGTCACATACAAAAGTATCGCATCGACTGAATCGATAATAATTGACGCTGTAAATATAGAAATAATCAACGAAAATACACAACATAAATCTGTTAATCACGTCAATGTAAGTTCAGTTGAAGCTGAAGTTAAGATTATTACTTGTGACGAATTGAATACAGTTAAAACGATAGAAATAACAAAAGGTTCCTTAAAAATTGACCCTGTTATAAATGTCCACGATGATGTTCCAAATTTTAAAATTGCCGAGAAATTATCGTTCAAAGGTGATGATGAAGCAGAACACAGTCATGTTGTAGATCATGTATATACTGACAGAGTCACTGAAGAAGTTTATGAGAAACACGAGTCAGAACATAATATGGACGACTTAACTGAACGCTTTGCGGCAGAATTTATTGATGTAGCAGATGACTGTACAGAGGAGGACAGTTATGCCACAGCGGCTGGTATAATCGAAGATATTCTTGAAAGATCATCGTCTTTGCAATGTGAAATATCATGTCTACATTGCAAGGAGCAGCGAGAATTGCGAGGCGCCGACGTAGACAACTTTCTAAACGAAACTTTTGTAATAAAGGACGATGAAGAAGAGATGAACACAGCATTTGTCGAGACCAACGCTGAGTTTTACAGCAGGTCGTCTTCTCCTCGCGATTGTACGCCCTTCGAGATATGCAATGAATCTCCAATAAAGAATCCAAACGACAACTTCATAGGCAACGATTTGAGTGTTCTATACGAAAAGGACGATACTCTACTCGGATCCCCTTTCGTGAAACAGGCTCCAGTGATATCTATGGCCCAGATTGAGAACACTAGAGGCGTTAAGTATTGGATATCTTTCGACGATAGTTTGACAGAAATTGAGCACCGTCCATTGTACAGGCCTATTAGAAGGCTAGACAATAAGATACCGAGCTTCTTCGCTCTTGATCTGAACGACACATCCGAGTATGACACAACTGAGACTGAGAATTTTTGCGATGTTCCAGATGGGAAAGACACGGTTAAAAGGTCCAGTGTGCTTTATAGTGTAGAAGAACGGGTTCCTACGGATGGCAATGATCCCAGGTGTAACACTAATGTAAAGGAAGACAGCTATGCATCTTGCTCTTCGGTGGACTACAAAACTTGTGATTCAGAGTCGTTAGACAGTGATGCGCTTGAGAAGAAATTGTTGTACGATTCAAGGATAGATTTGCACTCGAAATCTTCGAGGAGATATAACAGCTGGCCGCCTTTCGAGGAGACCTTGCTGTACAGGATCGTGTCCAAATTTAGGATGTCAGAGAGTTTTGATCCTAGCGAATTTGACGACGTGCAGTTTAATACCAGTTTGTGAACAAACGAAAGGGCAATAAATTATTTCGGTTGTACGTATGTAACTCATGTACATTGTTACAACGAGGGCTTACGTATTTTTTTCACCACTGTCTGCTCATTGGTCATAATATCGCCGTTTTACTGGCTAAAATACAACCATACACTTTGAGTGTTTGACTTTGATCAATGGCACGACTTATTTTGACAATAGACCAAACCACGCAGTCAGACAGACGCGAGTGATGCCGTCTAGTCGTTTAGTGGAGTTTTGAACTCGCGTTGGCCCGTACTTAATGCAAAATTTACATTATTCTTCAAAGTGCTTCAAGAAAGGGGTGAAAATATTTTTTCGGGGTGGGTGATGCCCCTGGTATTGAAAACGGCCGTAGGCTGCGGTGACTGCTTACCATCAGGCGGGCCGTAAGCTTGTATGGTACCTTAGTAGTATAATTGTCAAGGACAGGGGCTTGTGACAGTACGTTGCACGGTCTCGCTACTGTCCGAATCGATTTACACCTGTAGTGTAGTTGCTCACTGTACTTGTCAACTTCGCTAAAAAAGCTTATGGTTTCGTACAGTTATAGCCAGTTGCCAACGTAGATGACGTAATGTAGAATTATGTAATGTCAAATTCAGTTGCCAACAGAGTTGGACAATAGCCACGCTGATGAACCCTTTCTACGAATAGCTATGTACAGCATGTTGTAGAAACACTTTTGTTTTTTTTACAAAAAAAAAACAGGATAATAAAAATAGATGAAGTCTGATTTATATTACCTAAAGATTAAGAGCTTTTCCGTTAATATACGGAGTTCAGTGGAAATATAAAAAGTTTAATGGAATTTTTATATTACGCGAAAATGTCTTGCAGCAAGGGTGGTCGTAATAGTATTTTTAAGGATTTTGGAGTTCTTTTTTTATTTTAATGCATGTTTTTACTTTTACTGTACGTTTTTTGTCATTTTTATGGTGTTCTGTGTCTTTCGTATTTGTAACTCACGTTTTTTCTTTCAGTACTTTAGTAGAATGTCTTTGAGCGAACCGTGAAAATTCGGGTTTTTATCTAGAGCTAAGTAAAAATTAAAACAAGAAATGTGAGTTACAGAAATGTATGTATATTTGTGTAAGCATACACTGTTGCTACTAACTGGGCTTGGAGTTTCTTTTCTATTAAATGTGCTATACTGATTTGTAAATGGATGTTTTATTGATTTTAATACGTTATTTTTGGGAGAAAAAAAATCTTGGTGAAGCCATTATGACGCCATAAATAAATTAAAAAAATAAAAAATAAATTTATTTTGAATTAATTAATTTTTAATTTTTTTTTAAGTTTTAAACAAATGCAGAGTATGAAAATTAATTTATATGTTTGCTATAATGATCATTGTTCTAATAGTGGCGTCACAAAGATCTGGGTGCAAAACTAATTTGTGTTTTTTTTACTGTGTTACTTTTACTAAGTTTGTAGTCGAGTACTTTGCTGCGTCTCCATATGCCATAACTCAAATTGCAACATGTAGATAATTTAATTTTTTTTTTTTTTTAATATTTATATGTTAAAAAATTTAGAGATCGCTCGACTACTAAGCTTTTCCTATTAAACCTTTTTTGAGCTTTTTAACCCACGCATGTTAGCTTTCGGATGGTTCCGCGAAAGGAGTTTCATTCTACTAACAATGAGGGGTGAGTGCTTGCTATCTGTTTCGTTTGTTTGCATCGTTTTTGGCACAGCATTTTGTTACTCACTTGCCTTTGAACTTTCGAAGCAAATTTTACAAAAAAAAAAATTAATAAAAAAAAAATGTTTTTATTTTGATTTTGTGTTCAAATTCAATAATTAATGAAGTATAATATGTATTTCAGGAGAACACACTGTCAACGGTGACCACTCGGATGCGCATCAGAGCACCTTCTCCCACAGTAGTAAAGAGGTAAGTTTCTTATATAAAAATATTATCAATGGCGAGTCAGTCTCGCGCACGATGGGTTTGTTGGGTGAAGCGGCCAAATCATCATCATCATCATCTTGGCGTTTATTACCCGGTTGTGCTCTAGCGCACGAGGACCCGGGGTCCGCCTTGACCATGATTCAGGATTTGGCAGATCAGCTACAGTGGAGCGACTGCTATCTGACCTTGACCGTGACCCTGCTACCAGGGAACCAGATTGGATCATGGTTACACATCCAGTCGCCTGAATGTGCAGGTTTCATCACGATGTTTTCCCTCGCCGTAAGAATTCAACTACATAACTCAGAAAATAGTCATTGGTACATGGCCGCAGCGGGATTCCGAACCCTTTACCTCTCGCTGAAGGGTCGGATACCTTAACCGCTTGGCAACCAACGCTCATCATCATCATGTCAGCCGAAAGACGCCCACTGCTGGGCATAGGCCTCCCCCAGAGATCTCCACAAAGGCCAGTCCTGTGCCTTACGCATCTAATAATCTTACGCTACTCGATTGAGATAGACGCTATAGCCAGTTAGTACCTGCGATCTTTACCAGGTCGTCGGTCCACCTTACGGGAGGCCTACCCACGCTGCGTCATCCGGTACGTGGTCGCCACTCGAGTACTTTCCTGTCCCATCGGCCAACTGTTCTTCGAGCTATGTGCCCTTCCCACTGCCACTTTAGCCTGGCAATCATTAGGGCTATGTCGGTGACCTTGGTTCGCTTGCGGATTGCCTCATTTCGCGCAACGAAACTCCGAGCATAGCCCTTTCCATTGCCCTTTCGGTGACAGTGAGGTTTCTTAAAAGGTCCACGTTCCCTTGTATAAAAAATGCCACCACCAACGAGTATCATGACCCAAGCAGGGCTCGCCGTCGAAGGAGGTGTCCACCGAGGACTCGCCCAAGAAGGACAAGAAGAAAAAGAAGGGCCTGCGGACGCCGTCCTTCCTCAAGAAGAAGAAAGAGAAGAAGAAGGACAAGGCCAGCACGCCGCAGCCCGCCTAGAGGTAAGGCCACGTACTAATTAGTTCCTACCGAGAGGTTTATGTTTATTTATTTATTAAACCTTTATACACAAAAAAGTACAGGGACTTGGTTCAAGATCAAATAATTTTTATTCAATATAAATATTTATAGAATACACTAATTGAAAGTCACAGATGTAAACAATATCATAAATTATCAAAAATACTAACAGAAATTAAAATACACATCACAAAATTACAAATTTCATGTATGTATTAGTATGTGACTACTTAATGTAACATTTTAAATTGCGGTATAATGTCATTATGTGATTAGAGCAATTGAATATTTTTATTTAATAAATTATAAAATAATGCAAATCTATTGTTAAAAATTCGTATTCTAATCCAAGATTGTAAAAATATAATAAATGCCATACTACATTAAAATGCCACGTCAAATCAAGTAAAGTGTCACATGAAATCAAACTGAAATAACATATTAAATTAAATCGGCCAACGAAGGCTATATTGCCAATCTAAATGTTTGGCATGTAAGTTTGACTCGTGCACAAAATCGTTTATTTGTTGCGAGTTTTTAGACATAGACATAATATTTATTTGGCAATTTCTACAATATAAATTAACTAAAATATTTCTTACTAACATAGATTTGATTCAATATTGTAGTGTCATGCCAAACTAGAGCTCAACTCAGCATATGCGCACCAAAAGCGCCTTTTTCGTGTTTCACAGGCGAGAAGTTGTATGTTTCACACGACCAGATTTTTTATATGTTTTGTGCCTTTTTTAAACAATTTTCATTGAACAATAAATGCCACTCACTGTACTCAAAAAGTCTATATTAGAATTTATATAGTAAAATATCTCAACAAAAAGTCCAACAAAAAAGTAATGTTTTTTTTCTTTGGATTGGATACTCGGACTCGGTACTCAAAAAGTCTATATTAGAATTTATATAGTAAAATATCTCAACAAAAAGTAATGTTTTTTTTCTTGGGATCGGATAAATGTTTTTAAAATACTAATTACAAACCTTTTTTATTTTCAGATAAACCAACAAAATCCACACTGCCATCTCGCTTTCAAAATACTTGTAATTTTTATTAAACGTAAGATTTTTTCGAAAACGATATTATGAAGAGAAACAGCCTGTATCTGATTGTATTTCTTTGTCGGTAACTAGTAGCGAATGCTTTGCTGTATATGGGTTTAGCAGCTTCGTATGTATGGGGTGTAGCAAAAAAGTAGGGTTAGGGTTTGGCCGTAGAACGAACTTGTAGTGCAAAAGTGAAATCTTCGAGCTTAGCTACTAATTTTTGCTCTCGGTCGTTAGAAGAGCTACCTATGTGTTTTTCACATTCGTTTTAATTTTTATTTTCAAGCTTGAGTGTCGCCAAATGTTTATCCTACATTTTTTGTTACACCCGAAATTCGGAAACTAAAAAAAATAATCGCAGTATCAAAACAAGTTATCAAACTAATCTAGGTGATGATTATAAATTATTTATTGGTTTTATAATGTATGATAAATTGAAGTTATTAATTTGAATGGGAGTTTTTGAAATTATATTACAACATTTTAGCAAATTCGTTATATTACTGGTCTGTATTAGGACAAAGATTTCGCTGAAGTTATTGTCTTGAAAGTTGTTTGTGAAAGAGAATTGCATACGCTATTAGATAGGTCGGCAGGACACCGTACCTAAAGCAATTTTGTGAGGGGAAATTATTTTGAATCCTATTTCTATACTCTTAGCACTCATATTTCATTGATCGCTTCCCGCGATCCTTGCCTAATATTACATTCTTGCATAGCACCTTGTATGAAAGAAAGTTTTCTTTTTTGCGGTACAAATTACGGCGTTGGTAACAACGTTGGGACCTCAAACTGTTTAAGCAGTCTCAGGGCCCCAGCGGGACCTTGGTCCATCTTTTTTTTTATACCACAGGTACTTCTTGCTAATAAAATAAATAAGGTTCACAATAATTTCGGCTTTTCGTGCACTGTCATTGGCGCTGGCCTAGCGTAAGTGAAACCCACCAGTTTGTATTAATGTACAGCAAGTATCAAGTTGCTTTGGACTGGTTTTATGGTTTGTGAAGAAAAATTTTCGCTTCATTTTCTAACACGGAAATAATGCCAGGGGTTTTTCTAAGTCTACAAAGGAAAAAAAAGTTTCCTATTCTAAAAAAAGGAAATTTTTGACTCATTTGCTTGATAATGATTGTTAATCGTCATTCCGAAATGAATAAAAACTGTATGGGATTGATATTTTTCTCATCATCGTAGAGTTGGACCCATTGGTTTTGATAGTTTTATTTTAAAATCTGGCGTATTTTTACTAACTAAATGTGAAGCATATGAATTTTGGTTAATCAATGAATACGTCATAAATCCAATTTTTTTTTAAATAAACCATAAAATATTTCAAAGTAAATAAGTGTTAGGCTGCTATTTCTTGTACGATTAAGATTCGGTTGAGTTATATTTTTAATTAATGTTTTTTTTCGTATTGGAATAAACTTACGTTTTTAATCGATGGTGCAATGCTTGCTGTTTTTTTCCAATGAAAAAAAAAACGTTGATTGAAAATATGAACTCTATTTTAAGGATAAGTGCTTTAGAGACGGGCTTGTTTTTGTTAAGGCGAAGTTGTTATTTACATTTTTTTTAAATAATGGTGGCGTATTTAATTGCAAGCTATCAAATACGTACATTATTTTGTTTCTAAACCGTACATTTTCGTTTCTGTATGTGGATTCAAAAACTTTATTTTATAAATTAAAAAAAAAAAACTTTTTTATTTTCTTATGACTTGCCAAAACAATTCTTATGTATTACTTGTCATTTTATACTGCATACCCTATTTAATCATATCTCCGTACAATTTTACTGTAATTTGTCGTAATTGTATCCAATTTTATAATTATCGGGGCTCACAAAAATGCCTAATGTCAAAATTTCGTAAAAAGAAACCGCAATAATCTAAAACGCTGTCTAGTATGGAGGAAGTTTTGGTGCGTTCTGTTTTAAACGAGTATTTTTTTAAACTGGCATCAAATGCTTATTGAGGGGTCGTGCGATTATTTTGAAGATCCTTCGCCACTCGTGCTTTTTTAAAATATTGATGAAAACAGTCGGTCTTATAAGGAATGCTTTGTCGACATTTGCGGGCATTTGACAGTGGCATAAAAATAGTTGCTTGTCTTTTTCGTATCAGCAAGTATTAATTATTAGACCGGCTATTTTAATTATTAAATATTAAAACAAATATAATATATGTTAGCACTTCTTAAATATAAGGTTTATTCGGCTAGCCTACGTTTGTAGATTTTTTAACTTATTTCTTTTTTTTTTTTTTGGTAAGAATTGGACGTAAATTTTTGTTTAACTTTTGCTGTTTAGATTTTACGGTGTAACAAAAATGCAATTTCTAAATAGGGGTAAAAAAAAATACGTGTCATTGTCAGGCTTTTTCAACGTCTTCAAAGTTACCAGCGACATGGATAAGGTCCCACCGTTTTTAGTTGAAAAAGTAAAAAAAAAAACTATCATGTTCTATCGCTTTTATCTCTAAACCTAAAAAAGAAACAGCAAAAGATAAATCAGTTAAAATAACCAGTACAGAACTTACTTAGGGTCCGTGTATTTTTGTAAGTAAAAATTGATAAGTATATTTTTTATTACTTTTATTTTTTTTTCTTTTTTGACAGCGGATTCAGAGCAATTTGACATTACCTAGAGTTTGTCTAGTGTTGTTAAAATGACAAGTTGATTTTATGTAGGCGTGCGTTGTTTTTTGGGGGCGCGCAGAGAATGGTATCTAGAAGCATTTTATCTTGAAATTCGAACTAATAGATCCATTTCTTAAATGGAACAAGTCTAAATAAATCGAAAAACGCGTAAAAATACGTTTTTTTTTAAATTATTTATACTTGTACCTCAGGCCCTTGACAAAAAAAATATTATTAAGAAGTAAGTTTTAAATGAAATGTACTCTTTTCCGAAAATTATGACACTGGCGTATGCGACGTATTTGTAATAAAATAAATTATTAGTTTTAAAAAGAAGGCTTTTTATTCAGAAAACCTCGTCACAAATTGTTGCAGTGTTGTGGAATTGGGAGCGATTTAGATATTTTATTTTGATTTTGAAAAAAAAAGTTGTTTATTATGGTGATAGTTTTAACAAAAATCCTAAATTTTTTTTAACTTTTATACATGGAGAAATAATAATTTATTAATTGTACCAAAATTCGTGGTAAAAAATCATTTTTTGAGGCGAACAACTAAAGGATAACATATAAATTAAAGGTAAAAAATAACAATATTTGAGGCAAATAAACAACAATAAAATAGCATAACATATAACAATTTAAAAATCAAATCGCTCCCAATTTCATGTTATTCCTATATACTTTTTAAATAACTGGTACTTTAGTTAAGGTTTTAGCTTACAAGATGTTATGATTTATATTATGTACCTATAATGTATTTTTTTATTTCTAAAATATATGCTACATGAAGGATTTATTATAAATGGTTGTTTTATTTTTTTTTACTTTCATAGTTGTGCTGTTAACCTTAATATTCTTATTTCTGGAAATTATTTACTTAGATATAAATTATCTTGAAGAATTATGTTTTGAAGTACCTAAACCTTTTTCTTTAGCGACGGTAATTTATTTCTAAATTTGAGGTTCGATGGAAACGCACAAGCTTTGTATTGTAATAAAAATGTAAGTATTAGATTTTGTTGTTTTACTTCTTTGAAGGCCCTTTCTTTTCATGACATATTATGAACGGTTTCACCAAATCTAGAATAGGTTCAAGAAAACATGTTTCGACTGTACACAGTAAGTACATCATATTATAGTCTGGCAAGAAACGTGACAAAATTTGAGGGCGCCACCATCGTTTACATGGTATCATTGTTCTGTATCAGTCTGTGAACTTAAAATATTTAAAAATAGTATCTTCACGTCTGTGCTTTGCCTCTATGTCCAATTTCTTTGTGTCTGTGCCTCGTATACTTCGACTAGAAAATTTTATACTTGTTAATATTTTATATCGCACGACTACAACGCGTCTACCTACCTACGACAATCCAACGCTGGGCTTAAACCACATCAGCCGAAAGTGCTAGTTTAGTTTAGTTAGTATAGACAAAGGGATTGGTAATATATCATCTTGGCGTTAATGTCCCGTTTATGCTCTCGCGCACGATGGCCCGAGGTCCGCCTTGACCATGACAGAATATGGCAGATCAGATAATTACAGTGGAGCGACTGTCATCTGTCTTCCGTCACCCTGCTACCAGGTTACCCATACACACACACAAGATTGGACCATGGTTACTCATTCATTCAGATGTTTTCACTCACTGATTGGTAATATATAGTGAAATCAAGATTAACATAAGGCCAGCTCCATGTAAGTTAGCAAGATAAAATAAATGGGAGGTTTATTACATGACTATTTTAATCAGATCCTAAATAATCTAAAAATTTTAACAGATCTCGTTACAAAGCCCTTGCATTTGCCTTTGTAATTAAGAGTATCGTGATCATTGGCGTATCTAGGGCTATTTTCCAGGGGGGGCCTGGCCCTGTAGGTGGCCGATGAAGCCGAGTAGATCGCCAATGTACAGTCAGTAAGCACGAATCAGCACAATTAAAGCCACCACACAAGCCAAGTCACAGGCGTTAGTTTTACATAGTCGAGTTCTGTAAATATTTTTGAATTTTTGACATATTGGTTCTTATAATCTGAATTGATGGGCGGTATGGGCGAACTGGTGTGAAGACATTGAATGAACGAGCTCATAATGTTTACTTAGGGCTTAGGACGTAGGTACTATTTAAAAATTTTGCGAAATCGAAATGATTTGGATTTTATTCTCAAAAGACTTGGGCAAACTTAATACAAGTAATAAACTAATGAAGGAGCGAGCGTAACGACCTCGGATATTTTGGTATATCTCTCAAAATCCGGATTGATTATGCGGGCAGTTTAAAGAAATGAGCGAGCGTAGCAAGCTCGAAATTTTTTGTATTTTAGCTCAACCGAGCTGGAATGAACATAATAAGCCAGCTCAGCGAGTTTGGGATTTTGGTATTTTGGCTCATAAAATCCAGATGGAAGACCCGGCGGTTAAAAACTTAATTTAGCAATAACAAAATTTAAAAGACAAAATGTTTTATTTAACAAAGTTTATAATGAAAATAATATATGTTTTATCAAATGGACGACTGACCAAAAGATGTAAATTTAAAGTACCAAATCATCCCTTATCAAATTATATAGAATTTCCTCCACAGTATTTCATTTCCTTTCCTCCGTCTAATGGTTAGAGAGTATAATTCATAATTCAGAAGTCGCCGGTTATAAGTCATAAGTAAGCCATGTAGATCAGGAATTATTTATTTATTTGTCACAAATTCGAATTGATGGTTTTTATTCAAAATTTCTTTATTGATTAGGACAATAAATATATCTTTCAATCGTCAAAAAGGAGGGGGATAGGAGAGTAGGAAGGAAACACACAGTGACACGCTGACCGCCCTATGGCCGTAGACAAACGTATCCCTCGCCGACCGAACCGTGCTCGACAATGCCAGGCAGAGCCGGAACGCTATATTATATTATATAGGTATGTCTAGTATAATTAAGAAAAAACCACCTAAAACTACAGCAAGAGTAAGCCAATCCACCAAGGCAGCACCCACCGTGCTGTTATAAACACAGTTGTCATAAACCACCGCGCACGAGCCGAGCGAGCGAAAAGAACGTGCCGCGGCTGGTGAGTTCCAGAACCCATTAACAGGCGTTATTCGCTAATTAATTGATTAAAATTCTTTTGAACTTTTTGAAATTTAACGATTTGGTCAATATGTAAGACACAAGTAATTTAAACGTTGGTATTCCAGACTTTGTTCAGTAGAACTTTCAATCTTTCTTTTAAAATTTACTCAATCATGTTTTGATTTTCTACTATGTAACCGACGCGGCGCATGTAGTGTAATTATTTCAAGAATTTGCCAGCATGGCGAGCACAGAATTTTTCGAATTTTGTCTCAAAGAAATAACATTAAAAAAATTACAAATTTGTGAAGGAGCAACTTCGGAGTTTGACTTAAAAACGCGGCGGGCTCGAAATTTATGACATTTTATGTTTTAAAAGCTTGAGGTGATCATTGGATGAATGAGCGAGCGTAGCGAGTTCGCAATTTTCGGCCATTTTTTGTCTTAACAGCAGTGGATGATCCTTACAATAGTATTTATTTATTTAACAGTTTATTGTATACAATAAAACAGATACAGAAAGTACAGATTAGTTATGACACTACAGGCACTACTTATCTCTAAACGAAATTTAAGGGAAATCAATGAATAATTGAAGGCAACGAGCTAGGTTAATGATAATTCTAAACTCGAAATTCTTGACATTGTGGGTAAAAAAGCCTGAGGCGATAATAGAATAAATGAGCGAGCGGAACTAGCTCGTCATTTTTAAGATTTTAGGTCTTAACAGAAAAGGGATGATCTTTACAAAAGTAACGGAAAATAATGAATGAGCAAGCGAAGTGAGCTCTAAATCTTTGATATTTTGGATTTTAAAAGCTGGGGTAACCAATGAAAGAATAAGCGAGCGCAGCGAGCCGTGGTCGATTGTGAGTCAGAGTCGGGGCCCCCCTTACCGGATCCGCGCCTGACTACACCGCGCATCTATACTACATCCGTATAAACGATAAAAATATTGTGTCGTTTGCTACTGAGTACCATGCATGATCCAAAACTTGGTCCTGATCCGGCCACAGAATCTGCGCCCTGTGCCTGGGCACCACTAGTACAGCTCTAGTTACGCTACTGGCGGCGAGCCTCAAAGAGGGCAAATACTGTTGCAGCATACGACTTTGTGCCGTTCGCTGCAGAGACTGTGGGCGAGCCCACGGTGCTCGAATCTGCATAAGAAAAGCTATCAGGAGTTAGGGCGTCGGTTTTAGCCGTAGGGTCTTGTCCCACGATGTGGCCACTTTTTGGCTCACTGTCCATCGGGGGAATATTTAACTATGTTATACACTGATGGACTGAATTTTTTTCTCGTATGTTTCATTACCCGACTTTTGGGATTATAACTCAATCTAGGTAGCTTTCATTGTAATTTAATTTAGTTGTCCATTGAAAAGGGCTAAGTGGTCGCCTGTCAGTATTCGACTTTTTGTTTAAAAAATGCGATATAAGCTGAAAAGACCAAAAGTCAGGCAACCAACCTAGAGTCGAGGTTTTAGTCCACCACTATACTATATACCTACACTCCTTTGCAAAAAAAGTAGGTACCGAATAGTAAGTTTGTGGATTCCTCGGGTGTTTCGGGTGTCCATTGAAATTATGTTTGTGTGAAGTTTTTTATGTGTCCAGTTCAGAATTTCGCATCAGTACATCCCCCCCCCCCTTTCCTTCCTACGCCTATGCGTGATGAAGAGTAGGTAATATTAAATAGTATAGTTTTTACATGTTGGGAACCACTGCCCTTGCAAAAATAAGTTACCCACTGTTAAACTGAGTACCCACTTCTGTCACATTATGGTGGAAGATTGAGAATAAGGAAACTATTGAAAATTGTAATAAGAGTGTTATACTCGTATATTTACTATTATTAATTTATTAACAGCAACACTGATGCACGGAACGATGCAATGTCAAACTGTTATCTGTCTTCTGATTCTCTCTCTGTTCGACCAGCGACCTTGATAATCTTATTAATTTAATATATTTTCAAAATTCCTTGATCCTGGCATTCATTTCTCTAGCTTGAATAGTCGTCCATTGCGTAATATGCCTGGATAATATAGCTCTCTGCTACAATACAATACAGAAGCTTTTAGACACACCTGAACGCAAAAATATCAATGAATATTATATTTACGAAAAAATAATACACAAGGATCAAAACTATAACTCGCTCGCTACATTGTTAAATCATACACGCCGCCCTAAAAATTTCGAGCTGGTTCATTCAATAAATTTTTTAATGAAAATGCTTGGACAACTCACACAGCATCAAAGTTAGCAAAGCTTGTGTTATGGGTGCTAGACAACTGTTAAACTACATATATACTTTTAAATGCACACTTATTATACATATGTATAACACCCAGACCCGTAACAGAAATTAAAATTCATCATTTCAATTTCGCCTCGGCCGGGAATCGAACCCGGGACCTCTTGCGTGGCAGACCGGCGGCATGTTAACCACTGAACAACTCAGGTCGAAAAATTCATTAGCTCTTTTATTATGTCCATCCCAGCTCTTTTGCGCCATAATTCGAAAAAATTCGAGCTTGCTATGCTCGCGTCTCATACTGCCCGCTCCGCCGCGTAATCAATCCGGATTATAAGAGTCAATATATCAAAATATCCAAGCTCGCTTCTTCATTACTTTGTTCTTTGTATTTAGTACGTCCAACTCTTTTGTGCCAATATCCGAAACATTTTGAGCTCATTACGTTCGCAAATTTTTTTAATCAATCCAGATTATACGAGCCAATATAACAAAAATTCAAAAATAATTAGAGCTGAGCCATGTGAACCTCCACCCCCACTAACTTGAATGCTGGATCGGACAAAGTAAAGTATTTTATGAATTATGATGCTAGCTAATCGTGCTCACTGACTGTATATTGGGGATCGACTTGGCTTCATCAGTCTCTTCAGAGGCCAGGCCACCACTGGAAAATAGCTCTAGATACGCCAATGTACATCATCACAGCCCATAACAGTCCACTGCAGGACTTCGGGCCTCTCCCACGAAAGGGGATGTCATTGCCATAATCTCCACGCTTGGCAGGCGGGTTGGAGATCGCAGTGGAGTTGATGTAAATCTACCCAGAAAGATGCTGCTGCACCTTTCGGATTTGTCCCTTAGTCGCCTCTTACGACACCCACGGAAAGAGATCATCATCATCATCATCAGCCAGAAGACGCCCACTGCTGGGCATAGGCCTCCCCCAGAGATCTCCACAAAGACCGGTCCTGTGCTTTCCGCATCCAGCTGGTACCTGCGATCCTTACCAGGTCGTCAGTCCACCTTGTAGGAGGCCTACCCACGCTGCGTCTACCGGTACGTGGTCGCCACTCGAGAACTTTACTGCCCCATCGGCCATCTGTTCTTCGAGCTATGTGCCCTGCCCACTGCCACTTCAGTCTGGCAATCCTTAGAGCTATGTCGGTGACCTTGGTTCGCTTACGGATCTCCTCATTTCTGACTCGATCGCGCAAAGAAACTCCGAGCATAGCTCTTTCCATTGCCTTTGGGTAACAGTGAGCTTTCTTATAAGGCCCATAGTGAGTGGCCACGTTTCAGCTCCGTAAGTCATCACTGGCAACACACATTGGTCAAAGACCTTCGTCTTGAGACACTGCGGTAATTGGGACGAAAATATGTGGCGTAGCTTCCCGAACGCTGCCCAACCGAGTTGGATTCGTCGATTGACCTCTTTCTCGAAATTGGACCTACCTAGCCGGACTATTTGTCCTAGGTATGTATAGTCGTCAACAACTTCAAGTGGAGTGCCTCCAACTGTCACTGGAGTAGGCACAACATGGACATTCGACATAATTTTCGTCTTGTCCATGTTAATTTTAAGACCTACTTGTTGAGAGGCACTACAGAGGTCATCGAGCATTTTGCCCAAGTCTTCCAGGGTTTCAGCCATGACTACGATATCGTCAGCAAATCTGAGGTGCGTGAGGTACTCGCCGTTAATATTGATGCCAAGTCCGTCCCAGTCCAGAAGCCTAAAGATATCCTCCAGTGCAGCGGTAAACAACTTCGGAGATATGACATCACCTTGTCTAACACCTCGCTGCAGCTGAATACGTTCTGTGGTCTTGTCCTGGAGACGAACTGACATAGTGGCGTTTTTGTACAAACACTTCAATGCTTCGATATATCGATAGTCAATTTGGCACCGCTGTAGAGACTGGAGCACCGCCCAAGTTTCGATCGAATCGAAGGCTTTCTCATAGTCCACAAACGCCAAGCATAATGGCCGGTTATACTCTTCGGTCTTCTGTACAACCTGCCGCAGCGTATGTATGTGGTCTATGGTACTAAAACCTTTTCGGAATCCGGCTTGTTCGGGAGGCTGGAAGTCATCAAACCTGCGTGCGAGACGATTCGTAATGACTCTCGAAAACAACTTATAGACATGGGTCAGTAGCGATATTGGTCTGAAGTTCTTCAAGAGAGCCTTATCACCTTTCTTGAAGAACAATATCACTATGCTTCTGTGCCATGCTTCCGGCGTTTTGCCCTCGAGGATGACGGAATTGAACAGCTTCTGAAGGGTCTTAAGCACAGGTTTGCCACCAGCTTTCAGAAGCTCAGCCGTAATTCCATCATCACCCGGCGCCTTGTTGTTCTTAAGCTGTTTGAGAGCCATACTAATCTCGTACAGGCTGATGTCCGGGATATCTTCGGTGTAGTGTCGGGTCAACTTGGCTCTGGGGTCTTTTGCCATACTGGTAACAGGTGCCCGTGTTGTCGTGTATAACTGTCCATAGAACCTCTCGACTTCCCTCAAAACCTCGGACTTGGTCGAAACAACTCTGCCGTCATCCGTTTTCAGTCTCGTCAACTGGCTCTGTCCAATCGACAGATCTCTCGCAAAGACTTTAGAGCCTTTGTTCCGCTCGATCGCCGCCTCAATATTGGTAGTATTGAAGCGGCGTATGTCGCGAGTCAGAGACTTGGAGATCTGTCGATTAAGTCGCCTAAATTGAGAGACATCATCAAGGGGTTGCAGAGTCATTCCGCGTCTTTCTTCGATGAGTTTGAGGGTATCGTCAGAGATTTTGTTTGTTCTGTTTGTACGGCAGGCCTTATAAAACTTTGACCCAACCGTATAGACAGTTTCCACGAACCTGTTATTATAGTCGTCCACGTCGACGCACTCTCCTAGGCACTCGAAGCGATTTTTTAATTCGAGTTGAAAGCTCTCGGGGTTTTGGATTTGGATGGGTACAGGCCGGAGCGTGGACCTCATCAATCTCGATCTTTCCAGCTGGGGATTAATATTCAATGTGCCTCTTACCAAGCGGTGATCACTGCCAATTTTAACGCTATTGATCACCGAGACATCATTGAATATATGCCGTTTCGTAGATAGGATGAAGTCAATCTCATTTTTTGTGACACCATCGGGACTAACCCACGTCCATCTGCGATGATCCGGCTTCCTGAAAAATGAGTTCATCATAAAGAGTCCCTCCTTCTCCATAAAGCCGGCCAGCATCTGGCCACGGGCGTTCCGACTTCCAACTCCAAATTGCCCCACTCTCAACTCGTCTCCGCCTCGTTTGCCCAGTTTCGCGTTGAAATCCCCCATGACAACGGTATAATGTGTCTTGGAGGTATGCATGGCTGTAGAAATATCCTCATACATAGCCTCCACTTCATCGTCGGAGTGAGTCGAAGTCGGTGCGTAGACCTGTATGACCTTCAACGAATACCGCATGGTAATTCTGAGTATAAGGTACGCTACCCTAGACGACACACTCTCGATTTTGACGATGTTGTTCACAAGGGATTTGTGGACGAGGAACCCGACACCACCTAGGGACAGTTGGTCGCCCTCCCGGAAGTATTTTTAGTCACTCTGTGTTTGAAATTCAAAAAATGGCAAAAAGGTCTCCAGACACGGCCTTAATTGAACTTACGAAGAAGCTAAGCGAAATTACTATCAAGCTCACAACGCAAAGTGCTCTCTTAGAAGCTCAAAATGCAAAAATCGAAAATCAAATAAGCGTGATTGATATCCAAAATGGAAAAATATATCAACAGCAGAGGGTAATTGAGGATCTATCTGTAAAAGTAAACAACCTCGCGCAAATAATCGTTTCCATGAGTGCGAACGAGAAACTTGACATGACGTCACCGGCGGAATCATTAACTGCGCGCCCGCAGCAGACTACCCCGGCGGCTGCATCCACGGTAACGAATCAACTACTCGTGTCGGCTCCGAGTTCAACCGAGAGATCTAAACGCGCGGCCACGCGTGCGAAAAGGGCCGGTGTACAGTTATCGGCTCCTTCGTCAATTCCGATGACACCTTCGGTGGCGACTACTACTAGCAGATCGACGTGTGAGGCCACAAAATCGGATAGCTCGACGAAGAATACAGCGGATGCCAGCAGTGGTGAGGGTAAATGGCATGTGGTTAAGTCTCGCCGTACAAAGAAAAAAAAACGCTCTGTCATTGTAGGTGCGGGAACCGATGATAGTGATATTAAAGCAGTTGAAAGGATGCGTCATATACAAGCCTGGCAATTCAAGCCCGAAACTATCGTAGATAACGTTGTAGACTATTTAAATAAGATAGTGAAACATAACGACTACGAAGTAATAAAGCGGGACATTAGGTCAACAAGGCACGCCTCCTTTATTATAAGTGTTCCCGAAACCGTATTCGAACAGGTAAACTCGCCCGCTTCGTGGCCGCAAGGTGTCCGTATATCGGACTGGTTTCTTGTGCGCCCCCGCGCGGAGCGGGGTTCATTCACTAGCAAATGCAGTACTACCGACGAAAAATTGTCGCCTACCTCCTAGAACAGCTACCCAATGTAATGAATTAATATTATGCTTACAAAACATACAATCTCTGAACTTAAAAACGAGGCAATTAGAAGTGTTGCTTCGAAGCGATTTGAACTGTGATGTGCTATGCCTAACGGAGCATTGGCTAGAATGTGACAAGCTACAAGCCGTGAACTTATGCAATTACACATTGTCATCCAAATATTGCCGTCGCAGTGTCCAGCACGGCGGTTCATGCATTTACATAAAAAATGGTGTTAGGGCGTTAAATATTGTAGACCTTTGTGACATATCAGTGGAAGAACACTGTGAGATTTCCGCTGTTGAACTATTAGATTATAAATTAATTGTTGTATGTTTTTACACGAATATGACATGTAAAACAACATTTTTAAGCACTTTTGAACGACTGCTAAACAAAATTAGTAACTTTAGTCTTGACTGTATCGTTGTGGGCGATGCTAATATTAACTGGATGGTGAGGAGTTCGTAGCGTAAGTCACTATCGGACTTATTGGCATTACACAATTTTTATAATGAAGTTTATTTTCCTACGCGTGTAACAAAAACTTCTTCTACTGCTATCGATCATTTATATACAAATATTGATACAATGCTGATCGATGTTTCTGTCGTTGTGACTAACGTCAGCGACCACTACGCG
This sequence comes from Blastobasis lacticolella, assembly GCA_905147135.1. NCBI lineage: Eukaryota > Metazoa > Arthropoda > Insecta > Lepidoptera > Blastobasidae > Blastobasis > Blastobasis lacticolella. The sequence continues at coordinate 10,799,074 of LR990066.1, forward strand.
GTGCGTGGCGCACTGCGGCGGGCGGCCGGGCCGGCGCCCGCGACGCGGCTGGTGCGAGACCGCCCGCCCGCCGCGCGCGCCGCGCTGGCTGCCGCGCTCGGCAGTGTGGATTGGGACGACGTTTATGCCCGCTGTGACACACCGAACCAGCTGGCGCAGTCGGTTATTAATATTTTAATAAATAAAATTGACATTTGTATCCCATTTAAGACTAGACCTAATAAAATGATAATGTCATCATGGATTTCCGAAAAGATTATAGATACTAAGGCTCTGCTTTTCGAGATGGTAAACCTCAGTCAAAAAATTCCCGGGAATGACGATCTGCTTAATAAAATTGTTGACTTCCAGAATTATTATTACAAATTGATGCGTACTGAGTGTACAAACTTCTTGACTAACAAGATTTTCAACAGTGACAATATCGCGAAAACTATGTGGCAGATCGTCAATGTCGAGACTGGCAGATGCAAAACATCAAATGTAGATTATTACACTGCACTCATAAAGGACAGTGACGGTAGGGCATTTAACACACCAGTAGCTCTGGCGAACTTCTTGAATGATCAGTTCGTGTCCGCAGCCGCGCAGAGCGGCGCGCCCAGCGCGGACGTGCATGCGGTGCGGTCACGGCTGGCAGCCAGCGGAGGCTGTGCCGACAGATCGTTCCGCTTTAGGCGTTTCACTGCCGCAGAAGTGTACACCATAATAACGAAGCGGGTAGCCGTCAAGCCAACCGTGGATATCTTCGAAATATCAGTGGAAACATTGGTTTCCGTGGCAGAAACTATGTCGTCTCCACTGGCGACTACCTTTAACAAGTGTCTACATAGTGGTGTTTATCCAACGGCCTTTAAGGAAGTTAGGGTGTGTCCCCTGTACAAGGGAAAAGGTAAAAAGGAAGACCCGAACTGCTATCGCCCTATTTCAGTCATTCCAGCCGCAGCTAAAGTATTGGAAAACGGTCTCTCTAGCCGATTGTGTACATTCTTGGAAGAGACTAAGGCTCCAGTCGACAATTTGCCTATAGAGCAGGGTACTCTACCACCATGCTCGCAAGAGAGGTGGTAAGCTGCATCGTACACGCTCGCGAGAAGGGACAGCAGGTGGCCCTGCTTTGCTGCGACCTCTCCAAGGCCTTCGACGTCGCCGATCACGACGTGATTGCCGTAAAACTCGCTCATTATGGAATCCGTGGCCCAGCGCTGGCCGTAATGATGGATTTCATGGAGAGTAGAAGGCAGTACGTCGTGGGCGGTGGTGGTGATGTGCGATCAGATGGAGTGTCCACAGTGAAGGGGGTACCTCAAGGTTCATCTTTGTCAAACCTCGCATTTACGATTCTTCTAAATGACCTTCCAGTAGCAATTTCTTGCTTAGAAGCGGAAGCGTTTATTTACGCTGATGACGTAGCGGTGGTGGTCACTGCACCGTCTGTTGATGCCTTGGAAGCTAGCCTTATCTCGGTATCAAGTGAATTAATGTGTTGGTTCAGAGACAATGGTTTAAAACTCAACCTGGAAAAGACACATTTCCTACATTTCAATTTGTCCGGTTGAGCACGGCGACAGCTACAGGTAGCAGTGGAGGGAGTCGAGGTGAGGCAGGTCAAAGAGGCCTACTTCCTGGGGTTCCATGTCGACGACCGTTTGACCTGGGATACGCATGTTGAGGAGCTCAGTGCGAGGCTGGGGCGTGCATGCTTTGCGCTCGGGCGTCTATGCTCCACTCTCCCACAGCAGGTAACTCGTACATGCTACTTTGCCACGGTACAGTCGCTGTTGCAATATGGCATTGAGTTTTGGGGACGCGCTGCCGATTGGGAGCGCGTCTTTAGACTCCAGAAAAGAGCTGTGCGAGCACTAGCGGGTGGAGTTCCTCAGGATGAACCTGCCCGGGAGCTATTCGTTTCGCTCGGCATCATGACAATGCCCGGCCTGCTGATATTCCAGGTTGCTACGTATGTCTGGGCTAATATTAACCAGTACTCGAGGAGGAGCGATCATAAGGGTCATACGCTTCGACATGGCAATAGACTTCTCCCGATTTCGCACAGCCTGACTAAAACGTCAAGGCTTATCGGCGTCATGGGCCCCAGTGTCTATAATAGACTACCACAAGACGTCGTTGACGCTCCGAGCACCGCATCATTCAAAGACAGATTACGTCGATGGCTCGTCAAGAGTGCTTTTTATAGTTATAATGAATTTTTAACTCTCAATATCTCAAATAAACTTGTGTCTACACTCTAGTAACTATAATAATGATTGAAATATTATTTTATATTGTTGACATTTCACTATTTAATTATTTTATTATTATTATGTAATATGACATTGCAAATGTATTTAATATGTAAAAAATTGACTTGTAACGTATGTTATTAATAAATTATGATTATGATGATTATGATTAAGTAAAGCAGATTTCCGGACTTTAGGGTTATTGAGTCCTTCCCCTTTCTTCGGACTTCAGATAACCCTATAATATCCCAATTTAATCTGCTTACCACTTCCTCCAGTTCCACGAGCTTTTCGTCGGTCCGCAGTGTCTGGACATTGTATGTAGCCAGGGCCAGTGGTCGTGCTTTGTGGTAGCCTGGTCGCATCCGGTGATTCTTCGCACCCCCTGCCCCGCCGTTACCGTGACCGCTACCATAGTCCGGAATAGCGGGGCCGCCGGGTACTGGGCGCCGTGGCCTGTGTGTGCTTGTCATCGGGGGGGTTGCCATAATCGCCACGCCACGGCAGGCGGGTTGGCGATCGCAGTGCAGTAGATGTAAATGTACCCGAAAGATGCTGCTGCCCATCTTCCGGATTATTCCCTTAGTCGCCTCTTACGACACCCACGCGAAGAGATGGGGTAGTGCTATTCTTTTAAGTGGCGGCACCACACACCACGGAAAGAGATGGGGTGGTGCTATTCTTTGAGGTGGCGGCACCACACACCACGCCAATGTACAGAATCCCGAAACTCCACCAGTACCTTCTTCACTGGCCGCTTATCCGCGCACCTATATATAAACCAGTAACACGCAGTCACTATACAGTCAGTAGTAGGAGCAAACATGCTATACTTCGCTATCGTATTACTTTTGGCAGGCCTAAGTCTGGGCGAAGCTAAGTGGGCCTACACGGAGGTGGCAACCGCTGACGGACAGCCTTGCCTTGCAATCAGCAAAAGTACTACAAAAGTTTGCGGTTGCCACCTCTGCGTAGGCCCACTTCGCGTCGCCCAGACTTAGGCCTGCCAAAAGTACCACAACAGCGAAGCATAGCATGTTTGCTTCAACTACTGAGTGACTGCATGTTTTATATATAGGTGCGCCGATAAGCGGCTAGATATGAAGGTACTGGTGGAGTTTCGGGGTTCTGTAAGCAAAGGGTATTACCCTAAGGGAACCCTATGATACTAAGCCAGCACTCCCTACCTGTCCGTCTGTCTGTCACGGCTTTATCTTTGTAATCGTAATATTTAGAGGCTTCGCACACTGCAACGCAGCACCGTACGGTGGTGCGCGACGTGCGTTAGTGCTTGATAAAAAGTTATTTGGGCTAGTACGTATCAGACGTATATAATGCGAATCAATTTACTAGAGTGCGCGTCATAACAAATAAATAAATGACAAAAGAAACTCTTTACTCCATAAGGTCTTACAGACTATCAAATTAAGTTCCATTTTCAGCCGCGCGCAAAGTTATCACTCTATACTTCGAATTTTAATTAATACAAAATGATTTTATTACAAGGCGTTTAGCCATGTACGATGAGTACAATTTTTTGTCATTACCCACTTACCTTAGAGCACGAGAGAAGGTAACGCTTTCGAAGGAACTTATAATCTAGCTAATCGAAAATAATATAGGCACCATGGGATAAAAATACTTTTATCAAATAAAAACAATAAATAAATTTAATATTAAGTCTTTAAGCACAAAATGATAGGTACTTTGGAATGTAGATAGAGGCTCAATGGCCTTTGAATAAAATAAATTTATTATACATATTTCGTACGCTGTCACCTTTATTTGTAAATGATTTTGTAGCATAGTTAATGCGTACATTCAAATATTTCTTACACACAGCTTTAATTAAAAGAGAATAATGATTTTCAAATATAAATCTATCGGAAAAATCGTGATCAAGAAATCATTTGATTCCAACACATGAAATGAAAGTCTTCACTTTCCTGAAGTTCAACCAAGAGCTTTATATAATTCCATGAAACGATTGCACCCTCTTTGTTCTTTAAAAACAATTTATCCCCTAAAGTGTTCCTCACCAACTTCAATATATGCATTGGCGTATCTAGGGGCTTTTCTCCAGGGTGGGCCAGGCCCCTGAGGTGGCCGATGAAGCCGAGTCGATCGATCGCCAATGTACAGTCATTGAGCCAGGCGCGGATCCAGGATTTGGTTGGGGGGGGGGGGCAAACTCCAAATCGGCAAAAATATAAAAAATTATAGGTATTCGCTGTGGGGCGCGCAGAGTAAAAAAAAATCTCGTTTTAGTGGGGTGAACGAGCGGATAAACAAGTTAGCGGAGCGACCTCGGATATTCTAGGTTTTAAAACCTGAGGGAGAACAACGAATGTGTGAGCGAGCGGAGCGAGCTCTAAATTTTTAACATTTTGGATCTTAAAAGCTGCGATGATAAATGAATGAGCGACCGGAGCGAGCTCGCAATTTTTTACGTTTGAGGTCTTAAAAGCTGGAGTAATCATTGAATGAATGAGCGGGCGGAGTGAGCTTGTAATTTTTGATATTTTGGGTTAAAAAAGCTTGAGGTAACCCTTAAATTATTGAGCGAGCGCAGCGAGCTGGTAATTTTAAACATTTTTAGTCTTAACAGCAATGGGTGATCCTCTCAATAGTAATTTAAGAAAATTAATTAATGAGTGACCGCAACGAGCTATGTGAAAGATAAGAAAAGTATTTGAAATGTATAAATGAGCGAGCGAAGCGAGCTCTAAATTTTTTCATTTTAAGTCATAAAGTTGGTGTGATCAATGTATTTTTAGCATTTGTATTTTGACATTTTAGCTTAGGTGCTGTGATGATGTGTGATGCTGATCGTAATAAAAGACAATTAAAGTAATATAAGTTATGGAATGAGCAATCGGAGCGCGCACAAAACTTTTAACATTATGGTTTTTATAAGCTAGGGTGATTGTTAAAATGAATATTTGAGCGAGCGCAGCAAGCTCGGAATTTTAGGTATTGAAATATTGGTAATAGTATGAAAAACCTGAAGCAAATGAATGAGCGAGAGGCGCGAGCTCGTAATTTTTTTCATTTTTGTTAAATCGTGGGCGATTGTGAATCAGAGTCGCCCCCCCCCTAAATCTGCGCCTGGCCTGGGCACCATTGGTACCGTTCTAGTTACGCTTTTACGACTTTTGGAAATATAACTCAATCTAACTTTGATTGTAATTTAATTTCATTGTAATGAAATTTGGTTGTCATTTGAAAGGGCTTAAGTGTCCTTCTTTCAGAATTCGACTTTGTGTTTAAAATAATGCGATACAAGCTGAAAAGAGCACAAGTCAGGCTACCAATCTAGAGTCAAGGTTTATACAAATACTGTAGTATATTTACGTTGATAGTACACCTACCCTCATTGTACTTATAAAAATAAATGCCAGTGTTCATCCAACTAACGCGTGTTTCATTACATGGTGACAGCGGTGCTCGATTATAAACATAAAAAGCACGCGCATTATTAAAATATCGTTAAAATCAGTGCGGGATTGTCGTGTGCTGTGTATTTACTTATAAACTATGGAACACGCGCGTCCTCCGGCGGAATTATCACTCGAAGGCGGTCCGGCCGCGCGCGCCGATTCGTGGCGCAAATGGCGGAAGCTATTCGAGGTTTTTCTCAAGGCATCCGGAGTGAGCAAAGAACCTAAAGAGGTGCAGGCTAGTCTGTTGGTAAACCTCATCGGTTCAGCGGGATACGAGGTTTATACGACGTTCACTTTTGACGACGGCGAAAGTGAAGACGACATTAACTGCATATTGAAGAAATTTGAGTCGTATTTCGGTGCCAAACCAAATATCACGGTGCGACGTTACAAGTTCTTCACACGCAATCAGGAGGAAGCAGAAAATATCGACCAGTACATAACCGCGCTGCGGGTGTTGAGTCAGCAGTGTGAATTCGGTGAATTAAATGAAAGTTTGCTGCGAGATAAGGTCGTTTGCGGCGTCAACAACGGCACCGTGAGGGATAGATTGCTTCGGACTGATGAACTGACGTTAGCGAAGGCGATACAGATATGTCAGGCGGCGGAAATGTCTAAAGAAGAGAGCCAGTGCATCAGTAGTCAATCTGAAAATGTGCAAGTAAACGCAGTAAATGGCGCCGGTGGCACACGCGGCGCGCGCTGGTGGCGAGGGCGCCGGGGCGCCGGCGGCGGCGGCCGCGGCGGGCAACCGCGCGGCGCGGCGCGCCCGCCCGGCGGCGGCGGCGGCGGCGGCGATGGCGCCGCGGCGCGCGCGCCGTGCCGGGCCTGCGGGAACACTCGCTGCGGCGGCGGCGATCGGTGTCCGGCGCGTAATGCTATATGTTTTGTATGCGATCAAAAAGGTCATTTTTCGCGAGTTTGTGAACAAAAGAAAGCGATTAGTAAAGTGCTCAACTTGAGTATGGATTACGCGGCAACCGAATGCGAGGAGGACTCGGAAGAAATGTTTTATGTAAACATTATCAGCGAGGACAAAAGACGCAGTAAGTCGTGCAAAGAATGGGTAGAAACAATATATTGTAACGGAAAGCATATCATTCTAAAAATAGATACTGGATCGATGTTAAATGTTTTATCTAAAAATGAGTACCTAAACTTGGGATTGTGTATTAAAAATTTGAAGCCGTTTACAAAACGAGTACTTTCTTTTACGGGTAATAGATTGCCATTAATAGGTATTGGCGATATTTCATTTACGTTCAATAATAAACATTACGTATTACCGTTTGTTGTGGCGGATTTACATTGTCAGAATGTACTCGGTTTGGAAGCCTGCATTACCTTACAGTTGATCGGTTCTGTTGATACAGTAGATATTTGCCAGTACGATGATTTATTTAACGGATTAGGAAAACTACCTGGGCAATACACTATTGTAGTCGATAAAAGTGTACAGCCGGTCGTATGCCCTACCAGAAGGATATCTTTTGGCCTTAAAGATAAACTTTTAACCGAATTACGCAGGATGGAAGACTTAGGTGTAATCAGGAAGGTCACGCACCCGACCGACTGGGTCAACGCGATAGTATTAGTGCCGAAAAAGGATGGTAGCATTCGTGTCTGTTTGGACCCTCGACCTTTGAACCGCGCGGTGCGGCGCGCGCAGTACTCGCTGCCCACCGTGGCCGAGCTGGCCGTGCGGCTGCGCGGCGCCGCGGTCTTCAGCGTGCTGGACGCGCGATGTGGCTTTTGGAAGGTCAAAATTGACGATGCGAGTGCTGACCTTTGCACGTTTGGTACGCCGTTTGGTCGATTTCAATTTTTACGTTTGCCCTATGGGATAAACTGTGCGCCCGAAGTTTTTCACGCCAAACTTAGGCAGCACTTGGAAGATTTGGACGGCGTGGAGTCTTTTATCGATGATGTCATAATATGGGGTCGCAACAAGGACGAGCACGACGAGCGATTGAACCGGTTTTTAAAACGATCACGAGAGATTGGTTTAAAATTTAATCGTGAAAAATGTAAGTTCGGTGTCTCTGAAATCACTTACCTGGGTCACAAGTTCGACGAGACCGGAATGCGAGCCGACTCCAAAGTTAAGGCCATTATGGAGATGCCTTACCCAGACGATAGGAAATCGCTCGAGAGGTTTTTGGGTATGGTTAATTATTTATCTAAATTTATTCAAAACTACTCCGAGTGTGTGAATGTCCTCCGGTCTCTGTTAAAGAAGGATTCTGAGTGGGCGTGGGAACCACATCACTCATCGGCCGTGGACGAGCTGAAGCGCAAGCTCGCGAGCGCTCCGGTGCTGACACTATACTGCTCGCGCACCCCGCTCGTGTTATCCGTTGATGCATCCAGCGTGGCGGTTGGCGCCGTGCTACTCCAGGCCGGCCGCCCCGTGGAGTTCGCATCCTTGACCCTCACCGACACGCAGACCAGGTACGCTCAAATTGAAAAAGAAATGCTGGCGATCGTGTTTGCGGTTGAGCGGTTCAGGCAGTATATTTACGGCAGGTCGGACGTCACCGTGCAGACGGACCACAAACCGCTAGAGGCGCTGTTCAATAAGCCTCTGGTCTCCGTGCCGGCACGCCTGCAGCGCATGATGATGAGAGTCCAGGGCTTCGATTTCAAGGTGGTGTACACTCCGGGTAAGTACATGTACATCGCTGATACGTTGTCACGAGCGCCGCTTGAAGAAATGATGCATGATCGTGTAAGTGACGAGGTAGCCGTGCAAACGTGCTTTCTATTACAGAACGTGCCGTTTAGCGACCAGAAAATGGAGGCGGTCAGAAAGGAGACAGAAAACGACGGAGACTGCAGACTCTTAATTAGGTACATAACTAAGGGGTGGCCCAGAAATCGACGCGATGTGAGTATGCGAGTCAACGTATTTTGGCCATATCGCGAGCAGTTACATTACGTAAATGGTATAATTTTTAAAGGGGAGTGTGTGTTTATTCCGTTCGCTTTACGGGATATGATGGTGTCGCGAGTTCATGAAGGGCACCTAGGAGTCGAAAGGTGCAAGCGACGAGCTCGTGAAGTCATGTTCTGGCCGGGCCTGGGCGGCGCCGTGGAGCGCGCGGTGCGGGACTGCGCGGCGCCCCGCCCGCGCCGCCAGCCGCTTCTGCAGCACCACGTGCCTTCGTTGCCCTGGCATAAGCTCGCCTCGGACATATTCGAGTACAGGAAGAAAAGGTATATTATCTTAGTCGACTATTTTTCTAATTACGCGGAGGTGGGAGAACTGACGAACATGAGTGCCAGGCAGGTGATTAATTTCATGCGAGAACAGTTTGCGCGACACGGGATACCGTCGGAGCTCGTGACCGATAACGGGCCCGCCTATAGCTCGTACGAGTTTAAGGCATTCATGCGCGAATGGGAAGTGCGTCATGTGACATCATCTCCACACTATCCACAATCTAATGGCAAGAGCGAGAGAACCGTCCAAACCGTTAAAAATATATTGAAAAAATGTGTCGATTCGGGACAAGATTTTACAACCGGGTTAATGAATTATAGGGCTACGCCACGAAACGGTATGGACTCGCCGGCTCAAATTTTAATGGGCAGACGTTTGAATACCAAACTGCCTATATACGATAAATTGTTACGCGAAAAAGTAAACAACGAGAAAAACTATCGAGCGTTGATAACTCAAAAGCAAAATGTAAAACATTATTACGATAGGTCGGCTAAATCGCTTGGTCGCTTATCTCCGGGCGATAAGGCAACTTTAATAGGTAACAAGTCCAGAAAACCGGTTTCCGTAGTGAGTAGTGGGCCGGAGCCGCGCTCGTACGTAGTAGAAGACGAGAGTGGCACTAGGTACAGACGCAGTCGAAGTCAATTGGTGTCGCGGTCGACCTCGGCAGGGGCTGCATGGAGGGCTCAGGGACGTTCTAATGAGACTGCCATCCAGCCCATATGGCAAACATGGCAAGCAATTATACGTAAACGCAGATCAAAACCTGCAGCTAAAGAGCTGTCGCTTAGTGGGTCGCAAGTACCTCATTCTGACAGCATCGGGTTATCTTCGCAGAGCACATCCACGGATAACCAGCCAGATACTGCACAGTGCGATTACCTTTCCGAAACCTCTTCGGAAGAGTCAGCCTCTTCCTCGCCACTTGTACCGATATCGAGGTCGAGGGAGCGAACGGCACGAATGATATCAAATTTATTTTTTGGTTCCAGTAAAAACTAGTGTACTACCAACTTACCTATGTACCTTGGCGTTACCTACTTGATTTAAAGCACCTAAGTGCATATAATTGCAATGTGTAAAACTGCGTACATAAATGCCTATCCAATGTGACGTATGTAAAGTTAAGTTAAGTTTACCTAATGTGAAATATTGTTATAAACTGCATTTGGAATTGCGCATGTACTTATCTAGTTACCTACTTGTCATAATTCCTGTGTATGTGCTTCATGTACCTGTTTTTAGAGTTACGTACATAAAAACATAAATAACTAGATACATAAGTATATAGGAAATTAAATATTAATATATAAGTACCAACTATAAACATAAAAAAATTGTTAACTAACTTTTAACAATAATGCTTTACTTATAGATTTATGTATTTGTGTTTCATTCTCTGTTTTTTTTTTTTTTCTTTTAAAAGGGAAAACATGTAGTATATTTACGTTGATAGTACACCTACCCTCATTGTACTTATAAAAATAAATGCCAGTGTTCATCCAACTAACGCGTGTTTCATTACATGGTGATAATACTACACCTTTGCAAAAAAAAAGTTTGTGGATTCCTCGGTTGTATTTCAATGAAATTATGTTTGGGTGAAGTTTTTTAAGTGTTCAGCCCAGAATTTCATATCGGTACCTGGTATCGGTATCCTGGGGTAGGCACCAGACCATTCTGGGGACGCCCCCCCCCCCCCTTCCTACGCCTATGAATATATGGCATGTGTCCGGAAATATAACAATTTTTTTGTTATTGTGCAAAAATATTGGATATAATTTATCTCCATCTACCTGACATCCCAATCACTTTAACTGCGCATCCGTCAAATGTTACTGAAGCAACAATTAGACCACATTCGCTAACCAACCACGGAATTCGTTTTAGCATCCGTTACTTGCATAGATGTGGATACGATTTCTTTCGATGTGGATGCGATTGCCATTGGTTCTTGGTGATCATTACAAGAAGTCACAGAAGGATTTACCAACTCAGGAAAATTCGGGACTCTTCTGACATCATATGTCTACGGACTCTAAAAAATATTAAGTATATTATTAATCTTTGCTAAGAACCTATTTCAAGCGATTATCAATTACCAAAATTGTCGGGGCACCATCTAGTGAGTGGTTAGGAATGCTTTAGATACCTATTGGAAAACCACAACTAAAGTAAATGATCAGTACCACAGCTGGCATCCCTAAAAATCCTATAACCCGGACAAATAAAAAGTATAAGAAAATGTCGGACTGAAACTTGACTTTTGTACAAAAAATGACAATTTTAACTTATTCTCAATTTGGTCGAATAATATACTGATTATGGTGATATTATTTTACGTTTTTACAAATTATTTCTAATGTTTTATCAAATTATATTAGTATTCTACTAATATTCTACTGTTCTAATCTAATAATCTTTTTACAAAGCTAGCAATACTTTAGCTAAAAATAGTAATTACGTATGAAAGGATAATTCTTCTAGTTTTCGCTCAGTACGGCTTTTGCAGTCTAATATGCAGCATATAACCATTTTCAAATGATGAGTACTATGCAGCAATCGATTTTAGCTTACATCCACCACTTTATTCATCGTAAATCTCGCAAAATTCACAATTATATTGATATCATTTGGGATGAATCTCACATTCCGACAAGGACAACAAATATTATCTTCGTCTCTACGCCACGGAATGGTGCAGAACGGAACCCTGTGTATTTGTAGATAATAAGAATTACTTATCGTAAAAGCAAAAGTTATCAAAGGTCAGCTACTTCAGGCTACTTCCATGGACTTACTACCCAAAGGGACTGCGCACTGCTTTGACTAAAACCGGGCAGAGCGAGAGTCACCATCGATAGTCCTTTGTCCCTTTCTAACAGTGTAAACACAATGTTATTGGCATAATCACCGTCATTCTAAATTGACAAATGTCATGTTTGGTGTTGCCATTATTGGAGAAATATATTTACCATGAATTTGGTATTATTATGAGGTAATCCATACAATCCGAAAAGTAGTTGTGTAAATATCTTTTGATCTACTGAACGTTTCTCCGACAAACGTCGAGTCTACATAATTATTAACCTACGACTTTTTGTTCCACAAAACAGATTAAAGAGTTCGGTAACGATTTATCCTACAACACTAGTTTCTAGATAGAAATGATAGTACTTGTTGAGATCTACATTTCGGGTGACAGCTGTCAAACTTAAATGTGTTATAACTAGGAACCCATTGATTCTAGAACACTAGTTTCTAAAGAGATGATAGTACTCGTCGAGATCTATATTTCGAATGACAGCTGTCAAACTTAGAACTGTCACCCGAAATGTAGATCCCAATGAGTACTATCGTATTGCTCTAGAAACTAGTGTTCTAAGACCAATCGTTTCCGAGTTACAACAGTTCTAAGTTTGACAGCTGTCATGCGAAATGTAGATCTCGACGAACACTTTCATTTTTCTTTGGGAACGAGTGTTACAGCACCAATGGTTTAGGAGTTATTTCAGTTCAAAGTTTGACAGCTGTCATTCGAAATGTAGATCTTAACAAGTACTATCATTTCTCTCTAGAAACTAGTGTTTTAGGACCAATGAGTACCGAATTATAAAAGATTTAACTTTGACAGCTGTCATACGAAATGATGATCTCGAGGAGTGCTATCATTTCACTCTAGGAACTAGTGTTCTAGGGCCAATAGTTTCCGAGTAGCAGGGTAAGCTTGGGCTGGACCCTGGTGAAAACATGACCTTCAGATTGCACCCGGTCCAGCTCTGCCTGGCCCTGAGGTCGGTGTCCGCGCCAAATAATAAAAGTAATTCGGAATTTGCATCAACAATGGTGGCAACACTAGAAAGGGACACAGGACTATCGATGGTGACTCTCGCTCTGCCCGATTTTAGTCAAAGCAGTGCGCAGTCCCTTTGGGTAGTAAGTCCATGGCGTTACAATAGTTGTGAGACCTCCAACGAATAGAAGGGTCGGAAATTGAGATGTCAAATTAAAAAAATCATGCAGAGGCGATGCAATGACGAAAGATAAGAAGATTATAGACAATATAGGAGTTCCTTCCCGTCATTGAGGGACGCGATGTCATTGAATCATGTCAAAACATACGTGAAATCCGGTGTTTGTACGGTAGACTAAAATCATGATAATCCTTACTAAAATACATTAGAGAATGAATTTATAAATAAATTAAATATATCATATGTAAATAGATGAACATGTGACGAGAGGAACTTACGACAAAATGCTGGATTGCCGGAAAAAGGTGGGGGAAGGTTCACTTTTGTTGTCACAACATAACTCTCTAAAGTCTAAGGCGCGGTCCTATTGGCAACGGTCGTGCGACGGGCGGTTTTGAGGTCTCCTATTGGTAGAGTGACTGTTCCAGCTGTGGCGTGCCTAACACCCAGCGCCTCCTGGATCCATCACACCCACCGCATCCCTGCCACCAGTACACGAGCTGCAGTGGCCAACTTGGAAGTCACTTAACCGTTTATGGACGCAGGTTGACCGCGGCAAAGACTCTCTGGCTAAGTGGGGCTTCATTGACCAGACACAGCAGCAATGCGACTGTGGAGCTCCATCCCAAACCATGGAGCATCTGCTCTCTTGTCCCCTTTGTCCTGCTGCCTTAACTAGGGAGGAAGTGTTCCTGGCGACTGATAATGCCGTTGCCGTGGCCGACTACAGGGCTAGCCAGATCTAGGATTTTCGACGAAGAAGAAGGTGAGAGCGACGCCGACGTCCGTCGTACGACCATGGTCGCACGACGGTTGCCAATTAGGACAGCGCCTAATGGGCCTACTACACGCACAAGCTTCACCACAGTTTTGCCTGCGCAGGCCGGTTTATACACGAAACACCGAGCATATAGTTGGTAAGGGTAAAAGTCGCATTAGGAACGGAGTCCCTCTGAGAGATCTGCGAGCGTCCGAGGAGACTGCTGGACTTCTGGGAGGAGCTGGGCTGGCTGAATTAGCATGTCTTAACTACGTACAAGCGTACCAAGTTTGAGTTCAAGTGCGAAAAAATGAACCCATACAAGGAACACAGAAAAACGCATCTGTGAAACTGCGCGAAACTGTGGTGGAGCTTGTGCTTATGGTAGGCCCACACTTTCGGCAGCGAAAGCCGCAGGCCGACGCAACAATTGTGTCGAAATCGGCGCTACGCGTGTGCGCACTACTCATCTGGCCAGTCCATTTGATAATGGCGCTACAATACTTAGCACTGCCGTAGCCTCTGGTATATTTGAGTTAGCAGGGGAAGTGAAGGTGAGGCGACTTGAAGCGCGACAACGGAGAAACTCCGAAGAATTAAATAATCATCTTGGCGTTAATGTCCCGGTTGTGCTCTCGCACACGAGGGCCCGGGGTCCACCTTGACCATGATCCAGGATTTGGCAGGTCAGGTAATTACAGTGGAGCGACTGCCATATGATCTCTATGACCCTGCTACCAGGGGAACCTGACCAGATTGGATCATGGTTACATCCAGTCGCCTGAATGTGCAGGTTTTATTATGATGTTTTCCCTCACCGTAAGAGCATCGGTTAGTATTCAACTAATGTACATAACTCAGAAAACAGTCATTGGTATATGGCCGGAGCGGGATTCGAAACCGGGACCTCTAGTTTACGAGTCGTATACTCTAACCGCTTGGCTACCGACGCTCCTCTAGTTCCTCGCGGCCAGAAACTGAGAAGAAATAAACACAAAAATATGGGCTTGAAAATTCTGCTAGGTGGTAGGTGAAAACCTGGGGAAGGACTCTAGTTTTTATCGCCAAAAAATAACTGAATTTTACGTAGCGGACAGAAGGAACTATAAAATTTACTAATATGTACAAATTTGCGCTAACAAATTTGGTTTCTATTTACAGAGCACATGCTGGGAACCCTGGAAACAGTATGTAGTATCTATCTAATAATAACAGGTTACCTTTTTTCAACGGTTTAATAGCAAATTGTGACATTCCCTTACTTTTTTTATACCACAAAGGTGGCAAACAAGCTTACGGCCTGCTTGATTTCGTCAAGATTTCCCAAACAGCAGCAAGCCACGTAAGGAAGCGGGACTTCTAGTGGCAGCGTGCTTGCGAGATCGCTAACCAAGGTTAAGCAACGCTCGCGGAGTCTGGGAACTGAATGGATGACCGTTTCGTATGTTGAGACTAATCGAACGTTCAGCACCGCAACGAGCTCGCCACTTGTTTGGTGCCTCCTAATGCCGTTGGCGGAGCGAGGTCTGCCAAGGTCTTCCGTTGCAGACCTAACTGAACGTCTCGGGAGCCGATTGGCACCCCGTGACGGTATATCCTCTTCCCAAATATTCCTATTTCCCAGGTCGTCCCGTCCCAGATGATCCCATTGCTATATCGTTCAACCGTTAATCTAAAAACGGGTACATCTGGGTGTGGAACCAGTTAGACCCTCTAGTTAAACCCTTTTTGACGTTTAGGGACCATTTCTTAAGGGCATCGGGACCACTTGCGCGAAGGAACATATGCGCGAATAGATATTTGCGCGAATGTATGTAATGGACACTTTCGCGAAAGCCACTTGCGCGAATGAACACTTGCTCGAATCGACATTTGCGGCCATAGATACACGAAATACATCCATATAATTATACTAAACGGGACTCACACGTGACGTACCTTTTCGATTTTTTTACCCAACGTTTCGGCAGGGTTACACTCACCGTGGTCACGAGCAGACTCGCTTATGAGTACCGTTTAATATAATAATATGTGCACAGAACGCGAGTTTAGTTTGAGACAAATATAGGTTTTATCAGGTGGTAGGTCGATCAAGCCTGAGGAGTCCGCCTGGGTGAGTGCCACCGCCTTATCTATTTCTGTCGCCAAGCAACAATGCTTGCATTGTTGTGTTCCGGTTTGAAGGATAAGGTAGCCAGCGCAATGAGCAGTTTTCCAATAGGTATCTAAAGCATTCCTAACCACTCCCTAGATGGCGCCCCGACCATTTTGGTAATTGATAATCGCTTGAAATAGGTTCTTAGCAAAGAGGATATAAACACTGGATACGTTGTTTTGGAAAATATTGTATTTATAAATAGTTTTCAACCATTTTAAAGGTTGTAATAAATTATTACAAATAGAACAAACATCAATTTGACTGAGTTAATTCGTTTCATGGACACTAGGATCAAGAATGGACGCAATGCAAATATGAAAGGTTTGTATTAAAATACATTTCGTTGAACCTTTTGGTAACAAATTACCAAAATTGTAGGAGCGCCATCTATTGATGCTTTTTGAAACCAATTGACAATACCTACTGGAAAACTCCTCATTACGGGCATGAGGAATTTCATCGTAGTCCTTACAATTACAACGCACCTGCGGTTCTGCATTTTTGTTGTCTGCAACCTAAATGCATTTATCGTAGATGTTATGGGCGACAGTTACCGCTTACCATCATGTAGGCTGTCTGCTCGTTACCCACTGAGTAGAATAAAAAATACGGTACCTCCATTCGCGCATATGTCCATTCGTATAAGTGGAATCGCGCAAGAGGCTTCCACGCAAGTGTACCAGTTCCCTTCTCGAGTTGTCTTTTCTGCTTCCTAGTTGCCGGTTCAAGGAGAGCAAATGCGGGCTCTGCGAATTGGAGCCAGATTGCTACCCGCCGTGCGACTACATTCCGAAGTCTTTGACGGCGTCCTTGCAAAGCGGGAAATGCAACGTCTACCTGTGCTGCAAGTTTTTGCTGAATTGTTTATGGACAGTACGTATCTTCGTGATGCTGAAATTTAGCACCAATCCCTTTGACTTAAGGTGGTATATTAGTCGACTAATATCGCAGAGGCAGACCAGCTAGCGCGTCGTTGGACTAGTTTTTTTAATGTTATACGGCAGACAAACAGGCAAGCGGGCCAGCTGATGGAAAGTGGTCACCGCCGCCTATGGATATCAGCAACACTGGTAGCAGGGGAGCTACAAATGCGTTGTCCGCCTCTGAAGCGACCTCTAATATGCCTCTTGAACGATGCATGTCATAGTCCAAAGGAAGCACTGTGGCTGGGAGCTCATTATCTGTTGTTAAAGGGTCCGACTCGTAAGCGAGAGAACCTAGCCTTTAGGCTGAGATGATTCACCGGTCTATAGTCCTCCTTGGCTCTAACTAATTTTTAAATTTCAGCTCGGGAATCTAACCAACACCGAACAATGTTGGATCGACAATTTAGCCAGATGCTACGAACTGGCGTGCCTGATGTTCCACCGGGCTATATGCGCATGCGTCGATCTGTACTACATTATCAAGTATACTTTCAAGTGGATAAGCAAATGCTTTAGGAAAATTGTAGCGAGTACTAGGGATGTGGAGATTGTGATCGGTTAGGTTGCTTTTTAGAAATGTATGTGGCTGTGGTAGTATGTGACGGTTTAAATTATAATGATTCTTCTTTGCATGTTTTGTTTAGTATTTTCAAAGACTGGCGGACTTATCCTTCCAATATTCCAAACAACTTTAATAAAAATGAAGTGAGTATCTTGGCGTTATTGTTCCGGTTGTGCTCTCGCGCACGAGGATTCGGGGTCCGCCTTGATCATGATCCAGGATCACGGTCTGATAGCCAATAAGACAATGTTTACCTCTGTATTTAATTTTTTTTTTAACACGATTGCTTTACGCCAAACATATTTTTTTATAGACGGAATTGCAGCTGCTGTGAAAAAATATTGTTTTTCGTGAAGCGGTCGAGTTTTGTTTTAATTACTGGCTTGTTGGCTATCAAACAGCAAAAACCAAATTAAAATCGATTAAATATTAATGAAGATCCGGAAGACGCAGCGGACCGAACCTGGTAAAGGTCGCTGGTACCAGCTGGGTGCGGAAGGCACAGGACCGGGGGGAGGCCTATACCCAGCAGTGATGATGATGATATAGACTGATTTTCAATTAAATGCAATGCACTCCATCTGCTTGTTTTTGATTTGGCCGTCTTAGAGACTAGCTCCACTCATGAAGTGCAGTGCACTGCGCGGCGCACCGCGCAGTGCCACGTCACGGTGACAACAAAGAAAACGGTGGTGTTATTCTGGTTTTTCACGTTAGGCAATGATCGCACGAGAGATTTACGAATGATTGTGAGTTAGGCAACGTTTGCACGAGAGCTTTTTCGACGCTTTTACGCGCGTTATTTTAAACGACTCGCATGATTATTGACCTTATGTATGGAGGTCAGTTGGCAGTCGTTCCACTGTAATTCCCTGATCTGCTAAATCTTGGATC
Source organism: Blastobasis lacticolella (assembly GCA_905147135.1). Lineage (NCBI taxonomy): Eukaryota > Metazoa > Arthropoda > Insecta > Lepidoptera > Blastobasidae > Blastobasis > Blastobasis lacticolella. The sequence goes on from LR990066.1 coordinate 10,817,260, forward strand.
ATAGTCAAAGCGGACCCCGGGTCCTCGCGTGCGAGAGCACAAACAGGATTTGACGATTAAATTTCGGTTGCCAGGAGTCCGCCTTCCTACTCCTCTTGGTCCACTTCGCTCGGTCTTCGGTATCCTTGGTGGTGAGTTTGTTGGCACGCATGTCGTTCTTATCGACGTCTAGCCATCGCTTCGTGGGTTGAACTCTCCTTCCCGTGCCTAGCAGGCTGGCATGGTCAGACATTATTGTCCCCACGTAATTTGCCGTTTAATTTCCTTACTATCATTATCCGCATCTTGTCTCTCACGTTCCGTTTAGAGTAATCTGATCGATTATAATCGTATGGTGCAGACTGTTTTTCAACAAGCTCATAAAACATTATATTGAATTCAACATTATCATAATGACGCCACGATGATTATTTAATTTATATACTTGTCAATGCTACATTGACATTACAGTTTGTGTGCCGTTTTTGTAACCTTGATCTGGCTCGGGTTAATATTTGATTATAACATAATGGTGACATCCTGAAAACCTGATGAAAACGGTCCGGATACATTTCCAGGTTTACCATCAACTGGTAAGTCTATTTTTTCACCGGTATTCCATATAGGGTGCACCCAATATTTACGTCGGGGTCGTCTACATTTTTGCATATTAACCATCTGCAGTACGGCCAACATGTCTTCATCCTCGGAAGAAGACATAATTTTACTTTAAAATCTTTGGAAAGGAATTTTTTCTTTGGATGTTTACTTCTGACAGGTGTCCATAGATTCACCATCTGTAGACCGTGGTAAATCATTCCATATTTTAACTAAAAAGTATAACATCAGTAATATCTAAAGAAATTGAACCATGCAACTTCCGCGAATACTATACTATAACTGATACTTTTTACCCGACTACGATGGAGCTAAGGGAGGGTAATGAAGTTAACAATCTATGTATGTAAAGTTGATAAACGTGGAAGAATCGACAGAGATTTGTCAGGACCATAGCAAGTCTAGCACTCTGTCGTATGTCGTCAATGTCGTACTCTTGCGGGAGAAAGAGGTTTGTGTGTATGTATGTTGATATGAATGTTTGTATGGATATTTATTCTAGCTCGAAAACTACTTGGCTACAGGCTCTATGATAATACATTCAATTAAATTATCTTGAGGATATAAGAACATAAAAACTACAAAATTTTTAAATTCGGAAGATTTGATTTTGGGACAATATTACGACAAAATGTTTTAAAACGTAGTTATTTCTGTCCTTTACGAATGTTTACTTAAACTGAGTGTATACCATGGTGGCTCATTCAAAACTATAACTACAAAGTATAACATCAGTAGTAAGTATAAAGAGAGTGTAAATAACTTAAATTACTCGGAAACCATTGCTCTTAGAAAACTAGATCCTTAAAAGAAATGATAGTGCCCGTCGATATCTATAAGTATTAGCTGTTCTGGAACAAGCTTTTCAAGGCAAATAGTTTTAGAGTTATTACAGTTTTAAGATTGACAGCTGTCATCCGGAATGTAGATCTCGACTATCATTTCTCTTCAGAAACTAGTGTTCAAGGAGCGATAGTTTCAGATTTATTACAGTATTAAGTTTGACAGCTATCATCCGGAATGTAGATCTCGACGAGTACTATCATTTCTCTTTAAGAACTAGTATTCTAGCACCAATACTTTCAGAGTTATTACAGTTTTAAGTGTGACAGGTGCCATCCAAAATGTAGATTTCTACGAGTACCAGCATTTCTTTTTAGAAACTAGTGTTCTAGAACCAAACATGCCTTATTTATAATTCGGGATGAACTGAGAAGAGAATGACGACAGGATGACGAAAGCGAAACAACTTCGATAATGTTAAAGAATCAGAAAAAGGGGAGGGGCTTACGCATCAGCGGTCAAACTTTCTTTGACAAGGTCGGTTTCCTATTTCATTCACACGCGTTGTATCTGTACTAAAAAAAGTAGACAGATATATGTGTGTGAACTGTGTCACATAAAGAGGAAAGATTCGAACTGTTGGTAAAAAGAAACAGTCAGATGTGACGTTTCATGTTGACATCTACTGACATCGCACCGCACGCTGCACGATGGGGCCAAATTGAAAAACGTAGACAAAATTCATACAGAACTGACATTTCGGGCTTCAATTGTGGGTGTTGCCCCATCATGCAGTGCGCCGCGCGGCGCGCTGCACAGTGGGACATTCCGCCATCTGTCAATGTACTTGCATACAAATTGCTCGGCGTGTAACAAGTTTTGCCACATCGTGCAGTGCACTGCGCAGCGCACTGCATGAGTGTGCGTTCAAGATTACATACATGCGCACGATGTGACTTTGCACTGGCGGTATAACACCGTGGATTTAGTTCTGACCATTAAATGTAGGTAGAACAGAAAAAATACTTATTACTGTGATATGTTTAGTACAGCATAACCCGGAACGGACTAATATTTGGAACTAGCGCCATAGTTACTTTTGTTCAGCTCGAAAATAGCTACCCAACCACGTATTACACACAGCTATTGGAATGGTTACCACTGTCCATACAAATTCTTGTACGCGTTAACAATGTTATATCTGGCGGCTTGACAAGATTGTTGACAAACCTATTCGATCCGGTGACCAAAACCGGAACTAAGTGTTGCCGTTTTTAAATGTAATGTCAATGCCAACAACAGCGACGCTGTCACCCGGTCAGACGTTTGTGGCACTGTAGACGGCGCAGTTTTATTTACTACGGTAACAGTCAGAGTTATTTGTTCGTTCAACCGCTTCTAGATGTATATTTGTTAGGTGTATATGATCTGAGTGGTTCAGTGGTCAGTGGTCTGCCACACAAAAGGTCCCTGGTTCGATTCCCGACCGGGCAGAAATTGAAATGATGAATTTTAATTTCTGTTAAGGGTGTTCTATGTATAATCAGTATGTATTTAAAAGTATATAAGTAGTTTATCAGTTATCTAGCACCAATAGCACAAGCTTTGCTTACTTTGGGGCTAGATGGCGCTGTGTGTGAATTTGTCCACGGTTATACTTCTATGGGTTAAACATTATTTACTAGTTAATATTTATTTTACCGCTGAATACTGGGCGAACAATGGGCAAGGGGGAGTTAAGTCCATTGACTCGATAAGAAGGTTTTTATTTTTGCGCCACCACAACGGGTAATGGGCACCCTCCAGGCTTGCGAGGGAGGTGGAGAACCCTCTTGTGTATCAGCGGACCGGCTGGTTATGCTGAACTTCCAATGCAAACCTAAGCACCTAACAGCTAAATTCCGCCTGGGGACACCTGTACCCGAGGCTTTTGTGGATCCCCATGGGAATGGTGTGCGTACTTACTAATGTAAGTAGATACTTTATAGACTAACATAAATGAAAAGCACATAATTTGTAAATTTGTAAGTTTATTTATTTAATAATTATAGCTAAGGCCTTATTTGCTTAAGTTCGAAACGCACATTTCGAATATTCACTAAAACTGATGACTGCCTGCTTTTTGGTGTCTGTTGGCTTCTTGAGGATCTGAAATTAAGGGAAAACAATTTTAGAGTTACACCAAAGCATCTCTAGAATCGGTCAAATGTAGAATCAATAAAATACAGAATCGGTGAAAAGTAGACTATGATGTCAAAAGTAGAATCAGTCAAATGTAGACAAAACGCCCTAACTTTGCAAATATTCGAAAATGTGACCCTCTTTCACGCAAATGCTACTGAACGGATTCTGATGAAACTAGTGTTATAGCTATACAAAGAGCATGTTTGTACTGTAAAGTACAGAACAGATTTTGATGAAGTGACGGTGGGCGGTGGGCTTATTCTCCAAGTCAAGGTAGCTATGATCTATCCAGATAGACTTGTCTTATTTGGTGAACAAACAATATCCAAAATCACGACTTGCCGTATCGATCACGCTACGTAGATTCTGTGTGAATAATATAAGAAACACATAGAATGTGAATTTCCTCGAACGCACCACACTAACTCTTTGAAGAAACCACGACTCCCCGAATGAACCACAACGTCTCCATTTATCCCAAAACTGTGAACCACCACTCCCCAAGTGAACCACAACCGTGTCACCATGCGAACGAATTCGCGCCATGGCGGCTCGTGATTAAATTAATATGATTAGCAGACTCTGTCTAAAAAGTAAAGCGACTTGGAAAATTATAAGATTGATCGATATTCAACAACTGTTTTGCCCTCGAAAACATTAGTCGCCTTGTACGACACCCATGAGTGTAAGGGGTTGGTGCTATTCTACTCTGCCGGACGCCACGGCCGGCTTGTTATCTATATAATTCCAAATTTCACTTTACTTTTTAGACAGAGTCTATTAATATGTCTGTGTGTTTGGTTTAGACCAGAGTCTATGTGTCTGTGTATATGTATATATGGCTCACCGCTAGGGCTTGGCGCGTCGGCTGGGCTCGGTGGCGGTGGGCGGCGGCGGCGGGCCCTTCTTCTCCAACTCTTCGAGGTAGCCCTCGATGATCTGCTGACGCTCCTCCGCGACGTGATCCAGGGCCGTGTACCTGGGGACCGTGGGGAACTGGTTAGGACAGGTAAGGCGGAACCCTGCTCCGGCCAGGGTGATAAAAATTCCAAATTCTATATTGAGCAGGACATTGCATGTCTCTTTCAATCGTCAAAGAGGTAGGGTAGGAAGAAACACAGTGACTTGTCCCCCCCCAGGATCGGAACATATCCACCCCACGCCGACAACGGCCATACCGTGTCCGGCAATACCAGACAGAGTCGGTCAGTGTCCGACAATGCCAAGCAAAGCCGGACAACGGATATTATATATCATGTCCAGTCTATGATATGTAATCGCAAATGTAACAGTTTCAATCATTGAAATCGGAGAATTTTTAGCGACAAAGATACGTAATTAGCTTACAGGGATGTTACGGAGCTTTGCTTCCGATTCCGATAGTGGAACTTCCGATTGAAATCGCACTTCCGGTACCTACGTCTGTTTCGATACTATTCAATGGGAACTTATAATCGCATGTCTGTCTGTATCTGCGTGTGCTTGTGTATCAGTCTCACCTGGCATCGATCTTCAATGGCATCATGTATGGCCCATATGGCCGGGGCGGCCTTTCGGCACTATCTCTTTGGGAAGCTAGCGTGTTGCCCTGTGTTTATGTCTGTGCCTACGTCCCTGTGTATCAGTCTTACCTGGCATCGATCTTCAACGCGTCGTGTATGGCCTGCATGGCCGGCGCGGCCTCCCTCACAGCCGCGAGTGACTTGTGCGTGATGGCGCGAGTCTCCTGCAGTAAAGACCGCAGCGCTGTCTTGGCCGCGCTGACTCTATCGCGTTGGAAGTCGCGGAATTCGCGCTCCATCTGTAAATACAATAGTAAATATATATCTATATTATTTTAATATTGTCTTATTGGCCCTTTAGAGGACGACCCAGAAAAACATTCACTGATCAGATCAGTAATGTTCTCAAAAAAGCTGGGGTCCGAAGTGGTGAGAATAAAAGGAGATGTATGAAAAGAGTTGTGGATATATGCGAGGCTAGGGAGTTGTGTCAGGACAGAGCAAAGTGGCGGTTCACAGTCTCTCCTACCCCACCTGTGGGACACAGGCGTGAGCTTTATGTATGTATGTATGTATTGTCTTACAAAGTATCTGTCAGTGTCATTGATAATGCGATTATTACACATTTCTAAATTCAGAAACAAAAAGCGTGAAATCAAATAAAAGTGGAATGTATTGCTCATGGAATAAGGTCCATTTTTGTATCACTTATATTATGACACGTGTCGCTCCGCTTTTTAAAAATCTGTGATACAAAAATGGACCTTATTCCATTAGCAATACATTCCACTTTGATTTGTTCTCACGCGTTTTGTTTCTGAATTTAGTCACTGAATTTAGGAATGTGTTATAAGCGCATAAGGCGGTAGAGCTCGTCTAATCTAAAATGCCGCGCCCCACTATCGCATTAACGCACACAAGCAAATATAAAATATGGACGCAATACATATACAAATGCCGTTGTAATTGGTCATTCAGTTGCCGGTGAGACTCCAACGTAGGAGCTCGCGCCGTTCGATTGGAGCAGTCGACGCTCCCACACAGATGAAGTGTCGTTATTAATATTTGCACTCACACATCGAAATCAACTAACTAAGTAGTGGGGCGCGTCATTTTAGACTAGACGAGCTCTAATAGATAAGGCACTGGCTCGATCGCGCTGGAAGTCGCGGAATTCGCGTTCCATCTGTGGATGGAGAGTGGGGGGTGACATTAATAAATACCATAGTAAACAAATAATCATACGCCATCTATTTCCGAAAAGGTTGCCTGGAAGAGATCGCCTGTAGCGATAAGGCCGCCTTTGCTCTGCTTTTCATTATGTGTTCCTTGTTACTGTAACTGGTTGTTATTGTCATGTTTTATGAGCAATAAAGTGTTTATCAATCGATTGACGACCTGAGTGGTTCAGTGGTCAACATGCCGTCTGCCACGCAAGAGGTCCCGGGTTCGATTCCCAGCCGGACAGAAATTGAAATGATGAATTTTAATTTCTGTTACGGGTCTGGGTGTTCTATGTATAATAAGTATGTATTTAAAAGTATTTAAGTAGTATATCAGATATCGAGCACCCATAGCACAAGCTTTGTTTAGTTTGGGGCTAGATGGCGCTGTGTGAATTTGTCCACTATTATTTATTATTTATTTATTTTATCTGTATTCTTTTTCTGCACACTCGCTCGTAAAATTGTCTTACAAAGCAGATAAAAATTTAAGTATCTGTCAGTATCTGCTGTGGGGAGGCAATACCATAACAATTTATGTCGATTTAAGTGATTTGCTGTTGGCAACACTCGATGTCATTCGTTCTTTATAATTTTCCTTCTTTACGGTTGATCTTAAAACAGCTATGTATGTTAATGTAAACTGAACTTAATAAATAGTTATTGCCAAAATATATAAAGTATTTTCTCATTTAATCACGTCAGTGTCATTGATAAGTCAGTAACAGATAAGGTGCGCTGGAAGTTGCGTTCCATCCGTTAGTGATGACTGAGATATTAATATTACAATATGGACTGGGAGGGCGCTGGTTTGGTCATGTGTTGCGTAAGCCTCAGTAAATCGTGGGGAATAGGTGCCTGAACCTGCCGGTATCAGGAAAGAGGCCCCGTGGGCGACCCAAGAAGCGATGGATTGACATCGCCGAGGCGGATGCGAGAGCCAACGGCTTACGACGCGAGGATGCCGGAGACCGGGCGAAGTGGAGGTCAATGGGTAGGAAAGCGGACCCTGGCAGAGGCCGGGATGAGCGCTAGGACGATGATGATGATGATGATGATGATGATGAGACTGTGAGGACGCCATAGGTTATCGTACGTCATCTAGTTCAAGAAAAAATCCACTTTGTAGCGATAGTAGAGGTTTGGGAAACCTACACAATGTTGGTCTGCTCGTGCACAATCTGGCACACAAAAATGACACTAAAAAGAAAAGTGACTTCAAGTTAAATGAATAATCATATGTCATCAAATTATTTTCAGCATGCTCGCTCGTAATAGGGTCTTTATGAAATCTGATTTTGGCTTACAAAGAAGCCAATCTGCCTGTCTGTCTGTACCTACCTGTGTCATTCATATTTGTCTGTGTCGTCAGCATCCCTTTGTAAATCTGTCTGTGTCATCCATAACTGTCTGTGTCGCCTGCATCGATTTGTGAATCTGTCTGTGTCATCCATAACTGTCTGTGTCGCCTGCATCGATTTGTGAATCTGTCTGTGTCATCCATAACTGTCTGTGTCGCCTGCATCGATTTGTGAATCTGTCTGTGTCATTCATATATGTCTGTGTCGTCAGTATCTATTTGTAAATCTGTCTGTGTCATTCATATCAGTCTGTGTCATCCATATATGCTGTGTCGTTAGCATATATTTGTAAATCTGACAGTGTCAGCTGTATCTGTCTGTATCTATCTGTATCGTCCGTATCACCCACATCTGTCTATGTTGTCTGTATTTATCTGTATCATAAGTATCTGTCCCCAGATTTGAGTCATCTATATCTGTCCGAGTTTATCCTCTATCTATCCGTGTCACCCCAACTCACCCGCACACTCCCGCATACCTGTCCGGCGCTGGCGTAGTGCGGCGCGGCCGGGTCGGCCTTCAGCTTGTGAGGAGGCCGCGGAACTATTTGTATATCTGTCTGTGTCGTCAGTATCTATTTGTGAATCTGTCTGTGTCGTTAGCATCTATTTGTATATCTGTCTGTGTCGTCAGCATCGCTTTGTGAATCTGTCTGCCGTCTGCATGGTTGTACCCATTTGTATCGTGTATATCTGTCTGTGTCACCCATACCTATCTGTCTGTATCGTCACCATCTCTTTATATTATAAATCCGTCTGTGTCATCCATATCCCTGTCTGTACCTATTTGTATAGTGTATACCCGCCCGCGTGTTCCCGCATACCTGTCCGGCGCTGGCGTAGTGCGGCGCGGCCGGGTCGGCCTTCAGCTTGTCGCGGACGTCGCGCCAGTGCGCGGTGGGCGGGCACGCGGCGCCCAGCTCGGTGAGCAGGCCGCGGAACCGCTCGCGCCGCTTCCCCGCCAGCGAGGACGTGTGCTGGGCGAACAGGCGCTCCTGGGTGATGGGGATGGATATCATCAATACATATTCTTGGCTGTGCGGTGTCCGGCAGAGTAGAATAGCACTCTTTACGCTCGTGGGTGTCGTTTACGAGGCAAAAGATCTAGAGTCTCCGTAGGCTGGAAAATGGGCAGCAGCGTTTTCCGTTGTTATATTTATGACACTGCGATTTCGAACCAGCCTGCCAAGCGTGGAGATTATGGCGATAACCTCCCCTTTCGTGGGAGAGGCCCTTAGTTCCGCACTGGACTGTTGTGGGCTGTGATGATGATAATGATTATGTGGAAAGACAGTTAACCACTTAATTTTATTTTATTTATTTGGAAGATCAACAGCTTACTGGGACTGGACTGTTGTGGGCTGTGATGGATGCTTTTACAATTTACACGGCGAAATCTAACCCCTAACTAAGCAAAGCTTGTACTATGGGTGCTAAATAACTGATATACTACTTAAATACTTTTAAATACATACTTATTATACATAGAACACCCAGACCCGTAACAGAAATTAAAATTCATTATTTCAATTTCTGCCCGGCCGGAATCGAGCCCGGGACCTCTTGCGTGGCAGACCGCATGTTGACCACTGAACCACTCAGGTCGTCAAATAATGAATAAATTAAGTTGGGTTCTTTGATGACGTGAGTGGTTCAGTTGGCTAACATGCCACGCGGAGGCGCCGAGTGCGATTCCCGGCAGATGAATTTTTGATTTCTGTTACGGTTTGTGTGGTCAAGAGGTAAGGACCCAATTTCCTGTAGGGAACGTATTTCAATTTACAGTTGATTGTTTGTTTGAACTGAACCGATTTCGAAAATTTTTTCACTATAAAAATAAAAATCATATTGTTGCTAATGTCCCGGTTGTGCTCTCGCGCACGAGGGCCCGGGATCCAACTCGATCATGATCCAGGATTTAGCAGATCTGCCGGTCTAGCCATCTTTGACAGCTCCGCTTGTGTGATGCGTGTATGGTAGAAAATTGACAGGTCGAAGTTCGACTATTTCGAGCAACATCTACATTGACTCTGATTGTGTAGGATCATCCGCCGAATCCGAATGTACGTGAATTGTCTATGGACCAAGAATTTCTACCACAAACAGCTTATGTCAGATAACGTTAGCTTATGTCAAATCCCATACATTTTTTCTACCACAAACGATTGTAGATTAACGAAACCTATTGGCTAAGGCCGCAGGTTATTTAGAGTGGAGTAACTGTCACCTGTGGCCTTGCTATCAGAAGAACCTGACCAGTTTGGATCACGGTTACACATCCAGTCGCTTGAATGGGCAGGTTTCATCACGATGTTTTCCCTCACCGTAAGAGCATTGGCTAGTGTTCAAGTAATGTACATAACTCAGAAAAGAGTCATTGGTACATGACCAACCTGTTGTAATATGTTTTTATAATGTAACTGATTAGAATTTGAAATCTTGACCCAGACGTCATCACTATATGATTAGTAATGTACATAACTCAGAAAAGAGTCATTGATACATGGCCGCAATGGGATACGAACCCGGTACCTCTCCCTTACGAGTCGGAAACCTTAACCACTCATCCACCGACGCTCCCACGGGATAATCGATTTAAATCTTTATATCATAAAATACTTACTTCTTCTACATCTTGAAACTTCGACGAATAGAAAATGTATTATTCACGTTGTGTATTAGTGTGACAAGGGACTATCCTATTCTACTTCCTTCTAACATTATAAATGCGATAGTTTGTAATGGTGGTATACGCTACGAGAAATCATTACGATCAGACTGTACAATAAACGGTGCCGACGCACACGTGTTAGCGGTGGCTTCGACGGACGACGTTTTAGCAGTTGTTGGATTAATATTCACCCTAAAGGAAAAAAAGTGAAGCGGAAAAATTGTAGCATCTGGTGCAAAGAATGGCTTATGAAAAGAAGAGTTCTTTCACAACAAGGTTCACTGCGATATAACTCACTAAATTGTTCTAGCCATTCGCGATTAGTTTGAGACGCCATGACGCGTCCGCACGTCCACCCGAACTGCGACTGAAGACCAAACTGAACGAGCGCACACAAGTTACGATCAGTCGGCACAGTTCTTCCGGTTCCGATTAATCAATTTAAATTTTCGTATTGTTCCGTTCGAATGCAGTCTTAAAATATCGAACGAAACTGTACAGTTTTATTACATACATGTAGCGATTTATTGGTACCGTTCGAACTGTACAGTCTGATCGTAACGATTTGTCGTAGCGTATATGGCCACCATAAGGTTTTTTTTGTTATACGGCAGACAAACAGGCAAGCGGGCCACCTGATGGTGCGTGGTCACCGCCGCCTGTGGACATCAGCAACACCAGGGGGATGTATGTTTGGATGTTTGTTACTCCTTCACGCAAAAACTACTGAACGGATTTTGGTGAAATTAGCTAGCAATATAGCTTATAGCCCAGAAATTCAATGAGATAGCAATATAGCTTATAGCCCAGAAATTCAATGAGATTCCCACGGGAACGGGCGCTCCATTTTTGAACCAATCGTTTTGAGTGGAACGGTTTTCAATTTTGATTTGCGGCATGAAAAATTCAGTTTTTCAATATTACATTGGCAATATCGAAAATAAACGGTTCAAAATATGGAAAATCAGAGTTTTTCATCAAAATATTGATGTTTTCACACCACAATGCGAGCGGTTCAAAAACAGGGCCCTGCGTCTGCAATGTTATAACCGAATTTTACACGGACCAAGTCGCGGGGCTGGTGTGGAAAACTAAGAAAAACATAATTGTGTAATTCAATTGGAAGAGGGTCAGGGGTAATGCATAGGGATCAGCCCTCACAAAATAGCTCCTATCTTTTTCTTTTTCTTGTATCATGGTGTGCTATGTGTTATAAATGTCTTCTTTCTTTAAAAAAAGTAAAACTGACCTTATCGTCCTTTCCAAGGTTCTCAGCGAGCTGGTAGCGATGGTCCTTCTTCAGCTGTTTCTTGGCGTCGCGCCACGCCAGGTCGGGGTTGCGGACTAGGTCAGCTAGCAGGGCGTTGAAGTGCTGTAGAGGATTAAATAAATTAATTTAAAATAAATTCTGAAAGACTGCAGGTCTTTAGGAATTCTCGATTGGAAATGGCGCAGTATAGGAAGAGGTGGCGATATCTGGTGTCGGAGGCCAAGATCCACTTTGGGTTGCTGAGCCAGCGCAGTAAGAAAGTAAAATAAATTTTAAATATGCTTGGACAATTCACACAGCCCCATCTAGCCCCAAAGTAAGCAAAGCTTGTGTTATGGGTGTTAGATAACTGATAAACTACTTATCTAGTTTTTAAATACATATTTTACTGCCTGTGTATCAAGCGGTTCTTTACACACAGGTTGCCTGGTAGAGATCGCTTGCAGCGATAAGAGCGCCTTTGCCCACAACTAGTTATGGTTTTTTGTCGGAATTTTTTAAGTTAATTATTCTTGTGTGAGCAATAAAGAATTTATCTATCTATCTATCTACTTATTATACATACTACATCCAGACCCGTAACAGAAATTAAAATTCATCATTTCAATTTCTGCTCGGCCGAAAATCGAATCTGAGACCTCTGCGTGGCGACCGACATGTTAACCAAGTGAACCACTCAGGTCGTCGAATTTGTTCAGGATTTGAAGGATAATTCAAACACAAACTAGAAATTTCTTCATTGAGTAGGTAGGATATTAGATATCTCTTGCAAGCATCAAGGAAGGAAACACAGTGACGAGTTGGCCGCCCCATGGCCGAAGCATACCCAACCCCACCCCACGCCGACAACGGCCGGACTGTGCCCGACAATGCTAGACAGAGCCGGACCCCCAGCCTAAGACTTTGGGCAAACCTCGGTATTATTACGGTGATACTTGGCAAAGTCAAATTCAAACATTTTTAATGAGTAGGACATTAAATATCTCTTCTGGACTTCAAGCTAGACCAAACTATCAAAATCCGTTCAATAGTTTTTTAGTGATGCGCGAACAGATACAGAAAAAAAAAAAATTGTTGCTTAAACTTACGTAGAGCTCGTCTAGTCTAAAATTACGCGCCTCACTACTTAATTAGTTGATTTCGATGTGTGAGTGCAAATATTGATAACGACACTTCATCTGTGTGGGAGCCAATGAACGACGCGTGCTCCGACGTTTGAATCTCATCGGCAACTGAATGACCAATTACAACGGCATTTGTATATGTATTGCGTCCATATTTTAAACTTGCTTGTGTGCGTTAATGCGATAGTGGAGCGCGGCATTTTAGATTAGACGAGCTCTACCAGAATCCATCCCGACTATTTTAAATATCTTCAATGTACAGAGACGGCCTTTTTACAGTTTTATAATAGTATTGATACGAAATTTTGTAAGAACTGAACGGATTTTGATAAAATTCGGCAGCAATATAGCTTTTTTTATGCTCTTTAGTGACAAACAAGCAGACAGCCTACTTGATGGTAAGCGGTAACTGTCGCCCATAACATCTACAATTTATACATTTAGGTTGCAGGCAACAATAACGCAGAACCGCAGGTGCGTTGTCACTGTGAGAAATAAGATGAATCTAATAAAACCTTATCCTTCAAACCGGAACACGACAATGCAAGCATCGTTGCTTGGCGGCGGAAATAGACAAGGCGGTGGTACTCACCCAGGCGGACTCCTCAGCCTTGATAGAGTCCTACCACCTGATAAGGTTAAGCTTATAGCCCAGGAGCCTATGGCTATAACTTATTAAGAAATTCAAAGTGTTTTTCCCGCGGGAACAGGTCCGGAATGTTATAACAGAATTTTTCAGACTAAAGCTAGTGTGTAATGTTATTTTATCTACACTCATAGCGTAATGTTCCAATTTCATATTCGAAAACAGTTGTTTAAGGGTACACTTTTTTCACGCTAGACTATAAAATTTTAAAAAAATACTTTTCGATACAGCATTTCCCATACTATTTTCATGACAGCTGTATCGTAAAATAATTTTTTAATCATTATGCAACACTTATATTTTTTAAATTCTCGTCAGGCGCCCGGACACGGTCAAATGTAGGCTGAATACATAGATGTCTTTAACAAATTCAAATTCAAAATTTAAATTTTCCTGTTTATATTCTGTGTAATTATTTTCCCGCTAAACAAAATATTTTTTGTAATTGTTGTAATTTGTGTTTGTGAATGTTTTTTTTTATTTTATGCAAATAAATAGATAAATGTAAAAGTAGTTAAGTGAATTTCCCGCCGCTTGATATCCTCGACGCGTAGATACAACAGAACTGACTCGCAGCTTACTACCAGCAAAGTTGAGAAAATTATAGGTACGATATTTTAACATAAAAATACGAGTGTAGATAAAGTAGTGTATGCAACTGCATATAATTAGGTATTAAAACACTCATGACAGTTGCATAAACTACTATTTCGATGCAGCATTTCCTATACTAATTTCATTACAGCTGTAACGTAAAATAACTTTTAAATCATTATGCAACACTTATATTTTATAATTTTTTGTCGGACGCCGGGACACGGCGAAATGTAGGCTGAATACCGAAATGTCTTTGACAAATTCAAATTAAAATTTTCCTGTTTATATTGTGTTATTATTTTCCCGCTAAACGGAATATTTTTTCTAATTGTTGTAATTTGTGTTTGTGAATGCTTTTTCTTGTTTAAAGCAAATAAATAGATAAATGTGAAAGTAGTGAAGTGAATTTCCCGCCGCTTGATATCCTCGATGCGTAGAGATACAACAGAACTGACTCGCAGCTTACTTCCAGCAAAGTTGAGAAAATTATAGGTACGATATTTTAACATAAAAGTATGAGTGTAGATAAAGTAGTGTAGGTATTAAAACACTCGTGTCAAACTATTATCATACGAGGCGTAGCCGAGTATGATAAACAGCCATTCATGTTTTAATAACCCCTTTTATATGACAGTTGCATAAACTACTATTTTTTTCCACCCCTTACCTGCACAGCCTCGTCCCTCTTATGATACTCTCTCTCCTTATCCCTGTCCCGGAGACTAGTAGCCAGCGCTCGCTGCACTTCCCTCTCTCGCTCCTTGATCGACGCCTGCGCGCGCGCCTCCCTCGCTCGCCGCGCTTCCTCGTCGCTTCCCTCGTCCAATGGCGCCTCTTTTTCTGCTTCGGGTTCTGGGGGTTCGGGCTCCGGCTGGGGGCGAGGGATTGGATAAGCCATCAACATAGGTTTTGAGACTCGTGGATATTCACTACACTTACTCGCGAGCCGCTTTAGTTCAACCTTTAAAAATGCATGCAGCTACTACCTACCAGTCATTAGAAACGCAGTAACTTCATCATCATCACAGCCCGTAACAGTCCACTGCAGGACCTAGGGCCTCTCCCACGAAAGGGGAGGTTATTGCCATAATCTCTACGCTTGGCAGGCGGGTTGGAGATCGCAGTGTTCAAATATAATGAGGGAAAATGCTGCTGCCCATTTTCCAGACTACGGAGACTAGATATTTTGCCTCGAAAACATTAGTCGCCTTGTCCGTAAGCGTAAGGGATTAGTGCTATTCTACTCTGCCGGACACCACACGGCCAGTAACTTACTGCGTAGTAATTCACTAATACCTGCGGTTGTTTAAGTAATAACTTCTACATAAAATTTTGACAAATACGATCCTTTTTTTTTCCTTTGCCAGATCAAATACGAATTAGTTCCAACCGAAGTCAACGAACGCTATTGCTAATCTATTTAGCACGCACTATACTCCTATTTTATTCTACTAATATTAGAAATGCTAAAGTTTGTAAGGATGGATGTTTGGTTAGCTGTTTCTTACACTTTTAAGAAAAAGAAACGACGGATTTCGATGAAATGCAGTTTTGTAGAACACAGAACAAACAGTAGGATGTGATTCCCGCGGTAACACAGAGTTAAGACATCGAAGTTATTATCACAGCCCATAACAGTCCACTGCAGGACTTAAGGCTTCTCTCATACGTGGCCGGCGGGTTGGAGATCGCAGTGTTATAAATATAAAAATGGAAATCGCTGCTGCCCATTTTCCAGGCTCAGACCACGGAGACTTCAGAACTTTTGCCTCGAAAACGCTAGTCGCCGTACAAGGCCACCCACGAGTGTATGGGGTTGCTATTCTACTCTGCTGGACACCTTACTAAACAAATATTTCTTAAATGAGAAAGTATTATCTGTACTGCTTCGTCTTCACGCATAATAAGGATAAGGATTAGAATCTTGTTCAACAGCTTTTTCTTGAATTAATGGTATGTGTAGATTGTATCTATTTTGTTCTGTAAATAAATAAATGGCCTATTCTTATTGACGTTGCTTGGCGCGGCGCGGCGGCGATATAGAATTTGTATGGAGGTAGATTAGGGATGTTATGGATACGTAATTTCGGATCTAGATACGAATCATATTGTGCTCTCGCGCATGAGCGCTCGAGCTCCGCCTTGACAATTATCCAGGATTTGGCAGATCAGGTAAATACAGTGGAGCGTCTGATATCTGACCTCCGTCACCCTGCTGCCCGGGGAACCTAACCAGATTGGTTTCATCACGATGTTTTCCCTCACCGCAAGAGCATCGGTTAGTGTTCAACTAATGTACATAACTCAGAAAAGAGCCATTGGTACATAGTTGCAGCGGGATTCGAACCCGGTACCTCTCGCTTACGAGTCAGATACTTTAACCACTCGGCCACTGACGCTCCTCTGATCTGGATATGGATATTTACTGATTTCGGATCATCCGGAATTATAAAATGAAAATGTATTTATTAAATTTTAGCCGGATTTATTATATTTATATCAGCCCGAATCGTCCACCGCTGGGCAAGGGCCACCCCCTTTTCTTTCAGAGATGAGCTGATGGCATTCAACAGGGACAGGCAAACGATCGCGAAAAAAATTTAAATACAAATACTTAAATGATTTGACTTGATTTCTCTCTTTTTTTATATCGGATTCGCCCAGGCGAATCGCATCGTGTTGCGGATCCAGGATTTCGTTCAGGGGGGTTACAATTTGAGTCTAAATGATAGGTAGATGAGGGTAGGAGTCTACCAGCACATCACCGCAGCTGTCACCTCTCCACGGCAGTCGTCTCGCGACCACGGTGGGTGTAACCCTACCGAAACGTCGGGAAAACAAATCGAAAAGGTATGTCGCGTTTGAGTCCCGTCTGATATAATAATATGTGTAAAGAACGCGAGTTTAGTTTGAAGCAAATATAATTGATAGGTATCAATGAATGAGTTAAAAAGTTTGGCATAAGAAAAGTATCTGAAACTATGAATGAGCGACCGAAGCGAGGTCGAAATCTTTGATATTTTGCGTTTTCAACTAATTAATGAATGAATGAGCGGAGCAAGCTCGAAATTTTAGATATTTCGGGTCTTAACAGCAAGGCGTGATCTTTACACGAGTACCTGAAGTAAATCAATAAATGAGCGACCGCAACTAGCTATGTGAAAGATAAGAAAAGTACTAAAACCTTAAGTAAAATAGAAATAAATAAATAATATTAAAATGAGCGAACAAAGCCAGATTTTTGGTCATAAAAGCTAGGGTGATTGTTAAAACGAATATTTGAGCTATCGCACCGAGCTCGGAATTTTAGGTTTTGAAATATTGAATAGTATGAAAAAACTGAAGCCAATGAATGAGCGAGCGACACCAGCTCGAAATTTTTGACATTTCAGTTCTAAAATGCTGGAGTGGTTGGTAAAATTACTAACATCCAGTATTTATTTAGAAATAAAGTGATTACATACATAATTGAGCGAGCGCAGCGAGGTTGGAATTTTTGGCCTTTTAGCTCATAAAACCGTGAGTAAATAGCAGATGAGGGTAGAAGATTGTTTCCATGGCAACCCCATATAAGGACCAGAGTTTCTTTTGTATAATGCACGATTTTTTTGAAAAACAGGCGAGAAAAGATATCAGATGAGGGTAGATAGATTGTTTCCATGGCAACCCCAAAGAGGGACCAGAGTTTCTTTTGTATAAAGCACGATTTTTTTGAAAAACAGGCGAGAAAAGATATCAGATGAGGGTAGATAGATTGTTTCCATGGCAACCCCATAGAAGGACCAGAGTTTCTTTTGTATAATGCACGATTTTTTTGAAAAACAGGCGAGAAAAGATATCAGATGAGGGTAGATAGATTGTTTCCATGGCAACCCCATAGAAGGACCAGAGTTTCTTTTGTATAATGCACGATTTTTTTTAAAAACAGGCGAGAAAAGATATCAGATGAGGGTAGATAGATTGTTTCCATGGCAACCCCAAAGAGGGACCAGTTTCTTTTGTATGATGCACGATTTTTTTTTGAAAAACAGGCGAGAAAAGATATCAGATGAGGGTAGGTAGATTGTTTCCATGGCAACCCCATAGAAGGACCAGAGTTTCTTTTGTATAATGCACGATTTTTTCGAATAACAGGCGAGAAAAGATATCAGATGAGGGTAGATAGATTGTTTCCATGGAAACCCCATACTTCTATGTCCTTCGACCAGAGTTTATTTTGTATAATACACGATTTTTTTGAATAGCAGGTGAGAAAAGATATTAGTATGGCCGGATCTCCTTCCACATGGGCTGGTGCACCCCAATACCAACACCTTCCACTTGAATCCAACGCCGGCTATTCGTATTGTCGATGATCCCCTTCTCAGATGGTGTGGATCCCTTACGCCTACGGAGAGACGTTGCCTCTTTCTACCGTATGTACAACGGGGAATGTTCCGAAGAACTGTTTAAGTTGGTGCCAATTCACCCTCCAACGATGGGATTTGATTCACACCATTCAGATGCCTGGCATCCAGCTAACGTACGGGCATCGCCAGCCTTTTTGCCACACTTATGCAAGTAAAAGCTCTTTATTGCACACATACATAGAAGAATCAGCATAATATACATGCGCGCAAAGGCGGCCTTAAAACTTTAAGGGATCTCTTCCAGACAACCTTTGGGAGGAGGTAATGTGAGAGGTGAAGGTTATGAGGCCAAATGTGGAATGAGCACCCGAAGTCGTTCCATTGCACTACAGGGTGTTCGGCAGATCGTTGAACATAAGAAAAAGAAATTTAAAAAAATCAGAAGCCTTCCATCACCTTTACTTTTATTTTAAATGTAAGAAAGAAAATACATTTATTACACATAGCACACCACGACACAATTACAGACAACGGACATATTAACCCTTTAACCGCCAAGGTCGGATATATCCGACCAAAATTTTCGTGCTCATTTCGCCAAGGACGGATATTTACGACCAAATACCACTACTCGGTTAATCTGCCTTTTTGTTTGCCTTATTATATTAAAATTATGTTCATAATTTGGTAAATAGTTGATGAAGTAATCATATACAATTGCTTACACTTTAGTTTCTTAATTAGAAGACTTAAAAATAATGTCTAAAGTTGAATAAATTACTGATAGTATTATTCGAAAAGTGTATTGGTGTCCAGCGCCAGTGACGGAAAAATCCGACAATAAGGATGGGACATAAGCAATGATTTACTGGTAGAAAAATCCACACAAATTAAATTATTTCTGTTTATACTTACTAATTTATTATAAAACAAATAAAGCAAATGTTACTCTATAGTAAACACATTTATTTCTATAAATAAATGTGTTTATTTTGTTTTATTTATAATAAATAAAGCTTAAAAATGTCAGTGACTGAATCGACAATTCCCATCCCTAGTCTGCATGTTTAGAAGCTAATGTTGCTAGTACACCCAGCGCCACGGACGGAAAAAGACGACCGCTTCTGACGTCATAAACGAGTGCCGCTTTCTGGATTTTTCCATTGGTGTTGTGCTTATGCGTGTTATTATTATGTTCGTGTTATCGATTAATGTGATTAAACATGATTACAGCTGAAGAATTAATACGTATTCTGGAAGGTGATCTGTAGTTAAATATCATTAGAATCTGTCAAGGTTCGATTCGGTAAACTGATATTAATATTGTTGAAATAAGTATAATCATGTTTGTTAAAAAACTGACCAATGTTGTTTGTTAACTATTGCATTTAGATAAAGAATACTCTATAGGACTGCATTGAAAAATAAGAATAACAAAATTCTTTTCATGACCAATTTTATTGTGCGGAAATCAATAAATCTTTCAATATCTGTAAACGCTTTTTGTTTCATTGTGTTACCAAAATACCTGCTAATATTAGAAATAAAATTACAAAGTAACGTTTTCTATCTACTGTCTGTTACGATATTTAGATGAAATTGTAAGCGTTTGAAGGGGAATTACCCATATCGATATACTATTGAACATCACTATTTGTTGTAGGTATTTATTTTTCGTTTTACTGAGGGCCCGCCAACTGACTTTACGCGCTGAGGGCCCGCCAACTGATTCTAAGCGTGGCGGTTAAAGGGTTAACATTTAAAATATCTTAATTAAGACAATACATATATTGTAGTCTCCCATGACACTGTCGGTGCCGCAGCGGCTAGCGCAAATGGTACCCACTCAGCATGTTCCTTGAGGCGCAAGAAACGACTCACAGTGCTGGTATTCTGGGCCCATTGTTTGGGTACGTCACGGGCGTTATACTACCTAAATAAAATAAATAAACACATAAAAATAAATAAAAAATATGTATGGTATGGTAGATAAAATAAATATTATTTTAAACAGCACGGCACATCTGCCGGCCGTTGCGCAATCCACCCGTTCCTGCGGCCTCGCTATGCCATGGTGCTGGCGGCGGGGCAGGCTGGGAGGGGACGCCGTCTCGCCCCGCACCCCGCCCAGCCTACCCAGCCACCACCCGCTGCCTAGACGCAACTAGATCCCACCCAGCCCAGCCAGTCTCCGCCTACTCGCCGGCGCATACGCATGTGTCCGGATATGACGTAGGATGACGTAAATGCAACGCAAAGTTGAGATTTAATTTTGATTTTACTTATTTTTAGGTTTGGGGATCCATAACTTTGTTTCTAGCAAAAACCTGCAACAAATAATAATTTTCTTAGGACCTACCATCCCTTAAGATTCTAATATAAAAAAAAATTTGGACCTAGCTATAAAAAAGAAAAAGTTATAGAGGATAAAAGGTATGAAAGTGGCGAAATTTCAAAAAATATAAAATAAAATTCTATAAAAAGTTTTTTAAGACCAGGATTATTTTTATTGGCTGAATAGGTAGGAGACGACCCCACCAACCCCCCATTTTCGTATGTTCAACGATCTGCCGAACACCCTGTATAAGTTAGTTAGTTAGTTCTTCAAAAGGCATGTCCCAGGTACCGTTCCAGTTGGTTCAAATTGGTTGGAGCCAATTGGTTGGCGGGGCTGTTCAACCAGTCTCAGCCGACCCCAGCGACCTTGGCCGACCACGATAGCGGTATTAGGTAGTGATGGCAATCGAATAGAAAATTAATATTCGAATCATCCGGCAAAAGTTCGAATCTTGATTCGACTTGATTGATGATTCGAATAAATTCGAATCGATATAATGATTCGAATTAATACGAATCGATATGATGAGTCGAATCAATACATCATCACAGACCATAAACAGTCCACTGCAGGACTAAGGGCCTCTCCTACGAAAGGGGAGGTTGCCGTAATCTCCACGCTCGGCAGGCGGGTTGGAGATCGCAGTATTATAAATATAACAATGGAAAACGCTGCTGCCCATTTTCCAGCCTACGGAGACTTAGATTTATTCCTCTAAACTTAGTCGCCTTGTACGACACCCACGAGTGTAAGGGGTTGGTGCTATTCTACTCTGCCGGACACCACACGGAATCAATACGAATAGAATTAAATATATAAAAATACGTCTTTGCATACTCTATAGATCGAATAGTAAATTTACTATACTTCTAAAATCGTTTTATGAGATCCAACTTTGTTTAAAACGGAAAATAGTAAAATAAATCCCTATTGTCTCTTCTATAAGGTAAGTTTACCGCAAAGATTCGAATCAGCTCGTGGATTCTAAACAACTCGACAATACGAATCAAGTGATGATTCGAATCAACATAAAATCTCCTTCGAACAGAGCTTTGACCGTCATCATTCGAATCAAATGTGTTTAGAGTCCCATTTATTTTATTTATTTAATAGTTTATTGTGCACAGGAAATACATAGCGAACAGGCAAAGTAATAAATGGCACAACAGATGCTACTTATTTCTAAAAGAAATCTCTTCCAGCAGGCCTTCGGAAGCGTGATGTGATCATGAGACGCCGATAGGACGTGCACAATATTACCTATCTAAATAGGCATACATACACACAAACATACATATCGATTTATAATATAATATTGTTACATAATATAATATAATATTAATATACAGGATGTTACATAATATATGTATGAAGCCGTAAACTGGATGAAGTGCTAAACATATTAAAACGATAGGTACAATAATTGTATAAATAATTATTATTTCTGTCGTACGTGGAATTTTTGTACCGATAGTTTTCATACATTTAGCACTCGATCCGGTTCACGGCTTCATACATTATTACGTAACATACTGTATACTACATACAGAAATTATCTATAACTTAGGAGCACTCTGGGATAGTCTTCCATCTCTAGTATTAGGAAGCGAGCTCGTTTCCGTGCCGAACGTTCGACTATCCTCGAAGTATTTCCCGAACTCTGCGAACATTGCTTAACTTTAGTTATCGGCAACAAGCATGCGTCCACTAGACCAGTACCTATAGGCCAAAACAGATCAAATAAAACTACAGAAGTTGACACATCTTCTAGATTCTATTTATTTAATAAAATTTGTTACACATACAATGTATTGCACTTAACATTAGAAACACAGAGTAAAACTAAATACACATAGTAAAAGGCGGCCTTCGCACTTAGGGAGCGGTTTCTTCCAGCCACCCCTATATAATGTGGCATCGGATCATTGGAGCAAAATAAAATACACGCCACGTGCAAACAATTATAGATACAAGCCCTAATCCTATTCTTATTTAAAAAATATATGTTTATATTTACAGGCATTATTTTATTGTACAACTTATTTTACACCCTGTGATATTATGTTGTTATTATTTAAATAAACCATAATTACTCAATTTAAGGCTTCAGAACTAGGCGAGTGTCTACTAGTAATTTTAACAATTAAAGCACTTATGATTTATTTAAACGTCCGTCCTCAAGCAAACAATATCACCTACAGTTAAAATGTCTAAAATACAGTTTTAAAATGCAAATATTAATTATCGATATTATTATTACATACATAAATGTCACTAAACCCAGATCTAATAGAGAACTCGCAAGATTTTCTGCTGCCCAAAATACGATACGTAACTATTGTACGTAGACACCTAACATGAAATATTTAAAATATTAGTTAACTCCTCGAATATTCCTTGGGCTTTTTCAAACAAAATGTCATTAGGAATAATTTATATGACTATGATTATCAATGTGGCCTAATGGCATGTTTAATTTAGACACATTTACAATACATATATCTATCACAACTTTGTAACTTAAGCTATAGCTCATTCTATTCCTTTTTCCTACAATTGTTACAAATTGTTTTGTAAATACTATGATGTATTATCACTTACCTAATCTATACATAGTTTAAAACTAGGCCGTTTACCGCCTGCTGTCCCAGTGTAACTATGTGCGCTTAGATCTTTAAAACTACTAAACAGATTTGAATGCAGTTTTCATCAACATATAGAGTGATTCAAGAGGTTTATAAGCGAAAAAAGGGTAGGTTAGGGTAAACTAAGGGGTAGAGTAGACATAGCGTAGGTAGGGTAGAGGGCAGACGGCAGTCGCTGCATTATAATTACCTGAGGGCCTATCGGCTATCTCAGTGGACAACTGAATTTGACATAAAAAAATCTGACACTACTCTAATTTGGTAGACGCTATTGCGTTTTCAACGTAGATGACGTGGTGTAGAATTATCTAGTGTCAAATACAGTTGTCCATTGAGATAGCCGATAGGCCCTCTGGTCCGCCAAGCCCTGGATCATGGTTAAGGACCTCGGACCTCGTGCGTGAGAGCGCAACCTAGATATTGACGCCAAGATGATTATTCTGTTGCATTGCACCATGAATGCGACTATAGTATAGCATATACGAAAGACTGAGTAACCCACCCTTATGAAGGAAGGTGTTGTTTCGTCAATTTCGGTGACAACTGTCAAAATTGACATCATATAACACAAGTGTGTCCTACATTAAGTGTAGCGTATATTAAGTTTGAAATGTATACTTTTATATATATTACTTTGTCGTTTTTATATTGTTATTTTTAGGTTTCATTATTGTGAATATTGTATTCGTTTATTGGTTTTTGTAAAATTAACGTTGTGTATTATATCTATGGGCTCTTGTTGCCTGAAAGAAATACCAATCCGCCATCACGTTAGTTATCATTATTTGCAGCCCGATTATCTAAACGTGCGAATTCTTTATTGTACCATAAGCAAGCTCGAGTATGTAAGCACTTTTATATGACGCCATTAGCTGGAACAGTCCAATAACCCAGTAGCGTAAAATACGAAACGGTCACCCATCTTTAACTTATGCTTAACCTTGATTATCGATTTTGAAAGCACGCTAGCGGCCACTTACAGGAAGACGCAGCGTGGGTAGGCCTCCTACAAGGTGGACCAACGACCTGGTAAAGATTGCAGGTACCAGGTGGGTGCGGAAGGCACAGGACCGGCCTTTGTGGAGATCTCTGGGGGAGGCCTATGCCCAGCAGTGGGCGTCTTTCGGCTGATATGATGAAGCACTCTGCTACTAAACCAGTGGTTTTATTCTTTGTAAAGAGGCATTATATGCAGTGGGTATACTGTATTTCCATACAGACGGCTATTGGCTTTATTTAAAATTTCCCTAACAGATGATATTTATCATTCACGAAAACCATAATGAAGAGATTCCTATCATTTACAAACGACTTACGTTCTATAATTATTTTATAACTAAATAGCTAAACACTTAGAAAAAACACCTAAAAGCTTTTAGCTTAACTAACGTTTATTTTACTATAAAACAATTTTGTTCAATATGTACAACGTCCAATTTGGTTTAGTTTTGTCACTTAGAACTATGTTGCAATAATATTGATTATTTTTAGACGTATCTATACTTAATTATATATTTTTGGAAGGATATTATTTAAAACTAATCGAAAATATGGAGCGATCTCTGAAAGTTTCTGCTGCCAATTTTTTCCATATTTATAACTATATACTTAATTTTTTTAAATAATAGTACTATTCCGGAAACTTTATAAGTATAATAGTGATTTTTTCTGATACCAAATATTATGGTAAACTAGCAAATTATGAAACCAGCCATAATACTATACCAACAATAAGAACGAACTCACATTTTTACAAAAATTATTACATTAATCAGGCCTCCAACGCACCTTTTCTTTTTAAGTGGGTGTTGTGTGTTCAGTTCAGCAACAAACTGACAATTCAATATGATGGTGGGACGCCTACCCACATCCAAGTAAGGGTAGGAAGTCTGCCCGCACATCACCGCAGCTGTCACCTCTCCTATGCAGTCTTGTGACCACGGTGGGTGTAACCCTACCGAAACGTCGGGGAAACAAATCGAAAATGTACCTCGCATGTGAGTCCCGATTAATGTAATAATATCAATAAAAATAAAAATAAAATTGGTTTAAAAATTAGCTTTTAAAGATTTTTAACCGTCTCCTCGCAAAGAATATTGGCTCGGATAAGTTCATACATATCGGGCTTGTTTTAAAGTTATCCAAAAACGTTTAGCTTTGCTTTTTCGTTATGATTAAATACTTCAATTGAAAAAATACTATTATATTATCCAATGCTGATATAGTACAGCAAAGGCGTTAGAAATTCACCCACAGGAGTGTACAGATCCATTTCAAAATGTATTATGATCCCTCGCTTCCCCATCGGAACCTGAGGTCTAGTTTCTATATTATAATCATCTTGGCTTTAATATCCTGTGCTCTCACGCTCGAGGTCCCGGGGTCCGCCTTGACCACGATCCAGGATTTGGCAGATCAGATAATCACAGTGCAGCGACTGCCATCTGACCTCCGTCAACAGGAATTGACCAGATTGGATCACGGTTACACATTTAGTCGAATGTGCAAGTTCCATGTTGTCCCTCATCATTCAAATTTCATTTCTTATATTTAAAATACACAAGTCTGACGTAATAACTGTATAGTCTAATACCGAATTAATTAACTCACTATGCAGATATATTATCGCAAAGAATTTTGGCAAGTTATCCTTTGTCTTGTACAATTTTAAACCTATTTCATTCATATACATACTTATATGAAACAACATCATTATAGTATAGTAAAAATACGTACTCTAGAGTAAAAATTTTCATTCATATGTACAATTGAGCCAAAACTTTACGGATATTCTTGTTACTTATCGATAATACTAAATACTACTTATTCATTTACTAAGTTACCTAAATCGGCCATACTTGAAACATACCATTTAATTTTAGCGACCACTGCTAAAACGTTCCATCCAAATCATCATCATCTTGGCGTTAATGTCCCGGTTGTGCTCTCGCGCTCGTGAGCCCGGAGTCTGCCTTGACCATGATCCAAGATTTGGCAGGTCAGGTAATTACAGTGGAGCGACTGCCATCTGACCTCCATGACCCTGCTACCAGGGGAACCTGACTAGATTGGATCATGGTAAACATTCCATCCAAATGTCAACGGTTATGCCAAAGTCTTTTTTCAAAAATTTCAAATCTTTTTTCATGTCAAATTCATTTGACTTTTTAATGTGTGTGCATTAAAAACATCTCTTAAAACTACTTACTGTAATACCATCTGGTGCACTTCGTTCACTTTCCTTACTCATCAATTTTCCTACTTGGTCAACTCTCCCGCTTTCTCCACTTGAAATTCCTAACTTTCAACTGCCCTAATCAACTTTCTACATCTTCTGAGACATACCATACCCATGTACAACACTTTTATGGCTTTTCAACACTCCACAAAATGCACAGTCTCTGTTAAAGCTAAAGTTACTACGTCAAACTGCATCACACTACACATAGCTACACTGGAGTCACTGTGCCTCCTACATTAGAGTCACTGTCTCTATCCAAAGAGGTTACGCAGACGGTAAACGTGTGCTAAACACTAGTCCTTCTCCGATTTCTTTCTCTTCTTCTTCCCCACCTTGTCCTTCTTCGCCTTCTTCTCCGGCTCGGGGGACTTGAACTCGTCCTTTCTCTTCTTGGGGGGAGATTTGATCGGCGACTTCTTCTCCCCCTGGGGCTCTTTCTTTGAGCTCCTCAACTGCTTCGGGGACAGCTCTATTTCTTCGTCAGTCTCTTCCTCGGAGAATTCCTCTTGGAAGTCCTCATCGCTGT
This sequence comes from Blastobasis lacticolella, assembly GCA_905147135.1. Taxonomy (NCBI): domain Eukaryota; kingdom Metazoa; phylum Arthropoda; class Insecta; order Lepidoptera; family Blastobasidae; genus Blastobasis; species Blastobasis lacticolella. Next base: position 10,844,316 of record LR990066.1, read on the forward strand.
CCTGTTTCGCGGCTTTGGCGGCGGCGAGCCTCTCTGCCGCTAGTCGCTTCTTCTTCTCTTCTGCGGAGGCTTTCTTCTTCTCCTTCGCTCTGCGTTCCCTCTCCTCCTCGGGTATGCCGAGGATCTCCGCCCATTGGTCCGGGGGCGGTGTTGGCTGCTTCCTCTCGTCCTCGGTGGCTGCTGCCTCCGGCTTGTGCTGCAAATATAATTGAGTAGTGAATACTTTGATGGTGGAATTATGTCGGTAGACGGGCGTTCCATCTTGATTTGCTATAACAATTAGGTTGGTATATTCACGAAGGCGATAAAGACGGAAGGAACACTTGAAGGATGCCTACAAAATATTATGCGTGGTCCGACCTTTCATAGATACAGAAAGAGAGGGTTGGCCACAGAGAGTGAAGGCGATACAAAAGTATTGCTTCAAGTTAATATAGAAGTGTTCCCTTCACCTTGATCCTAGGATATATTTTCTAATAAAAAAGGTTGGTGTATTAAGGTTAATTAATGTTTTAGTCAAACAATTGATAAACACAAGACAATATTTTCGTTCATATGCTCTAACTAAAGTACAAAGTAAATCCTTACGCTTACAAGCTTAAAAGCTAGTGTTAGGTTTAGCAACAAAAAACTGGAGACATTTCGTCAATTCCATAAATGAGACAGTGTTTATGGAGATTCCTAGGAAGGAGCGGAAAAATGGGGTGGTTGAGGGCTAAGCCAACCTCATCTGGTGGTGGGGTTCCCTTGCATACGACGAATGAGGCTGTGCGAGTCGGATGGTGGCCGCCGTACGTAAAATAGCCGAAACGGTACCCATGTAAAACTCGATACAGCCAAAGCGTAGCTTCGAAACGGCGGAAGAGGATCGCCCAACTCCTGTATTAAGTGGGTTATGGCTACCGCGCCAAGCGTGGACCCGTTGAAAGAAGTCATGCCAAAGGAAAGTCCGCTTCACAGCGTGGAATATCGGCACGTTGTCCCGACGGGCTCGTGAGCTGGCCGATTTCATCATCATCAGCCGAAAGACTGCTGGGCGTAGACCTCCCCCAAAGATCTCCACAAAGATCGGTCTTCTGTCTTTCGCATCGGGTCGTCGGTCCACTTTGTGCGAGGCCGATACTTGCCAGACAAAAGATGGTAGTGGCGACCGAGGACACTCGGTGGAGAGTCAGAAGAGGCAACAGGTCCCATCGGACACAGAACAACATCGAGGACCGCAACAAGGTGACGGCTACGGTCGGTTGTAGCGATGCGGACAAGACAATGTTCTGGGAGCAAATCGAGGAACTAAATGGCATTCCATTGTCGCAAAGTATTGTTGTAGGGGGCGATCAAATCCAACACATTTTCCTTTCTATTTTTTTGTAGTAGTTTGTCGCCCATAACATCTCCAATTGATGTATTTAGGTTGCCGACAATAAAAATGCAGCCTGCTGGTTGTCACTGTGAGGACTAAGATGAATGCCTCATGCCAGTAATAGCGCTGGCTACCTTATCATTCGAACCGGAACCCAACAATGCAAGCATTGTTGCTTGGCGACAGAAATGGATAAGGCGGTGGCGGCACACCTGGGCGAACTCCTCATGCTCGACAGAGTTCCACCACCATATTCGAGAAAATATAATGCATCTAGGCTAGATCCGCTGTACGGTCATGTGGGTGAGACATCTGAGGAGTTTAGCTCTGTTTACAGAATGGGGAATACATTCTCGGAAAGAGTATGGGGGTTGCTAATCTGGACGTCCGTCGTGGACACGTTTTTCGAAAAGAAATCCGCCCGATCACCTACAAGAGTGGGAGAAGCGCCACCAAGATCAATTACTTTCTACCTGCCGGAAGACATAGCTTGGGTAGACCTCCTACGAGGTGGACCAACGATCTGGTAAAGATACCACCACCACCACCACCGCAGGTACCACCTGGATGTGGACGGCACAAGACCGACTTTGTGGAGATCTCTGGGGGAGGCCTATGCCCAGTAGCGGGCGTCTTCCGGCTGATATGATGAGCCGCCGCCAAACCTGGTGGTAGGTGTTTGAAGGAACCAACTCCCATGAGTTTGACGCTACCGTCAACGACCTTAGTGTTCGGTGAACCCATCCAACAGCTCTTGGACAGAACTCGAGCAGCTATTGCACTGGCGGCGAAGACGGTGGGTATCTAGGGCGGACGGAGACCTGATAGTCCATACCTTGTAAGGCCCTATTATTGAAACCGCTCACATCCATGCGTGCGTTTGCGATCTCTTTCAAACTCGTGGTAAGTTAGACAGAAAAGGCAGACATTAGAAAGCGAATGCTCACGTGGATGCGAGCTGTTTCAAAAATAAGGTCCCTGATTTTGGTCGAAGTCTCTAGATGTGTCTGAATTCATGGATTTTTTAGCTATATAAATAACATATGACGGCAGCTTTAGGTAACTAATTATGTTTTTACTAGAACGTCGTCGGCTAGATTTTCAAAATTAAAGCAAACCAATCCAAACTAAAGCTGGGCTAAGGACAATACAATGTATGGTAAGAGCATTACAATTTGCCTAGTTGGAACTATAAAAAGGAAGAAAAATAAAGTGTCTTGTGTTGATCAATCACGTCATTAGAAGCATTATTCGAAGAGTAAAAAAGACTTATATTTAATACACCAACCTTTTTCGTCAATTTCATTGTGTCATATAAAAGAAAATCATTGTAAAACAACTAGAATTAATCAAAAACATCATAATCACCAAACGTGGCAAAGTGAACCTGCATCGGACATATTTTGAAAACTACAACTTTTCAAAAATCAAAAACTTAAAAAGAAACGCAACAATGGTGTACACGGCCTTAGGGTTGTCATAACTCGGTGACTTTAAACGTGTGGCTGAAAAGCGCAACTGCCAAGAGGACGTGAGGCAGACCGGTTTCTTTTACTTCTAGAACGCACACAACTTTTCGTTTTGGTATTTTTCTACTGAAACAGATTACAGACCTAATTCTTGCGCTGTGACATCTCGAATTGGACATTTTTATCTAGCCACATATCTCCATTAATAATGACATTGAAATGTCTATTGCAGCCAACAAATATTTTCTCAACTATCTACGACAGTCGAATATTGTCGGAGATCAATTTCAGTGACGTTTTAATACAGCTTTTTGGCTGGAAAAAATGCCGTATTTGAGATGTCACGGCGCGATAATCGTTCCCCATATCCGTTCGGTAAAAGTTGGCCTGATGCTAGTCATTTGGGCTGACGCACCGAGGGCGTAATTTTGCGAATTGCAAGCTGCGTCAATCTGCGAGTTGCGTAATTTCCGAAGAAACCGAATGTAGAACAAAATGCGTCACCGAAATTACGCGACTCGCAACTCGAAAGAGGACTAACGCGAGTTCGAAATTACATAAGATGGCGATTTACAGGTAATTTTGGGATCACAATACGTATTAAAATTGACATAATTATACAGTTTTACACCATGTTTTTATTTAGTTTTTCTTTCATTTTCTTATGTTGTTGTTAACAAACGAAGAAATCTTATTGTAATATTGTTTTAATATTCAAACAGTCATTGTGTATTAGTTGCATCATTGTATTATCTGTAAAGCTAGCATTACAAATGTGTAAATAAAATCTAGTCTAACAATTTCGGAGAAAAAGATAAATTTTCATACGTATTTACAAAATTTTAATGTCAAATTTTGGATTTATTCTTCAACATAAATGAATTTAAAAATAATTTATCATCCATCTCTACAACAAAGGCTATCAGAATATTTTAAGCCGACCTTGCGATCAAAAACAGCTCTGCATTAGTTTGTATTGAATTAAATTTTCGACCAAAATAAAGTGCTGTGACTTTCTTGATTGTGAGATATTATGATTTCGCGAATGAGTCAATCAATTCAGCATGGTTCCATTTAATTCACTTCATTTTTATAGTAAATAATAATACGTTGTTCATACGAAGAATCCACGAAACCATTTTTATCAATTAAAGCAATTTACTCATAAATTTTCGGCCTCCGACGACGCCGACGGCCAATTGACGCAGAAATCTAAGCTGCTAAAAAGTATACATTATTCTATGAATAATGCATGGCCTATGTATCACTCGTATAAATAACATTGTGACATTCCGAATTTGTTTTTAACTAAAGAATAATAGGGCGTAGTAGGGCGATCGCTTTATTAGAACACTAAATCTAGACATAGTATAAAACAAAATCGCTTCCCGCCGTCTGTCCCTACGCTTAGATCTTTTGCACTACGCAACGGATTCTAATGCGGTTTTAAACAATAGATTTTCTGCGTGATTCAGGATGATTCACGCAGACTCCTCAGGCTTGACAGAGTCCTACAACCTGATAGAGCATTCAGTATATAGTTAGTAGAATATATATTCAGTTACCTTGACTATAGAACACACCTCTATTGGGTCTGTGCTCGGCGCACAGACCCAGGACATACCAGACAATACCTAAGGCCGTGAGTCATAAGTCTGCGAGGGTAGTATTATATTTTTTGTACACTACAGTGATATACGGAGATTGACAGATAACCGGCTTGACAGAAAGTCTACGATTTGTTTTAATACCAAACGAATACTTATGATAAATAATGTACCGGAATATTAGATGTCTTTCTCATTTACGATCAATGGGAATGAATCGATTTGGGGTTCGATACAACTCGACAAATGAAAATGGGATGGCTAAGACAGATAGCTTGACTACATACAGTAGCCTAAATTCAGAAGCAAAAAAGGCGAGAGCAAATCAAAGTGAAATGTATTGCTCATACAATAAAGTCCATTTTAGAATCACAGCTTTTGAAAAGCGAAGCGACGCGTAGCATAACATAAGTGATAGAAAAATTGACCTTATTCTACGAGCAATACATTCCACTTTGATTTGCTCTTGCGTTTTTTGCTTCTGAATTTGGGCTACTGAATTTAGTCGAATTGGTGGCCAATAAGGGGACATATGCCTCTTGGGATATTAGGAGGCTTCACCTACCAGTTGGAGCTGTTATACTATCACCCAGCGGTCGTTGTAAGAAAACAGGGAGAAAGTCAATTTAAGTATTGACTTTGACGACCTGAGTGGTTCAGTTGATTAGCCGGTCTGCCACGCAGAGGCCCCGAGGTCGATACCCGGCCGGGCAGAAATTTAAATGGTAATTTTGATTTCTGTTACGGGTCTATATATAACAAGTATGTCTTTAAAAATATATAAGTAGTTTATCAGTTTTCTGGCATCCATAACACAAGCTTTGCGCAGTTTGGGGCTAGATGGCACTGTGTGAATTGTGCAAGCATATTTATTGTTTATTAAGTAATTATTATTTCATCTATAAATACAATATTATTTGCAAAACCATTATAAACTGTCCGATGCGTGTCCCTTTAACCACGGCACTCCGTCTGTTCCTCTTCATACTTGCCACGATCATTTATTTATCGATCATTCGTCCACCAAACGAGCGAACGAACGAACGAATAAATAAACAAACAAAACCGGAACCACTGGCACTTGAATTGCATCACTGTCACCCGTGCAGAATATGACAACGGCGTAAAATCGTCAGAAATCGCGGACGTAGGAAAAATCTTAAATACTAAAGTTGTTTTCTCGTAATGGTAATTCTTAAAAGCCTGCGTACATACATGACGTACTTCTATATTTATGCTACTCAATGACAAACAATCAGACAGCCAACCTGATGGAAAGCGGTGACTGTCGCCCACAGCATGAATAATTCTGTTCTGCTTACATCCAATGGTTATTTATGCATATGTCACTGTGAGATTGCGAAAACCGCCAGTTTGTAATCTAACTTAGTCAAATACGTCAGATTGTAAATTGTCGAAATATTTTGAACTACGACAAAATTCTTCAAATAATTTACGCATTATTTTTCGAAGAAACCGCATTAAAATTGGTAAATTCGATGACGTTCAGACGACTTAATGTGTAATCATGATCCAAACTGGTCAGGAACCCCTAGCAGGGTCAGATGGTAGTCGTCTCACTGTAATTATCAGATCTGCCAAATCCTGGATGACGCTCAAACCCCGGGCTCCGGGATATTAACGCCAAAATGATTATTTTTTATTTAATTCGGCTAGGTTAGGTTTGTGTTGTGACATCTGTCTACTGGGCCCAGTGCCGTATTACCTCAGAATGTTAGTTCACAGGTTCGACAGTTTGTAATCTGACTCATTACCGGATTATTTTGCTAATACGACTGCCTCTCAAGAATAGAATGTTATTATATTTCTAATCCACATTCACTATTGTCCTAACATGCCGCCGATTGGGAAACTACTGATGGAAAAACACTGACTTCCTACATGTCATGACGTGATTTCGTAACATAGTTCCGTCGTGAAAAGTCACAGTGATACTACTGCGACGTTATTTAGCACCCATCTCTAGCACTTATTCGGAGCGACGTTCCTGAGAGGCCGTCCTATCAGCAAAATACTCAGGTAGTACTCTGAATACGTTAATTTATGACCTGGCAGTTTTCACAATCTGAAGGTGACATATACATAATTGGATAGCTATTCTTGGGCTGAACAAATGTTACTACAGGGCCTGTAGTGGTACCGCCTATCGCCGATAGGTCGCCGCCATTTTGATGTATCTGAGTTTAAACCAATCTCTCTGGCTTGCTGCGATTGGTCCACGCTCAATTGTATCAAAATGGCGGCGCATTATCGGAGATCGGCGGTACGGCTGCTGGCTCAAAATGATAAACCATTCCGAGTTACGCGTTACTAATGTCATAGTAGCAAAAGGCTTTATTTTTTCTGTTCTGCTCAGCCCAAACAGCCATTTTGGATAGCCATTTTTGAGCAGAACCAAAGTTACAATGCCAAAATGACATGGTGTAGTCCAGCAAAACTCGGAACGGACTAATATTTAAAACTAGATCCCATAGAACAAGAATACCGATAGTAGCAAAATGAATAATCTAGAATTAATATTATTTAGGAAACTTGTGATTAACTGTCTATTATTTCGTCTAATTTTCAACACTACATTATCGAGACCAACTACTAAATCCTGATAAAAAAACCAGTAGATTTACTAGCGGTGTCGCTCAGTGGAACAAGTTCGGAAATGTGGTGACAACTTTGTCTAGCTAATGGGAGTGATACCACTGGTATTGCAAACATCCAAAGGCAGTGGTAACTGCGTACCATCAGGCAGGCCGTAAGCTTGTTTGGCACTTAGTCTAACGTCCAAAGGCAGCGGGGTACCTGTTTACCATCAGGCAGACAGGCAGGCCGTCAGCTTCTTTGATACTTTGTCCATAATAATGAATATTATAGATGTCATGATTACCAATGGCTGCTTACCATCTCATTCCTATCTCCGAATGTCTTTCAGTTTCAATTTTAATATCAGAAAAATTTCAGCTGATTCCTTCATACATTTCAGAATTACATTCAGAGTAATGGTTTTACGGAGTCAGCAACGCGTGGGCGATGCCCCTGGTATTGCAAACGTCCATAGGCTGCGGTGACTGCTTACCATCAGGCGGGCCGTAAGCTTATTTGCCACCTTAGTGACACAACTATCTGTTCATATTATCAATTATTGTATACATACATACAGACATATCTTTTCGCTTATTTTAAACTATTGCATTATATTGGACATTGTAGATGTCGCCGACAGTGACTGCTTACATTACAACACATGCGAAATGATGAATGTTTCTTTGTACTCCAACCACGCTCTGCTGAACGGGTTTTGATGAAATTCAGTGCACACGTGCAGAGCATTGTCTGGATATACATAGGGTAGTTTTCACTGAAGCCTCCGCGATAAAACGGGCTAGCAATTCTAAAGTTGTAACTTGACACATTTCGCTTTTTCAATTTATTAAGTTTCAATCACATGCAGTTATCATCAGTGCGTTTTTTTCTCTCTAAATAACTGTTTCACAAAACTTCTTTTCAAGCTTTGCAATATCTACATTTGAGCATATTTTGTGGACGTACTCCACACAGAGTCTATTTAACAACTAGACTGACATTATCTAACTTTGCCTCCATTTGGATACTTTAAAAATTAATATAAATATGGAGATACCGATGTGTATATATCAGCCGTGTGGTGTCCGGCAGAGTAAAATAGCACCAACCCCTTACACTCATGGGTGTCGTACAAGGCGACTAATGTTTTCGAGGCAAAATATCAAGAGTCTCCGTAGTCTGGAAAATGGGCAGCAGCATTTTCCATTGTTATATTTAAACACTGCGATCTCCAACCCGCCTGCCAAGCGTGGAGATTATGGCAATAACCTCCCCTTTCGTGGGAGAGGTCCTAAGTCCTGCAGTGGACTGTTACGGGCTGTGATGATGATGATATATAGCACCATAGCATTGGCACAGAATCCTTTCCCGCCATGGTGCAACACAACTTTGGCAGTTGTTGTAATTATAAAGTTTCGAACAAATTTTAAACAATTCGCCAGACTTCAGAGAAATTTTGCCAGCCTGCTCATTTTGACTTATTGGCCTCAGAACATAGTCTGAACTTATTTAATCAAAACCTTGATTATAAAGCATTCGACATAGGCCACCTTTCATGTATTATATACACTTTTGCACACAGAGCGCGTCAGTTGGAACAGAAATATTCTAAATATATTTCGTTAAGAACAGCTCTCTCTTTCTCTCTCTCTCTCTCTGTATAACTCTTTCCGATTAAGGTATACCGTCGTAGATCAAGTTATCTTGACAATCACATTGTCGATGCAAACACATTGATTTGAAAAGCATATTATAAATAACAATATGTCAAATAAAATACCGCCTAAAAACGTAGACATGGCTCTGATTTCAAATCCTCGCCATGAACATCTAATGACATTAGCATAAACGATATTAATACAACCATTAATCAAGGTCTCCAGCCATAAAAATTGGCTTCAAATACAAAAAAATGAATTCAACGACATTCATTTTTCGAAAAACATGTCCGGGGCAGATTCACTTCCGTGTTATAAAACAAAAAAATAAAGGTACAACAGAAAAAATACGTTCGCAATAGCAGTTATAAAACAACACAATATATTATTACATATTATTTATAAAACAACAATAATATTGGTATTTCTGCATAGAAAAAGAAAATGTCTCTAATCTAGCCAATAGTGGCTCTCCAAAGGCAGGCACAGCCATAATAATTGGCCAATCAAAACCAGCTATGGCGTCGGGGCCCAGCATCTCACAAGAAATACAAATTTTAGAATACATCGTCCATACAATCGCCTAATCACTTTTAACTTTCAATTCATGTGCCTGGAACTATTCATAGAACGTACATACATAACTTTTGGATCCGTGTATGTGGACGATGGACAAGAGGTTTGGTTCAGCCTATCTTTACAAATCTCTAGAAATATAAATAAAAATCTAGATTCAAGCCCAAGACACTGTTCTGGGACCGTATTTAAACTATGTTTCATCGGAAAGTTACGTAGCGATTTCCAATACGTATAACGTATAAGCTGGCTAGTGGATTGTTTTTGGTTACTACAGTAAAATAGCTATAAAAATTTCCGAATATTGCGTTGCTTATCACTGTGTGAATAATCCATTTTCACTACGGAAATAGCGCAAAATAAATGTACCCATTCGCCGAAAATACGGCAAGTGGGCAGACTTTTTGGCCATAATTTTTTCAATTGTGTTGTTCCGTTATAGAAAGATCAGTGTAGCCAGTCGGTAGGAAACATGCCTTAAATGGTTCATACCTTGACGTACAGACAGATATCTGAGATTTGTAGAATCTCATCGTACAAAAATTTGCTTCAAATTCGTATGTGATTTTCAGCTAGCAATTCTGTTTAAATTTTATACAAATAGAACTAAAACATCAGAAAAACAATACGAAACCAATAAGTAAAAGTTGTTCGTAAAATCTTTGTAATTTAAAAAATGCATATCGGATAGAATTCAAATACTGGAACATGATTGGTTGCCGCAAGCGCCATTGGCGCCCTTTCCAACCAATCACAGGACAGCATTTGAAAGCCCAGTTTTCGGTAACCTCGACTGTTAAAGTATTATTGACGAAACAAATATTTCTTTTCGATAATTTTTTGCCAATGAAAATCCGAAATCCGACTATTCATCGTATGTTTAAAACGATCGACGATAAAACGGTTTTGGGATACATATTTCTGCAAGTTGTACAAATACTTGCACAAATTTCATATAACGGGGTACATCATACAGTATGCATGTGCTCTTGATAGCAAACAACTTTACTATGGCACCAACTCTGAAATCGCAAAAATAATCAGCTGTCTGTATTATGCACATTAAGAGTAGCGACCACGTGGGTACGCCTCCCACAAGGTGGACCGACGACCTGGTAAAGATCGCAGGTACTAGCTGGATGCGGAAGGCATAGGATCGGCCGCCGTGGAGATATCTGGGGGAGGCCTATGCCCAGCTGTGGGCGTCTTTCGGCTGATATGATAATGACAATAAACTGCCGATTTTCTTTCGCGATTTCAGAGTTGGTGCCATATCAAGTTGTTTGTTACCCCTTGGTATTTTGAATGTGAAGTCACTTTGCCTTATATAATATTCCGCATGGGAAGGGCTGTATCCATGGAGCTATTTAACCATTGGGGAGCGAATCAACACGTTTTCGTTCTAAACACTTGTGCCGCTGAATGCAATGAGGGTTTTCACGATTTCAGATGGCGCTAGTGAGGCGTAAGGTCTGGGCGCCTATTGTGTGATTCGACATGTTTTCAAGCCACAAATTTTCATGATTAAATGACACTGAAATAACTATTAAAGTTACAAAACATTTTCTCAACTATCTTGAACAATCGTTTAATATCGAAGAGCGATTTCAGTGACGTTTTAACACAGATTTGTGGCCAGAGAATATGTCAAATTCGAGACCCCCAGTTGTCAAAATGTCAAATACTGCGAGCTATTGGTCATGAGATGGCAGTCGTTCCACTGTAACTACTTGATCTACCAAATCCTGCATCATGGTCAAGGCGGACCCCGGGCCTTCGTACGCGAGAGCACAACCGGGACATTAGCGCCTAGATTACTATTGACCATGAGATAGAGACGGCATATAACAACGCCTACGGTTTGGTTATAGTGAGTACATTCATATAATCGCGATTAGCCTCCCTGGTTAAATAGCTCCATGGTTGAATCGAAGGATAAAAAAACAGCCACGGTATTAAAAACAGCTCCCTGAAAAGGAAAAGCCTGTCGAATTTCTTCGAGCAACATTTTAAACGCGTTAGTACAAAACGAACTCAAAGTCCAACTCTGAAAGCACTTACCTCTCCCGCTTTCTCTTTTTTCTTCTCCTTCTTGCTCTCCTTGTCTCGCTCCTTATCTTTCTTCTCCTTCTTGCTGCTGCGCTCCCGGTCTGGAACACGTGTACGGTGGAGTTTGAAAATGGTCGTTATTGAATTTTTGTCATATATTACTAAGGAGGCAAACAAGCCGACCCGCCTGATGGTAAGCAGTCACCGCAGCCTATGGACGTTTGCAATACCAGGGGCATCACCCACGCGTTGCCAATCCCGTAACAACTCCAGTACTCTCCAGGGAAAACCTCTACAGGTAGTTCATTCCGCAACCTTAGTGTGCTTGGGAGAAAGTTCCTTTGGAGCCGCACAGCGTAAGGTGTGAGGATGAACTACTTATACTATAGGTTATAATATACAAGCTTTGGAAAAGTGAGAGCCGGAGATTATAAGGAGATGAAGAGGTTGGCAGAGAGGAGAGAGGAGTGGCGATTGCTCCACCGACAAGCGTTACAATCTTAAATATATGATGACCAGCTTTTGCTTGTGAATCCGTCCGCGTAAAATTCGGTTATAACATTCCACACCCGTTCCCGCCGAAACCACATTGAATATCGAGATAAATTATAGCTGCTATTCTGGGCTAGAAGCTATCTTTATATATATTTTTTATTTTTTTTATGTTACTCAGCAGACAAACAGGCAAGCGGGCCACCTGATGGAAAGTGGTCACCGCCGCCTATGGACATCAGCAATTATTTTTGCGTGCAGGAGTAACAAACATCCAAGCGTACAACCTTACAAACTTTCGTATTCATAATGTTAGTAGTATTTTTCCTGAATGGGGTTGGCCGGTCGAAGCTTTTTACAGTTGGCGCCAGCATAGATTTCCCTGTCATGTCCAAAAATATAAAAAATACCGCTTTTTTAAAATCTATTTTCATAAATCCCATACAGCAAAACTAGAAATAGCGGAAACCTATGCTAGCGACATAAATAAAAGCTTAGAATATGAAAAAAGAAAAGTAAACGTGTATGATTGGTAGATATAACGTGCAGCAGATATCGCTTTCCAACAGATTATCTGACATGGGATCCTTGAAGAGCTATATTAGAAATCTCATTAGAGGTGGTCAACGCATTGGTGGTGCCACTGGTGATGCTGATCGCACCGGTGACCACTAACCATCAGGTGGCCGCTTGCATATTTCTCTACTCAGTCAGGGTATTTGTCAAGACTAATCCAACAAGCATGCGTAGTTTCCGAGTTCTATGGCCACCTTCCGACTCCACCGTTATGGCACCATGGAGCATGGCAATGCGTTAATATGGACCAGCTCCACGGTACCATATTAATGCATTGCCATCCAAGTTACATAGGTATACAACATTTCAGCCCAATCACCAACAAACGGTTTGCAAATGCAAGTTTCTTTTGCTACTCAGTGACCAGCGAGCAGACAACCCACGTGGTGGTAAAAGGTAACTGTCGCCCATAACATCTACGATTCTTACAAAACAGGTAACAAAAATGCAAAACCGCCGTTGCGTTGCCACTGTGAGGACTAAAATGAAATGCCTCATGCCTGTAATTGCGCTGGCTACCTTATCCTTCAAACCGGAACACAACGATGCAAGCATTGTTGCTTGGCGGCGGAAATAGATAAGGCGGTGGTACTCACCCAGGCGGACTCCTCAGGGTTGACAAGAGTCCTACCACCTGATATTAGGTGTCACATAAAGTCACATAGCTATACCAAATTTGAGCTTAATCACCACCAAATCTTACAACATTTTGACGAACAACTTACAAACGAACAGTGCAATTTAAAGAGAAGCTTCCAAACTCACCCTTCTCCTTCTCATGGTTCTCCCTCTTCCTCTCCTCCCGGGCCAGTCGGCAGTACTCCCGGAAGTGTTCCTCCCTCATCGCGCTGGACTCCACCGCCTTGTATCGGGCCTCGCCCTCCACCTTCTTCTTGACGTCCGCCCACCTCGTGTGCCGGTCTACCGCCTTCTCCTTTAGAAGGGCTATGAACTCCGTTTTGGCCTATAAACGAAATTGGAGGTTATGGCGGTGGGAATGGTTGGCGCTGGTGGTTGTGGATGGGGCGGTGTGGGCGCTGGCGTGGCGGGGCGGTGGGTTGCGATGCGGTTTGGGTTGAGTAGGCTATGCTTGATGAGTTGGGTGAATCGGTTGATTAATAGAGCCGGCTGAGCAGGAATTGAAATGAAAATTTTGTTACCGGTCTGGGTGTTATATTATGTATAATAACTATAGTTTATCATTTATCATACACAAGCTTTGCTTAGTTTGGGGCTAGATGGCGCTGTGTGGATTGTCCAGGCATATTTATTTATTTATTACTTCCCCCGCTAATCCAAATATCACAGTCTACAGCATTGCCCTAGTTAGATCATAGCAAGCGTATTGATGAGTCGTAAATGTGTAGGTCGCCGCAGCGACAGTGTTAAAATAAACTTTTTTAATATTACATACACTAGATGGCGCCTCATATTTAATTATTCGTTAAAAATAAATGTTATTGGAAGTTTATACTCGATTTACCTCATAGTCATGGTATTTTTGCTTTGCTCTTCATTGTAGCCATGTCGAAACAATAATTTTTATTAAATTACTCAATGTTCGTAGACCAATCTATTTTTTAATTTGTGCGCAATCAAAATATATACTACACTATAATAGGTTTTTGTTAAAAACATTGAGAAAATGGAAATTTCCTATTAACCAAGCTTTGATTAGTTTGGGGCTAGATGGCGCTGTGTCAATTTGTCCACGATTATTTACGTATCTATTTCAACGCGGTTTGATTTGTTCTGCTACAACAATAGCCCCATATAGTCAAAATATTTTAATAATGTTTGAGTCCTTAGAGCGCCCCATCTATGTGAACTTTCGAGAAGCTTTTCTTATAATTATAATTATCTCATTATAATCGACTCATTCCTCAGACAGAGGACAAGTATTGCTGTCCAACGAGACAACGCAGCTAGCTTTCTAGGCACCATTCCGCGGGACAACGGTAAATATATAATATTTTAGTATTAGTGTGTAATTTCTGTTACTTAATCAATAAATAAATATCATTATAATTAACAAGCATAGCCCCCAAACGTCTCCAATCGCCCCAAAACACACGATCCCGCCACACAAACGCTCACAGAGCAACACGATAATCCTAAACGAAATACAGGCGACTGATAGATACAGCAGTCATGACTGAAAATCGGCTGAAAGAAAGTCAAGATTAACAGCTGAAAAGCAATAAGTATTCATTAGGAGCTGTGGAGGGAAAGTGTCATTAGTTCCTGAAAGGGAAATCTTTATTAGTTCTGTATGTGAAGCGAGGGCATGGATAACTTGATTGAAAAATTGAGCTAACAGAAGATTTATTGAATTCTTAGCCTGTTTCATATTGTAGCCAGCATTTGAGTAAATTTGAGTAATGTAACATTACAGTGATGTTACCCGGGTGTTACTAATATCTTGAATAGACTTTCAAAGCTTAAATAACGGCCTCGAATTGTTTCGCTTTATTATTGAGCGGAAACCGCATCGCAATCGATTCAGTAGTTTTCGAATTTAGAGCGGACAAGCGTCGCTTTTTAGACAGCGCCTTTTTATTTCTTTCAAATATGGTGAAAGACAGACGACCACAAAGTTCACGAGGTTGCGTGCAGAATTTATATTGCAAATCTACGAATGTGTCACATCACTGTTGAATATTTTGATAACCTGGCCACTGTAATTCCACTGGCTGCCAAGCTCATTGGTGTTATGTCAAGCAAAAATATCGTAGTTCCCTAGCACTGTAGACAACCAGCAACAGTTACGAATTGTATCAAATACAGCTTAACCGTTAATTGAATAGAAAATCTGGCATAAATCTGATACAACACAGAGAAGAAAGTTTATTTATATTTTATTGAAATAAAATAAAGAATGGAACATGTAAAAAACAAGTGTGGCATCATTGATACCAGTACTGTAGTATGGCTAGTGTCAAATAAGAAGAGACTTGGCGGGTCACGTGGTTCGGCTTGCGCTGTACACGATTACCTGCGCGAAATCCCCTCCACTGCCATTTGACAAGTCTCCTTCTTTCGTGACGCGGATTATACGATAGTTAAATTTTGGACAAATCGATTTCCGTACCAATCGGCTCATGAGACGGTTCAACCAGTCTCAAGGTCCTCAGCGGAAGACCTTGTCGAGCCAAGGGTATTAGAAGGCACACCTAACGAGTGGCGAGCTCGTTGCGGTGCTGAACGTTCGACTAGCCTCGAAGCACGGAACGGTCACCCATTTACTCTTTAGCTTGCGTTGCTTTTAACCGATAACTTTTGTTTTCGGTCTCGCAAGCACGCAGTCTAGTGGCTAGGGAGTAGGGGTAATAGTGGTGACTGGCACCGCAAGTAGAACCAAGCATGAGAATCACGAGTATCGTGGATAAGGTTAGGAAGTTCACTTGCGATGGTTTGGTCACTTGTTGTGGACGCCCCAGCTAATCCCAAGATCACACAGACAATGAGGGAGAACTGTAGGATTTTAGTGGGTAGACTGCCGGGAACTTCGTTACTGGCAGGAGTCCCACATATCCCGCTCCGTACCCAAAGAGTGGGAATGTATAATGCATTTCCCTGAGTAAAAAAAAGGGTTACATGGGAAATAGGCGCCTGAACCTGCCGGTATCAGAAAAGCCTAGGCCGCCCAGCAAGCGACATCGATGAGTCGGATGCGGGAGCCAACGGCTTCCGACACGAGGATTCCGAAGACCGGGCGAAGTGGAATAGAATATGTTTATTTGCGAGGAACATTATTAAATGAAACCTTAGATCATCATCAGATCAAGGTGCATTCATAGGGCGACTGAATGCCTGAACGACTCTGCGGAGTGTTTATGCGGGGAGGCTTTGGAGACCACATTCTGAGGGAATGAGAGGTACGAACAGGAGCGCAGCATTATGTTTGCTGGGTTAGAGCGGAAGGAAGTGGGCCCGGTCTATTTCACGGACCTTGTGTCCTCGGAGGCGAACTTCGCGAGGCTAAGAGAGTTTGCGTACGCATGGTACCGCGTGTGGAGAATGGAGGAAGGATAGGAGCAGAAGAAAAAGTAGAGGAGAGACGAAAGGAGGATGGTAGCTGGCTGACGAGGTACTAGTGTTGAGACGTCAGCCCGTTAAGAGAGAGTGCATATGGAACAGCTGGCTTTATGGGTGTCAAGAAGTGCGCATCCTGAGCCACCGTCAAGTAAGCGTGCGCATCACCCGTGGTCAGGTCTGGCGCGGTCCGTATGACCGAGAGGTCGATAGGACCATTGCTGGAGGAGGTCTTGAATACTCGTATATCGTTTTAGAGGACTGGCAGTAGCCAAGATTGACCGCTAGGATAATTAATGATTCCTAAAACAGTTCCAAAGCCGTTCATGAGGCTAACTAGAATCAGATATTGGAGGAATATCCAATCCTCTTGTGCTTAGAATGCTGATAGATGAGCTATTGTAGATTTATGCCAGAAACAACGCATACGATCTGTTGGGGTGAATTGTCTATGCCTAAACTGTTATCTTTGCCCTCGCATATCACATTATCCTACATCCCTATGTTTGTTCTTTCTCTATATTGTGAAAGTAAACCAATCTTACAGACACATCTATGACTGAATTCGGTCAAAATAAAAGGAATTAGGAACAAAATTAATATCTCATACAATAAAATTCTCGACAGTGCATCTAAGTTTATCCATCTGCTGTGAGATGCGATGATTTGATTCCAGTGATTTCCCTTTACATTAGTTTCCTAGCTTACACATGTAACTTCGCGTCTTATTTATTAGTGAGAGTAGTATGGAAATCCGTTCAGTCTTTAGTAACCCTTCTAAACATCTCACACATACATATTTTGTAATCGATTACATGGTGGTGTTGCTGATGTCCATGGGCGGCGGTGACCACTTTCCATCAGGTGGCTTGCCTGTTTGTCTGCCGCATACCATAAAAAGAAATGGTCAGGCAGCACTGTGATAAACATGCCACACATTATAATGACTATCTGAGTGTAAACATTAGTTGCGACCACAAATTCAATCATCATTATCATTATCATATCTGAAAAACGGCCACTGTAGGGTACAGGCCTCCCCAAAGATCTTAACAAAGGATGATAATATGCCGCATCCAGCTGGTACCTGCGACCTTTTCCAGGTCTTCGATCTAATTAAATATGAGGTAATTTTTTAACATTGCCTCTGTATTTGAACGTCCTATCAATGGACGCTCGGAATCCGTTCTGTAGTTCAAAGAGATTTGTTACTAATCTCTGAAATATGACTTTGAAAAAAGTACCTTCAAATCTTTGTATTTTAATTTGTTTGGGATTCGTAATACACTGCTTATTATGGATTTGAATTATTTGTGTATCCGTAAAGTTGGTTTGATTTCACTTATTATTTACTTTAGTAATTTTCTCTTTACAATATTACTCTGTAATAACATTTTTGGACTTAAATTCCATTTACTGAAACATTCAGTTACAATACTTTGAATTCTGAATTGATAATAGCTTGAATTTAATTTGCTTATTCATGGCAATTCTATCGAATATTTACTGTCTTATATAGTCTTTTGGTGATTCGAATTAGGGCTATCCACAAAGAACAGATTATAGCAAACATTGATTCCCATTTTTTTTTCAATCGGTCCAGTAGTTTTCCATTCATAAATTACAAAAAAAAACGGTACTAAGCAAGATGAAAATATACAAAATTGTAGAAACAATTGAATAAAATTAGCAATTTCACTTCAAAGTCGTACTTTTCGCAAATTCTTTGTAAACAACCCCATTGAAAAAAATAAAAACAAAACGGTCAAAATAAAAAACCTGAAAGAGAATGGATTAGTGAAAAATTCTACTCTCAACTTTTCGACTCCATTTCAATATTTACAATTGACAAATCTCCTTTGTAATTTAATTATCTGAACTGGCATCCCATCACCTTTTCTTGCTCGAAATATTCAAGCTTGGCAACATTATTTATTTGTTTTTAATGCCTTTACATGTTGATGAGCATGCATTAGAAGCTGGGAAATCTCTATATAATTAAAAAATATATTATAAAAGTTAGGTGACTGAATACAAAATGGCTTCTCAAAGGTTGCCATGTTAAGACATACTTTTCAACCTGCTTAAAACTATAACCTTAAATATTTCGGCGAAACCTTGTGACAATTTGGCGAGTTATATACCAAATAATATCATTCGAATAATCGATCTGTTTACCCCGTATATAATCTTACGTTTTTGTAATCTCTTTCCAATATGGCGGTCTAATGCGATTATTACGTTTGATTAAATTCAGTCCTCCAAATTCAGAAGCAAAAAGCGTGAGAGCAAACAAAAATGGAATGCATTGCTCATCAAATAAAGCCCAATTTTTGTATCACGCTATAACGCATCTAATGTTTTCGAAGCAAAAGATCAAAAGTATCTGTAGTCTGAAAAATGGGCAGCAGCATTTTCCATTGTTATATTTAAACACTGCGATCTCCAACCCGCCTGCCAAGCGTGGAGATTATGGCAATAGCCTCCCCTTTCGTGGGAGAGGCCCTAAGTCCTGCAGTGGACTGTTACGGGCTGTGATGATGAAAGCATGAAGTAAAGTGAAGTAAAAATAATAATACAAATCGTTACAAATCGTATAAAAATTTGATATTTATACAATGAGTAGATGGGATGTGGCCGATCGAAACTGAACCGACCGACGAAGCTACAAAAATAGTGCAAAATATTTTAAGACGAATGGTCCTAACAGTAGAACGTATAAACAAAAGGTCGTGACATCAAAATCTGTTCATAAGCTTTTAAGTGAAACAATAAAGCTTGTCCAACCATTCGCTTTTATACAATTTATAGGAAAATCATTTAAAAATACGATAATCAGGCAGATATGGCTGCCGTATAATATAAAAAAGAAGATCATTTGAGACTTGGGAGTAATCAGTAAGTACTCTAGTAAGTTGATAACGGTTGGTGCATGCAAGACGCATGCATGACCTTTTGACTTTAATAAACAAATAAAAAATATTAATTTACGAATTGATTTCTGGCTAATAATTTTTGGAACTATTTTCGAATATGAAAGTGGTCCTAGTAGTGAACTGGTACACGACTGAATCCCTCTGAAATTGACTACAAATGCGACATTGTTTTTAAACAGCGCGACACCGCCACCGGCAATTTGTTGGTGTGACAAAAGGGGTCACGCCAGTTCAATTATTCGATTAAGATCAATCAATTACTTGCAATATAACAAGCAGTTTTCCAGTAGGCACTGTCAGATGGTATCAACAATGATTAAGAGATGGCGCTCTCAGTAAAATGGTAACACTAAAAATTATAAAAATCCTTCGTTCATTTCAAAATACAGCTATTTAGTAAAACATATATAATGTCGTAAAATATCTGGAGTGTATTCAATTTACCTATTTGCTAAGAAATTTTCGTCTGAAAGTATTTATTTTTGTGATACAAAAATCTTTAACTGTGTATACGCAAAAAATAGGCGGCTTTACTACAACCATACAAGTTGGCCTTAAACTTGATCAATGATAATAATGTTTTTTTTTATGTTTGTAATGCCGTTTTTGCATACAAATATTACCAAAACTGTCGACTGCGCCTTAACCTGTACTGTACTGACTGTACCTCTTGGAAAACTACTCATTGTAGGTGGTGGCACAGAACAGAGTGGAATGGAACCTCTTAGTGTCGGAGGCCAAGACTCATTTTGGGTCGTTGCGCCAACAGTTGGCAGCCGTAAATAAATGTCTAGGCAGACCGAAGGCAACAGCCTATAGCTACACAAGAGCACGGGGTAAACAGATCGCCTAGCGAACCACAAGATTGTCGAACATTTCAGCCATTTTTATGGCATAACTGCCCATCCCCTAACCATAATTTTGCATTGTCCCCCACCCCGCTAACGATCTAAAATATTCCCCCAATTTTGGGGGGCGCTTTCCCCCACTCCCCACACGCCCAAATACTCGAATGTCTCTCAATTTTTTAGCTCTCATTAGACACCATGCTATCCCTTCTGAACGTCAAAAATTTGAAAGCAACATCACGATATTTAAGGAGCCCTTAAAGTCAAGCATTCCAGCGTATCCGGGCTAATAAATTCCCAAAAAAAATCCTTTACTCCCCACTCCCCGCGCTACCCACCCCCCCTATTACAGTCTAAAACATCCGCCGTCACGGGGGCGTCACTCCCCACGCTCCCCACAGCCCCCTGGAAATGCCCATCATTTACCATTTATAATAAGGTCAACCGCGCATTCTCAACGCGCCACGCCGCCTCCCGGCCGCCGCCGCCGCCGCAGAGAAGCCTTCGGGGTTACAGTAATTGGGGTCACTGAGGTCACGCCGCGGCCGCGAGCGCAAGCCACGCCGGTTGGTCACGCCCGTGGCGGCAACGGGAGTTGCCACCGTGTACGGTTGCCACAAAAGCGCGGGATTCGTTTGAAGAAATATTGTAGTGATTGAACAGGCTCGCCTGAGCTTTGGACACGTGGGAAATTTGTGCTAGACTTGTCGGTATCAGGAAAGATATCTAAGGCCTGAGTGGTGGATTAGTATCGCACGAATTGGATGCGAGAGCCAGTGGTTTAAGGCGTCTAAACTTGCCGGTATCGAGAAAGAGGTCTAAGTAGCCTGAGGTCTAAGTGGTGGATTTATATCGCTCTAGTCGGATGCGAGAGCCAACGGTTTGGGATGCGAGGATGCCGGAGACCGGGCGAAGTAGAGTCGGAAGAGCAGGGAAGCGGACTCTATTCATTTATTTAACATTTTATGCACAAAATAGTACAAACGTGGGCTTAAAGCTTTGTGGCTTTATCTACCAGCCTACCCCGAAAACTGGTAATCGAAATTGCAGGCGGTGCATTAAAAATTACAATAAAACTTTACTGTTCTAATATAGGAAATCATCTGTTCGAGAAGAAAATTATTGGATATTTAAAAAAGGAAAAAATAATAATTGGACTGGCCGATTAACATGTTTTGATGACAATGTTTAATTGTTTACATTTTTTTAGATACTATGATTAAAGAATGAAGCTTTTTCCCACTCAACTAGTTATGGTTCTTGTCGGAAACTTTTTAATTTAGTTATTCTTACACTTTCACTACACATGTTATCGGGTTTGTTGCCACGGTTAGTATTGTTTTTACCTCGATATTTCGACGCAGTTGACTCGTGACCATGACGCATGCACCTGCGACGAAATATCGAGGTAAAAACGATACCAACCGTGGTAACAAACCCGGTAACATGTGTAGGGAAAGTGTAGTGAATAACCACGAAAGTCTTAAAACCTATAGTTATTCTTGTGTGAGCAATAAAGAATTTATTTTTCCCACTGATACCGACAGTTTTTTCAACATAGCATTCACAAAAACGTGTACGTGTCCCATTGGATTCGATTTCAAGGGAATAAAGTTGATAAGCTTCAATTAATCAACCTTTCAAATAAGCTTTTGCGAAGTAAATTTTCATTTACAACTTCAAATCTCATTTGTAAATAAAAAATACCGTAAGTGGTGTAAATAACGGAATACCTTCACGATTACGAAAGCCGGGCATGACCAACCGCGTTTGCCGTTATAAAAAGGGAAGAAAAGACAATCATATAATTATAATTATGTGTGCGTCTCACTATGTTTGAGTTAAAATCTTTCTAAAATTCTAAAATATATAGAAAAGCTGATAAATCTCAATAATATAGTTCCTGTCAGTGATGCAGTCTGTTCTTTCAAGTTTTTCATTTATTTTATTATTTGAAAAGTACTCCACTAAATAGCTTTTTCTTACATATATTCCGAGAGACCACATCAGAGACAAAAATATGGAATTCCAATCTTGGAAAATATCATTTTCAAAAAAAGACAAATATAGGATCTGTAAAATTTTACATCTAACACTCAAACAACAACAATCGCATAGCATATTCGCTTATTTTAACTTCTGTGTTAGTAACACTGGGAATCGAACCCTGTGTACATATATTTCATCATTATTCCTTCATCATTTATTGCAAAATCAAGTCAAAGACATAATAATTTGCCCAGGGTTCGAACCCGAGTCCTAGGTACCTGTAAGAAAATATGATTAGTAACAAAAAAATACATGCACCATTTTTTTTTGCTGGTTGGACATTGACCTCCTTTCTGTCTTCCAAAATATAGCACTGGCATAAAAACCAATACAACAACAGAACTTGTTTTTCGATTATTATACAAAAAATTATTATTATTAACATTGAAATTTACACTCTGCAAAGTTAATCAGTACCATAAAATATCATTTAATAATCTCTCATTTAAGGCTCTCTTTTGCATTAAACCATCACAGCTAAGCGAGGGTAGCGCGACAAGAGATGACGTCATCCCAATCGCTTGTCAAATGTCAAATAATTTTTGCACTTTTCTCTGCACAAATCCATTAAACACTGCAACAAACTGTATCAGTAGATGCATCGTACAGTTCATACACACACATACAATTCATGAACGAATCGCATATTCTAGAACACCATCAAATACTGAACTACTAACACATAGTACTATAAACAATAATTTTAATTTACAATAATGAAGCAAACACCCCGAAATATAGTGAGTGGATATAGTGAGGGATCTATGCTTAGAACTCTAGCAAAGTATGTTAAAAATTATTAGAAAATCGGTCTTCCTTGGGTACTAAAACATTAAAGTATATAGCTTTTTCAACTATTCTAGTGGCCCCGGCGCGACTTAGTTCGCGTGGCATCCTACACCTATTTTACCCCTACTTTTTATCAGGTGGTAGGACTCTGTCAAGCCTGAGGAGTCCGCCTGGGTGAGTACCACCGCCTTATCTATTTCTGCCGCCAAGCAACGTTGCATTGTTGTGTTCCGGTTTGAAGGATAAGGTAGCCAGCGCAACTACAGACATGAGACACTATCTATTGTTGAAAACCGCATTAAAATCCGTTGCGTAGTTTAAAAGATCTAGGCGTATATAGGGAAGCGACTTTGTTTTATACTATGTATACATATCTAGTCCTTCTTCAGCTCACAGCTGTCTACAGCCGAACCTATGCCTCTTTACCATCAATGGAGGACATTGCCATAATCTCCACGCTTGGCAGGCGGGTTGGAGATCGCAGTGTTCAGAACACTCATTTGCGAAGGCTTCTGCCTCATAGGTAGCCTTTCATATGTTTGGATTGCTAATCTTGAGATCTTTATGTTAATTTTTGTTTTTTGCTATACGGCAGGCAAACAGGCAAGCGGGCCACCTGATGGTGCGTGGTCACCGCCGCCCATGGACATCAGCAACACCAGGGGAGTCACTGATGCGTTGCCCGCCTCTAAAGAGACCTCTAATATACCTCTTGAACGATCCCATGTCATAGTCCAAAGGAAACACTGTGGCTGGGAGCTCATTCCTCATCCGAATCGTACGAGCGAGAAACGTTCTTTCGAACCTTCGCGTCGTGACGTCGTCGCGTAATGTCCCGGTTGTGCTTTCACGCACGAAGGCCCGGGGTCCGCCCTGACCATGATTGAGGATTTGTAATTACAGTGGAGCGACTGCCATCTGACATCCGGTTAGCATTCAACGATTGTATCGGTTGGCATACAATTAATGTACAGATTCCTCAGTATTCTTACTTTTCAGCAGATTTAACCTGCGTACGGAACTATTATTTTCCCTTAGTTGTCTGCCTATGCCAGGAACTTGCTTTCAAGATTCTTTATTCTGCGAAACATAGCTATACACAGATGTTGTGGATACATAAAACGTGCTCAATACTCTACCATATTACGGCGCACTAAATATACGTACATAATATACAGGGTGTTACATAATATATGTATGAAACCGTAAACTGGATGGAGTGCTAAACGTATGAAAACGATATGTACAATTATTTTTGTCGTACGTGGAATAATTGTACCTATCGTTTTCATACATTTAGCACTCCATCCAGTACACGGTTTCATACACATATTATGTAACACCCTGTATCTTCACAACTTAGACCGCTCTACATATTCCCCTCCCCCAGCTCCCCCTCCTAAAGAATTTCTGATTTGCTTGTACAAACTATCCCCCGAAATTGAGATCTGTGTGATCTTAAAGACTGTTATAATCGTACCACAATACTTTGTAAGGTTGTAATTTTGCCAAATACACAAACCGCCCACAATATCCTCTCACTCCCCCCCCCTGCCCAGCTCCCCCCCTTTCCCCCCAATCCACTGACCTGCTCTCGCTTCCTCTCCTTCTCCTCCTTCTCCCTCTTTCTCACTTCGGCGAGGTACTCGTTGAAGTAGGTCTCGCGGTCGCGCGCCTTCTCAATGGCCTTGAAGCGTTCGTCGCGGCCGTGCTTCGAGGCGAAGTCTGCGTACGATGATCTGGGGAGGGAGAAAAGCAACGGAGATCAGTTTACGATGTAAATTCATTTGTAGTAGTCGCGCATGGATCGAGCTTGGGTATTAAATTTAATTAAAAATTATTTATTTCAGACATACAGGTAATAATGAAAATAATAAAATAAATATTCGTGGACAAATTCACACAGCGCCAACTAGCCCCAAATTAAGCAAAGCTTATCAACAATTATTTGGTGCCGGGTCTGCATAATACGAAAAGTAAATGTTGATCTATGTTGTTTATGGTCATTGGGGCAAAACCGTAAGGGGTAAAATCGGCCAGTATACGGTTTTGACCCGAAAAAATCTGTCAAAAATTTTGTGAAAAAATAAATAAAAAAATTTAAAACATTTTTGATCCCTAGACATTTTCCATGTGTGCATAAATCAGCAGCCTTTGGCAAAACAATACCACCGTAGGACACTACGCTCGCCAGTTCTTCGCCTGACAATATATTCTGCTCTGAAGAAAAAAAATACACAAATAAAAGAATCCTGGTACACTCACTTGGCATGCAAAGCAGCGGATTCCAACAACGCCCGGTAAGCCGCCCGTCGTTGCTGAAGTCGATTCTTCTTCTCTTTGCGCTCCTCCTCGGCGCGTTCGCGGACGTACTTGTCGAACACCTGGTGGTGGGGGAAGCAGAAGTTTTAGAGATATGTAGACATAGACGTATTTTCATATGGTCCAATAACATATTCAAAAACTTAAAACTAACAATAAGTACATATCAAGAAAGCAGGGCGATGCGTCCTCGGACCAAATTCGGAATGTCGCAGTTATCGACGTAATTATCAATCAAGTATAATCCATATAGTGATGACGTCTGGGTCCAGATTTCAAATTCTAATCAGTTACATTATAAAAACATATTACGACAGGTTGGCCATGTACCAATGACTCTTTTCTGAGTTATGTACATTAGTTGAATACTAACAGATGCTCTTACGGCGAGGGAAAACATCGTGATGACACCAGCACATTCAGGCGACTGGATGTGTAACCATGATCCAATCTGGTCAGGTTCCCCTGGTAGCAGTCATGGAGGTAAGATTGCCGTCGCTCCACTGTAATTACCTGATCTGGCAAATCCTGGATCATGGTCAGGGCGGACCCCGGGCCCGCATGAACGAAAGCATAACCGGGTCATTAACACCAAGAAGTCCAATTATTTTCATTATAGGGATGACTACTGGATCAAGATTTTTAAATTCTAACCAATCTGTCAGTTAGATTATCCTTCAATGTCACTCATATAGACTTTTCTTTGTCCTAACTATAAATCTGTCAATGTCATCGCTACAGATCTTCCAATGTCACCACCATATTTCCTTCAATGTCGTCATTTTATATTCTTAAATATCACCTCTATACATCTTTCAATGTCATCCCCATAAATTCTTCAATGTCACCACTATATTTCCTTCAATGTCACCACTAAATACACGCTAAAACCACCCTCGCAACACCTGTAAACTCACACAACATCCACCAAAACAGCCACAACTCACCTGCTCCCTTCTTACTGGCCAACAACAGATATCTCGGATCGAACACAATCTTATGCAGCTCCTTCTCCCGCGTACTGAACGCCGACACCTCAGCTTGCAGTAGCATCGCCCGGAACGCGCGAACTCGCTACTCTAGAGGCACGACCCCGACCTAGTCTCCTAACCCAGACACTCACCACGGACCGAGGTATTTGTTGTCACGAACGAATCAAAGTCACACCTATAGATCCTTCAAGGTCACTGCTATAGATACTTCAATGTCACCCATATAAATCCTTCAATATCACGCCTATAGTACCTTCAATGTCGCCAATATAGATCCTTCAATATCACGCCCATACATCTTTCAATGTCACCCCTATACACATATTTCAATGTCACCCCTATAGATCTTTCAAAGTCACCCCTATAGATCTTTCAAAGTCACCCCTATATTTCCTTCAATGTCACCCCCATAGATCTGTCAATGTCACCCATATTAATCCTTCAGTGTCACCACTATATTTCCTTCAATGTCACCCCTATACGTCTTTCAATATATCTCGTATATATCCTTCAATATCACCCCTATACCTCCAACAATTTCACCACAAAATACCCACCAAAACCACCCCCGCAACACCTGTAAAATCACACATTATTCACCACCAACTCACCTGCTTCCTCTCCTTACTGGCCAACAACAGATATCTCGGATCGAACACGATCTTGTGCAGCTCCTTCTCCCACGTACTGAACGCCGACACCTCGGCCTGCAGCAGCATCGCCCGGAAGGCACGAACTCGCTGGTCGAGGGGCACGACGGCGCGCTCGCGGGCGGCGCGGACTTCCGCCTCGATGGCGGCCTCCTGGCCGGGGTCGATCTTGGAGGGGGCGCCGGTGGGGGGCGTCGGCTTTGCGGGGGCTGGGGGGGGATAGATAGATAGATATACTCTTTATTGACACACGAAATTACAAAAATGAAAATTTAACAGGTCTATTCAAACATGATGAATTTTAATTTCTGTTACGGGTCTGGGTGTTCTATGTATAATAAGTATGTATTTAAAAATAATTTAAGTAGTATATCAGTTATCTAGCACCCATAGTACAAGCTTTGCTTAGTTTGGGGCTAGATGGCGCTGTGTGAATTTGTCCACGAATATTTATTATTATTATAGAATAATGTAGTGGTTATTCAACACTTTGTGTTGTGACTTCATGATGGAACTCCATTATTATGAATTAAATCACTTGCCTGAAGGTGAGTAATTCGAAACCGGTTGCAATTTAATAAAATTTGTATAATAAAGTGGAACTAGTGTACATAAAGTTTTTTAATTCATAGTAGTGGTGGTTATTTGCAAAAAACATGGTTACAATAGGTCTTCTTTGCATAGTATAAAACAAATTCGCTTTCCGCCGTCTACATCTATATATATATATATATATATATATATCTGTGTACAAATTAATAATTGAATAAAATTGTATTGAAAAATTCGAATTCCATACATAATTTTTCGAAGTTCCGTACATCGAGGTGATGAACATTCTCAATGAAGTAAATTCTTAGTATGATCAACAGTTGAGCGGTCGCTATGAACGAAATCGGTCGGTATATAGTTTCAGAGGGCTGAGTGTAAGCTTTGCTTCAATTTCCTTTACTACCGTGTTTGCGTTTACGTAAAAATTTGTATGAAAAATTAGTGGTATGTAAATGAAGTTTTTTCTCCTTGCTAATTTCGACGTAAACGCATACGCGATAATAAAGTAAAATCGAAGCAAAACTTACACTCAGCCAGAGGAAACACAGTGTGTTCAGAGGAACACAGTATGTCGCAATTTTAAACTTCGAGATTTACTATTACACTCGACAGAAAGGCTCCCAAGGCCACGGAATGGCTAGCCGTGTGGTGGATTCAGTAGTACCCTCGGCTGTAAGGCTCCCCAGGCCACGAATGCCCACCCATATCACACTCACCATCGGCAACCTTCTGCTTCTTGGCGGGCTCGGGGTCGGATTCGTCGCTCGTGGACTCGGTAGCAGCGCCCGCGGCCGTGCCAGCGGTGCGCTTCAGTTCCCCGTTGGCCGCTAGAGTCGCCGCTGCTTCCTTGCGCTGGGGGAAGACATAATACGTATTAATAAAATTAAAA
This sequence comes from Blastobasis lacticolella, assembly GCA_905147135.1. NCBI lineage: Eukaryota > Metazoa > Arthropoda > Insecta > Lepidoptera > Blastobasidae > Blastobasis > Blastobasis lacticolella. Next base: position 10,872,763 of record LR990066.1, read on the forward strand.
ATCGATTATTTCAATTAGGTACAATGTCAAATTAAATACAAAATAAAAGTTTAATAAATAAAATTCGTTTTAGTTCAGGCACAGATCCCGCCGTACATTGCAAATACCGTGGTGTATATCGATTGTTCTGTATGTATGTATTGGTTGTTGGCGTTTGCGTGTGTTGATTGCTCCGTAGATGTGTTTTGTTTGCTCCGTGTGTATGTATTTGTCGGCGTATGCATGTATTGGTTTTTGGCGCGGCCGAGCAGCTGCGCGGGCCGCTCCCACACGGCCGTGTGTTGCCTTGGGGCGGGTGTGGGGCGTACCTGGAGCTGCAGCAAGGCGTCGGGCGGCTGGCTGACGGCCTTGTCCACGTCGGCGCGGCCGAGCAGCTGCGCGGGCCGCTCCCACACGGCCGTGTGTTGCCTTGGGGCGGGTGTGGGGCGTACCTGGAGCTGCAGCAAGGCGTCGGGCGGCTGGCTGACGGCCTTGTCCACGTCGGCGCGGCCGAGCAGCTGCGCGGGCCGCTCCCACACGGCCGTGTGTTGCCTTGGGGCGGGTGTGGGGCGTACCTGGAGCTGCAGCAAGGCGTCGGGCGGCTGGCTGACGGCCTTGTCCACGTCGGCGCGGCCGAGCAGCTGCGCGGGCCGCTCCCACACGGCCGTGTGTTGCCTTGGGGCGGGTGTGGGGCGTACCTGGAGCTGCAGCAAGGCGTCGGGCGGCTGGCTGACGGCCTTGTCCACGTCGGCGCGGCCGAGCAGCTGCGCGGGCCGCTCCCACACGGCCGTGTGTTGCCTTGGGGCGGGTGTGGGGCGTACCTGGAGCTGCAGCAAGGCGTCGGGCGGCTGGCTGACGGCCTTGTCCACGTCGGCGCGGCCGAGCAGCTGCGCGGGCCGCTCCCACACGGCCGTGTGTTGCCTTGGGGCGGGTGTGGGGCGTACCTGGAGCTGCAGCAAGGCGTCGGGCGGCTGGCTGACGGCCTTGTCCACGTCGGCGCGGCCGAGCAGCTGCGCGGGCCGCTCCCACACGGCCGTGTGTTGCCTTGGGGCGGGTGTGGGGCGTACCTGGAGCTGCAGCAAGGCGTCGGGCGGCTGGCTGACGGCCTTGTCCACGTCGGCGCGGCCGAGCAGCTGCGCGGGCCGCTCCCACACGGCCGTGTGTTGCCTTGGGGCGGGTGTGGGGCGTACCTGGAGCTGCAGCAAGGCGTCGGGCGGCTGGCTGACGGCCTTGTCCACGTCGGCGCGGCCGAGCAGCTGCGCGGGCCGCTCCCACACGGCCGTGTGTTGCCTTGGGGCGGGTGTGGGGCGTACCTGGAGCTGCAGCAAGGCGTCGGGCGGCTGGCTGACGGCCTTGTCCACGTCGGCGCGGCCGAGCAGCTGCGCGGGCCGCTCCCACACGGCCGTGTGTTGCCTTGGGGCGGGTGTGGGGCGTACCTGGAGCTGCAGCAAGGCGTCGGGCGGCTGGCTGACGGCCTTGTCCACGTCGGCGCGGCCGAGCAGCTGCGCGGGCCGCTCCCACACGGACGCGTGCGCGGTCGGGTTGTAGAAGAACACGCGGCCGTCGCCGGTCCACACCACGCACCTGGGGTGGGGGGAATGGTGAATGTATGTTTAGATGTTCGTGGAGGTTTATGTGGGAATTATGTAGCTAAGCCTCAAGGGGCTCCGTAGCTACCGCCGTATCAGTCGGGGCCCCCAAGCCACATGCCAAATGTGTGTAAGCAAAAATTCGTGTTCCATAATATCATTAAACTCTTCCCTATTTCGAAGGGAAAAAAATTTTCAAGAGAATTTTATACCAGGGTCGGGGGCCGCCTCCGTTAAAATAGCAATTGAAATGAAGTGAGTTTTTCGCTAAGACATAATAAACATTTTTATTGAAAAATCCAAAATCAACGTAAAGCACTCCACGCGCACTTTCACTTCATTGAAATTATGTACTCATAAAATATGCATCTATTAGATGGCAACATTGACAACAATTTGATCACATAGAAAATCTGATATTTACAGCACTATCGAATTAAAAAAAATTCCAGCTCACTGCGCTCGCTCATTAATTGTTCGCGAATTTAATTTTATTACACCAGCCGGCGCTATCGTTAATTTACTGATTTTACGTTATTTTCATTAAAATAGCGCAAGGTTTTAAGGGATAAATAACAACAATTTCGAGCTCGCTACGCTCGCTCATTCAATGACTTAACTCATTATCACATAAGGTTTTATTATAGCCAAGCCAAGGGCCAAAATATCAAAGTTCAGAGCCCTCGCCTTGCAAACCCGGCTTTTAGAGACTATTGTCACACAAATGTAGAGCTCGCTACGCTCGCTTATACAGTGATTAAAGTTGAGAAGAGATTTTAATTATTAACACGCGAATTTATGCGAGTTCGCTGCGCTCGTCCATTTATTAACTTAAGCTGAGACCAGAATTTAAGTTACAGGGGTACCACGACTTTAGGTTACTTTGACAGATTGCGGAAAAATTAGCATACTAAATTTATTTTACTGGATATAACTTGATGCTATTGAGTAGTCTATAACCATAATAAGCCGCGTACGTTATTGTACACCATTTAAAATAAGGCGGTTTATACTGTTTAAGTTTGGTGCCAACGTCTATACTATGTCAAATGTTAACACATTTGACAAGAATCACAATTCCATGAAGGAGGGCGCTAGGTCTTTTTCTGGAATGTCATTATTCTAATTTCACAATATCAATATTTCATTCACAGTTCCTTATTATCCATGTCGCATTGTCGGTGGCATTCGAATTCTGTCATAGTGTTGCTACATAAAACGTAGAACTAGTGGTGGCGATTGACAGGCCACCTCTGTCGCGATCAAGCTTTACTTATTGTTGATCTAGCACCGATCGCAATCGTTAGGTTAGGTGTAATTGAAATGTGATAATTAATATTCATCATCATCATCACAGCCCATAACAGTCCACTGCAGGACTTCGGGCCTCTCCCACGAAAGGGGAGGTCATTGCCATAATCTCCACGCTTGGCAGGCGGGTTGGAGATCGCAGTGCAGTTGATGTAAATCTACCCAGAAAAATGCTGCTGCCCACCTTTCGGATTTGTCCCTTAGTCGCCTCTTACGACACCCACGGGAAGAGACGGGGTGGTGCTATTCTTTGAGGTGGCGGCACCACACACCACTATTATTTTATAATTAATATTAATTAAATATATTTTATAAAGAGATGAAGAGGTTGGCAGACAGGAGAGAAGAGTGGCGATTGCTCCACCGACAAGAGTCATGCTCTTATGTGTAAATATTTGATGATAATGATATTTTAAGTCATTTTTGTTTCCTTTGGCTCCTCCTGCTGCTTGAATATTAGTGTGTCAACAACCAACTCACCACGGCGTCCCCGAAATCGGCGTGCTCGAGATCGGCCGGCTCCTGTCCTGCTTCGCCTTCTCCTTCTCCAGTTTCTCCTTCTCCAGCCGCTCCTTCTCCGCCTTCTCTCGCTCCGCCTTCTCCCGCTCCGCTTGCTCCCGCTCCACTCGCTCGCGGTCGGCTTTCTCCCGGCGCTCGGCTTCGGCCCTTCGGGCGACTTCGGCCGCGGCCGCCGCTTCCGCGTGGGCGTCTACGTCAATCACTGCGGAGTGGAGGTCTATGCTGACATTATAACCTAACCTACACAAGTCGTGATGAAACCGGCAAAGCCGGCTGAATGCGTAACCATGATCCAATCTGTAGCCGTATTCACAATGATTCGAAACCGTTTCCGAACGATTCGACACGAAATTTGTGAGCGGCGAATCCGTGTTGATCGATTCGAAAACTGTTATTCAGAATCCCGATAGATTCCACGGAAACTCTACTCTCTATAACATATGAAAAATTCATCAAATTAACTGGAACCACATTTTCCTAAGAACTTTTGCGGGGTCCTCTGTCGATTCCGTATCCGAATCCGATTTCCGAGCCATTGTGAATACGGCTACTGGTCAGGCCTATTATTGAAACCGCTAATTTTCTAAAGCCAGTCTATTCTGCAATTTATCCCGAGTAAGAAAGAGATAGGCGAGAGCTCGGGTGGACGCGAGCGATTAAAAATTTTGCCCCAAATTCCCTGGTAGCCCCGTGGAGATGAGATGGCAGTCGCTCCACTGTAATTATCTGATCGGCCAAATCCAAAAGTAAAGTAAGATTGCAAAGGCGGGCTCAGCCCACAATGGGATTTCTTACAGATAACCATAGATAAGCTGTAAGGAGCTTCAATGAGCGGTGAAGCCTATACTATTATAGATACCAAGTAAAGTGAGTGATGTAGTAAGCAAACCATTTACTTCGTCCAGGTCTAATATTCCAGGTGTCTATGTCTGGGCTAATATAATAAGACCACGCTAAGTCTGAATCGAATATAAAAAAAAACTCTGTATGGCAACTTATGCCAAGTTATTTATCCGTCATAGAACGTCGTTCATAAAAGTCATAACAAACAAATTGATTTCTGTAGGACTGTTAATTTTCGTAAGTTAAGAAAAATATTATTAAATAATGTGCAAAACTATTATTAAGGAAGTGCGGAAGATAATTTTCACCATGATTAATAATTTTGACAAAAGTTCAAGCTAATCGTGACCAAATAACTGTTTATAATATCAAATAACTGTTTATAATATCAAATGACAGATTATCCCCAGATTATTGCCATATCCACACTTTATAATTTGTACCACTGTCAGTTGATTCGGACTTACCGTGGTCCTATTATATATTCCGTATTCGAGAAGGAGTAATAATAAGGGACAAAAGACTAATCTCTGTAGGCTGGAAAATGGACAGTAACGTTTTACATTGGTATATTCATAACACTGCGATCTCCAACCCGCCTGCCAAGCGTGGATATTATGACAATAACCTCCCCTTTCGTGGCAGAGGCCCTAAGTCCTGCAGTAGACCGTTATGGACTGTGATGCTGATGCAACATTTTGATGCCTTTAGTTATATCAATGCATTTTTTCTAGAGAATACAATTTTTTTAAGATAAAATATAACCTATGTTAATGATAAATGATAATGTAGCTTTCTATAGGTGGGAGAATTTTTAAAATCATTTCTGTAGTTTTCGAGTTTATCCATTATAAGCAAACAAACCTTTTATAAAATTTTATGAAATTATTTTATATGATGTGGGTGTTTTAATAATTTTATGAATTTGTTATGACATATAATGGGTACTATTAGTAAATAAGTACCTTGACATATGATTTAATTCTAATGACATATTTTATTTTAATTTATTGGATAAATAATTATTTATTGGGACTTAATTTAATTAGGTATTGAAAGTGACATTGTACTTATTATTGAATTTTTAATTTTATATCAATTTAATTTATAATTTTATCACATGTTATTATTGTGTTGGGTTATTAATTATTTTTAATTATTGAATCTGACATTTTAGTATTATTAAATTATCATAAATTATTGCATGCCAGATTCTGGCAAAGTGTGTGAGTCAAAAATTGTATTTAAGTATAAGAACCTATTGTATACCACATTTTAAGCAATAAAGACATTCTATTCTATTTTATAATATTTGTATAGAAAAATATTTGTATTTTTTTCGTAACGAATAAGCTCAAAAACTACTGCACCGATTTTGAATATTCTCTCACTAACAGGAAGCTACGTTACTCCCGAGTGACATAGCCTACTTTTTATCCTAGGAAAAAAATGGAGTAAATTGTCCATGAGTATTCCTTTGAACTTGGGCTTTTAGCAATGTCCATAATCATAATATACTGATTAAAAGTAACATACCTTCCAGTTTACCGTCAATTTCCTTGTCATTCTTCAGTCTTTCACCTTTCTCCTTCGCTATCTTGGCTTGCAACTCTGCGGACAAACATTTATTCATCAGTTTACACATTTATTACTTTTAACCTATGAAACTAAGCAAATAGCATCTGCGATTTGTTAATTGGGACACTGACAGGCCACGACTTCTATAAATAGTCCGAAATCCTTCCATAGTAATATCTTCTCACATGTTCTGGGATCTTGTATTTAATCAAGTTATATGTCAAGAGAAAGGTATTGATATGAGATAGGTAGGTAGGTGGTTGGTAGGTAGATGAGGGTAGATTATCCCCAGTCTATGCCCAGGTGCAAATTAGGTAGGTATTTTGGTTTTTTGCACTATGTTGGTAGGGTAAAGATATTGAAAGCATAGAGAGTGCAAACCTTCGCCAGCAAACTGTATTACAGTTTGGCGAATTATACAAATAAATACCTATGTACCACATTTATGATAAATAAATAAACAAATAAAAATTCCATGGCAACCCTATAGTTGGACCAGGGTGAGAATAGGCAACCAATTGTTTTCCTTATTTTAGTTTTAGATGAAACCTGAAAAGCCTTCCCGGCTATAGGTATCCAATGCTTACCCTCGAGCTCCCGTATGGGCTTGGGCTTCTCCCAGCACAAGAATTTCTAATTTTTCAATAAAGTAAACGATAAAAAGGAAACATTCAACAACGTCACAGTTCAAAGTCACATACAAATTTAATAGAATTGATCCATTTCGACAGATCATAAAGAGTTGCTGATTGGACATTTGACATTGACATTGTAATTTGTATTGAATTTGACATTGTATATGTTATTTTATTTTGTATTTAATTTGACATTGTACCTAATTTTGTAAATGAACGTATTGGTGTACTTATTTTACGGGCTATCATGAGCCTGAAATAAATGATTCGACATTCAGCCGACTAGCGGACTCAGTGATCACCAACACCAACCATACTCCCTAATGGTATCCAATGCTTACCCTCGAGCTCTCGCATGGGCTGGGGCTTCTCCCAGACGGACTGGTGTCGCGCCGCGTGGTAGTAGTACGGCCGGCCGTCCGGCGCGCGGTGGGCGCTCCACTCGGCCGCCGCCGCCGCCACCGAGGGGGGGATCACCTGGGGGGAGGGGGGGTGGGTTAGTCATTTATTTATTTATTTATTTAACTGTTTATTGTACACAATTATGATATACAGAGAAATACAACAGGCGCTGCTTATTTCTAAAAAGAAATTTCTTCCAGCAGGCCTACAGAAGAGAGATGTTAGACTAAAGTAACGTAGATACGACGTGCACAATAATTGAATATTTAAATGCATAAATATATTATATTATGATATATAGGTATTTATATTGGAGAAGAAAACGAAAACAAGGTGAACGAAAGAAAGGTGTCTTTCTCGGTCAGACACAATGCTGGGGAACATAATTTTAGACCTATCGCACTTGAAAATATCAGAACAAATGTGGGTAGCAAAGAAGTAGCTTATAGACTGTGCAGGGAACGTAACAAACTTTCTAACTCTGATAATTATGTAGACATATTACACTGTTCTTTTTACAACCCCCTACCTGGATGAGCTCGCTTAACCTCCCTTTGTTTTCCGTTAGATTTTTGACTTTAGAAAAGAGATTAATGAACGTAATCCTAATTCAATAAAAACTTTTTAATTTTTTAATTTTCATTTTTCATTTTCATTTCATTTATTACAATATAAAAAATATTTGTATAAAATCCGGAGTACGTCGTCTTGCCGTTTACACTAACAATATCACTGTTTTGTTGTTATGTTTGAGTGGTGGTAGACTTTGATTTGTTTTTTAATCAAGCGCGATCGATTCTATTGTGAACATAAGTTTACCCGTTATTGGATTGACATTTAAGTGTTAAAGATTATTCACGTAATATTTCGATGTAACTAAAAGTGTAAATCTGTTATCAATTAAAATAAATAAATAAATAAAACAAATCAGCAAAAAGTGATCTGCATAGGGCATTGTCATGAACTGATGATCGGCCTATACTTAGCTAGAATTTATTAAAGGTTTATCTACACATATAATAAAACAATAAAAAAAGTGTGTCTGTACATTGAAAAGGCTTATAAATCTATAGATATAATAATACAGTCCAAAAATGTTGATAGACTATGGATATAATATATGGAATATATTAAAAAAACAATTTGGGGCGACGAAGAAATAGTAATAGACAATTATTGTTATCTATTAGAATAGATAGAATTATTCCGTCTATTTGTCTTGGTGCACGCTAATCCGGAACTACTGGACGGATTTGAATGAAACTTTTTTTGTAGTGCAACAACAACGCAGAAGTAGCCAGATGTAAATCACGAGTGTAGCAGTGATTCAAATATCAGTGTAATATTTTAAGAGGAACATGCGAACGACATTATTAATGTAAAAACGTAGTCTAAAAATGCGTCAATGGCAATGACCTGCCAGCTGGCCGAGAGGTCATTGACACTTGGGAGCTATCAGCTGATCAACTTTGTATTTTCTTACTATCACTATACAGCAGACAATATTTAGAAGTAACAAAATGCGGTACAATTTATGAGGCGGTTGCCTTACTAAAACAGTTGCAAATCAGAACAGCCTATGATAAAATATTGTCTGGCGTAAAGTAATGTGTTGAAGAAATGAATTAAATACAGTGATTATTCATTGTCTTATTAGCTACTAAACTGCTAAAATATAAATAAAATTGATAAGCTATTTATTAACAGTATTAGGGTACATGGAAAAATATTGGATGAATCGATTTGCTTGCTCGCAAAGTTTCTTCTTAGCACAACTTGAAAACTATAACTCGTAACATACTTTCAAGGATAATATAGTAGAAAATTTAATAGAGAAAAAAGTTTCTTTTTTTGTACCCCACTATTGGTGATAACCTCTAGAAAATCCGTTCAGTAGTTTTCACGTTTATAGCGAACAGACAGACCGACCCAGCGTGGGACTTTGTTTTACAATAACGCAGTGATATCCACTCACAGTCTCCTCCTTAGGTTTCACCGGCTGCTGTGCCTTCACCGGTGGCATTTCCTCCTCAGACGAGTCCATGGACGGCTGCATCTGGTTGTTCGGTGGCATCTGGTTGTTCGGAGGCATCTGATTGTTTGGATGCATCTGGTTGTTTGGATGCATTTGGTTGTTTGGATACATCTGGTTGTTGGGATGCATCTGGTTGGTGCCGTGGAGAGCTGCGCCTGCGGGGAGACGGGATATGGGGTTAGTGTTCCGCTGTGTTGGAAAAATATTCAGAAATGTATTCTATATATACTACGCAATCGATTTTAATAAAACAAAGCTAAAAAGTGTTTCGATTAAACTGGATTTTTAACAGAGAAAACCGCATCCAAATAAGTCAATTCGTTAGGTAGCTACGATGCCACGGACAGATACACAAAACCACAGATACACATGTCAACTTTATTACACCACTCTTTTTTCGTAGGGGGTTAAAAACTCGGGACTCACGGAAGATCAGCGCCTCGGCCCCGGCCGTGGCTCATGCTGAGTGAGGTGCTTTTGTTGACAAGGTGTGCTACAGCACAGCAATTCCGAATCGATATATTCATTTTGTAATTTGGTACATATGTTTTTTATTTGTATGATTATTGTTTATTTTATATTATGTGATTGTTCATTCATTCAAAAATATGGAAAATCATCTATGTGTATTAAAATATTGACTTTATCATGCCGAAAATAATTATTTAAACCGTTCCGATTCAAAGCGAGCGGTCAAACCACTACCTTGCTCTACTTGACTACCCACGATACATATTCTTCAGGTATGTTACATCATCATACTCATCATCATCTTGACTCAATCCCGGCTGAGATCTAAACTGAGACGCACTCTAACCCGGGGTCCATTCCTTCTACTCCTTGGCTACTTCCCTTGCTATTCGGCATTCTTAATGGTGACATCTAGCCATCACTTCTTGGCCTAGCCTCTCCTCCTGAGTATTGTTCCCTACTGTTTGCACGAGATGTGGCCATACCATCGAACAACAACGTGTAATAATAATCATCTTGGCGTTAATGTCCCGGTTGTGCTCTCGCGCACGAGGGCCCGGGGTCCGCCTTGACCATGATCCAGGATTTGGCAGGTCAGGTAATTACAGTGGAGCGACTGCCATTTGACCTCCATGACCTTGCTACCAGGGGAACCTGACCAGATTGAATCATGGTTACACATCCCTGTATGGGTAGGTTTCATCACAATGTTTTCCCTCACCGTAAGACCATAGGTCAAAATTAAACTACTGTACATAACTCAGAAAAGAGTCATTTATACATGGCCACAGCGGAATTCGAAACCGGTACCTGTCGCCCACGAGTTGAATACCCAAACCGCTTGGCCACTGTCGCTCCTACTTGTCCTACTACATATAAAGTGGTATAAAAAACCACTCACCAGCATTAGGCACAGCAGCGTTCCCCAAACTGGGCGGCGGGTGGGCTACCAATGGCGGCGGCCAGCCCCCCCACCCGGGCCACGCAGGCGGGGGGTACCCGGCCGGGGGGGCGTTCTGGGGGGCGCCCCCCGGGACCCCCTGGTACATGGGGGCCTGGTTCGGTTGCGACCCCGGCGCGTAGTTCGGCTGCGATGTCGGCTGGTAGTTTTGCACGGGCATTTGTGCGCCTGGGGGGGTACAGAGAGGTGTGAGTGAAATAATATGTATTTAGAAGGTGGTAGGTATTTGCCGTGTGGTGTCCGGCAGAGTAGAATGCACCAGTAGGCACCAACCCCATGGGTGTCCAACAAGGCGACAATATTTTCAAGACAAATAATCTAGCTTCCGTAGTCTGAAAATTGGCAGCAGCATTTCCCATTATTATATTTATAACACAGCGATCTCCAACCCGGCTGCTAAGCGAGGCAATGACCCTTAGTCCAGCAGTGGACTGTTATGGGCTATGATGATGGGGTATTGGAAAGTTTTTGTAAACGCAAATCAATTGAGTGAAACATTGTTTAGGTAACGTGCTTTGTAAACTCACAACTATTACCGTCATATTCATAAAAGTTATTTGACGTTTTGAATGCTAAACTTATATTTGCAAAAATATGTTGGGTTTTTCTGTCACTGTACGGCTAGCTCTACGCTGTAAAGTGATAAAACACATTTTAGCTAAAATAGGTTTAAGAAACGTCAAATAACTTTAATGAATAACACTGTCTATCTCATTTTGACGTTGACAGTTCTCTTGCCCAATCACCATGTCTGTTGTAACAAAACTCTCTGAATGAAGCCCTTAAAATATCTGTTAATAGAAATTAATCTACTCTTATTTCGCCCAGAACCCTTCAGTATGAGTCTTGAAAAGGCTGAGTGGCCTTGACCGGTGGGGGTTCCTGAACAGGTGAGTCCACCAGCAAGTTATGACATAGGCTACAGTTTGGCTTTTGCTGCCAGAGCAACTTGTCCTGGGGTTGTAGAGATGGGAACGCATTGGTCATACCAAGGTACATACATGGTGTTGCTAATGTCCATAACCACAGATGACCACACACAGGCTTATCAAGAGCTCTTATAGACCTAAATTTAACCACTCTGCTTAGAACGAGACAGCACTATATGTGTCACATAAGCTTGTCTATTTCACAACTTAACTGTGCGGAACTTGGACGGTTTTTTTAAGTTCATGGTAAGGTCCCGGAGGTCCGCTTGTCTATTTGCTTACTGCTTAAAATAAACTAAAAAACTAACCGTTCATAACAGAACCAGGCGGAGCACTCTCTCCCGGTGGCAAATCATCATTGTTACTCGGGCTGTCATTGTCAGATTGCTTCTCTTTCTCCCCCTCCTTCACCCAGGGTGGGGGTTGGGACATGAAGGGGGGCAGCCCCCCGCCTCCAGGCCCCCCGGGACCAGGGCCTCCCATCTGCATCATGCCCATTGGGGGCCCACCCATTTGGGGCCCACCCATGGGACCGTTCATCTGCATCGTCTGAGGTCCTATGCCCGGCGGAATTTGGCCTGTGAACAAATATTCATATTTGTATTTTGTTCATAAATTACAATAACTTTCCGTTTGAGTGATAATCAATGCAAAACTTTCAAAAGAGCTATAACTGTAGGTTATTTGAACTCAACCTCCGACTGCTTATTAGGTTTTAACACAAGATTTACTTACTTATACTGATTTACTTACATACTGACTTACTCTGACTGTTGAGTATTGGTGCTAAATATACAATTTTGAAATTCTTAATATGAGGGCGAAATATGACCCCGAACGGGCAGATAGGGCCCAATCTACATAAGACAAATGTTTAGCGAAGCTGTACTAAGCAAACTTGACTTGCAAGCTGCCTTGCAAGTGGCAAGTGCCCGAGGGGTGCCCCTCGCGCCCGCTCAAATCCTGAGCAGCACTTAGTGCCACTACAAGTAAAAATTTATACAGTGTATAGGTGCCCCTCGCGCCCTCTCAAATCCTGAGCAGCAATTAGTGCCACTACAAGTAAAAATTTATACAGTGTATAGTGTAGCAGGCCATATTAGGAGAATTTTACGCAAAATTGCATAAATTTCTTGACATTGCTTGTCCATATCGACAGATAAATGGCACTGTACTTGCTGCAGTGTAAACAGGTATGAGGGATTCTGTTCCCAATGACATCCTCTCCATGTTTAGTACAATATCTAAAAGAAAACTACTGTCGAGTATGAAGGATCCGTGTATTAACCTGTGTATACCGGCAGCAGCCATGGCCTCCATCTCAGCTTGCATGATGACTCAGTTTATAACCAATATAAATCGGCATAAGGGATTCTGTTCTCAATAGTAAAATGTGTCCAAGCTGATTTGTCTTATTTAGCTATGAAAATTATGGATAATTTGCAGCAGTATTAGTTGAAATTCACATTCTATGTGTTCCTTATATAATTCAAGATATCTATGCACAGTATATGTAACATGATTGATACGGCAAGTCGTGATTTTGGGTATTGTTTGTGCACCAAATAAGACAAGTCAGTCTGGACAGATCATACAATTAAATAACTAATAAGTCTACTATATGAGGATGAGGATAATGAGATACAGACATATCAGTTGTTCCAACTGCCTGTCTGTTCAGGAATAATAATAATATATTGGGAATGAAGGATCCGTGTATCAACATACCGGCAGCAGCCATGGCTTCCATATCTGCCTGTGTGATGACCTTGCAGGCGGGGCTCTCCTGCGGCCGCGTCCAGGTCGTCTCCCTTGTGCGGGCGTGGTAGTAGTATGACTTCCCATCTTCTGCCTTCGTCTCCACCCAGAGTTCTGGGCTGGGCTGCAGAGCAGATATAACAATTAGGAAGGTACAACCTGTTTGCTAATAATACAGGCAGCATTAGTGTACTCAAGGGAGCGTCGGTGGTTAAGTGGTTAAGGTATCCGACTCGTAAGTGAAAGGTACCGGGTTCGAATCCCACCAATGACTTTTCTGAGTTGGGTACATTACTTAAACACCAACCGATGCTCTTCCGGTGAGGGAAACCATTGTGTTGAAACCTGAATATTCAGACAACTGAATGTGTAACCGAGATCGAAACTGGTCAGGTTTCCCTGTTACCAGGGTCACGGAGGTCAAATGGCAGCCGCTCCACTGTAATGTGGTAAACCTAATGTGGTAAATCCAGGATCATGGTCAAGATAACAAGATAAGGTTGTTTTGTGAGTTGGAATTTTTTTATTTATTTAAGTTCTTGACGAGCAGCATTGTTGCTGATGTGTCTATATCACACAGTGTTGAAAGTATTTTAAATCAAGTAAAGACAGTTTGTTCGACTTCAACCATTCGTCCATTATCATGCAAGTATTTCGGGAATCCTAACAGTAACTTTATCAGCCGTCACAAACATACCACAATGCTATGGTAGGCGTTATCAGTGCTAGGCTACGTATGTTCACATTAATGCCATGAACAATTACTATGCGCTGAGAACTTCGATGGTTGAATGAATGTTTTGTAAAATGAAATACCGTTTACTCAATAAATGGTACCCTAAAACCTATCATATAGCATGTATCTTAAAGTTGTTCTTTTTATTCTAAATGCAATTTTATTCACGATTCTATTAAAAAAATAAATTATCACATTTGTGTGAGAGGTTGACCAATGTCTTTCGCTGCGGAACTTGTAAGACTGGTTGAACATTCTTGGGAGCTCATTAGCACCCCTTGATGGTATGATATTTACTATATACTAAAATATACTTTGTATTCTATTACTACTTAAAGACGAGCCCAAACAATGCTACAATATTTATCATCATCATCGTCTTAGCATTAACATCCACTTCTACAAGAGTGACATTCTTCTCTTGCTGATACATATATATCTTTGCATGTTGGCAGCAGTGACCATTTCCCATCAGTGACTGTTTACCAGTTTATCTACCATATAACATTAAAATAATAAAAATGTTGACTCACCATATTCGGTGGCATGCCGGGCGGTCCCCCAAACGGTGGCTGCATCATGTTAGGCGGTGGCCCCATGGGGCCTCCGGGCGGCATCATGCCGGGAGGGGGCCCAAAAGGCGGAGGCCCGCCCATCATCCCCGGCGGTGGGGGCCCCATCGGGCCCCAGTTGTTGTCGTAATTGGGGCCGCCGTTGCCGTACCGTGGGCCCCCTCGGCCGCGGAAGAACCCTCGGCCTCTCATCGGGGGGCCCCCGGGGCCGTAGCCGCGGCCACGGAACCGCATTGGGGGAGGTCCGCCCCAACCAGGTGGAGGACCGCGTCCGCGCGCCCTGCAAGAGCAAATAGTGAGTAAAACTTAAAAACTTGTTGCACAGTTTAAAGTCTCAGGGTTGGATACAACAACAAACTATGATTATTTATTTTTTCACTATTAAACTAAATGTTAGTTGTAAAAGGGAAGTTTAACTTTACAGACTTAAACAATAAGATAGTCATTAATCTCTACTTAGATTTGTAGCAGAACAACCCACATTTTTTAGATAAACTGACATAAAATAAAGATATTTGTGGTACAGTCGAACAAAGAAAAGGCTACACAGGGGATCAAACTGACACATTCTGGTACAGAGCTTGTGTTGCCTTTTATTTGTTCAATCGTACATCTAGCAGTAAATTCAGGTTCACTTCAATAATAAAATTGACACCATCTACTTTAAGTAGTCTCTATTCCAATTTCTAGGGATCACGCCTAGGCTTGCCAACTTCAAAATACGAATTAGCAGGAAATGACTATGGCCGTGTGGTGTCCGGCAGAGTAGAACAGCACCAACCCCTTACACTCATGGGTGTCGTACAAGGCGACTAATGTTTTCGAGCCACAAGATCAAAAGTCTCGGTATTCTGGAAAATGGGCAGCAGCATTTTTGCTTGTTATATTTAAACACTGCGATCTCTAACCCGCCTGCCAAGCGTGGAGATTATGGCAATAACCTCCCCTTTCGTGGGAGAGGCCCTAAGTCCTGCAGTGGACTGTGACAATGAATGACTATAAATTACTGCACGGTCAATGTATGTGGGATATTTAGCGTCCCGCAACCACCCTGAGCGTTATTAACGATCGCAGGAGGGTCGCAACCCTAAACACGTCTGACAAAGCTGTGGGATAAGCCCGCATTTGCTTTGTAAAATTATTTTTGTAACTCCTGTATTTATTAAGCAATAAAGAGTTTACATACATACATACAAATAATGAAGAAATATGTAGTACATTCATCATATCACTAGAAAGGGTGCAGCATAAAATGGAAGTGTTTGAAAATCTCACCACCATTCTTTCAAAGTACGCTTACATCAATCCTACTTATCCTGGACTAAAATTACCCTGTGATGTACAATACTGTACAATACCCTCTACAATAATGTAGCTTCTTATCAGTGATAGAATTTATTAAATCAGTCGAGTAGTTTCGGAGATTAGCCCCAACATACATACCCATCCACCATTTTCTATGCACCTAAGTGCCTCATACATCCACAATTTTAAGCTCCCAATGCAGTATGATACATTTTTACAATAAAGCAAGAAGTTTCTATTTGTATGGAGAACCACTATGAATTTTATATTTCTAAGACGTTTATTATTTGTGCTTATAGCTGTGACCTTAACACGTATTCTGTGAAAATAACAATGTTTACATATACAGTCCTGTGACCAATAGTATGACAGAGGCTTATTAGTGTTCCTACTTTTCCCGTCATATGGGAAGAAGGCATGACATAGTATATATTTTACTCTGCAGGTATGAAATCGTAAAACGTTCACATTCAATATGATGTCTCTCTATAAATAGAATTGCTTCATTAAAATCTATCCAGACTGACTTGTCCTATTTGGTTGATACGGCAAGTCGGGATTTTGTGTATTGTTTGTTCGCCGAATAAGACATGTCAGTCTGGACAGAATATAGCTACTAGGCCCAGTGCACAGCCTGATCTACACATTGCAGTGTATGCTATGGTTTAACTACCTTACTTGCACTCACTCCCTAATTAAGTTATGATAAAGAACATCTTATTAATTTCATAATGCATTATACACATATATAGTTCCCGTCACTTAAGAATGTTGCATGTGAAATTCTAGTGGAAAATCGCTTTAATATCATAGATTAGCCGAAAGTGCTTTCCTATTAGAAACCAGGATTACAATGATGTTAAATGAAAGAGCGTAGCTATGAAAAGTAATTCATATAAATACCTAGGGAGAATAATTAACAAATAGGTATGTGCTGAGTCTGAGGATGCAGTTGTTTTAGAGGAGAGTTGCCCTTCTAGAGTTCATTGTAAGTGATCGACACCAGAATAATTTAAACAATGAATGTTCAACTGCAACATGTGCTTTGTAATGCTAATATTAATTAATATAAAATAGTAATGTTGTAGACTTATACTGCGGTTTGCAAGAATATAAAAAATATTAGCATTAATGTTGGTTGTGACCTCATACATGAGATCCCGACGTCCCATGATTCAGAATTTGGCAGATCAGATAATTACAGTGGAGCGACTGCCATTTGACCTCCATGACCTTGCTATCAATCGATGCTATCAAAAGAACCCGAGCAGTGGGGCTTTTGGCACATTCATACATACATACACATACATAAACCTCACGCCTGTGTCCCACAGGTGGGGTAGGCAGAGACTATGGACCGCCACTTTGCTCTGTCCTGACACAACTCCTTAGCCTCGCATATATGCACAACTCTTTTCATACATCTTCTTTTATTCTTACCACTTCGGACCCCAGCTTTTTTGAGAACATTACTGATCTGATCAGTGAATGTTTTTCTGGGTTGTCTGGGTGTGGTGGGTGGGGTGGTACATTCAGTCGCCTGAATATGCAGGATTGTCCTTATAGAATAAAGATTGCAACAATAAATGTCAAATTCAATGTAACATAAGCTTTAAATTTACATAATGGCGCCACGGCCTCGCGGACCGTGGCACGTGCACGCTCTCCCCTTCTTAGCTTATGCTTAACGCTATTCAGGCATCAGCACCAGAGTGTGACATATTTGTGAGTCGATGTATGGAAGCGCGAAATGCATGTCTCAGGTTTAGTGAGTTGATGGATGAGTGAGTATATCTTAATTCTTTAATTTGATTATGTATTTAATTTTGTTTTAATTTAATGATGTTCTTAAGTTTTTAATTTAAGATTTTGTATTTTATTGATATTTGCAGTGTATTAGTAATTTGTAAGTACTGTAACGCTGTAAATTTATGGTAAATAAATAAATAAATAATAGAAAGGACTAAACGGCGACCTAGTGAACAGTAATTCATCATCATCACAGCCCATAACAGTCCACTGCAGGACTTAGGGCCTCACCCACAAAAAGGGAGGTTATTGCCATAATCTCCACACTTGGCAGGCGGGTTGGAGATCGCAGTGTTTATTTATTTATTTCACAGTCTTACAGTAATGTACATTTGTTTTGTTTGTTGTAATATAACAATGGAAAATGCTGCTGCCCATTTTCCAGTCTACAGAGGAGCTTAGATCTTTTGCCTCGAAAACATTAGTTGCCTTGTACGACACCCACGAGTGTAAGGGGCTGGTGCTATTCTACTCTGCCGGACACCACACGGACAATAATTATTAAAATAAATATGCTGGGACATAGTATGTTTAATTTGCTATTCATATATTAGCAACAATGATGTCATGACTGTAGTAAGTGGAACAATGTGGTCTGCCTACCCCTACGGCAAAAAAATTATAAATAAATATGTTTGATCAAATTCACACAGCGCCATCTAGCCTCAAAGTAAGAAAAGCTTGTGGTATAGGTGCCAGAAAACTGAGCTTTTTATATATTTTTAAATACATACTTATTATACATACCTACTACACCAAGACAAAAATTAAAATTCATCGAGACCCGGGACATCTGGCGCCAAAAAACCAATTGAACCATGTTAACAATTATATTACTGATAAATATCAAAATAATTGTGGTTAATTTTAGTAGGTACTGTACATACTTAACCACTTCCTACACGTATCGATAAAACAATGCGGTCGATTTCAAAGAACGGATATTATAAATGTACAAACGATGTCTTACCTGAAATTGCCGCGACCCCGGTTCCCTCTGAAATTGTTTCCGCCGTCATCATCTTCGTAGTTCTCGTCATAACTGTTATCACCATATTCTTTTGATATATCAACCACAATATCAGCACCTTCAGTATTTCTATTCACATCCAGCAAGTCCTGCTGTTCCATGTATTCCTCTTCCATCTTGGCAAAATATCACAAGAAACACTTATGTCCTCATACCGAAACTATTCCGTTTTGTCACTAAAACTCCACCACCGCTCATTAAAATCAATATTCAGCGAGGAAATAACAAATGGCGCCATCAAAATGGCGGCAGCCGATGGCTTCGCTAGTAACGAGCCGCACGCGTGCGCAATCGTGCACGGGCATTTTGTGGCTCAACTACTTGGCTCAAAACTTATAACTGATGTGTAAAATCGATTTTCGATAGTCGGCCGGTTCGGCTCCGAGGTGCAACCGCCTAACTCGTATTTAACATCGCCATCTTCCTGCAATATTATAAATAAGCAATACGAAACCTTGCTGCGATTAGTAGAGATTGCTTTACAAATCATATTGCTTAAAGATGGCGACATTCATTCAAGTTAGGCGGTCTATCAGGATGGCGGGTAAAGTTAATATTTATTATAGTTTGGCAAGAAAGTCGTGAAAGTAATGTTTTGGGAACTATAACTTATACTGCTCTCGCCTAAATTGGCCTCACTAAATTACTGTCAAACTCAAATATTCTATACCTATCTGTGGTCGAACTGACTTCAGCTGTCACGTCATCTGTAGCCGTATTCACAATGAGGAGTTTTCCAATAGGTATCTAAAGCATTCCTAACCACTCACTACATGGCGCCCCGACAATTTTGGTAATTGATAATCGCTTGAAATAGGTTCTTAGCAAACAGGATATAAACACTGGGTACGTTGTATTGGATAATATTGTATTTGTCAATAGTTTTCAACCATTTTAGAGGTTGTAATAATAATGGAACATAGTGCTAACTTCTATAAATATTTATTTTTACACTTCGTTCAAACTTTACGAGTTATGTTTATATTAATAAACATTTTATTTATAACTTTAGTATTAGTTGGCTGCATGAAATCACTGCCACCATCATACAGATTATAAAAAGATTACCAAAATTGTAGGAGCGCCATCTATTGATGCCTTTTGAAACCAACTATCTATACCTACTGGAAAACTTCTCATTATTCGAAACCGTTTCCGAACGATTCGACACGAAATTCGTGAGCGGCGAATCCTTGTCGATCGATTCGAAATCTGTTATTCAGAATCCCGATAGATTCCATGGAAATTCTACTTTCTATAACATATGAAAATTTCATCAAAATTAACTGACACCACATTTTCCTAAGAACTTTTGCGGGGTCCTTTGTCGATTCCGTATCCGAATCCGATTTCCGAGCCATTGTAAATACGGCTACTGGACATTGTCGTTGTTTTGTTGTTGTTATGTTTAAGTTGATATGTGTATACGCCTCTTGGATAACGCTAGTGGCGCGGATTTGTGGCAGATTTAGGCAAATCGTGGGCGTTTTGCGTGCGATCAGCTGTACGGTTAAGTTATTATTCAACCAGTTGAATGCATTAAAAAGTGCTCTAAAACAAGAAAAAATGGACGTCGTTGAATGTATACGTTGCATTACAATCAATCAGATGTTCCTTACCTGGGAACATTTGAGCGATAGTGCAACCTTTTTTATATTTTTCCACTTGACTTTCTCGAGGCGGATTCCAACATTGCGGTTGATCGGTTTTCGATTGCGTACATTCATTATTTATAAAAATACAGACCGCTGCTACATGTTTGCAACCTCGAACCGATAAACCCGCCTTGCAAGTGCATTCTGTCCTTCGTACCGTACGATCGAGGTTCACCTGAAAAACAATCAGTTCCTATAGGGAAAAAAACGGGAAGAGCGGGAAAACGCACACAAAAAATTTACACTAACGTGTATGTGTTAACGTGTATGTGTTACACACAAGGAATTGCTTAACAAAATATGCAGCATTCAAAATTCATTATTGTGTTGACGGTATTCCATGTTTTCAAGTAATACACGCACCAAAACCAGCACAAAAAGAAATCGAAACCAACATGCAGAATGTTAATCATAATTAATTATAAATCTGTCATTTTTTAGAGTTTCACGTGCAAGTTATTTTTTATTTCATTGTTTCAGTATCTATAATATATTGTAGATGCAAGACAATAAAATCATAAATAAGTAAATAAATGAAATTATTATCGGTTCCACATTTCCCAACGATACTTATTCCTTTAATATACATATATACCTTTATACCTTTATAGCTGTACCTTTTGTGATTGTTATCTTTATGTTCATATTATTGTAACTTTCTTTGTGCACAATAAATGGTTAAATAAATTAATTAATAAATATATTCCTTTGATAAAGAAATATATCTTCATTTTCCATTTCTAAATTGCTTGGATGGTTTAAAAGTTGCTGAAATATTTGTGTACATTATTACTCAACTATGAATTCATTTTGTAATTATTAATTAATACAATAAGCTATCTTGCAATCAAATGAATACGTGGTAAAAATTATATATACAATGAACTTTAAAGGATATATCATGGTTTGTGTAATTACTTATCTTTCAACACAGATTTTCCGCGAAAAAAGTGTGCGTAAATATTCTGAAATCCACACTTAAGAATTATTTGGCTCATAATAACGATTTTTTTGTTACAATAAACAAACATCCAAAACGTGCGGTGACTTTTATGCGAATCATATGTTCACGTCTACGAGAAAAACGACCTCGAGTTGCCGCCGTTAACCGACCGATGGCGTTGCCGTAGCTTCGCCACGATATCCAAGAGGCGTATATTTCTAGATTTATACTGTGTTGTACATTTATTTTCGTAATGAATGTAAAAAACGAATAAAAGCGGCATGAGAAATGTAATATTTAGAGTTGTTCATAAATGTATGGCCGAGTTTAGAGCAGATAAGTTACTGTGGAAGATGTTTACGGCCTAACGGACAGAATAGCAAAGATTATCGGTACGTAAAATGTACCTTAATTTTGAAAATATTGAATGAGATTTGATCTTTGAAAATCATTTGAATTTCCGTAAATCATTGTGTTTTGTAGTATTGGTTTCATATTTTAAGGTTACAAAATTATCCGTCAAATTATAGTGTACCTACCAATGTACCTACTGTTATAGTTTTGATCCTTTTAATCATTTTTGTGTGAATATAATATTCATTGATATTTTTGCGTTCAGGTGTATCTAAAAGCAGTACGGCGCTTCTGTATTGCATTGTAACAAAGAGCTATATTATCCAGAGAAATGAAACCTAGGATCAAGGAATTTTGAAAAATATTATATCATTAAGATTATGAAGGTCGCTGGTCGAACTGAGAGAGAGTCAAAGAAGATAGATAACAGTTTGACATTACATCGTTCGTTTAAATTAATAAGAGTAAATATTTACCAGACTCTTATTTCAATTTTCAATACTTCCCCTTATTCTCAATCTTCCACCATAATATGACAGCTAAAGTGGGTATTCAGTTTAACAGTAGGTAACTTATTGTTGCAAGAGCAGTAGTTCCCAAAATGCAAACACTATACTATTTAATTTTACCTACTCTTCATCGTGGCCATCTAGGCCGTGTGGTGTCCGGCAGAGTAGAATAGCACCAACCCCTTACACTCAGGGTGTCGTACAAGGCGACTAATGTTTTCGAGGCAAAAGATCAAGAATCTCCGTAGTCTGGAAAATGGGCAGCAGCATTTTCCATTGTTATATTTAAACACTGCGATCTCCAATCCGCCTGCCAAGCGTGGAGATTATGGCAATAACCTCCCCTTTCGTGGGAGAGGCCCTAAGTCCTGCAGTGGACTGTTTCGGGCTGTGATGATGACTCTTCATCGTGATACTCTAAATTACAAGGGCAGATGAAAGGGCTTTGTAACGAGATCTGTTGACATTTTCAAATAATTTAGTGTCTGATTAAAATAGTTATGTAATAAACCTCCCATTTTTTCCATCTTGCTATCTTACTTGGAGCTGGCCTTATGTTACGCTCGATATTTATCGTGATACGTGGATTGCGATCTAGGATCACTATATTTATCGAGTGTGTAGGACTCACAGATCGTAATACGGATCACTGGATCGATCCTCGATCCGTATCGACGATACGTATTGCGATAAATATCGAGCGTGTAAGATGCCAATAACTTCACACGCTATTGTAAACTTTACGTTATTTAAAAATAGTAACTTCCGTAGTCTATGGTCAAGGAGACTCGACCGACGACGCTGTCACTGTGACTTCTGTCAGATCAAAGATGGAACGCGCGCGCGCGGGAATCTGGTACGGATACGGGGACCGGTGGACAGCCAAAAGAAGAAGTAGGTAAAAAGTTTTATTATATTCGCTTTAATTCACATATTATTCTCATCCGGCTAGTGTCTACAAATGATCTACTTAATGAAATTACCTGGACGCAGTACTTATAACCTGTTTCACTTATCCACGGTTTTCACATTTATAATACTTACGTGAACGTGCTTCGCTCGTGTTACACTGCTTCAAGATTCCTCCTGTGGATTCCTCTCTCAAATCTCTTTAACCACTAGCTTATCACTAGCCACTGTCCTTTGAATCTAGTGTTTAAAGTTTAAATTACCAAAATGGTTTCAATTTAAGGTAAGTACCTGTCTTAGTAAAATGTGTGTGTGCCATTCGTCGTTGTTATTAGTTTATCTTAGCTACTTAAGTACTTAAATAGGGACCTACCTATTGTTACATATTGATGATTCTGAATGATTAAGTAAGTAGGTAATTTAATATCTTTATTAGCAATTTACTCAGATCTAATTAGTAACTATAGGTAGTTTAAGGATGTTCAAGTATCCTCAAGTTAAAGTACACTAATTAGTAAAATATAGCTAGAGAATTTTCTGATACTTAGTAAGTACCACGGTGCGTGAATTCTGATGTCTGTCAGCAGTGGGTATCTGTGAATCGAGGGTACGTTTTTATAAGGGAGATTATTTATATATACGTATAAGGGAGATGTGTATGAGAATGTTTTTGCACGACATTTGCTCACAGCTTCGATCATGAAATCCATCGTATTCTGGCAACCTGGGTGCCTGTCTAGTGAGTACTAAGATGTTACGACAATTACAGCACAGCTTTAGTCATCCATAGGGATTTTCGGGAACGGCGGTAATGGCCTTACGTAACAAGGATCCGCGTCCTTTTTTTTGCGCCCGCATTTGCAAGGTGTTAGGTCCTTGTCACATTTTGTTTTCTGCGGTTCCAACCTTTCGGTTGCCGGTGGCTTAGAGTTCTGAGTTCCGCATGCCAAGCAGCAAGCCCACGGCCCAAAGAAGCGGCGTTCGTTGGGTCCTATATTGGGGCCGCAGCAGGAGCCGTAGCGTCCCAAGGCGGGCCAGTTGTAGTTGCAGGGTCCACACGACGAGGAAAGGCCGTAGTGACCGGCGGAACCGCAAGGCACACAACAGCAATTGGCGGAGAAGCATTTGCCAGGAGCGCAAGGATAGCAACCACGTTTGGGGAACCCGCATGTGTTTGTACCAGGGCACGGATAGGGGCAGGGACAGTATTTGGGGGCGCAGCACTGAGTGAAACTTGTTTGGGGACAGCGATGCTGCATGGTCGACTGATAAGCGCAGTAACACATGCCGTAGGGATAGTAAGGCGATGCACCTAGAGCTGCTTTGGGAATTGGCCAGCTGATTGGGGTGGATGGTGCACGATATGCCATGGATGGCGCACTATATGTCATGGTTGGCTGGATATTTGCTGCTTTTGGAACGGAGTAACAGACTGGCATAGATGGCTGGAATTTTGGGATACTATCGAAAGGTTTGAACGAAGCACGCAGATTTGGCATTTTTGGAACTTTGTTACTAGGTTTGTACGATACGCATGGAGTACAATTCATTGGTGTGTTTCTGAGATAAAATACGGATGACAGGGGACTGTCATTTTGAGAACATATCCTCGATTTTGGTTTCACAGAATATATCTTGACTGTGCTACTTGGATCGCTAGGTATAATCGGTTTAGGATGAGGAGGGATGTCTTCAGAGTTTTGGATAATAGAATCAAGTGAACGTATCTCCCCACTCCTTTTCATACTCAAGCAAAGTGATTTGTATATTCTCTTAGGAGATTTGCGTGGAATGTACTCAGATATTTTTGAAATCAAGTCCTTGGCTGTCAAAGAAGTGTAGACATTCTGATGCAGATCACGCTTTAGTGTTTTCTCCGGCTTGCTTTGTAAGAAAAGTCTTTTGCTGGTAAGCAGCGTGCAGTTTTCCCGAAGACAGCTCGACATGCCTCGAATGTCGTATTCGTTCTTGAGAGTGTACACCAATTGTTTCCGCAGCTTCTGTCCGTAGTTCGTCGCTGAAATGATTATTTTGTTCTGTAATGTCTAAGGAATACTTAGGCTTATTTCCCACCTAAGTGGCAGCAGTCGGGTGTTTCACTGTCCCACAATTTTAAGCTTCACCTCCATTACAGAAGGTCCATGCAAGCGGTGGCGCCTCGGGCGGCAGTCTATCAAGCAGTAATATGCATTCCCTCATGGAGATAAAGCTTAAAAGGGCGTGACAGTAAATCTGTAAACCTTGGAAGTTTCCGAAGGTAGGAACTAGCTTTTCTCAACGGTTCCCAAGGTGTGGGCTTGGTCATGTGGGTTTCTTGTTTCCTTTCTCCCAAAGATGGCAGTTGGTACTGACAGACATTTCTGGTCCTTATTTATTCCGAGCTCTGCAGCGGCACCGCCAATCTCCAATAGCATGATACCACCCTCTGGAATGACGTCATAGAATATCCGAAATGCATGTTGTGATGTCATTTCAGAGGGCGGGATGATGCTATTGGAGATCGGCGGTGCTGCTGGAGGGAACGACGCGGGTGGGCCGGTTAGTGCGTGCGGATGATGTCGAGGGCCCGTGGGTGCTGTGACCTGTTGCACTAGTGCTAGCGGTTGCGGGGTGGGCGACGACATTCCACGACGGACTGTACATGGTACGTATCTGTACTCGGTACCTCGCTGGCGCGTTCTTTTTGTGCGCGCTGGCCGGCCTACTTGCGTCATCCCCTACCTGGATGAGCTCGTTAAATGATCCCTTTGTTTTTTGTAGTTTTTTGACGGTTGATAAGAGATTAGTTAATCCTATTTTAATAAATAATTTTTGAGTTTCATTACATGCACCAGGAGTGCAATCCAGCGCCGTTTTTCTTTCTATACACCTAAGGGGATAAAACAGCTTGCGGTCAGCCTGATGGATCGCAGATTTCGCAGTCAATGAACGTTTGCAATAGGTACCAGGGGTATCCCGTGTTGTCGACACAGTAAACCGTTTTAATAGTCTTTTGGAGAACAAGGAGTTCTTATTATTATCGTATTTCCAGGGATAACTTCTCCAGGGAGTTCATTCCACAACCTGCGCGGGAAAAAGTTATTTTGGAATCGCACAGTTCGCGACCAAGGAGTGAGGATGAACTCCCTGTCGATTATTGTTATCGCCCCGGGAAAAATGTTACAAGTTAATGGATCCCCGGAAAACACGGACAAAAACGATGCAGTTATATATTATATCCGTATATATATTATATATAGGAATAGGAAGGGCATAGGAATTCACACGAGTGCATTCTAAACCGTTCCAATGCAGTAGACTCCTGTTATGTACCATTTTCTTCCTATGTAGCACCTACACTGGAAAAAGCTAGTTCCCAAGAATGTAAATATTTCGATACAAAAAAATTATGACGTCATAACTTTTCTCTGCAATGACGAAAATTTTGCTCATTCGACTTAAATAGGTAACAAATGTACGAAGTAGTTAGCACAATTTTAATAGATAGATAGATACCAATCCAAATATGGAATAAAAAATAAATAAAAAGAACTCCGCTGTGTGTAATATTATTTAATAGGTGAATCTGTGATCTTTGTCGTTATTACTTGTTTCAAAGTAAGTACCTGTTGTGTAATATTGATGATTATGGATGATTAAGTAGGTAACTAACTGAATATCTTTATTAGGAACATATTTAGGTGTAATTAATAACTAGTAACAAGGATGTATAAGTATCTGTACTGAAAATTTTCTGTGGCACAGTGCGTGAATTTTGTTAGCAAAGTGTATCTGTGGATCGAGGGAACGGGGTGAAATGTCTATGGGAATGTTTTTGCTCGACAGTTGCTCACAGCTTCGACCATGGAATCGGTTGATCGGGTGAAGACCCCTATAATCCATCGTATTCTGGGAACGATCGTGTCAATGTCCGGTAAATAAATGTTTTCAGAGAACTTTTGGCCCGACAATTGCTGCACAGCTTCAGTCATCCATTGGGATTCTCGGGAACGAAGGTAGTGGCCTGACGTAACAAGGATTCGCGTCTCTGCATATCACTTCTGGATGCGGTTTCTGTTTCAGCCATTCGGGTACCGGTGGCTTGGGGTACTGTGGTCCGCATGGCCAGCAGTAAGCCCAGGGTCCACAGAACCGGCGTTCGTAGGGCCCTACATTGGGGCCGCAGCAGGAGCCGAAGCGTCCACAAGCGGGCCAGTTGTAGTTGCAGGGTCCACACGACCCCGTGCAGAGGCGGTTGGGTCCGATAGGCCCGGCAGGGAATCTAGGGGTTATGTAGCCGTAGTTGTAAGCTATGTATCTGCCATATCGGAGCGGCCCGTACGGCCAGGAAAGGCCGTACTCGCCGGCGGAACCGCATGGCCCGGCCGGACCGCAGGGCCAGTTGGCGGAGCAGCATCTGATAGGAGCGCAGGGATAGCAACCACATTTGGGGAATGCGCACGTGTTTATGGGATAGCACGGACTAGGACAGGGGCAAGGGCAGTTGCAGGGGCAAGGGCAAGGACATTTAGGAGGACATTTGGGAGGACACTTGGGGGCGCAGCACGGAGTGAAACATGTTTGGGGGCAGCGAGGTTGCATGGACGGCGCAAAAGCACAGGAACACATGCCGTAGGGATAGTAAGGTGATGCATTTAAACCTGCTTTGGGAATTGGCCAGCTGACCGGAGAGGATGGCGCACGATATACCATGGATGGCGCACTACATGCCATAGATGACTGGATATTTCGCATTGCCGCAGCGGAATACCAGGCTGGTACGGGAGACGCACTGGATGCCAGGGACGGATGCATGTTACCAAATGCTGCTCTTGGTCCGGAGTAGCAAACTGGCGCACTGGTTGCCATAGACGGCTGGAATTTCGGAATACTGTCGAAAGGTTTGAACGCAGCCCACATATTTGGCATTTTTGGAACCATGTTACTAGGTTGGCACGATATCCATGGATTAAAATTCTTTGGTATGCCTTTGGAATTATTGTACTGTAGATAAAATACGGATGCAAGGGGATTGTCATTTTTAGAACATATCTTCGATTTCGACTTAACGGAATATATCTTGACTGTGCTACTTGTATCAATAGGACTGTCTCTAATCGGCTTCGGACGAGGAGGGAGGTCTTCAGAGTTTTTGATAACGGAATCAATGGAACGTATCTCCCCACTCCTTTTCATACCCAAACAAAGTGATTTGTATATTCTCTTCGGTGATTTCCGTGGAATGTACTCGGATATTTTTGAAATCAAGTCCCTGACTGTCAAAGAAGGGAAGATATCCTTATGAAGATCTCGCTTTAGTGCTGTGTCCGGCTTGCTTTGTAAGAAAAGTCTTTTGCTGGCAAGCAGTGTGCAGTTAGCGCGGACACCGCTCGACATGCCTCGTATGTCGTATTCGTTCTTGAGAGTGTTCACCAATTGTTTCCTCAGCTTCTGTCCGTAGTTCGTCTTCGATATGTTAATCGCTGAAATTATTATGTTGTCCTGTAATGTCTACGTATTTACATATACTCAAATCACACTGGTGCGACAGCGGTTGGCGGTGCAGCGTGTAATAATTTTTATAGTAATATATATTGCATCCGTCGTAGTCATAGATTCATTTAAGGTTTAAATAGTATGATAGGGAAAGCGTCCGTTCGGCCGCTTCTCTACCAACCGCTGCCACTCTGGTGTGAAATAAGCCTTGTGATATTCGAGGAGAGGAGCAGAGCTGTAATGGGCTGCGTCTGTAGATCGTTCAGAAGAACTACCCCCTTTTAGAAAGCGTAGCGACTCTAAACTTATTGATGTGATGCAAAACTGTGCACCCAAATATCAGAGGGTCAGGCGCGGTGCTACAGAACGCCGCCAGATAAGTCATGCCGCACAGCCGTATGGCCGCCGAAATATACCATGCGTGTGCAGACGCCCGGCCACCTGAGTCCGCGCTGCCGCGACTTGATTGAGTCAGATTGTCTTCGTATGGACCGGCCAAACGAGTCAGCGCGCACTCGCGTAACTCCAATTACGACCCAAATGTTGAGCGACCCAATTCCACCATGATCTTGCTCTCACGCTTTTTGCTTCTAAATTTAGACGACTGAATTGTCAAGTGTAATCAGCCTTTAATATAAGTAGGTACTCTATGATCCGTTTATACTAACTTGACTTATTTGGTGAACAAACAATGCCCAAAATCACGACTTGCCGTATCAGTCACGCTACGTATATTGTGTATAGATGTCGAGAATTATATAAGAAACACATAGAATGTGAATTTCAACGGATACTACTGCACATTATCCATTTAAATACATAATCTCCTTAACCAAATAAGACAAGTCAGTTTGGACAGATTTTAGTTAAGAAAAAATAGTTAAGAAACCTAAGTCATCAGAGAGCAGATAAAAACGGAATAGACTGAGTAGAGTACAAGAAAAATTCCACTTTGCAGCGATAGTAGAGGTTTATGAGACCCACAAAACGTTGGTCTGTCCGTGCACAAGGTACAAAAAAAATTTTTTTTAGTTACACACAGATGCAGTGTCGTTATTAATATTTGCACTCACTCATCGAAATCAACTAACTAAGTAGTGGGGCGCGTCATTTTAGACTAGACGAGCTCTACTTACATATCCTCTAGTGTGGGTTCTATAAGTAAAAAAACCGGTTGGTCTCACATCCTCTTGGCAGTTTCGCTTTTCAGACACATTATAGTCACCAAAAAGAAAAGTGACCGAAGGAAAAAATTTTTAAGTTTAAATTTATTTTTATTAGGCACTAGCTCCTGCCAGCGACTTCGTCTGCGTGGTTCGCGAACGACCATTTTAATTGACCTCCCTAATATAAATGAAAGCTACTACTACGGAGAGATCAAGCTGTATCTCTGATTGTACCCAACCGAGTTAGATGAAACATGGCCTAGATTTTAAGTTGGACCCCAAACTACATAACTGTGAAAACCTCATCAAAATCCGTTCCGCGCCATTTCCATATTTCTTATAGTTTAGCTGGTCTATTATGGTTCTACGTCAGATGTTCCAGTTTCCAAAAACAATTATACCCGGTATGTTGCCCAGGCGTAATGGCTACACAAAAAAGAAGTTTCATTCAAATCCGTCCAGTTGTTTCGGGGATTTGCGTGTACAAACAGACAAACAGAATATCAATATTTTTTTAAATTCTTTTTCTTATTTCTTGATCGCCCGAAATTATTTATCTGTTTTATTATATAATATGTACATATGTATGTATAGATCAAGTAATGGTGGATTTTCAGACAGCTACTTTAAAATGTAAAAAGTGTAGTTCGGCGTGCCTCATTAGATGGCGCTGCTTAGATAAGATTCTCAAGTATTAAATTTGTTAACCGAAGATACTCGGAAAGGTGTTCCGTGAAAAGATACTTAGTTTTGTTACATTAACAATCTTATTTTGATTTATTTTTGAGAATCCTATCTATTCACCGCTATCTATTACAATGACTTGAACTATTTTGCTTCTTAATCGGCTCTCTGAAAATCTCCCATTGATCTTTGAGGGAATTGGACATTTTAAAAGCGTTGGACATCAAGGTTCTTATGAGCTTAGCCATCCAATTTTTTTTTTATTTGAAAATTGGGCTCTTCAAGGCTTTCTCAGTCCCAGTATCACTGCGACCATTCTTGATCTATTGTGATCGCCTCTTTTTACAGTTCAGTGCTAATCCCTGCAGCTTCTTCCCTTCCCTTCAATCCCTTAGTTATCCTAGGCAGGTGTCATATTTTTTTACCGAACGCAAATCTGGCGATAGTTATAGATGATTAATAAAACGACGTCTTTTTAACGATCTTGGCCAGAACAAGACTGACAAAAAACATCTTTGACCAACGCGGTAACGTTAAAAAGTAGTAGTCTAAAAATTCCCCATTCTCTCTAAGTCCAATTTATATTTATATTTATAATAAGTTTCTTCTTTTGTCTTTAGACGAAGTGCTATTTGTAACTTATGTTTAGTTTATAGTTAGGTATGTTTAGTTTTATATTTTGATCTGTTAAAATAATCATCTTAGCGTTAATGTCCCGGTTGTGCTCTCGAGGACGACGGCCCGGGGTCCGCCTTGACCACGATCCAGGATTTGGCGATCAGGTAATTACAATGGAGCCATCTGACCTCCGTGACCCTGCTACCAGGGGAACCTGACCAGATTGGATCATGGTTACAAATTCGGTTGCCTGAATTTGCAGGTTTCATCACGATGTTTTCCCTCACCATAAGAGCATCGGTTAGAATTCAACTTATGTACATAACTCAGAAAAGAGTCATTGGTACATGGCCGCAGCGGGATTCGAATCCGGTACCTCGCGCTTAAGAGTCGAATACTCAATCGCCCGGCCACCGACGCTCTTGTTATAATCTGTTATAGTAGGACCACGCTAAGTCCGAATCGCTTTAAAAAAAAAACTCTTTATGGCAACTTATGCCATGTCTTTTATCCGTCACAGAACGTCATTCATAAAAGTCATAACAAAGAATTTAACTGACTTGAAAAATATTGTTGAGGCGATTGGCACATTGGAGCGCAGCATTCATTTTGGCGAAATTGGAAAATGTGTAATTTTTATATTGTTTTGTATACAATAAAAAATTTAGAGATTCTCCAATTTGTTATAATTATTTCATAAAATTATATTATTTAGGAGAAGAATAATTTGAGAACTGAGTAACGGAACACCTATTTGACAATCCTGGAGACCTCACTTCACAGCAGCGGCCTATTTGACGCCTTTTAATGCCTTTTTGAAGCAAATAAATATTTTCATTTCATTTCAAAGTACAGCGCCAAAAACTTATCTGACCCGCAGCCCGTGTCAAATGTGTTAAAGAAAAAAAACGACGGATCCGCACGAACGCGCGTGGATGTATTTTCAGTGTGTTCGACTATGAACGATTTCCATAGAAACCGATGACAGCTCAAAGAACTTTATGTCACGCACTAACGCACGTCATGCACAACCGTACGGTGCTGCGTTCCAGTGTGCGGATCGCCTAAATAATAATGGACAATGACTGACAAGGACAGATTATCCAATCGATATTGCCATATCCACACTTTACATTTTCTACCACTGTCAGTTGATTCGGACTTAGCGTGGTCCTATTATATGACTAAATAAACCTTGACAAATTGCAAAAATTCTCAAAGTGTCCAATAAATATCCAGTCCCTAAGAATGTTAGGTTTATTAATATACCTACCCAGGTGGACCCTGGGCCATCGCGGGCTGCGCGGGAACGCAACCGGGACTTAACGCCAAGATGATGTTGATCATGATGAATATACTATAATATGTACTCCGCTCTATTCGCATGCAGTGCGGATCTCTGCAAACATTTCCCCATTGTTTTTCCGAGATCAAAAGTACCTTACTACCTCGCTCCGGTTAGTGTAGTTTAAAGTTAAGATTTTTTCTGTTTTAAATTTCTGATAGTGAAATAATTTTCTTAATCGGTTCAGTGGCTTCGGAGATTCTCCCGACTTTAGTATTGAAGAATAGATTATGACCTGACGTCCTTTACAATAATCCCACCCACAGACCACTGCTGGAATTGATCCTCCCCTCCTCCATATTACTGGAGACTCCAGTAGAGCTGTAGTGTCCTGTGCAAGACCTGGTCAAATGCCTTGGCTATATCGAAGCTAACCATTAGGGTGCCTATTCTCGCGCTATGGACATTACAAATTCGATATTTTCTGTAGCCATACATTTGTATTAAAACACGGTAACTGAATTCGAACTTTGACGTTAAATGAATGTTAAAAATAGGCGAAGAAATATTTTTGGCTGCGATAGACTTTTAAGTGTCACGAAATGTAAACTGCAGCTACAAAAACTATTCTGGCGGGACTTTCGGTTGGCTACTTTTGTTGTCGATTATCATAATCTGCACCTTTACCATTCTGGCTGGAGTTTTACTTGGCTTCTTGTTTGCAGATCCTCATTGGCGGATGATACACGCTCGACATTTATCGCGAGACCTATCGACAGGGATCGCAGATTTTTTATTTCCTAGAAATCCTGTGATTCGTATCACGATGGCTTATCCGTTTATCCACCCTAAAACAGGCACCCTAAGGTGGATACTCGGAAACGCGTGTGCATCTATCCACCCTGAACGGGGTGGATAACCATAATTCACATCTGATTGTTCTTCCGACTTTTTACCCCAAGTACAGTTTGAATAAAATTATCTATTAAGTAAAACCTTGTATCCTGTATTTCTGAAAGTAACTTTTTCACTAAACATAAATAATGATTACTTCTCTACAAACTAAAAATAAATAAAAATGAGTACACCCATACGAAGCTGGGGTAGGGCTGGTAGTATTTTATAAATTTTGAAATATGTATAGAAAATGACCAACACTCATTTCATTATTGAGTAGACGTAGTTGTGTATCCCGGATAAATTCGTCCCTTTTAATGTATATTTGCAATCGTTTTCTAAATTTTTGTGCTGCAGTAGACGTATTAGCGAAGAACTGTGCGTTTTCTTGCACGCATTCCAAAAACTTAACCGGGTTTGTGTATATGTTTCTGTAAATGACTGTACATAGACAGGGGAGAAAATCGGAAGAAAGATATATTATATGAATTCCGGTTATCCACCCCGTTCAGGGTGGATAGATGGACACGCGATTCCGAGTATCCACCTTAGGGTGCCTGTTTTAGGGTGGATAAACGAAACAAGTTATCACGATCCGTGAGTCCTACAGTCGACGTGATGTGATTCTGGATCGCAATCCATATAAAACGATAAATATCGGGCGTCTAGCATCCACCTTAATACAAGCGGCTAATGCCAGCTTCCGCCAGGGTCCGCCCGCATTCACACTCCGGCGCGTTGCAAGCAGTTAATTCTCGCAGAGACTGCGATCTCAATCGAGACTGCAATCTCAATCCATCCTGCGCCTTCCACGAGACACCTTTTTCACGAAATCGGGCTTAGCTTAGCTACTTTTGATGCAGACTGTACACTGTAGGAAAACGCTGGGATTCTTTCTACTGAGGACAAGCTGCGCGGGCGCCCACACGACAGTAGTATGATGGGCCATAGATTCAAGATGACAGTAGACTGTCTAAAAGTCAAAGATTTATCGAAATCAACAAGTAAGCTATACTGAATAATGAAGACATCCGTCTGTATACGGCAAGTTAGTAGCTAAAACGTCGATTCAATCAACCTTCTAATTTCTCAAGCCGCTTGACTTTTTAGACAGTCTAGTGAAGAGGTACCTATAGCTACCTAACTTCTATCAGTCCATGAAAGGAGATTATCCAATTCACGGTCCTTAACTACCAAATTATGGGTGTGGTTTATTTTCACAGAACACTTTATTTTTCCATGTTTATTTTAGCTAGGCTATGTAATTCCGTAACGTTGATAACATAGATCAAAAGTCCATCAATCGTCGGAAAAGATTATTATTGTCGGGGCAAAGTTTAGAAGTTAATAAAATTTCGGTTAATTGTCGGAAAGGAAAAAATAATTATCAGAGTGCCATTAGCAGTTATAAGGAGCGGCAATTATTGACAATTGATCGACTTGATTCATGCCATCAAAGTTACGGCATTTCATGGTGGGTAACCAAAGTAAGCCACAAATGATGGTACCTACCTACCAATTTCGACAGCACGCATTTAGATATAAGTACCTATGATTGTTCTTGAAACCTAAAGTCAAGTAAAACTCTATTACTCCACTTTTATGTCGCTTCTTGCTATCTTGCGCCTCGCCATATCGTAGTGTCGAAGACGCTGCACTTTTAATGCATACTGGATTTTCTACGTTTGTGGTAATTAAAATCTAAATTCAAGCGTCAATAACAACTCGTACCTAATGCTTGTACAGCGTGGCCGAGGTACTTAATAAAAATGTTCAGAATAAAGAGTTATTTCCTATAAATGGATATTGCTCACACAAGAATAACATACAATGCTGAGAAAAACCTTTCTAAATTACTTTTCTAACTAACTACTTTTTGAATGCCGATTTTATTTTGTGTTCGTGAGATGTTGGAAGTGTCTAGTGATCTTTGAAGACTTCGTGGATAACGTAGGTGCAAATAAATCAACACATGTGCGAGCGACAGAACGGGGACAGGGTAGGTGCATGCGTGCATGTCCGAGCGACAGAACGGGGACAGGGCAGGTGCATGCGTGCATGTCCGAGCGAAAGAACGGGGGCCAAGATAGGTGCATACGTGCATGTTCGAGCGACAAAACGGGGCCAAGGTAGGTGCATACGTGCATGTTCGAGCGACAAAACGGGGCCAAGGTAGGTGCATACGTGCATGTTCGAGCGACAAAACGGGGCCAAGGTAGGTGCATACGTGCATGTTCGAGCGACAAAACGGAGCCAAGGTAGGTGCATGCGTGCATGTCCTTGCGACAGACCCGAGGGCTGGACCTGGGGCGTACGTCCGTACATGACAGTGCGACAGCCCCGAGGGCAGGACCTCGGGCTTGCGTGCGTACATGTCTGCGACAGACCAAAGGGCGGGACCTCGGGCGTGCGTGCGTACATGTCTACGACAGACCAAAGGGCGGGACCTCGGGCGTGCGTGCGTACATGTCTGTGACAGACCAAAGGGCGGGACCTCGGGCGTGCGTGCGTACATGTCTGCGACAGACCAAAGGGCGGGACATCGGGCGTGCGTGCGTACATGTCTGCGACAGACCAAAGGGCGGGACATCGGGCGTGCGTGCGTACATGTCTTAACCGCTCGAACTTGGGCGGTGCGACATACGACATACGACCTGAGAGTAGGACCTAGGACGAGTGTGCATGTCCGTGCAACCGACCTGAGAGTGGGACCTGGGGCGAGCGTGCATGTCCGTGCGACCCACCCGAGAGCGGGACCTGGGGCAAACGTGCATGTCCGTGCGACCGACCAGAGAGTGGGACCTGGGGCAAACGTGCATGTCCGTGCGACCGATCAGAGAGTGGGACCTGGGGCGAGCGTGCATGTCCGTGCGACCGACCAGAGAGTGGGACCTGGGGCGAGCGTGCATGTCCGTGCGACCGACCAGAGAGTGGGACCTGTTGCCGTATTCACAATGATACGAAACCGTTTACGAACGGATTCGACTGGAAATCGTGAGCGGCGAATCCGTGTCGATCGATTCGAAAACTTATTCAGAATCCCGATAGATTCCACGGAAACTACTCCATAACATGAAAATTAACTGAAACCAGATTTTCCTAAGAACTTTTGCGGGGTCCTTTGTCGATTCCAAATCCGAATCCGATTTCCGAGCCATTGTGGATACGACGCTACTGAGCGAGCGTGCATGTCCGTGCGACCGACCAGAGAATGGGACCCGAGCGAGCGTGCATGTCCGTGCAATCGACCAGAGAGTGGGACCTGAGCGAGCGTGCATGTCCGTGCGACCAACCAGAGAATGGGACCCGAGCGGGCGTGCATGTCCGTGCGACCGGCCAGAGAATGGGACCTGGGGCGTGTGACAGACCAGATAACGAGACCGCTGGACCGGTAATGCGTGCATTACCGTGCGACCTGGGGCGTGCGCGCCTGCTTCTCCGTGCGAGAGGATAGGACCTGGGGCGTACGTGGGCGGGACCTTGTGTGCGTGCATGTGCGTGCGTAGTGTCATGTCGTGCGAGTGCAATGTGTAACCTTACGTTTTGTCACTACCACTAGCCTAGCCATGACCTGCCTAATTGGAAAGGAAGAAGTAAGAGAAACAAGTAAGATAATTTCACAGACGTTTATTTAATATTTCCACAGAAGAGCTTATTGGGACGTAAGTACATCATTCTTTAGAGTCTGGATGAGCCAATTCAATTTGCGCGCAGGTGATGACCTCCGGGTTTATCTGAAACTGGTAATGTATGTTGTAATCGTGCCAGTACGATAGATCTACCCCGCGAATGAGCCAACTACCGCCCCATCTACCCCGCGAATGAGCCAACTACCGCCCCATCTACCCCGCGAATGAGCCAACTACCGCCCCATCTACCCCGCGAATGAGCCAACTACCGCCCCATCTACCCCGCGAATGAGCCAACTATCGCCCCATCTACCCCGCGAATGAGCCAACTACCGCCCCATCTACCCCGCGAATGAGCCAACTACCGCCCCATCTACCCCGCGAATGAGCCAACTACCGCCCCATCTACCCCGCGAATGAGCCAACTACCGCCCCATCTACCCCGCGAATGAGCCAACTACCGCCCCATCTACCCCGCGAATGAGCCAACTACCGCCCCATCTACCCCGCGAATGAGCCAACTACCGCCCCATCTACCCCGCGAATGAGCCAACTACCGCCCCATCTACCCCGCGAATCTACCCCGCGAATGAGCCAACTACCGCCCCATCTACCCCGCGAATGAGCCAACTACCGCCCCATCTACCCCGCGAATGAGCCAACTACCGCCCCATCTACCCCGCGAATGAGCCAACTACCGCCCCATCTACCCCGCGAATGAGCCAACTACCGCCCCATCTACCCCGCGAATGAGCCAACTACCGCCCCATCTACCCCGCGAATGAGCCATCTACCGCCCCATCTACCCCGCGAATGAGCCAACTACCACCCCATCTACCCCACGAATAAGCGAGAACTAGGTGAATTTTTTATTTGAAATGTACTAGGTAAGAAGTACAGTTTTACTACGTAACCTTTGGCAGCTTCTTAAGTTCCCAATCATTTTCATTTCCAATTGAATTTGCTATGCCAGCATCATTCTGCTGCCGTAGTCGGCAGGAGTCCTGGATCTAGATTCTCTCAGAGCTACATTTGGCCATGTGGCTATGCATGCAACATGCTCAGACCGGCGTGTGTAAACCCTACCTAACGATCTATCCCATAGAGAATTTTTGGTGTGCGTGCGTGTAAGTGAAGTCTAAATAAAACGAAGCGTAGCAGACTGAGGTTTCTTTATTTTTCGACGATTCAGTGCGACATGGACGGACCTGCTTTACAACAAAACTTTTGCGTTGTTTCCATAAGTGTTCACTTTTGTAGGGCAATCATATTCTTTACAGTTTCAGTGGCAAACAGCACCTTTACATCGTTGGGGGTTTGTCTGGACGAAGGTATCTCGATGGGCAAGTCCGATTTTATGTCGTACATTAAGTGGTCTTGAGTGGTTATGGTTATTTGTTTACTTTTCGTTCGAACAGCATTGCAGAGTTTCGTGGCATTCTCCGTGGCCTGCCTGCTGCAGTCTTGCAGCAGCGCCAAGACATCTGCACAGCTTTTCGCCGGATCCTTGTCTAGAGGTGGTTCGAGGAGGC
The DNA here is from genome assembly GCA_905147135.1 of Blastobasis lacticolella. Classification (NCBI taxonomy): domain Eukaryota; kingdom Metazoa; phylum Arthropoda; class Insecta; order Lepidoptera; family Blastobasidae; genus Blastobasis; species Blastobasis lacticolella. The sequence continues at coordinate 10,910,881 of LR990066.1, forward strand.
TTTCTACTCCTGGGCATATGCACATGCAGACGCTATTGTAGTAGGGGTTAGCGCCGTACTCCGGCACAGGCGGGGGAGGGGGAGGACGCGGGACAGACGGAGCGTAACGGTCTTCGAGGTCATACAGCGGGTCGTAAGGCGCATCGCCGTAGGGGTCGGGGCGAGCAAACATTGGATCGTAGGGCGCGTCATCATATTCGTAGGGATCGCCCATGGCGAACATGGGGTCACAAGATGGGTACAGATCCATAGGTCTGGGAGGCATGGAGATACCTCGCCGCCTGCGCAACCCGCGCAGTCCGCGTGGTCTGGGAGCGCTGCAGAAGCTGCGTCGCCGGCTCAGCGGCCGGCGCCGCGGAGCCCAACTGGGCAGCGGGGGAACTGCCCCAACGGCGTTTAAATACATGTCCCTCGAATACGAGGGTGGGAGGGGAGGTTCAGGACCATAAGGGCCATTGCGGCTGCTATCCATCGGGTAACTATCGACGGCAGAGAAATTGGACATTGGATTAGGACCCCCAGGGAGAGCTCCCATAGGGTCCAGGTTGGGAACGCCACAGCACGGCGGCGGGCAACAGGGCCCAGGCAACGGTGTGCAAGGGCCACCTTCCACGCAGCATTTCATGTGGTAAGGCCCGCAGAACCACGTTCCGTATGGATAGTAGTAGTAGCCGGTCATGAACTGCACGCATTTCGGTGGAGTGTCGCAGGGCGGCGGGAGGCACTGGGCGCACGGGCCGCAGGGGCAGGGCGGCGCGGGCGGCCCGCAGCCTGCCGTCGTGGCAAGCATTTCCGCTAAATCGCCTTCTGATCCAGACTCAGATTCGCGTTTGTTCATAGCGGAAGGGCAGTTCACGAAACTGCTCAAGACCGCCGACGTCAGTGGATCGCTGACGAGAGGGGGGTCTGATCGCGCTGAGTATCCGCCGCAAAAGGCTCGTGAAGTCGCTCGAGGGCGATCGGCGGTTTCCCTATACTCCTCTGGAGTATCGCCGCTGGGCCAGTCGAAGCTTCTCACGGCAACGGGCCGCTCTAACCGCTTGTTGTACCCCGGCCATGACGGCCATGAATACTGCTGCTGCTGCTGCTGCTGCTGTTGCTGATGCTGTTGCTGATGCTGCATATGCTGCACGTGCTGCATGTGCTGCACGTGCTGCAGACGTCGAGGGGACGGGCCACGGTAATTATAGGAATCTACGATGTTGCGATCATGGCGAGCGTATCGTGAAGCAGCGCGCCTGCTGGAGGCGGTCGCCATTTTACGCGGAGAGAAACGCTTAGTGACTTGCTTACGAGCCGCGCAAAGGTAAGGATGGTCAGCGAAGGGATCGGGAGCACTAAACTCCGGCGGGAATTCCGGAGGAGTGGTGAAGGGGTTGTACCGGTGGGACTGATGACGCGCTTTCGGCTGGACGTGGTTCTCCGCAGCCCGAGCCTGGTAGCAGGAGTCTTCAGCCGCCCATTCGGACGGTCCGTCAGTGGGTTCAGACCATGCGCTTGAGTTAACATACGACCTCCCGGGCGGAGGTGGCGGTGTGTTTATTTGGGGCAGGATCGGGAACTCTGCTGGCGGCACGTACGGCGCCGTGGGGCGGGCGAAGGGCGGACTCCGCGGAGGCGGAACGGGGTCGGGGCAACAGAAAGTCTTGGGACGCTGCCGCTGCGTGCTAGTTGCGTAGTTTCTATTGCTGTGCAGGCAATCTGTCTTGGCAGGGTTGCCTGGCAGAATGCTTTCAAAGGCTTGCTGGCTTTCGCGCTTCAGTCGCTTCTGGCTCTTTATCGGATCTTTCTTAGTCTTGGAGGACGGTTTCCGAAAATAGCAACTCAATTTCGATACGAGGGCGCTTTTTTCGCCGTTTACTTTGTCGGCCGCTTTCTTCTCTGGGTCATCCGCTGAAAGGACGACCATTTCATGTAGTGACTGTCGGAGCGAACTTCATCCCAGCATCCCCATTGTGTGTACCTGCCTACGCAACGAGCGAGTGCGTGTATGTGTGTAGTAAGCAGTGTCTACCCCGCTGGGGCGAAAAATTAAAAACTGAAAATGTTAAACTTATTTATTACGACATTTAAAATTTAATCATCCGAAATGCACCAGGTTATGAGATTATGAAATTCCAGGGTCGGCCTACTATCCCAATCCCCCTATAAGATTGGCAAGGTACTGACCGACAGTTTTCTTTTTCGGTTCTTGCTGCGACCAGGCCGTGGTAGCCAATGAGGCGCACAGGTCCACCAAATTCTTTGGACGGTCCTCCCGAGTGCCCGTTCTCTTTGGCACTGCGAAACGAGGCCGTTTCAGGTAGTACGGATACGTCATGTAAACCGGCGGCGGTTGGATCCGCATCAATCGGACCAAGTTGTCAGCCCATGCGATCTTTTGCCTACAAACGTTGCGCGCTAGCATGGCCGAGGCAGCAGAGGCGTGCCAGTCTGGCAGCTCGAAGAACGGGGTCGTGCTCCCTTCGTACTTTACTGTAGAGTAGTTTCTCCTCGGAACTCGCAAGCCATCACATGGGACACAAAATACACTCCAGAGGGGAGATAGCTTTTCGAGAGCTCTGGGCCTAGAGGTTTCATGCGATTCACGAGTTTTACACGGCACTGTACAGGACCCAGCGGTCGTCGCCTGGCGAAGAGGATAGCCCGTACAGGCGACTAACAGCCAGGATGTCAAGGGGCAAAGAGAGCGGTTCGGGTACGAGGCTGAACCGGCATACAAGGCGTAGTCCTGATTCCGCATATAATGTCCCTGCATTGAGGCATTGTACATCTGCATATACAAGTTGCTCGCATTCGCGTTTTGCATCTGCATGAGCATGTTTGCGTTGGACGCGGCAAGCTGCGTGTTGCCGGCAGCTAGGTTAGAGGCGGTTTGCATGTTGGCGATGGGTGTGCAAGGGAAGTGCAGTTGAATGCAGCACCGAGGCTTTGCGACTGGGCCCGGATGTATGGGCATTCGGAAACCGGCCAAGGGAGAAGTGGACCGGGAGAAACTGGTGGCGGTCGGCGGCACGAACTGCCTACTACTCTGCCTCGGTACGAAGGAGACTGGCGAAGCTAGTGGAGATTTGTTGATCAACTTCCTTGATTTCTCGGGAACTATCTCTTCCAGGGGGAATCTGAAGTCTGGATGGACCGAGTCGCTGCTACGATTCGCAATGCCTCTCTTGTGGTCGAGGGCCGGTACCACGATCGACGGGTCTACCGTGCAACTTGGCTGCTGCAGCTTTTGTACATTCACGTTCTTGAAGAATTTCGCTGAAAGGATGATTCGCACTGTACTTTGGGTACTCATTTACAGTTTACTACAAGTTAATGCGCGTATGCGTTATTCGGGAGCCGCCGAGTCATACGTATATGCGCCATTATTCGGCCGCCGCTTTAAGATCGGTGAAGGTGTAATCGGATATCTCGTAGACACTGGGCGGAAGGGTGCCATGCAGACGTTGGCCGTCGGTAGCGCCGCGCATCGGCGACATTTTGGGAACATCGATTCTGTGCTACCGCATGCCATGCGGACCGGTGCCATACGAAGCGGCGCCGGGCGAACTGGTGCCGTGGGTAGTGGTGCCTGGTTTCGGCGACATGTTGGGAACATTGATTCTGTGCTACCGCATGCCATACGGACCGGTGCCATACGAAGCGGCGCCGGGCGAACTGGTGCCGTGGGTAGTGGTGCCTGGTTTCGGCGACATGTTGGGAACATCCATTCTGACCCGGCGCATGCCATGACGGGTGCCAAGCGAAGCGGCGCCGTGCGAACGGTCGCCGAGGGTAGGGGCGTCTCGCTTCGGCAACATTTTGGGTACATCGATACTGGGCTAGTGCTTGCCATGCGGACAACCGGTGCCATGTGAAGCGGCGCCGTGCGGGCTGTCTCAGTGGGTAGGGGCGTCTCGTTTCGGCGACATTTTGGGAACATCCATTCTGGCCCGGCGCATGCCATGACGGGTGCCATGCGAAGCGGCGCCGTGCGAGCGTTCGCCGTGGGGAGTGGCGCCTCGCTTCGGCGATATGTTGGGAGCGTGTATTCTGGGTTAGCGCTTGCCATGCGGACGACTGGTGCCATGGTAAACGGCGCCGTGCCGACTGTCTCGGTGGATAGAGGCGCCTCACGGCGACATTTTGGGAACATTGATTCTGGGCTAGCACATGTCATGTGGACGGGCGTCTTGGCGATTCGTGCCATGTGTACCGGCGTTAAAATCGGAGCTCCATTTCGGCGACATTTCGGGAACATGGATTCCGGGAACAAGCGGGTCATGCGCACGGGTGCAATGGGATCAGGCGCCGCGCTTCGGCGGATTGGGAAGGTAGATTCTGGGCGGATAGGAGCAACGTGAAGCGTGGCCGGGCGGACGGTCGCCGTAGCAGACGGCGCGCTACGAGATACTGGGAATATCGAGTGAGTGCGCATAGGCACCATGCGAACCTGCTCAGAATGGACTGGCGCCATATTGGGCGCCGCGTGTTGTATTGGGAATGTGGACTGTTGACGGACAGGCGCCCGAATCTGCTCCACGGGGACAGCTGGAGACGGTGCCGCGTTTTGGCATATTGGGAACGTCGACTGTAGGCTAACAGGCGCCATACGTATCCGCTCTATAGGGGCGGTCTCTTCAAAAACGGGTGAAAGGACGGGCGCAGACATGCTTCGGCAGCATGTGGGGAACATCTTTTCCATGGATATTCGTTGCGCCCTTTTTAGAGACACGCAGAACGGGCAACAGCAGTCACCGGTAACGCCCGACTGACCGGGAGCCACGCAGGCACAGCACGCTCTGTGGATTGGAGCCATGTTGGAGTGGTTGTGGGGATGGTTAGGGTTGCCGTAGGCGACCGGAGTAGGCATGGAGCCCCTGGCGCACCCCCTCGTTGACGGCGACGCCCCCATTATGAATGGCTCTTCGTTGGCCACCTGAGGCCTCCTCGATGGCGTTATGGTGCCGACAGGCCGCGGCCCCTGGGCCACGGGATCCCACACCACCGGGACCGGTTTGAGCGCCTGGTGATACAAAGGACCGGAGAACCCGGGCGGATTAGGAAATATCGGTGCGTCGGATTTCGGAAACGGGGCTATCGGAGGCGGGAACCCGGGGAAGCCCGGGACGTTGGCGGCGGAGAGTAGGATTCTGCATGGCGCCGATCGGCTCATGGCTGGCAAAGGGTTTCTTCTGGTCCTTCCGTTGCACGCTCGCAAGGGTTTCATAGCATGGCTGGACTGTGCTTTATTGCATAGAGATCGATATTGTTGGTTAGAGTGCCGGTTGGTCCGCTCCCTCCTTACGGCTCCAAACGCTCGGTTTTTTAAGAGGGGATCCGGGTGCGGTTGCAAACGTCTAGTGTTTAGTTGATAGCTCCTCTTCTCAGACGCTGAAAGTACGATTGTTCGCTGTAATAAACGCCTGTAAAGACCCTGACGGAGGGGTTGAGAATTTCAAAACAAGGCAAAACATGTTAATTTTACTTTATTTTACTATTGTATTTTACTATTGTAATAACAGGCATCATGACAAGGAAACTAAGTAACGTCTAGCAATTGACACGCTTCCCAATGTAGTTGAAAAATTTATCTTTGAAGCTTGTCGGAGGAGGAATCAAGTTCTTCCAATCGTCTTTGATCGAAGGCGTGGATATGGGCTTTTCGAGTCGCGCAGTCAAGTCATCGATCGCGGACGTCAATTTCAGATACGGCGTTTCCGAAATGTGTTTCGTGTACAAACACTTGGCATCCGTCGATTCGTTGTGTCTCCATGCCAGGAATTTATTGAATTGGCCCTCTGCGTCGCCTTTGCTCGCGGTGCATTTAGTTTCGGCGAGAGCTTTCGGGCCAAAGGTGTAGGCCAGGGACCGTCCGCTGCCGCTGAGCCTGGCCGGTTCTATGTCGTGGAGCGAGCTGCGGCTGATGCAAGCCGGGCAGTCGCACGAGCCGGCCTTCAGTTTAGAGTTGGTGAGCCCTTCGAGGACGGTGATGGGATCGGTGGATCCCAAGGAGTAGGGCGTGACGGTGCGGTACACATGGTCGGAAGGCACGGAGCCGGTTAGGCAAGTGGGCTCGGCCTTTGGCTGCGGCTCGCCGCTGCAATTGGTCTGCGTCGGCGTTCCCCACGATGGGACACAAGGGGAGCTCGGGGTCACGGGGACGTAGCAAGGACAGCATGGGGGAGAGCCGCAAGGTGGGCAGGGCGGGCACGGACAGGGCGGGTTGCAGGGCGGCGGCCCGCAGGGGCAAGGGGGCAGCGGCAGGCAAGGCCCCACCGGGCCCGTCGGGCCCATCGGCCCGCAAGGCGTGTTGGGCGGGCAAGGACAGGGTCCGCACGGAGACGGACAAGGGCAGGGACAAGGACAGCACGGTCCGCAAGGGCCGCACGCCTGTATAGAAGCCACATCGCTGGTAACGTCTTCGATAGCCTCGTTTTTGAAATTTGCATCCTCTACGCCCAAGCAGGAGCAGCAAGGGGGAGAGCAGCAAGGCGAACAGCAAGGGTTGCAGCTGGGCGCACAGCAAGGGTTGCAGGGCGGCCCGCACGGGGGGCACCCGGGCGAACACGGCCCACCCGCCTGGCAAAGGCCCGCTACGTGGTAAGGTCCACAGAACCAGGTGCCGTAAGGGTAGTAGTAGTACCCGCGCATATACTGCACGCATTTGGGAGGAGTGCAGCAGGGCGGCGGCAGGCAGGATGCGCACGGACAGCAGCCGCAGGGATTGGGGCAGGCGGGGCAGCAGGCGTTGCTGGTGGCCAGCCCGCTCAGAGAGTCTGGGCCAGCGCAGCTGGTGCCCACCAGCTCGTTTATTAGATCCGAGCGCTCTGCGTCGCTCTCGAAGTCCTTCCAAGGGTATCGGGTCGATTGGACGTTGGGTTGCGGGTCAAAGTCCAGGAGAGAGCATTTGGTGGCGGCCATGCCCAGAGGGTCTATGTCAAGCACCGAGCGCCCCAAGAGGGGGGCCATGGCCGAGCGGCTCGCGTCCAGCCGCCGGGGCGAGCCGCGCCCGGAGGGGGACCCGCGGCGGCGCAGGCCGGGCTCGCGGCGGCGCGGGGACTGGTCCCGGCGTGGGGAAAGCGCCCGTCGCGCCATCTTGTGATACTGAGCGTTTTGTTCAGTGACCGATCGCACATTCTTCTCGTAGAGGAAGGCGCGCGGTATTAAGTTGGCACATAAGCACGGGCAGGAGGAGCTCATTCGGAGGGGCGCCGATCGCAGGGCCATCGTCTTCGTGGAGAGCTCATTTCGCAGCAACTTCATGGTAGGCGGTTGGTATGCTATCTCTTTCAGAGTCCGCTTCACGTCGCGCTTTGCTGAAAGGATGATTGCTCACTGTAATGAGAAGTTTCCACGAGGTACCGCAGGCGGGCTAGCGTTCATTAGATGCATCGTAATGAGCTAAGGGTTAAAGTTAAATAAGTGTGTTTATAGCGAAAGAAAATCGTCAGTTACTTTTGGTACGAATGTTTGTATTTGAACGAATAAATTTACAGAGTAAAGCATGTGGAGTAATATAGGTTTCCCCCGCAATCTTGCGCTTCCTTTCGTCGACCATTTCGAGGCCAGTCCTCGAGAGAATAGCCGGCAACTGGTAGATTATCTTATTTCTCGGATCTCAATACCGGTGTTAGGTTATCGTCGGCAGGAATTTGTATACATTTTTGTATGGAATAGCGCTTTCCTGACACGCCTTTTTCGGGAACGTAGAAGGGCGGGCACGGCAGCCCGCCCGCGTCGAACGTACCCGGGCCACACGGCGGGCAGAACCGACAGTAGGTGCCGCACGGACATTTGCATTTGCTCATGGGGTTTTTACTGTATTGGGGATAACACGGATTGTAATACGGCGAACAAAACGGCCCGTACGGACCCCAGTAGCAAGAGCAAGGGTAGCATCCGCAGGGGCCACAGCAAGGCTTACAGGGGCAAGGGCCGCAGGGGCCACCGCAAGGCTTACAGGGGCAAGGGCCGCAGGGGCTACATGGGCATGGGCCACAAGGGCCACAAGGGCCACATGGGCCACATGGTCCGCAAGGCCCGCAAGGACCACACGTGCACGGACAAGGTTTACAAGGGCACGGGCCACATGGGCCACAAGGGCACGGTCCACATGGACCACATGGGCATGGACAAGGCTTACATGGGCATGGGCACGGTTTGCAAGGGCATGGACATGGCTTACATGGGCATGGGCATGGGGGTTTCGGTGGACACGGACATGGGCACGGACACGGCGGGACACAAGGGCACGGGCAAGGCGTGCATGGACAAGGGGGTGGGCACGGCGGCTTGCACACCGGCTTAGGGCACGGAGGCGGCTGCGGACATGGCTTCGGGCATTTAGGCGGAGGCGGACATTTAGGAGGCTTCGGACACGAGGGCGGTGGTGGACATGGTGGCGGACACGGACAAGGCTTTGGCGGCGGACATGGCGGTTTAGGCGGAGGACATTTAGGCGGCTTTGGCGGTGGGCAAGGAGGCTTCGGCGGAGGACATTTAGGCGGCTTTGGCGGTGGGCAAGGAGGTTTTGGCGGCGGACATTTAGGCGGCCCTGCTGGCTTTGATGGCGGACATTTGGGCTTCTTCGAAGGTGGGCAAGGTGGCTTCGGTGGTGGGCAAGGCGGTGGTGGACATTTAGGCGGCGGCGGCGGTGGAGGACATTTTGGCGGCGGCGGTGGGCAAGGGGGCGGCGGACATTTAGGCGGCGGAGGTACACATGGACATACAGGCGGCATGCATCGCGGACAGGGCGGCGGACAAGGCGGAGGGCATGGACATTTCGGCGGACCGGAACCACCTTTGCCGGCCCCACCTTTGGACGAAAAGCTTCTCGCACAAATAGCCGGCAAGAGGTCGCGAGCCTCTGCATTCGCATTTCCCGCGCGACCGTCTGCCTCGGTGCCCGGAGGCGCGAGCAGCCTACAGTCTAGCCCCGATCCCCAATCGTACGGGCAGGACAGTTGCAAAGCAAGGTTGATAAACGGTGCAATGTCGCAATGTTCAGAGGTTATTTTGTCCCATGGCACGCACTGCGGCCACGGGACGCATATAGAGACGATCATGAACAAGTCTGGTTCCTTTATGTCGTCGTTCAGCGCGCATGGCCCAGGATTTAGATCGACCCCTCCGTTGGAGTGTTGCGAACACAACAAGGCAGATGTCATGATATTTGCTGATCGGCCATGTGAACAATCGTTAGTCGACAACCAGGCTTCGTTTCGCGGCCGCTGAAGAGGCTCCGATAGCTTGATAGCCTTTTTGTATTTCTTCTTGGAGCCATTCGCTGAAAGGATGAGTGTGCACTGTAATAAACTCGGGACAGATCGCAGTTAGCCTAAATGTATCGTGTTTTGTCGCGGAGGGGTTATTAGTGCGTCAACGAAACTAATTTTATGTTCCATCACTTTTATTGTACAGATTTTTAACAATGCGTTTCGGTTAGGTCGGTATTAGTCGTGATTAAGAATTATATGCGTTCGGTTGCATCGGGCGGAAGCCTTGCGGCGCGTTGGGCCGGTTCTGGTCCGGGGACCCGCACAGGCAGCCGCAGTCGGGGCAGATGTAGCTCGTGTAGTTGTTGTTGGCGGCGTTGGGGTTGACCTTGTTTATCATCCCCGGCAAGCCATCGCACGTGTACGATCCACCCGAGCTCATTGTGGGAGATATCTGGTTGCTCATGTTCATCGAATTCATGGAATTCTGCATTTGTTGCATCTGTCCCATTCCGCCCATGCCGCCCATCTGACCCATGCCGGCCATGCTGCCCATCTGCCCCATGCCGGCCATGCCGCCCATTCCACCACCCATGCCGCCCATGCCGCCCATTCCACCACCCATTCCGGCCAACGGGCCCATCTGACCGATGTTGCCCATATTGGTGGAGGTTCTTTCGGCGCCGAGTGGGTTGAGGTAGTGGCTGGCGATTTGAGTGCCAGGGGCTAGTGAGGGTGGGATCATGGGCTGCGAGAAACCTCCTGGAGCCTGCCCGTCGGGGGGGGTGGGGCAACAGGGCCCGCAGCCGCCCATGCCTCCGAAACCCATGTTGGGCTGCATCGGACCCATGTAAGCAGACATGTTCATGGTAGAGGGTTCTTGCTGGGATGAGTTGTCTTGCTGTTGCGACTGTTGGCTCTGCTGCGCCGGCGGCGGGGTGAACGAGGGGCAATAGAGGCCGCACGTCTGCTGGCTGCACGACGACGCTTGCATGCAGGGAGAGTAAGAGGCGGCCTGGGGTTGGGGCTGGGGCTGGTATTGGTAAGAGGGGGCGGCGGCGCTAGGCGCCGAGGCCGCGTAGGTCGGCTGGCTCTGGCTCTGGCTCTGCATGGTCGCCTGCTGGCAAGGCCTCACGGCAGACTCCTCCGGCGGGGCGGCCGCCGCGTTCTGCTGCTTCCCACAAACCTGGCAACAGCAATTGTTCTCCGGGGGAGCGTTCGACGAAGGCGGAGCCTGACCGGTCAGAGTGGAAGCGATAAAGCTAAAAGGATTGGTCCCGGACCCCAACTGCAACGCGCTCTGAGTGGCATTCATCTCTTTGGGATTCTCTCCGAGGTCGACGGACGATTTGATCTCACGTCCTTGTAGGCTCTTATCTTCACGGTCATTTATCAGCATGGAGGAGCAGTGGGACATATTCCGTGACGACCTCCCATCTGTGCCTTCCACGCACGGACGCAGCTTCACGTTTTTCGCTGAAAGGATGATTGCATCACTGTAATCACAATATCCCGGTAGCGGTTCATAGTGGGTGGGCCCTATCGGGTTAGACTAGACTACGAGCATATAACGAAACAAGCCAATTAGTTACTGCTTTTTTATTAAAATTAAAGGGACGTGAGACTTTGACAGTGCAACTTTTTGCTTGACCGTTTTTCACTCGCTTTCATTTTGCTTATCAGTGGTTAAAGGAGTCCTGTCGCAGAAGCAGGGGATGGTGTTTGTCTCCGGTGGATGGAGAACGAGCTTTGAGTCTTTCGGTACTTTAATGGCGGGGTATGGGACCCCCAGGAGGCACCAGTTGGATAGTGGCTTGTCGCAATTTTCAAGTCCCTTTCCGTGTACGGGGCTTGTGCATATGGTGCGTGCATTGTGTGTCTGTGGTAGGTTCAGCGTGTGTATGGTTGAAAGTTTCTTTGCAAGGCTGTCAGTCTCGCTTCTAAGATGAGAAGCGCGCGAAGTAACCGCGTCGCGGTAACGGGGTTTCTGCTTAGCATTGCCGATTATGTTGATCAGATCGAGAATGGTCGGTGGCCCACTACGGGCAACCGAAGGGCTCTCCGAAGAGTTATCCTCAATGGAGGTGCTTTTTAAGAAAGTGAGCAACTCTCTCGCATGTTTGCTGTAGTCGCACGAGGGTTTGACGGTGGCTTTGGCGGTAGTCTTGTCGGGAAGTTTGCTTATAGCTGGCAAATTAGTGTCGAGAACCGCCATGATTTCAGGACCGTGTGCATTCGGTACATTTTTTGCCGCACAGCCATCAAGGCCAGGCATGCAGTACCCTATCAAGGGGTCTAAGGCGGTACAGCAGCTGTAGCATGCTCTGCTGCTCGGCTCCGCGTAGGTGGGGATGCTAGGCAGGTAGGCGCAGGGCCCGCAGGTACAATAGCCGTAGTACGGGTTGCACGTACCGGCCCATAGCCCGCAGTATTGAGAACGACCCCAGGGGGTGTACGGCCAGCTAGCAGTCCAGCATCGTCCACGCCAATCGACGGGATACAACCCGCACGTCGGGAAACATTCGTCACCTAAGCAGAACGGGAACCGACAGGGTTTGAAACTGCGGATTATGTTAGGATTGTCCCACCCAAGAGGGTCCAAAACGCCGTGGGGTCCGATAGGCCTGTAGGGGCCGCAAGGCCCGTTTATGCCACACGGCCCGCAAGGCCCGAACGCCCCGAAAGCGCCGAGCCGCCCCTGCGGTTGTAGGGTAAAGCGGGGGCAATAAGCATTAGGGTTAGTAAAGCACGATAAGTAGGCGGACAAGCCGGTCAAAGGTCTCGCGAGCAGAGGAGGGACCCTGAAATTAGGGGGTAAGCTAGACCACGGCTGAGTACTGCGGGAAGTAGGGAATGCGGGTAGAGCGCAACAAGGCGGGCATTTAGGAACGGATGGGGGACAACACGCCGGGCATGCCGGACAGCAGGGCGAAGGACAGCCAGGGCAACATTTGCAAGGGCAAGGGCATGGACAAGGGCAAGGGCAACATGGAGCTGGACATTTCGGAGGACCACCTCCAGGGCAGGGAACGAATGGTGGACAGCAAGATGGGCATGCTGGACCACAAGGCCCGCAAGGACAGCCAGGGCAACATTTGCAAGGGCAAGGACATGGGCATGGGCAGGGGCCACAAGGGCATGGGCACGGGCAGGGCGGCCCGCAAGGAGAAGGACAAGGGCATTTTGGGGGACAACAGCCCGGACCTGCTGGACAGCAGGGCGAAGGACACCCGGGACAACATGGGCAAGGGCAGGGACAAGGGCAAGGGCAAGGGCAGGGGCAGGGGCCACAAGGGCATGGGCACGGGCAGGGCGGCCCGCAAGGAGAAGGACAAGGGCATTTTGGGGGACAACAGCCCGGACCTGCCGGACAGCAGGGCGAAGGGCAGCCAGGGCAACATGGGCAAGGGCAAGGGCATGGAGGGCATCCACAGCATATTGGAGGACATTTCGGGGGGCATTTTGGAGGACAAGGTCCGCCGCACACGCAGCATTTGCACGGGTATGGCCCACAGAACCAAGTGCCGTATGGGTAGTAATAGTACCCCATCATGTACTGCATGCACTTGGGCGGTGTGTCGCAGGGCGGCGGCAAGCACGGGCACGCGCAGGCCGGAGGGCAGGGCTTCGGCGGTGGACAAGCCAAGTAAGGCGCGATACGCTTAGGGCAGATACTGGCACTGAACACATCGCGAACATTGTAGGGAATCGGCGGAGGATTGGTACTGTCAGGGTGGTACGGGTCCATCTGCAAGTCGGCAGCGTACAAGTACTCTTCGGTACGGGCGACCGAAGAACGGGGAGTGGTATAGTATGAGTCGTACGGGTCGTAGGGATATGTGTCGTAAGCAGAGGTTTTAACAGAGTACAGTGGTACCGGGCCATCGTAATAGGGGTCTGCGTACGCGGACCTTGGGTAGGGGTAGTCCATTGAAGACCTCTCGGGGCTGGGTTCGGTATCGTTCATCGCCTCTGGAGATTCGCAATCTTCCGAATAGACTTCAGTGGCGCCGACTGGCAAAGCAGTGCCTTTTTGACCGCAAGCTTCAGGTTCCGTCATTGGTTCATTCTCTTCGAGGACTTCTTCCTCTGGCTCGATATCGTTCATCGCCCTCTCAGCAGCCAGCTTGGCAGTCGCTCTGTCGATGCAAATCTGTCGCTTCTCAGCCGTTGTCATGTGGTTACTCCCGGGCAGCCACAGTGGCAACTTGCCCGAGCGGCCCATCTCGTCTGGCTGCATCAAGTCCTCATCGGTCGCGGACATTTCGTACACTGCCGGCCGATACTGTTTAGAGAGGTGTCTTCGGGACTGTTTGAATGTCGCTGAAAGGATGGACGGTTCTGTAATGACTTCCGTCAGGCCAAGAATTGAATGAGTGGGCAAATGGTTGGTTTGAACGAAACAAATTTATTGTATAGTACATTTATTCATCTTAAGCTATTGTAATAACTTGTCACAACTGATTCCAAAGTAGGTTCTTGCGCGGGGTGTGTGGCTAGCTAGTAGTGGTGGTGGTGGTTGTGGTGGTGGTTCATTATGAGCTGGGAATTTCGACTATTTTAACTGAAGATTCCGCCGGTTCTGCGAGTTTGGATGCCTGGGCGACTGCGCCGCCGCAGCTGTAGTGGCCAGACGGCAGGCAGAACGTGGAGTTGGTCATGGCGGGAACCAGGGCGGACATGCACGATCCGAAGGCGCCGCACGAGCCCATCGAGCCCATTGAGCCCATCGCGGAGCCCATCGAGCCCATCGTTGAGCCCATCGTTGAGCCCATCGCTGAGCCCATCGAGCCCATCGAGCCCACATCCGGGACCATACAGACGGTCGGCCCGCAAGCGCCGCAGCATCCGGGCTTGACGGGCCCGCCGCAGCAGCACAGGCCCTTCACGTGGTACGGGCCACAGAACCAGGTGCCGTACGGGTAGTAGTAGTAGCCAGTCATGTACTGGAGGCACTTGGGTGGAGTGTCGCAGGGCGGCGGCAGGCATTGCCCGCAGCAATTCGCACACGGGCATGGGCAGTTGCATGCACAGCACGCATTGACGTTTGCGTTTATATCGGCAAAGGATGCTGGCAAAGTAGTGGCGGAATGGCAGATGTAGCTCAGGGGGTTATGAAGGCACGCATTGTTGCTGCTATAGCATTCCGCTGGGTTGTAGCATCCCCACCACGGTCGTGGCACTGTCTCTTGGGCGTGCCCGGCCGGCGACATTTGCAACGAATTGAGGGTGGGATCCATCTTAAGCGTTAGATCTTGAGTCGCTTCCTCATCAGCTGCTTGTTTGCCATCTTTACCCTGGCTGGAGGTATTCGCTGAAAGGATGATTGTCTCACTGTAATGGTTAATTTCTTTGTGGTTTGAAGGGTTTAGGGTTCTAAGGGTGGTGGTAGTGGTGGTGGTGGCAAAGTATAGTATTAGCAAACTAGTATTAACACTCGCGGGTCGTGTACCTAGAGCCACGCTGGCTATTCCAAAAGTGGAACGATTCAAAACAACAAGTGAATGTATCAATTTTTTTATTTCATCCATGATTAAAAGGAACGATACGGAACGAATATAAATTTCTTCAGTTGGTTCTTGCACCGGATCGCAATGGCGTGACGTCAACTGCTTCGCGAGGAGCTCTATAGACAAACGGGGGGGGAAGCCAGCTATGCTTGGATTTCGGTTATGGTCGGTCCACTACGCTGAAAGCTGTTGAGGTACGAGCCCGGGGAAAGCATTTGCTGAGCGCTAGGCACGAAGCAATTGAATGGCAGACAGTTGGCCATCGAGCTAAGGTTGTTTGAGGCCATCGAGCTAAGATTGTTTGAGGCCATTGAACTAAGGTTGTTGGAGCTAAAGTTGCCGAGGTTGGGGACCATGCCACAGGCGCTGCAAGCATTCGAAATTCCGCTCAGGTCAGGCATACAGCAGACGGTGGGGCCGCACGATCCACAACAACCGGGGCTAACGGGCCCGCCACAACAGCACAGGCCCTTCACGTGGTATGGGCCACAGAACCAGGTGCCGTACGGGTAGTAGTAGTAGCCAGTCATGTACTGGAGGCACTTGGGCGGAGTGCAGCAGGGCGGCGGCAGGCATTGCCCGCAACAGTTCGCACACGGGCATGGGCAGTTGCATGCACAGCACGCGTTTACGTTCGCATTTACATCTGCGAAGGACGGCGGCAAAGTAGCGGTGCAATTGCACAAGTAGCTGAGTGGATTCTGGTAGCTCATTGGGCTTTGATACGAGGCGCTCTGTGCACTCTGTTGTAGGGACGGGTAGTTGTAGTTTTGCACTGGGTAGCAGTATCCCGAATACTGCGGCGGGATCGTCGCCGGGGTGGTCATGACGGGACACAATTGCAACGAATTCACGGGATCTTGTGGCTCTTTACTCTTGGTCGTCGATTCCGCTGAAAGGATGATTGGCTCACTGTAGTCGAGGTAAGCTGGAGAACTTTGTTACAAGGCGCGCGCCGAAAATTAAACTACCAGTTCGCACAATTGCATTTATTTTAGATTCTCAAAAGTTACAGGCTTATTTATTTAAAGGAAATATGCGAAAGGCGCCGTCCACTTCAGCACGTGATCGTGTAGACGGTTCGTTCCGCATACGCCTCGCTTCGTTCCACTGGACTTGACATTTAGTGTACGGCACGGCCTACGGCAGGCGTTGATGTTCGACAAGCTGGTTTTCAGCCATTTGTGTATGCTTTTTCACCAGGATATGGAGAACGGAGACGTTCTACGCGTTCTTAGCTGTCCCGTCTCGCAGGTTGGGCTTTGTACCACGGCACGTCATATCGCTCGCTACCTCTGCGATATTGGAATCTGAACCGCATTGTCCCGAGGCGCCCCTAGCAATCTCATTTCGGCTTTTCTTCCTAGCACGGCGAGCAAGGGGGCTTGGGTTCAGGACAAGGGGCAGGCGGGCAAGGCTTTGGCTTAGGTGCAGGTGGACAAGGCGGGCACGGCTCGGGGGGTTCAGGACAAGGGGCAGGCGGGCAAGGCTTTGGCTTAGGTGCAGGTGGACAAGGAGGACAAGGCTTGGGAGGTTTAGGGCAAGGCGCAGGTGGGCAAGGCTTGGGCTTAGGTGCAGGCGGACAAGGAGGACAAGGCTTGGGAGGTTTAGGACAAGGCGCAGGCGGGCAAGGCTTGGGCTTAGGGGCAGGTGGACAAGGAGGACAAGGCTTGGGAGGTTTAGGACAAGGCGCAGGCGGGCAAGGCTTGGGCTTAGGGGCAGGCGGACAAGGTGGACAAGGTTCTGGGGGCTTAGGACACGGGGCAGGTGGGCAAGGTTTAGGCTTAGGTGCCGGAGGACATGGTGGACAAGGCTCGGGGGGTCCCGGACATGGATCGCAGCATCCATCGTCCTTGGGCGGCGAATCTTTGATGGGCTCCCTTTTGCAGAAGACCTCGTGCGAGAGCAAACTGTCGCATCCAAAAGCCCAAGGGAAATCGGGAGTTGCTCCAAAAGGAGATTCCCTCGAGAGGGGCAAAGCCATGTTTAAGATGGCAGGCGAGTGGGGCAAGAGGGTTGCCTCCAGCGCTCCGAGGTCATCGGGCCTGGTTCGGGCCCAGCCGAGCCCGCAGGGGCCTGTAGAGGCCTCGCTCGGGAAATAGTGCTCTGTCTTGGCGCACGGAAACTTCACACTCCCGGGGCCCGCGGCTGCAAAGTTACGTCACGCTGTTCACCTCGATTAAAGAGTCTCACTCAACGCCTAACGGTGTGGCCTACACAGCTGTCAGAAATAAAACGAGCGAGATTCTTTGCATTTTTATATATTTAACATTTATGTATATAGCCACATTATTAAAGGGTAATAGTAAAAAAACATGATTAACCATCCAAAACGCAGTATAAGATATTCATTCTAGTTGTGAAACAAGTCACGGCGCCAGCTTCACTGTGCCAGACGCGCTGGCGCTGGGCTGCGGAGCGGGCGCGGGCTTCGCGGCCGAAGCGTCCCCTTGACCTTGGGCCAGTTGGCCTTGCGCCGGTTCTGCCGATGCCCGAGGCGCACATGTGCTTTTCTCACTTGAGTCTGCTTCGCATTTCGGCGGGCATGGACACGGGCACGGACAGGGGCATGGACAGGGGCAGGGGCAGGGGCAGGGGCAGGGGCCGCACGGGCAGGGGCATGGACATGGAGGGCCGCAAGGGCCACAGGGGCACGGGCACGGACAGGGACCGCACGGGCAGGGGCATGGACATGGAGGGCCGCAAGGGCCACAGGGGCACGGGCAGGGGCAGGGGCAAGGCCCGCAGCATGGTGTAGAAGGCATCCCTCCCATTCCAGAGGGACCTCCCATTCCAGATGGGCAAGGCCCGCAGCAAGCGGAGGGCATACCCATTCCAGGAGGCATACCCATTCCACCCATTCCTGGGGGCATGCCTCCCATCCCTGAAGGCATGCCCATCCCAGCGGGACAGGGCCCACAGCAAGCTGAGGGCATTCCCATTCCAGGTGGCATGCCCATCCCGGCGGGGCAAGGCCCACAGCAAGCTGAGGGCATTCCCATTCCAGGTGGCATGCCCATCCCGGCGGGGCAAGGCCCACAGCAAGCTGAGGGCATTCCCATTCCAGGTGGCATGCCCATCCCGGCGGGGCAAGGCCCACAGCAAGCTGAGGGCATTCCCATTCCAGGTGGCATGCCCATGCCAGGAGGCATACCCATTCCACCCATTCCTGGGGGCATGCCTCCCATCCCTGGAGGCATGCCCATCCCGGCGGGGCATGGCCCACAGCAAGCTGAAGGCATTCCCATTCCAGGTGGCATGCCCATTCCAGAGGGACAAGGGCCGCCGCCGCAGCACGGCGGGGGCATTCCCATTCCAGACGGGCAGGGTCCGCAGCCTACTGCGGTCGGCATGCCCATAGCATTGCATGGGCTACCTCCGCCGAAAGAAGGACAAGGCCCGCCGAAAGGGCAAGGGCCACAGCACGCCGACGGCATGCCCATTGGTGACTGCATGCCGCCCATGGGGCTACCCATAGGGCCACCCATAGGGGAAGAGCTAGGCCCACCGAAAGGGCACGGACCGCAGCAAGCAGAGGGCATGCCCATCGCCGGCGGCATGCAGCACGCCGTCGGCATACCCATTCCGGACGGCATACCCATTCCGGACGGCCCCCCACCACACTGCGGTCCCCAGGACGCGGGATTGCAACCGGCACCGCATTGCATATTTTGGCTAGGCCCCGGGGCACAAGAACAGGGGGGCATGTAAGGAGCGCTCGGAGAGCCGGGACCGGTCAGGGGATAGCCGGGACACGCGCAGGCGCACGCCGCCGACCCGCACCCACACGAGGGGCCGCACGCGCACCCGCCGTATGAGCCGGGCCCACAGGCGCACGGGCAAGAGCCACAAGGCCCACACGGGCAGGGGCCGCAGGGGCCGCAAGCCCCTTGCTGGCCGCCGGGGCTGGGGCTCGAGAACATGCACGTAGGCGCCGAGGGAGACTGTTTGACCTCTACAGCTTCGGTTTTAGGCGCCGCCGCCGCGGTGGGCGCTGGCGGCGGCGCCTCTGTCTTCTCGTCCGCGAAAAAGCGGCACAAGCTTTTTACATCGCGGCAAACTTGCGACGACCTGCCGTCTCCCAACGCCAGCGGAGAGACGTAGCCGCGAACTGCAAAGGACAACCAGGCGTAAGACACTCATGCGAGATTCCGCTAGCGGATGTTTTGTTATGAGAAGAACTAGGCGAACACGCCGCCATCTCGCTGATGAGTATCTTAGCCTGGAGGTCCTTCGGCGGTGCTCTCCGTTCTCCGAATAACAAGGCACCTCACTAGCGGCAACGGAAACCACTACGCGAAACACTTCCAACAGCTCACAGAACACCGTCGAACGATAGCGATTTTTTAGGTTATTTGGTTTGTCAATTGGGTTTTTTTGCTTGCGAAAGGCAATTCTATTTGGTTTTATTTTTGGTCAATTTTTAATTTGTTTTTATTCCGTTCAAATGCAAACTACAGCTAGCTACTTTCTACACATCCCCGCTAAGTCACTTACCTGCGCCCCAACCAGTTCCCGAAGTGTCCAACCCCGTGGCCCGGCTAACTAGTGCGCTAGACTACGGTTGATCTAGATACACGGCAACGCTACATGGAATGGTGGCTATACAACTACTAAATAAGAAAATTGTAAAAACTTACATATCGCCGCAGCACAATTTCTATCGCTCGTGTTAGTGAGGGTACGACCATGTTTCCTGATGTTTTTGAGCAGCGAAACATTTTTGGGAAGAAGCACCTTCCTCAGTACTAGAGCCATGATTTTTTTTCGATGTCGCTTTTTAAACACTACTTTGCCAGCCTTAACTTGGGATTTTGATTTTTTTTAAGTTTTTTGTTCACTTGAGAATTTCTGCCATGGTAGAAGCGTGACCAACAGTCGTGCAAGAACAAGGTCTGGTCTTGTGGGCGCAACTTACGTGACCAATTTGATTTTCGAATGTTGAGTTTATTCTTCTTCCACCTAATTTAATCATCGACATTTCTTTTTACCACTAGTTCGAATCGCTCCTCCGAAATCATCCTCCCCAAAGTCAAGCCAGTGCTTGAATTTAGTGTAAGGTTCTTCGTATTTTTTAAGTACTTAATCACACTTGCAGTTACCTATTCTACAAAAAAAAAGTTGGTTGTTGCAAGTCAAAAATTTTAATATTTGAATTGTGAATCTAAAGCGTCAGATTTAAATGTTTTTAAATATTAATAATAATAATAATAAATATTACTATAATGCGATCATGACAGATAAATGTATGCAGAATTATTTTAAAGTTTAAATAATATTATAATTATTTTCGAAAATACATCTCTTGCACCACAATTATACATATAATTTAAATTTATTACAAATTCGATGCGTTTCCTAAAATATTCTACGTTAAAAATAATGTCTTCCAGACAACCTTCGAGCAATTTCTGTACATAAATATTTAAACCGCCAATACGGATCTCTAAAACACTCAGCGGAGACAGCTGACAATGTTCTATGCTGCCAGCATTTTGTTATTGACCAATCTCAGATCATTTATGGCCAGTACGATTCCCTAGGTCCAAAATAAAAGTTAAATTGTCTATGGTTTTTCCGCAGTGCCTTCTTTCCTCTCTTGCCCTATGCAGCTGAAAGTCGATTAACAAAATCTCTTTGGTCGATTACAATATTTTTGGCTTTGATTTTTGGTTTTCCTACCTACTCGTTTTCTTCTGGGCTCACCAATATCCAGTTGATTCATAGCTGAAGGGGTACCCTCTCGAGGTTCTGAGAATAATGAAGATTTCTTCTTCATCTTATCTACAATCCTTTCTCTACAATCGCTGAAGTATCAGCTGTGGTAGCTGGTTATCAGGATAGATTCGGCAGGTAATCAGAGCTTTGAATACGTATGGGACTATGCTGTTCTAAAGCTTTGCTGATTGAGCCAATTTGCCTACAAGTTCCTATTTGAATTTTTCCTCGTCTTTTCGCAGAACGACACCACATGTAGGTACAACCACTAAGATAATCGCGAAGAAAGCTGCTCATGATTTAGAAGAAATGATCCAGCATTAAAGTCCTAACTCCTCAGCAATAACATAAGAGTTTCAAGTCACATGAGTGGAATTACTTCAGCTTCTATTTTCCAGGTGATGATGATCTAGATAGTCTATCATTAAATCAGCTTTATTGATTTTTGACGATGCAATATCATCATCTTTATCAAGTTTTTACGTAAAATTCTTCTGTTAATCGTATCGAAATAGAAAGTTACGCGTCCCCTGGTACTAGGACAGCAGAGAACAGAACAAGCAATAAAAAGAAACCGCCAATGGAGCGCGAATGGATGTCAAATGTCATATGGCAAAGACTATATAGAATAGTCTAGTGATGTAGCCAAAGAATGTGGACTATTTGGACTGCTCTATAGTCCAAATTCTTTGGATGCGGCCAAAGATCTATAGAGGTCCATTAAGAGATGCCAAAGAGTTTGGTATACCAGGAAATCCGCATGGTAAGTTTATCGTAAAATCTGTCCAGACTGACTTGTCTTATTTGGTTAAGGAAATTATGTATTTAAATGGATAATATGCAGCAGTACTTGTTGAAAAACATTCTATGTGTTTCTTGTATAATTCTCGACATCTATACACAATATACGTAGCGTGATTGATACGGCATGTCGTGATTTTGGGCATTGTTTGTTTACAAAATAAGACAAGTCAAATTAAACAGATCACATAGGTGCACACTTGGTGCCATGGAAAAAGAAACCAGCTTGGAGTGCTAGTCCAAGTTCTTTGGGGGCACAGTGCTTTATAGGCCAATTATTTCTTTGGAGCTCAGTTGAATACTAACCGATGCTCTTACGGTGAGGGAAAACATCGTGATGAAACCTGCACATTCAGACGACTGAATGGTCAGGTGCCCCTGGTAGCAGGGTCACGGAGGACAGATGGCAGTCGCTCCACTGTAATTATCTGATCTGCCAAATCCTGGATAATGGCCAAGGCGGACCCTGGGCCCTCGTGCGCGAGAGCACAACCGGGCCATTAACGTCAAGACGATGATGATGAATTTCTTTGGAGGACAGATAAAGAAAATCCTAGGACCAACTGTGTCTGTCGGTATATGGCGGTAAACGTCTCTGCTGTGGAGTAAACGGCCTTTTGGGTCAGTTGGATGTCTTAGGAACTCTAGACGATGTTCATAATCAGATTAAACCCAGAAAGTTCCCAGGGAGAGATCCAAGGTCTCCAAATTGCCTCGATTGCATCAAAATTACCCAGTTGCCCGTTTCTTACAACAGGTTTTAAATAAAAATAAATTAGCCGGTTAATTAAATGGCTAGCTTCTTAAGCAATTATTTAATTGAATATTTGCCAAATTTATGAACTTTGAAAGTTACGTGTAACGAACGATATTGCCCCGAGTTTACGGAGCTCCTCCATGCATTGTCACAGCACTAACCTAACCCAACCGAATTAAAACGTAATGTAAACTATTATTATTGTTGGAGATTATTGTGATTAAGTTAGCATTGTGACAATATTTTGAGGAGCTCCGTAAACTCGGGTCAATTTCGTTTTTTTAAACATTACATTAAAAATTGTTGAAATTGGCAAATTTTATATTAAATAATAGCATAGGAAGCTAGCCGTTTAATTAACTGGCTAATTTAACCATCCGGCTGCGACATATATATTGCTTCTATGTATGTCTTTTTATAGATTTTAGAGGCAGTCTGTCATACTTACACAAAATCATCACTTACGTGACTCCAGCGGACCAACACAGCTATACCCGGAGATGAAATGCAAGATCAAAAGTGTATGCAATTTGCCACTATTTATAAACATTCATAGTCTAAAACAAGTTCGCTTCCCGCCGTCTGTCCCTATGTATCTATGTACGCTTAGATCTTTTAAACTACGCAACGGATTTTAATGCGGTTTTCAACAACAGATAAGAGTAATTCAAGAGGAAGGTTTATAAGCCAGAAAAACAGGGTAGGTAGAGGTAAAAAAGGTGTACGCCAAGTCGCGCCGGGTACACTAATAAACAATAAACTTAAGTAGTTTTCCGTGTTCAGTGCCCAAGGGCTGGATTGTTGTAATACCATTGAAATATTGATAAAAATTATCACATTCACAATGAAATAAAATCGTATGATTATTTAAAAAGCATTATTATAATAATCCACCCAGTGGGCGGATTATTATAATAGTGGCATATTTTGTAATTGTTTACACTTTTGACCTTGAATTTCATCTCCGATTTATTTCACATATAAATGTTTGCCAATGCAAAATCTACCTATCACCTATTACAATAGGATTCAATAATTGAAAGCATGCAATTTATCATATAAATTACTTTATTACCATAATTATTTCAATAACAGACAAACGAAGAAATAAAATTAATAAATTAATTGAATAAAAATAACACAATAACCTATTTTAATAACTATCAATTTATATTAATATATTCACATAAGTATAATATAAAAGTACGAAATTACAGAGTATTTTTTATTTTAACTAACGCCGCCGCCTTCATCTATTGAGCCTACAGATATTTT
Organism: Blastobasis lacticolella; assembly: GCA_905147135.1. Taxonomy (NCBI): domain Eukaryota; kingdom Metazoa; phylum Arthropoda; class Insecta; order Lepidoptera; family Blastobasidae; genus Blastobasis; species Blastobasis lacticolella. The sequence goes on from LR990066.1 coordinate 10,934,142, forward strand.
AGTTTTTTTTTCATCGTTCCTGGGTTACATGCTACCCATAGCCAGGTATTACTGACCTCTAATAATAAATCGATTAATAGGCGATCGCTATTTAGCCATCATACATCTCATTCATTTCCATTCATTCATTCGTTCAGAATGAATAGAATGGTCGTACATCTCATTTATTCGTTCAGAACGAAAGGAATGGTCGAAATAGTCGTTGCAAGGGTGGAAATGGATGAATGAATGCTCTAAATACGTTTTAGTAATTAAATATTTAGTTCATATTATTGTTTGTGGTGGTGTGTGGTGCCGCCACCTAAAAGAATAGCACCACCCCATCTATTCCCGTGGGTGTCGTAAGAGGCGACTAAGGGAATAATCGGATCGCCAACCCGCCTGCCAAGCGTGGTGATTATGGCAACCCCAAGACAGATCTCCAAATGTCTGACTCGCGACATACGCCGTTTCAATACTACCAGTATTAAGGTGGCGATCGAGCGGAACAAAGGATCTAAAGCGTTTGCGAGAGATCTGTCGATTGGACAGAGCCAGTTGACGAGACTGAAAACAGATGACGGCAGATTTGTTTCGACCAAGTCCGAGATTTTGAGGGAAGTCGAGAGGTTCTATGGACAGTTATACACGACAACACGGGCACCTGTTACCAGTATGGCAAAAAACCTAAGAGCCAAGTTGACCCGACACTACATCGAAGATATCCCGGACATCAGCCTGAACGAGATTAGTATGGCTCTCAAACAGCTAAAGCACAACAAGGCGCTGGTTGATGATAGAATTACCGCTGAGATTCTGAAAGATGGTGGCAAACCTGTGCTTAAGACCCTTCAGAAACTGTTCAATTCCGTCATCCTCGAGGGAAAAACGCTGGAAGCATGGCACAGAAGCATAGTGACATTGTTCGTCAAGAAAGGTGATAAGGCTCTCTTGAAAAACTTCAGACCAATATCACTGCTGACCCATGTGACCCATGAATCGTCTCGCACGCAGGTTTGATGACTTCCAGCCCCCCGAACAAGCCGGATTCCGAAAAGGTTTTAGTACCATAGACCACATACATACGCTGCGGCAGGTTATACAGAAGACCGAAGAGTATAGCCGGCCATTATGCTTGGCGTTTGTGGACTATGAGAAAGCCTTCGATTCGATCGAAACTTGGGCGGTGCTCCAGTCTCTACAGCGGTGCCAAATTGACTGTCGATATATCGAAGCACTGAAGTGTTTGTACGAAAACGCCACTATGTCAGTTCGTCTCCAGGACAAGACCACAGAACCTATTCAGCTGCAGCGAGGTGTTAGACAAGGTGATGTCATATCATCGAAGTTGTTCACCGCTGCACTGGAGGATATATTTAGGCTTCTGGACTGGGACGGATTTGGCATCAATATTAACGGCAAGTACCTCACTCACCTCAGATTTGCTGACGATATCGTAGTCATAGCTGAAACCCTGGAAGACTTGGGCAACTTGGAAGACGCAGGAAGAGTAAGGATCGCAGGTACCAGCTGGATGCGGAAAGCACAGGACCGGCCTTTGTGGAGATCTCTGGGGGAGGCGTATGCCCAGCAGTGGGCGTCTTTTGGCTGATATGATGAGTGTTTGTTAGAGATAAATGAAATTAGCTGAAGCTAGGATACGCAAAACGGACAGTGTTTTAGCGGTCTATTTCGTTTTTGGCCACCGGGTCATACACGCATACACAAGTATTATAGATTTAAATTCGTGTGAGTGAACGATGGCAAAATAGACAGCTTTAATAATACATTTATTAGAAGTCAGTGCCTGGTATAGTTGACCGAAGACTAGAACGTAAGTACCTTGATCTGGAAGCTTACCATGAGCTCTTACAGCAGTACCTAAACAGCCCTGCTTAGAACGAGACAAGCTTATGTGACACGTATAGCGCTGTCTCGGTCTAGGCAGGGTTGTTCTGTTTAGGTGCTGCTATAGGCAGCTGTTTGGACGAAGATGTCCATCTAATATTAACACGTGCGTGCTAGCACTTAAGTCCATTTTTCTTTGTTAATAAGCACCATAGAGACGCACAAGTTATTTACAAAGAAAATAGGACTCTATTTTCTAGGACACACACAGCAGTTTTATTTATATTTTAATGTCTCTAATTATAAATCTGAATACAGCTCGTTCTCCTGAGATACGCCAGTATTCATAACTTGTCAGGCTTGTATTGGGATTACAAGTTTCCCTTTGACTCAACTGGTTATGTCAAAGGGAACTTATACTTCCCAATTGCACTATTGATAGTGTCACGTGTCATGGCCAATGCGCTTATTTACAATTGGCTAAATTCAGTCGCCTTAATTCAGAACCAAAAAGTGTGAGAACAAATTAAAGTGGAATGTATTGCTCATAGAATAAGGACCATTTTTGTATCACTTGTATTATGTTACGCGTCGCTGCGCTTTACAAAGGCCATTATACGAATATAAACCTTATTTTATTATGAGCAATACATTGATTCCCTCACGCTTTTTGCTACTGAATTTAGCCAGGTGTAAAAAGCGCATAAGAAAGGATTCGTTTCGCACTCATACCCTATCGACGTCAAAACACGTACAATCGATCGACTGGAACGCCGTAGCCACAATCGCTCGATTGGAACGCTTTTAGAACTCCAGGTCTTTGGCGCCGACGCGGAGACGGCGCCAAGGCAGGTCCCAGATGTAGACGCGGCCTTCGGTGTCACCGGCCGCGATTCGGCAGGGCCTGCAGAACGATATTTTTTTATTCTGCGCAGTGACAAACGAACAGACAGCCCACCTGATTGATGGTAAGCGGTAACTGTCGCCCATAACATCTACGATTCATGCATTTAGGTTGCTTGCAACAAAAATGCAGAAGCGCAGGTGCGTTGTCACTGTGCGGACTAAGATGAAATGCCTCATGCCTGTAATTGCGCTGGCTACCTTATCCTTCAAACCGGAACACAACAATGCAAGCGTTGTTGCTTGGCGGCAGAAATAGATAAGGCGGTGGTACTCACCCAGGCGGACTCCTCAGGCTTGACAGAGTCCTACCACCTGATAAAATAGTTCAAATTACCTATAGCCCGAGCATAGGTGGTTAGATTTTCATACAAATTATTGGTAACCTTTGACAGTCAAACTGTCTTGACCTGCACGGCTATCACAAGTGTCCACGACACAGCTCGCGCCGCGAGAGAGCGTTTGTTTCCTTCTCTCAATACTAAGATGAAAGAGACAGCAGTATCTTTGTCGCGCATTTTCACGATTATTGCGCGCGAGAGCAACTTGTGCTATTCGTACTGGTGTCTAGAGCGGTACGGCTATTTGTACCTCCAGTTTCCAGGGTACAACTCTGACCACGCCAATTGAGTTTAAACCAATCGCATCAAGACAGCTCTGGCTCTGGCTTGCTGTGATTGGTCCCAACTCAATTGCATACGGCTGCAGTCCTGCCGCAATGTGTAAGTGTAGTGTATACACTTCGGTGATCATTCATTCGATCGGTCATTCATTCAGTCAATCTGTCACTCGTAAGCAGTCGATCTGGGCAGTCGATTCTCGACAATCAGAGAGTACGGTTGTGTCAACTAGTTATCCCAGTCTATGTAAAGACAGTATTTTGTTCATTCTAATATAAACTGTGTGCGTGGGTGCGTGTGTGCGTGTCTCTTGGTGCAGAGATTAACAATACAGTGTACAACAAGTATAAGGTATGATCTGTCCAGACTGACTTGTCTTATTTGGTTATGGAAATTACGTATTTAAATGGATAATTTGCAGCAGTATTCTTTGAAATTCACATTCGACGTCTTTCTTATATGATTCATGAAATATATATACAGTGTACATAGGTTGATTATTTTTTTTGACGACCTGAGTGTTTCAGTTGGTTAATTGTTCGTTCACCCAAGACAAGTTAGTCTTTACAGATCGTATAGTGCTATACGCACCCGGACTTAGCCACAGCTAGAGCGGAGACGGGGGCCCCGGGGCTACCGAGCCCTCGCACGGGCAACGCCTTCTCCCCCGCCCCCGCCACCTCGCACATGGCCAGCGCGGCTTCGGCGCTCGCCAGCCCCAAAACAGCGGCGGAGGGTCCGCCCGGCACCCAGCATATGCAACTGACCGGGGAGTCTAGGCAGAGCACCTGGAGAGGTGATGGAGCGAATGAGTTGAAATGAAGGAACGAATGGAAATCTCAGAAAAAATTAAGTGGGTGAACGGAAATCCCGCGAAAATGATCATTGAATTAATGAAAAACAGCGGCGGAAGGCCCACCCAGCATCCAGCACATGCAACTGACCAGGGAGTCTAGGCAGAGCACCTGGAGAGGTGACGGACTGAATGAGTGAATGAAATCGTCGGGAGAATGAAGGAATGAATAGAAATTCTCGAAAGAATGAAGGAAGTGAATGGAAATATCTGGAAAATGATCCTCAAATGAATGAAGGAGTTATCGCTAGTCCCCAAACAGCGGCGGAGGGCCCGCCAGGCACCAAAACCGTAAATCGAAATTTTCTAATGAAAGAAGTAGTGAATGGAAATCATTGAATGAATGAAGGCGCGAAACAGAAATTTCCAACGAAAAAAGGAAAGAAAATATTCGAAAGAATAAAAGAAAGAAAGTGGAATTCTTCAAAAGAATGGAGAGAGTAAGTGAAAATCCTCGAATGAATGAAGTTGCAAAATAGAATCCTCTATTCGTTAGAAGATTCTGTTTCGCCCAAGGAATAATAACTATCTAGAGAATGAAAGTCAATAAAAATATTCGAAAGTACGGAGAGACAAAACACCAAAAAAATGGAGGAGGTTCTATATGCGACTGTATTTTTTATGTATGTTCACCGATTTCTTCGTCAATTATGGACCGATGTTTAAATTTCTTTTTTGTTCGAAAGAGTATACTCCTGAAGTGGTCCCATTATCATCAGGTCAGGGTCTGATAATGGAAACCCTGTGAAATCGAGGGCAGTCCTCGAAAATTGGAAGCATGCATGGTGTGCTTGTTACATTATCGTCAAGCTCGCTTTAGAGTATCGTCATCTGATGCTGCTGCGCTGATGATGAAGACACAGAGCTCCTTAACAATTAGGTGATGGGGGATAGTACTGCAATTTCCACAAGGTGGACCGACGACCTGGTAAAGATCGCAGGTACCAGCTGGATGCGGAAAGCACAGGACCGGCCTTTGTGGAGATCTCTGGGGGAGGCCTATGTCCAGCAGTGGGCGTCTTCTGGCAGATATGATGATGACTGCAATTTATCGACAGGACCTACTTAGTATCTAGGGGTAACGTGATGCTTGAAGGGGTATACCTACCTACTTCTGATGTAGATTCATTTTCACCAAATCAGGATGTGATCATGAAGTTACAGAGACATCGAGTGAAACCAACAAAGATAACATTTTTAAAGTTACCATAACTACCACTAAGAATTCAAAATTTTTATTTTGCATCTGAAATATCATATTAAAGAACTCACCTTCAGAGGCGCACTCTGGTTGACGTCATACACCCTTAGTTCTGAGTCCATGGACATGGACGCGAAGTACCCTGGCTTGTGGCAACTGAACACGACGTCAAGGACGCACGTCGAGTGCCCTTCGAGGACGTCGTACACCGGATCAACGACGTCCAACTGATTGGTCTTAATCTTGCAGAGGTAGAGCCGACCGGACTTGGTGCCGACGACGAATATGTCGTCCGAGACCCGGTCTTCGGACGGCCTGGGATGAGAAGGGGAAAAGGACTCGGAATGAGATAGAAAGTACAAATGAAATCATGAGCATGACATAATAAAGAAAAAGAAAGAGAGAATTAGTCATTGCAACATTCGTCAACACAAACGAATTCACTAAATGCTTCGACGAAATTGAGAGGTAAAGCGTGAGAGCAAATCAAAGTGAAATGTACAGCTCATAAAATAAGGTCCATTTTTGTATCACTTATATTATGTTACGTGTCGCTCCGCTTTACAAAAGCCATGATACAAAAATGGACCTTATTGAATGAGCAATACATTCCACTTTGATTTGGTCTCACGCTTATTGCTTCTGAATTTAGAAACTAAATTTAGGCATGTGTAATAAGCGCATCACACCCAAGAAGAGCAAGGAAAAAACCATCCTGCATAAGGCATTGTGAACAAACACCCCTCCCCAATTGAAAGTTGGAGAGAGAGTGAGTTGGGAGTGAGATTGGAGACTTTTTATCAGGTGGTAGGACTCTGTCAAGCCTGAGGAGTCCGCCTGGGTGAGTACCACCGCCTTATCTATTTTTGCCGCCAAGCAAAAATGCTTACATTGTTGTGTTCCGGTTTGAAGGACAAGGTAGCCAGCGCAATTACAGGCATGAGGCATTTCATCTTAGGCGCTGTCTGTCAACGGTCGTACGACCGTGGTCGTGTGGGCGGTTTTGAGGTCTACCATTGGTCGGGCGACGTCCGTCGTACCACCGTTAGGACAGCGCACTAGAGAGAGTTGAGAGCGAGGATAAGATCAGACATTTTTACTCAGAAGGACTCAGGGTTTTGACACTTAGGCACGCCCGAGGACAAGCTAAAACATTCCGATACTGTGGACCACATGGACCTAAAGTATAGAGTTTACCTTAGCGGGTAAGTCTTGATGAAATCGAAGCAGGTGATGTCGAGCGGGGCGCCCTTCCGCGAGGAGTTGACTCCGTAGCAGACGATGCTCTCAAACACCTTCAGGTTCCCGTTCACCTGCCAGACGTTCACCGTGCCTGAAACGGTTTTTATATACCACTAAGGTGGCCAACTTAGTGGTATAAGCTTACGGCCCGTCTGATGGTAAGCAGTCACCGCAGCCTATGGACATATGCAATACCAGGGGCATATACGCGTTGCCGACCCCGTAAAAACCTTTTCACCCCTTTCTTGAAGAACTCCATGTTGTACTCTCTAGGGAAAACTTCTCCAGGTAGTTCATTCCACAACCTTAGTGTGCGTGGGAGAAAGTTCCTTTGGCATCGCACAGTTCCCGCCCAATTTGGCTCCAAGATGTGAGGATGAACTCCCTGTCGGTGGCGAGCGATGCGATGATAGAAGACAAAACAAATTATGTTTTTCCTCGTTCATCATATCAGCCCACTGCTGGGAATAGGCCTTCCCCAGAGATCTCCACAAAGGCCAGTCCTGTGCCTTCCGCATCCACCTGGTGCGCGATCTTTACCAGGTCGTAGGACCTTGCGGGAGGCCTACACACACTGCGTCTTCCGGTACGTGGTCGCTCGAGCACTTTGCTGCCCCATCGGCCATCTGTTCTGCGAGCTATGCCCTGCCACTTGAGCTTGCCAATCCTTCGGGCTATGCTCTAGCTTGTTCGCAAAGCATTCAAGCATTATTACCAAGCATATTCGATGGTGACTGATATTGAAAATGACATATTTATGAACGGAGAGCCCTCATATACTACCTAAATACAAAATGAAGAGGGCGCCGTAGGTTACCCAATGAAATCAAGTACAAGAAAAAATCTACTTTGTGGCGATAGCGGACGTTTGAGAGAACCACCAAACGTTGGTCTGCCCGTGCACAGATTGGCACAAAAAAGTTACTTTTTTTTTATTTTTTTTATTTTTATTTTATTTTATTTATTCATTTATTTCAGGCAACTGAGGCCCATATTTATAAATACACAAACAACATAAATACAAAATACAGACAAAGATAAAACCTATACCTACATACAAATTATTATAAATTGTAAACTAATATATAAAAATAAAATTTATTAATATCTTAAAAATAACTATCACTTAATGTCGTTCGGCGGCACCGGAAATTCTAGGTCGCCCACGGAATCGCCGGTACACCACACCCTTCGGCCAATATTCTTCCCTCATGAAGAAATCCAAATCTGCCGTGGGAACCAACGCCACGAACGAGTTGAATTTACGTTCATGGCTTGATTCCAAGAGCTGGACCCTCACGAGGTACTTCTTGGTTATGCGGATGTGCTCCTCCACGTCCTTTGCCGTCACCGTGTAATGAAGGCGGGACAAGTAGAGCGCAGTCGTAGGTGTCGCAGGGCGCAGCAGGAAATTGGGACCAGTTACTGCAGTGCCGCGAAAATTCTGAGCAGCACGACGTCTACTCTTCTTCTGGACCGTGACAAATCCTTCCTCATCACGGTCCCCGTCGAGGGCGCATGGGGGCTTCAATGCCGCCGATTCTCGCGGAGTTGAAGCCTCCACGCGAAGGTGTTGGCGCGTAGTCGATGCGCGGACGGGAGCCGCGGGCACGGTGGGCGCCGGTGTTCGAGCGGCGGGCGCACGCGAGCGAGCGGCTGGCTGCGGCGGGCGGGGCGCGGGTTGCGCGTCAACTTTTATACCTCTAAGGAGGCAAACAAGCTTACGGCCTGCCTGATGGTAAGCAGTCACCGCAGCCTATGGCCGTTTGCAATACCAGGGGCATCACCCACGCGTTGCCGACCCCGCAAAAACCTTTTAACCCCTTTCTTGAAGAACTCCATGTTGTACACTCCAGGGAAAACCCTTTTGCGACTACACAATACAATACAAAACTCTTTATTGCACACCAGAGAACACAAGTATAGATACAAAAGATATAGTACAAAGGGCGGTCTTATCACTAATGTGATCTCTTCCAGACAACCTTGGCTGAAACTATACCTACTGTACTAACTATACAGAAAGACTATACTGTGGCTGAAAAGCGAAACTGCCAAGAGGGTGTGAGGCAGTCCGGTTATTTATACTTCTAGAACCGACACAAGAGGATATGTAAGTATTATCGCAAAGCAAAGTCGAAGTTTGGGTAATGAAAAAAAATCTCTTTTTTTCCAAGTTGTGCACGGGCAGGCCAACGTTTTGTGGGTCTCCTACTATCACTACAAAGTGGATTTTTTCTTGTAGTCGATGACGTAGGATAACCTATTCAATTCAATTTATTTATTTGATAAACATACGTTTACATGTCAAATGTTGTTGTTGAATACTATTACAATTCTTGAGTAGTCATTATTCTTAAAATAACGTAACTACAGAAAAAAAATATTAATGTCATGAGGTTAGTTTCACAGCCCTACGACGCCCTCACAGTCAATCTATAATAATTGACTGTTTCTTCCTCGCAATACGGAGTTTCGTCACACCATCCGAGAGTGCCCTGATTCCCACTGCTGGGCATAGACTTTGCTCAGAGATATCCTCAAGGGCTTGTGACTTTCACATCCAACTGATACCTGTCCAAGGGGGCTATTGGCTATCTCAGTGGCCAACTGAATTTGACATATAATATTTTACACTACTCTAATTTTGTAGACGCTATAAATAAAAAATAAATATGCTTGGACAAATTCACACAGCGCCATCTAGCCCTAAAGTAAGCAAAGCTTGTGTTATGGGTGTTAGAAAACTGATAAGGTACTTATATATTTTTTAAATTCATACTTATTATACATACTACACCCAGACCCGTAACAGAAATTAAAATTCATCATTTCAATTGTCTGCTCGGCCGGGAATCGAACCCGGGACCTCTGCGTGGCGACCGGCATGTTAACCAACTGAACCACTCAGGTCGTGGTAGGTTGCTATAGCCAGTGTCCTACATATATGACGTTGTGTACAATTATATAATGTCAAATTCAGTTACTAACTGAGTTAGCACTAGCGGTCCACCTGTCGGACCGACGCTGTGTCTTTTACTGAGCGCTACAACTTGGGCCTCTTCAAGACAAGAGTGAATAGGTATTTAATAGACAGTTATGCGGTAGACGCAGCGTGGGTAGGCCTACAAGATGGACCGACAACCTGGTAAAGATCGCAGGTACCAGCTGGATGCGGAAGGCACAGGACAGGCCTTTGTGGAGATCTCTGGGGGAGTCCTATGCCCAGCAGTGGGCGTCTTTAGGCTGATATGATGATGATGAGACAGGTATGCGCCATCGTAGACTGCATCTGCACTTAACATCAGGTGGGATGGCAGTCAAATATCTGACTATAATAGGACCACGATAAGTCCGTATTAACAGACAGTAGTAAAAATTATAAAATGTGGATATGGCAAAAATCTGTCCTTGTGAGTCCTTCTTGTAAACATTCAGTTTTTTGGTCACTATTAGCTTGAACTTGTACTTTTAGTTTGTCTAAATTATTAATCATGCTGAAAATTATCTCCCGCGCTTTCTTTTTAATAATTTACGACGTATGACGACCTGAGTGGTTCAGTGGTCAACATGCCAGTCAGCCACGCAAGAGGTCCCGCGTTCAATTCCGGGCGGGCAGAAATTTAAATGATGAATTTTGATTTCTGTTACGGGTCTGGGTGTTCTATGTATAATAAGTATGTATTTAAAAGTATATAAGTAGTATATCAGTTAGCTAGCACCCATAGTACAAGCTTTGCTTAGTTTGGGGCTAGATGGCGCTGTGTGAATTTGTCCACAATTATTATTATTATTTAATTATATTTTTCGTAACTCACGAAAATAAATAATCCTACAGAAATCAAATTGTTTGTTATAGCTTTAATGACGTTCTATGACGTTTAAAAACTTACCATACAGAGATTTTTTAATAAGCGATTCGGACTCAGCGTGGTCTTATTAAATTTATTTTAAAAGAAATCCCTATCAACTCAAAACCTACCATCGCTCCCCGAAGAGATCAGAACCTGGTCGGCAGCCCCTCGCCTCTTGCCAGTCTTGTTTATCTGCATCAGCAGGAACGTGTTCGCCAGAGACGCATCCGCCCACTCCAGGGCTGTCACCCGCCGCGAGCCGTGGCACCCAGCTGGAGAGGACAGCTGCATGCCGTCCTCGTTCCTATTCCACAGATTGCAGAGCACCACCTCCGCGGATAGACGGTGAAGTCTTCATGTTAATCGGGAATTTAAAACGTTTGCAGGTGGGTTGGAGATTGTAGCCTGAGAGTCTATACATTGGTAGAGCTCGTCTAATCTAAAATGACGCGCCCCACTATCGCATTAACGCACACAAGCTAACTTAAAATATGGACGCAATACATATACAAATGCCGTTGTAATTGGTCATTCAGTTGCCGGTGAGACACCGTAGGAGCTCGCGTCGTTCGATTGGAGCAGTCGACGCTCCCACACAGATGAAGTGTCGTTATCAATATTTGCACTCACTCATCGAAATCAACTAACTAAGTAGTGGGGCGCGTCATTTTAGACTAGACGAGCTCTAGTATAAATTATAAAACAAAGTCGCTTACCACCGTCTGCCCCTACGTTTGTATGTATTTACGCTTAGATCTTTTAAACTACGCAACGGATTTAAATGGGGTTTTCAACGATAGTTAGAGTGATTCAAGAGGAATGTTTATAAGCAAGAAAAAAGGGGTAGGTGGGAGTAAAGTTGGTGTACATGGTCGGTGTGAGGCCACCAACGAAGGGCTCGCTGCGCTCACTCATTACTTTCATTACAATAAATTGGACTGTGAGAATGCGTCAAGCAACAGGTGGTCTATGTCGAAACGAAAATGTAGTCATATGGTCATCGCTAAAGATTCAAGAACGACTGAAATAGGTGCTCACCTCACCGGAAGTGGTACCATACGCCAAAAGGTCCCCCACAGACGGATGATACTTCACAACACCGATGCAGCTCTTATCCGAAATGTCTAACGCATGCACCAGCTTGTTACTCTCGCGTTTGACCTTGTATATCTTGATCAGCCCGTCATGTTGGCACCAATTCTCGTGCTGAGGCTGGCCAACTGTCACCGCTAGGGAGTTCCAGGTGCTACTCCACGAGATACTCAAAACTGCCGCCTTATAATCGCCAGTACCACCAGAGTACTCAGTTTTAGTGTTTATCTCTTGGAACAGCTTAGCTTCTAGTAGCTCCTCCTCGTCAGAATCCGAGGAGTTGTAAAGGAATTCCTTGTCGTTCTGGTCGAGCTGCTCCATCACACCTGGGATCACTTTGCGGAGGAAATCGTTGAGGCCAGGCGGTGGGTATTCTCTGAGGATATCGTCTTCAGCGTTCAGGTCTGACGCGTTGACGGAACTGCCGCAGTCGACCGACACGTTGGTCTGGGAAGCCGTGCCGGTCTCGGAGAAGCAAGTTTGCGTCGAGCTTGTGGTCTCCGCCCTTTTTTTTTGACTTACCGAGTCGAAGCCCACCGCCTCGCTATCGTAACCGCTGAAAGACATTACCGGCTTAGTCAATTAACTCGGCAGTTTGATAAACGTAGGGATTCACGAAAACAATGTTTTCGACAATGTCTCACTATTTCTAATGTGTCAAGTGTCAAGGTTTGTTGACGTTCCGTTTGTTTGGTCAGTGGTTGCTAAGCAACGGTTGCGGTGTCGACGTCCGTTTGAAAGTAAGTTCCAAAAAGCTTTTACGCGAGGCAGCGACCGTCAAAAAGTTTTGTATTGTTGTCGTTGCTCTGTGATTGGTAATAAATAAATATGTGTGAGAGAGGAACATCAGAGGGCCTAGTGTGAGTTCCGCTTCGATTTTACTTAACTATCGCGTTTGCGTTTACGTCGAAATTAGTATGAAGAAAAAAACTTCATTTACGTACCACTAGGCGGCGCTATATATTTTTCCATACTAATTTTCACGTAAACGCAAACGCGATAGTAAAGTAAAATCGAAGCGGAACTCACACTAGGCCCTCAGTGGCCGAATGGTTAAGGTATCCGACTCGTATGCGAGAGCTACCGGGTTCGAATCCCACTGCGGCCATGCACGAATTACTCTTGTCTGAGTTATGTACATTAGTTGAATGCTAACCGATGCTCTTACGGAGAGGGAAAACATCGTGATGCAACCTGCACATTTAGGCGACTGAATGTGTAACCATGATCTACATTCTACATGATAATGTGCCACATAATCCAATATGGTCAGGTTATCCTGGTAGCAGTGTCACGGAGGGCAGATGGCAGTCGATCCACTGTAATTATCTGATCTACTAAATCCAGGATCATAGTCAAGGCGGACCACGGGCCCTCGTGCGCGAGAGCACAACCGGGACATTAACACCAAAAGTAGATTATTTTCGACGAGTAAAGTACGTCGAAATCGAGCCGGGTCCACTAGTAAAAAATATAAAGGTATTTACCGAGATTGTTAATATTTTATACCTTGTCGATATTTTGCCTTCAACATAGCTACATACATACATACAACAGCTTAAGGCTTTACGATTTTCATACGAATTTTATGTGACGTTTTATCGACATTCCTTCAAGTGTTTGATGTTTTTAATGTAATTAAAAACAACGCTGAATAACTTTTGCCTGTCCCACATCTCAGTTTCCATACCTATTATAAAAAAAATCACTTCGGCGCTAATGTCCCGGTTGTGCTCCCGAGTTGGGGTCCGCTTTGACCATGATCCAGGATTTGGCAGATCAGATAATTACAGTGGAGCGACTACCATCTGACCTCTGTGACCTACCAGGATAACCTGACCATATTGGATAATGGTTACACATTCAGTCGCCTGAATGCCGACTTACCCCTACCCACCCTTTTATCTTGCTTTTAAATCTCCCACTTAAAGGGCCAATGTAACCACGCGATATTCAGTCTGTCTTAGCAAGTCTACACGTAGTGTAATAAGAGTAAGTCATGTTATAATCCGCATTATGAAAGAAGAGACTTGTCAAATGGCAGTGGAGGGGATTTCGCGCAGGTAATCGCCTACTAAGCAAGTCGAACCACGTGACCCGCCAAGTCTCTTCTTATTTGACACTAATTGGTGGGTGGGACGTGTGGGTGATGCCCCTGGTATTGCAAACGGCCATAGGCTGCGGTGACTGCTTACCATCAGGCGGGCCGTAAGCTTGTTTGCCACCTTAGTGGTATAAGAAAAAATCTATCGTTGAAAACCGCAATAAAATCCGTTGCGTTGTTCAAAAGATCTAAGCGTACATAGATACATCCTTAGATACATAGGACGAGACGGCAGGAAGCGACTTCGTTTTATACTATGTATAGAATGACTATGAAATTACTATGAAACTAAAAAAACTACTATGGAATTTGAAATTGTATTTATTATATTTGAAACTTATGAAATTTGTACTTTGAGAAATAAAGGAATATGAATATGTTAGGCTGTTGTACGCCGTGTGGTGTCCGGCAGAGTAGAATAGCACCAACCCCTTACACTCGTGGGTGTCGTACAAGGCAACTCATGTTTTCGAGGCGAGAGATCAAGAGTCTTCGTAGTCTGGAAAATGGGCAGCAGCATTTTCCATTATTATAATTAAACACTGCGATCTCCAACCCACCTGCCAAGCGTGGAGATTATGGCAATAACTTTCCCTTTCGTGAGAGTGGTCTTAAGTCCCGCAGTGGACTGTTATGGGCTGTGACGATTATGTATGTATGTTCTAAGAATAGTCCACTGATGGACTTAGGTTCGGCATGTGGCCGAGGCTAACGGCATGGATACAAAGTCGCTTCCCGCCGTCTGTCCCTATGTATCTATGTACGCTTAGATCTTTTAAACTACGCAACGGATTTTAATGCGGTTTTCAACAATAGATAGAGTAATTCAAGAGGAAGGTTTATAAGCAAGAAAAGAAAGGGTAGGTAGAGGTAAAGGTGGGTTATTAGATGGTTGTCATATTCGTGTTATAGAGGTGGGCAACGCATTAGCGATAGTCTCGGTGTTGCTTATGTCTATAGGCAGTGGTGACCACTTTCCATCAGGTGGCCCGCTTGCCTGTTGCCTACCGTATGACCTAAAAAAAAAAAAAAAAAAAAATTCGGCTTTAGTCATGTTCTGATTAAGTCATGAATTACTATAGTTTTCTTTTTGTCATATTCTGCTTTTGCCATATTCTACTTTGGTCATATTCTGCTTTCGTCATATTCTGCTTTTGTCATATTGCGATTAAGTCGTGTGTGTAGGATGTGTGTAGGGTAGCGTAGGAGTAGGGGTAATGTAGGGTAGGAGAGGACGTACACACTGACTTGTGTGTGTAAAAAAAAACAACTTCGTATAAAGAACAAAACGTATTTATTATTACAAAATACAATAACATTATTCTTCTTGATAATGATCACAGAAAATAATTACATCACATTATGAGAAATAAATTATTATGCAGGTTGAACGGTTTAGTTGCAAATTATCCTATTTCTAAATGTCACGCACTCTTCGCCCGTGGTCCAGTTCCCATTTGGCCCTTCATAAATAGATCTATCAATCGGTAATCTACAACGGACGGTCTGAGTATGGGATCATTTGGGAATGGAATCATCTACGAGCGGGACAATCTGAGTATGGGACCATCTCGAAACGGGACAATCTGAGTATGGGACCATCTCGGAACGGGATAATCTGAGTATGGGATAATCTGGGAACGAGACAATCTGAGTATGGGACCATCTCGAAACGGGACAATCTGAGTATGGGACCATCTCGGAACGGGACAATCTGAGTATGGGATAATCTGGGAACGAGACAATCTGAGTATGGGACCATCTCGAAACGGGACAATCTGAGTATGGGACCATCTCGGAACGGGACAATCTGAGTATGGGATAATCTGGGAACGAGACAATCTGAGTATGGGACCATCTCGAAACGGGACAATCTGAGTATGGGACCATCTCGGAACGGGATAATCTGAGTATGGGATAATCTGGGAACAAGACAATCTGAGTATGGGACCATCTCGAAACGGGACAATCTGAGTATGGGACCATCTCGGAACGGGACAATCTGAGTATGGGATAATCTGGGAACGAGACAATCTGAGTATGGGACCATCTCGAAACGGGACAATCTGAGTATGGGACCATCTCGGAACGGGACAATCTGAGTATGGGACCATCTCGAAACGGGACAATCTGAGTATGGGACCATCTCGGAACGGGACAATCTGAGTATGGGATAATCTGGGAACGAGACAATCTGAGTATGGGACCATCTCGAAACGGGACAATCTGAGTATGGAACCATCTCGGAACGGGACAATCTGAGTATGGGATAATCTGGGAACGAGACAATCTGAGTATGGGACCATCTCGAAACGGGACAATCTGAGTATGGGACCATCTAGGAACGGGATAATCTGAGTATGGGATCACCTGGGAATGAGACAATCTGAGTATGGGACCATCTGAGAATGGAACAATCTAAGTATGGGGCCATCTGGGAACGGAGTGAGCAGATTATTTATTTATTATTTATTTTCCAGTTTATTGTACACATAAAACTTTGATGAAATATACAGAGTTATAGATGACACAACAGGCGCTACTTATTTCTTAGAAGAAATCTCTTCCAGCAGGCCTATCAAAGAGATATGTGATAAGTAGTCGCAGATTAGACATGCACAATATCTATCTAACTAACTATATAATAACCTAATATAATAAACTACATATACCAATACATAAAATACATAGATACCTACAAATTATCTATAGGCATTGTACCCCGCATTTTCAAGAACTAAGAGAGAGATAGTGCTCTTTCACACGTTTCTTATGATTATGTGACCATCTGGGAACAGGACGATCTGAGTATGAGACTCCGATAATTTAAAACATTACATTATGACATACATTATGTTGGGTAGTTATGTAATTATTTATTATATACAATGTCCGAAAAAGAAATTATCATTGATGTTATTAACTTATTAGTTAGATAATGTACAAGGCGTGTCATACAAAACAAAACAACTTAACATTTTACCATCACTCATGAATGACTTGAGATTTTCTATGCTATCCTTCTATCTACAGTGTAGAGTCGCTTCCATTTGCCTTTGTTTGCCCCGTCAACGGGGCGGATGAGAAAAATAGTTTTATTTGCCCCACTAGCAATGCGGCCGAACCGCCGATCTCAGATAGCTCACCGCCATTTTGATGCAATTGAGCGTGGACCAATCGCAGCAAGCCAGGGCCAGAGCTGTCTTGCAACGATTGGTTTAAACTCAATTCCATTAAAATGGCGGCGACCAATCGGAGATAGGCGGTATTATGCTGGCCTCGGCGTTTGATGGAGCTGTTAGCAGACTCTTAACAGAGAAAAAAGTAACATTTTTACAAATTCTCAATTTTTTTTTGTGAAATTGAGGTTTGGCAGTAAGTAGTCTGTTTCCCAAACTCATCATGCAACTCACAAACGCATCCACCAAACTCACAACATAACAGGGGACACACCGCTACTTCCCACTTTCAAGCTCATATGGTCCGATAGGCACTAGCTTTGGCGCGGGTCCCTTGAAGTTATATACAAGTCTCAAATGCCCCAACCAAACTCCCAACAGCGGCCACGCTACCCCTACGCCTTCACTTCCCGACTGTCAACCTCATATGGTCCGACAGGCACTAGCTTTGGCAGCCCTTGAAGTTATATACAAGTCTCAAATGCCCCAACCAAACTCCCAACAGCGGCCACGCTACCCCTACGCCTTCACTTCCCGACTGTCAACCTCATATGGTCCGACAGGCACTAGCTTTGGCAGCCCTTGAAGTTATATACAAGTCTCAAATGCCCCAACCAAACTCCCAACAGCGGCCACGCTACCCCTACGCCTTCACTTCCCCACTGTCAACCTCATCTGGTCCGACAGGCACTAGCTTCGGCACGGGTCCCTTGAAGTTGTGTATCAGTCTCATATGCCTCACGGCGTAGTGTCGGCAGCTGAATGCGCGCGCGCACTGAGCACACCGCACCGGCGTGCCGTGGCGCATCATGCGATGCATGTGCAGACTGTTGCGCGCCTTGAAACGCGCCGGGCATTTGTCGCACTGCGGTGTGGGGGAAGGTTTTTGTCGTATGGGTTAAAAATTCAATTTATTTATTCGGTTATAAAAATACATTATTTTCGAAATTGTACTAAATGAGCATTATATTGTAATAATTAGAGCACATGTCGTTAGTAAAAAATTACGCTAAATGTTAAAATATTATAGTTAAGTAAATAATGATACTGATAATATACTATGGCTTAGAACTTAAATTAAAACTCATAATCACTATAGCAGCACTTCTCCAACAGATATGCTTTTAGTTTAGTTATAAAAGTAATTCTAAATTCTAAAAGAAGTTCTAAATTCAATCCATTTCAATAAACAATACCATATATGTATTACTCAGAATTCATATTTCCCAAAATTTAATTTATTTTGATAAATATTAATGTCAAAATGTATATTTAATAAAATAACCCTCTCTCAGAATGTCCATAAACCGTCACCGACGTCACCAAGTGTCATTATGGTACTGGGACATTTTGGGAATGAGCAATCTTGAAAAAGGGTTTCTAAGATTTAAAGGAATTTAATTTAATTTTTAAAGGATTTTATCAGTAGAAGCTTATAATTGGCTATGTAATGCTATTATTGTTGCTATAATAATTGCTGTTGGCTTTCCGTAAATAAAATAAATGGGACACTTTCAGAACGGTCCTCACCTGCATAGTCCTCTGCTCCCGATGGGACTGCGTATGCTGCGCAAGCAGATAGGCTGCGTGGAACCTCGCGCCGCACTGCTCGCACACGAACGGCCGCTCGCCGCGGTGGCGCCGCTCGTGGTTCTGCGGTGAGCGAGATTGCACTTCCCAACAAGCCCCACTTCACAATCGACAACGCTTTATAATCTGCCCTAATTACCAATTGAACTCTTTTTTTCACCGCTTACTTCCCATTCGACCCCACTTCCTACCTGACCCACTATCTAACCGACCCATCTTCCCAAGTAGACCCCACTTCTTAACCGACCCCATTTCCCAATATACGACACTAACCAACTCTTCTTCCCAAGTAGACCCCACTCCTTAATCGACCCCATTTTCTAATATACGACACTACCCACCTGTTCCCACTTCCTAACCGATCCTGCTTCCCAATTGACCTTACTTCCCCTTTTGGCCCTTCCTAATCAATGACGTGATGATTATGCTCGCACCGCAACTCTCATTACCATTTCAGACTCACTATTTATATTATCTCGCTTCCCATCATCACAGTCGGACCCCACATTCTAGTCAAACGTATTACCTAAGTAACCACCATATGTACCATATCCATTACTTATAATTTTAAGCCAGGTAACCGTGCTAAATATTTTATGTCAGATTTCAAGTTATAAACATCGAATATAATTGTTCTAACCTTTTTTTTGTAGTGGTAACTTTTTATTTTTTATTTACTTCTATAGAGTAAGAATCTGTTATTGTCTTTCTGTTTTTTACGAATATCTGACATAAAAGTTTTCAAGAGCTATCGATTCTATGACCAATAAGCTGTACCTGATGTGATGTTATCTGTATGTCAATTTTGTATACAATATATTGTGCACAATAAAAAAAACTTCTTTTCAGACGCATTTCCCAACCGCCCCACACTCACCCGCAAGGCGGCCGCGGCCGCGCACTGGAACTCGCAGTCCTTGAATTTGCACTTGAACTTCTCGTAGCCGTGCTTCGACCGCATGTGTTCGCTGAGTCGCAGTTTGTTGCTGAACCGCTTCTTGCAATGCTTTGGGGACGTGTTGTTGTGTTACAATTTTGTAGATACTAATATTATCTATATTATTATCAATTAGCTTACGCCAATGTACAGATTTTATGACATTTAAAAATAAATTACATTCTTACTTAGTAGATAAGGCATATTATGAATTGACGGAATATTTTAATGACATTTAATATGTATGACATTGTTTAATTATTGATTTCATTATTATTTAATGAAAATTGTTAGTAATAATTGTCATTTTTCATGACATGGTTTTATTTACTGATTATTTTATAACTTATTTATTGAAATTAATATTATTGAAATTATTATTTATGGAAGATTTTATTATTTACTAAATGAAAAATGAAACAATTCTATTCAAAGATTTGTACGCCGTCAATGAAAACATCTGTAATACCTATCTCTTACAAATAAATATTTTGAATCTTATCTTCAAGATAGATAGGAAATAGCGGGGTATCCCGGTCGAATTGGAGCCGCCCGACTGGGGAAGTACCTCCAACCTTACAGAATACCGCAGCTAAGCAATACTCTTTTAAATAGTATTGTGTTTCTGCCGGTGAGTAAGGTCTCCAGTGCTCCATGGGGTGGGGATTTGGGGACCGTGGCTTTGGCAGTGGAGGGGCATTTTTTTTTTTCATACGGTAGGCAAACAGGCAAGCGGGCCACCTGATGGAAAGTGGTCACTACTGCCTATTTACATTAGCAACACCAAGAGTATCGCCAATACTGCCAATGTTGTAGGCATTTGCCTTTTTGCTGCCAGAGTAACGTGTGGCGGCGGCGGCGGTGACCACTTCTCATCAGGTGACCCACTTACCTTATGACAAAAAAAAAATTATAAAGAGAAAAGATTTGCATTTTTGTTTGTAATTTATTAAATTACAATTTTCCTTTTATTTCCTGTAATTTATTCTGTTAGAAATTTAATATTTAATCGATAGATATTTTATTACGGTCTTCGATTAATGAGTTAAGCTAGCCTTTGTACTTTAACGTACTGTATCATTATGTTATGTTTGTGTAAAATAAAGAATAAAGAAAGAAAGAATATGTACCATAAATATGCAATTGACATGATTAATTATTCGATATATTTTGTGTCATTAATAATGAAATAACTTATTTATTTCATTAAAATTTTTATCATTATAATTATATTTATATCTCTGTGAATTGCTAATATGAACTGTGTAGTATAATGTAATTTTCATTGATTAATAAATGAATCTAATCTAAAGAAAAAACTCTATATTATACATGATTATTAGATATTTAACAGGCAGGTCCATCGTAGACTGCATCTGCACTTAACATCAGGTGAGAGGGCAGTTAAATACCTGCCTATTTTCTATAAAAAAAATGATATTATTATACAGGCTGTAAAAAGACCGCTAGCATTAATTGAAACCCCAAATTCTATCCATGAAACTGAACAACTTTCCCCAAGAAACATACCCGCGGAAATGACTTCATAATTTCGCTACCTGAAATAAATAATTAATTGCGACGCGCAATGTACATCGTCCGGCGCACGCGTCTTCTCGCCCACGTGACCAGTGGCCTGCACGCTTTACATTGCGTGCTTTTACTTAAAATGCATTTATTTCAACTTAAATTTGAACTTTGAGTGTCTAAATTAATTGTGAACGATTTAGTTATCGATACTTGATATTTTTAGTACAAAAATACAACTTTTTTTTCCAAGAATCTCGATTTCTGCCTTAACTATGAGTTTCCGCGGGTATGTTTCTTGGGGAAAGTTGTTCAGTTTCATGGGTAGAATATGAGGTTTCAATTAATGCTAGTGGTCTTTTTACACCCTGTATTAGACGGGACTTACACGCGCCGTATCTTTTCGATTTGTTTTCCGGCCGTTTCGGTAGGGTTACACCCACCGTGGTCACGAGACGACTGTCGCGTGTGAGTCCCGTCTAATATATCCGTGTAAAGAACGCGAGTTAAGATTGAAACAAAAAATATGATGATAATTACCTCGCACACATGTCCGAGGCCCTTGTGTGCGAACGCGACGTGTGCCCGAAGGCTGGCCCGCTGCATAGTCTTCCTACAATACTCGCACTCCACCATAGACTTGCCCTGTGGGAAACGTTATCATCATCATCATCATAGCCCATAACAGTCCACTGCGGGACTAAGAGCTTCTCCCACGCTCCACGCTTGGCAGGTGGCTTGGAGATCATCATCACAGCCCGTAACAGTCCACTGCAGGACTTAGGGCCTCTCCCACGAAAGGGGAGGTTATTGCCATAATCTCCACGCTTGGCAGGCGGGTTGGAGATCGCAGTGTTATAAATATTGCAATGGAAAATGCTGCTGCCCATTTTCTAGCCTACGGAGACTCTAGAAGTTTTGCCTCGAAAACATTACTCGCTTTGTACGACACCCACGAGTGTAAGGGTTGGTGCTATTCTACTATGCCGGACACCACACGGCCATGGTACCATCTGCTTGGCATAAAATATCATTGTTGGTAGTGCCCCAAGTCACCTGGTTATGGATGAGGCGAAGACGAATAATTAAGAAGGCGGACCCTGACAGAGGCCGGGATAAGCGCTTGGACGAAGGTGATGATGATGAAGTCGCGGGCAAAGGCTACTCCTTTAAATATGAGTTTCGTTTTCACCATTAGAAACACAGAACAGTAAATCTTGAAAAACTCACGGCTTCGTAAATTTTCCGTATCTTTTTCCTTCTACTGCAATTCGCGACGTGGTCGATCAAGGTATCCTTGCTCTCGAATGCCAACTCGCAGTACTGTAAATGCGATGGGACACGTCAGAAACAGCACCTGTTTGAGCGAAAAAACTGTCTTCGAACACTAAACAACTTATATTTCGGATGATATTTACTGATTGAAGACAGTTTCGTTGAGTTTTCGCTAAGAGATCCTTAGTTAAACTAATTATAACAAACTAAAACAAGTAACTACTGGAAAACTACATACAAATACTGTGTGTACCAAAACAAAATAAAAAGGCGACAGTAATTTTTGCGTATACTCCTGGAAAATTGGAGTGTACGCAATAATTACTTCCCCATCCGGAAAAAAATATTTTTTAAACTACACAGTGACAAGCAGACAGCCCGCCTGATGGTAAGCGGAAACTGTCGCCCGTAACATGCGATTCATGCATTTAGGTTGCAGGCAACAAAAATGCAGAACCGCAGGTGCGTGTCACTGTGATGGCTGAGATGAAATGCCTCCTTGTAATTGCGCTGGCACCTTCTCACTGATCGATTTACGATATCTAGTGCTCTTTTTATATAGTAAGGTATAGTGGGAGTCGAAGGAACAAGCGGGACACCTGATGAAAAGTGATCACCACCGCCTATATAAATATGAAAGTTTACGTACAAAAACCCGGTCTTTAAAATAATTGCAAACACGTTTCTCGAAAGTTTAGGTTTCGTTCAGTTGAATGCGAAGAGATAATCTCTTTGCTATGCTTAATCGCAAATCAACGGTAGCCGATAAAATGACACTTTTATACGCCAAATGCTAAAGACATAGCTACAGAGTAGACCTGACCAAACGCCAGTGAGTTTCAATATTTTGACATTAAAAGAGAGTAACCCTGATCAAATGCTTTCGTGAGTGCACGTATCGACATTGCCAGAGGGTAGCCCTGGCCAAATGCCACAGTTCTGAGTGTGAATGTATAGTCATTGCCAGAGGGTAGCCCTAACCAAATGCCACAGTGAGTGTGGGTAAATGTATCGACATTGCCCGAGGGTAGCCCTGACCAAATGCCACAGTGAGTGTGTGTAAATGTAAATAGACATTGCCAGAGGGTAGCCCTGACCAAATGCCACAGTGAGTGTGAATGTATAGACATTGCCAGAGGGTAGCCCTGACCAAATGCCACAGTGAGTGTGTAAATGTATCGACATTGCCAGAGGGTAGCCCTGACCAAATGCCACAGTAAGTGTGAATGTATAGACATTGCCAGAGGGTAGCCCTGACCAAATGCCCACAGTGAGTGTGTGTAAATGTATCGACATTGCCAGAGGGTAGCCCTGACCAAATGCCACAGTGAGTGTGTGTAAATGTATCGACATTGCCAGAGGGTAGCCCTGACCAAATGCCACAGTGAGTGTGTAAATGTATCGAAATTGCCAGAGGGTAGCCCTGACCAAATGCCACAGTAAGTGTGAATGTATAGACATTGCCAGAGGGTAGCCCTGACCAAATGCCCACAGTGAGTGTGTGTAAATGTATCGACATTGCCAGAGGGTAGCCCTGACCAAATGCCCACAGTGAGTGTGTGTAAATGTATCGACATTGCCAGAGGGTAGCCCTGACCAAATGCCACAGTGAGTGTATGTAAATGTATCGACATTGCCAGAGGGTAGCCCTGACCAAATGCCACAGTGAGTGTGAATGTATCGACATTGCCAGAGGGTAGCCCTGACCAAATGCCACAGTGAGTGTGTAAATGTATCGACATTGCCAGAGGGTAGCCCTGACCAAATGCCACAGTGAGTGTGAATTTATCGACATTGCCAGAGGGTAGCCCTGACCAAATGCCATCGTGAGTGTGAATGTATCGACATTGCCAGAGGGTAGCCCTGGCCAAATGCCACAGTGAGTGTAAATGTATCGACATTGCCAGAGGGTAGCCCTGGCCAAATGCCACAGTGAGTGTAAATGTATCGACATTGCCAGAGGGTAGCCCTGGCCAAATGCCACAGTGAGTGTGAATGTAAAGACATTGCCAGAATAGCCCTGGCCAAATGCCACAGTGAGTGTGAATGTATAAACATTGCCAGAGGGTAGCCCTGACCAAATGCCACAGAAAGTGTGTGTAAATGTATAGACATTGCCAGAGGGTAGCCCTGACCAAATGCCACAGTGAGTGGGTAAATGTATCGACATTGCCAGAGGGTAGCCCTGACCAAATGCCACAGAAAGTGTGTGTAAATGTATAGACATTGCCAGAGGGTAGCCCTGACCAAATGCCACAGTGAGTGTGTGTAAATGTATCGACATTGCCAGAAGGTAGCCCTGACCAAATGCCACAGTGAGTGTGTGTAAATGTATCGACATTGCCAGAAGGTAGCCCTGACCAAATGCCACAGTGAGTGTGTGTAAACGTATCAACATTGCCAGAAGGTAGCCCTGACCAAATGCCACAGAAAGTGTGTGTAAATGTATAGACATTGCCAGAGGGTAGCCCTGACCAAATGCCACAGTGAGTGTGTGTAAATGTATCGACATTGCCAGAGGGTGCCCTGACGAAGTGCCACAGTGAGTGTGAAGGTATAAACATTGCCAGAGGGTAGCCCTGACCAAATGCCACAGTGAGTGTGAATGCAAAGGCAATGCCAGAGGGTAGCCCTGACCAAATGCCACAGTGAGTGTGTGTAAATGTATCGACATTGCCAGAGGGTAGCCCTGACCAAATGCCACACTGAGTGTGTGTAAATGTATCGACATTGCCAGAGGGTAGCCCTGACCAAATGCCACAGTGAGTGTGTGTAAATGTATCGACATTGCCAGAGGGTAGCCCTGACCAAATGCCACAGTGACTGTGAATGTATAGACATTGCCAGAGGGTAGCCCTGACCAAATGCCACAGTGAGTGTGTCTAAATGTATCGACATTGCCAGAGGGTAGCCCTGACCAAATGCCAAAGTGAGTTTGTAAATGTATCGACATTGCCAGAGGGTAGCCCTGACCGAATGCCACAGTGAGTGTGAATGCAAAGGCAATGCCAGAGGGTAGCCCTGACCAAATGCCAGTTGGTGTGTGTAAATGTATAGACATTGCCAGAGGGTAGCCCTGGCCAAATGCCACAGTGAGTGTGAATGTAAAGACATTGCCAGAGGGTAGCCCTGGCCAAATGCCACAGTGAGTGTGTGTAAATGTATAGACATTGCCAGAGGGTAGCCCTGACCAAATGCCACAGTGAGTGTGAATTTATCGACATTGCCAAAGGGTAGCCCTGACCAAATGCCACAGTGAGTGTGTCTAAATGTATCGACATTGCCAGAGGGTAGCCCTGACCAAATGCCAAAGTGAGTTAGTAAATGTATCGACATTGCCAGAGGGTAGCCCTGACCGAATGCCACAGTGAGTGTGAATGCAAAGGCAATGCCAGAGGGTAGCCCTGACCAAATGCCAGTGAGTGTGTGTAAATGTATAGACATTGCCAGAGGGTAGCCCTGGCCAAATGCCACAGTGAGTGTGAATGTAAAGACATTGCCAGAGGGTAGCCCTGGCCAAATGCCACAGTGAGTGTGTGTAAATGTATCGACATTGCCAGAGGGTAGCCCTGACCAAATGCCACAGTGAGTGTGTGTAAATATATAGACATTGCCAGAGGGTAGCCCTGACCAAATGCCACAGTGAGTGTGTTAATGTATAGACATTGCCAGAGGGTAGCCCTGACCAAATGCCACAATAAGTGTGTGTAAATGTATAGACATTGCCAGAGGGTAGTCCTGACCAAATGCCACAGTGAGTGTGTGTAAATGTATCGACATTGCCAGAAGGTAGCCCTGACCAAATGCCACAGTGAGTGTGTGTAAACGTATCAACATTGCCAGAAGGTAGCCCTGACCAAATGCCACAGTGAGTGTGTGTAAATGTATCGACATTGCCAGAAGGTAGCCCTGACCAAATGCCACAGTGAGTGTGAAGGTATAAACATTGCCAGAGGGTAGCCCTGACCAAATGCCACAGTGAGTGTGAATGCAAAGGCAATGCCAGAGGGTAGCCCTGACCAAATGCCACAGTGAGTGTGTGTAAATATATAGACATTGCCAGAGGGTAGCCCTGACCAAATGCCACAGTGAGTGTGTTAATGTATAGACATTGCCAGAGGGTAGCCCTGACCAAATGCCACAGTGAGTGTGAATTTATCGACATTGCCAGAGGGTAGCCCTGACCAAATGCCACAGTGAGTGTGTCTAAATGTATCGACATTGCCAGAGGGTAGCCCTGACCAAATGCCACAGTAAGTGTGTAAATGTATCGACATTGCCAGAGGGTAGCCCTGACCAAATGCCAGAGTGAGTGTGAATTTATCGACATTGCCAGAGGGTAGCCCTGACCAAATGCCACAGTGAGTGTGTCTAAATGTATCGACATTGCCAGAGGGTAGCCCTGACCAAATGCCACAGTGAGTGTGAATGTATAAACATTGCCAGAGGGTAGCCCTGACCAAATGCCACAGTGAGTGTGAATGTATAGACATTGCCAGAGGGTAGCCCTGACCAAATGCCAGTGAGTGTGTGTAAATGTATCGACATTGGCAGAGGGTAGCCCTGGCCAAATGCCACAGTGATGTGAATGTATTGACATTGCCAGAGGGTAGCCCTGGCCAAATGCCACAGTGAGTGTAAATGTATAGACATTGCCAGAGGGTAGCCCTGGCCAAATGCCACAGTGAGTGTAAATGTATAGACATTGCCAGAGGGTAGCCCTGACCAAATGCCACAGTGAGTGTGAATGTATAGACATTTCCAGAGGGTAGCCCTGACCAAATGCCACAGTGAGTGTGTGTAAATGTATAGACATTGCCAGAGGGTAGCCCTGGCCAAATGCCACAGTGATGTGAATGTATTGACATTGCCAGAGGGTAGCCCTGGCCAAATGCCACAGTGAGTGTAAATGTATAGACATTGCCAGAGGGTAGCCCTGACCAAATGCCACAGTGAGTGTGAATGTATAGACATTTCCAGAGGGTAGCCCTGACCTAATGACACAGTGAGTGTGTGTAAATGTATAGACATTGCCAGAGGGTAGCCCTGACCAAATGCCATAGTGATGTGAATGTATAGACATTGCCAGAGGGTAGCCCTAGCCAAATTCCACAGTGATGTGAATGTATAGACATTGCCAGAGGGTAGCCCTGGCCAAATGCCACAGTGAGTGTGTAAATGTATAGACATTGCCAAATGCCACAGTGAGTGTAAATGTATAGACATTGCCAGAGGGTAGCCCTGACCAAATGCTACAGTGAGTATGTGTAAATGTATAGACATTGGCAGAGGGTAGCCCTGACCAAATGCCATCGTGAGTGTGAATGTATCGACATTGGCAGAGGGTAGCCCTGACCAAATGCCATGGTGAGTGTGAATGTATCGACATTGCCAGAGGGTAGCCCTGACCAAATGCCATCGTGAGTGTGAATGTATGGACATTGCCAGAGGGTAGCCCTGACCAAATGCCACAGTGAGTGTGTGTAAATGTATAGACATTGCCAGAGGGTAGCCCTGACCAAATGCCACAGTGAGTGTGTGTAAATGTATCGACATTGCCAGAGGGTAGCCCTGACCAAATGCCACAGTGAGTGTGTGTAAATGTATCGACATTGCCAGATCGTAGCCCTGACCAAATGCCACAGTGAGTGTGTGTAAATGTATCGACATTGCCAGAGGGTAGCCCTGACCAAATGCCACAGTGAGTGTGAATGTATAGACATTGCCAGAGGGTAGCCCTGACCAAATGCCACAGTGAGTGTGTGTAAATGTATCGACATTGGCAGAGGGTAGCCCTGACCAAATGCCATCGTGAGTGTGAATGTGTTAACATTGCCAGAGGGTAGCCCTGACCAAATGCCATCGTGAGTGTGAATGTATGGACATTGGCAGAGAGT
Organism: Blastobasis lacticolella; assembly: GCA_905147135.1. Lineage (NCBI taxonomy): Eukaryota > Metazoa > Arthropoda > Insecta > Lepidoptera > Blastobasidae > Blastobasis > Blastobasis lacticolella. The sequence continues at coordinate 10,962,243 of LR990066.1, forward strand.
AGCCCTGACCAAATGCCACAGTGAGTGTGTGTAAATGTATAGACATTGCCAAAGGGTAGCCCTGACCAAATGCCATGGTGAGTGTGAATGTATCGACATTGGCAGAGTTAGCCCTGACCAAATGCCATCGTGAGTGTGAATGTATCGACATTGCCAGAGGGTAGCCCTGACCAAATGCCATCGTGAGTGTGAATGTATGGACATTGGCAGAGAGTAGCCCTGACCAAATGCCACAGTGAGTGTGTGTAAATGTATCGACATTGCCAGAGGGTAGCCCTGACCAAATGCCACAGTGAGTGTGTGTAAATGTATCGACATTGCCAGAGGGTAGCCCTGACCAAATGCCACAGTGAGTGTGTGTAAATGTATCGACATTGCCAGAGGGTAGCCCTGACCAAATGCTATCGTGAGTGTGAATGTGTTAACATTGCCAGAGGGTAGCCCTGACCAAATGCCATCGTGAGTGTGAATGTATGGACATTGGCAGAGAGTAGCCCTGACCAAATGCCACAGTGAGTGTGTGTAAATGTATAGACATTGCCAAAGGGTAGCCCTGACCAAATGCCATGGTGAGTGTGAATGTATCGACATTGGCAGAGTTAGCCCTGACCAAATGCCATCGTGAGTGTGAATGTATCGACATTGCCAGAGGGTAGCCCTGACCAAATGCCATCGTGAGTGTGAATGTATGGACATTGGCAGAGAGTAGCCCTGACCAAATGCCACAGTGAGTGTGTGTAAATGTATCGACATTGCCAGAGGGTAGCCCTGACCAAATGCCACAGTGAGTGTGTGTAAATGTATCGACATTGCCAGAGGGTAGCCCTGACCAAATGCCACAGTGAGTGTGAATGTATAGACATTGCCAGAGGGTAGCCCTGACCAAATGCCACAGTGAGTGTGTGTAAATGTATCGACATTGGCAGAGGGTAGCCCTGACCAAATGCCATCGTGAGTGTGAATGTGTTAACATTGCCAGAGGGTAGCCCTGACCAAATGCCATCGTGAGTGTGAATGTATGGACATTGGCAGAGAGTAGCCCTGACCAAATGCCACAGTGAGTGTGTGTAAATGTATAGACATTGCCAAAGGGTAGCCCTGACCAAATGCCATGGTGAGTGTGAATGTATCGACATTGGCAGAGTTAGCCCTGACCAAATGCCATCGTGAGTGTGAATGTATCGACATTGCCAGAGGGTAGCCCTGACCAAATGCCATCGTGAGTGTGAATGTATGGACATTGGCAGAAGGTAGCCCTGACCAAATGCCACAGTGAGTGAGTGTAAATGTATAGACATTGCCAGAGGATAGCCCTGACCAAATGCCACAGTGAGTATGTGTAAATGTATAGACATTGCCAGAGGGTAGCCCTGGCCAAATGCCACAGTGATGTGAATGTATTGACATTGCCAGAGGGTAGCCCTGGCCAAATGCCACAGTGAGTGTAAATGTATAGACATTGCCAGAGGGTAGCCCTGACCAAATGCCACAGTGAGTGTGAATGTATAGACATTTCCAGAGGGTAGCCCTGACCAAATGCCACAGTGAGTGTGTGTAAATGTATAGACATTGCCAGAGGGTAGCCCTGACCAAATGCCATAGTGATGTGAATGTATAGACATTGCCAGAGGGTAGCCCTGGCCAAATGCCACAGTGATGTGAATGTATCGATATTGCCAGAGGGTAGCCCTGACCAAATGCCACAGTGAGTGTGAATGTATAGACATTGCCAGAGGGTAGCCCTGACCAAATGCCACAGTGAGTGTTTGTAAATGTATCGACATTACCAGAGGGTAGCCCTGACCAAATGCCACAGTGAGTGTGTGTAATGTTTAGACATTGCCAGAGGGTAGCCCTGACCAAATGCCATCGTGAGTGTGAATCTATCGACATTGGCAGAGGGTAGCCCTGACCAAATGCCATCGTGAGTGTGAACGTATCGACGTTGGCAGAGGGTAGCCCTGACCAAATGCCACCGTGAGTGTGAATGTATCGACATTGCCAGAGGGTAGCCCTGACCAAATGCCATAGTTAGTGTGAATGTATAGACATTTGCCAGAGGGTACCCTAACCAAATGCCACAGTGAGTGTGTGTAAATGTATCGACATTGCCAGAGGGTAGCCCTGACCAAATGCCACAGTGAGTGTGTGTGTGAATGTATCGACATTGTCAGAGGGTAGCCCTGACCAAATGCCACAGTGAGTGTGAATGTATAGACATTGCCAGAGGGTAGCCCTGACCAAATTCCACAGTGAGTGTGAATGTATAGACATTGCCAGAGGGTAGCCCTGACCAAATGCCACAGTGAGTGTGTGTAAATGTATCGACATTGGCAGAGGGTAGCTCTGACCAAATGCCATCGAGAGTGTGAATGTGTCAACATTGCCAGAGGGTAGCCCTGACCAAATGCCACAGTGAGTGTGTGTTTGGTATTAACCAAATGCCATTGCACTGTGAGTGTCAAAGTAGTTAAAAGTAGCCTATGTGTTATTCCAGCCCCTTATCTAGCTACCTGCTGAATCCGTTCATCCGTTTGGTGTATACCTTAGTGCGCACGTAAACATCACGTTATTTCTAGTGTAAGAATGCGGGTAATTGTTAACTTACACTAGAAATACATACCGATTTTTAAGGACACCGTCCAATAAATATCAGTCTCATAAATACGTAGATTGATTGCGCTTCGATTCCCCTAAAAATCATTCATTCATTTATTTATTCATTCATTTATGTTTCATTAAATACAGACTACCGTTTAGGCGTGAAGAGGTAACAAACATTCACACCCACACACAAACACACACTCACACAATCATTCGGATCTATAATACTTAATTTTTCCCGAGACTTCGTCCGCGTAAAATTCGGTTCTAACGTTCCGGACCCGTTCCCGCGGGAAAGTTGAATGTTTACAGAGATCCGAACTGCGCGCGGATGAAAGACGCTAGGAAGGGCTAGTCCACGATATATTAAAAGACCCGACGCTGTTATATGTCATCATTGTCATTCAGCCTCAAAATATCTGATGTTGGTCAGTTTCCAAGGCTGTCTATCCGCTCATGGGAGGACTATAGAAAATGGTTCTGGCTTATTAGTCACTGGCTCAGTGAGCTATGTAGCTTGCTCATATCCACTTCAGATTTCAATTCATTGAAGCTGTCTGGTCTACTACACTCGCCGAGTAAGCAAATCTATCCACCCATTTTCCATATACGCTAATACACTTCTGGCGTCACAAATCATTCTTTAACTTCATAAAAACCTAATTAATTTCATTTAGGTTTTCGCGGTGTGGTTGCCAATGAGACAATTATTAGTTCTGTATTTTATTAAATTCTTCAACACGATCGCTTTACGCCAGACAATATTTTTTTAATAGGCGGTTCTGATTTGCAGCTGTTTTAGTAAAACCGCCAATTTGAAAAAATATGGCGTCTGGCGTAAAACCATCGTGTTGGCCAAATTAATTAAATATAGATGTCACCATAGTCTTATTGGCTATCAAACCGCGAAAACCGCATTAAAATCTATTAGATATTTATGAAGTTAAAGACTCATTTGTAACGCCAGAAATGTATTAGCGTTTATCGAAAATTATTGGTTGAATCGATTTCCTTGCGAGAATTGATATCATTTGTCACATTTGATAATCTGTCCTCTGTCCATCGGCTTAGAGGAGCTTTCCTATATTATAAGGTTGATTTATGCGCTTGTTACAATTAGCTAAATATAGTCGTCTAAATACTGAAGCAAAAAGCGCGAGATCAAGTCAAAGTGGAATGTATTGCTCATAGAATACGGTCCATTGTTGTATCACATAAACTATGTTACTCGTCACTCCGCTTTTCAAAAGGCATGACACAAAAATGAAGCTTATTCCTTGAGCAAGACATCCCTATTTGGTATGCGCTCCCACATTTTGCTTCTGAATTTAGGTGACTGAATTTAGCCCTGAATGGATACCAAATAGTTCTGACTTATATTAATTGTTACTCACAGCACATTTCATAGCATTACCGTCACCATGGACTATATTCGTGTGACGATTCATTTTCACCTTCAAAATATACGAGTCACATAGCTCGCACTTTATCTGTGAATAGAAACAAATTGTATAATTATAACATACTATTGGAAACCCTTTGCAGCTGTTATAAGTTCTGATTTTAATCAAATAACATACAACAGGCATACAAACAGGCATAAGGGCCACCTGATGGAAAGTGGTCACCTCCACCTATGGACATGCAACGCAACACCAGGGGTGCTACCAATGCATTGCCCGCCTCTAAGGAGACCTATAATACCTCTTGAAGGATCTACATCCAAATCATACGAGTGTACAGTTGCGATTGTGCGATAAGCCTATCTTCGAATCATTGGTGGCCGAGTGGTTAAGGTATCAGTCTCGTAAGCTAGAGTTACCGGGTTCAAATCCCATTGCGGCCCTGTTCCAATGACTCTTTTCTGAGTAATGTACATTAGTTGAATACTAACCAATGCTCTTATGGTGAGGGATAACATCAACATGAAACCAGCACATTCAGGTGACTGAATGTGTAACCATAATTTAAATCTGGTCAGTTTCAGATGGCAGTCGCTCCACTGTAATTATCTGATCTGGCAAATCCTGGATCATGGTCAAGGCAGACCGCGGGCTATCGCGTGCGAAAGCCCAACCGGGACATTAACTCCAAGATGATTTTTTTACTCATAATATTATACTATTTTATGATAATATCCATACCCTTCGTTCATCGGTGCCCGGATGCTGCCTGGCCATGTGCTCTTTAAGGCTGCGAACAGACAAGTTCTTGTAGCACAGAGGGCATGACACACGGTTTTTGCCCTCCAGTGACGATGTTTCTGTAGATTAAAAAAAATTGCAATCTTACTATCTGCAATTGGGGTGATTCAACGGTTTATTGTAGAGAAAAGTCAATGGATTATGTTTATTATATATATGGAAACACAGGGTATCATATTATCTTAGCTCAGGCAAAAAATATGTTTTATTTTTACCTTTTTCGTGTTTTTTTTTTACATCTAAAATTGAAATGTATTTTACAAGATTTAATAAACTTTTTTTTTTTTTTTTTTTTTTTCTATACTTTCAACTTCAAATAATAATATATCCATGTTATACCTATCTGAACTTCTTCCACTTCTGTTTTATTTGTTCCTTTTACTTCTTTGCTCTTTATTTCTTTCTTTCTTTTACACTTCTTGGTTTTAATTACAATATTATCACTATTTTTCGTTTCCTCTATTGCTTTACAACCATTTTGATTATCATATCCAATGGTTAAAACTAAACTGTTTTTGGAATATTTTATTTCTTTTTCTATCTCTTTACCTTCCTTTGTGCCAGTATCAATTTTATTTAAAATACTTCCTGTAGCATTTTCAACCATCATCTGTCTCTTACGAGTAAATACATTTAATGGCTTATTATCTTCATTATCTGAGGACTCAGGTTCAGATTCCGATTTATCATCATCAACTTCGTCTAGTACCAAATCATCTGAATTTACAGACGTTTCAGGTCTAGGTGTTACAAAATCTAGGGATTCATATTTCACTTTAAAATTGTCAATACTAACATCTTGATCAGTCTGTACATTTGATGTAAGTACTTCTGTTTTTATCTTCAAAAGATGAGTTTCTACTAGACTGCATCTTTCCCTGAATTTCAAAATCATATTCATGTATGCGACGCAGCTCTTGCACATGTTTTGGGGCAAACTGTCGCATGGGTAGACCTGAAATTAAAATAACGGGCAAAATTGTGAATACGCCTAGCCGTTAAGACTTACACGTGAAAATATTAGGGCAATTAATGAGTTTATTAGTATAAAAACTAAAATATATATACCTTTACACCAGTAGCAGTATAAACCATCGTAGTGTACTTGATATGATTATCTAAATCCAAGAAAATAGGACTCAGGTTCGTTTCATTCAAACAAGTCCGACATACTTTGTTGAAATCCATTTGCGGTTTCAGATATAAATATTTTTGTTATGGTAAAAGTTTTTTATAGTTCGAATAGCATTTTGGCTGTTCATCAATTAATAGTTTAATGCTTTCTATGCATAGTATTTTTCTTGCCACCACAAATTCTTAATGCGTAGGAAAATGTAAAAATTCCTGAAAAAAAAAGATTCAGCGAAAGAAAATTGCATGCAAAACAAACAAAACTTCAACAACAAAAAAACTCCGACCAATGATGATGAACCTACCCTACCACGGATCAAAAACAAATGTAGATATTTTTGGGGCCTCGTAATACCACGGTTACACATTCGTCGAGTAGCGAGAAGTTTAGCGCACTCAACGCAGCGGGCACTTAAAAATTCGCTTTACCCAGTACCGCGATAAAGACTACTTTCTGCTTGTTTATAGTTTCCTATAGCCTATTTTCACTATCGTACTTTGTAAAAAGAATAGGGGGTCCATTAGTCCCCCCTACAAACCGCACTATATGTCAAACCAACCTTTCCAACCTTCAACATTAAAAAGAATAAAGTCATAACAAACAAGGCCATGTGTTGTGGATGTTGATTTGATTTTGTGGTAATTTGAATATTTTGGACTATTTGTGGTATTAGAAAACAATATTTAATTCTGTAAAATGTTGCTCACAGAAGACAAACAGTTTGACCTTTTTGTTGGAAGTAAAATAGGATCTTTCAAGCGTAAGTTAATTCCCACCATTATTATAGTTTCTTTATAGATTACCCAATTTTCTTTAATGCCCTGTAAAACTGAGCCTTATAATACTATAAAGGTCAGTCCTATTGCCGAAGCTATAGCTATACGTCCTATTATAATTCATCATTAAAATTTTATTACAAAAGTATCTGGAATTGAAGAGGTTATAAAATCATATTTAAACTATAATCTTTTACCTGCTTAGATTTAATGCACCCACATTGCTGTTATAAATCTAAACCAAATTAAATTAAATTATACAACGCATTTTACCCATGAAAATCTATTTTCAGATATTAAATACCATACAGACTCCAGCAAAAACAATAAAAAGTACACAGAGAACTTGGTGTCAATAAAAAGTTTAGAGAAAAACGATGGCATCACGTGCATGGAATGGGGCAATGCGGAGCAGACGGAGATGTTACTTGGAAGGAAGAATCAACAGGTAAAATAATCAGATCACTATTAACTTGTTCGCTGTGGCCACCTCGACATTTATGTCGTAATTGGCGCTATGCGAGCGCGCTCGGACTCGTTTCGCTGGTCCATACAAACATAATCTGACTTGATTGGGTATGGCCCGCGCACTCGCATCGTGCCAGCGCTGACGCAGCTGACCAGGCGTCCACTCACTCGTATGTTATATTCGTTTTTTAGCACCGCGCCTGACTTTTTGTTATTTTAGTTCGCAGCAAAAGTGTTAAGTGCCTTTCTTCAACAGCATAAAATAGACTAGAACAATGAGGTTGTGAGGCTGTCATCTCATGGAAGCCTCAATTAAATACAAGGATAAAATTACCAAGGTTGACTGTTTGAACAGTCTCGGGAGGGTTCTATGGAGAGGCATATCAGGCAACTAGTATTAAATACTTGCAAATCTCCAACTCTCTTTACAGATACAAGTCTACGACACCCAAGCTGGATTCACCAAGTCATACATAGCTGACTTCGGCACCGGTGAGGTTGTTGGCCTGGGCAGATACAAGAGGAAGCTGCTAGCTGCGGTATCTAGTGGCACTGTTAGAATTTGGAGTAAAAAAACCGAAATAACAGTAGATACTGGAGGGAAACTAGACAGGATGACGGTCTGCGAAGATGACAGAACAATTTTTGCTACGGGTTAGTACTTGTTATTTTTATGAGACGCAAGGCTACACTGTCCTAGTGATTCGGATGTGGAATGAACTCCCAGCCATAGTGTTTCCTTTGGACTATGACATGGGATCGTTCAAGAGGTATATTGAGGTATCCTTAGAGATGGGCAATGCATTGGTAGCACCCCTGGTGTTGCTGATGTCTATTTGGTAGCACCCCTGGTGTTGCTGATGTCTATAGGCAGGGGTGACCACTTTCCATCAGGTGGCCTGCATGCCTGTTTGTCAGCTGTATTACATAAAAAAAATCATATAATGTGGCACACATTTTAGTATTAGTAGTAAGAGTTTGGAGCATCGGTGGCCAAGTGGTTAAGGTGTCGGACTCGTAAGCAATAGGTACCGAGTTCTAATCGCACTGCGGCCATGTACCAATGACTCTTTTCTGAATTATGTACATTAGTTGAATGGTATGCTATGCTCTTTGCTATGCTCTACGGTTAGGGGAAATATCATGATGAACCGCCATTCAGGCAACTCAATGTCTAACCATGATCCAATCTGATAATTTTCCCCTGGTCACGGAGGTCAGATGGCAGTTGCTTCACCACCACAATTACGAGAGTAAGATTATGGACCAAACTGCACAAATGTGACTTCTAATTTTAGCAATCATGGTAATTTATTTATTTATTTATTAAAACATTTTACACAAAAGTGCAGTGGCAGTGGTATTTTAAAAAGTATTGTGCCAAATAAATGCTTTTCTATTTCATTCCATTCTATTCTCATAGCTGTGTGGTGTCCGGCAGAGTAAAAAAGCACCAACCCCTTACACTAATGGATGTCATATAAGGCAGCTAATGTTTTCGAGACAAAAGATCAAGAGTCTCCGTAGTCTGGAAAATGGGCAGCAGCATTTTCCATTGTTATATTTAAATACTGCTATCTCCAACCCGCCTGCCAAGCGTGGAGATTATGGCAATAACCTCCCCCTTTCGTGGGAGAGGCCCTAAGTCCTGCAGTGGACTGTTACGGGCTGTGATGATGATTCTCATAGCCCAGTCTACCCTCTTTGCAACAAGTTTTGTCTAATCTAAGGGCATGGATGGTGTCGGCACTTGAGGTACCTGTAGGTAGACATTAAGATAAACATTCTGACAAACCGACTTGAGGCCCGACCCCGACTAAATTTTTTTTTAAATGTTTTTGAAGACAGGCATATCACCACCATCTAACCTGTTGGTAAGTGACGATGTGGCCGAAGATGTAGCATGCCCGTCTTGGAACAGCCTAACCATTCAGCCTTGAAGGCATCCAGATTATATTGATCAGGGAACACACTCGCAGGCAACACGTTCCATTCCTTAGCCGTACGCATTATAAGAGTCGAGGCAAAGCGGCTAGTGCGGATAGCTGGAAGATCCACGACATAAGGATAACACACCGTTGCCTTTGCGTTAGTATTAATTAAAATTACACCAATGTCTCTAAGTTGAACGGGCTTACTCTCAGTTTATTTTCTTATCTTGCACTTCTGTTGACAGTTAAACAAAACAAAAAGGTTGCCTGGAAGAAATCGCTTCAAGCTATAAGGCCGCCTGTTGCTTCTCCAACTGTTAATTTTGAGTACCCGCTGTATTCTTTTGATAGTGCAATAAAGCGTTATTCATTCACACGTTCGTTGCCCCCCAGGTGGTGAAGAAAACGACCTGAAGATCTGGCGAATAGGAGAACCAGTCCCGATCTTCTCCGCGAAGAACCTCGCCAACGACTGGCTGCAGCTGCGGCAACCGGTCTGGGTGTCGGGGCTGGTCTTCATGCCAGGAACAGATGGCAAGCTAGCGGCTGTGTGCTCCCGACATGGATATGTTAGGTGAGTTGGTATGGTATTGGGTGTTTCAAGTGTTAATTTTGATATTTAGATTATATTAAATATGTGGCGACCTGAGTGGTTCAGTGGTCAACATGCCGGTCTGCCACTCAAGAGGTCCCGGGTTCGATTCCCGGCCGGGCAGAAATTGAAATGATGAATTTTAATTTCTGTTACGGGTCTGGGTGTTCTATGTATAAGAAGTATGTATTTAAAAGTATATAAGTAGTTTATCAGTTATCTAGCACCCATAACACAAGCTTTGCTTACTTTGGGGCTAGATGGCGCTGTGTGAATTTGTCCACGATTATTTATTTATTTATTTATGTCAAAAATGTGTTTTCAGTTAGGGATCGTCAGAGTTACAGTACATATATGTATAAGGACTAATACAAAATTTATGTAACTATATAAATTCCCATGTCTGATGAAATTACACAATGTCAAACAAACGAATTATATAAAAACAATTAATATTCTAAATGAATGTCAAATCTAGATTAGATTAAAAATATTACAATCAAATTATAATAATTTTAAGTAATATATGTCAAAATAAAATAACTTATTTAGTAACGTCATTATCAAATATATACTTGCGTAAAATACCTAATATAATAAGCTTCTTAAGGTGTGTCCAAACATAGAGCGGCAAGTGTGCGCGGCTGCCGCGCGCGGCGTGCCGCGCTGTGTTTGCACAGGCAGTTATCGTTCGTCCGTAATCCTGTCTGGATGTGTTTGCGCTTCTCAAAAATGGACAATGAAACATCAATTAAATTAATTGAAATATATGGCTCATAGTTGTGGGCTATGTAACTGTTCAAACTCTTCCAAGGACACTCTTAATTGTAGTTTTGGTTCAGACTGAATTCAAATGCGCGCCGTGTCTCGCAAGTGCCGCGCAATATTGCCGCGCAAACATTCGTCAATAGTCCTAACTAGAGCGCGGCAGAATTGTTTCCTGGACTTGCCGCGTGTTGCTGCCGCGCACGTGCCGCTCTATGTTTGGACACGCCTTTACTATATTACTGATTAGGCGAGTTTTAAACGCGGCTTTAAGCATCCTAGATAGTTATGTCAGCCTCATTGGTTAGACATAACAATGAACCTATACAGTTTAATAGCATTGTCTGAGAGACACTCGGACAACCAGCAATTGACCTGTTCATTGTACAACATGTTTGGACTTCCGAAAAGCCTCACTCTCAAATCTGAGAGCAATAATCGGATCGGGACCGGGACCTGAGTGGTTCAGTTGGTTAACATGCCGGTCGCCACGCAGAGGTCCCGGGTTCGATTCCCGGCCGAGCAGAAATTGAAATTATGAATTTTAATTTCTGTTACGGGTCTGGGTGTAGTATGTATAAGAAGTATGTATGTATTTCAATAAAGTATATAAGTAGTTTATCAGTTATCTAACATCCATAACACAAGCTTTGCTTACTTTCGGGCTAGATGACGCTGTGTGAATTTGACCAAGCATATTTATTAATGAACCTTTTTTTTATTTATCCTTGTGACAAACAAGCACCTGATACTAAGTGGTAACTGTTGCCCATCACATCTACAATTCATACACACCATGTTGCAACCACAGGTGCGCTGTGAGGACTAAGATGAAATGCCTCATGCCTGTAATTGCGCGGGCTGCCTTATCCTCCAACCCATTACACTATAATGCAAGCATTGTTTCTCAGCGGCAGAAATAGATAGGGCGGTGGTACTCACCCAGGCGGACTCCTCAGGCTTGACTGAGGCGTACCACCTGATAAAGCCTATAATTGGCTCACTGTAGTTATGATTGTAGCTATTGTCATGTAATATACTGTTGGTTTTCTAAATAAATTTAAATAAAAATAAAATAGAGGGCTCACTGAAAACCAGCGTCACGGCAACTGTCGTGGCATATGCTGAGTGTGGCCCCATTGCACTCTCCACATGGCACAGGTAACGAAGTTAGAGTATCTGTTTTCTTTTTCTTTTTTCATTTGTCTCTGTTTTTTTTTTCTTTTTTTACTTTATGGATATTTAAGAATATTGTGCCATGTGTCTGAGTGTAATAAATGTGTTTTACTTTACTTTAAAATGTTACCCACAGGCTGTACGACTCCCGCGCCCAACGTCGTCCGGTCCGAAACGTGGACTTTCCCAACATGGCCGCCGCCTGCATCACCGTGGCGCATGACAGACAGTGAGTTTTATCTAAAGGCTTATTTCTTATTTCAGCCTTTTTCCAGAATTGATCCCGAGCGCTCGTTTCCGCAATTCGAGTCAATCGTATCGCCATAAAGTTTCGATCGTCAGTTTGCCATGTCAAACAGTATGTGTGAAGGATTTGGTTCACTCATTTGTGTGTGTGAGTCGTAAAGGTAGAAGTGTGAGTACGTCACTCGCAATCGGGCACCGAGGGCCAAAATTGTCCGCGATACGGGAACACGACGATTTAACAAAATAAACAGGAGCCCAGCGGGCACTCGCCGTGTCCCATTGCAGAATTGTTTCAAGTCACTTTTTATTGCATCATGGACGGATGGTCCACCCGATGGTACGTGGGCACCGACGTCTAGGGGAGCGGTAGCGGTGCCGTCCTTGCACGGTACCTATTGACATGCCTTTTGAAGAACCCCGTGTTATAGTGCAAAGGAAGGACTTCGGGAGGGAGCTCTTTCCATATCTTGCACGTGCGCGGTGAACATGCCAAGCATCTAGATGGTGTGAAAGAAATCTATCCCATCGTCGGAGAGTGCGGTGGCGGTGGCACCAAGTAAATCAGTTCCTCTAAATATTCCCCGTTGTACTGACGGTAGAGAACACACGAGAGCCAACATCTCTCCGGAGGCTTAAGGGATCTGGAGTAGGTCATCTGTGAGAAGGGAATCATCGACAATACGAGTAGCCGAGTTGTATGCAATTAAGTGGAAGGAATTGGTATTGGGTGATACTGCATCGACGTTGTCGTGTCGTGTTATCTATGTGTAATACTTATACTGTCTTCCTTTCTTCCAGAAACGTAATAGTAGGCTTCGGCCGCGGCCAGATCCACCAAGTGAACCTGACCCAGGGCCGGCCGGACAAGGGTTACAAGGGTGCGGCGGGCGGCATAGTGTCCCTCGCAACCTTGGGGACGGATCACCTCGCCAGCGCAGGCTTGGATCGCTGGCTGAGGGTCCATGACACCAGGAGTAAGGAGCTGGTTTATAAGGTGAGATTCTTTTTTATACCTCTAAGGTGGCAAACAAGCTTACGGCCTGCCTGATGGTAAGCAGTCACCGTAGCCTATGGCCGTTTGCAATGCCAGGGGCATTGCCCCTATGCGGTTGTCGACCCCGCAAATTGCAGACTCATACACTCATCATCACCACCGGACGACCTGAGTGGTTCAGTTGGTTAACATAACTGCCACGCAGATGTTCGATTCCCGGCCGGGCAGAAATTGAAATGATGAATTTTAATTTCTGTGACAGGTCTGGGTGTTACATGTATTTAAAAATATAATAGTAGTTTATCAGTTTTCTGGCACCCATAACACAAGCTTTGCTTACTTTGGGGTTAGGTGGCGCTGTGTGAATTGTCCAAGCATATTTATTTTATTTATTTATTTACCTTCTTAGCGTCTATCCCGGCTTTTGCCGAGCCTTTCCTCCAGTGCCATGTAGCTCTCTTTTCTGAGTTACTTACATTAGTTGAATACTAACCGATGTTCTTACGGCGAGGATAAACATCGTGATGAAACCTGCACATTCAGGCGACTGAATGTGCAACCATGATCCGATCTAGTCTGGTTCCTCTGGTGATAGAGTCACGGAGGTCCGATGGCAGTTATCATCATCATCATCATCATATCAGCTAGAAGACGCCTACTGCTGGGCATAGGTCTCCCCCAGAGTTCTCCACAAGGGCCGGTCCTGTGCTTTCGAACGATGTAGGAACGGTCAGCGCCGTCTATGTGTGGATGCTTGCTAACCTTGTGTTCGTGTACTCGCAATGTGAGTATCGTCGAGTTTACCTATTAGAGCGATAGATGTCGCTACACTTTTCTGTTTATGTAATACGCCAATCAAACAGGCATGCGGGCCACCTGTTGGAAAGTCACCGCCGCCTATGGACATCAGCAACACCAGGGGCGCTACCAATGCGTTGCCCGTCTCTGAGGAGACCTCTAATATACCTCTTGAACGACCCATATCATAGTCCAAAGGAAACACTGTGGCTGGGAGCTCATTTACAATACTTTACTTTTACATTACAGCAATACATGACCTCCAAACTGTCCTGCCTGCTTGTCCAATCCGAAGGAAGCACTCCCATGCACTCCCTCCCAGAGGAAGTGAAGGAGGAAGAGGAAGTGGGAAAAGAGAAGGAGGATTACGACGACATGGATCAGCTGTTCGACAAAATGGAGACAGTCGGGTTGGTTGTCTTCTTTGTTGATTCTCGGAAGCTTCTCTCCCATCCTACTTAATCCTATAGACAACCTTACAGATTGAAAAACGTTGAGGAACCTTTTACCAAGTTTTATTATCATCATATCAGCCAGAAGACGCCCACTGCTGGGCATAGGCCTCCCCCAGAGATCTCCACGGCTGCCGGTCCTGTGCCTTCCGCATCCAGCTGGTACCTGCGATCTTTACCAGGTCGTCTAAGTTTACATATAGTCACATATGTTCGAAACTGCTGAACCGATTTTAATGAAACAAAGCTGAGAACCGTCTCGATTAAACTCGCTTTCTAATGACGAAAAGCTCATCGAGGTGGGTTCATCCGTTCGGGAGATACGATGCCACAGACCTACAGATTTACAGATACACACGCCCTTTCCATTTTTCGTCAGGGACCAAAAATATGGCCCAATAAGAAGGATCTTTAAAAACTTTCATATCAAATACATAGTGACGACCTGAGTGGTTCAATGGTCGCCACGCAAGAGGTCCCGGGTTCGATTCCCGGCCGGGCAGAAATTGAAATGATGACTTTTAATTTCTGTTACGGGTCTGGGTGTTCTATATATAATAAGTATGTATTTAAAAAAAGTATTTAAGTAGTATATAAGTTATCTAGCACCCATAGTACAAGCTTTGCTTAGTTTGGGGCTAGATGGCGCTGTGTGAATTTGTCCACGAATATACATAGTATAAAACAAGGTCGCTTCCCGCCGTCTGTCCCTATGTATATATGTACGCTTGGATCTTTCAAACTACGCAACGGATTTCAATGCGGTTTTCAACAATAGATAGGATAGGATAGATGTTCCAAGACGGGCATGCTTCATCTTCGGCCGCATCGTCACTTACCAACAGGTGAGATGGCGGTCAAATGCCTGGGTAGCCAATTAGTAAAAAAAAAGAGTGATTCAAGAGGAAGGTTGATAAGCAAGGAAAGGTGTAGGCTAGGTGGTAGGGAAGGGTAGGGATAGGACACCACGCGAACAAAGACTACCAGTAGCCGTATTCACAATGATTCGAAACCGTTTCCGAACGATTCGACACGAACTTCGTGAGCGGCAAATCCGTGTCGATCGATTCGAAAACTGTTATTCAGAATCCCGATAGATTCCACGGAAACTCTACTCTCTATCACATAGGAAAATTTCATCAAAATTAACTGAAACCACATTTTCCTAGGAACTTTGCAGGGTTCTTTGTCGATTCCGTATCCGAATCCGATTTCCGAGCCATTGTGAATACGGCTACAGGTCCACTATTTTATAATAAACCCTTATTCAATATATTTCCAGTGACAGAAAAAAGAGAATCATGGAAGAAGAAGTGGAAGCAAAGAGAGCGAAGGCCTCAGAAGACAGCACAGGAGAGATGGGAGATGAGGAACAGAAGATCGCGCGACTCCTCAAGAACACAGATAGGCACAAGAGAAAAATGGAGAAGAAGAAAAAAGAGAAGAAAGCTAAGAGTGTATTCCATAATGCCTAGAAATAAAACTGTTTATTTTCAAATTGTTATTTTTATTTAATTTTTCCCTTTTTTTGTAACATATTCGTAAAAGCTCAAAAAATGTTTCTTACAATCTAAGTATACAACAAACACACTAAGGCACAGGATCACAGGATCACATATCTGGATCTGGAGCCGACCAACCGTCAGTTGCAGTCGATACTAATCCTTACGCAGTATAAAATAAAGTTGCTTTTGGGCGCGGGGGACGTCGGACCAAGCTCGGCTCGCCCGCGCATCCGAATTAATCCAAAAGCGACTTTATTTTGTACAAAGGAAGGATTAGTATCGACTGCAACTGACTATTACTAGTTAGGATTTACAAATTGTGAGTATACAATGAGTATAAAGTTCGCCCCTTAATGTGGTCTAACAAGATTCAAAATTTTACTATAACATTTTTACTCTATCGAAAAAAAAATATAATTTTTTGGTCTAAAAACGAATAGCAGATTCGGATGTTTGACATTTACATTTATTTAAAAAGGTACAAAGTACATTTGTACCTAAAATCATCACAATATACAGCGTGCACATTTCTCACATTCAATGACAAAATCGCAGTTCTAAATTTTATAAATAATTCAAATAATGCTTTTATCACTTTGTGTTGTGACTGTAATGGAACTCCATTATCATGAATTAAATCACCTTTAGTTCCAATTTCTCATACAAATTTTGTAACATTGTAACCAGTTTCGAATTACTCATCTTCAGAGGGCTTACCATGAACTCTTATAGCAGGACCTTAACAGAATTGCTTTCGGTTTGAACGAGACAAGCTTATGTGACACGTATAGCGCTGTCTCGTTCTAAGCAGGGCCTTTCTGTTTAGGTCCTGCTATAAGAGGTCATGATAAGGCCCCTGGTCTTAAAACGTATGTTTTATAACAGTATTATAAATTAAAGTAGTAGATACATTAGCTAGAAACTAATCTTCCGTTTGTGGCAGTTTGAGCAAATCTTTTTCTTCCGTTAACACATGTTCTGCTTCCCCTGTGAATGAAACAGATAAATATCCGTATATATCATCATCACAGCCCGTAACAGTCCACTGCAGGACTCAGGGCCTCTCCCACGAAAGGGGAGGTTATTGCCATAATCTCCACGCTTGGTAGGCGGGTTGGAGATCGCAGTGATTAAATAATACAATGGAAAATGCTGCTGCCCATTTTCCAGACTACGGAGACTCTTGATCTTTTGCCTCGAAAACATTAGTCGCCTTATACGACACCCATGAGTGTAAGGGGTTGGTGCTATTCTACTCTGCCGGACACCACACGGCTTATGTATATATGCTTGGATAAATTACCGGAGCCTCGGTGGCCAACTATGTTAAGGTATCCGACTCGTAAGCGTGAGGTACCGGGTTCGAATCCCACTGCGGCCATGTATCAATGACTCTTTTCTAAGTTATGTACATTAGATGAATGCTAGCCGATGCTCTTACGGTGAGGGAAAACATCGTGATGAAACCTGCACAGTCAACCAATTTAATGTGTGTGTAACCATGATCCAATCTGGTCAGGTTCCTCTAGTAGCTGGGTCACGGAGGTCAGATGTCAGTCGCTGTCTGATCTAGTCAGTAATTATCTGTTCTACCAAATCCTGGATCATGGTCAAGGAGGACCCCGGGCCCTCGTGCGCGAGAGCGCAACCGGGACATTGACGCCAAGATGTTTATTTATTTATTTATATTTGTTTATATTTATTTATTTATATTTGTTGTTTTTCTTTTTTTTATGACATACGGTAGGCAAACAGGCAAGTGGGCCACCTGATGGAAAGTGGTAACCACTGCCTATAGACATTAGCAACACCAATAGTATCGCCAATGCGTTGCCCACCTTTGTAACACGTTGCTCTGGTAGCAAAAAGGCAAATGCCCCACCACTGCCAAAGCCATGGTTCTCCAAATCCTCACCCCATGGAGCACTGGAAACCTTACCAACCAGCAGAAACACAATACTGTTTAAAAGAGTATTGTTTAGCTGCGGTATTCTGTAAGGTGGAGGTACTTCCCCAGTCGGGCGGCTCCAATTCAAACGGGATACTCCGCTATGCCCTACCTCTCTTAAAATGATGTTTGGATAAATTTATGGGATAAGGCGTCTTGTATGTGTCCTGTCAGACACAACCACTGATATTCCAAACGTCCATAGGCTGCGGTGACTGCTTACTATCAGGCAGGCTGTAAGCTTTTTTGATAGGGGAAGGAAGGGCAAGATGAATATAGCGGGCAACACGAATCATTCTCGTAGGATCTTTCTACTTGTTCAGTACACGAAAGTACCGGCGTGGCAGGACGCGCGGGGCGGGCCGACTTCACAAGCCAATGCGAACTCGGCTGTCGTGGGGAGAGCGTGCGTTTTAGTGACGAGAAACAGAATTGACGCAAGAAAATAAAATATTTTGTCACGATAAGTTTTAACATTTTCTGTTATATAATTCGTATATATTGATGATAAAGGTTGCTTCTGTTGCCTTATCTCATGTAAATTAAGCTGTAATGAAGCATCTTTCATCACCGAAACAAATTAATTTTTAGGATATTTTTTTTATCTATCAAATGCCAAGCGGGCAAGACGAATATGACCATATTCACTAATAGAAACTAATAGAAAACAATCGGCTCTCGCTGGTTCTGACCTCGGCCGTGATTATTACTGCACACTTTGCAAAGAAAAATATATCTATCCCCCTGAGGATTCCTATCGCGATATGCTATTCATCGCTATATTCATATCGCGATCGCTATATGAGGATCCCTACCTGAGGATTGGATACAGTGCTCCGAGTGCAAAGAGTGGACTCACGAAGCGTGCTCTTCGTATATTGGGTCTGGAACATACTTTTGTGACGATTGTCAAGACTAGTAATGATTATTATATGCCCGAACCATCTTGCCCTATATGGACGGGCAAGATGGCTCAAAACAATTATTTTACATGATGATCTCATGCCCAGGTTGTGATTTCTATTTTAAGCATTTGTAAAATTATTTTGATAGTCTATAGTACTGTTAATTATTATAAAAATAAAAGTTTAGTTAATCTCTGTAACATGATAGTTTTTCTTACGATTCTTGTTAGATGTACCAACTTGCCCTCCCCTCCCCTACCTTAGTGGTATAATAACATGACCAACAGAAGAGTCGGAATACCCCCTCAAACATTTTTTAAACCACTGAACTGATGTTAATGAAACAGCATCCAGCATCCGTTCGCAAATCAAATCAAAATCCTCTATTGAGTAGGACATGAAATATCTCTTTCTATCGTCAAAATCCGCAGCCACAGCCACGAATCGTCACTCCACCGTCTGGAGGACGTCCTACACACTGTCACTGCATGGGCTTCTCGAGTACCGGTTTCCACTCAAGAAAATGGAAGGAAGGGAAGGTGGACTAGACGACGGTGGACGCGCACTATTAGGTGGACCGTGTGCCTTCCAAGGCAATAAAAATAGAGGTCCTTGCCACCACGCCTCCGCGTTCAGCCCAGAAACCGTCACCTACGCCTACGGCTACCTCACGACCTACGACGACCTGAGTGGTTCAGTGGTCAACAGCCGGTCTGCCACGCAAGAGGTCCCGGGTTCGATTTCCGGCCGGGCAGAAATTGAAATGATGAATTTAAATTTCTGTTACGGGTCTGGGTGTTCTATGTATAATAAGTATGTATTTAAAAGTATATAAGTAGTTTATCAGTTATCCAGCACCCATAACACAAGCTTTGCTTACTTTAGGGCTAGATGGCGCTGTGTGAATTTGTCCACGATTATTTCTTTATTTACTCCACCTCAGGCGACGTATCAGTTGTGTGCTCATTCTGGTCTATCTATAGGAAGTACAACTCACTGCGTATCCGAATAATCTTGTCTCCGTAAGCCATGTCCCACCAGTATCCAGTGACGAAGGTCAAGGGCAGCAGAGGAGCTAGGAGCGCAGGTTTCTTGGTTTTTCTGAAACTGTAAGGACGGGATTGGAATATTTATAATAACGAAACTAGTGGGCCGGCGTGACTTTGTAAGTGAGTAAGTAAAACTCTTTATTCATCATCACAGCCCATAACAGTCCACTGCAGGACTTAGGGTCTCTCCCACGAAAGGGGAGGTTATTGCCATAATCTCCACGCTTGGCAGGCGGGTTGGAGATCGCAGTGTTTAAATAATACAATGGAAAATGCTGCTGCCCATTTTCCAGACTACGGCGACTCTTGATCTTTTGCCTCGAAAACATTAGTCGCCTTGTACGACACCCACGAGTGTAAGGGGTTGGTGCTATTCTACTCGGCCGGACACCACACGGGCAAAATTTTTTATTGCACACACAAAAATTGAACATAACAGGAAAAAAGAAAAACAATTTATTTACGCGCAACGGCAGCCTTATCGCTTTAAGCGATCTCTTCCAGACAACCTTTGGGAAGAGGTAAGTTATCACAGTATCTCATAGTAGTGCAAGAGCAAATAAGGGATAGGTAAACTAAAAGATGTGCTTGCACACGTCATCATAAATGAATATATAAAGAGAATTCGTTCGCGTGTTGTCCTACCTACCCCTCTTCATCACAGCCCATAACAGTCCACTGCTGTAGCCGTATTCACAATAGCTCGGAAATCGGATTCGGATACGGAATCGACAAAGGACCCCGCAAAAGTTCTTATGAAAATGTGACATAGTTAATTTTGATAAAATTTTCATGTTATAGAGAGTAGAGTTTCTGTGGAATCGATTTAGAGGTTTGGAGGTTTTCGAATCGATCGACACGGATTCGCCGCTCACGATTTCGTGTCGAATCGTTCGGAAACGGTTTCGAATCATTGTGAATACGGCTACAGGTCCTCCCCCACGAAAGGGGAAATTATTGCCATAATCTACACGATTGGCAGGCGCGTTGGAGATCGCAGTGTAGTAAATACTGACACTTTTGATCATTTGCCTCGAAAACATTAGCCGCCTTGTCCGACACCCACGAGTGTATAATCTGTCCAAACTGACTTGTCCTATTTGGTTCAGCAAATTATGTATTTAAATGGATAAAGTGCAGTAGTATTCGTTTAAATTTATATTCTATGTATTTCTTGTATAATTCAAGACAATACATACACATATTTATACACAATATACGTAGCGTGATTGATACGGCAAGACGTGATTTTGGGCATTGTTTGTTTACCAAATAAGACAAGTCAGAATAAACAGATCATAAGGGGTTGGTGCTATTCTACTCTGCCGGACACCACACGGCCACACCGCCTAAACATAAAAAAGTCGCCCGTCTCGTGTCTGAGTTTAAGTATGTTGGTACGCTGATCCACATGAACGAAGTCGCGGACATAGACATAGACGTGTCTTTATTTGGTCCAATTATACATTAAAAAAACTTAAAACTAACAATAAGTTCAGGATAAGGAAGCAGGGCGATGCGTCGTCGAGCCAAATTAGACCAGCCTCAGCTTCATGTAGAGATGCGCGGATCCGTTATATTCATATAACATAACGTAACGTTATGCTATTAAAAATGTTATGTTATTTTTAACGTTATAATATAACACTCTAATATAATTTTATGTACCGTATAACGATCGCCGTTTTTCAGTTTGTATTATTATTTACAGTTGATTTAGTACCTTGGGGAACAGAATCGTATATAAAATGTATTATTAATCAATGTATTTGTTTATTACCACGTACAAACATTAGTTTTGCGACTTTCGACGACATTAATCGCATAGATAACAGAATATAACAGAAAAAATAACACAACAATATTATGGTTATCTTGTGTTATAATATATTAGTAGCAGAAAATAGCTGATTATAATATTCCCGTTATCTAATATAACGAACACCTCTAGGTTAATGCTATGTTTTCAGACTGAACCATAACAGGTTCGTAATAAAAAACTTACCTGTTCAGTAGGCCAAACGCTGTGATGGCGTAAAAACTGGATATATACATGAATAGGTCTCGACTTCTTGCGATCTGTAAGGCCATTTGCTTCTCCATCTGTTAGAGAAAATAATATTTATTAGGTATGGTGGATGTTGCTCGTTGCGCGATCGAATCAGAAATGAAGAGATCCGCAAGCGAGCCAAGGTCACCGACATCACCACAGCCCGTAACAGTCCACTGCAGGACTTCGGGTCTCTCCCACGAAAGGGGAGGTTACTGCCATAATCTCCACGCTTGGCAGGCGGGTTGGAGATCGCAGTGTTTAAATATAACAATGGAAAATGCTGCTGCCCATTTTCCAGACTACGGAGACTCTTGATCTTTTGCCTCGAAAACATTAGTCGCCTTGTACGACACCCACGAGTGTAAGGGGTTGGTGCTATTCTACTCTGCCGGACACCACACGGCCAAGGTCACCGACATAGCCCTAAGGATTGCCAGACTGAAGTGGCAGTGGGCAGGGTACATAGCTAGAAGAACAGATGGCCGATGGGGCAGTAAAGTTCGAGTGGCGACCATGTACCGGAAGACGCAGCGTGGGTAGGACGCAAGATGGACCGACGACCTAAGGATCGCGGGTACCAGCTGGATGCGGAAGGCACAGGTCCGGCCTTTGTGCAGATCTCCGGGGGAGGCCTATGCCCAGCAGTAGGCGTCTTTCGACTGATATGATGATGATGATGATGAGGTATGGTGGATGTGTGGGGTTTCCTGCAAAGACCGCGGTAGTCTTCAAGTCCGTGACATCGCAGATATACAAGAGTGCCGCCTTCGATGGTACGGCCACGTCTTGCGCAGACCGGCACATTACGTGGGGAACAGATGTCTGGCCATGCCACCACTGCAAGGCACGGGAAGGAGCGATGGCTGGACGTCGCTAAGAGTGACATGCGTGCCAACGGACTCAACACCAAGGATGCCGAAGACCGAGCAAAGTGGACTAAGAAAAGCAGGAAGGAGGATTTGTCACCAAGATGATGATGATGATCTTCAATGTACAGATCATTTTACCACTCTGTTCATTCCTATTCGATAAAAGTTATATAAATACCATGTAAGCAGATAATGTAAGTACTCGAAGAAGACTTATTTATTTTATTTAGACGACCTGAGTGATTCAGTGGTCCACATCTGTCACGTCTGTCACGCAAGAGGTCCCGGGTTCGATTCCCGGCCGGGCAGAAATTGAAATAATGAATTTTAATTTCGGTTACGGGTCTGGGTGTTCTATGTATAATAAGTATGTATTTAAAAGTATATAAGTAGTTTATCAGTTGTCTAGCACCCATAACACAAGCTTTGCTTTTTTTGGAGCTGGATGGCGCTGTGTGAATTTGTCCACGATTTTTATTATTTTTTTATACAGTGTAACGTCATAAAGGTAAAGGTATATAACCTTTACAGTCTTTCAGCGTTCAATTTCCTCATCCGAGGGTTCACATCTGTTCTCGTCCACCACAATGCTATCTATTTATAACCTACACCCAGGTCTTTGACCGGGCGGTGTGCGACACTGTCCTCTTCGCCCGGTATACTACAACGAATCGGTGGTATGTCACCTGCAAAGAAATTGGTCCATCTAGAGATCACCTCCTCCTTTTTCTTCTTCTTATCGAGTCGATCGACTAAACTCTGACTAATGCGCTGATTAGGTACATTTGACTCAATTCGGAAGCAAAAAACGTGAGAGCAAATCAGAGTGAAATGTATTGCTCATAGAATAAGGTCCATTTTTGTATCACTTATATTATGTCACGCGTCGCGCCGTTTTCAAAAGTCGTGATACAGAAATGGACCTTATTTTTTATGCAATACATTCCACTTTGATTTGCTCTCGCGTTTTTTGCTTCTGAATTTAGTTACTGAATTTAGTCAAATGTAATAAGCGCATTATACTTCGCCTAGTATTCGGCGACGCATGCAGCGTTTGAACTGGCCTCGAACAAGTTCTCCTTCTGATATACCATCTCTTTCTGTTCAAAATTTTAAGTGGTTCTTCAAAACTCTAAATCTGTACATTTAAAATTCGAATATCTGGGATTTGCTTTTTTTTGCAGTTTAGGAATTTCGAAAAAGAAGTTCGCAGCTGTCTCCATTTTTCCACCCGCAGCCGTCAATCGAATTCGAATATTTATGACAGTAACTCCTCTGGCTGATTATTTAGACGATAATAATCAGTCAGAGGAGTTTTAGTAAAGGAGGTTTAGTAGTGGTTCTAATTGATAAATTAAAGCATAGTGGAATGATGAAGCTCAGAAACGAACTTTACAAAGTGGCTGCATCGTCAGCCTTCCTAATGCCTTAAAGTTGAGCTAAACGTAAAGTTTTGTCTCTTGATATTGGCCTTGGTTTTGCCTGTATATAATTGCTGGGCATAGGTCTTTTTTCCCGCCGTTTTCTGCCTAAGACTTTTGTTTAAGTAAAGATTACGCGAAGAGCTACCTCTCTTGGAATGAAGGAAGTCACGAGTTATTTCTGTAAGAAACACTATCGAAATTATCTCTACGACTCGAGTGTTAAAATACTTGTCATTTTTGACATTACTTAGACCTCATTCGTAAAATAGAATATCACGATTTGAAACTAAAAACCTGTAATTAAGCGGGACTGGTAAGGGTTATTTTTACGCCGTTGTTTACTTACATTTTGCCGGTTCATCTCCTTCATATTCTCCTGATTTTTCTTAAACGTCTCCGCCATGTGTGAAGACACTATGCTCCCCATTTTATTTGTTTTTATTGTTTCCAACACAGACACAACTTTTATAACCTATATCCAACGCTACACTGAGTGTAAAATGTAAATCGTTGACAATAGTCATATGGTCGCTACAAACACATTTGTAGCAAACAGAGGCGCCACTATCTTTGCATTACTGTCAGACGTATAGATAAGCTTATAGAAAATATGTAGTACAAATTATCGCCGTGTTTCTTTATCGTATCTGGCCTTGGGAGTGCAAATTGCAATGTACATAAACATGACGTAATGAAAAAAAATATTGTATCGTCTCCGTTAGAATGATATGTTTGTCTGGGTGCGGCGAAGTTACTATTTTAGTCTAACACTTGAAAAACTACTTACTTAGGGGCCTCATCTTCTGACTTTCATACATAAACACAGCCCATAACAGTCCACTGCAGGACTTAAGACCTCTCCCACGAAAGGGGAGGTTATTGCCATAATCTCCGCGCTTGTCAGACGGGTTAGAGATCGCAGTGTTGTAAATATAACAATGGAAAACGCCTTTCACCATGCCTTTCAGCGGTCTCTGCCGCGCGCCAGCTTTTTTAGTAGTAATGATAATTTAAAATGTTATAGATTTATAATATTAGGCATGTGAATATAATATAGCTGGGGTCCGAAGTGGTAAGAATAAAAGAAGATGTATGAAAAGAGTTGTGGATATATGCGAGGCTAGGGAATTGTGTCAGGACAGAGCAAAGTGGCGGTCCATAGTCTCTGCCTACCCCACCTGTGGGACACAGGCGTGAGCTTTATGTATGATGTATGTATGAATATAAAGCGAGGTGATTAGCCAGTCTCTTGCTCGCTATTCTCCATTCTGTTTCAGTTAACATAAAGAAGTCGAGTCGAGTGTCGTAAAAAAGAAAATTAACAATAAGTATACTTACTGTCTAACTAAAAATGTCTGGTGCAACATCATCCTAGTATGACACAAATAATATAAATCATATAATGTCCAATAAATCATCATCATCATCATTTTGGCGTTATACGCGAGGGCCCAGGGTCCGCCTTCCTGATACTCCTGGCACACCTCGCTCGGTCTTCGGCATCCTTAGTGGTGAGCCTATTGACACGCATATCATTCCTACGTTAAGCCATCGCTTCTTGGGCCGGCCTCTCTTTCCCGTGCCCGGCGTCATAAATCATATCATGTCCAATAAAAAAATATTAGGAAAGGTTGATTAAATCAAGACGAAGGTCTTTGACCAATGTGTGTTGCCAGTGATGACCTACGGAACTGAAACGTGGCCGCTGACTGTGGGCCTGATAAGAAAGCTCACTGTTGCTCAAAGGGCAATGGAAAGGGTTATGCTAGGAGTCTCGTTGCTCGATCTAATCAGAAATGAGGAGATCCGCAAGCGAACCAAGGTCACCGACATAGCTCTAAAGATTGCCAGACTGAAGTGGCAGTGGGCAGGGCACATAGCTCAGAACAGATGGCCGATGGGGCAGTAAAGTTCTCGAATGGCGACCACGTACCGAAAGACGCAGCGTGGGTAGGCCTCCCACAAGGTGGACCGGTAACAGCTGGATGCGGAAAGCACAGGACCGGCCTTTGTGGAGATCTCTGGGGGAGGCCTATGCCCAGCAGTCTTGCTTCAGCAGTCAGCTTGTCTTCTGGCTGATATGATGATGATGATGATTAAATATTTGGAACTAGATTAAATTGGAACTTATATCCCGAGTACTTTTATTCAAACAGAATATCCTCTTTGTATTTCAGGCCGTGTGGTGTCCGGCATAGTAAAATACCCCAATATACACATACCCCGTACAACCGTGGGTGTCGTACAAGGCGACTAATGTTTTCGAGGCAAAAGATCTAGTCCCCGTAGACTGAAAAATGGGCAGCAGCGTTTTCAACTGCTAAATTTATAACACTGCGATCTCCAACCCGCCTGCCAAGTGTGGAGATTATAGCACTAACCTTCCATTTCGTGAGAGAGCCCCTAAGTCCTGCAGTGGACTGTTATGGGCTGTGATTATGATGATGATGACAATTTTCGTTGTCTCACGCTTTATCTATTTCCATGATGAAATTTTTGCGCGAAAACCGTGATATTCAATACGTGCTATGATGTTCATATCATGGACACTCGACAAAATAATTATTAGGTAGCGTAAGTACTGTGCGGTTGTAAAACACGATGTTATCGATATAAAACTGATAGCAACAGGACAGGTAGATAAAATATTGCATAGAAATCAATATAGTATATATAATATTTTATCTGTGATAGGGCTGGGCTAACTCGAATTAGGAGCGTCGTTGGCCGAGCGGTTCAGGTATCCAACTCGTAAGCGACAGGTACCGGGTTTGAATCCCGCTGTGGCGATGTACCCATGACTCTTTTCTGACTTATGTACATTAGTTGAATACTAACCGATGCACTTATGGAGAGAGAAAACATCGTGATAAAAACCTGTACATTCAGGCGACTGAATGTGTAACCATGATCCAATCTGGTCAGGTCCTGTTAACAGGATAATGGAGGTTAGAAGTTAGTCGCTCCACTGTAATTACCTGATCTGCCAAATTCTGGATCATGATCAAGGCGGTCCCCGGGCCCTCGTGCGCGAGAGCACAACCGGGACATTAACGCCAAGATGATTATTTCTTTTTTATACTCGAATTGAACGTCGGGCCTGTGCATCGGGCGCCTTCTTTTAGCAATAGGTATCGCAATGACATAAATGAAAACGGAAGGTGCAAATTCAATGTAAACGCCATATACGTATCGTGCCCCACACACTAGACCAGTCCGTCCCGAAATACGGTATCCCCGAGGGGTTCTACAATTGGGTATCTAGTCTGTCAGGACAAAGCATCAAAGTCGTTGTTGACGGATGCTGCTCCGATACCAAGACTATCAATGCTGGAGTACCCCAAAGCTCAGTGCTATTTCCCGTGCTGTTTTTTCTGCATATCAATGATATGCTAAATATCCCTAGTATTCATTGTTATGCTATGCACATGGTAATAGGTACTGGAGATGTTCGTAATACTGGCCGAGCGAATATCCCTCGTTGCGAGGTATTGAACATTCCTTAGAGCAAGTTGCTCAGTGGGGCAGACTAAACCTTGTCGAATTCATCCCCTCGAACACAGATTTCTGCGCATTTTCCGCAAAACGATCCTTTTGAAATAGTGCTGCAGTTCCATCTCAAAAAGTTTCGGATACTTGGTGTCGACATATCGGATAGCATGCGGTTCCGGAGTCACCGGGAAGGTAAGGCCAAAAAAGGCTTCAAAAAAGCTTAGAGTGCTTTTTTTTAATGTTACACGGCAGACAAACAGGTAAGCGGGTCACCTGATGGAAAGTGGTCACCGCCGCCTATGGACATCAGCAATACCAGGGGAGTCACCAATGCGATGCCCGCCTCTAAAGAGACCTCTAATATACCTCTTGAACGATCCCATGTCATAGTCCAAAGGAAACACTGTGGCTGGGAGCTCATTCCACATCCGAATCGTACGAGCGAGAAACGTTCTTTCGAACCTTCGCGTCGTGACCAACAGAAAGTCTACGTAGTGGGGATGAGTACCCAGCCCACGGCGGGTGCTTGACCAGAAGCGATCAAAATGGAATGTATTACTCACAGAAGAAGGTCCATTTATGTATCATGCCTTTTGGAAAGCAGAGCGGGCGTGTAAAATATATAAGTGAAACTGAAATAGACTTTATTCTGTGAGCGTACATTTCATTTTGATCTGTAGCCGTATTCACAATGGCTCGGAAATCGGATTCGGATACGGAATCGACAAAGGACCCCGCAAAAGTTCTTAGGAAAATGTGGTTTCAGTTACTTTTGATGAATTTTTCATGTTATAGAGAGTAGAGTTTCCGTGGAATCAATCGGGATTCTGAATAACAGTTTTCGAATCGATCGACACGGATTCGCCGCTCACGAATTTGGTGTCGAATCGTACGGAAACGGTTTCGAATCATTGTGAATACGGCTACTGCTCTCTGATAACTTAGCTCGCTGGATTAAGTAAATATGTAATTGTTCCCTAGAAGCTCAGAGTTAAGTAGTTTGTTATTGCGAAATAAGAAATCAACAGTGACAAGAGGCCAGTTTCGTAAACCTGTGTGCTATGCGTAGTTTGGTTGTCAATACGCCCAGGGGCCGTAATGCCGATCGCCGATAGTACGCCGCCATCTTGATGCAATGAGCAGTTTTCCAATAGGTATCTAAAGCATTCCTAACCACTCACTAGATGGCGCCCCGACAATTTTGGTAATTGATAATCGCTTGAAATAGGTTCTTAGCAAACAGGATATAAACACTGGGTACGTTGTATTGGATAATATTGTATTGTCAATAGTTTTCAACCATTTTAGAGGTTGTAATAATAATGGAACATAGTGCCAACTTCTATAAAGAGATATTTTTACACTTCGTTTAACCTTTAACAGTTATGTTTATATTAATAAACATTTTATTTTAAAGTTTATTATTAGTTGGCTGCATGAAATCACTGCCACCATCATACAGATTATAAAAATATTACCAAAATTGTAGGAGCGCCATCTATTGATGCTTTTTGAAACCAACTATCTATACCTACTAGAAAACTCCTCATTGAGTAGGGACCAATCGGAGCTAGGCGTAGTTTTACGTGCGCCAATATGTTGTTCGCAGGATTCTGTCTTTTGTTCTCTTATTTAGTCTGAACCCTTGGTATCATGAATTTGTAGTCAACCTGTATTATTATTATATTACCCTGAATCATCCCACTGCTGGGCAAAGGCCACCCTGTATTACATATAAAAAAACACCACAAGACCGTCATTAGCAGAACCGTAAATGAAACGAAAGGTTATAATAATATGCACTATTTATTTAAATTAAAACACAGGAATTTATACAATAAATTATGTAACTGGTTGCTATAAAATATTCAGTTGCCATGGCAACGCAAGATGGCGGCCTACATTCGAGTTAAAAATAAATAAAATAATACTGGCCAAGTAGGAATTCTGCGTCGGATAGGCATCATAGTGCTGAATAAGCTATATAAAAACATTACCCCTCCTTCTGACGCAGTCGGATCAAAATTAATACAAATAGGAATGTAAGTGTAGGTAATTGTTACCTACGTACAGAAGCAATAATTGATATAAACAAAAAAAATACACTTTTTTTACAAAAATTGTGTTAAGGAATGTTTTTAATATAATGGCAAAACTTTGTTAATCTATCTATCCAACAATATTTTAATGAGATAAGGTACTTAGGAAGATTCCTGAGAAAAAATATGAGATTCCTGAAATAAATATTTGAAGTAATACTTCGTTTTCGTTACACATTTTAAAATTAACATTGTACTTCTACATAAAAGTTGCCTTGTGTATCCCATCATGTTTTCCATTTATTCACAACAACAGCCTTTGCTTAAAAATATATTTAAAAAATTATCAGACCCATCGCAACAAAAACAACATAATACTAAAGTTTTGTGACAACACAAAATGTTTACCGAAAAGCACACACTTTAAACTTAGGAACTTAA
Source organism: Blastobasis lacticolella (assembly GCA_905147135.1). Lineage (NCBI taxonomy): Eukaryota > Metazoa > Arthropoda > Insecta > Lepidoptera > Blastobasidae > Blastobasis > Blastobasis lacticolella. The sequence continues at coordinate 10,992,106 of LR990066.1, forward strand.
GTTTTGCTTAAAATAATAATAATTATAATTATAATAAACTTCTCATGTCAAAACGTAACATAAATAAAATACCAAATAGGTAAAGTCCAAACACCGATCTCAGAGAGCCATAGAAATAAAAAATAATAATTTTTTTCTTGACTAGCCATGCATTTGACCGCCATCTCAGTTGGTGGTAAGTGACGATGCGGCCGAAGATTGAGCCTGTCTAGGAACAGTCTATTCACTCTAGCCTTAAAGCCGTCCAGATTTTTTTTTATACCACTTGGGTGGCAAACAAGCTTGCGGCCTGCCTGATGGTAAGCAGTCACCGCAGCCTATGGACGTTTGCAATACCAGGGGCATCACCCACGCGTTGCCGACCCCGTAAAAATCTTTCTTGAAGAACTCCAGATTAAAAGTAATAAGATTAATAATGGTCATTTTCCACGCAACATTTGTGAACAACATTTATATACCTAATAAGTCTAAATGGAAATTATAAAAAGCCTCTCTTAATGCAGAAAAATATAAACAAACGCGACAGACATTGGAATGGCTCGCACCCCTCTCCCCATCACAAAAATCCATACATAATGTATGTAAAAAGTCCTGGACTCATCTGTGACAATTTGTGTGAAAAATTCCACTTCGTAGCGATAGAAGCGGCAGCGTGGGTAGGCCTCAAGGTGGACCGACGACCTGGTAAAGATCGCAGGTGCCAGCTGGATGCGGAAGGCACAGGACCGGCTGCCGTGGAGATCTCTGGGGGAGGCCTATGCCCAGCAGTGGGCGTCTTTCGGCTGATATGATGATGAGAGATCGTAGACGTTTGGGAGACCCACAAAATGTTGGTCTGCCAAAGCATCATCAACATCAACACAGCCCATAACAGTCCACTGCAGGACTGAGGGCCTCTCCCACGAAAGGGGAGGTTATTGCCATGATCTCCACGCTTGGCAGGCGGGTTGGAGATCGCAGTGTTTAAATATAACTATGGAAAATGCGGCTGCCCATTTTCCAGACTACGGAGACTCTTGATCTTTTGCCTCGAAAACATTAGTCGCCTTGTACGACACCCATGAGTGTAAGGGGTTGGTGCTATTCTACTCTGCCGGACACCACACGGCCACGGCCAAGGCTAAAGCATAAACTGGCACAAAAAAGCTTTTTTAGTGACCCAAACGTCGGCTTTTCGTAGCGATGATACTTGCAATCTGTTTAAACTGACTCGTCTTATTTGGTTAAGGAAATTATTCAATTATCCAATTTTATTTCATTTTTTCAATATGAGTTTTATTTACATTTATTGACATTTTTGTATTTTTTGTATTTAATAAGGGACATTTAATTGTTTCTTCTATTATATTTGACTATTTGAATAAGTTACCTACCTACCTTACTGGTACTATTATTTTGGAAATTTGACATGCTTTGTATCATTTTACCTTAGTGTAATTTTATGTATTGGTTTTCTATATTGACATTAATTATTATGTTATTTTAATTTATTAATTATTTGCTTTCTGGTAAGAAAGCAATTATCTATGTAATAATTCTATGCATACAACTCGACGATCTCTTTTATTGAACTGATGTAATCTAATAAGAATATTATAACTATGTAAGAACTTTAAGAGAGAAATAAATAAATCTAAATCTATGTATTTAAATGGATGTAAAGCAGTATTCGTTGAAATTCACATTCTAAGTGTTTCTTATATAATTCTCGACATCTACACACAATATACGTAGCGTGATTGATACGGCTCGTGATTTTGGGCATTGTTTGTTCACCAAACAAGACAAGTCTCGCACGCGACATACCTTTTCGATTTGTTTTCCCGACGTTTCAGTCGGCACGGCAGTCGTCTCGCGACCACGGTGGGTGTAACCCTATCGAAACGTCGGGAAACAAATCGAAAAGGTATGTCGCGTGTGAGTCCCGTCTAATATAATAATATGTGTAAAGAACGCAAGTTTGGTTTGAAACAAATATAAAGGTGCGTACGAATTAGAGGCAGCCTCAGGTTGAGGCACGCACGGCTCGCCCATTTGCGCAAATTCGTACGTGGATCACGCGCAGCTCGCGGCGCACCGCGAGCGTGTGCGCCGCGAGCCGCCGATTGTCGGTTTTCTGTCCATGCTCAAAGGTGCCTCGGCGTGCGTGCCTCGCGATGTTTGGACGTGACTACGAGTGCGCGCGTATTGTTTATTGACACTTGACAACTTGAATATTTTTATGTATTGATTGTGATTTATTCATTTTATTGGTTTAATTGTAAACCAATAAAATAAATAACTAAAATAAAATTATTAATATAAAATTAATAAAATAAATAAAATAAAATAAAATAAATAAAATGAAATAAAATAAATAAAATATAATAAAATAAATCAAATAAAATACAAAAAAATAAAATAAAATACATAAAATAAATAAAATGAAATAAATGAAATAAAATAAATAAAATATAATAAATAAAATACAAAAATATAAAATAAAATAAATAGATTAAAATAAATAAAATAAAATACAAATAAATAAAATATTATAAAATAAAATACAAATAAATAAAATATTATAAAATAAAATAAAATAAATAAATAAAATAAAATAAACAAAATATAATAAAATAAAATAAATAAAATATAATAAAATAAAATAAATAAATTATTTGGAAAACTTATATAAGTACTAAACAACATGGTGAGCAGAAAAAAGCGTGAGATCGAAAAAACTAAAATTATTTTAACAATCCCATCAATTATGATAAAAGCAGCATCAGCATTTTATTTGTGCGGCGCATTTGTGGCTCGTCGCGAGCACGTTGGCTCAACGCACAAACAAATGCGCAACTGAGCAGCCTCGCCGCGCGCGTTGAGCATCTCGCTGCGCGCGACGAGCATGCCTCGGGCTGAGCCGCTCTAATTCGTACGCAGCTTTAGACGAGTCAGTTTAAACAGATCATACATATCCTCTTGTGTGGATTCTAGAAGAAATCAAAACCGGTCGGCCTCACATCCCTTGGCAGTTTCGCTTTTCAGACACATGAAACTCACTTTTCTTTTTGGTGACAATAATAATAATAAATATGCATGGAAAATTCACACAGCGCCATCTAGCCCCAAAGTAAGCAAAGCTTGTGTTATTGGTGTCAGATAACTGATAAACTACTTATATACTTTTATATACATACTTATTATACATACACCCAGACCCGCAACAGAAATTAAAATTCATCAATCCAATTTCTGCTCGGCCGGGAATCGAACCCGGGACCTCTGCGTGGCGACCGGCATTTTAACCAACTCAACCACTCGGGGCGTCAAAATTATGTACAATTAACAATAATGTACTATCACACCAATGTACTTACACTCGCGGGTATCGTACAAGGCGACTAATTCTTTCGAGGCAAAAGATCTAGAGTCTCCGTAGGCTGGAAAATGGGCAGCAGCGTTTTCCATTGTTATATTTACAACACTGCGATCTCCAACCCGCCTGCCGAGCGTGGAGATTACGGCAATAACCTCCCCTTTCGTGGCCCTAAGCTCTACAATGGGCTGTGACAATGAATGTACTATCGCTATAAAGTGGAATTTTCCTTGTACTCGACGATTGAGACAACCTACGGCGCCCTCAAAGTCTAACAGATCATTATTATTTCTTGAGATTATTGGTAAAAACCCACCAAACGGAATTTTCACTGCAGCCCCCTTTCAACACACTTTATTTTACGCATAAATACAACGACAACATTCTCAGCACAATAATATTAATGTCTGGGGCCCTATTCTTCGCTGGCCCTTGTCTTTTCAATGTCTAGCAACTTATAACCCGCGTCACGAAAGAAGAGACTTGTCAAATGGCAGTGGAGGGGATTTCGCGCAGGCAATCGTATGCAGCGCAAGTCGCACCACGTGACCCGCCAAGGCTCTTCTTATTTGACACTAGCTATACCACGAGTGTGAGGGAGATAGGTAGCGCACTCGAGCGCTCGTGTGGACACGAGCGGTTCAAAAACAAGGCCCCTGGGGCAGAAATCTCGCGCTGTGATATTTCGAATTCGACATTTTTTGTAGCCCCATATCTCCATTAATAATGACATTGAAATGTCTATTGCAGCCAAATAATATTTTCTCAACTATCTTCGTCAGTCGTATTCGTATATATTATTACATAACATTTATTTATTGTACACAAGATTGTTACAAAAAGTATATTCCGTAATATATCAGACACAACAGGCCAACTTATTAACATTTGGTTATTATTTCGACATTTTTCATTATTCATTGGTTATTATTTTGACATTTTTTATTATTGTAGTATTATTTATTGACATTTGAATTTTTGACATTTCCATCATTTTAAATTTAAATTTACTTTTCCATCTATTGATTTATTACGTTGCCATTTTGATTCTGTAGGTAGTTTTGTACAGATTAATAATATTATTATTATGTTTTAAATAATTATATTGTATCGCTAATTATTATTGACGAACCCTAAATGAATGCACATTTTTGTCTGTATTTACTGCTAGGTAGAGCTCGTCTAGTCTAAGATGACGCGCCCCACTACTTAGTTAGTTGATTTCGATGTGTGAGTGCAAATATTGATAACGACACTTCATCTGTGTGGGAGCCAATGAACGACGCGTGCTCCTACGTTGAGTCTCACCGGCAACTGAATGACCAATTACAACGGCATTTGTATATGTATTGCGTCCATATTTTAAACTTGCTTGTGTGCGTTAATGCGATAGTGGGGCGCGTCATTTTAGATTAGACGAGCTCTATATAAATGTACTTGTATTCATTTTGGGCAATACATGAATTTGAATATGAATCTGAATATATTTTCGAAGATCAATTTCAGTGACGTTTTAATACAGTTTTTTAGCTGGAAAGAATGTCGAATTCTAGATGTCACAGCGTGAGACTAGCTCCCCTGGTCGAATATACATCGAAATACTGTCGTAGAACATATAATTTCGATGGGAATCCAATATGAGGCCCGTCAAGTGTGTCTAGAGGGAGCCACTGTCGCTGTAACTTTTAAAGGCTTATGTGCACCTAACTAATGCGTTTATTAAACATTCCTAAATTCAGTGACAGAGTTCAGAAACAAAAAGCGAGAGAGCAAATCAAAGTGGAATGTATTGCTCATAGAATAAAGTCCATTTTGGTATCTCGGATTTTTGAAAAGCCGAGCGACGCGTGACTTAATATAAGTGATACAAAAATTGACCTTATTCTATGAGCAATACATTCCACTTTGATTTGCTCTCGCGCTTTTTGTTTCTGAATTCAGTCACTGAATTTAGGAATGTGTAATAAGCGTATAAATGCAGAAGCAAAAAGGTGGGAGCAAATTAAAGTGGAATGTATTGCTAGAATATAGGCTTGGACAAAGTTGCAGAGCAGAGTTGGCCGTGTGGTGTCCGGCAGAGTAGAATAGCACCAACCCCTTACACTCGTGGGTGTCGTACAAGGCGACCAATGTTTACGAGGCAAACAATCAAAAGTCTCCGTAGTCTGGAAAATGGGCAGCAGCATTTTCCATTGTTATATTTAAACACTGCGATCTCCAACCCGCCTGCCAAGCGTGGAGATTACGGCAATAACCTCCCCTTTCGTGGGAGAGGCCCTAAGTCCTGCAGTGGACTGTTACGGGCTGTGATGATGAGGCTTGGACAATTCACACAGCGCCATCTAGCCTCAAAGTAAGGAAAGCTTGTGTTATGGATGCCAGAGTACTGATAAACTAATTATATATTTTTTAAATATACATATTGTTATTATACATAACACCTACCCGTAAAAGAAATTAAAATTCAGAATTTCAATTTCAGAAATTCTGATATTTCGGGCAGAAGCTCGGCCGAGATTCGAACCCAGGACCTCAGCGAGGCAGACGATGTTAACCAACTGAACCACTCAGGTCGTCAGCTATATGAACAGGTATATTCTTGTATCACGTGTTTGGGAAAGCCGAGCGACTCGTAACAATTATATGAGTGGTACAAAAATGGATGTTATTCTATGAGCAATAGATTCCACTTTGAATTGCTCTCACGCTTTTTGCTTCTGATTTGGGTCGACCGAAGTTGGATTAATGTATTTAAAAAAACGCAAAATGGCGGACCCCATACATTCCTCTTCAGGCTTCACATAGAAATATTTTTTAACAATAGACACAAGCAAAGATATGCTTTATTTTTATCATTTTATAATTAATAATAATAAATAACGGTTCGTATTTATTTTTTATTTTTTTGCCCCCATTTTTTAAGTCATGGCTTAATTTTTATCAGATCTAAAATACTTTATACACGCGCCAGTAACAGAAAAAAAAAATGAAAAAAAAAAAGTTCGCGTCACGCACTAAGTCACTTGTATTTCATTATTTAGCAATAACTGTCAACTAGCTACCTTTATAATTCGTGTTTAAAGTGTCTCATTGTGGTGAGAAAAATAAATAAACATTGTATCAGCACATCACCGATATAACACCACAGAATTGGGTCGAGAGACTGACCCAGTCCCTAAAATGAAGACCCCCTATCTACACTCTCAATGACCCCACAACGAAGTCACGCCCCAAAACCTCATGCCTTCACAGCTACGACTCCATACCCCAAAGTGTCAAACTTGCCCCCAACGTGGGTTCGAACTTGACCCAAAAATAGGGTCAAACTTGCCCCCGAAATAGGGTCATACTTGCCTCCAAAACGGGGTCAAACTTGTCTCCAAAGTGGGGGTCAAACTATCCCCCAAAATAGGGCCAAACTATCCTCCGAAATGGGGTCAAACTTGTCCCCGAAATGGGGTCAAACTTGCCCCCAAATATGGGACCAAACTTGCCCCCAAAGTGGGGTCAAACTATCCCCCAAAGTAGGGTCAAACTATCCCCCAAAATAGGGTCAATCTTTCCCCCAAATTAGGGGTCAAACTTGCCCCCTAAATGGGGTCAAACTTATCCCCAAATCGGGGTCAAACTCGTCCCAAACCCAAATCCCTACTCTCATTACATCTAAATCGTCAACCCGGCATGCCTCCATGGTGGGGTCAAATACGCCCCCAAAGACCGCCATTGGACCTAAAATGGCGCCGCCTCGTCCAACGTGTGTAGCCAGTTGAAGATCATCATGTTGCGTTCGTATTTGGACAGGGGGCGCCCTCGTTCGCGCTCCAAATCAGCCGCGGTCAGGGCTAAGTGTGCGGCCTCTGTGGACAAATTTATAATTATCTATGAAAATAAGAATACTCATTTATCAGATGATCTGCCAAATGTTAGATCATGGTCAAGGCGGATCACGGGCGATCGTGCGCGAGAGCACAACAGGGAAATTAACGAATCATCATCATCGTCCTAGCGCTTATCCCGGCCTCTGCCAGAGTCCGCTTTCCTACTCAATCTTCTCCACTTCGCCCGGTCTCCGGCATCCTCTCGTCGTAAGCCGTTGGCTCTCGCATCCGACTCGGCGATGTCAATCCATCGCTTCTTGGGTCGCCCACGGGACCTCTTTCCTGATACAGGCAGGTTCAGGCACCTATTTCCCACGTATCCCTGAGGCTTACGCAACACGTGACCAAACCAGCGCAGACGAGCCTCCTCGATCTTATCTGCAATATCCCTCACGCCAAGGGGAATTAACGATGTCAAGGTATAATTCAGTCGCCTGAATGTCCAGGTTTCATCACGATGTTTTCCTTTAGAAATCAACTAATGTACAACGCTCAGAAAAGAGTCATTGGTACATGGCCGCAGCGGGATTCGAGCCCGGTAACTCTAGCTTACGAGTCGGATACCTTAACTGACGCTCCTATTGTTATTAAAAACCTATCCCCAAATAAAAGTCAAATTCAACAAATTTGTCTGTAGAGAACATAATTTAAATGTAAAATGTCAGCAGTTTAGTCGGTCAACGCGCTACCCGGTAACCGGTCTGATAGTAAATCAACGCCGGATGGATACCGGATATCCGTTTCATCTCTACTATTTATTTAATTATGTTTCCATTTTTTTACTTTTTATACCACTAATGTGGCAAACAAGCTTACGGCCCGCCTGATGGTAAGCAGTCACCGCAGCCTATGAACGTTTGCAATGCCAGGGGCATCACCATAGGCGTAGGAAGGGGGGGGGGGGGGGGGGGGGGGGGGGGGGGGGGGCAGGATACCGATACCAGATACCGAAATGGCTGGACACATAAAAAACTTCACCCAAACATAATTTTATTGAAATACAACCGAGGAATCCACAAACTTTTTTTTGCAAAGGTGTGTAGGTAGGTATATATTGTATTTCTAGTGGTGGACTAAAACCTTGACTCTAGATTGGTTGCCTGACTTTTGCTCTTTTCAGCGGTCGTATGCTGCCTCTAACAGTATTTGCCTTGTTTGAGGCTCGTCTTCAGTAGCGTAACTAGAGCGGTACCAGTGGGGGGGGGGGGGGGGGGGCAATGGGTGCATTTGCCCACCCCTTGAGCCCCGACTCTGACTTACAATCGCCCACGGTTTTTATAACAAAAATGTCAAAAATTACGAGCTCGCGTCTCTCGCTCATTCATTTCTTTCAGGTTTTTCATACTATTACCAAACTTTCAAAACCTAAAATTCCGAGCTCGCTGCGCTCGCTCAAATATTAATGTTAACAATCACCACAGCTTATAAATCAAATCAAATCAAATCAAATGTTTATTTGTAAAAAACATAATGTTAAAAGTTTTGTGCGCGCTCCGATTGCTCATTCAATAACTTCTATTACTTTTATTGTCTTTTTGCACCTAAGCTAATTACAAAATTAAAATGCTAAAAATGCATTGATCACACCAACTTTTACGACTTAAAATTAAAAAATTTCAAGCTCCTTCAAATACTTTTCTTATCATTAACCTAGCTCGTTGCAGTCATTCATTAATTAATTCCCTTACATTATTATTGTGATGAACACCCATTGCTGTTAGGACTTTACATGTTTAAAATTGACAGCTCGCTCCGCTCGCTCATTCATTTAAGGGTTATCTCAAGCTTGAGGTAACCCAAAATATCACAAATTACAAGCTCACTCCGTCCGCTCATTCATTCAATTATTACTCCATCTTTTAAGACCTCAAACGTAAAAAATGTCGAGCTCGTTCCGCTCGCTCACACATTCGTTGTTCTCCCTCAGGTTTTAAAACCTAAAATATCCGAGCTCGCTCCGCTCACTCGTTCATCTCACTAAAACGGCAAATTTTTTTTACTCAGCGCGCTCACACGTTGAGTAGATATTACCTATAATTTTTACTAAGCCCCCCCCGCCATCTCAGGGGCCAGGCCCATCCTGGAAGAAAGCCCTAGATACGCCAATTTGCATCACCCACGCGTTGCCGACCCCGTAACAACCTTCCAATTTCCATGTCTATTAGAAGTATTTTGACGTCGAACCCGCGTGGGTTACCTTGTAGTTTATCTATCTATATTCGATTCGTATCACCGGCCAGCATTCATAACACAAATACCGACCTTTAAAGCGATACGAGTGCAAAAAATTATCCAAAATATTTAAAAACCCAGTTTCGTCAAATGTAACCGCTTATGTATGCCATGCCGACGAGCATCTATAGCGCGTTGTAAAATACAACCAGCGCCATCTCTCGTCTGCGTCAAGCAACTCCAGAACTCCATACCAAGACCTATAAGCGCGATGTAAAATACAAGCAGCGACATCTCTCGTCTGCGTTACGTTACTCCGGAATTCCTAATGCGTTACGTTACTCGGACTCGGTTACGTTTTATTTATTTAATACCATCTAATTCTAAATTAAAAACCACCATTAATAAAAAAACCGATGTACAGGATAGCCGTTTGGTACACGGGTACTTTTAAGACAATCATTTTGAGCGGTAGTTCTTAAAAATATTCCCATGGGGGGCGCAGTAATAACGTAATAATTTTTTTATATGGGATTTGAAATATTTTTTTCACAAACCTAACGTGTTTAGTTTCAAATGAAAGGAACGAGCCAGTTCTAAAAATTATACTTCTGTAAGCAGTCACCGCAGCCTATGGACGTTTGCAATACCAGGGGCATCACCCACGCGCAGCCGACCCCGTAACAACCTTTTCACCCCTCTCTTGAAGAACTCCATGTTGTACTCTCCAGGGAAAACCTCTCCAGTAAGCTACTTACGTAACGCTGCTGACAACAATTCTGCGATTTCCATGATTGAAATTGTTACTTTTGCGTTTCCGTGTCATCGGTGAACGGTTCAGTCGCTAACAAAGTTCCGTTGCAATAAACTCAAACTATTTAATCGGTCATACGCAATCGCAAAAGTAACAATTTCTATTATTGAAATCAGATAATTGTTGGCTTCCCATCAGGCCCGCTTACCTACCTAACTTATGATTTGATGCTACCTGTTTCCCTAACCCATGACATAAAAAAAGACCTGTCGGACAAAAAGACTTACCGGGATGCACGAATTTGTCGTGGGGGGTCTTCCGGGTGGGCACCGCCAGCGAGGTGGGCCCCGGGCCCACCGCCGCCGCCACCGCGGACGCAGCCGCCGCCTGGGGACCAGATACACAGAGTATGAGCTACTATTATATACATTTATTCGGATACCATAATACATTATAATAATTAGAGAAAAATGGTGTCATATTCGTTAGTCAAAAATATTATAAATAAATAATTATAGAGAGTCTTAGAACCTAAATTGAAACTCATTAATACTATAGCAACACTTCTCCAACAGATATAGACATAGACACTTTATTTGGCCATAACTACAATTACATCTAAATAAATTGTAACAAAATCAACAATGATATGATATGTTTTTAGATTAGTTTTAAAAGAGTTCACATTCTTTATATTTTTTAAGAAACATGGCAACACATTAACTCAGGCCAAATACAAGTGAAAGGTCGGGCAAATTCCCGACAAGCTGATGTTTTTATGATTAAAAACATCGCCATCCGTAGCTATGAGCTTTTGGTGTGAGGACGCAGAAGTATGGTCCATTACTAAATTCGTCATCTTGGCATTCATATCCGCCTTCACCATGATCCAGGATTTGGCAGATCAGGTAATTACAGTGGCGCGACTGCCATCTGACCTCCGTGACCCTGCCACCAGGGTAACCTGACCAGAAGCCGTATTCACAATGATTCGAAACCGTTTCCGAACGATTCGACACGAAATTCGTGAGCGGCGAATCCGTGTCGATCGATTCGAAAACTGTTATTCTGAATCCCGATAGATTCCACGGAAACTCTACTCTCTATAACATATGAAAATTTCATCAAAATTAACTCAAACCACATTTTCCTAAGTACTTTTGCGGGATCCTTTGTCGATTCCGTATCCGAATCCGATTTCCGAGCCATTGTGAATACGGCTACAGATTCGATTATGGTTTCACATTCAGTTGCCTGACTATAATTTAGTAATAGACCATACTCCCGTAGGACGCATTGTTTTAGAGACATTTACGGAAAACAGCTTCAAGCAAGCTTATAAACCTCCAATAACATTTTATGAATAAGACCGTAGAGCTCGTCTAGTCTAAGATGACGCGCCCCACTACTTAGTTAGTTGATTTCGATGTGTGAGTGCAAGTATTGATAACGACACTTCATCTGTGTGGGAGCCAATGAACGACGCGTGCTCCTACGTTTGAATCTCACCGCAACTGAATGACCAATTACAACGGCATTTGTATATGTATTGCGTCCATATTTTAAACTTGCTTGTGTGCGGTAATGCGATAGTGGGGCGCGTCGTTTTAGATTAGACGAGCTCTACATATGTATAGATAAACAATCTCACCTCCAACTTATCCAAATTGAACTCCGACTGCGACATCCTCTCGAGCGCCCTGTACGTGGTCAGCAATCGCTTCTTGATGTAAGTCTGCCGCAGCTTGCGGTTGTCGGCGGGGGCGCGGCCCCCCGCGGACCCCGCCCCCCGCTGCGGGGACGGCAGCTGGGAGCCCCCCACTGCGGGGAATCATCATCATCATCATCACAGCCCATAACAGTCCACTGAAGGACTGAGGGCCTCTCCCACGAAAGGGGAGGTCATTACCATAATCTCCACGCTCGGCAGGCCGGTTGGAGATCTCAGTATTGTAAATTTACGAGTAACACTGGAAAACGCTGCTGCACAGCCTACAGAGACTCCAGATCTTTTACCTCGAAACCATAAGTCGCCTTCTACGACACGGCCAATTAGTATACATACTCAGAACCGGGGCTAATATTGAAAAGAGAGACTCTCTAGAGTATTGGTACTTGTACTGAAAAGATTCTGTGTCGCCAGTAACATATAAGGAATCTTTCTTGAAGCCCTCTCTGCCTTCTTCCCAATTCCCAATTCCTAACTTTAAACTTATTCGTAATGACCGTACGGGCAAGGGGGGAGGTGGTGTTGCTATCTATCTACGTGCAGACATTCAGTACTCTATTGTAAGTGCATCACCTAGCAAGTATTCGAGCTCTGCCGAGCATCTTTTTATTGAGCTGACGGTACACCACAAAAAAATTCTGCTTGGTGTGGTCTACAGTCCCTCACTACATATCGATTATTTTAACTCGCTTGAAAACCTGCTTAACAACCTTTGTCCTAACTTTGATAATGTTCTCTTATTAGGGGACTTTAACACATGTTTGCTCAAAAATGATGTTAGGACCCACAAGCTCCGATCCCTCTTGTCCTCGGTTAATTTGCATATTCTCCCACTTTCTGCTACTCATCACTCTCCTAACTGTACTCCTTCTCTCTTAGATCTCATCATAACATCCTCCATTGATAAAATATCTACTTTTGGTCAGTTTCCTGCTCCCTTTTCCTATCACGACTTAATTTATGTTTCTCTTAAAATTGTTATACCTAAACCTAAACCAAAGTTCCTGTTTTTGCGAAATTTCAGGGGTATTGACTTAGAGGCATTGAAGCGTGAATTTGCTTGTACAGACTGGAACCCTATATTTGACGCTGACCACATTGACGTGAAAGTCCAGGAGTTTGAGTCCCGTATCTTTAAGATTTTTGACGCTCACGCCCCCGTCAGGAGAGTTAAGATTAAGCAAGTGCCTGCACCGTGGTTAAGTCAGGAAATTAGGGATTTCATGTCCAAGCGTGACAGCGCTAGACGACGCTATAGGAAAAATCCTTCGGCTCAAAATCTTGAACGATTCAAATATTTTCGAAATTATTGCAGTCGTCTGTGTAGAGATGCGAAGAGGCGCTACATTCATAGTACTATCGCTGGTTCTTCCGCCGCGAAGGTTTGGACGTTCCTAAGGTCATTGCGTATTGGTAGATCTTCTGTTTCATTTGATGGTTCTACTATAGATTTAAATGCGCTCAACACCCATTTTTCTACTCCACCAGTGACCTTAGATGCTAACGCCAAATCTTGCACCATAACGCGGCTTAATGATCAGCCTCTTCCTTCCTGTTCTTCTTTCTGTTTTTCACCTGTCGCTGAGGGGGAAGTTAGGAAGCACATTACATCCATCACTTCCACTGCTGTGGGCAATGATAATGTTTGTTCCCGTATGATCTCCCTCCTACTCCCGGAACTCTTACCTATCCTCACTCATATTTTCAATCATTCCCTGGTATCGAGTTCATTCCCCACGTCTTGGAAACAAGCAAACGTTATTCCACTTCCAAAAATCTCGAACCCCTCCTCTTTTTCCAGTCTCCGCCCTATATCTCTGTTGCCCTTTCTCTCCAAGATCCTCGAACACATTGTCCACAAGCAGCTTTCTGAGCATTTAACGTCGAATTCTCTCCTCTCGTGTTTTCAGTCGGGCTTTCGGCCTGGCCATAGTACTGTTACAGCACTACTAAAAGTCACGGACGATATACGCAGTGCCATGGAAAACAAGTCTCTGACGATTCTGGTGCTGCTCGATTTTAGTAGTGCTTTCAACTCTGTTGATTTCGACGTTCTCATTGCTACTCTACGCTCACTTAATATTTCCCCCTCAGCGATAGCGTGGTTCGACTCATACCTGCGTGGCCGCTCGCAGCGGGTCCGCCTTGACGAGCTCTCCTCTGATTGGTGCGATCTGGTTGCGGGTGTACCGCAGGGCGGTGTCCTATCACCCCTTTTATTTTCTGTTTTCATTAACACTGTTACTTCTATTATTTCTTCCCTCTTTCATCTCTACGCAGACGATCTGCAAGTATATCAGCACTTTAAGGTAGAAGATATTGAGGACGCTTTCACAAGCATTAACGCTGACCTTCAACGCATTTCAGACTGGGCCAAATCCTTTGGCTTATTGGTTAACCCAATTAAATCTCAGGCTGTATTAATCGGCAGCCCTTATATGTGTAGACAACTGCAAGGCAACTCTAATATTCCTCAGATTCTTTTTGACGGTGTTCCTATTCCGCTCAGTAAATCTGCGAAAAACCTTGGAGTGATATTCGACTCTAACTTATCTTGGGTCTCTCACGTCAATGAGGTTAGCAAAAAACTTCATTACTCATTTCATTCAATTAAATGCTTCCAACGTTTTCTACCCCTGAAAACTAAAATTTCCCTCGTTCAATCCCTTCTCCTTCCTATCCTTGATTACGCCGATTCCTGCTATCTGGATGCCACTGAGGAGCTATTAAACAAGCTTGAACGTCTCCAAAATTTGTGCATACGCTTCATTTTTGGTCTGCGTAAGTACGACCATATCTCTAGCTTTCGGAAACAGCTCAAGTGGCTCCCGATTCGGCTTCGTAGGAATGCTCGGATCCTTTCTACCCTCTATAACGTCCTTTATAATCCCTCCGCTCCCTCATACCTTCGTGAACGTTTTAAATTTTCCCGGTCGCAAGACAAGCCCTGTCGATCCTCCGTTAAATCTATGTTAGACATTCCTCCCCATCACACTGATTTTTTCTCCTACTCATTCACTGTCCATGCGGCAAGATTGTGGAACTCTCTTCCGCATGAAATACGGGATAGCACTTCTATTTTCATCTTCAAGAAACGTGTAAAAGAGCACTACCTTTCTCTATCTGTCTAATATATGTAAGTATGTGTATATGTATTTGTATGTATGTATGTATGTATATGTATTTGTTTTCAATGTAGGTATATAGGTATGTATTTATTTATGTTTTGTATTAGTTAAGCATCATTATTTTGTTTTGCTACTGTGCACGTCTTTACTGCATTTAATTATCACGATCTCTCTGCTGTAGGCCTGCTGGAAGAAATTTCTTTATAGAAATAAGTTGGCCTGTTGTGTCTAATATATCATGTAATGTACTTTTTGTAACAATCTTGTGTACAATAAATGGTTAAATAAATAAAAAATAAATAAATATAAGATTCGAGCATTTAGGTACAGGTAACAAAAATGCAAATCCGCAGACATCCGAAACACAACAATGCAAGTATTGTTGCTTGGCGGCAGAAATAGATAAGGCGGTGGTGTTCACCCTGGCTTGAGACATGGAATTTGGAACATAGCACGCAAGTAAACTAGAATAGAATAGATTTTTATTTACAAACAACAACAGCACAAACATTGGACTTGAATCCAGAGCAGTGAAACAAGTTATATATGTTTTCAGGGGCCTAATTCTCGCGCTGTGACATCTCGATTTCGACATTTTTTTCTAACTACATATCTCCATTAATATTGACATTGAAATTGCAAATATTTTCTCAACTATCTTCGACAGTCGTATATTGTCGGAGATCAATTTCAGTGACGTTTAAATACAGTTTTTTGGCTGGATAATGTCGAATTTGAGATGTCACAGCGCAAGAATAGCCAGCTGTGCTCACCAGCCACCCAAGTGCTGCAAGATCTGGACGCGGCATTTAGAGTTAAAGCCTCCAGCGCCGCGCAGAGACCCACTTCGGACGTCGCACTACGACAGACAAAAAACATGATGCAATAAGTAAATGATTAAAAAATTTCATACATATTTAGACCAAAATCTAACAGTGCCGGCCAGAATATATGCGAGGCTAGGGAGTAGTGTCAGGACAGAGCAAAGTGGCCAGACTGACTTGTCTTATTTGGTTAAGGAAATTATGTATTTCAATGGATAATGTGCAGCACAATGCGTCGAAATTCACGTTCTATGTTTCTTTCATAATTCAAGATATCTATCTATACACAATGTACAAGTCTTGATTTTGGGCATTATTTGTTCACCAAATAAGACAAGTCAATTTGGACTGATCATATGTATATATGTAAAGGTTAAAAATATGATTTTACTGACTCAAATTATCCAGAGTATTGAAGGCGAGGGCTTTTTACAATAAATCCGTTTTGCAACGACAGGTCAAACCGGAACGGGTTGCTCATAGAATAAGGACAACATTTTTTTTAATATCATACGGTAGGCAAACAGGCAAGCGGGCTACCTGATGGAAAGTGGTCACCACTGCCTACAGACATTAGCAACACCAGGGCCAATCGCCAATGCGTTGCCCACCTCCATAACACGTTGCTCTGGCAGCAAAAAGGCATGTGCCCCTCCATTGCCAAAGCCGCGGTTCCCCAAATCCCTACCCCATGGAGCACTGGAGACCTTACTCACCGACAGAAACACAATTTAAAACAGTATTGTTAAAACTGTTCTGTCACACGTGTTGGAAGTTTATGCGAAGTGTGAGAAAGTGCTAATTTTGATAGATTTCTGCTTGTTATTAAAAACCAAACGATGGTGATGAATTACAATTAGGTATATTGAACTAGCTGGCCCGACGCGACAACGTTCACCTATCTCTACCTTACCTTGTACCAGTGTCTAAATCAGTATCTGTGAGTATGTATCAGTGTCGTTGTATGGGTCAGTGGCTGCATCGTCGCCTGTGTCAGTGTCTCTATCAGCGCCTGTGCCAGAGTCTGTATAAGTGTCTGTAGCGTCACCCGTGTCAGTGTCTGTATCGTCGCCTGTGTCAGTGTCTGTATCGTCGCCTGCGTCAGTGTCTATATGGCCGCCTGTATCAATGTCTGTATCGTCTCCTGTGTCAGTGTCTGTATCGTCGCCTGTGTCAGAGTCTGTATCGTCAAATGGGTCAGTGTCTGTATCGTCGCCTCTGTCAGTGTCTGCATCGCCGCCTGTGTCAGTGTCTGTATCGTCGCCTGTGTCAGTGTCTGTATCGTCACCTGTGTCAGTGTCTGTATCGTCGCCTGTGTCAGTGTCTGCATCGTCGCCTGTGTCAGTGTCTGTATCGTCGCCTGTGTTGCTAGCAGTGTCTGTATCGTCGCCTGTGTCAGTGTCTGTATCGTCGCCTGCGTCAGTGTCTATATGGCCGCCTGTATCAATGTCTGTATCGTCTCCTGTGTCAGTGTCTGTATCGTCGCCTGTGTCAGAGTCTGTATCGTCAAATGGGTCAGTGTCTGTATCGTCGCCTCTGTCAGTGTCTGCATCGCCGCCTGTGTCAGTGTCTGTATCAAATCAAATCAAATCAAATCAAAATTTCTTTATTGATTAGGACATTAAATATCTCTTTCAATCGTCAAAAAGGAGGGGGGTAGGAAAGTAGGAAGGAAACACACAGTGACACGCTGACCGCCCTATGTCTCTAGATAAACGTATCCCTCGCCAACCACAACCGAACCGGGCTCCCGGTTAGCTATATTATATTATATACTCGTAGGTATGTCTAGTATAATTAAGAAAAATATATCGTCGTATGGGTCAGTGTCTGTATCAACGCCTGTGTCAGTGTCTGTATCGTCGCCTGTGTCAGTGTTTGTATCGTCGCCTGCGTCAGTGTCTATATGGCCGCCTGTATCGTCGCCTGTGTCAGTGTCTCTATCAGCGCCTGTGCCAGTGTCTCTATCAGCCCCTGTGCCAGTAGCATCAGTGTCTCTGTCTGTGTCAGTGTCTTTGGCTGTATCAGTGTCTGCCCCAGTGCCCCCATACTCACTTCCTTGGCGGCGGCGGCGCGGCGGCCGCGGCGACGTCGCCGGCGCTCAGCGCCCTGCGCACCCCCAGCTGGGCGCACAGCGCTGCCGAGGCGGCCAACAGCTCGCGGCAGGGGTCCGCCTCCGCGGAGGGCGCGGGGCCCGCTTCGGGGGCTAGGGGGAGCGCTGATGATGGGCGTCTGGGGGGGGGAAGAATTTATTTATTCTATGTCTATTTATTTCCTCAGGAAATAAACAGTCTTTTACAAATATCACATACAAATTCAACGCACAAACAGACCTACAGTTCCATATAAAATTAAGCAAGTTTTACTATAACAATCGAGCAGAAAGAGACCATTGCACGAATACAACACAACATTGTTTGCAAATGAGTTGCTAAATGAGGTAATAATAGCGGTCGTTGACCTCTCGTGTTTCCAATATATTTGGCACCTACTACAGAACAGAAACCGGAACTAGTACCGCAAATAAAGAAGTGGCAGAGTTGTTCCAAAAATTTTTTACCGAAATACCGATTAAAACTACCTCGCTGCTAAACTCGTGCCCAATTAGGGCAGAAAACTTGTTAAAAGAAAATATAGGTGCCTGTGAAAATGGCTTTTGTTATTCCGAAGTAGACGCTAAAACTATCATTAAAGCTTTTAAAAGCATTAAGTTGAAAAATACGGAAGATATTTGGGGAATGTCAGTTAGAGTTATAAGTACTGTTGTTGATATTTTAGCACCGTATTTAGCTTACATTTTTAATGCTTGCGTCGAAGTAGGTGTTTTCCCCGACCTCATGAAAATCAGTAAAGTGGTGCCATTATTCAAATCAGGTTGTAAAAATAGTTTGAATAATTTTAGACCGGTATCCATCCTGCCCGTTTTCAGTAAAATCTTTGAAAAAATCATGTTAAGTCAAATGATTGTGCACTTTAACAGTAATAAATTATTTCATCAACAACAATATGGCTTCACAAAAGGCCGCAATACTACCGAAGCTGGTATTAGCCTCATTCAACAAATTTTTGGCGCTTGGGAAGAACATCATAATGCAGTAGGTGTTTTTTGCGATTTGTCTAAAGCATTTGATTGTGTAAATCATTCAACACTATTACTAAAATTAAAACATTACGGTTTTACGCATGATAGTCTTGAAATGATGAAATCATACTTAGAAGGTAGAGTTCAAAAAGTAAATGTAAATGGCGAGTTATCTGCGGGTGGGAAAGTGAGCATTGGAGTGCCACAAGGATCTATATTGGGGCCGTTTCTCTTTCTTGTATATATAAATGACCTTCCATACATGGTGCAGAATATTGCTGGTATAGTCTTGTTTGCTGACGACACTTCACTGATATTTAAAATTAATAGGAAAGATAATAATATAGACGAAGTAAACTGTGTTCTTCAGAATGTGCTTCATTGGTTTACGATTAATAACTTAGTCTTAAACTCTAAAAAAACAAAATGCGTTCATTTTTGCCTCCCTAATGTACAAAGTAATCAATGTAATGTTATATTAGATAAAACGCAACTTGAGTTGGTAGAGAAAACTACTTTCTTAGGCGTTAATATAGATTCAAAAATTCAATGGGGCCCACATATTGAATCATTGGCTAGTAGGTTAAGTTCGGCTGCATTTGCCGTGTGGCGAATAAGGAGGCTAACGGATGTGAATACAGCTAGATTAGTTTATTATAGTTATTTTCATAGTATTATGTCATACGGCATCATACTATGGGGCAAGTGTGCTGATAGTGACATCATTTTCAAACTACAAAAGCGAGCTGTAAGAGCAATATATGGATTACGTCGACGTGATTCGCTCAAAGAATTGTTTAAAGAAATTGATGTATTGACTTTCTCAAGTCAATATATATTTGATAATATTATGTATGTTAGAAAGCATATTACCCAATTTGCTAAAAATACTGATATTCATAATGTCAATTTAAGAAACAAAAATAAACTGGTAACACCGTTGTTCAGACTAAGTAAAGTAAATTCATCTTTCATGGGTAACTGTATAAGATTTTATAATCATATTCCTGAATGTATTATTAATTTGCCTGAATTACAATTTAAAGATAAGGTGAAAACAACTTTAATGAAAAAAGCCTATTATAAAATTGATGAATATATCAATGACAAAAATGTATGGTGTACTACTAGCTCTTCGAAATAGGAAGTTATTTATAAATTTATAATTTTGTTAATTGAGTGAGGATGATTTGATGTGTAATAGTCATTGAATAACAAATATTTTTTTAATGTGTACGGCATTGGCAGCGCATGCTCACTTAAAAGTCTGCCTGGTGGTGGCATGGGGGTCGGGTCGTTCTCTTCCCTCAAATATGGTTGAATTGGACGATGGCTGGGCCCTGCGTCATGCTCGTGAACGGGTGCTGCCTTGGTGGACTGGCCTGCTTTTGCTGTGCCATTTTTTATGTTTTTGAAATTTATTTTTATTTTTAGTTATCTTCACCGATTTGTAGAGGTTCACATCATATTCCAATCAAGACAGGCTCACTCAAATTAAATTGACAAATGTATCAATGCAATGTAATCATATTTAAATGTACCTGTGGGTTTCTTGCCGTTTCTTTTTCCCACAGATGGTCATTTTCCTAACTGAAGCGGCATACTGACAGACAGACGACATTCTTTTTACTTATTTGTTCCGAGCTCAGGGCGCGACGCGGGTAGGCCGGCTGGGGCGTGCGGGTGTGAGCGCCGGCGGGCTGGCTGGGGCCGGGCGCGCGCCGCACATGATTCGCCGGCGGTTATGTGCGTGGCGCGTATCGGTGCCCGGTGTCTCGCCGGAGTAAGCCCTCGCGCGCGCTGATCGGTCTGCATGCGTCGCCCCCTACCTGGATGAGCTCGCTTAACTTCCCTTTGTTTTCCGTTAGATTTTTGACTTTTGAAAAGAGATTAATTAACGTAATCCTAATTCAATAAATACTTTTTCATTTTCATTTTCATTTTCATTTTTCATTTTCTACAGCTCCTTCGATTTGCGAGATATTAAAGTTTCACCTCGACAAAGCTCGTCATGCAGATCATCAGAACCTCACGAGCAATTTAACCAGTTGAGAGCTAATCAGCGCGTTTTAGTTAAGACGCACGTTGACGGTTTCAATAGGAGATATTCCGAAAGCCAAATAGTTCAAATAATTGTTATAGCTGGCGTTTATTAGACACGACTTTTTAAAAATAAATCTATATACGGTCTCACCGTTAGTTAAAATAAATGTACACATTTTGCGATCTTACGGTGAGGGAAAACATCGTGATGAAACCTACACATTCAGGCGACTGGATGTGTAACCATGATCCAATCTGGTCAGGTTCCCCTGGTAGCAGGGTCATGGAGGTCAGATGGCAGTCGCTCCACTGTAATTACCTTACCTGCCAAATCCTGGATCATGGTCAAGGCGGACCTCGGGCCCTTGTGCGCGAGAGCACAACCGGGACATTAACGCCAAGATGATTATTTTTTTATTTTGCGCTTTCTCCTCAGAAAAGGTACTAAAACTAAGTATCGTTTCACGAAACACCTTTCCGAGTAACTTCGGTTACCAAATTCAATACTAGAGAATACTGTAGACAGAATAATAATGTACACTATGTACATAGATAGATGAATAATGCTGCTTAGAAGCAGCGCCATCTAGTGAGGCACGCCGAACTACACTTTTAACTTTTTAAAGTAGCTGTCTGAAAATTGCCTACTGACGAAAGAATCTTTCGCATCTACTACTTATAGCACATATTATATAGGAGCGTCGGTGGCCTAACGGTTAAGGCCCAAAGGTACCGTGTTCGAACCACAGTGCTGCCATGTACCATAGACTCTTTTCTGAGTTTTATACATTAGTTGAACACTAACCGATGCTCTTACGGCGAGGGAAAACATTGCGATGAAACCTAACTTAGTGTGTTACCATTATCCAATCTAGTCAGGTACCCCTGTTAACGTCACGGAGGTCAGACGACAGTCGCTCCACTGTAATTACCTGACCTGCCAAATACAGGATCATGGTCAAGGCGGACTCCGGGTCCTCGCGAAAGCACAACCGGGACACAACGGGTCATTTCTGGCGAGCCAAGATGACCAATGATGTATGGGTAAAAACAGATATATTTATAGAACATGACAAGGGTTCAATTAACATGTCTAACGTAGCCAAGGGTAGAGTCCGCTGTCCTGACTTATTTTTATATATTTTCAACAATTTTTTAAAATAAGTTTAATTTTTTTAATTAGTTTGGGGCGACCTCGTTCACGTGGCGCCTCACAGTGGGCTGAAAATCGAGCTTCATAGACATAGGCAACTCAACTTTTAATGTGTCGTTTTTTTGGCGGGAATTGCTTCCATGAGCTATAACTATACATAAAAATGTTATCCGAGTTAACTCTGCGCAAAAACAAATGAATTATATTTTTTTTACGAAAAAAATGTATGGAGCCAATATGAAAAATCCAATTATCTCTGAAACCGCTAGGAAAACCGTAATATCCTTACAGATGGTTATAAAACTAATTATTCATGATTTTTTGACATACTCCATATAACGGTTACTGCTGCAGAATTTTTTTTAAAAATCGTCGAAATATTTTATTTATTTATTTATACACGGTTCCTTTCGGTGAGAATTTAGCAACACGTTAAATCATATAGTATTAGGCTTGGTTCCTAGAAATAGTAGGTAGATGTAGGTAGGTGGAATGCTATCCGCCAAAGCAAGCAGTGTCGGTGACGGATTCATCAGCCAGGATTACACTTCAAAGTTTACTTGACATCACAGTGAAGAGAATCCTCCACACTCTTTCTAACAATGTGCAAAATAAACATTTGAAACTGATATCAAAGTGGGGATTTGATGGTGCTTCAAACCAAAGCCGATACAAGCAGAAAATGGAGGGTGAGCAAGATGATTCCAGCATTTTTATGACGTCCTTAGTGCCACTTAAACTGACTGATGGAGACAACACTTTATGGACGAACCCGAAACCGTGCTCAGCGGTGTATTGTCGCCCAGTTCAGTTTACTTTTGTGAAGGAGAGCGAAGCAGTCGTCATTGATAATAAAAGACACATGGATGATGAAATCAAGGCTCTTATTCCCACAGAGTGCAATAATGGAAATAAGGTGAACCATCAACTGTTGATGACAATGATCGATGCTAAAGTCTGCACGTACCTATCTGATGCCAGATCAAATTCATCATGCTATCTGTGTTTAGAAATGAACCGTTTGGATGCTGTGACGTCAAAGACCGTGTCCGCTGCCGTTTACGAATTTGGGTTGTCATCTCTACACGCCCGTATTAATTGTATGGAATGTTTGTTACATATTTCGTACAGACTTGATTTCAAAGAGTGGGCAGCGAGAGGAAATGAGCACAAAAAAATGTTAAAAAGAAGAAAAAAGATTATCCAGGATAAGTTCAAAAATGAACTCAATCTTTTGATTGACATCGTAAAACAAGGCTCGGGAACTACCAATGACGGAAATACAGCAAGAAGGTTCTTTGAATTCCCAAATAAAACTGCAGCCATTACCGGGTTGGATGAAGAACTTGTAAGAAGATTTGCTGTAATTTTGCAAACAATCACTTCGGGTGAGAACATCGATGTCAGTAAGTTCAAAGATTATGCTCGCCAAACCGCAGAAAAGTACGTGGAGTTATATGACTGGTATTATATGTCTTCAACCGTCCATAAAATACTTATACACGGGGCAGATATAATCAAAAATAATGATATTGTACCGATTGGAAGTCTCTCAGAAGAAGCATCAGAAGCTCGAAATAAAGATTTTAGAAGGTTTCGAGAACATCATTCGCGGAAAAAGAACAGGCAAGATAGTAATCAAGATATCCTTAATATGCTTATTATTTCTTCAGATCCTATAATAAGTGCACAAAGGCCCAAGTTAGATACCAAGAAAAGGCAGCAGTATTTTTCTGAAACTCTCGAGATAATTCAGTTTCGAGAAACTGACTTTGAGTTTCTAGATGTTTCCAATGTGCATTATGACTCAGAAATGGATACCCAAGACGACGAGAGTGATAAGGAAAATGAATAAACTGAATAATGTGTTTTAGATTAAGTCATATTTAATTATTTTTTGTTATTTTTTTTATTTCAATAATATTATTGCATGCTATTGTTATTCCTTATTTCTTATTACTTGTACATAATAATAAAAAGTGAAGAAGTTAAGTTTCTTCTTATCAATAGTTTGTGAGATATTATAAATTACTATCTTTTTATTATCAATACATATTATATTAATAAAAACCACATTTTTGTAACCCACCATTTTATATAAATGTAAATTATCAATATAAACAATTATCAATTTGATTAAACGGTTTTTATATACATATACCTATTATATATATACCTACTAAACATTTGAGCAAATATATTTGCCTACCATTTAAAATTTGAAAATACTTTTTTTCAATAATTAAAAAAAAAAATCTGCAGCTGTAACCGTTATATGGAGTATGTCAAAAAATCATGAATAATTAGTTTTATAACCAAGCAAAATATTTTAAACAGCAAGGAAAACCGTAATACGGTTTTCCTTGCTGTTTCAGAGATAATTTGATTTTTCATATTGGCTCCATACATTTTTTTCGTAATATTCTTACAGATGGTTATAAAACTAATTATTCATGATTTTTTGACATACTCCATATAACGGTTACTGCTGCAGATTTTTTTTTTTAAATCTTCGAAATATTTTATTTATTTATTTATAAACGGTTCCTTGGACCGTTATATGGAGTATGTCAAAAAATCATGAATAATTAGTTTTATAACCATCTGTAAGGATATTACGGTTTTCCTAGCGGTTTCAGAGATAATTGGATTTTTCATATTGGCTCCATACATTTTTTTCGTAAAAAAAATATAATTCATTTGTTTTTGCGCAGAGTTAACTCGGATAACATTTTTATGTATAGTTATAGCTCATGGAAGCAATTCCCGCCAAAAAAACGACACATTAAAAGTTGAGTTGCCTATGTCTATGAAGCTCGATTTTCAGCCCACTGTGCGCCTCTACCCTACTCTACCCTACATCACAGCCCATAACAGTCAACTGCAGGACTTAGGGCCTCTCCTACGAAAGGAGAGGTTATTATCATAATCTCCACGCTCGGCAGGCGGGTTGGAGATCGCAGTGTTCTAAATGTAACAATGGAAAACGCTGCTGCCCATTTTCCAGCCAACGGAGACTCTAGATCTTTTGCCTCGAAAATATTAGTCGCCTTGTACGACCACCACGAGTGTAAGGGGTTGGTGCTATTCTACTCTGCCGGACACACACGGCCAATGTATATGCCCTCCCTCTCTACCCCTACCTAATCTTTTTTTTCTATAATTCAAACGTTGTCCTGACAAATACAAACCCAGCAAATAAATAATGATGTCTAGTTTATATGTTGCGAACTGACATGCAAGTCGGCCTGCAGAGGACTTTATTTTTCATTCTACGCGGTGATAAACGAGCCAACGGCCCCCCAGATGGTAAACTGTAACTGTCGCCTACAACATCTACGATTCATGCATTTAGGTTGCAGCCAACCAAAATGCAGAACCGCAGGTGTGTTGTCACTGTGAGTTCTAAGATGAAATGCCTCATGCCTGTAATTGCGCTGACCACCTTATCCTTGAAACCAGCGGGACTATTGGCTAACTGAATTTGACATAAAATAATCTTACACTACTCTAATTTGGTAGACGCTTTTGCCAGTGGCCTACCTAGATGATGTAGTGTAGAATTATCTAATGTAAAATTCAGTGGCCAACTGAGTTAGACAATAGCCCCGGAAAACACAACAAAGCCAGCACCGTTGCTTGGCGGCAGAAATAGATAAGGCGGTGGTACTCACCCAGGCGGAATCCTCAGGCTTGACAGAGTCCTACCACCTGATTAAGATCCAGTGTAGAAAGTACCTCACACCGTTTGACGTATCTTACTAGCTGGTTGGTATGCATGCAAGTTACTCCAACGTTTTCGGTTCATAGTCTACCACTAACATTTCGATGACAAATTCGCAAAATGCCAACGCAGACTTGTATAATCCTATTATCTATACTAATATTAGAAAGAGGAAAGACAAAAACCACTGAACCGATCTAAAATTCTTTCACCTATAGAAAGCTACATTATCAGCGTGTAACATAGGCTATATTTGATCATCAAAAAAATTAGAGATCCCTATAGAAAATTAGAAAATTGCAATAATATAAACCAAGGTATCCAAAAGTTGTGCAACTTCGTTCGTTGTTCCCGCATAATTTCAGAACGACTGCAGGCTACATAACTAATTTTTTATTTTGGTTTTATAATTTTCAGGTCAAAGTACAAGAAAAAGAGATAAGGAAGGTGTAGGGTCGGTAGCGCCGGGTCCACTAGTAATGAACTACCTGGAGAGGTTTTCCTGGAGAGTACAACATGGAGTTCTTCAAGAGAGGGGTGAAAAGGTTTTACGCGTCGGCAACACGTGGGTGATGCCCCTGGACGTCCATAGGCTGCGGTGACTCCTTACCATCAGGCAGGCCGTAAGCTTGTTTGCCACCTTAGTGGTATAAAAAATGAACACAACACTCTTCCCTTCTAACACTTACTTGAGCAGTCTGCTATCAGGATTGGGACTGGCCACCCTCAGGTTTGGATCTGGTCCCTGGCCCGCCTGGAAACCAAAAGCACTACATTAGTAAAGACTATATGTATGTATGTAAACAAAATTAAAAAGAAATACAGTAGGTAGAAAAATATCATTTTACAAAGCAAAGGAGGGCTTATCCCACAATGGGATTTCTTCCAGCCAACCTTAGACCCTCTGAAAGGAGATCTAAAGAGCGGTGGAGGCAATATTGAGCACTTATAACTAAATAACTTTTATTTTACAGGTATTAATTAACTTAAACAATAGACATTCATTTATGTATAATTTTGAACATAGCAAATATATATATAGATATTAATATAATATATACTATATAAATAAATATAATACTATACAATTATACATATACATAATAAAGCTCTATTCACTGCTGAGAAAGTGCTTCTTCAGAAGTTCTTTGAAGCTGACTTGTGTACGAGCATTGTGAATGTCGTCTGGCAGAGAATTCCACAGGCGCGCAGCATACACTCGAAAAGATTTCCCATAGGCAGCCGAGCTATAAGTAGGAATTGCCAGTTGGAGTTCTCTACGAGGGCGCAAACGAGGATCCGCCGATGGACAGAATTCGAACATCTCGCGGAGGTACAGAGGGGCTGTGGGATTAACAAGAGTGGTGTATAATAAACCTAGTATGTGGCACTCTCTCCTTCGCCGTATAGGCAGCCACTTCAATTTGGTTATAATGTGTCGCATAACTTCAACCTTCATAATGCGTACGGCTAAGGAATGGAACACGTTGCCTGCGAGTGTTCCCTGATCATTATAATCTGGACGCTTTCAAGGCTAGAGTGGATAGGCTGTTCTGTGTCTGTGTTAATATGTGTAAACTGACCTTACTCGCGAGTGTAAAATTCATCAGCTGTTAGCTCCCAAGTGTCAATGACCGCTCGTCAGGTCATTGACACTGACGCATTATAAGACTATTTTGTTTGTAAGCCCCGACGAAAAAAGTGGAGTATTATAAGTTTGATGTGTGTGTTTGTGTATCTAAGGATCTGTGTTACTGTATGTCTGTTTGTCGCATCGTAGCTCCTGTATGGCTGTACCGATTTGAATGCGGTTTTCTCTATTCGAAAGCCTGTTTAATCGAGATCTTAGCTTCTTGTATACTCTGACCTTGCAGCCGAAGCACCTTCGCGTCGGAAGCGGCTGACTTTTCGAAGTCTACATGTTTCAGAGTGACGTCACGTTCATCAGCTGATAGCTAAGTGTCAATGAACTCTCGGCTCCTCTGTTTTCTATTATTTATGTGTAGTCTCTGACCTTGCATGCAAGCAGCCGAAGCACCCTCGCGTCGTAAGCGGCTGACTTTTCGATGTCTACACGTTTTAGAGTGACGTCACGTGCATCAGCTGTTAGCTAAGTGTCAATGAACTCTCGGTTCTCCTATTTTTTACGATTTATGTGTAGTCTCTGACCTTGCTGACGAGTAGTCGAAGCACCCTCGCGTCGGAGGCGGCCGAGAACACGCTGAACAGCGACAGGTCGGTGGTGACCCGACTCGTGGGAGGGCGAGCGCTTACTAATCCACTCTTCGAAGTCTACACGTTTTAGAGTGTAAAATTCATCAGCTGATAGCTCCCAAGTGTCAATGACCGCTCGGCCAGCCGGCAGGTCATTGACACTGATGCTTTGTTAGACTATTTTTAACCCCCGTCGACAAAAGATTATTATAAGCTTGATGTGTGTGTTTGTGTATCTAAGGATCTGTGTAACTGTGTGTCTGTTTGTCGCATCGTAGCTCCCGAATGGCTGCACCGATTTGGATGCGGTTTTTCTATTCGAAAGCCTGTTTAATCGAGATCTTAGCTTCTTGTAGACTCTGACCTTGCTGGCGAGCAGTGAAGCACCTTCGTTTCGGAAGCGGCTGACTTTTCGAAGTCTACACGTTTCAGAGTGACGTCACGTTCATCAGCTGATAGCTAAGTGTCAATGAACTCTCGGCTCCTCTGTTTTCTATTATTTATGTGTAGTCTCTGACCTTGCATGCAAGCAGCCGAAGCACCCTCGCGTCGGAGGCGGCCGAGGACACGCTGTACAGCGACAGGTCGGTGGTGACCGACTCGTGGGAGGGTGAGCGCTTACTTATCGACTCTTCTACACGTTTTAGAGTATAAAGTTCATCAGCTGATCGCAACCAAGTGTCAATGAACTCTCGGCCAGCCAAGAATGGAACACGTTGCCTGTGAGTGTGTTCCCTGATCACTATTATCTAGACGTCTTCAAAGCTAGAGTGAATGGGCTGTTCTGTGTCTGTGTTGTTATGTGTTAATATGTGTACACTGACCTTGCTGGCGAGTATAAAATTCATCAGCTGATCGCTAAGTGTCAATGACCTCTCGGCTCTCCTATTTTATATGATTTACGTGTAGACCCTGACCTTGCATGCAAGAAGCCGAAGCACCCTCGCGTCGGAGGCAGCCGAGGACACGCTGAACAGCGACAGGTCGGTGGTGACCGACTCGTGGGAGGGAGAGCGGGCCACCGCCGCGCCGCCGCGCCACTCCGCGCCCAGCGGCTCCACTGGTGGGTTGGGGAGGAAAGGATATCATTTTGGACCAACATCTTTTTAGGTTTTGTTCATTAGGAGCGTCGGTAGCCGGGCGGTTGAGTATCCAAATCGTAAGCGAGCGGTACCGGGTTCGAATCCCGCTGCGGCCATGTGCCAATGACTCTTTTCTCAGTTATGTACATTAGTTGAAATCTAACCGATGCTCTTACGGTGAGGGAAAACATCGTGACGAAACCTGCAAATTCTGGCAACTGATTTTGTTACCATGATCCAATCTGGTCAGGTTCCCCTGGTAGCAGGGTCACGGAGGTCAGATGGTAGTCGCTCCATTGTAATCACCTGATCGTCAAATTCTGGATCATGGTTATGGCGGACCCAGGGCCCTCGTTCTCGAGAATCACAAACAGGACATTAACGCCAAGATGATTATTATTTTATTATTATTCATAAAACGTTTTAGAACGTTTAAATTATGATTCTTAAACGCATATAAGCGCTACAACGCTCAATAACGGCTTCGTAACTTATAGAAAATTGATCCCCTCTATAAACCTTAGACAAAACAATATTAGTGACAAACTTAGCCGCCATCACTGTTATACTTTAGAAAGTTAATAGGACTCCACGGGACAGCTAAATAAAGAGATCCCAGGCGTCCGAACTGCGCGAGGGTGAAAACCGCGGGGGAGTTATACAAAATAATACGTAAGCTCTGACGCCACTGACGCCAACGCGAAGTTCTGCTAAGAGTAGCGATTATTTCCCGTTTATTTATAGAGTTTATAGACGCCCACTTAAGGTCACAAGTTATTTCTATTTTCTGTGTGGAATTAATATAATAATCATCTTGGCGTAACGTCCCGGTTGTGTTCTCGCGCGTGAGGGCCTTGACCATGATTCAGGATATGGCAGATCAGATAATTACAGTGGAGCGACTGCCATCTGACCTCCGTGACTCAGCTATCAGGGAAACCACATTGGATCATGATTACCACATTCAGTCGCCTAAATGTGCAGGTTTCATCACGATGTTTTCCCTCACCGTGAGAGCATCGGTTAGTGCTCACTTCATGCACATAACTCAGAAAAGAGTCATTGGTACATGACCGCACTGGGATTCGAACCCGGTACCTTTCGCTTACGAGTCGAATACCTTTACCACTAGGCCACTGACGCTCCAAAAAATGACAAAGGCAAAGTGTATCAAAGTTTCGGGGTGGGGGCTCGTGACGTCACTTCTGAGTAAAATTTCGCCTCAGGCGTGACGTCACGCAACATTTCAACGCACTGTATCGTTATTTTTTGTTTAAGTAACAAAAAAAAAAATACGTGTTAAATAATGGAAATAAATAAGTTTGGATAAACTACCGATAGACAAAAAAAATTCAGTCAACATCCCTATTACAGTGGAGTATGACCTGAGCTCCATGACTCTGCTAGCAGACGAACCTGACCAACCGGACTGGATCATAATTACATATTCAGTCACCTGTATTTGCAGCTTTCATTACGATGTTTTCCCTCACCGGAAGAGTATTGATTCATGCTCAATTAATGTATGTACATAACTCATAAAGATGTCATTGGTACATGACAGCACTGAGATTAGAACCCGGTGGTATCAGGGTATAAGTCGGGCCCCTTAACCATGGCCACGTTTTCACATACACAGTAAAATATAACAGAATACTGTGGTAATTATCCAATTGGAATATATATACTAGGGATGTTACGGAGCTTCGACTCCGACTCCGATAAGTCGGAGCTTCCGATTGATCTTACACCTCCGGTTCCGACTTCGGTTCCGATATTTTAAATCGGAGGTTTTAATCGGAGGTCGAACCATAGCAGATAGCGGCGGCGGCGACGCGAGCCGGGCGCGGTCAACGTGTACGAACTGTACGAACAGGTTAATGCATGTCGTTGGAAAAGCACGCGTTCTGTCATCGATTAACATTTCGCTTGTTGTTACGCAATACGGATGGTTTGTTTTGTGTTGTGCGGTGTGTCAATTAAAGTTATCTGTTTTTGATTTGGAACTAGTAGAAAGTGAAAGGAAATACAAAATTCCAATCCCTTAAACCGATTGT
Source organism: Blastobasis lacticolella (assembly GCA_905147135.1). Lineage (NCBI taxonomy): Eukaryota > Metazoa > Arthropoda > Insecta > Lepidoptera > Blastobasidae > Blastobasis > Blastobasis lacticolella. The sequence goes on from LR990066.1 coordinate 11,023,304, forward strand.
CCTCCAATATTTATCGTGTCCACCAGGATCAAAGCAAGCGAATAACTTTTTAGTGGTACTCGCCTAATCTATGATCCGTTAAGAAATAGATTGGACGGAGACACAGCTGCAAAGCTGTTGTTTATTAAATATAATTTGCTACTTCTGGAGTCAATTAAGTTGATTTAATTTGCTAACTGTCATAAAAATGTGTTTATTTTTATTTGTGACACCTATATATATCATATTTATTATTTTTTAATTGAAATTAAAGAGGCTGATTGATTAATGTTTTTACTATTTTATTTTATTGCCTGCCCTTAACACATCTTTCTTCACCGCTACTATCTCCAACTCCGCCTCCGACTCCGATTCCGCTTCCGATTCCGGTTCCGACTCCGAAAAACCAAATTTAGAAACTCCGACTCCGACTTCGGTTCCGATAAAACCACCTCCGTAACATCCCTAATATATACACACCTAGACAAGAACCGAAACTAGAGAATTTTAGACTTTTATTGTCCAATTGGATGATAAATATACAATAATTTTTTATAAACAAGGTGACTGCCCGATAGTAAGCAGTTACCGCAGCCTATGGACGTTTGGACAATGACATGGAATTGTTCAGGAGGTATATTAGAGGCCGCTTCAGAGGTGGCGGTGACCACTTTCCATCAGGTGGCCTGCTTGACTGTTTGTTGGCCGTACAATTTAAAAATAAATTGAACTCCAGTGGTGTTGACCCCTTAAAAACCTTTTCACCCCTTTTGCTGCTTTTGGTTTATACTACCCAAGATTGGATTTGAAGGTGTAGCAGGTCAATGTAACGACTTGAATAAGTATTGAATATGGTCCATTATAAATGGCAATGTATAAATAGGACAAAAGAGTTATGGTTTTATCACTGATATTTCTACTTGTCAATAAATAAGTTTCCAATATTAGCTATGAAAGAAAGTACCAAGTCTTAAGAAAGTATACATGGTACAAACAACACAAAGTATCCCTGAGAAAAGTGAAAAAGAAATTTTGCTCTACAAAGCTGCTCTTAGCAAGAATCTAAAAATAAAAATACATGATTTGTTTTTAAAGAATCTATTGAAACAAGTTCCAATAAATAATTTGACATATTATTGCGAAACGGTGTCGAAACATATTTTTCAGATTTCCGAACAGAAAATCCCCGCCTGAAACGCAAAATTTCAGCAGTATTTACGTAATACTTTTTCCGGTTGATAGTAAATATATACCTAAATCGATAATAATCAACTGCCAGCCTACTTAATTAGAGAAAATACTTAAATTACGATAAATTTATCGCGTACTTGCGTGCGTGAACGGCGTATATATGCAGAAAATTTTAGTCAAAACAAACAATACAAAACATACCATTTATATTAGGATCCACGGTGAAGGATACACTTTCACTTGTATAGAAAAATTTCACTAAACTGTAATTGCTTAAAAATTCAGTTTACTTTATTTTTGTAAACAAATAATTACGCTAAATTTCAGTTTTCTTCAGTAGAAGCGGCAATGATGGCAAGGCGGGGAATGAGGGGGAGGGATTTGCTGGCATGGCATTGGTGGCACGGCATGGCAAGACAAACACGGTATGTGACCATATTTCTTTAACAAATCTGCCTGATTCTGCTTTTCACAAGAATTTTATGGTCATTACGCAAGAGTTAAGACGTTTATGTAGTGATATTTGAAATTGTTTAATGTTTTTCCACAATAAGTCCCCATAACAATCCAAATAGTTAATAGCTGATGCGGAAAAATTTATTGGAAAATACCCTACAAAGCCATCCTTTTATTTCTCCTGACAACATTAATTATATTGGACCGAGTTATTTGTGCGAATGGTAAAATAAGGTACTAATAAAAGAAAGGGTATATTGCCGTCATTGCTTAAGAAAGCGACACTCAAAATTGCAAGAGCTCTTTTGGACAGCAAACCTAAAATTTAAAAGCTAGCTGTTGAAAAGGTTCTTTAACATGAATATAGATGTCGCTTTAAACAATTCTAGCGACATCTGTACTAAGTAAGAACTACATTTAATTGTAGCTTCGCGACACAATTATATATTATTTCGCTAGATGGCGCTAAGCAATAAAAAAAAAATAGTTCGATTTTACAAATATAGAGGTCACTACGGTGCATACGATGTGGGCGACATCTATAAATCATAAAATTTCCCTGAACTAAATTAATTTAACATTTTTTGTATTTATCCATTACTCCGCTGCGAAAGTTTTCTAAGTTTCGGTCGGTATGTCATTCTGTTACATTATATGACGCCTACATTGAATATTTCATAGATAGGTTATCTCATGTTGTTATAAATGTAGGTAGCTACAGACCTACCTAAGTATTTTGTGTACCTAAGAACTATACAAGCAGATATCCTTATGACGGAAAGCCTTATTTAGGTATGTCGATGAAAATACATAATTAAAATATTTACTGGGCCAAGTATTTCCGCCCAGTAGTCGCTGAGTCAATTACGGGGTCACTATAAGTACCTACTCTAGTCTTTGACTTAAACTAATGTATTGTATCTAAACTACATGAAGTGTTTGTCAGTGTGTGCATTCAGTACATCACAGTGAACATGACAGACTAATATGGATTGGGTGTACTTTTTAACTCGTTCAATTTGTATTAGGGGTACCTAATTCATTTTATATCAGGTGGTCGGACTATGTCACGCCTGGGTGAGTACCACCGCCTTATCTATTTCTGCTGCCAAGCGACGATGTTATTACATAACACATTGATTATTGAGATCAATAGGTACATAATACTCTGATTTTCTCTCACGCTTTTTGCTTCTGAACTTAGACGATTGAATTCATCCAAATGTATACGAGTTTTAGTCACTTTGTTCACAAGAGTTGAATCTTTGTAAATATTCGATTAAATATTCGAAACACTGTGAACAGGGTCACGGAGGTGAGATGGCAGTCGCTCTACTATATTTACCTATCTGATCTACCAAGTCCTGGATTATGGTCACCGCGGACCCCAGGCCCTAGGAGTATTGACACCAAGTTGGTTATTAACAAATAATAAATACTAACACTATTATGTAAGAGATCAGGAAAGAGGCCCCGTGGGCGACCCAAGAAGCGATGGATTGACATCGCCGAGTCGGATGCGAGAGCCAACGGCCTACGACGCGAGGATGCCGAAGACCGGGCGAAGTGGAGAAGAATGAGTAGGAGAGGCCCTGGCAGAGGCCGGGATAAGCGCTAAGACGATGATGACTAGTATGGAAGAGATATAGTTACTAACACTATGGATGAAGCTGTCCGGAATAAAAATTTAAAATATCAATTTTAGTCGCACGTAGTCGGGTAAAAACGCAAGGCATGTGTTGGATATTTGAAGGGTTACGTGACCCGCGACTCGCGCTGTCCACTTGCAAGCAGCACTTAGCCGAGGATAGATTTCTTTTTTATACCAAACAAGCTTAGGGCCTGCCTGGTGGTAAGCAGCCACCGCAGCCTATGGACGTTTGCAATACCAGGGGCATCACCCACGCGTTGCCGACCCCGTTAAAACCTTTTAACCCCTTTCTTGAAGAACTCCATGTTGTACTCTCCAGGGAAAACCTCTCCAGGTAGATCGCCTTTAATTGTTTTTTTTTAATTCCAATGCATGTGTCCTTATGTCTTCAAGGCTAGAGTGAATAGGCTGTCCCAACGTCAGAACTCTCACAACTGCGTCCATTCTTAAGTTCCGATAATTCTAGTAGCGTCAGAACTGCGTCCATACTTCATCATTGCTCATGGCATGCTCCATCTTCGGCCGCATCGTAACTTACCAACAGGTGAGATGGAGGTACTGTCTTGTAAAATATAAAAATAAAATGTAACTAAATTTGGAAATAAAGTCCATTCAGTCAAGAGTTGATTTATTGAAGAGTCACATAATCCAAACCAGTATGTCCACACTACAGAGCTTGCGAGCGACATAGGTAGGTACCGGATTGCGTTGTGGCGCGTTCGGAATGCAAAATAAACTCGGCAGGGTTCACACTTCGTCCCGGAAGTATGGACGCAGTTCTGACGCCACTAGAATTATCGGAACTTAAGAATGGACGCAGTTGTGAGAGTTCTGACGTTACTAAAATCCCCTTAAGGTAATCAAGGCGGTACCTACCTTTTCTATGGATATTGTGAATGAAATACAGTATTAAAGGCGGTTTGCACAAAATTGTTAAACGCATTTAAGATTAAGATAAAGTCATTCAAGTTTTTAAGAATTTGGTGCAAGCCGGGCTACATTACCACCACTCATTTTTTATCGGGCGTGTGGTGTCCGGCAGAGTAGAATAGCACCAACCCCTTACACTCATGGGTGTCGTACAGGGCGACTAATGTTATCGAGGCAAAAGATCTAAAGTCTCCGTGGCCTGGAAAATGGGCAACAGCGTTTTCCATTGTTATATTTTCAACACTGCGATTTCCAACCCGCCTGCCAAGCGTGGAGATTATGGCAATAACCTCCCTTTACGTGGGAGAGGGCTTAAGTCCTGCAGTGGATATTATAGGCTGTGATGATTATGACTTTTTATTATATTTTTTTATGTCACAGTTTATAGCAATTTAATCGTACTTAAATTAGATTTAGACAACTTTGTTTATTGAATACAAAATTATAGTGCCTAATTTTTTTTATGACCTACGATAGGCAAACAGGCAAGCGGTAATGAAACAAATGAAACAAAGTTAAGAAACATCTAGAATAAACTGGCTTGCAAATAGTTTTCATCTGTACGGGAGTTACAATGATGGACGATGGACGATGGATGCCACAGACAGAACCAAACAAACACGTCAAACCTAAAACAACTCTCTTATTTCGTCGGCGGTTAAAAGTCACGCGCCAACAATCCACAGACCCAACAGGATACAAAATACAAACACTTGCAAAACAGCAGCAACCCTACCCCACTCACACACTCACAGACACTCACACTCAACCGCGCAACCTGGCAACGAATTAGGGTCGTATCTGTTCGACTTCGGCGGGGTGGGAAGCGGTGTAAGTCGAGAAATGGAGGAAAATTTAATTTGTAATATAAGTTTTTTAGCCCTAGAGCTAAAAATTTATTTTTAGAAATATCTAAAAGATAGACACCCCAGGCGACCGTTTACGACGACGACATTGCTATTCCACGAGGTAACGCATGGGTTAACATATAACTAATGTATGTACGCAACTCAAAAAATAGTCAATGGTACATGGCAACACTGGGGTTCGAATACGGTACCATGGGGCACGAGTAGGACCCCTTAACCATCCACCGACACTCGAGTCTCGAGTCTTTATGTAAAAACAAAACATACATGTAAACCTTTACAGCTTTTCCCCGTAGGGGTTGGGAGAGACTACATCATTCCATTTGCTGCGCTCCTGGCAAATCTCGCTCGTTTCTTCACATTCATCAACCATTATATAGGTTCTAATAGAGCTTAGGCAGACTTTTGGGCAGGGGCTTTGCCCATTTGTAAGGGGTATTACTTCGTTGAAATATGAAATCTGAGTAAGTAAAATACAATAAAGTCGAGCCAAATTGTTGATATACGAATTTAAAATGTTTGAATTTAGGATTTTGAAGAATGATTTAAATTTTGGTTGGTATGATATATCGTCGTTACAAGATTAGGCAGTTGGGCCGGGGGGCGTAGCGAGGTCGAAATCATGTGTTACACCACCAAAATTTCTCAGAGCTCGCTCACTCGCTAATTCATTTGTTGCTCAGTTTCATTCAGTGTGCTCCAGCTCTTTTGCACCAAAAATTGCAAAATTTCTACCTCGCTACGCTCGCTCATTTATTAAATATTCACACCAATCGCGCAGCGTCCTTAATTCAGATTTAAAGAGTCAATATGTAGGTATACCAGAAAGTCGATATTTATATGTTTTGACCTTGACCCCCCCCCCAACAAAACCAAAACCTGGCTACGCCCGTGTTCTTTACTATCAAATCAAGTTCAACTATCGAGCTAATAAAAAAATTCTACGAACGAAATAACATTATTAATGCGTTACACCACTTTGCCTACAGGCCGTGTTCTGTTCACAATGAGTGTATCCCGGAGGAAGCCTGAAGCGTTGCCCGGAGACGACTTTTAGGCGCAAGTGGCTATCTTTTTACTTGAATTGTGTATGTTTTTGTTAAGCCTTCGTCGACTGGGCCGCGCTATTATAACGATGTGCACTAGAGAGTGCCGGATTCGATTCCCGGTTGTAAATTAGAGGAACATAAAGGAATTTGGATGATTGCCTTATAACGACTGTATATTACCTATGTTTATCAATAAATGAAATTAAAATTCTTAAAATTAATTTTAACTTATGTATAAAACGTGCCTATATCGTGTGAAACTAAGAATTAAGGAATAAATGAATGAACATTTTATTGCATAAATACAGGATACAGTCCGTACATACCGGTAGCAATGGAGTAAACAACAAGCGGCCTTATCGTTTAAAGCGATTCCTTCCAAGCAACTTTTGGGATGGATTAAGAATGGATGTTTGTTTGAATTTGCTTATCTTTTACGTATAATGTGACGACATTGTGTATAATAATTATTAAATTTTTTAATACCTCATTGGGTAGAATAAATAAATAAATATTCGTGGACAAATTCACACAGCGCCATCTAGCCCCAAACTAAGCAAAGCTAGAACATAAGGGTCTAATGTAATAATTTGTAATCTTACAACTTTTTTTTGTAATTTTGTGTACATTTGGCTCTGTGCTGCCAGTATTATTTCATATTGTAATCATTGCTGTTGGTTTTCCTTAAGTAAATAAAATAAAATAAATAAAGACAATCTATCTTGTATTTACTATGGATATGACTTTTGACTTTTTATAAAATCCGCTCGTCGATGAAGACCGAACGTTGCCCGAAATACCTAAATGGAATGGTAACTCTCGAGCGATGAATGTTTTTTATTTATGATTGCTAAACCAACGCGAATGCGATGGACGGCCATTAATTACTTAATACAGCAATTTAGCACAATAAGGTGATATCTAAACAGTAGATTTGATTGATTGATAGGTTATAAAGCTTTAATATACACATAAAACACATATTTACAGTTACAATACAAATATATCTATATACATATACCTATTACTACATATACCTATTCGCTAATACATATAAAATATATACTAAAAATTAAAAAAGTCGTCCACACCGCTGCCCCCCGGAATGGTGCCCAGAAAGCAGAAGGCTGCGTTGCCTCGTTGAATAGCAATGCTACTCCGTTGCCCGAGGAACGAGCCAGCTCTCTAGTCACCAGTGGTGTCATTAATTTTTTTGATAGTTCTATAATGAATTGATTGATTGATTGATAGATAAATTGTTGTAGATTTATTTTTCATTAGGTAATTTGGTTTCTGTTTTAAAGTAGTTTTGTTATATTATATTATTATAAATATTGTTACTGAAATAAAGCGTATTCTCCAGAAATATAAAAAATAAATTCTATCAAAGATTATTTCTACTATCAACCGTAGATTAGATAGAGCAATTACCTAACGGCTAAGTTTTCTTATTTCTTACGATAATTCTCTTCGATTCGATTTTCTTTAGTGCTCGGCTTGCACAAAATTTTTAAAAACGTCTAAAAATTTGGTACTTATTATTTTTTTTATACCACTAAGGTGGCAAACAAGCTTACGGCCTGCCTGATGGCAAGCAGTCACCGCAGCCTATGGACGTTTGCAATACCAGGGGCATCACCCACGCGTTGCCGACCCCGTAAAAACCTTTTAACCCCTTTCTTGAAGAACTCCATGTTGTACTCTCCAGGGAAAACCTCTCCAGGTAGTTCTGTCCACAACATTTAACGCATTGAAGTTGTTAATTAAACAAAAAACTTCACACTATAAAATGTTTCATACAAAAGAATTTGGTGCAAGCCGTACTTAAGTACCTAAATCTGAAATTGGGTTAAATTTATTTTCACATCGAAATTAACCTACAACAACATTTAGGTTTCGCACGGCCATGCCATGCATATCATACTTACATAATAAGCTGATTACATGTGTGTGTGTGTGTGTGTGTTTGTGTGAGTGTGCGTTTCGTATCCGAGATACATATATGGGTGATTTGTCGATTTGGTGATGCGTAGGGTTGGCAGTTGATGGATTACTTTTTTTAATATCGTATACAGTCTTTTATCATTTGTATTAGTGTATTTAATTGTATTAAATAAATTTTGAAATAATTTAAAAATTTAAAAATAAAAAGTAGGTATGGGTGTAATAAAAATAGGTAGGTACTTTATGTACTACTTAGTAGGTAGGTAAATTCCATAATTCCATAGTTGTCGGCTTTCAAATGTTTGGTTACCAGTTACGAAAGAACACTTTCCATTAATATTTGCTTAGTTTAGGCTTAGGGCTTAGGGCTTAGGGCTAGATGGCGCTGTGTGAATTTGTGCACGATTTTTTTTTTATTATTTCAATTGTTCTTGTAGCTATATTTTGTAAAATATATTTAAAAATACTTAAGCAATTTCTGGGTCACATACACGGCCGTTGGGTAGGCAGAGATTATAGACCGCCACTTTGCTCTCTCCTGACACAACTTGCTAGCTGACATGAATCTAGTAAAGTAAAGTAAAACACATTAATTACACTCAAACACACAGCACAAATTTCCTAAAATGAAATAAAAAAAAGAAAAAGAAAAAGATACTCTAATCTGGTCACCTGTGCCATGTGGAGAGTGCAATGGGGCCACACTCATCATATGCCACGACCATAGGCGTTAGAAGAGGGGGGGCCGGGTGGGCCGTACCCACCCCAGAATGGTCTGGTGCCCACCCCAGGATCGGGTGCTCACTGACTGTACATTGGCAATTGACTTGGCTTCACTCGGCCACGTCAGGGGCCTGGGCCCCCCTGGAAAATAGCCCTAGATACGCTAATGGCCACGACAGTTGCCGTGACGCTGGTTTTCAGTGGGCTCTCTGTGCTCTATATCTACGGTGTTATTGTCATGGCTTTGTCAAATGCATCGATTTATCCAGCACAGTTATTTATGTAGAATAAACCCTAATTTCCCAATAGGTAAAGCGTTTTCTTGTATCATAAGCCTCGCATATATCCACAACTCTTTTCATACCTCTTCTTTTATTCATGCCACTTCAATTAGGTTTTGTTACACTTAATTTCTATATAAATAAAAGATAAAATACAAAATGCAATAGATAAAACACAGTGTGACAGCCCTAACCCCTCACACAAACACGTACAACGGATATATATGAAACCGAATGCTTGTCAAACTAAATGGATACGGTGTATAGAGATGGGGCGCTCGCGGAGTTTATCGATATCGATGTTTTCTTTTAATGGCTTACGGTAGAAAAGGGCAAGGCCACTTGATGGAAAGTTGTCACCGCTGTCGAGAGACATTAGCAACACCAGTGGACAAGCCAACGCGTTGCCGAACTCTATAACACGTTGCTCTGGCAGCAATTGACCGCCATCTCATTTGGTGGTATGTGATAGATAGATAGATAACCTAACCTAACCGACAGAAAAAATCTAATAACCCTAACCAATTTCATATATATTATGTACCTACTCAAATATTTTCCAAACTCCTGAACCGATTTTAAAGAAACAAAACTGAGAACTATCTCGTTTAACCTGGCTTTCAAATAAAAAAACTGCATTAAAATCTATTCATCCGTTCTGGAGCTATGATGCCACAGACAGACACACACGTCCACACATACACACGTAAAACTTATAACTCCCCCCTTTTTCATGGGAGGTTAAAAGTGCAGAGAAAACATTATCTCGTTGTGGGCAAAGGCGGCTTTAGCTTTGCAAGCGATCACTACCGGGCAACCTAGAGTTGTTACTCAACAATTGAATTCGGGTTGGTTTGTCCAACGCTATTAAAGTACTTGTGTCGGAGGCCAAGATCCACTTCGGGTCGCTGAGCCAGAGAAGTAAGTAAGTTGATTACCGTATTGCTACTATTGAAGCAGGGAGAGAGTTTGTCAGGACCGTAGTAAGTTGAAGGATGTGGTCTCTTACGGTGCTTTTACGGTGAGGGAAAACATCGTGATGAAACCTGCACATTTAGTCTTTGTCATTTGTCAGATTCTCGTTAAAATATATCGTTTCAAAGTTACACGGGATTTAACTTCCATACAAATTATAAATATTGTGTAACTCTGAACTGATATATTTTACAAAGATCTAGCCTTAAACTATTACTTAAAACAACAGTTCCTTAAGTAGCACACGGCTTTCCCAGACAACTTGTGGTCATCTAAGAATGCACGACACAAATAAAGTATGTTTTTTTAATGTCTTACGATACAAAGTTGAGAATAATACAAAAACAAAAGGAAAGGCGTTGTCTTATGTAGGATGTAGGTAAGTAACACCATCTGCAGTAAAATATAACTAAAACCTACACAAGTAAACGCAGACCTACATTGATTCCCATGGTACTGTCAAAAGGATCCCACTCAGCTTATGCTGTGAACCCCGAAGCGTCTCACAGCGCTGGTTTTCTGTGGGCCCTAGTGCGACATGGGCGCTGTACCATTTTATCTACATTACATCATCTATCGTATTTAGTAAGGATTAGGAGACAATCCTACCATGCGATAATCCACACAAACTATCGACACATCACTATCGACTGTCTTCCAGCCCTAGTTGCAAGCAAGAGAATCGTGCGAGGTATGTAAGCTATTATTATTAGACTGTTAGGGCGCGTACACACTGTCGTCTCAGTTTATAATTGCCGTACGCCATTATTATGGTGTTTAAACGCACCTTTACTACTGAATAATCTGTTTAATATTGTATGTAGGTATTGTGCATGGTTAAAAAGATTAAGAATTAAAACTCGTAACATTAATTTTGTGGAATGAACTACCTGGAGAGGTTTTCCCTGGAGAGTACAACATGGAGTTCTTCAAGAAAGGGGTGATAGGTTTCTACGGGGTCGGCAACGCGTGGGTGATGCCCCTGGTATTGCAAACGGCCATAGGCTGCGGTGACTGCTTACCATCAGGCAGGCCGCAAGCTTGTTTGCTACATTAGTGGTATAAAAAAATGACGATTCGACCAACCGTCAGTTGCAGTCGATACTAATCCTTACTGTGTACAAAATAAAGTCACTTTTGGATTAATTCGGATGCGCGGGCGAGCCGACCTTGGTTGGACGCCCGACCACGTCCCCCGCACCCAAAAGGGACTTTATTTTGTACTTCGTACGGATTAGTATCGACTGCAACTGACGGTTGGTCGGCTCCAGCCAAAACGGAGCGTCTGTTACTAGATAACATTTCTATCGCGTTTTTACCTAATGAGGAGTTTTCCAGTAGGTATTGATAGTTGGTTTCAAAAAGCATCAATAGATGGCGCTCCTACAATTTTGGTAACCTTTTTATAATCTGTATAATTGTGGCAATGATTTCATGCAACCAACTAATACTAAACTTAAAAATAAAATGTTTATTAATATAAACATAACTGTTAAAGGTTGAACGAAGTGTAAAAAGTAATATTTATAGAAGTTGGCACTATGTTCCATTATTATTACAACCTCTAAAATGGTTGAAAACTATTGACAAATACAATATTATTCATTGCACCGTACCCAGTGTTTATATCCTGTTTGCTAAGAACCTATTTCAAGCGTTTATCAATTACCAAAATTGTCGGGGCGCCATCTAGTGAGAGGTTAGGAATGCTTTAGATACCTATTGGAAAACTGCTCATTAGATACGTAATCTTGGTAGGTACTACTAACATTGTGGACGCGGAAGTTTGTCTATTTGACCTTTTTAACCTCCGATGCATAATAAGAGGTGGAAGGGCAGTGATAAGAGGTCTCTGTGTAACTGTCTGGTGGGCGGTTCTCGCACTGTGATATCTGAAATTCGACGTTTTCTTTAGCCAAAAAACTGTATTAGAACGGTACAGAAATTGATCTTGGACAATGAGACAATATTTGTTGGCTGCAATAGACTGTTCAATGTCATTATTAATGGAGATATGTGGCTAGGAAAATGTCGAAATCGAGGTGTCACGAGAATTAGGCCCCAGAGGGCCTATCGGCTATCTCAGTGGACAACTGAATGTGACATAAAAAAATCTGACACTACTCTAATTTGGTAGACGCTATTGCCAGTTTTCAACGTAGATGACGTGGTGTAGAATTATCTAGTGTCAAATACAGTTGTCAACTGAGTTAGCCAATAGCCCCGCTGGTCTGAGGCATTGTAGCTTCCAAAACCCGAACGGATGGACCGATTTAGTTGCGGTTCTCTTTAATTGGAATCCAGTTTAATCTATGACTTTTAGACATAGATATCGATTTTATATGGCAATTACTACAATAAGGTATAACAAAGAAGTTGTAACAATATCAACAATGATAAAATAAATAAATAATCGTGGATAAATTCACACAGCGCCATCTAGCCCCAAAGTAAGCAAAGCATGTGTTATGGGTGCTAGATAACTGATAAACTATTTATATACTTTTTTTTATACATACTTATTATACATAGAACACCCAGACCCGTAACAGATATTAAAATTCATCATTTCAATGATAGGTATAACATGTTAAAACTAGGGTTCATTCAATTAAAATTTATAGTGAATATTGTAGTGTCATGCCAAACTAAAACTGAGCTCAGCTTTTAGTAGTTTTTTTCTTAGATTTGTTTAATTAACATAAAATCGAATCAGGAGTTTGTGTATATTTTCTTCTGAATTTCTTAATCTTCTCTTTTTTATTATTTAGTTTAAGTTTTCAGTATTATTTAGTTACAGTTAATAAATAATAATAAATATAATAATAAATAATTTATTCAAGAAAACTTATGTCTAAAATTACATAGTTAAATTTAAAGTAAGTACCTACTTATGTTAAAATTTAAATAGAACAATTTATTGTTATGTTGTTGTTCAAATAAAATGAACTTACTACAAAAAATTATGTTTATCAACATCACACTTAACAAGAGCGCAGACATTATTTCCGAAGTGTCCCAGTAATACAAGACTTCTTGTGTATCAAGGTTTTACGAGAACCGTCGATATCTGTGTGCGTGTGTGCCTGTGTGCGTGGTGCATTACTGATAGCCGTCACGAAATGAATTTGAGTAGATGTAAGTAATTTTCATTTTGATGTTAAATACTGGATAGCTTTCGCTCTCGATTTTGTCTGGGTTTTTCTTTTTACGGTTAGGTACCTAGAATAAATGGAAATTAATTATTTATTTAGATAGATACGTATAGGATAGCACTTTTATTCTAATCCTTAATTACATACATTGTTATAAAGATAACACAATTGCTTACACTCATTTAGATAAACAATCAAAGTCTAAGAAAGTAGATAGATACATAGTCTTTATTCCAAACAAAATGACACAAAAGACAAAAAAATTAACAGGTCTTTTCAAAGTAATACCTAATACAATATTTTTTATCTTTAAATAAGTATGTTTAGTTTTTGTGTATTTTTTAATATACATTTTTTTATGTTACTCAGCAGACAAACAGGCAAGCGGGCCACCTGATGGAAAGTGGTCACCGCCGCCTATGGACATCAGCAACACCAAGGGAGTCACCAATGCGTTGCCCGCCTAACACCGAGACTATCGCCAATGCGTTACATAATTATATTGGTTACTATATTTTTGTTTTATGTAAATATTGTAAATATCTGTAAATGAATGTGCTAATAATAATAAATACTAAACATGTAAAACAACAATAAAGTGGAATTTTACTAAATACACCTTATAGGTAGGTACTTACTATAGACAGGTAGGTACGCAAAAAATGGTTTATTGATATAAATGATAAGTAGATAGCAGTTAAGTACCTGGTTAGTCTAACAAAAAAAAAAGACAGTAGGTATCTTATGATTTAGGTGACTGTCCATTAAAAAAATTCACATATCACTCACATAAACGTTGTGAGACGATGAACGGGTGAGTAATTTGAAATTATATTTTTGTCCTACTTTAAAGTTTTATTATCTCAAGATGTATTTAATATTAATTTTACAGTGTATTATTTCTTAAACTGTATAGTTTGTGGAATAAATAAAAAAATGAATAAATAAAAAAGGATCGCTCTACTTAAAAATAACTAAATATAATACAACATAGGTAAACCTAACCTAACCTATCGACGTCAAAAAAAATGTCTGGTTTATTATAGACAGACATAAGTACTGACTTTAGACAGACATGCCAATAGGTATAATAAAGCCACTCAGACCCATTTATCTAATCTGTTTTTGTGTCAACGACATTAAAATACCTACGAGATAAGTACTATTGGTGAATTTTCACTAAGTATGGAACGTAACGTTGGCCGCGTGGTGTCCGGCAGAGTAGAATAGCACCAACCCCTTACACTCGTGGGTGTCGTACAAGGCGACTAATGTTTTCGAGGCAAAAGATCTAGAGTCTCCGCAGGCTGGAAAATGGGCAGCAGCATTTTCCATTGTTATATTTATAACACTGCGATCTCCAACCCGCCTGCCAAGCGTGAAGATTATGGCAATAACGTCCCCTTTCGTGGGAGAGGCTCTAAGGCCCGCAGTGGACTGTTATGGGCTGTGATGATGATGAAATGTAATGTACGAACATTTTGAAGTATATCTAAGTACCTAAGTATTTATTTTATTTAAACTTTACCTATATTTAAAATCACGAAACCGGTTAAAATCTAGGTCTTTAGTGGAGTTATCGCGTTTTTAGCACTGATGTCCTACGCTAGGTAGGTTCGTCACGGCAACAGATACTAGCAAGTCTAGACGCGGCAAATTATTTAAATAAATTTAAAAAAAGAATTATTTTAAAATATTTTACTGAATTAAATCGGGAACAATGTTTTTATGTTCCATATTTGAGCTGCTTCAATAAATATAAAAAATATTTAGTTACATAAAGATTGTTTACAATAATTAAAAAATATTTATTTCCACTAAAAACATAAATTGAGTACAGTTTTTCGGTAAGTAGGTAAATATGTATCAGAAAAAAAAAATCGGTATATAAAAAATAAAGCGGTAAATGAATGCATATACATTGGCTAGTTCGGATTGTAAAGTTCGTAGAGTTCCCAGGCCGTCTTTTTACACCATTGTGTGTGGTGGCAAGCAAGCAAAAGAGAATCTATCTTCCTTTTATTATATTTTTCATATATGTTTGTCTTATCAAGTAGTTTAAAATAATGTCAGCCTAATTAAATAGTAATGACACATTTTAATTCGTTTATTTTTGAAGTGTCTACGATTCCAGGTTGATAAGTATGTGCAGGTAAGATATATATGTGCTTGCCTAATTTTATCCAAATCAGTTCAGCGGCTTAAGCGTGAAAAAATTGTTACTATCTGCTGACGGACAGGAGTCTAGCATCACTACATCACTACATAGTATAAAACAAAGTCGCTTTCTCTGTCCCTATGTCCCTTTGTATGCTTAAATCTTTGAAACTACGCCACGGATTTTGATGCGGTTTTTTTTAATAGATAGAGTGATTCAAGAGGAAGGTTTTTAAGTAAGAAAAAAAGGGTAGATAAGGGTAAAATAGGTGTACGCGTACGAAGTCGCGCCGGATCCACTAGTTTTGTATAAAATTCAAAAATTCAAAATTTATTTATTGATTAGGACATGAAATATCTCTTTCAATCGTCAAAAAGGACAGTAGGAAGAAAACACACAGTGACACGCTGACCGCTGATGGCCGCAGCAAACCCACCCCACGACCGGACCGTCCTCGACAATGCCAGGCCAATGCATATACATACAAAGAAATAATTACATAATAAAAACTAGAGCTCGTCTAGTCTAAGATGACGCGCCCCACTACTTAGTTGATTTCGATGTGTGAGTGCAAATATTAATAACGACACTATTTTGGACTGGAGCAGTAAATATGGCTTAAAAGTAAACCCCACAAAAACACAGACTATAATTATCGGTAGTCCTACCTCCATCGCTAAACTAGATTTTAATAGTCTTATACCAATTCGCTTTAATAATGTGCATATACCCTACAGTAAAAAAGTAAAAAACTTAGGGATTTATTTTGACAGCACTCTGTCATGGGGGAGCCAGCTAAATGAGGTCAGCAGGAGGATATTTGCTGCTTCTAAATCGTTAAAGCGCCTCCGCAACTTTCTACCAACATCTACTAAGATTACACTTGCTCAGGGCCTCCTGCATCCAATCCTGGACTATGCGGATTGCTGCTACCCTGATCTTACGGCTGAGCAGTTTAATAAAGCAGAGCGACTGCAGAACATGTGCATAAGGTTTGTTTTCGGACTGCGGAAATTCGATCATGTGTCGGAGTTCCGGAAGCAACTAAAGTGGCTCCCGGTTCGTTTACGTAGGGATCTCCATATGCTGTCACTCCTATATACAGTACTTTTTAATCCCTCTGCTCCGCATTATCTAAAAGAGCGTTTCCAATTCCTATCTTCCTCCCATTCCCTTTCTCTCCGCTCTTCTGATAACCTTCTTCTAAATGTCCCACTTCACTCCTCTAACTTCTATTCTAAGTCGTTCACTGTCCAGTCGATTCGACTCTGGAACTCATTGCCTGTCGAAATCCGTCTGGCAAAAACCTTAACGACCTTTAAAAAGCTGGTTAAAGCGCACTTTCTCAAATCTGTCACATAGGGATCCATCATCATCAACGTCTCACTTCACTCATAGGCGGATACATGATAAACATCAAAAATGTATTTTATTTTTATTTTATCATCTTTATATTGTTTTGTGATGTTTAATTAATTGGTATTATGTATTTATAGTATTGTATTTTAGTGATATAGGTTTATTAATATTAATGAAATATGCCACAGTAATGTTCAGTAGAACAGACTTACCATCTATCCTAGGGTATACTCTGTTTTTAGATGTTTAAGGTTGCCTGGAAGAAATCGCTTTAAGCGATAAGGCCGCCGGTTGCTTTTATTTGTTTATTTTTTCCTATGTTTTTGTTTTATTCTATGTATAAGCAATAAAGAATTTTTCATTTCATTCATTCATTCATTTCATTCATTCATTTCATCTGTGTGGGAGCCAATGAACGGCGCGTGCTCCGACGTTTGAATCTCACCGGCAACTGAATGACCAATTACAACGGCATTTGTATATGTATTGCGTCCATATTTTAAACTTGCTTGTGTGCGTTAATGCGATAGTGGGGCGCGTCATTTTAAATTAGACGAGCTCTACCTATCTTTAATATAAAAATCTGCCGCCTCCAGTCGATCATTACCTCTGTACGCCTCCGTTTACGCACACACATATATACATATAAATAGGTATGTATCTACGTATGTATGTGCCGTGGCATACGTGTCTCCGTAGTCAATATGTGGACATGGCTTTGTTTAATACGAACTTACAGTTTTAGTTTCGTTGATACTTGTAAACAACTTAACGAGCGAGGCAGTGTCGTTTTAATTTAATATACCTATTGGAAATATCTATTTCAGGACATGATTTTTTTTTTAATAAACTATTGTATAAAAAGAATTTTACAGTAAGTAAACTACTTACTCGACGACCTGAGTGGTTCAGTGGTCAACATGCCAGTATGCCACGCAAGAGATCGGGGTTCGATTCCCGGCCGGGCTGAAATTGAAATGATGAATTTTAATTTCTGCTACGGGTCTGGGTGTTCTATGTATAATAAGTATGTATTTAAAAGTATACATATACGTAGTTTTTCAGTTATCTTGCACCCATATAACTTTGCTTACTTTGGGGCTAGATGGCGCTGTGTGAATTTGTCCACGATTATTTATTTATTTTTATTTACTTAAACTAAATAAACATATATATATATATATATATATATATATATATATATATATATGTTTATTTAGAAGCATATTAGTTTATTTGTTAATTATTATTTTTCGCTACTATTTACTCTTGCACTACTTACTAGTTCTTGTGAAACATTACCTCTTCCCAAAGGTTGTCTGGGAAAGATCGCTTAAAGCGATAAGACCGCCTTTGCGCGCATGTATATATTGCTGATTTTGTATATTGTCTTATAATATGTGTGCAATAAAGAGTTTTTACTTACTTACTTACTAAAGCTTATTCGTCATGTTGACGTCAATGTCCTGGTTGTGCCCTCGGAGAACCCAGGATCCGCTTTGACCATGATCCAGAATTAGGCAATTCAACTAATCACGATAGAGCGATGTCTAACTTCCGTGACCCTGTCAACAGGAACCTGACCTGCACGGCTATTGTCTAACTCAGTTGGCAACTGAATTTGACATTAGATATTTCTACACTACGTCATCTACGTTGGCAACTGGCTATAGCGTCTACCAAATCAGAGTAGTGTAAGATTATTATATGTCAAATTCAGTTGTTTACTGAGAAAGCCAATAGCCCCGCAATTTTTTTTTTATGTAATACGGTAGGCAAACAGGCAAGCGGGCCACCTGATGGAAAGTGGTCACCACTGCCTATAGACAATAGCAACACTAAGAGTATCGCCAATGCGTTGCCCACCTCCATAACACGTTGCTCTGGCAGCGAAAAGGCAAATGCCACTCCACTGCTAAAGCCACGGTTCCCCAAATCCCCACCCCATGGAGCACTGGAAACCTTTACCGGCAGAAACACAATACTATTTAAAAGAGTATTGCTTAGCTGCGGTATTCTGTAAGGTGGAGGTACTTCCCCAGTCGGGCGGCTCCAATTCGAACGAGATTGGATCATGGTTACACATTCAGTCGCTTGAATGCAAATTCGATCGCTTATTTGATTCAATATGTATACCTACCTACACTCACTATAGGTATTATATTACTTTACTTCTATAGTAAGGTACTTTAGGTACCTATTTTATCAAGAAACTCGTCTGGGTTGATATGAAAAACACTTGTTTTTGAAGATAGGTATGTTGAAGGTCGATTGTGCGTAGTCTCTTCTGCTGGTGTAAATAAATTAATCCGCCAGAGTAATATATAAGTTATGTATAATTATATATTCCCTATATTGACTACTAGCTTTTGCCCGTGGCGTCGCTGGCGTTCGTTTTATATTTACGTTTCGGATTTGTTCTCTTAGAAACGCAAAAACCAATTTGAATCACTGGATAAATTAGGTTGTAAAGGAATTACAATCATTACACTATCCATCCATACATCCTAACAGATATTAGTAGATTTTAAATTACTTCTACTAATAGGTACTAGGTTCAGTCCATTGTTAAGTTACTATCACTAATGGATGTAATAATCTGAAATATGTTTTCTAAAATTTAAATTTAATTATTTAAATACCTACATGAAAAATTTCAAATATTTATAAAGACTAACTATAATGAATTATGTAACTCTATTGCTAACAATTATCTGATTTCAATGACTGAAATTGTTACTTTTGCGATTATGTATAATCGATTTAATAGTATCAATTTATTGCAATGGATCTTTGTTAGAAACTGGACCCATGAAATCGATTATACGTAATCGCGAAAGAATTGAAATTAGAGAATTGTTACCAACATAGTTACATAATTAACCTACTGGTCGACGATGGCCACTTTCTGTCAGGTGGACGGCCGACCTCGCCATTAAAAAAGGCATGTCCACACTACACCCCGAAACTGGGAAGACATTCTGGTTTCCATACGACTATAAACCCGCGTACACACTACCACACACACACGGACGAAACTTTTGTCTTTTCATGCATTGTGCCGTTTCTACGATTTTGTGTCCACCTCGTTCAAATTAAAGAGATTTAGATCAGTTTAGTATTTTGTCGCGTCTATTGGAATGTCGGTACCGGGTTCGAATCCCGCTGCGGCCATGTACTAATGACTCTTTTCTGAGTTATGTACATTAGTTGAACACTAACCGATGCCCTTACGGTGAGGGAAAACATCGTGATTAAACCTGCACATTCAGGCGACTGGATGTGTAACCATGATCCAAATTGGTAAGGTTCCCCTGGTAGCAGGGTCACGGAGGTCAGATGGTAGTCGCTCCTCCTTCCTTCCTCCTTCCTCGAACTCGTTTTCCAGATCGTCGCAAAATATAATCCAAAATTCAGGTTTGTACGTAAATCGGATATACAGACAGATAATTTAAATTGCGTTTTTAGAGACAACAGACAGACGATTTTCAATAATAAATATAATGTATTTGAACAGGTGCATCGTTCAACCGTAACGACTTTGGAGACTATTCGGTTCAAATATAAAAATATGATAAATATTATTTATTCTTGCTTCTAGAAAACATAATTCTCTAGGTTGGTACTAATCGTTTATTAATTTTTAATTATTTTTTTACGATTCCGTATCATCGATTTCATAGGTTCGGTTGCTAACAAAGTCTTATTGTAAGAAAACTGAAAGTATTAAATCGGTCATACGTAATCGCAAAAGTAACAATTTCAATCATTGAAATCAGGGAATTGTTAGCAACAGAGTTGCGTAATTAGCTTCCTGATTATCATTGGCGTATCTAGGGCTATTTTCCAGGGGGGGCCTGGCCCCTGAGGTGGCCGATGAAGCCGGGTCAATCGCTAATGTACAGCCAGTGAGCACCCTATCCTGGGGACCACCAGACCATTCTGGGGTGGGCACGGCCCACCCGGCCCCCTCTTGCTACGCCTATGCTGATTATGCGGAATAAGTTTCAATGTAATCAAACTTGCTATTTAAGTACAAGAAAAAAATAATTGTACGAAAATTAAAATTCCGTCATTTTCGCCATACAACACGGCAATTTCAAACACCTATTATTATAAAAACAGCTACCTAACAAAATAAAACTTTAAATTTTTTTAACAGCAGTACCAAGCTTAGAAAGGAAATCTTTCAATACACAATACACAATGGCATTCTAAAATGCAGAGCCGAAAAATACAGTAGAATAACATTCGATTACTAAAATAAAGCGTTTGGCGCAAGACTTCTCTGAGCCGTGTATTCAACGAATTACACAGCTGCTTTGACACACAGTAATGTCAAAGGATACATAAAAGTGTATTTTCGTCTCGTTGTCCCAATGAGTAATTGCTTCTTTTGAGAATTTTGCGTCACAGAGTTCCCAGTTGAATACTTTTCAAATTACCGACCTTTTTAAAAAAATTAAATTAAAAAAATAATAAACACAGCGCCATCTAGCCCTAAAGTAAGTAGTGCTTGTCTTATGGGTGCCAGAAAACTGATAAACTATTAATATGTTTGTTTTAAATACATACTTATTATTCATACAACACCCAGACCCGTAACAGAAATCAAAATTCGTCATCTAAATTTCTGCTCGGCCGGGAATCGAACCCGGTATGTTAACCAACTGAACCACTCATTATTAATTGATACAAATTAGATGGAAGTAAGATTCTTATAAATAAATAAATAAATCTTTATTTTCATTTATTCTAAAAAGGATTGAATAAATACTGCAGAGATACTTAACAAAACAATACTTTTATGGATCTGACAGAGTAGAGTAACTTCTTCGTTTTTAATAATGTTCATACCTATTAAAGATATTTCAACATTTAAAAAGAGTTGAAATATCTATACCATTTTATTTAATTTTATAATTGTTGGAAAGGTAAACACCGAGCATAAATATCACTAGGAACTTAAAACATCTATCTATAATCCGTTTTTTTGGACAAAGTTACAGTACAATATACACACTTAAGACCTAATTAAAATTGTCATTACACAAAGAAAAAACGTCATTTTTAATATTACAAAAAAAACATCACCTAAATACATCTCCGAACAATATCAAAATTACAGTCGACTTACTGTGTCGCCAACCAACTGCCACAGTGTTGTGTATGTGTGTGTATGAGTTTGTATGATGTGTATGTGTGCTCTCGCATCTGTGTGCGCTCGGTTATAGGCATGCAACGCGTACACGATATTGACCTGTTCTGTTGACGTTGTGACATGTCTTGATACTAGCTTTTTTTTTCTTTGTTACCTTAATCCTGCAACATCTGTGCTTTCGAATTTTAAATTGTAAGTAATTCGTGTAAATAATTTTACACTTTCATCGCACGTTATTACGGTTAGTATTGTTTTTACCTCGAGACTTTCATCGCACATATTATCAGGTAAGTGTAGTGAATAAGCACGAAAGTCTTATAATCAATATTGAATCATTTTAACTGGTTTCCGAAAGAGATTTGGATGGGAATATAAATAGCGAATACGTCAAATTTCTAGATCATGTACATATACATATTCTAGATAATTTACAATCTTAGGGTGATTGGCGGATAGATGTACAATCCGTTAAGTATCTATTAAATTGGCGTTCTATAGGTGGCGCCTCCTCCGTATCTTCATATATTATCTACGCCGTAGCCGTCTAATTGCGCACCCGTCCCTACGGGGTGTAGCATCCGATGAAACCTGAAAAGCCCTTCCGGCTACAGGTGCTCCCAGGGGGTGTTTAGCACGTATGCGCCTAGGTTTTTCTGGCGAGTCGTGCATAACCAGTCCGGCCGGCCGGCTGGGATACTCATGAGAGTTCACCTCCTCTCTCCCAACCGCTATACCGGAGGGTGCCCATTTCATTTGCGTTGGGCGCAAAAAAAAAGCCGTCTTACAATCACTTCATTATCGTCTTGCCACGCACCAACAGCTTACACTCATGACGCGCATTCCAGAGGGCCTATCGGCTATCTCAGTGGACAACTGAATTTGACATAAAAAAAATCTGACACTACTCTAATTTGGTAGACGCTATTGCCAGTTTTCAACGTAGATGACGTAGTGTAGAATTATCTAGTGTCAAATACAGTTGTCAACTGAGTTAGCCAATAGCCCCGCTGGTGGCCAAAAACATCGTAAAGTATCAACTCCGCGCGGTCGCGGTCCGCCCACTTTTCCGATTTAGCACTAAAACTGCTCGGCTCAACGTGAATTATATATTTTTTGTGATGATCTCTGCTTCAAATGTTTATATAATTTTATCTTGGCTTAAGAATAATCTTGTTGTATTGAACTGTTGGTACTTTTATATTAGTGTATTTTAGTTAGCGCCGGATGTGAACTGGGGGTAATTGAAAGTAATAATAATACTAAATATGCTTTGGCCGTGTGGTGTCCGGCAGAGTAGAATAGCACCAACCCCTTACACTCGTGGGTGTCGTACAAGGCGACTAATGTTTTCGAGGCAAAAGATCAAGAGTCTCCGTAGTCTGGAAAATGGGCAGCAGCATTTTCCATTGTTATATTTGAACACTGCGATCTCCAACCCGCCTTTCAAGCGTGGAGATTATGGCAATAACCTCCCCTTTCGTGGGAGAGGCCCTAAGCCCTGCAGTGGACTGTTACGGGCTGTGATGATGATGATTTCAATTTCTACCCACTGCTGGGCAAAGGCCCTCCCCCTTATTCTTCCATACTTTGCGATCGTTTGCTAATATTCCGTTATTAAATTAATAAAATTAGGTACTGCTAAAAAGGGCGGCGTTCCAAAGTTGAAACAAGAACCGTCACGTGACCGGCACGTGGCACGTGGTTTCAACCAATCTCCGGGCCCCTGGAAGACCTTGAACCTTTTACAAAGTTACCCGAAGTAAAGTAGATTTCAAATTTATTTATTTCTCTCTTAAAGTTTTTTTTTTTTCACTTTATTGTAAACATGAAACTTTGTGGAAAAATACAGAGTTATAGATGACACAACAGGCGCTACTTGTTTCTTAGAAGAAATCTCTTCCAGCAGGCCTATCAAAGATCTTTCATCATGATAATATTCTTTAGGTCTATAAAGGAGATCGTCAAATTATGAGCTAAGAATTATTGCTTTCATACAAGAAGGTAATTTGAAAATAATTAATAAATTAAAATAATATAATAATAAATGTTAAAATAGAAGTAGATAGATATAATAGTAGATAAGTAGGTATATAATGTTTTAAAGTATAGCAGTTATTATTAGGTATATCAATTAATAAGATATTGAATAAGTATTTTTCGGGTCTTGTATCGCGTGCCTTGATAAGTTATAATTACAAGGTATGTATGTATGTATGTATGTAATATCTTTATTGCATCAATTTATAACATTGCAAGGTACTTATCAAGTGGCCAGCTTGCTTGTTTGCCTATCATATAAAAAAATCAGGCACAATCATATTTAAGGAGAGGTTTCTCTGGAGAGTAGATACAACATGGAGTTCTTCAAGAAAGGGGTGAAAAGGTTTTTACTGGGTCGACAACGCGTGGGTGATGCCCCTGGTATTGCAAACGTCCATAGGCTGCGGTGACTGCTTACCATCAGGCAGGACGTAAGCTTTGCCACGTTAGTGGTATAAAAAACATTTAAATAAAAGCCTTAGAAATAAAATAATAAACATAATTATAATCATGAGACTTGAAAAACAATAGATTATATTATATAGAAATATGTAGAATCCAATAATATTTTATTTAAATTTTATTCTTTCTAATAATTTGTATAATTATATTGTTTTATATTTGGCGATTTCTTTTCACAAAAGTGTATTTAAAATGTATCTTAAATGTATTGTCTTGTGTAAGAGTAATAAATCACATCTAATCTAATCTAATACTTTCTGAATCAAATATAAATTATTCACCCATTACAGTTTTTTTTTTTTTTTTTTTATGTTATACGGCAGACAAACAGGCAAGCGGGCCACCTGATGGAAAGTGGTCACCGCCGCCTATGGACATCAGCAACACCAGGGGAGTCACTGATGCGTTGCCCGCCTCTGAAGAGACCTCTAATATACCTCTTGAACGATCCCATGTCATAGTCCAAAGGAAACACTGTGGCTGGGAGCTCATTCCACATCCGAATCGTACGAGCGAGAAACGTTCTTTCGAACCTTCGCGTCGTGACCAACAGAGGGTCTACGTAGTGAGGATGAGTACCAAGCCCACGGCGGGTGGTGCGATGGCGGAATTGTGCTGTGGGCACCAGATCGAAAAGTTCCTCGGAACACTCCCCATTGTACAGCCGATAGAACACACACAGGGAGCCAAAGTCCCTTCGGTTTGCCAGTGGTTCCAACTTGCGTGTTAGTATGGGATCATCGACAATTCGTACAGCGCGTCTCTGTACGGAGTCTAGAGGATTAAGCAGGTCGGCAGTTTCGCCGGCCCAAAGATGGGAACAATACTCCATATGTGGCCGCACTTGTGCCTTGTACAGCAGCAGGCGCTGCCCCGGGGTGAAGTATCGCTTGGACCGGTTAAGCACTCCAAGCTTTTTCGAAGCTAGTTTGGCCTTGCCTTCCAGGTGACTCCGGAATCGCACGCTATCCGATATGTCGACACCGAGGATCCCAATACTTTTTGAGATGGAAAGGGGTGTTCCTTGAAACTGCGGCACTATGTCAAAGGGATCTTTTTTGGCGGAAAATGCGCAGACCTGTGTCTTCAAGGGGTTGAATTGGACTAGGTTTAGTCTGCCCCACTGAGCAACTTGCTCCAAGGAATGTTCGATATTCGACACAAGTCTAATTCGGCTCTCCGACACCTCGGAACGAGGGACATTCGCTCGGCCAGTATAACTAACATCTCCCGTACTGTCATCCGCATAACAATGAATACTGGGGATATTCAGCATATCATTGATATGCAGAAGAAACAGCGTGGGAGATAGTACTGAACCTTGGGGTACTCCAGCATTTATAGTCTTGGTATCGGAGCAGCATCCATCGACAACGACTTGGATGCTCCGTCCAGACAGGAAGCTGGATACCCAATTGCAGAGCCCCTCGGGGATACCGTACTTCGGGAGTTTTGATAGAAGTGCCCTGTGCCAGACCCGATCAAATGCCTTGGCTATGTCAAGACTGACAGCCAGCGCCTCCCCCTTGCTCTCGACGGCCTCAGCCCACCGGTGCGTTAGGTACACCAGAAGGTCACCAGCTGAGCGACCATGGCGAAAGCCATATTGACGGTCACTAATCAGCTGGTGGTCCTCTAGGTATCCGAGGAGCTGGATATTGATAACCCGCTCCATCACCTTAGAGAGCAAGGAGGTTACCGCTATAGGCCTGTAATTTGATGGGTCTGAATTATCACCCTTCTTGGGTAACGGATGCACAAGGGCTAGCTTCCACGAAGACGGCACCGTTCCAGAGGTATAGGAAAGCTCGAATAAGCGCATTAGCACGGGAGACAACTCGGGAGCACATTTTTTTAGAACAATAGCCGGAATGCCGTCAGGCCCACTGGACTTCCGGATGTCTAGGGAGAGAAGCACCCGTCTTATAATTTTTTGGGTGAAACGAACTTCGGGCATGCTGCCCTCACACCGCGAGATGGTAGGCGGTGCAGCTCCCCCATCATCCAGATTTGAGTTTTTGGCAAAGAGATTACCCAAGAGATCGGCTTTCTCCTTTGCCGTGTGGGCCAATAGGTCATCCGGCTTGCGCAAAGGTGGAAAAGAAGTCCGACAAAAGTTCCCCTCAACAGCTTTGGAGAGAGACCAAAAAGCACGACTCCCAGATGGGTAGCTGATTAGTCTCTCCCCAATTCCACCAATAAACTTGAATTTTGCTTCAGCCATTATCCTCTTTGTAGACCTCGATACAGCATTATACTTTTTCCTCAAATTGTGGGTGTTAGGGTCCTTGTGGGCCCGAGCCATTGTCCAGGCACGAAAAGCATCCTGCTTGAGGCGAGTTGCCTCAGCACTAGGCCTGTCGTACCAGGGCTGGCTCTTGCCGCCGAGGCGGACTACAGAGGATGGGATAAAACATTCCATTCCCTGCAGTACGACATCAGCTACAGCGGCAGCACAGGTATTGGTGTCATTTGAGGAAAAGCAAAGCTGTATCCAACCCATCCCTCAGCAGCGTCCTGTAGCAAAACATCTTTGCCCTGCCGGATACCAATGTTACAGCACTCCTTTTTTCACCCCTCTAATAATTCAAATGGCAAAACGTAAAAAAAAGAGTATGGTTTTTTCAGCGGCACCCTTTTCCACACTTCGAGTGGACTTTTGCAACATCAGGGGCCTCCACTCCAACCTGAACGCCGTACATCACCACCTTGAGACGGCGAAGCCCGCCTTACTCTTCCTGACTGAAACGCAGATATCACCTCCGGCCGACACTTCGTATCTCCATTATCCTGGGTACAAGTTAGAGCACAGGTTTCTTCCTCGCGCTGGTGTGTGCTTATTCGTCAGAGGTGATATCTGCTGTCGGCGTCTTGCCATTGAACAAAGTGACGAATATGTTTTGTGGGTGTGCGTGGAACAGGGAGGTTCTTCCCGTGTCTACGCATGCCTATACAACAACCGTCACGGCGTAGGTGAGACAAATCGGTTTTTCGAGCACGTTCAATGCGCTACCGACAAAGTTCTTGAGCGATGTCCTTCCGCTGAGTTGGTAGTCTTAGGAGACTTTAATGGTCACCACACTGAGTGGCTAGGGTCAAGCCGTCCTACCAACCCAGCCGGGAGATCCGCCCACGAATTTGCTCTGGCCAATGGTCTCACGCAACTGGTATTAGAACCCACCTACTTACCGGATGTTGTGGGCCGTGATCCTTCTTTGTTAGACCTTCTGCTGACCTCCCACCCAGACGGTTATCGGGTGTCCGTCGATGCTCCTCTTGGGACATCTGACCACTGCCTGGTCCGTTCTGAGGTGCCTCTTGCTATACCCGAACGGGCTCGCCCCAGTGGGTCACGCAGGGTATGGCACTATGGCTCAGCAGACTGGGATGGATTGCGAGAATTCTTCGCGTCGTACAACTCTACAGTACAATTCTACAAACTATTTTACTAATTTTAACCAAAAAAAAATCAATGACCCATAACAATATCCTAGTCCAAAAGAACCCTAAACAAAACTCACGTGAGTGCAAGCGAGATGTAAAGCGAGACAGCAACACCGTGACAAACAGCAGAGAGTGAGCAAGACAGAAATATAATTAAAACTTTTGTCGCTCGGCTTTCCGAGGGAAAGGATGGACTGGGCCACAGAGGGTGTGGAGATGGTGTAGGTACTTTGTAAATAATTATTTCCTATTTGGTTTAGTATTTAATTAATAATTTTTTTTTTAATTAGAATTCACATACCTCAACCTTATAAATCTAATATTTATTAATAATTACTTAATACAATATCCAATTATTTTAATACAATCAATCTAACAATTTCAATAAGTATTTTAATGAACTGTTTTTGCAGTCCATGCTGAAGATTTACAATTTCATATTTGTATATATTTTCAGTCACATTTTAACGATCCTACGTATATTTCCAAAACTTAATCAAGTAAATAAAACACACCTTACAAAAAAAAATTTTTTTTTTCAATTAAAATTTGTCACCGCAAAGAGACTCCACGCGTCCCGTCGTCCTATTTTTTACGAGAATATATTTCAATGAATTCCCGTTTATGCCCTCTTTTTTACCAGCTACGCACAAATACAGTGCCACCAGCTTAGCTGTACGGTAGACAAAATCGGAACTAAAGTAACATGACAATTTTCAACGCACACTGGCGACGCTACTGGCGACGCTATCAACTGAAGAGATAAGTTTGTGACTCTGCAAATGGGAACTGTTTGTCAACAGTAGGTAAATAAAATTATCTGGCTTCATTTTTTCTGATATTCGATAATGGGTATGGCAGTGTGGGTATCGTAGGTAGGGACTGACGAAAGGCTTTTAGAAGTTTTGAATTACTTAATAAAAATTAATAAGCAGGTAGGTATTTGATGTTTTTTCTAGACTTGTTCCACCCTATTTATTTAAACTAGCGCCACTAACTACTTCCTAAAATAGTACCTACTTTCTGCTTATATGAAACCAAAAAGTTTGATTTTTTGTCATTTTTCTGTGCGAATCAGAATTAAATTGTCAAATAAATGACATATTTCAGATAATTTAACAAAATTTTTTTGTAAGTATTCAACTTACTCATTTCTTTCTGTCTATTTTCTCTGTTCATAACAAACACATTGCCAATTTAAATAAATAATTATTTTAATAAATTATTTTAATGTGTTTACTCTACTTATAAGATTTTCTGTACCTAATAACTGAAAGTTTTTTTTTATTAAAAAGTTTTTGAATCCACATCAAACAACACGAAAAACGGCGTCTACTAAAACAATCAATTTCAATATCTAAGCGTGCGTAATGCGTATACAGGTCTATCTAATAGACAAATATCTACAATTGATTTGCAATAAACAAATATCTACCTACAATTCATTTGTTAGTACGTCTGTCTGTGCGCACAGGTAGACAAAAATATAAATCAAAATCGATTTCTATTCATAAATGCTCACGGCAGAGTCAACGCGTTGGTATTTTGGCTATTTTATTAATAGAACTGAGTGAGATTTCCAAAGAGCTGCGCTGGTACAGAGCAGCAACTTCGGTAGAGTTCCTGTGTTCTATATTTATTGTTTACTAGCTTATTTACCTATTCTAAAATTTTCTAATAATAAGTGTTTAATTACGAAGTTGCTTTTTTGTGCCCTTGTATAATTATGTACTCTCATTTATTTTATTTTATATAACATATAATTTTTTTTAATAATACTAAGTAGTCTTTTAAAATAAAATAAAATTTATGAAGTTTACTTATGCACATATTTTAAAATGCCCGTACAAAAAAACACTTTAACACAAAATTACATTTCTCAAATTTAAATTTTTGCTATAGGTAATGAAATTTACAGTTTCCGTCAATGTCTCCATATAAAAGGGCAATTTCTGAATTAGAGTCCTATTATTATACACGTATATATGAAAGTCTATTTAACAGATCTGGGTCTGTATCTAACAGATGTTAGCGGTAAATACCTAATGTACTTCGACTACTTCGCATTCATTTTACATTATACGAAAGCAAAGGTGGATGTTTGTACTTTTTTCACGCAAGAACCACCGATTTTGATGAAATTTTGCAGGTAATTTGCAGGCAGAAAATGTAGGTAGGATAGGCAAGTCCTATTTAGGTAGGTAGTCGAATTCGTGGACCGAGTCGCGGGCATACAATTACTTATTATAATTATTAGGTAGAAGCGTGATCAGTAGTTACAGCGGTTTCAGTCAATCTAGTTTACTGTAAACCTTAGATAGAATACAAATCGTACAATCAAATTATATACGTAAGTATATAGACAATAGACGTAAAAAGGCCAAACTAAAAAAAAATTACGAAATAAAAACTTTATTATACCTATTCATAAAACTATTTCAAATCGCGTAGTGTGCAGCGACCCCGACCCGCACGCACACCAGCGCGCCTCTCAAATAATCCTTCGCGAGAACTCAAACGAAAACACACCTTAAATTATCGTCTTAAAGTCGAATTTCGAGTGCAGGAAACTTTTATTATTACTTTATTTACAATGACAGTATATGTTTTGCATAGAGGATGGTTTCTAACGTTTGATTTTTTTCAACTGTAGTTTTTTTAACACTAAGAACCAATATTTCATGGCATCCGTTTAAAAAATCTCTGCCTGTTCGTTTGTTTTTCTAATTGAAATAAGCATTGGTATCGAAATAAATTATTATGTAGTTTCCTAAGTATAGTTCCTAAGTATTTATTTATTTATTAAATAAATGAATAAATAGTTTGCCTTTGCATGCATATTTTGGTGAAACTCACCACATGCTTGGACAAATTCACACAGCGCTA
Source organism: Blastobasis lacticolella (assembly GCA_905147135.1). Taxonomy (NCBI): domain Eukaryota; kingdom Metazoa; phylum Arthropoda; class Insecta; order Lepidoptera; family Blastobasidae; genus Blastobasis; species Blastobasis lacticolella. The sequence goes on from LR990066.1 coordinate 11,054,017, forward strand.
TCTAGCCCCAATTAACCAAAGCCCGTGTTATGGATGTTAGATAACTGATAAAATTTTTAAAATACATACATATTATACATACTACACCCAGACCCGTAACAGGAATTAAAATTCATCATCAATTTCTGCTCGGCCAGGAATCGAACCTAGACCTCTGTGTGGCAGAGTGCATGCAGACGACATCAACCAACTGAACCACTCCATTCGTCATTATCGGGTTAGTATTGTTTTTACCTCGATATGTCGACGCAGTTGCAAGCGTCACGGTCACGAGTAGACTGGTGCCGCTGTGTGTATAACTACGAAAGTCTTAAAACCTACATAGTTTGCAGTGTTGTAATGTTGCAAAATATCTCATAATAACACATTTCTATAAGCGGAAACTTGAAATTGGCTAAAATATGTTTAAAGTAACCATTACACTTAATTTTAACAGCTGTAAGCATTCCCAAACACAAATAAAGAAATATATATAGGCTACATTTATTCCAAAATTCAATGTGGTCCCCTCAGGAGCACGACACATCCACGGCAAACGTATTTTACGCAAAGTCGCGTGCAAAAGTTAGTCATTTCATTTAAATTTCAATAGATAAATGACACAACCACATATAAACAGCTACCTGCATATTCACTTGTACCAAATGATATTTGTGATGGAAACACCTGTATAATTAAATAATTAAGTATACCTAAGTAAGTATTTCATCAATATTGTTCCACAGCTATTTGAAATTAATAAATTATGAAGTAATACAATAAATAGTACCTACTTAAGCGTTAACAATTCTTTTTACATTGTAAACAGTATTTTATTTAATATTCTTTTTTGTGAACCAACTTATACACATACCTACAGAGTCATCATTGGCCTTAAAGATCTATATATATATATGATTTAAACAGCGACATCGTTAGGACTTTCTCTTGTACATTAGTTGAATACTAACCGATGCTCTTACGGTAAGGGAAAACATCGTGATGAAACCTGCACATTCAGGTGAATAGATGTGTAACCATGATCCAATCTGGTCAGGCTCCCCTGGTAACAGGGTCATGGAGATCAGATGGCAGTCGCTCCACTGTGATTACCTGACCTGCTAAATCCTGGATCATGGTCAAGGCGGACCCCGGGCCCTCGTGCGCGAGAGCACAACCGGGACATTAACGCCAAGATGATTATAGGACTTTCTCAGATGGCTGTCCAACACGGGAAAGACAGATTCGGTTACACAGTAAGCAGACATAGGCATTCGCCCTGGACGGTATGGAGCTGTGAGAGTTTGGCTGAAGACTATTACTATCACTGACGATGTGACCAAACACGACAATGCCTGGTTTAAAGATCTAGCCGACAGACACGCGAATCGTCAGCGCTTCTTTTTCTTCTTATCAAGTCGATGGACTAAACTCTGACTTACACTTTATTCGCCCAGTATTTGGCGACGCATACAGCGTTTGAACTGGCCTCCAACAAGTCCTCCATTGTACAACTTTTAGGGCACGCCGAGCATGAAACGAGGAGGTCCATGGTTTCAGTCGCACTGAGAACTGTCATTTGTATATCCCCACCTAAATGTACTCTCTTTACATCGGCCCACCTGGGTTCGCAGCCTATTTAGCGCTTTCCAGGTTGGCCACGGAAGTTTGTTTCCGGGTGGGAGCTTTTCAGTAGGAGGGATAAAGGCGGCATGGGAAAATTAATTAATCCACAGGTTTCTTCTGGCTGTGGGGGCGTCACTTTCGCAGACAGTGGTGGTCGCCAATAACTGGTTCGGCTTTTCAATCGTCAGCGCTGATAACCCCTTACATACAGAATAAGTACTAACTAATACATTAATTACGTCATACTGTAATAAAATAAAGTAATAATTCTTATTAGTTTAGATGCCTTAACAATGTACCTACAGTTCAAGAGCGTAAGTCTATTACCACTTTTAGAATAATATTATCTATAGTGTCCGAGCGAAGTTCAATTTCTGGCCGAAGCCGGAAGCTGAAGCCGATTAATCTGCTTTCGCCACAAACTTCAGCTGAAACCAAAGGCTTAGCTCTAAGAAATGTTATTGCCAATAGGTATAATCCGCGTTATGAAAGAAGAGACTTGTCAAATGGCAGTAGAGGGGATTTCGCGCAGGTAATCGCCTACTAAGCAAGTCGAACCACGTGACCCGCCAAGTCTCTTCTTATTTGAGACTAGTTGTACATAGTATAAAACAAAGTCGCTTCCCGCCGTCTGTCCCTATGTATCTATGTACGCTAAGATCTTTTAAACTACGCAACGGATTCCAATGCGGTTTGTAACAATAGATAGAGTGATTCAAGAGGAAGGTTTATAAGCAAGGAAAAAAGAGTAGGCAGGGGTAAACCCTACTCTAAAGTAGGTGTACGCGAACGAAGTCGCGCCGGGTCCACTAGTTGAAACTTTAATATTGAAGGTTTATATTGACTGTATAATACAGGAAGTTATTTAAAGCATATCTAGAACTTGATCATTGAATTGATAATTTTTCTTTTTATGTCATACGGTAGGCAAACAGGCAAGTGGGCCACGTGATGGAAAATGGTCACCACTGCCTAAAGACATTAGCAACACCAAGACTATCGCCAATGCCTTGCCCACCTCTATAACACGTTGTTCTGCCAGCAATAAAGGCAAACGCCCCTCCACTGTCAAAGCCACGGTTCCCAAATCCCCACCCCATGGAGCACTGGAGACCTTACTCACCGGCTGACACAATACTATTTAAAAGAGTATTGTTTAGCTGCGGTATTCTGTAAGGTGGACGTACTTCAAATTACCTTAAAAATAATAAAACCCAAAGGTGGCCGAAGCCAAAGCTTCAGTCATACACTAATTATCTATATTTATGATTATCGGTGTAAGTATTTGCAGCTTTATCATATTTTTTTATCGGTCGTATGTCCTACAGCATAAGTAAACGTTATTTCAATAATAGACAACGGAAGTATGAAATATTTTGTCTAAGTACGACATTTATATAACTGTTCTGAATTAAGTACAAAGTATTAACTTAAATAAAATATTTTTTTTCTATAGGTACCACCCACATGGGTTTCATCTAAGTATCTACAATAAAAACTGTAAGACCTGTATACTCCTCATGGACGCTATAAAAACATTGACTATTGACTAATATTAACACACAAAAAATAAAACTAATTTAAGAACGTAGATTCATTATTTTGGATCAAAAAGAAACGTAAGGCTGCGTTCTCACTTACTCATTGGAGGGAAATTTTTACCACCAGTGTGAACGGAGCCCAAACAGCAATTTCAACCAAATGGGTACGCGAGCCTGGCACACACGGGGTGAAAGCTTGACAAAGAGACTGTTTTTTTTTATTTCGATATTTATGTTCTGATTTGTTTGTTTATACAAATATAACTGTGGTAGTATTGATAAGTGTGATAGAAAATAAAAAATATGAAAATTCAAAATAGCTAATGAATTCAAAAACCTACTTTTAAATAAAATTTAATTCGATTGTATAAAACACAAAAAAGCATATTACACCGTGAATGTTACAGATAAAACGTCTTGGAATGCCAATTTAGAAGTCGTGTTAATTAAATTTAGTTATTTGTGATATACAATAAGTTTTGACATCTACTTATTCGTAGGTATACTGTGAGCTCGTTTATTCATTAGTTTGTGTTACATGAGATTTTTTAAATTTATTATACACATAAAATATTTACAGTTACAATACAAATATATCTATATACATATACCTATTACTACATATAGGTACCTACTCGCTAATACATATAAAATATATACAAAAAATTTAAAAAAACGTCCATACCGCTGCCCCCCGAAATGGTATACTTAATTGATACTAAGTATAAAAAATACATTTTAAATAGCACCGGCAGCGTGTCTAGTGCCAGCGAGCTTGTGAGTTAAGCAACGTAACTGGATGGGTGACCAGTATATTTGCTCTTCGACCAAAACCGACCAGTGTGAGCGCGCCGAACAACGACGCTCGCTCCTTCCAAATGAATGTGCACAAGAACGACACACACTGGGTGAATATGTTTTTTTTAGTTATATAGCTTGTATTTAGAATTAAATACAAACTCTATGTTAATACTTGAATACTTAACATTGTACTTGTATATTTTTAACTAGCTGTAATGTAACTACTTAAAAAGCAAACTAATTACATTTACCTGTTACGATACGATTGAAGATATTGTAATTAGAATGTATAAGTTTTAAATGATAATAAACTATTATACTTGAATACTTGTATTTATATCTATGTAATACTTTAATGAAATAATGTTGTTACGTTTGGGACGTTATATAGCTATCTAATCTAAGCTACTGTATTAATATACTCATTTTAAGTACCTGCCTCAAAGTACCCCTTTCACATACCCCTTACTGTTCTGATATAAATAAATTAATTTATTAGAATAGATTATATGATAGTAATGAATACCAATAGGGTATTTATATAATAATGACTATCTCGATACATACTTTTATATATTATGTAATAATTTTATGTGGAAATTGTATCTTTGAGAATTAATAAAACTCAAAAACTCAAATAAATAAATACTCTTGGAAATTTCACACAGCGCCATCTAGCCCCAAAGTATGCAAAGCTTTTGTTATGGGTGCCAGAAAACTGATACTCTAATTATAATTTTTTTAAATACATACTTATTATACAAACAACAAATCAAAATTCATCATTTCAATTACATATATCATGACATGACCAATAATAAATTGTCACAAATACATTAGGTAAGTAAAAGTTATAATTAGACAATAATAATTGGTAATGGCCGTGTGGTGTCCGGCAGAGTAGAATAGCACCAACCCCTTACACTCATGGGTGTCGTACAAGGCGACTAATGTTATCGAGGCAAAAGATCAACAGTCTCCGTAGTCTGGAAAATGGGCAGCAGCATTTTCCATTGTTATATTTAAACACTGCGATCTCCAACCCGCCTGCCAAGCGTGGAGATTATGGCAATAACCTCCCCTTACGTGGGAGAGGCCCTAAGTCCTTACGTTACGGGCTGTGATGATGAATTGATAATATAATTTATTATTATTTAGTATAAATAAGTATTTGTCTGTATTGACGTCAATATGTATACTTTGTACTTTGAACATTCATATCCCATCTAGTCTTTTTTTATACCACTAATGTGGCAAACAAGCTTGTGGCTTGCCTGATGGTTAGCAGTCACCGCAGCCTATGGACGTTGGCAATACCAGGGGCATCGCCCACGCGTTGCCGACCCCTTAACAACCTAAGATACTCCACCTTACAGAATACCGCAGCTAAACAATATTCTTTTTAATAGTATTGTGTTTCTGCAAGTGAGTAAGGTTTCCAGTGCTCCATGGGGTGGAGGTTTGGGGAACCGTGGCTTTGGCAGTGGAGTGGCATTTGCCTTTTTGCTGCCAGAGCAACGTGTTATAGAGGTGGGCAACGCATTGGCGATACTCTTGGTGTTGCTAATGTCTATAGGCAGTGGTGACCACTTTCCATCAGGTGGCCCGCTTGCCTGTTTGCCTACCGTATGCCATAAAAAAAAATACTAAGCACACAGAACTCCTAGTGGCAATGCACCTGTAGTTCTGCATTTTTAACCTCCAACGCAATAAGAGGAGAGTTATGAGTTTGACGTGTGGATCTGTGGGTCTGTGGCATCGTTACACCCGAACGGATGGACCGGTTCGATGCGGTTTTTACTGGATTTAGGTCTAGGTGCACCTATGTATAGACCTAGGTTTCAGTTTAGGATTTAGCAATCTAGGATTATGCTCTCCCGATCGATCGCTTTACAAACTAGGAAATAATGCAGACTGGTAAATTTTACGAATATTCCAGAAATATTACTAGGCACCAGAAAAATAGTGTTGGTAAAGAATATCGTCAGTACTCGTATTATCCAAAGATAGAAAAATCTATATTAGTACCTATGTATAATAAGTGTGTATTGAAAAAAGTAACTATTTAATTAGTTTATCAGTTATCTAAATAATAGGCGGACCCCGGGCCCTCACGTGCCGCGTGGGAGTGCAACCGGGACATGACGACAAGATGCTGATGATGATCAGTTATCTAAAATCCATAACACAAGCTCAAATCTATAGTAGTATGTATAAGTAGTATGTATTGAAGAAAAAAATTTAGATAATTTATCAGTTATCACACAAGCGTTGCTTACATTGGGACCAGATGGCGCTGTGTGAATTTGCCCCAGACATATTTATTTATTTTAATAGGCAAGTCAATTTATTTAGATTTCCGTGGTTAATACAAATATAGCCCATACTTGTATATGCCCATGTATTTTTTTTCGCTGAAAATTATTTAGACTGAATCAATTTTTATCTAAAGCGATGAAACTGAGATAGCTAAGCGATCGTTAGGAATAGTGATCAGAGTGCTCTACCATTTTTTTTTCTTTTCAAACATTTAGTAGGTACTTGAAATAGGTACTTTTTGAAAATAGGTGCCACAACATTTAAGTAAGCAGGTAAATGCTGTATTTACGATATATCTATCTATGGACGAAATCGTTTCAAGCGATAAGGCCGCCTGTTGTTTTCTCTGTTACCGTTACCAATATGTACCGACTGTATTCTGTATTTAGAAAGAAAATAATAAAGAAAAATATTATTACAAAGGACGCCACAACACGATAAATTTGCAATACAATTACATTCAACACAACAAAGTACTTAAAACGCGGAGACAATTATTTATGCAATAAAATGCTCTTTCATTCATTCGTCTATCGAAATTTCGACTTTATAAATATGTACCTACATTCTACCTAAATATCTATTTTTAACCCCACCAAAATCGATCAACGACAATAATTATTGAACACAACTATCAAATTAAGACGTAAATACCTAATTCTGGTAACTAACTAAATACCTATCGTGGCATCAAATTGTTGATACACCACGCCAGTGATTATGGACGAATGAAAAAAAAAATGTATTTTGCCCGAGTGTCCGAACGCGACCGCTGCGCTTGTGTTGTGGGCTTGGGTACAGGGCTGTGCTGACAGAATTTTGTATTTAAATTATTTATTAATCATATTAAGTAGATATCTAATGTACGGTTGTTGCAAATGTATATTTTGAATGATTTTATTATCAAAATTGACGATATATTTTGATAAATAAAAGGCTGTAAAATGAGATAATTTATGAATGTAAATCTAATCTATTATTAATATGCTGTTTGTTTTCCTATTTACCCTTGTCAATTGAATTATTTTACATGCTATGTAAACTATGTGATTATTATAGACCAATATAATACATTATTGGTATTATACAATATTATATTGGTCTATGATAATACATAACTTTTTTTTGTAAATAAATCAAGAAATTTCCAAAAAAAAATTTTGAATTGTTTTATCTGTTTTTTTAAAGAGATACAAACAAGCAAGCAAGCAAGGTTTTTAGCTATCGTATTTCGCACGAGAGTTCATGGGGTTCTCTATATCTATACTTTTATACAAATGATATACAATACAATAAATTTTATTTCAGACAGTTCATAAAATAAATTAATAAGAATAATAAGATTTATATTTTTGTTTATAATACATAAACTCTAAAACTACTGGACCGATTTTAAAAACTCTTTCACAAATATGTTTGTACTGAAGAAATGTCAATAGAATGCTACATTATCAGTAACATAGGCTAATTTTTATTACAGGAAAATAATAGGCTTTAGGGTAAAATTGGCTGTTTAGAGATCCGCACTGCGCGCCGCTGAGAACAGCTATATTTTCCAATATTTTTCTTTGACGTATCATTTAATTATGTATACTTTTTTGTTTTAAGAAAATGTAGCCATAATATGAATCTGATGATTAAATAAAATAATAAATAGAGGGAGTCAATTAAACTACCAATGAATACCAGTTTGGTCACGAATGCGAGGGTATTATAGGTATAGGTAGAGTATATTGACGACCTTAATGGTTCAGTGGTCAACATGCCACACGGTCTGCCACGCAAGAGGTCCCGGGTTCGATTCCCGGCCGGGCAGAAATTGAAATGATGAATTTTAATTTCTGTTACGGGTCTATGTATAGTAGTTTATCAGTTATCTAGCACCCATAACACAAGCTTTGCTTACTTTGGGGCTAGATGGCGCTGTGTGAATTTGTCCACGATTATTTATTTATTTTATCAGTTTATCCAGCACCATAGACAGGCATGCTCCATTTTCGGCCGCACCGTCAGTTACCACCGTGTGAGATGGCGGTCAAATATCTGTATAGACTAATTAAAAATAACAATAATTACGCTATGCTTCGTTTTTAGAATTTGTTTTGTTTCTCATATTTAATTTTTTTACAATATAGATATAAAATATACACATCATTAATACATATAACTTACAATAAGTTTTTAACAATACATACGTACTCTTATATGTATAATTTTTTTTTATAAAGTCCTTAACCTAGAGTGCCGCCAGCAATGGGCCGAAGCCCAACAAGCACATTATTATTATTATGTATCATAGTAGCAATCTGAGCTTATCTCAGTTTTCTTTATAAGGGGGAAGGTTAAGTTAGATAATTATAATTATCCTATTCATTCATATAATCAAGCAAATCAATGTTTACAGAAAAGGTAAAATAGGGAAGATTCTCGTCACACTCACGAGAACACTCTAGCCTTGAAGCGTAATTAATTAAGCTTAAAATTAAAAAACATTTATTTATTATGTGAACTGAAATCTCTAAAAATCTAATTATGCCCTTTCGTAGGCATTTTGAGTGAAGTTGAACACTTAATTTCACACGGATCTCCCTCCACAATCTAATAGTAATAATAATAAAACGACACATGTATTATGTAACGAGTAATAAAAATAATTAATATTCAAATATAAGTTTTGAATGTGCAAGCACAGCCCTAGGCCCTTGGTGTGTGAGCGCGCAAGAAAATACGGGCAACGGCAACACATAGATACGGCCAGGCCGTGATCCGAGATGGTCGCGTCTGTGTCGCCACGGACGCTAGCACCGCGCGTGTGTTGACTTATTTTCGTCAACCGTACGCCATATTGTTTTATTATCCACACGTAATTACAATAGATTAATTGCCATTCAATCGATTATTTTGTTTGCAATTATTGGCGTATGCAATAAAAATAACAGTGATCGTGAACGCTTCCTTGACAAATAATAAAAAAATAAATTCGGGGCATTTTTTTTTTTGAATTGTGACGTTTCCGTAGCTATGTGTGCGTGTGTCGTGAGCCGTGACGGATTTGCTGTTCCAACTTCAACCAAAGAGATTTGTTATCATTTTACTATCAAATCAAATGGCCGATAAATTGTTGGACTCCAATCCGAAGGAATGTTTTTGTGAAAGCGAAATTTATCTGAGACATCGATGTTTTTAACCAAATTAGTGTTGTGATAAAACCGTTCGAACGTTAATCGAGTGATTCTGAATAATTTTATCTAATTATAGGATTTGTTGCAATACGTGTGGGATAATCAGTTCGTCTCGTCTAAAAATAGGGCAGGCCGAAAAATAACTTAAACAGTGTAATGTTAATAATAGTGCAACAGAGCAGTGTTTAAATCGAGAATTGCATGAAAATGTTCATTGTTTTATAAATAAATATGCCCGTTACGCGGATCTGTGTAGGAATGCCAACTATTTTGTGTTTTCGTGGAGTGTAATTGTGTCATTACGTGGGATATTTTTCACTTCCTTTGTCTTCAAGTATGGAGAAACCATCCTACAAGGTAAGTGGCTCAGCCGGCTAGATTTACTAGCTAATAATAATAATTCAGCATAGTATCGGCAGTAGTTAGAAATGATATGCCTAATCATTCATAATGAATAATGTAAGTACAATCTATCAATAGTGTTCCTAATTTAAATATTGATCCTCAATCTACAAAGTACTTAATCAGTAAACTCATTACAATATTTTCTTAAATTGCCTTCGAGATAACCAATACGCGGGCGCGACGTAAATTTAATTTGATGACGTCACAAATTGCTCATTGTGATTTTGTTTTGTGCCGATGTGTGAGCGTCGAAATCTCCTGTCAAGTCATTGGAGCGGATGTCGTCTCAAAACATGCCGAGATGTTTCTGAACGTAAGAGAACACGTTTGTGTTATACTTAGCTATTGATAAGCCCGTAATTAGGGTTACAAATCCTGAAATAAGTGATTAGGTACGTTCATACAATAATGACGGAGTGAAATCGTAAAAATGAACGACAATTCGAAAAAAGAAAACCTAGCACCAGCCCTGCCTCCGTTCGGCCATATCAGCAACTGCTAGGGATGTGACACGTGTACTAATTTATCGATGTCGATTTTTTTGAGTAGTCAGTTATTCTTTTGATTTTGTTTCTTGACGGCTTCGTGTAAGTGAAGGTTAGTGTGAACTTTATATAAACGATTATGTAGGAATACTTTTTGTTGCATGTTTTATTAGTCGGTGATAGAAGATAGTAATTTTCTAATGATTCGATTTTAAAACTTCTTACATATATGTTAGTTCATAAAATGTGTTATATATTCATAATAGTGAACATCGTATTGTTGATACTGTACAATTTTTATTTAAAGTTCGTAATTAATTTTTTTGTTAGATAGGTACATCATGAATAAAAAATACTGTACTTCGTAAACAAACGGAATTCCGCGAAAACACGGTAGCACAAGACCGTGCTATCTAAATTACGTTTCAATAGAAAATGTCAACGATAAGTTAATTTAGATTAGTTTAAAAAAGTAAATGTACGATAAGTTTAATAAGTAAAAGATAATGCTTAAAATAGTTCAATTTATTTCGATTTCCGTGGATAATACTTACCGTGGTCGTGTACTATTTTCGTCTTTTTCACTTTTTGCATACATTACATAACTATTGTTTTGTTTAGATGCCTCTTAATATTTGTATCTACACTTATTTACTATTTTGCAATACAGATTATAATGTAGTCGATGTTTGCGTTGCCCGTAACCCGTTGGATAAAACCTAAATTGGGGCGTGCGTCTATTTTTAAAAGGCACTGTTTGGTTGGCGTAGGGCTGCGATGCGCCTGCTATATGTACAGTACTTCCATACTAAGCGATTACATTAAGCATTATTAGTACGATATGTGACGATCGATATATGTATTAGTGTAGAAATGGACGGTTGTGGTAGCTAGTTATAGCGTTATACGTATATTTTGGCATGTTATTGTTACCTATTACTATAAAATATTTTCAAGAATATAATCAATGTAGAGTAAACAGCTCTTATATTATTTTTAATCAATACATACATAGCTATAAGTTCAGGTTCAAATGGTCTGTGATACGTAATCTATCATACACGTGTAAAACGCTGTGTTTTATCTATATCGACATTTTTTAATACAAAATTATCTTTCTCCAGCTTATTTCCACGCTTAATTAAAACCAGTTTTTATATTTGTTCCATGCAATATTCTCAACCTTTATATCATTTTCGTGTTTACTTGCGCTGTTTAAGAAATATCTGTGTAGGATATGAAGTTTCTAGGTCAAGCTGTTTCTGCTGAGCTTTGATCAGTTATTCCTGAGTGACCCAAAGAGATTTCGATGTTAAGTGACTTAGTATTATATGGGAATAAATATTTTATCGATATTATTATCACGAATTAGCTAGCCACATATTATGGTTATTAATTTGAGACCATGACGACGATTGCTTGAAATAGCTTTATTCTTTATCTGTGTTACAGCCAAAATAATACCAAGTTTGACACGTGACGATACCTGTTTCATTTTAAATAGGTACATAATATTTATGTTGATTGTATTTAGTGAAATAAAATTATATTATAACTCAAATAGGTATCAATAAATACATATCCCACTGTCCGTAGTAATGGAAAATAACTTTACATCGTTTTTAAACGTCGTTTAATTATTACACATACAATTAAAAGGTAAATAATATAATTAGCTCCTAACGACCGTATTTGTGTGTATAATGGGTAAATAAATATGATACCTTATTGATCAAGTGAAATCTTGCGCCAGTAACTAGGTACAGACAGATTATGTAATTAGCGTAATTTACGTGAAATAAGTACCTTTCGATTGCGAAATTGCAAAATACCAATTAATGTTTTCTATATAAAAGGTCATGTTTTGTGTGATTGTTCTATTTAAACACAATAGCAGAGAGGTATTGTTTTGATAATATAAAATTCAAATTCAATGACTTCGGTATTTTTGGTGTCTAACTGCCTAGTCTAGACACCAATAATTATAGTCATGTGGACTGCAAAGCCTCAGATTAAATGGTGCTTGAGTTTGGACGTCACGTGTTGCATTTGCGCAACCATTGTCCGATAGTGTGTATGAGGCTTAATTATGACGTAACCAGAGATAAATTATCGTCGTTACAATGTAAATGATTTTGATTTGGTTCTTTTTCCAATTTTTATTTAACTTGCACTGTTCGGATGTATGTAAGTTGTTGGTATCCGATTAAGCTGAAAGGTAGACCTATGTGTCTTGGATGCACTAATATGGTACCATAGTGCTGGTCTGATAATGGTGTCGGAGTAGTCATAGGAACTAATGAGCGCAATAAGATAATCCAGTCTTGTTGGGGCTCTTTGAAATTGTCTTGATTACTACTATATCCCGCGATAAAAGCTTGCTTTATAACACAAATATACTATTATTAGTATATTTTTCATTTGAGAACTTATTTCATATGTACACTTTGGGTCTTGTCGTAAATCCGTATAATTTTGCATACCTACGTCGCCCTTATTTGAAATGTGCTAATGGTGAAAATCCTTTAACTTTAAATTTATACAATCAATAATTAATGGATGTATTCATCGCGACGCGATAACGCCGTTAGTCGGTTGTAACAGGTTTTGGTATTAAGCATTCAATTTCAGTTGAACACCGTCAAACGTCATGACAGTTTTCCGATTATACTAAGGAACATTGAAGGAACTTGTTTGCTATTGATTGCAAGGCGAATTAAGTTTGTTAAGGGATATCGGGAATACAATTGGTATTAAAATTAATAAATCGAAACTGCATTATGACACTTACGTCTGCATACTAACTCTCAAATTTTTTAAATGCTCATCGTAAAAACATCTAATCTAATGCACATAACTCAGAAAAGAGTCATTGGTACATGTTGGCACTGGGGTTCGAACCGGGTACTTGGTACGAATCTCTTTAATCATTAGGCCACCGAGCGACAGTCCAATTTCTTATCAATTATTTTACGTTCTTATTACAGCCCCACTTTACTATAACGCTTACCTACGATAACATTTAAAGTGTGCATTATTTCCTTGACCACAATGTAAAACATTTGCCTCGAAGTGTCGATAAATAATACAAGACCTCGACAAAGGCGACATCACTAGAACGCAACTCGGGCTATTCGTCGTGGCATTATGAGCCATTTTATTCTTCTTTTTTTTTTCGTTAAATTTCGTTTAGGATTTGCGTTCAGCAGCAGTTTGCAAAGTTTACTTACAGGGTTTTGCGTTAGACCAAGGGAAGTTCGTTTAGAAATTTAATTATTGATTTCTACCGTCTTAAATAACCTCCGACGAAAAAAGAGGGTGTTGCGTTTGTCGTGTGTATCTGTAGCTTTGTGTAACGCCCGAACGCATGGTTCGATTAGAATGCGGTTTTCTCGGTTCGAAAGCCAGTTTAATCGAGATGGTTCTTAGTTTTGTTTCATTAAAATCGGTCTAGCAGTTTAGAAACTAGGTGGGGTAAGCTTGGTGGCAGGTTATCCGACTTTTTCTGTCGGTGTTGCAGAATGTATTTTTTATTACAGCAACATTAATTTATTTACTTACTTCTAGATAATATACAGTTCGTTTACCGCGTACTATTTGAATTTTATGTATTTAAAATTACTCTCAGGGACCTAAGGCCCTTAATAGAACCTTTAACGTCGGTTAGGTTAGTGTGTACCTACTACCTACTGTTTGACCTCCACAAATACACATTTAAATGTATTTTTCTATCGCGTCTTATCTATTAGCAACGTTGCTACGTTAAATTCTTAGATACGATAGCAAAAACTCATTGTTCTGACCACAAACGACACGTCACCAGTGAAAAAACTATTGCTGTTATCATAACACGTTTTAAAGATATGTTCCGAGTTTCCTACCGCGTACCTTTGTTTACGTGAAGCCCGATATTTCGACGCAGTTGCTTGCATCATGGTCGTGTTTAAAACATTTAAGTATTTGTTGCATTTCGGACAATAGGTACCTAAGGGGTCATCCATAAATTACGTCACACCTGAATAGGGAGGGAGGGTATTACTGAAATGGGACATAATGTGACAAGGGGCAGGGGGCGTCAAAAATTTTGTGACATCGCATGTTAAAAATTAATAATCAAACGCGACGTTGAGATGTGAATAAAAAAATCTTAAAATTTAACGAACTTGATCCATATTTATTAATAATTTCGCATTCTCACTATGAAATTATCTCACTATGAAAAATGACGATAGCTGTTTTCTTTCAATTATTCTAAAATACATGGATAAATTTAGGAAATGTGTGACGTCACATCAGGAGGGGGATTATAAAATTGTGACAACCTGTGACAAGGACGGTGGGAGGGGCTCAAAAGTCCTAAAATTCTTGTGACGTAATTTATGGATGGCCCCTAATCTAAAATAGCATTTTTTTTTTTTTTTTTTTTCAGTACTGTCGCTTTGCGCTAATCGTCTTCCGAGACTGTTCAACAGTTCTCAGGGCCCCAGCAGAAGACCTTGGTCATCCTCGCTTCGCCAACAGTGTTACGGAGGCCTTACCTACCTTTTACAGTTCATAGAAGCTGCAGTGATTAGCACTGAACTGTAAAAAGAGGCGATCACAATAGATCAGGAACGGTCGCAGTGATACTGGGACTGAGGAAGCCTTGGAGAGCCCAATTTTCAAATAAAAAGAAATTAGAAAATACGGAGGCACACTTAACGATATTGTTTGTTTATTTCTATACAGTTTTACAGCAATGAAATTGAGTTAAAACGATACAATTCAAAGTTTAAAATGATTGTATGTATGTTTTACCCGGCCCGGCTTAGCACCGGTTTTCACGATTTTTCTTTACTATAATATGCATGTATTATACACATAAACGTCCCTGAAGAAATCCTCTAACTGACAGTGAAAACCGCATCAAAATCCGCTGCGTGGTTTAGGAGTTAGAGGAAGTACAGACAGACGTTGAGAGTGACTATATTTTGTACTATGTTGATATGTACCTACGGAAGGATTGCATCAAGCCAACTTTCGGATATCGTACAACAATTTAAATAGGTAGAGAACAAGAACTATGCTGCCCGTTTTCTGGTCTAGGTAATATGCTTACATTTCGCTAAATTCAGAAGCAAAAAGCGTAAGAACAAATCAAAGTGGAATGTGTTGCTCATAAAATAAGGTTCTTTTTTGTAACACGCGAAAGAAAAGCGGAGGGACGCGTAACATATAATATACCTAAGTGATGGCGATCTTGGCCCTAAATAAGCAAAGCTTGAGTTATGGGTGCCAGAAAACTGATAAATTACTCATATATTTTTTAATACGTACTTATTATACATATAACACCCGGACCCGTTACAGAAATTAAAATTCATCATTTCAATTTCTGCTTGGCCGGGAATCGGACCCGGGACCTTTGCGTGGCAGACCGGCATGTGCCAACTGAATCTCTCAGTCCTAACAAACGCTTATCATTCAATTGCATTAGTTGCAAGCGAAAAACCCAAAGAGTTGACAACCGTCGTTACTCTACCAAGGTTGTCTCACTCCACCGCTTAAGGTTAGACAGAGACGGCGGCCATTCTCATGGCGCAAAGTCGAGTTTTGTCGTTACTGTGTCTAAGTAACACGCTAGCGGTTCTCAAACTATTATTTATTCGGATATTTAAGTTATTAAATTAATTTTATTGTAGTTAAGGTCGTAGAAAACTGAGCGTCCTCCGAGCGCTCTCCATATAACGTAGTTTGATCTTATTTTCAATATCACGCAATCAAAGCCAATGGAATTTTGTACTCGTGATCCAATATACCAACCAAAGAAACCAATATATATTCTTGTTATTCTAAGCTTGTTAAAATATATCGTTTCAAAGTTACACGGGATTTAAGATTTGCATAATTTTTTTTAATCTAGTTAAAACCATAATAAGAAGCTAGTTGTTTTAGTACTAGTTTATGAAATATCATCGTTTATGTAAGTGACCTAGTTATTTTTGTTGGGCAGTGTATTAACCTATAGGAATCCATTTTGTGCTCCATGGAGTACAGTTACTGAGAGCTTATAAACCTTAATACAATTACAAGCAAATGATTTAGAAAGATACACGCTTTATTGCACACAAAATTACTAAAAAAGAAAATTTAACAGGTCTTTAAACTAACTATTACAAATTATTACTATTAATAGAAATAATTTATTTCATGTGTACAGTACCTAAACTGTAAAATAGACAATAAATAAAGTATCAGACTCAGTTGTCGAACCACCATAAACCAAAGTTGAATCTGAATCTGAAGCGCGGTTGTCCGGAACCAATGCCAGTTTGGACGCCGCCTGCTGATCCCTAAACCAATATGGGACCGTGTTACATTAGAGAATAGGGTTTCACCGCAGGGCTGGTGCGTTTGGGATTTTTATTGTGTTATTATTACTTATTCATTATTACCAACGTAGTCCGTTAATATTTTTAGCTACCGCTCTGTACTTTTATTTATAAAAGTAGAAAGTTGTTTTTATGTAAATTATAAATAAATAAATTAAGTAGACATTTTGTGTCAAAGATTATTTATGTCAAAATCACGAAACAATGTGATTGATTCGGATCCAGAATTACAATATACAATTATAAATTGTATAAAACTTTTATGTTGGTTTTGTAAACGCTTGAAAATCGATTTTATCATTTTTTGTTTTGTTTACTGTAATTTGTAGATTAAAACCCTTATATACACTAGTTCCACTAAATAGAACTAGTGTATAAAAGTGTTTTAATCTGTAATATAATGGAGTTCCATCATTAATGCACAACACAAAATTTAACATAATTTGCATACCTTATTTAGAGAGATATTAATTTTAACTGAAGTATTTTAAAAATGATCGGCAATTCGAAATCTAATCGTCAACAAAGTACTATCTGCCCGCTATTTTGCTGGTTTGATTTCCACTAAATTTGAAATAGGTAGTTGTCCTAAATATGATAAAATTTTAGTAAAACTCTTTTCTACGTGTTTGATTTGTAAAAAAATCCCAATATTATATTATAATACTAGTGGACCCGGCGCGACTTTGTTCGCGTACACCTACTTTACCCCTGTCTCCCGTTTTTTTCTTACTTATAAACCTTCCCGTTAAATCACTCTATTGTTGTAAACCGCATTAATATCCGTTGCGTAGTTTGAAAAATCTAAGCGTATATAAATACGTATAGGGACAGACTACATTGTTTTATTGTAGGTATACTAATATGTCATATACTTTTGTAACAATCTTGTGTACAAGAAATGGTTAAATAAATAAATAAAATACGATAATTTCATTCACTAACTAATCACCTCTTTTTAATAAATTACAGTTGATAAATAAATAAATAATATTCTCGCTTTCATAATCGAAATTATTAATATCAAAAATATAGTAAAACTTCGTAACTTGTCTGAAATTTAGTACAATGCTGACTAATAAAAATTCTTCTTAATCATTGTAAAAAAGAAAAATTGTAAAAAAAAAAATTAAAATTTAAAAAAAGATAGAAAACTATCACGCCCCAACCCTAGCGACACTTGCCGGGAGTAAAGTCACGTATTTTAATATGCGCGCGTGCGAGCGAGAGCCGCCGCTCGGTCTCGCTCGCACAGTTTCCGAACGCGTAATCTGTCGGAGTGGATGTATTAAGTGGAGGTTATCAAATACATTTGGTATCATATTTTTGTGACATTAGTTATTGGTTTTAATTAAGTCGTATTTAATTGTTTGCAATGATTGAATAAATAAATAAATAAATATATTAATGTCCCGGTATTAATTAATAATACCTAGGTTATAATTAGCGACTCGGCTATTAATGCCATATGAATTAAATAAATAAATGTCCCGGTTGTGCTCTCGCGCACGAGGGCCAGGAGTCTTCCTTGATCCAGGATTTGGCAGATCATGTTATTATAGTGGAGCTACCAGGGGAATCTGACCAGATTGGATCATGGTTACACATTTAGTCGCCTGAATGTGTAGGATCATTTTCATGGATATTTTTCCAACACCTTAAGAGCATAGATTAGTATTCAACTAATGTACGCACTAAAACTATTTTAATATAGGCTAATAAAATAGGGTATCGACCTAATCGTAAAAAAATAAAAATGCCAAAGATTTTGACATATCGACGACGTAGTACCTCCGAAGTTCAATTTTGGCGATTTTTAGTTTTTAATGTCAATCGACGCAGAATGCAATTTCGCACGTGCTGGCAAGACCCCTAAGTTTGATATTCGATTTTTCGTAACTTTAAATACTAATAGAATAAGCTTTTAAACAAAAAAGTTATATAAAAAATTAAAAATTTGAGTCTTTTTTTTTCGTTTCTTGAAAAGTTGTATTTTTTTTGTTAGGAGATATTGGTACTTCATCGTCGATATTCATCATTTGCCTGCCCTAATCCCATTCATTTGGGGTCGGCACAGTATGTTTTCTTCCTCCATTGATCCCTATCCGCTGTCATCCCCACGCTCACCTCTCGCTCACTGATATTTTGAAGGTTTAGATTATTAAGATTTTGACATTTTATTATTATCATTGTATAATTTGTCTGTGAACAATGCACATCGGCTATTTTTAAATTAATAAACGCACACGGCAGCCACAACGCCAAAATCCTAATTATTCAAACAAAAATGTCATTTTGTTCTTAAAACCAGTTTCACATGATAATAAATATGTTTTTCTTTATTTTATTTCAATATACAAATACCCTTCCACGCGGCCCAAATTTTTGTAAATTAGGTAAATTTTTCTTTTTATATTGTTCATATTTATTTACCTTATGACGAAGTTGGTCATTTTCGTGAAAAGTCTAACATAATAATTCGTTAGTTATTATGTTAGTTGTTTTATTCTACTTATAAATAAATAAATATTAAAACTTTCATTTAAAAATCTGATCTCAAAAATGAACACCTTTTTTGAGAGATTATATTTTATTTTTTTTACTTTTAAGTACCAATTTTTTTTATATGTCATAGATAGTCATAGTATCAACAGCCCATAAAACGATTATATCAGATATTCGTAAATAACAGAAAGCCAATAACAAATTCTTACTCTATAGAATTATCTTTTATTGGCAGATGTTTGAAGTTACAGTAATTGCCACTTGTACATTACTTGGTAAGGTCACCTTGCCGGGGAGCGCTTACGTGTGGGTACAACTGCTAGCTGGTACTCGCGGTTTCCACACGCGCGCAGTTGGGATCTCTGTAAAGATTCAACTACCCCGCGGGATCGGGGATCGTATTATTGGTCCGGGATTAAAGTATAAAGTGCCCTATTAAAGATATTGAAAAAAGATAAATAAATTACGTTTATTACACATAAACCCATAACAGGATAGGTAAATTCAAATAGTAAAAAAAAACCAGTAACATTATAACCATAATGTATCGCTAACCGTGCCATGGGAAGACGCGCAAATGTAATACATTGATTTATACAGAACTAGTGGACCCGGCGCGACTTCGTTCGCGTAGCGTTCTAACCCTACACCTACCGTACACCTACCGTACACTTACCCTACACCTACCCTACACCTACCCTACATCTACCCTACACCTACCCTACACCTACCGTACACCTACCGTACACTTACCCTACACCTACCCTACACCTACCCTACATCTACCCTACACCTACCCTACACCTACCGTACACCTACCGTACACTTACCCTACACCTACCCTACACCTACCCTACACCTACCCTACACCTACCCTACACGATTTTCCCGCTTTTCTTTTCAAATTTTTCCAGAATTTTCTTTGCTATAAACCTCACGGAGCCCGAGACCTTTCCAACGAATGCAAAACCGTGGAAATCGGTTCGTGCGTTCTGGAGTTATAGCGTCAGGAAGGAAATCTCGACTTATTTTTATATAGTAGAAGAATATGCAAATTTAAAGTTACGGAGATATAAAATTTATAAAAAATTACACAATTAAAGTCACATTTAAAAAGAGACTAATATGCCAAGCGGAAGCGTTCCCAAAATGTTGGCGGCGTTACCTCGTTGAATGGTCCGACTAAATACGTTGTCCGAGGTCCGCGCCCGCCAGCGTGCAGCACCCTATGATATGATAATATAGGTCAATTCACGAAAGCAGGTTACATAATTATGACATTAATGACATTATGACATTTCCATACATTGACCGCGCTATCTTTTATGACCCGACCAATTCTTGGGAATAATCTCCTATTAGTGAGAATTTATAAAGTCGGTTTAGTACAATTTTTTTTTGCCATAAACCTTCCTCTTGAAACACTCTGAAATACGTTGAAAACCGCATTAAAATCCGTTGAATAGTTCAATCCTATCACAACAAACAACAACCCAGACAAATCTATAAAGGTTTATGAGTGGTGGTACCTGTATGTTACAAAATGTTTCATTAATATTGTTTTAATCAATAAATAAATAAAATATCTAAGCGTACATAAATGCATAGGGACAGACGGCGGGAAGCGACTGTGTATATTACTATGTACAGATTATAAATGCCTGGTCCAAGTTTATATCACCCCAAATAAGGACAAGGACTTCCGTCGAACCTTATGACGTCATGCAATGGCGCCCGCACGATTTTCGTACAACGGTACCTTCAAACTTGACAGACCGAGCGCCGGTAAAACCATAAAAATAATAATTTTAAATCTATTATTACCTCTCATCGGACTATTTTATTTAACCCTTTTGCCGTAACTCGACGCTCTGGTACCTTTGCACTCATTGTTCGTGCATACAAAAATACAATGTCTCAGCCATAGTGTCGTTTACCTGCCTTCCTTTACTGCTAAAGAACTTAATAGAACTCTATTATTGTTAACATAATCTTGGCGTCACAATATCCTGGTTGGGTTGTCGCGCGCGAGGGCTCGGAGTCCGCCTTGACTATGATCCAAGATTTGGCAGATCAGGTAATTGCAGTGTGACCGTGTGACCTCTGACCCTGTTAACAGGAACCTGGTCAGATTGGAAGGAGTACGGTCACACATTTAGTCGCTTGAATGTGCGGTGGCGATGATACATCAAATTAAATTATAAATATTTTGAAATTGATAATTATTTTTATTTTTATGGTGTTTGTTCCGTATAGTAATTGTAAAAATTCGCTATACTTTGTCTGTCTGCTTGTCTATCTACAATCTATATTATGTCAAATTTTAAAATGTATAATTATGTCTATGCTACACGTTTCTACAAAGACTTACACACCTACATAGGTGAGGTAGCTAAACTGGAAACTGACAACACAACCCAACACAATTAAATCGATCGATTGTAGAGAAATCGATATCGATTATAAATCGCTTACATAACGACGGCGTGGCGGCGACGAAAAAAAGAATTAGCTAATTCGTTGGGCAAACGGATTGCACGGAACCTTAGCTACCCGCGGCGGATGTGGCCATTTTGAAATGTGGCGTCAGCAGAGAAATTTAATAAACTATTGTCACAAAACAAAGTGTATTGTGGTGTTGTATTGTAGTAGAAGGTATAGGCTCGGTTTTGGTGTGGGAAAATATAAGTAGAGCTCGTCTAGTTTAAAATGGCGCGCCCCACTACTTAGTTAGTTGATTTCGATGTGTGAGTGCAAATATTGATAACGACATTTCATCTGTGTGGGAGCCAATGAACGACGCGTTCTCCTACGTTTGAATCTCACCGGCAACTGAATGACCAATTACAGCGGCATTTGTATATGTATTGCGTCCATATTTTAAACTTGCTTGTGTGCGGTAATGCGATAGTGGGGCGCGTCATTTTAGATTAGACGAGCTCTACATGATAATAAATAAATAATTTTATACCTAACCTATTGATTATTGACACGATAAGATGAAGTAGGTATACAGTACTAATACTATGCTATTCATCACAGCCCATAACAGTCCACTGCAGGACTTAGGGCCTCTCCCACGAAAGTGGAGGTTATTGCCCTAATCTCCACGCTTGGCAGGCGGGTTGGAGATCGCCATACTATGCTAATATACTAATAATTAGTACTTTTGTTAATATAGTGCTGTTATTATTTTAGTAACAATATTAACTATAATTATTATAGGAATAAAATTACAAAGACGAAAATTTGCAAGCATGCTTGGATGTTTATTACTCCTTTATAAAAAAACACTAACTAATAACCTTTCTTTTAATCATGAAATTTTTAACCGGATTGCACGGAACCTTAGCAACCCGGGGCGGATGTGGCCATTTTGAAATGTGGCGTCAGCAGAGAAATAAATAAACAATTGTGACGATACACTAATAATTAGAATATTAATATAGTATTTGTACTGTAATTATTTTAGTAATAATATAAACTATAATTGTTATAGGAATAATATTATAGATACGAAAGTTTGTAAGATGTTTGCATGACTCCTTCACGTAAACTGAAAGAATTTTGATGAAATCTAACAGTAATGAAGCTTACAGCCCAAAATAGCACTTAGGTACCTTATCCCGCGGGGATGAGCCCGGATCATAATAACCTTATTTTTTTTAACTTTAAATTTTTAACCGGATTGCACGGAACCTTAGCAACCCGCGGTCGATGTGGCGATAGCAGAAAAATGAAATATTAGAACACATAGGCATTATAATACTGATTACAACATAAAACAAAGATTAAACTATATTCAAAAATTGTTTCAGACTAGTATAACCTGATGATAATGAATCATTTAATATTAAAAATGTTTTAATATTTCAAAATTTAGTAATTATAATAGTATAGTTTTGGGAGTTCCACTTATTAAAATATTAGTAAAATAAATATAAATCGAAAGATCTCTCTATGCTCTCGCATAATCAATAATTAACGTATAAATAATATTAGTATTTATTTAATTATTGCAATTTTAATTTGTTATTGTTATATTATTGTGGTGCTAAACTTAATGAAAAAAAAAACATAAATTTGCTCCTAAGGAATTAATTTTCGTAGTTATTTTTAATATAATAGTTATTTATTTTCGTACAATCCAATAATTTGCCGGCAAGGTCGCTTTTTATTAGTAAATTAATAAAAGTAAATTAAGAAATTTAACATAATCATACCGACATACACTAGTTTTTGAACCTTTGAAGGTTTTATTACCTTTATTTATAAAAAAATTGTATTTTATATAACTATAAAACTATTAAATAGGGGGAGAATTTGTCCATATATCTATAATTGCAATAGGATTAAATTGATGTTATAATTGTTATTATAAAAGTCAATCGGCAATCGGCTCCTGAGACTGTTCAATCAGTATTAACGATTCTCTTATTTCAATTATCAACATAATTAATTATTAAAAAATATGCCTCGAATTATCATAACAATAGAGTTAATAGACGAATTATCGACTCTTCTGCCGACAGTACAGTCAAACGCACGGCCTCTGAATCAATAAGTATAAAATTGAAACAGCCCCTAGCGGTGAGACGGCGCTATAGGGCAGAGCGAGACGGCATGCCGGCATCAAGTAGGCTGTTTCCCACCTTTTGAGAGACGCTAGTGGCATTCACGGGTTTAGAAAACAGATGATTTTGGTGTATTGGCGTTGAGGGCGTCTTTTTTTTTTTTTGAGTATCCTTAGTTGTCGAAGGATTAGTTGATGATGTCGTTTTTTTAGTTGTACGTTATACTATTTTTAGACAGTGGATTGTTCGTTGCAATTTTTAAATTTTATTTATAGTTAAATAACAACGATTGCAAATCGAAAAAATAAAAGATGCAAAATGTTAATTATCTCATTTTTAATTTCGGGTTTTTAATTTTTTTTACACTTTTTTATGTGATTGAGCAGCATATAAATAATAAAAATAACATTTTAAATTATATTATTTCCACCAGCAAGTGTTTAACAAACGTCAAAATATTTTTTTTATTGTCTATTGTAACAAAAAAAAATTATTATCGCAAAAATAGCAATTTCAATTATTATTATTTACCAATGATTTCTTCATTTATCCTATCACCTCACCGCAAATTGATAACTAATACTCCGCCATCATTCGTTTTAAATACAATGTACATAAATAATTGTATGCACGACCTTGCGATGCCATATTTTAATTTCAAGGTTGGACGCTTCTAGTTACGTGTTATCAATGGGACTTGGAAACGAGTTTTTGTACTTTATTCCTATTTGTTGACTGGATTTTTGTTTTTTATATGCCCTTTAAAAAGTATAGAGGAGACATTGACACATTCAATTTACATTAAAGATTTTTACATACATATGACATTTTATGACAATGACTTGTGGCAAGATTCTTATTTGTAAATATTATTTTATAATTTACATATTTTTTTGCCTAATAAGTATGAGGAAGATGAGTGTGATTTTTTTGTTATGTATAATAATGAAATATGTAAAAAATATTAGTGAAAGATTTTTTTCGATATCTCAAAAACTGAATTTTCTAAGTTAGATTTTTTTTACTCTTTACTGGAACCCTAATACTTGAATATGTACCATTGTGTGCCATTCGCTACTTAATGTTACTTTCTTTTTACATTTCATCACTTCGTTTTCGATCAATGCAAAAAAATTTGATGTGTATTTAATTAAAAAAAATTTTTTTTTTTACTTAATATTTTGTACTTTATCTGGTACTCTTTTTTATTAACGGAAACTGTATTGAAGAAAATACAGAAGATAAGGGGTTTTCCCTATTGTAGCGATAGATAGCTTTAAACAAATATTATCTTGACACAAACGGTCAAAGGTTACAGTTGCTTGGTCATCTAGGCGTTAATTCCCCGGTTGTGCTCTTACGCACGAGGGCCCGAGGCTCGCCTCGACCGTGATCCAGGGTTTGGCAGATTACGTAACTCTGTTGCTAACAATTCTGTGATTTCAATTATTCAAATTGTTTCTTTTGGGATTACGTATCATCGATTTCAGGAGTTTAGTTGCTAACAAAGTTCCATTGCAACAAACTGAAACTATTAAATCTATCAAAAGTAACAATTTCAATCATTGGAATCAGTAAATTATTAGCAACAGAGTTACGTACTGACCTTCGTGACCCTGTTACCAGGAGAATCTGCCCAGATTCAATCATCGATACACATTCAGTCGCCTGAAAGGTTGACAGTTGCAACTCAATGAAATTGATTCTTATATTAAAGCCGGCACCATATCCGCTTTCCTTACGTTGCAGACGTCTTGAGCGATAGTGGCCGCTTTCCATCAGGTGAACAGACCGTCCGTGTGCCTTACTAGACTGCCTAGGCTATTTATTTATTCATATTACAAAAATATAATACACCAGAAACACATTCAGATACTTTAAATCAAGCGAAGTCAGCCATTTACTTGCTTCGTTACTAAGGATGATCAGGTCCTCCGGTGGCTCAGGGTAACTTCTTCTTATCGATTCGATGAACTAAACTCTGACTTACACATTATACACCCAGTATTGGGCGACGCATACAGCGTTTAAACTGGCCTCGTACAAGTCCTCCATTGTTTTAGGACACGTCGAGCATGAAACGAGGTTGCCCATGATTTGCGGAGATTGCCACAGGGTAACTTGGCCTAGGCAATAACTAACCTCCCCCTCTTTTCCAGCTGGTGGGCGCGCCGTGCGGGCAGCACGGGCAGTACACGTTCTACAAGGCGCTGCGCGTCTGCGGCGAGCGCGACCGCATCATCGCCATTGGCGAGTTCTTCTTCGTCAGGATCTGGCAGGACTCGGAGCTGGTGTCCATCGGTGAGTGGAGAATATTTTATTTAAGATTTTTTTTCTGGATATGATCGCACTTTTGCTAAGGGTGACCCTCAAGTATCATCATCACAACCCGTAACAGTCCACTGCAGGACTTAGGGCCTCTCCCACGAAAGGGGAGGTTATTGCCATAATCTCCACGCTTGGCAGGCGGGTTGGAGATCGCAGTGTTTAAATATAACAATGGAAAATGCTACACTTTCACTACACATATTATCGGGTTTGTTACCACGGTTAGTATTGTTTTTACCTCGATATTTCGACGCAGTTGCATGCGTCATGGTCACGAGTTGACAATCTCAATTAGTTGAAAACTCGTGACCATGACGCATGCAACTGCGTCGAAATATCGAGGTAAAAACAATACTAACCGTGGTAACAAACCCGATAATATGTGTAGTGAAAGTGTAGTGAATAACCACGAAAGTCTTAAAACCTATAATGGAAAATGCTGCTGCCCATTTTACAGACTACGGAGGCTTTTGATCTTTTGCCTCGAAAACATTAGTCGCCTTGTCCGACACCCATGAGCGTAAGGGGTTGGTGCTATTCTACTCTGCCGGACACCACACGGTCTCAAGTATAGATAGATGTAAATAAGGAAAAGCCAAGGTTTTTTTTTATTTTTTTTATTTAATATGCATGGCGCAGACATTTGGCGGTAGGTGACGATGCGACCGAGGATGGAGTAGGTATGCCAGAAAGAGCCTATTCACTCTGGCCTGGGAAAATGGCGGTCAATTATAGATTGTGGCAACGCTAGAGCTGCTGCAACGGCAGCCACTGCAATTTTAAGAGAGGTAGGGCATAGCGGGGTATCTCGTTCGAATTGGAGCCGCCCGACTGGGGAAGTACCTCCACCTTACAGAATATCGCAGCTAAATAATACTCTTTTAAATAGTATTGTGTTTCTGCTCACCGTAAGGTTTCCAGTGCTCCATGGGGTGGGGATTTGGGGAACCGTGGCTTTGGCAGTGGAGTGGCATTTGCCTTTTGCTGCCAGAGCAACGTGTTATAGAGGTAGGCAACGCATTAGCGATACTCTTGGAGTTGCTAATGTCTATAGGCAGTGGTGACCACTTTCCATCAGGTGGCCCGCTTGCCTGTTTGCCTACCGTTTGACATAAAAAAAAACAAAAAAAAAACAGAAAATGTATAGAGCTGCATGGCCGGTGGGCGCGCCTTGCGGGCAGCAGGGGGAGGTCCCTAGTTATAAAAATTATTAACCAATTAGTATATTTGCACTGTTTTTATAGCACCTGCTACTACCGTCCGAGCCGACCTATAGATTGACGCAAGCTTTACCTAAAACTTTACCAACACCTGTTATTTATCACATATCTCTCTCTCCAGGCGAGCTACAGCTGCTATGGACGGACCGCGTCTCCGACCAGACCCTGGTCTCGCTGAGGCTGTACTTCCTGCCAGAGAACACGCCTGATGGCCGCAGCCTGCACGGGGAGGTCAGTTCATAGTTCTAACATATTTTTTATTTTTACATATAATCGCGATAATGTAACAGGATTATTTTTTTAAGAATTAACAAGAAAAAATATATTATTACGATATAGGTAAGGAAATTATTGGCTATGGCCTACGTTATAGACATAACAATGTACAAATTCATATCTACCTCTAAAAATTATAATTAAAAAAAAATTTTTTTTTTTTTATTATGCTTTTGTTATTTTTTTTTGTGTTAGGCTCTTTTTGACACCAAAGAACGAAATAACTCAAATGAGTTTTAGGCAGCTCAAAACGGCAATAATTTAACTTATTGAAGGTGCCATTTACATATTTAAGTACAATAATAATCAGTACAATATTTTTATTAAATCTGAGCTCAATTTAATTTTTCAATAAAATTTTTTTTTTTTTTTTTTCAAATTACTATTTAAAAAAGAAAGCTTTTATTGTTTATAAGTACTTATACTACAATATTGTTCAATACCCACACACACAAACATACAATCACTACCAGCAACACATTACTACGCACAAACACATACACGTACACAAAATAAACCCAAATACGCATTGACAAAGCAAAATAATGCACGGAAACCTCAAAAAACCGAGAGATCTGTTTCTACGAAGATCCGAGCACTCTGTCCCGCTCGCACGCGGTACGAGCGCGCCTCTGTCCCTTTCTAATCCCTATTTGGTAACGCCAACTATTTCATGGATGAAATTACGAGTTGGCTTGTGGTCCAAATGGGAATTTTTAGCGGCGTAGGCGCTTTCTTTTTCCTACGGGAGATGCGGATTCTTTTTCCTACAAGTGTCGCTTGAGGACCTGTAAAGTACTTTTTAGAAAAAGACAGAAGTAGGGCTTGATCAATACTGGTAAGTATTATCCACAGAAATCTAAATAAATGGTTAATGTATTGACGACCTAAGTGGTTCAGTCGCCATGCGAAGGTCCCGGGTTCGATTCCCGGCCGAGCAGAAATTGAAATAATTGATGTAGTATATACAGGTGTTACATAATATATGTATGAAGCCGTGAACTGGATGGAGTGCTAAACATATTAAAACGATAGGTACAATTATTTCTGTCGTACGTGGAATTTTTGTACCTATCGTTTTCATACATTTAGCACTCCATCCGGTTCACGGCTTCATACATGTATTATGTAACACCCTGTATAATAAGTATGTGCTTAAAAAAGTATGTAAGTGCTGTATCAGTTGTCTAACACCCAAAACTTATCGTTTCTTACTTCACTCATTATGTCAATCCTCGTAGTCACACACGTAAACTAGTAAAGCCACAAAGAAAAAGCGAAAATGACAAAATTGCCCCGTTTCGTCACTCTGAATTCTTTCTACATTAAAATAATCATTTCAACACGAAAACCTAACGAACTTCTACATAGTAATAACAATAAAGGTATTATAGGAACAGGTGTTATTGTTATAAATGCGTGACGAAATATTTCAAATAATTATTCAGGTGTCGTGACGAATACTTTAACCAAATAAGTCTATTAATTTGTCAGTACCTATCTCATAGTGTGGTAAAAAAATAAAATCATCTTGGCGTTAATGTCCCGGTTGTGCTCTCGCGCACGAGGGCCCGGGGTCCGCCTTGATCATGATCCAGGATTTGGCAGGTCAGGTAATTACAGTGGAGCGACTGCCATCTGACCTTCATGACCCTGCTACCAGGGGAACCTGACCAGATTGGATCATGGTTACACATCCAGTCGCCTGAATGTGCAGGTTTCATCACGATGTTTTCCCTCACCGTAAGAGCATCGGTTAGTATTCAACTAATGAACGTAACCCAGAAAACAGTCATTGGTACATGGCCGGAGCGGGATTCGAACCCGGGACCTCTGGCTTACGAGTCGTATACTATAACCGCTCGGCCACCGACGCTCTAGCTCTCATAGTGTGGTACAGGAAATTAAATTGTATGTATCGCAGATTGTTACGGCCTTTCGGTCCTGTGTCGTATGAAAAAGTACAGTACTCATGAATATCACTACAAAGTGCCGAAACACAATGGTATTATCGAAGATAACGGAACGTAATAGCGGTAATGAGTTCCTATGACAACCATGGAACCATATTAATGCATTGTCTTGTCATCCAAGTTACATAGGTATGCCAAACAGCTCAATTGTGTTACAAAATGTACATGGAAACAAAGCAAGTTAAATATAAGCTTGTAAAAAGTATAGAATGATGAAATTCCGCTCACATAAATACGTTACTATACACGAAACCGTTATTTATATACTTTGACATTCATATGGACTGTTTAGCCCAGACAACGGAAACAAAGTCGCGGGCGAATGCTAAATTACCTATATTTCAACGATGACTTTCATTTCAACAATAAAAACAAAATAAATCTATCGTAAGCCAAACCGTAATCTTCATAATCTTATCGCTTGGGCCAAACGCCCGTAGCATTGTACACGAAACTCGACCTTCGTGCAAATGAATAACCGCGAGAGTCGCTTGCTCTGCGACACAGTCATTTGGTATAACGTTATGGGATTCCTCTAGTTGGACTGTGAGGGTTTGATACTGTTTCATAAACATACATTTAAAATTACTGGATATTTTTTTCTTGATTTATGTAATTCATTCGTATATTTTATCCAAAGGATTGGTAATGTGAGGACCTATCAATTATTGTCAACCTAGAGACTCTTCATTTAGTACAAAGTACAACCCAGTCAGCGTAGGTGCCTTAGAGATTCAATACTGTCGTACTGTTTAATATAGAGTATAGGTGTTATTTAAATCCTTACTGTATACTGCGATTTTAATTTCGCAATATGACTCTAAAACAAACTTTGGTCTTGTCGATCAAACGATAGATAGCCACTCAAAAACATAGACAAAGGTAAATAAGGAAATTCAATCTTTTGATCATCTTTATTATCGGTAACTTTGGTCATCAGTTCAAATGATACCGAAGCACACAGTTCCGATTGCCATCGATATAGTATATCGACCCACAGGAAACTGTCTAATTCGCCGTCCAATAGAACAAAGGATGTGTTAATAATAATATTGACAACCGTGCAAGTATCAAGACTGATTGCGCTGCCGTCGTATACGTGAGCTGACACGGGACACGGCGCAAAGGAGTAGAGTTAGTGCTAAAGTCTTTTTTTATATTTAACTTTTAATATTTGTCATGAACGAACAGAAACTTCGCTTTAAATTTGTAGTTTGAATGTGAAACTTGCATCTGTACTGTAGGTGATGTAACGAGCATTTTAACTTCGACTCGACTTATGCTGCAATTCAAGCGTTCAATAAGATTTTTAATCTCTTTCCGGCTTACATTTTTGGAGGCAGTTTAAAAGTTTGGTAATCAGATAGCAACCCCAAATCTTCTTCATACATTGATATAATTCGCTTATAATACGTTTTCTTAATTATTCTAGTAGTTTGTGAGACATGTGTCGATTAGGACGTGTGGCGCGCTTTTGCTTAGGTTTAGGTTTAGCTTAATGGGCTCCTTTTTGCACTTGAACTCATACATGATCTTTGGTCCTTACGCTTTCGCTTGATCTCGCAAATCTTGCGAGATCTCGTACTATTTGCGATGCAGGATTGATCTTGCAAAATCGATGCGAGATCTCGGTATACCGAGATTGCATACCCTAAATAATACTTTTTCTTTCTTTTAATTAATATAAATAATAGTGTGCCATAATACAAAGTGGTTTTCTTTTAATAAACTATTTGTTTTGTGTCCCCTCAATAAATAGTTCCTAATATTAAGTTGCCATAATAAGAAAATTGACTATAATTTTAGATACATTTTGACTATTAAACAATGGATTACTTGCAACCTCACTATCACTGAAAATGCAATGAAAAAAATATATGAAATGAAAAAAAATAGAGTCAATAAAAACCTACTGAGAATTGAAGAAATTCTAAAATTCGTAACCGCACAACACATGCCGTGTTCAACAAAATTGGTTACGTGATTTAACACATAGTAAGTATAACACATAAACGGAATAGGTATGTGTTTATCTAATCGCGCCCGCACTCAGTAAATACTGATAGTGTGACGACCCGAATGTACTGGCGCATGCGCAAGTGTTTCGGAGCTCGAGAGATGCTTTAAAAATGAATGTACTTACAATAAAAATAATTTACGAATTTTCTTTCTGCGCCAAAGGACACTTTTTGTTTTTTATATCGACTTTATAAAGGAGAAGGTGCTGTGTTCGATCTGTCAATTTTTATTTTAAATTTGTAAATATAACATCTTAAAATACAATTTAAATACGTATTATAGGAATAGAGTCATAACATATTATTTTAAATTGTAAATATTAATATTATCTTTACGAATTATTGAAACGTGTCGCATGAAAGTTAAATCTTAAACTATTGTGTGCATAGCATTTGTGTTAGTGTCTGTACACATAGTAAAAATAATAATAGCACTGGTATGATATTTTGTTACTAATAGGGCTGAGTAGAAGTATATTTGTTATGGTATTGACTATTGAATTTTTTTTTATTTTAAGCAAATTTAAATGTAAAAGTCATCCTGGCGTTAATGTCCCGATTGTGCTCTCGCGCACGAGGGCTCGGGGTCCGCCGTGACCCTGACCAGATTGGAGCATGGTTACACATTCAGTCGCCTAAATGTGCAGGTTTCAGCACGTTGTTTTCTCTCACACTAAGAGCATCGGTTGGTGTTCCAACTAATGTAAATAACGCAGAAAAGAGTAGTTGGTACATACCAGCTCTGGGTTTTGAACCCGGGTACCTCGGGGTACGAGTTCGATTCCTTAATTAACCACCACCACCGCGCCCAAATGTTATTATTATTTTAACTTAAGTTACACTTGCCTATTCTGCTATCACGGCTCTGTTTTAGCCCTTTTTTATCTAATCTAAACAGTTGATTAGGCACGTAATTAGAATTTTACTTTTTATTATGAATAAGTCTAAATTTTTTTTATTATGTCTCTAAGTATCTCCTTGGTAAAGTTTTTATCTTCAGTTGGGTTAGTTTACATATAATCTTCTTTTATTCAAATAATTACGAAACCTAGTTTGAATGCAAGCAAACTTGGAATGTATGCTTTCTAAAGCTTTGTATCAGAATAGAGCTGTTTGATCTCATATCACTCTTCATCACTTATGATCTCTTGATCATTGCCTACCCTTGTGTGTGACCGTCATTTATTTATCTTAACTAAATCTAAAAAATATAGAATATAGTTACCAATGTTTTGGTGTACTTCCTTTTGTGTAATAATTCGGATACTATATTTATATCAAATATGTCATAGTAAATATGTAATTAAATACAATGACACTTCCTGTGACTATTTGTGCGTACCAGTGAAGCGATAATCTAATTTATGACATTCATGATACGTTCTTTTGACAGCTTTGATAAGTGATATCGGCAATCAAAAGTGATAATAAAGTGTAATTCTCAAATGGTTTTCGTCATTCAGAACCGTAACCAGAATGATTTATAATATGAGTACTTTATTTTACATTACCACTGGAATTATAAAAATCATTGAAGTCGGCCATTAAATTTTAATACACATATTCATACATAACGCCAGGCGTTTCTCCCTTAAAGGCAGGCAAAAACCACATTGTTCCACTTGCTACGGGCCTGACAGATCTCAATTATCCATTTCATACATGAATGTTGGTTTAGTTTAGGGTACTCTTGATCTGACCTTTCAATTTTAAGTAATTGATCATAACAGACGTTAATTCGCCAGTTCATTAGTTGCGTTTAACAACATTATTCATTAGTTGTTAAGTACATTATAATAATCATAATTTATTAGTTGTTAATATATATGTTTTAGCTTAGTCTCAACTGGTTTTTTTTATACCACAAAAGTGGCAAAAAAGCTTACGGCCTGCTTGATAGTAAACAGTTACCGCAGCCTATGGACGTATGGACGCAATACAAGAGCTCTAAAAAGCTAGCAGTACAAAGTGAGCAAAAATTAAAAAAAATATGGTCCAAGTTTGTTGCTAATTTGTGGCTAATTAGTTGCCGAAAAATCGATTTTGTTGCTCTTGCCGCTTTCGGGAAATCGTCAACAATGCTAGCTTCAACATAAGCTGGCATGGACTTTAAGATAAAATCATAAATTAAATATACAAAATCACTACAAATTAGTTGCTAATTAGTTGCTATAAAACCTAACTAAAAAAAAGTAAAAAAAAAATTATTTTTTTGCAAATAAAATTTTTTATTTGCTTTGCTTGCTTAAATGTCGATTTTTTTATAGAAAAAAAACGAAAAAAATTTGTTGCTCATCTCAGAACTGTTAAGTATCACTTGGAGAACCAGCAACTAAATAGACACCTACAGATTGGGTGTCTAAAAAATTGGTGAATAACAAACCGGCCATGCTTGCTTGAATGTCGATTTTTCCGGTGGAAATCAGAGAAATAAATTTGTTGCTCATCTCAGAACTGTTAAGTATCACTCGGAGAACCAGCAACTAAATAGACACCCACAGATCGGGTGTCTAAAAAATTGGTGGCTACCAAACCGGCCATGCTTGCTTGAATGTCGATTTTTCCGGTGGAAATCAGAGAAATGAATTTGTTTCTCGTTTCAGAACTGTTAAGTATCACTCGGAGAACCAGCAACTAAATAGTCACCCGATGATCGGGTGTCAAAAAAATTGGTGTCTAACAAACCGGCCATGCTTGCTTGAATGTCGATTTTTCCGTTAAGTATCACTCGGAGAACCAGCAACTAAATAGTCACCCGATGATCGGGTGTCAAAAAAATTGGTGTCTAACAAACCGGCCATGCTTGCTTGAATGTCGATTTTTCCGTTAAGTATCATTCGGAGAACCAGCAACTAAATAGACACCCACAGATTGGGTGTCTAAAAAATTGGTGAATAACAAACCGGCCATGCTTGCTTGAATGTCGATTTTTCCGGTGAAAATCAGAGAAATAAATTTGTTGCTCGTCACAAATTTGTTACGTATCACTCGGAGAACCAGCAAATAAAGCGAAAAAATCGACATTCAAGCAAGCATGGCCGGTATGCTAGTCGCCAATTTTTTAGACACCCGATCATAGGGTGACTATTTATTTGCTGGTTCTCCGAGTGATACTTAACAGTTCTGAGATGAGCAACAAATTTATTTCTCTGATTTTCACCGGAAAAATCGACATTAAAACCAAGCATGGCTGGTTTGTTAGCCACAATTTTTTTTAAAACCCGATCTGTGGGTGTCTATTTAGTTGCTGGTTCTGCAAGTGATACTTAACAGTTCTGAGATGAGCAACAAATTTATTTCTCTGATTTCCACCGGAAAAATCGACATTCAAGCGAGCATGGCCGGTTTGTTAGCCACCAATTTTTTTGACACCCGATCTGTGGGTGTCTGTTTAGTTGCTGGTTCTGCAAGTGATACTTAACAGTTCTGAGATGAGCAACAAATTTATTTCTCTGATTTCCACCGGAAAAATCGACATTCAAGCGAGCATGGCCGGTTTGTTAGCCACCAATTTTTTTGACACCCGATCTGTGGGTGTCTGTTTAGTTGCTGGTTCTGCAAGTGATACTTAATCGTTCTGAGATGAGCAACAAATTTATTTCTCTGATTTTCACCGGAAAAATCGACATTCAAGCAAGCATGGCCGGTTTGTTAGCCACAAATTTTTTAGACACCCGATCTGTGGGTGTCTATTTAGTTGCTGGTTCTCCGAGTGATACTTAACAGTTCTGAGATGAGCAACAAATTTATTTCTCTGATTTCCACCGGAAAAATCGACATTCAAGCAAGCATGGCCGGTTTGTTATTTACAAATT
The DNA here is from genome assembly GCA_905147135.1 of Blastobasis lacticolella. NCBI lineage: Eukaryota > Metazoa > Arthropoda > Insecta > Lepidoptera > Blastobasidae > Blastobasis > Blastobasis lacticolella. The sequence goes on from LR990066.1 coordinate 11,089,435, forward strand.
TTTTAGACACCCAATCTGTGGCTGTCTATTTAGTTGCTGGTTCTGCAAGTGATACTTAACAGTTCTGAGATGAGCAACAAATTTATTTCTCTGATTTTCACCGAAAAATCGACATTCAAGCAAGCATGGCCGGTTTGTTAGTCGCCAATTTTTTAGACACCCGATCATAGGGTGTCTATTTAGTTGCTGGTTCTGCTAGTGATACTTAACAGTTCTGAGATGAGCAACAAATTTATTTCTCTGATTTTCACCGGAAAAATCGACATTCAAGCAAGCATGGGCGGTTTGTTAGCCACCAATTTTTTAGACACCCAATCTGTATGTGTCTATTTAGTTTCTGGTTCTGCAAGTGATACTTAACAGTTCTGAGATGAGCAACAAATTCATTTCTCTGATTTTCACCGGAAAAATCGACATTCAAGCAAGCCATGCCGGTTTGTTAGACACCAATTTTTTAGACACCCGATCATCGGGTGACTATTTAGTTGCTGGTTCTCCGAGTGATACTTAACAGTTCTGAGACGAGAAACAAATTCATTTCTCTGATTTTCACCGAATAAATCGACATTCAAGCAAGCATGGCCGGTTTGTTAGTTACCAATTTTATAGACACCCGATCATCGGGTGACTATTTAGTTGCTGGTTCTCCAAGTGATACTTAACAGTTCTGAGATGAGCAACCAATTTTTTTCGTTTTTTTTCTATAAAAAAATCGACATTTAAGCAAGCAAAGCAAATAAAAATTTTTATTTGCAAAAAAAAAATTTTTTTTGTACTTTTTTTTAGTTAGGTTTTATAGCAACTAATTAGCAACTAATTTGTAGTGATTTTGTATATTTAATTTATGATTTTTTCTTAAAGTCCACGCCAGCTTATGTTGAAGCTAGCATTGTTGACGATTTCCCGAAATCGGCAAGAGCAACAAAATCGATTTTTCGGCAACTAATTAGCCACAAATTAGCAACAAATTTTGACCATATTTTTTTTAATTTTTGCTCACTTTGTACTGCTAGCTTTTTAGAGCTCAATACAAGGGGCATCAACCACCTGTTAATGGCTCATCACACTACACCACTCACCACTACCACTAGCGCCCCCACTATCACTGGTAAACCTCGACACGTGTGTCGCTTCACCACGAAGCATTCGCAGGACCGTTGATCATAAATCGTCTCACAGGCAATAAAACATAAATTATTAAGCACAATATAAATCGTAAAATGAAGAAAAAATTAAATAGACTTTAAAGGTATGTGCCGCAGGTTCCTACTACCGTCGTCCCGTGACCATGATGCATGCAACTGCGTCGGAATATCGGGCTACTCGTAGACTAAAGTACCTTTAAAATGTGTGATAATTCCACGCAGAATAGGCGCAAGTTCATCTGAATGCGGAAACGGCCCGGATACATCTAATGTGTGATAATTTAAAACATAAAATAAAATAGGCGCAAAATGAAAACGGAGAATGTTTGAAATGCGAAGTCGACTCCACGGTTTTCGAGTTAAGCAATTATTTACCGGCAGTGCCAAGAGTACGGCAGGGCTGCTAAACATGGATTAAATATACATATTATTAATTTGTATCTGTATATTATTAAGTACTATTATTGCATGTTATTGTATATAAAAATACTAGATCTGCTAGGGACATGTAGTTAACATACATTATGGTTACGAGTGTGTGATAAAGAGCGTCGGTGGTTAGAGTATGCAACTCGTAAGCCAGAGGTCTTATTTATAATATTTTACAACCGAAATAAATCTTCTATAGTGAATGGACAATTAAGTATGTAAATTTCAATTTTTAATAAACATATATTCAAAATATACGTTATTTATATCCATGTCAGCCACGTGTCAAGGCCTCGGTGCATTTCGGAAAACGTCAACAAAAAAAGGTAAAAAAAAATCCAGTTTTTTTTTTAATAATTTTAATCAACAAAAACTGACCTTGTATCACCGTTTTTGGCAAGGATTTGCGTGCTTACGCTAATTCGTTGCGAAAGCAATGTTGCACGCTGGCATAAGTTCTTGTAAAAGTTGATAAAATTCACAATTTTTAACGTCTGACGAAAAAAGTGGTGTTTTAGTTTGACGTGTGTATCTGTGGCTTTGTGTATCTGTCTGTGGCATCGTAGCTCCGAACGGATGGACCGATTTGCCAGTTTTTTGGAATTTTGGAAAGCCAGTTTAATTTAGATGGTTCTCAACTTGTTTAATTAAAATCAGTTCTATAGTTTAGAAAATGAGTTTAAGTAAATTTTGTGGGGGGTTATGCGACTTTTTCTATCGATTAGGTTAGTATTACTGATTGGATTTGGTTAAACATTCAGTCGCCTGATGCAGGTGTCATCACGATGTTTTCCTTCACCGTGAAAGCATCGGTTAGCATTCAATTTATGTACATAACTCGGAAAAGAGTCATTGGTACATGGCCGCAGTGGGATTCGACCTTAGTACCTCTCGCTTACGAGTCGGATACCTTTAACCCCTCGGTCACCGACGCTCGACATACGGTCAATGTGACAGTCAAAAGCTTTAATCGGCATGCGTAAAAATTCTAATCGATACAAATCCATAACGGTCCCCTAGACGTCACTAGTAACGGTCTAATTTCAAATTCAGAACGCCACGCCGCCATCTTGGTGTTTTACCTTTTTTACCCGAGTCTGTGTTCTGTTTAGGGTTGCGCAACATGCAGCCGGTAAGCGTTTTTACTTTTTTTTTGGTTATGTAATGCGAGTTCACTAGAAATCACTAGCTTTTGTCCGCGGCTTCATTTATATTTGTGAACCAAATTGTAGCCGTGACTGTAAATTGAGAGATATAAGCGGTTGAACCTAATTTGTATAGAGCAGTTTTTTTTTTTTTTAATATGAAGTAATTTTATTTCGAGATGTAAGAACGAAATAAGTATTCGGCGAAACTTTTAGCTCGGTTCGCTAGCTATCCTCTGTAACTACTTTTTTTCGATTAGAAATATAGTCTGAAATGTTAATCTAGACTTTAAAAAATCATTCGTTTCGATTCGATTCGATTCGGTTCTCTAGCTATCCTCTGTATCTAATTTTTTAGATTAGAAATATAGACTGAAATGTTAATCTAGACTTTAAAAAATCATTCGTTTCGATTCGATTCGATTCGGTTCTCTAGCTATCCTCTGTAGGTACCTACTTTTTTAGATTAGAAATATAGTCTGAAATGTTAATCTAGACTAGAAAATCATTCGTTTCGATTCGATTCGAATCCTTTATTGTCGATGATCGTTTTAAATTACATTAAACAAAAAAGAGATTTAGATAGAAAAAATGTCAAATTCGAGGTGTCACAGTGCGAGAATTAGACCCATGCATTTCTGCATTTTTGTTGGCTGCAACCTAAATGCATGAATCGTAGTTACCGCTAACCATCAGGCAGTCCACTCGTTTGTCACTGCGTAGCGTAAATAAAATCTCGTACCGGTCAGTCAGTGTCCAAGCCAACATATTAATACTGGGTATTGCAATTTGCGCAATTGCATTTATGAATAACGGGGCGAAACAATGCCGTGCGCTTAGGTGACATCACGCGGACTGGCGAGCGCGAAAGTAGAAGACTCGTCAGATAACGGAACCGTCAGAAAAAATAAAAATATTCCGTGGAACCGACAGAAAAAATAAAAAAGTCCGTTGTCCCCCAAATATGTATACTTGTCTCTTTCACACTTGTGCTAAGTGGGACAACATTTGGGGGACAACGGAAATGATCCAAAATTTCGTGTAACCTCCGATTCAATTCACAAATAGGTACTCAAATATTTTCTAAGCTACTGAACCGATTTTAGAAACAAAGCTGGTTCTTACATCTCGATTGAAATTACTTTAAAATACAGGAAACTCCATCGAAATCAATCCACCCGTTCAGGAGCCACAGACGGACACACATACACACACGACCCCCTTCTTTTTCACCGAGGGTCGAAAAGTGCAAGCAACACTATTTTCACTGGATTATAATTTTTTTCTTTTAACCCCGGACGAAAAGGGGTCACATAAGTGTTACGTGAACATCTGTGTATCTGTGGCTCTATGTGTCTGTCTATGACATCGTAGCTATCAAACGTAGATTATGATTCGGTCTATATTTGAAAGCCAGTTTTATCGAAATGGTACTTTGCTTTGTTTGAAGAATTGGAATAAGGACACGACACAAATAGATAAAGTTAAAAATAATAACGAAAAGAAAAGTAATTGTCTTACGTCGGTAAGTAGGTACAACCATCTGCATTATCTAATGTAACTAACATCGACATAAGTACACGCACACCTACATTGATTCCCTTGGCATTGTGAATGTGCCAGTGCAGAAGGATCCCACTCAGCTTGTGTTGTGAACCGCAAAGCGTCTCACAGCGCTGGTTTTATGTTGGCAATCGGTTTAGGAAGTGTTTGAGTGTAATATGTGAATTTGGTCGACAGTTTTCCAAAGTTTTTTGGTTGGTTAGGTTATTAAGAAAGAAAAAAGAAGAAAATGTATAATAAATATGTATTTATAAAAAAAAAGAGTATTTAAGTATTATATCAGTTATCTAGTACAAGCTTTGCTTAGTTTGGGGCTAGATGGCGCTGTGTGAATTTGTCTACGAATATTTATTATTATTATTTTATTTATTAATAATTTATTACAAAGGACGCCACGACATGATAATCTGGGATACAATTACATTACAATTAATACACAAAAAACGGTACATAAAACACGGGGACTTATAGGGCTCCCAGTGGCATTTTTCGTGGACATCCAGCGTAAATGGATCCTCCTCAGTATTACCCTATTCTTGTTTTCCTTTCTTTTAATTGGAATACCAAGTGCACTATTCGTGTACTTGTATCACTTTCAGTGCGGCTGTGGACGCAATAATTTTCTTTACTAAGTATCAAGTGCTCACGGTCCGCGGCGGCCATTTTCTGCGGCAGCGGACGTGTGCATTGATTCCTGGGTGTACCGTCGGCAGGTTAAGGGTTACTTGGAAATAAAAATAAATTTTATTTATTTCAGAAATTAACCCATAAAATTCGTCAAATAAATTACAATAAATAAATATATCGACTTATAAGTAATACATTTAAATATTGAGTATTAATTTTATTTTTTAATCTTCATAATCTACAAGGGGTGAAAAGGACACGGAGTCGGCAACGCGTGGGTGATGCCCCTGGTATTGCAAACGTCCATAGGCTGCGGTGACTGCTTACCATCAGGCGGGCCGTAAGCTTGATTGCCATCTTAGTGGTATAAAAATATATATATTTTGACTTTTATAATTAATACATTTAAATATTCGAGTATTAATTTTGTTAAATAAAATATTTATCTACTCTACAAGGATTAAAAAGGTTTTCACAGCATCAGGCATTTCACCTTAGTCCTCGCAGTGACAACGCACCTGCGGTTCTGCATTTTTGTTGCCTGCAACCTAAATACCGCCGTTACCGACAGTTACCGCTTACCATCGTATGGGCTTGACAGCTCGAGACAGCAAATGTTCGTTTGTCACTGCGTACATACATACATACATATATACATAGAGCTCGTCTAGTCTAAAATGACGCGCCCCACTACTTAGTTAGTTGATTTCGATGTGTGAGTGCAAATATTGATAACGACACTTCATCTGTGTGGGAGCCAATGAACGACGCGTGCTCCTACGTTTGAATCTCACCGGCAACTGAATGACCAATTACAACGGCATTTGTATATGTATTGCGTCCATATTTTAAACTTGCTTGTGTGCGTTAATGCGATAGTGGGGCGCGTCATTTTAGATTAGACGAGCTCTACATACATACATGCAAATACATAAAGCTCACGCCTCTGTCCCACAAGTGGGGTAAGCAGAGACTATGGACCGCCACTTTGCTCTGTCCTGACACAACTCTCTATCTTCACATATATCCACACCACTTTTCATACATTTCCTTTTATTCTTGCCAATTCGGACCCCAGAGTCACTGCGTATCATAAAAAATGGGGCCAGAGTGAATTGGCTGTTCCTAGACAGGCATGCTCTATCATCGGCCGCATCGGCACTTACCACCAGGTAAGATGGCGGCCATTTGCCTTTCTAGACAAACAAAATAACAAAACAACTTACAACTGTTCTTGCCGACGCTACCCCGTCTCGCTGCCTCCGCCCGGGCTGTATTGGCGTTGCCCTAACCAAATGAGAGAGTATCGGGTACAGGCTAGCGGAGAAGTTTTAGAAAGAATCGGGGTTCAAGGGGCTGGTTTAGTTCAAGGCTAGTGAGTAGGCTGTTCCAATATGCGCCACCACCAGGTGAGATGGCGGTCAAATGCCTGTCTTGTTTAATATATAAAAAAATATGGGTTTGTAAGAAGTGAAAAATTTTTTTTTTTTTTTTGTTATTGGAGCTTATGTATGCAAACTCTTTATCTCTAATATATAAAATTCTCGTGTCACAGTTTTCGTTGCCATACTCCTCCGAAACGGCTTGACCGATTTTGATGAAATTTTTTGTGCTTATCCGGTATCTATGAGAATCGGCCAACATCTATTTTTCATCCCCCTAAATGTTAGGGGTAGTCCACCCCTAAATTTATTTTTTATTTTTTAGACAAAATTTTTAATTTCTATTTTTTTATGATACAACATACAAAAATACATACAATCCAGGAAATTATTTATATGGCAAAACAACGTTTGCCGGGTCAGCTAGTTGCATATTTAAGTGTAATTTAACAAAGCAAAGGCGGGCTTAGCCGACAATGGAATTTCTTCCAGCTAATCTTAACTAGAGCTAAAGTATCCGACTGGTTACAATTTCTTAGTTACGAAGAAACGGAACAACTCTTACTGATCGCTTCATAATCACACATACACACACACAAATACACATACAACATATTTTTAATTAGAATGTATCAGAAGTACTCCACGACAATGCAATACCATCTAAATAGTGGTACCACGACCCGACGAAACCCCTGATATCCAAGACACAGGTCTCTGACCTACTTCGGTTTCAGAAGTTTCAATGTATTTGACCTCAGTACTATGTGTATTCTCTGTGCTATCTATTACATACATTGTAATTTTATTGCCTGTAAATTTTCGAAATAAATTATTTATTATTATTATTTAACTTATGTTAGTATAGATACTTATACAAATTATTTTAATAATGATCCCTCTGATGATCAGTATGGAACCCTAAAAATGCCAATAAAAAGAATTCTCATTTACTTAATCATAGAGACCTCGGCGCGACTTCGTTCCCGTACACCTACTGTTAGGGGTACCACCCACCCTTTTTTTCTTGCTTTAAAACCTTCCTCTTGAATTACTCTATCTATTGTTGAAAACCGCATTAAAATCCGTAGTGTAGTTTAAAAGATCTAAGCGTATATAGATACATACATAGGGACAGACGGCGGGAAGCGACTTTGTTTTATACTATGTATAGATTAATCCAACATGTTGATGAATAGATTTATAAATACATACATTTTAAATTATAATTATTAAAATTAAGAGAAAAAAAAGTCTTACACCAGAAACCTTAATTCTAACTAAACTAAATGATGATGAATCATTCATCTCTAACATATAACATTTTAAAATAATGAAATTATGTACTGTATTACTTATAATGATTATTTTATGATGACATTGTAACAATTTTAATAATAATTTCATTTAGCAGGCAACCAGTTGTGAAAACAAGTGTCTGAGGCTTAAATGATTGTGTTTAGGTATAATAATAAATGTGCTTGGACAAATTCACACAGCGCCATCTAGCCCTAAAATAAATTATCATTTATTTCAAGATGTTAGTATTAAAGTAAAATCTTTACTGCTGTGACGTGCAAGTTACAGCAGTGCCTTATATACGCAAATATATTATACAGGCTGTTACATAATATATGTATGAAGCCGTGAACCGGATGGAGTGCTAAATGTATGAAAACGATAGGTACAAAAATTCCACGTACGACAGAAATAATTGTACCTATCGTTTTAATATGTTTAGCACTCCATCCAGTTTACGGCTTTATACATATATTATGTGACACCCTGTATAAAATAAGCAAAGCTTGTGTTATGGGTGTTAGATAACTGATAAACTACTTATATACTATTTAATACATACTTATTATACATACTACACCCAGACTCGTAGCAGAAATCAAAATTCATCATTTCAATTTCTGCCCGGCCGGGAATCGAACCCCTGCGTGGCGACATGTTAACCAACTGAACCACTCAGGTCGTCAGGTATAATAGGACTTGTAAAATACTTTAAGTTTTTATCAATAAATAATCTAAATCCGAATCTGAATCTACGTAAGACAACGAATTAAATTTAAAATATGACAGAAAATCTTATTAAAAACTGCTTACTAAGTTGTACTCTGTCCTTAGAGTAACTAATATTATAACCAATACAAGTATCGTAAAATGGAACGCACACGAGTGTTCGAAATATGAAAAAACAAACGTACACTCGTTACGTCATCGATCTTCTTACCTTATTCGAAATTCAACTTTAAGATCTTAGCTATAGAGTTGGTTTTGCTCTGCCATTCGATGTAGGTGTACTTGAGTCATTTTGCGTCTTAACATCTTGGTGATAAAGTAGCTAATTCCTTGGCAAATTCAACGTATTCAACACACGACAGTGGTGGGACGTATTTGGGGATTTTTAGTCTATTTTTAGTTTCGAGATGATAACGTCAATGCGTAGAATAATTGATGGAATAAAAATACTTGTATAGAAAATAAGTAATTGAACAAAAAAACACAAAATTAGATAGATAGATACACTCTTTATTTCACACAAAATTACAAAAAAAAAATTACATGTTTAAAAGTAGTTTTTTTACAATATGATAATCTACCGAAATCAGTATTCAGAAGGATAAAAATCGCTAGGTCTGGCTAAGCAATTTACTGTCCGGTAACTTGATAGGTGACCGTTTGGTACTTTTATAGTGTAGTATTGTGGCAGCGAGTTTGCGAGACCGATAACCAAGGTTAAGCAATTTTTCTGTCCGGTATCAGGATGGGTGACCGTTTAGTAATTTTTTTATAGTGTAGTATTGTTGCAGCATGCTTGTAAGAGCGATAACCAAGGTGACAGTATATATTATTAAAATATATAATTTATATAATAATATCAATGTTTGATATAGTTGTAGTAAATGCCAAATAAAATCTATCATCATCATCATCATCACAGCCCGAAACAGTCCACTGCAGGACTTAGGGCCTCTCCCACGAGAGGGGGGGGGGAGGTTATTGCCATAATCTCCACGCTTGGCAGGCGGGTTGGAGATCGCAGTGTTTAAATATAACAATAGAAAATGCTGCTGCCCATTTTCCAGACTACGGAGACTCTTGATCTTTTGCTTCGAAAACATTAGTCGCCTTGTACGACACCCATGAGTGTAAGAGGTTGGTGCTATTCTGCTCTGCCGAACACCACACGGCCAATAAATAAATTTAAAATAATAAAATCTATGTCTACATATATCTAAAAGTTAAAACCTATTTTCACCGCCACAAAAATATCTCCTAAACCAGTAAACTAAATGAAATAACCGTACACAATTCCTTATTCGATTCCGCGATCAATAGAGAAAAAAAAACAAAGAATTTTTTTCCTTCCAAATCCGTCCACGCAGTTTACTTCGTTCAAAGCTGCCAGTAATTTTGACTGCGCATTGCTAAGCTGAATTCGACTTTATGACTTTGTGAATAGAGTTGTTTTTGCCTTGCAGTGGTGTTGAGTATGTGTGCGTGAGGCATAAAATTAGGTGTATGTGTGTGCGTATATTAAAGGTTGCCCTGTGGGCTGAGGGAGCGAGCTTTGCAGCTCGGTTTGTGTATTTTTTTGTTCAATTGTGTCCAAATTGAAGTGCCTATTTGCGGTTTTTGTTGCTGGATTTAATATTTAGATCGTTTGATTATATCTTTAATAGGAGTGTTATGTGTATCTATCACTAAGTCAATATCATGAATAAAAAATGGGGATAACAACCTCACTGCATAAAAATGTTGTATGCAATTTTAATGGATTTACGCCCTGTTTCCCGTACGTTAATCTATTGTTAATCGTCAATTGAAATTCGTCATCCTTATCTATGGTCAGTTGTAGACAGAGACGGAAAGAGATTTTTTTTTAATCGATGATTTACATTGACAATCGTTTCCGAAACTAAGCGTTAGTCTTATTTAAGAGCTTTAATAAATTAATAAAATATAGGAAAGTAAAGTACATATACCTATTTATCAAATCATGTATATTTGAGAACCTGTCTGTTTTATGGTACAATAGAAAAAGCGTACAAAATTGTGTACCGCATAGACATCTTGCACAGCACTTAGCAACCAGTCTACTTTAACTAAAATTTTACCTTTGTTTTAATCTAGCTAGGTTATCTAAAAATCAGCCTGTATTTTGATAGTGTAACGTGTCATTTATCACGTACGTAATCCGTCATTATCTTTTGGTAAAACATTCACTCAATCATGTTTATCTTTACTGTAATTTGTAATTGTAAACTAGAGTATACACGCGACTTCGTCGAAGTAAAATAAAAAAAATTAAATCAAATGTTTAGATCTGATATGTAGACTTAATTGTACCTAATGTAGGTTTTTCTTCACTTTAATATGCCATACGAATAAATGAATCAAGTGTTTCACCACGTTTCACACTTTTAGTAAACTATAAATTCGTATCGACAATAATAATTTATAACTTTTAATTAATTTTTATTTCATATAATCCTATGAATAATTGTATTTGATCGTTTATTTGGGCTTTATTTGTTTTTCACCGGTGGTAGTTAATATGTATGGAATTTAAACAGCTATCCAAGTTATCTCCACGTAAGTTCTTAATTGTCGTAGACAGATTAATGTACAAAAATAGCAATATTTTAACCGAAAAAAATAAGTAAAAACCTTTTAACAAATAAAAGAAATAAATATTTGTTTGTTTTGTAATGATGAGATTTAGTGGTAAGTCACGATATTTTGTCAAATTAAGGCAATAAACGACTCTTATTCGTGAAAATTTTAGACATACAAGAGACATACTTGAACTAACACAAAACGAAATGGCTCAAAACTCAGTACAGACGCCGAGGTTAGTCGCTATCTACATCGCTCGAAATAATGTCGCCAAGCATCCGAGTTGCGCCGCTCGGCGGGTAAGCCGCATAAATATCAATGTACAATCGAGGTAATTTCTCCTCTACGCTATAGGCTTTGGCGCGCGGGTGTGCTTGCGTATTTATTTGTTGTGTCTTTTTTTATTTACATCCGCCATCATTTATTTATTTATATCATTTACAAGGACGCCTTTGCCCGCAATGTTTGAATGGACCTGTTATTTTTTTTTTTTGTAATTTTCTGTGTAATAAAGATATCTATCTATCTATCTAATATTATCAGTTTTCTGACAACCATAACACAAGCTTTGCTTACTTCGGGGCTAGATGGCGTTGTTTGAATTTTCCTTACATATTTATTTATTATAAAATGGCGAAAGCTTTTTTGTTTGATACTTCACGCAATAACTACTGAATGGAGTTTGATAAAATGCAAATTGTAGCTAATAGATAGAACAACTTATACTCGGCTTCGTAGAGTGTCGTCTCTTTCGCACGCGTATGAGTAAATACGAAGCCCAAACTACTCGTTTTAAATAATAAATAAATAAATTCTTCATTTCATTAACAAAAAGTACCTTAAATCTATGGTTGCTGAAGACTCCTTTTAAGCTTAACCTGTGTTAGGAGACACATTTATTCACTCACTATAATCTGGACGCCTTCACGGCTAGAGTGAATAGGCTGTTCCTAGACAGGCATGCTCCATCTTCGACCGCATCGTCACTTACCAGCTGAGATGGCGGTCAAATGCCTGGATAGTCTAAAATAAAAATAAATAATAAATAACCATATTTATTTCTCGTATGGCTTTTAAGTTCCTACTGCTACTTAAATTTTCAAATTATATTTCGTCAAGTAGGCGAGAGCATCGGCCGAAAGGGACTGAAAATCTTCCGCTTGCCCGCTGTACTTGGTATCCGGACATTCATACATACATACAATACATACATTTATACTTACATAGAAAATCATCCGTAATCATCATACTTAATTGAGTATGGCTAGTTTCCCGTACCTATATTGAAAATATAGCGTAATATTATTAAACTACGTTTGTATGGAGTGCTCTCATGGACTGTTATGGGCTGTAATGACGATGATGATCATGGTTGTGCCCGGTGTCCGCCTTGACCATGATCCAGGATTTGGGAGATCAGGTAACCAGGACCTCTTTCCTGATTGATAATAATTTCGGCGTCGATATCCCGTGCTCTCGCGCGAAAGGGCCCGGGGTCCGCTTAGCTTGACAATGATCCAGGATTTGGGAGATCAGGTAACCTGGACGTCTTTCCTTACACCGTCATGTTTTACTACATATTTCTTATTATAATGACAGTAAAATTCCACAATGGAAAAAATGGCTAATGGATTTAATTTACCTGATTGGTCGTGCAGTTAATATCGAATGTTATTTAATTGTTTTCTACAGTGTTTTCAATTAATGAGTATTTTAAAGATGGCAGGGTGGAAATAACAACCGATGCTCTTACGGTGAGGGAAAACATCGTGATGAAATCTGCACGACGCCTGAGTGTGTAACAATGATCCAATCTGTTCTGGTTCCCCTGTGAAGAGTGTCATGTAGGTCAGATGGCAGTTACTCCACTGTCATTACCCCTACCAAATCCTGGATCATGGGCAAGGCGGACCTAGCTCTCGTACGCGAGTGCACAACCAGGATATCGACGCCGAGATGATTTTTAATCAGGAAAGAGGTCCCACCGCCGAGTCGGATGCGGGAGTCAGCGGTTTACGACTTGGATCATGTCCAATCTGTTCAGGATCCCTTGTTAGCTGGGTTACGGAGGTCAGATTGCAATCGCTCCTGTAGTACCTGACCTGCGAAATACTGGATCATGGTCCAGGCGGACCCAGGGCCCTCGTACGCGAGAGAAGCCATCCATCCATCACAACCCTAGCGTCATCCCAGCTATCCAGAACCCGCCGTCCTATTCCCTAATTCCCACAGTTCTATCCAGATCTAGACTTACTCAACGCCCTAGTGGACAGCAATCGGTGTCAACGCGGTGCGTATGCGCCCCCCCGCCCCCCGCCCCCCGCCTACACCTAGAGCGATAAGGTTTATGTGCGTTGATAACGCGCCGAGAGGTTATTGTGCCGGGTTTAGGGATCCGCTGGCGCGTGGGCGGGTGGGGATGGTTTTTTGTTTGGGTTTTGGTAAGTTGGTAATATGACACTAGTTTCAATTATTTAGTTCTTGGTGCAGAGGTTGGCCATTGGCGATGGCCGAGAGCGGTCGGGGTTGGTTATTTGGTAATCATAAAATTATTTATTTAATAGTTTATTGCACACAAAAATGGTAACAAAGACATAAGCAGCAAATACCTATATACCTACTAAGCTATTTAAGTTTTTTATTTATTTAGATAAACATAACGGACTTAATCTACAAAACTGTTAGTTTGACATTATGTATTAAATTCTTCGATTTCTAGTTTTATTTAATTATTAATTTATATTTATTAATATTCGTATTTACATAAAATAATACTTCCCAATTCTAATTAAATTTCTAACTAATTTATAAAACAATATTTATAATTAATACTTGCCCCAAATCCCTCGTAGAAGGATTGTAAAACATTGATTTTTGGTAAAAAACTAAAAAACAACGTTTAATCACCCTCAATACAATTAACTATCGTACTTAAGCCGTTTTAATTCCTATTTTTTACACCTCAAATGTAATATTTGAAGGTTAGGTGCATAACCTCGAATGCAGGTTTTCGTTTGTGATTTCCTCAATTGCTTACCGACAATGACTGCGCCAATGTGTACTTAATTGACCCGTTTAGATAGGATTGCTTTGTTGAGTAATTGAATGAATCGATTTTTATTTTGCGGTTTTAATTGTTTTGATATTTAGATCAAACGTTTTTTTTTTGTGAAATAGTTATTTATTTCAATAATTGTTTGCTTACTATTTTATACCTGTGTTACGAGAAACAGTGGCAAATTCTCTTAAATTGCTATTATAATTAGAAAACAAAACAATTTTTGATATAAAGCAAAAAAAATATTTTTGAAAATGGTTTTTATACGTGGCACCCTGTGACCCGGCTCTCAGTGTGCGTGGGAGAAAGTTCCTTTGGAACCGCACGTTCGCGACCAACTTGGCTCCAAGGTGTGACGATGAACTCCCTGTCGGTGGCGAGCGGTGCGATGATAGAATGTAGCTGTAGGCAGTGAGTTCATCCTAACCTCCTCCTAAAATCCTTGGAGCCAAATTGGTCGCGACCTGGGCGGTTCCAAAGGAACTTTCTCCCACGCACACTAAGGTTGTGGAATGAACTACCTGGAGAGGTTTTCCCTGGAGAGTACAACATGGAGTTCTTCAAGAAAGGGGTTGAAAAGTTTTTACGGGGTCGGCAACGCGTGGGTGATGCCCCTGGTATTGCATACGTCCATAGGCTGCGGTGACTGCTTACCATCAGGCAGGCCGTAACCTTGTATGACATCTTGGTGGTATAAAAAAACAAAAAAAAGGCATCTTGGAAACGATGAAAAGTAAAATAAAAATCCTGCGGAACCCGCAATATTAAAAGCCACTCGGCTAAGTCTAGCATTTTTTAGTATTTGATAAGTTGACATACTTTACGCCGGTGGAAATCTCAGTACGTTTCATTTTTATTTGCTACAGCAAGTAGGTAATGGCTTTAATACAAAACTTGTACTTGTTTGTTTCATACATACGGGCTTAGCGAGTAGCAACATGCCAGAAGGCATGATGATAAGCGGCAACTGTCGCCCGTAACGTAACATTGTCTGACGTTGTCGATTGTTGACGACCTGAGTGGTTCAGTGGTCAACATGCCGGTCTGCCACGCAAGAGGTCCCGGGTTCGATTCCCAGTCGGGCAGAAATTGAAATGATAAATTTTAATTTCTGTTACGGGTCTGGGTGTTCTATGTATAACAAGTATGTATTAAAAAAAAGTATATAAGTAGTTTATCAGTTATCTAGCACTCATAACACAAGCTATGCTTACTTTGGGGCTAGATGGCGCTGTGTGAATTTGTCCACGATTATTTATTTTATTATTTTTTATTTTTTATTGTACCACTGTCAGGACTAATATAAAATGGCTCATACCTGTAATTGCGCTGGCTACCTTATCCTTCAAACCGGAACATTGTTGCTACGCGGCAGAATAGATAAGGCGGTGGTATTCTAGGTAATTCGAGACTTACTTCAATTATTGACTGCTAGAGGTTCTGACCTTGAAGATAAACTCTACCACAGAGGTAGCAAATAAACAAGCCTTTGGATATTTGTAATACTTACACCAGTGTAAGCAACGATGCTTGCATCGTTGTGTTCCGGTTTGAAGGATAAGGTAGCCAGCGCAACTACAGGCATGAGGCATTTCATCTTAGTCCTCACAGTGACAACGCATATGCGGTTCTGCATTTTTGTTGTCTGCAACCTAAATGCATGAATCGTAGATGTTATAGGCGACAGTTACCGCTTTCCATCAGGCGGGCTGTCTGCGCGTTTGAAACTGCGTAGAATACAAAAAACAGGTACTTTAGTTTACTCTCCCTAATAAATGGTGTTCTTTTATTTACAACGTTAATAAGTAGTATGAAGACGAAAATTAAATCCCCGTGGTACTTCCAGACACATGGGTGAAAAAAATGGCCCGTGGTAGGTACTACCAGTAGAACAAATAATCCGAATTGACCGTGAAAATGAAAATATGAAAATGAAAAACTATTTATTGAATTAGGATTACGTTAATTAATCCCTTGTCAAAAGTCAAAAATTTAACGGAAAACAAAGGGAAAGTTCGAGCTCATCCAGGTAGGTGGTAATTTATATTACCACCAGCGTTGCCAGATCGTACCTTTTAGTACGATTTACGTACTATTTGGCCGACTGTCGTACCTTTGGCGTACTTTGCTCCACATCGTACTATTTAGTACGTTTTTACAAAATGCTAAATTTAGCTGAGGGGGGTGGTCACTTCACCTTTCCTGTCCGCAAAATACTGAAAAATAATGGAAGGAAGGGTTGATTTTAGCCACCGGCAACAAAATAACGTCATTAATTGACTAATAATCAAGGCCGATAAAATATAGAAGATAATAAGAAGAAATCGTAACTTTTTAGCCATTTTCGTACTATTTTAAGAGCCCAGACGTACTTATTTGGAAACTACTGCTGGTAACACTGATATACCACCGTCAACGCAACGCAAGCCGTCATTAGACGGAAATTTCGTCAAAAACTCTACAGTCATTTACAGTGTGTCCTAAAAACGAATCGGTAATAAACGTTTAAGTCGAAAAAAAGGACAATAAAAAGGAGACACGTCATAGACTCACATACTGCGGCATTGCCGGCCGCGGCCAGGTATGTAGCTGGCACGAAGTTACGTTTATCGTTTGTTATTCTACAGGTACATTAAGAGTATTTTTCTAGAGGCGGAGAACTTTAAATTGAAACTAGCTGACCCGGCAAACGTTGTTTTGCCATATAAATATTACTAAAATGGCTATTAAAAAATAAGGGTTGATCGTAGAAGGGTGAAAATTGAGGATTGTATGTATTTTTGTATGTTGTATCATAAAAAAATAGAAATTAAAAATTTTGTCTAAAAAATAAATAAAAAAATTTAGGGGTGGACTACCCCTAACATTTAGGGGGATGAAAAATAGATGTTGGCCGATTCTCATAGATACCGGATAAGCACAAAAAATTTCATCAAAATCGGTCAAGCCGTTTCGGAGGAGTATGGCAACGAAAACTGTGACACGAGAATTTTATATATTAGATAAAACAAAGAAAATAGTATGTAGTATCAGTGAAACTAGTTTGATTGGAATCATAATTGTATGGCATTTATGTTTGAATGTGATTAGGGACATGAGCCGGCAGCTCTATCAAAATTAGTTTAATATTTAAAAAGTAGTCATCATTACACAATGATTAAAGAAGCGTCGGTGGCCTAGTGGTTAAGAGGTCCGACTCGTATGCGAGAGGGGTTTGAATCCCGCGACGGCCATGTACCAATTAATCTTTTCTGAGTTCACATTAGGTGAATACTAACCGATGCTCTTACGGTGAGGGAAAACATAGTGATGTAACCTGCACATTCAGGCGACTGAATGTGTAACCATGATCCAATTTGGTCAGGTTCCCCTGGTAGCAGGGTCATGGAGGTCTGATGGCAGTCGCTCCACTGTAATTAACTGATCTGCCAAATTCTGGATCATCGTCAAGGCAGACCCCGGGCCCTTGTACGCGAGAGCACAACCGAGATATTAACGCCAGGACGATTAAACAAATTGAGATATAACTACACGTAAGTTTGCTATACATGAATTTTATCAATAAAACGATTATGAAATCCATACGTGCAAAGTCTTCCTAGACCTAATCTCTAAGTGCGTTATTCGATTGGTCGCAGTTAACATTTTGCAACACGCCAACGAAATCATTATCACAGTGAAAAATAATAATATTAATGTAACTTCTAGATTACACCGCAATCAACTGTTGTAACTCGAAATAAAATCGATGTTATCGCCAAGAGAAACGTTGGCTGGACACGTAAATTTCTTTTTTTATGTCAATTTGTGAACTGGCAAGTGAGCCATGGAAAGTGTTCACGTCAGTTAGTGTTCAACAAATGTACATAATTCGAAAAAGAGCCATTGGTGGCACTGGGGTTTGAACCAGTACCTCGGGGTACGAGTCGGACCCTTTACTATTTAGATCACCGACGCTCTCTAAGGAAGGGACTTTTTATTTGGACTACGCACCTGATTGTCTTACCAAGTGACGAGGCAGCCGAAGATAGAGCTTTCCTATATTGGAACTACCTATCCGCTCTAGACTGTTATTATTTGGCATTATTATTTTAAAATAGTGTTGTAAAACGAAATATAGCGGTGACTGCTTGCCATCAGGCAGGTCGTTAGCTTGTTTGTCACCTTAGTGGTATAAAAATAAAATAACATAAATAAATAATACCTAATCTGTTACTGTGAAATGGTAGCCTACTCCATACCCGCTATAGGATGTAGATACTTATTATAACTCGTTTTGTCCATCTGATTAAAACGAATATGATATGAAGTAATAAACCGTAGTAAACACTTGAATCGTATTTCGTACACCGTAAGGTGCAACATAGCGATCTGTAAAATATCTGTAACCACCTTTATAACCTGTGTTGACGAATAAATAAATTGGAATTAAAATATTGAAAAGTTAAAGTTGAATTTTAAAATGAAATAATAATAATAACAGATCACAAACAGCTACGTACACAGAGGCGTCGTTTGAACCCTTCGGGGCGCGGGGCGCGGGCTGGAATGACGTGCGAGCGAGATAGCGATAGTGGGGTGGGGTGGAGTAGGATTGTGCTCGAATCTTTCTTTGTATTCTTAGACAAAGGACTAAAATCTTTGCTCTTGAACGCAGTTAATGTAACGGTGTATATTTTGTATGGCAGGATTTGTATTTTTCGTTTATTATACGCCTTCACGATAGAACAAATCATTAGATCACTATTGTTATTTTATAGTGTTATAAACAGTTATAAATAACTGTTAATTATTTCTATAGCAGAGTATTTCATATTGATAAAGGAAATAAACAGAGTAATTATAATGATTGTAATTGAAGCAGTTGTTCAGTTAATGTTTTTATAATGTCAATAGTTACGGTTATGGAAACAGGAAACTGTGTGCAAATCACTAATATAATGTCTACGATTTATACGTTTAGGTGTCATTGTTCAATATATAAAATACGTATTACAATCAAGTTATTAATTATTTATTTGCCCCACATTTTAATGCTGATTACAAATTATAAACAGCAAACTCATTTCATTATGAAGATTGTAATTTACAAAGTGTTTTAGCTATATCATTAAATAAAATTTTGATCGTTATCTTATGTTGTGTGTCATAACTCGACAATAGTTTAACTGGTTTTGAAACAACTTGTCAATAACTATTATGTTAATATTAAATTAGACACAGAGCACATAGCATTGCAGTATTGGGCATCAGCCAAAATTTAAAGGTTATTTATTTATTTGTCTTTCTTTATTACACATATTTTATTTATTGTTTCTAATTATAATAGTATTATGAATCGAAACCTTAACCTAATGCAAACCTTAACCTGTTGTAAATATCTCTCAAGTGCATATTCAAACCTTTCCACTACTTTATTTAAATATAACGTATGTCTGTCTACACTTACGCTGACAAGCACACTATTTTATTTCAACACGAAAACGAATCTAATTTATTTAAATCAGTCTGAATCATCCCACTACTGGGCAAAGGTCTCCCCCTATCTACAATCTACTACATTAAAAAAGTACAAAATAAGCAGCCATTACAATATAACTTAAAAATGTGTAAATCGGCTTTTTTGCAATCTCGAGTCGACTCCGTCGCGTCTCTGTGCGGCTGTGAAAAAATATCGGCCGGCGCATACTTGTCGGAGTGCGCAGGGTTGGCACCCGGTCGTTATTATTATTATTATTCTATGCTCATTTGTATGGCTTTGTGTCTGGTTGCAATGCAAATATTGCAAATAAGTTTTAGTTGAACCATTGTTTAATTGAGTGGAATTAATGAGGAAACATGTCATGATCGACTGATTTGTGTTGTTGGAGACGAAATTTGGATATGGAATTTTACACTTGAAGTTTTGTGCGTGATTTGTATGGAAAAGAATTGGATGTAATATTGTGTAATTTAATAACTATCTGTCTGCCTAAAACTTAATTTGACGTTCCATAAAGCTATTTTTGAAATTCAGTGGATTGATGCTATAATTTTGGCAGATCCTTAATGTAAATGTGGTCTAAATAAAAAGGCTTGAAAACCTTTTTTTTTGTTATAAATAAGTATTGTCACTTTCATTTCTAAATTAAAAAAAAAACGGATGTTAAAGTTACAAAACATATCCCTTGAAATTTATGTTGTCAAACTTTTCACACAAATAACACTAACTTATGAAAAAAAAATTATCTACCAACCCAACAAAAATCTCAAAAATAATATTTTTGAACAAATTTATTTTAAAATTACGAAAACAAAAAATAAATTATTTAAATAGACCCGCGCGCCAGCCCTGTGGCCTCGGGTTTGCTTCGTTTGCTTGCTTTACTTAGCGCGCGCACGCCGCATACGGTCGCAACTGAGAACTGCTACCATTGTTTAGAATTTAATTTGCGCCTATAATACGTTATTAATAACTCGCTGTTGAGTGTGGCATTGTTTTTAATGTAAATGGTGGTGTTGTGTTGGCGTTTTGTGTTAGTGTTGGGGTTAGTTGCTTTGCTAGGTTAGGTTTGTTTACCTGTTAAATCGTGAGATAGAATTGAAAATTATTTCTGGTCTTCAATGATTATTAATTTAGTGGAATAAAATTGCGATGTGGGTTTATTAATATTGTTATTCCAATTTATTTCATCATAACTAAATCCTAAATCTAAACATCAATTTATCTTAACATTCAGTCGTCCCGTGACCAGGATGCATGTAACTGCGCCGAAATATCGGGCTACTCGTTAAGCAAGGTACGCGGTAAAATCCCGTAAACTGTATCGTAAAAAATCTAATAATTACCGCGTTATATTTTTTTTATAACAGCAAACAGGCAAGCACCTGTAGTATACTTAATTCCCTACGAGCATTTACTATTATTCATAAACCTAGTCTTAGATCACCACTTGTAGCTATAATAACAGCAACCTTCTTTAAAACAATACTAATCCCAACGCCTCCACAAACATACAGTTGCCACCGTATGCGTTCGGATCGCAGTAACATTTCGTAAGCGACGCGCGACGTCAGATTCCGCCGGTACACGCCGCCCCCGCGGTCTTGATGCTTTGCTATAATTGGTTGAATGAATGATTGTTGAATTGTGACGGTTATTGCTTATTTTATGTTTATTTGTTTGTTATTGGTGAAAACAATAGTGTTGTAATATTTTGGAGCCAGTAGGTTGGTACTACTTAAAAACATTAATAGTTTTTTTTTGTCTGGTGATAGGGTGTTTGGCTAATGAATGAAAAGTAACGTTATAAGCGCTTAAGTTCAATGCAATCATCTTCTTTGTTTAATTATTTATTTACCTCTTTATTGTACACAATTAAACATAAAGGAAAAACCCAATTAAAACGACCACAGGCACTACTTATATAAAAAAGCTAATTTCTTCCAGTAGGCCTACAGAATCGAAATCTATTTTAAGTAAAGTATTATATGTTGATCAACGGTTTGACTTTGTTACAGATTTTTCAATTTGTAATTTTACATTTGCCAATTAAATTTTTATTTTGTACTTTACTAGTTAGGCCATTTATAATATGGGGGAATAGTAAAATTTTATAATGGAAAGTAAAACCACACGAATTAAATTAAATTACTAATTAATAAAAGTAGCTACTAAGTACAAATCAATATGACAAGTACGAATCATTAGGTACGTAAATCGGAAGCCCAAACCAAACAAAGTTTGTACTTTTTGGTTTTAGTGAAGTAATGAAAAGTTTCCTGTCTAATTAATGAATTTATTTCTTCATTCAGTCACGACATCTATTAAATAAATGAATTATTATATTATTTGGTAACCACTTTAAATTGCAGTTTGCTTATTTAATAATAAAGTAAACTAAAGTTTCATGTCTTTTTAATTTTAAATTCATTACATTGAGGAATAAATTATCTATAGTTAGTGTCAAATGGATCGGAGATAGCGGACATTGATCTCGCGGTCAGCACTCATTTGTACGTGATCGCAGTTGCAATGATTTAAATAGTCGTTAAATATAACAGTTTTCATATATTAAATACAAGCTTTGTTTGCTTTGGAGCTTGATGGTGCCGTGTGAAAATTAAAAATTAATTTCACATATTTTTCACGACGTAATGCCGTTTCTTGGCCGGGAAATCAAGGCACGCTATTGTCAATCCATTTGGTTCGGACTGAAATACAATAAATACAACTAAAACAATGACATCCAGGCTACTTCTATCCCCCATCGCAGGCTATATTTGATACCGGTAAACAAAAACATCGCTGTGTAAATGGATATGTACAGTACGGAATCATAAATAAATGGACTTCGTGAAAATCGTAAGGACAATTCAAGCTAGAGCCGAATTTACTGCGTCAATACAAAGGACCAAACTTGAGTTCAAGTGCGGAAAAAGGAGCCCATTAACATAAAACTAAAGTACTCGCCCACCGACGATCCACCAAGTAATATGATAAATAGATAATAATACATATTCTCTAGTTTAAACATCAACTTGTAATGGTTTTTTGCAATACGCAATTATAATATGTCTTCACAGTCGCAGAATAGACGTGATATGGTAACTTTTTATAGTATAATAATTTAGTCAAAAAAATCGCAAATTAACGTTTGAGAAGTCAAATTCTAACTGCCTGAGCATACATAACGCGAATGTATTTTAAAAACATCAGATTATAGTTGGACCAAGAGCTTTTGATACTTAATTTATTAAACATCTACAGAACTAAATATTATAGTCGTACTAATATCTTTTGTACTGAGCTAATATCGTGAGCGTAAAGTGAACGTGACTTTTCTTAAACAGTTAAATGTATTAAGTAAACGATGTATGCAAAGAACTAAAATGATAAATAAGTGCAGCTTGTTCTTACTTATATTTAAATATGGAAAATAGAATTGGATTTGGTATTATAACTAAAAAACTACTACTATATTATAGTACTGTGAGATATATAAGTTGCCACTGATCTAAAACAAAACGTACGATTCGGATGTGGAATGAGCTTCCGCCACAGTGTTTCTTTTGTACTATGATATGGGATCGTTCAAGAGGTATATTAGAGGTCTGTTCAGAGGCGGGCAACGCATTGGCGACTCCCCTGGTGTTGCTGATATCCATAGGCAGCGGTGACCACGCACCATCAGGTCCGCTTGCCTCTTTGTCCAACGTATAACATAAAAAAACTACATTGTAATTTTTTGCCATTTCGGTATCGGACTTTATCAGTAAACGTTTTTATCAGCGTTTTTTATGTATCTCTTTGCAGATAAGAAAACGCGGTGAAGACCCATTACTGATAACTATGTAGTTTATTTTTTATTTGGCTTGATTGATTTAAAATATCACCTGAACTTAATATTTAAACCCTCTAATAAGTTCAGGTTCTCGTCGTCGTCCTAGCGCTTGTCCCGGCCTCTGCCAGGGTCCGCTTTCCTACTCAATCTTCCCCACCTCGCCCGGTCTTCGGCATCCTCGCGTAACTCTCGCATTCGACTCAGTGATGTCAATCTATCGTTTCTTGGGTCGCTACGCTAACGCTAAGATAGATTATTTATTTTTATTCTCGCACCGCTGATTACCTGTCAAGAAAGCGAGCCGTTACATAAATATGTTTGTATATAATCTGTACGTTTCCTCTGACCCCCGCCCCCGCCCTGGCGCCGGCCCTGCGCTCTCCGTACCCTATTTACCGGGCCGAAACCCCCGTGCGCGTCTCGGCCCGGTTCAATCCGCACAAAACCGGTTTGCACCGGACCGCGCCGAGTTAGAGGATGCGGGCGGTTTATGGTCAGCGGGATTGTCTTGGTTTTTGACGTTTACTTACTTACTTACTGCGCTGGCCCAGCGACCAAAATTGGATCTTGGCGTCCAAAGTTGCCACCTTGGCTCACGAGATTCGACATTCGAAATTTTGAAGATTGCGACGCTTAATTGTTTTTTTATGAGATTGGCATGCGATTATGAACGGCTATTGTCTAATTCAGTTGGCAACTGAATTTGACATTATATAATTCTACACTACTTCATTTACGTTGGCCACTGGCTAAAGCATCTACGATATTTAAAGTAGTGTAAGATTATTATAGTCACTTGTAGGCTAATTACGTAACTATGTTGCTAACAATGCTGCGATTACAATTATTGAAATTGTTACTTTTGCGATTCCGTGTCATCGATGTCATGGGTTCAGTTGCTAATAAAGTTCCATTGCAATAAACTGAAACTATTAAATCAATCATACGTGATCGTAAAAGTAACAATTTTAATAATTGAAATCTGAGAATTGTTAGGAACCGATTTACGTATTCAGCCTACGGGCTATTTAGCCTATCCCGAATAAGACGGACGTCAAAAAAAAATACTTTTGAACCGAATTTAACTCGGTCGAAATCGCGGGCAAATATTACATATTGTCTGATAATATCCTCGATAGGCTAAATTCCTTTAAAATGTATAACACAAACTAATCATAATGTCCATAAAGCTCAAATCCGCGTCACGAAAGAAGAGACTTGTCAAATGGCAGTGGAGGGGATTTCGCGCAGGTAATCGCCTACTAAGCAAGTCGAACCACGTGACCCGCCAAGTCTCTTCTTACTGTACCCTATTCATACAATCTAACCACTTTATTGTTACACAAAATACATGTAAGAATTAACCTATATTTAAATATTATAAGTAAATCATTTACTTAGTTTAGGTGTCCAAACTATCAATAACTAGAATTGTGCAAGAGTTGCAAATATGTAGCCTTTATTTTATTTGTACCCATTTACTATAAGTAGGTATATTGTAATTTTTAACTAACTTGTAATTTTTGATTAATTTTATTTAAATAAATAAATTTATTTATTTATTTATTTGACACTAGCTGTACCAACCGCTCTCCGCTCGTAACTCGCGCCACACACCAATACAGGTCTATTATTAGTACCCAATCGATAAGCCGACTTAAAAGTGACACTATGTGTGTAACCAAGTACGAAGTTTGTCCATCTGTACATCCACATAGCTACGTGTAGTGTGCAGGCACGATTGGGTAGTTGTCCTTTAACAAAGTAGTCGTACAGGAAACTATAGGTCTATTTAAATCATCATCAGAGCCCATAACAGTCCACTGCAGGACTAAAGGCCCACAAAAGGTTATTGCCATAATCTCCACGCTTAAGCGGGATGGAGATCGCAGTGTTATAAATATAACAATGGAAAACGCTGTTGCCCATTTTCCAGCCTACGGAGACTGTAGGTCTTTTGTCTCGAAAACATTAGTCGCCTTGACACCCACGAGTGTAAGGGGTTGGTGCTATTCTACTCTGCCGGACACCACACGGCTACGGCACGGCTAGCTATATTTAAATATCTATTTTAATTCATAAATCTTGTTAAAGATTTTTTGCTTCTAAATAAAGAAATAAGTAGGAATGCGGACCGGAAGCCGGGATTGACCGCTCGGTTTATTACGATGATGATGAGTTTTCCTTTGTTGACCACTTGGCCATGTGGTGTCCGGCAGAGTAGAATAGTACCAACCCCTTACACTCGTGGGTGTCGTACAAGGTGACTAATGTTTTCGAGGCAACAGATCTACTCCCCGTAGGCTGGAAAATGGGCAACAGCGTTTTCCATTGTTATATCTACAACACTGCGATCTCCAACCCGCCTGCCGAGCGTAAAGATTATGGCAATAACCTTCGTGGAAGTGGCCCTAAATGCTGCAGTGGACTGTTTTTGGCTGTGATCAACCACCGACGAAAAAGGGGGGTGTTATCAGTTTGACGTGTGTATATTTTCTTTGTGTGAAAGTTTATTCCAATTTAAAGTTCTCCGCCGCTAAAAAACACCTTATACCCGTCTACGACTACAACAGTCATAACCTATGTTTATTTCTTAGAATAAGTACTATAACGGAGAAAACTTACCCATTGTTACATCTTAAATGTTTATGTTATATTCTATATTGTGGGTTTCTACAATAATGAGTTTAATAATACGAGTACTTAGTCATCATGATGTTGAGCTGTGTAGAACTGCCAAGAATCCGCCTGAGTAGCAGGTATGAGCGGCTTATTTATTCATTAAAACATTACATAAACTTAGTCCAGACCGACTTGTCTTATTTGGTTATGAAAATTATGTATTTAACTGGATAGTTTCTTTTTTATTCTACTCAATGACAGTTGCAGGTAACAAAAATGCAAAACCGCAGCGTTGTCACTGTGAGGACTAAGATGAAATGCGTCATGCCTGGAATTTCGCTGGCTACCTTATCCTTAAAAACCGGAACAAAACATTGTTGCTTGGCGGCAGAAATAGATAAGGCGGTGGTACTCACCCAGGCGGACTCCTCAGGCTTGTCAGAGTCCTACCACCTGATAAAAGAGTTTGCAGCAATAGGTATTAATTGAAATTCACATTCTATGTGCTTCCGGACTATAGTTGCATAAATGTAAATCCCTCCTCCTTTTTACTCAAGTAGTTTTGTATTTTTTTGTCTTTCTTTTCCTGCACCGCTTACCTTTCTCAGGCTTAGATTATCCCGGTTGACTGATAGATAAGGCTGTTTTAGCTTTAAGTCCGCCACTGTACTTTTGTGCATAAAGCTCTAATAAATAAATAAATATGTTTTTCTTATACAATTCAAGACATCTATTCACAGTTTACGTAGCGTGATTGACACGGCAAATCGTGATTTTGTGTATTGTTTGTTCACCAAATAAGACAACATCACCAGATTTAAAAAATCCAACCGACGACAGAAGTATACTAGACAAAGTCTAAACCAATCTCTGCACCTGCTGAACCAATTTTAATGAAACAAAGCTAGTAGTGACCTCGATTAAATTAGTTCTCCAATAGAGCTCTCGACTCGTTCGGGAGCTGCGATACCACAGGCAGACACACATATCTACATATACAAAGAGCTACAGATACACACGCCAATCTTATGACATCCCTCTTGTACGCTGGGGGTTAAAAATCTTTGACTCTTTGACACTACTTACTGATCCTTACAAAAATTCACCTAGTCCACGAAAACCATAAGCAAAATAGTAGAAAAAATCACGCAAAAAAAATACGAAAAGGCGCAGTATCCTAATCTCCAAATTCTATATAATCTATGTATTAATAAGTTGAGTAAACATCCGCGAGTTTGAACCCTGTTGCTGAGTACTCAAGGCTTATATTTGTTTGTGTTGGCGAAGTTACGATTTTGCAGATACACCCTTTTGTGTTCATTAAGGTTTCAAAACTTCGTGAACAGTTGTGCTAGGGGCGTGAGAGTGGTTGATACTTGTAATTTGTTTCGTTTATTTTGTAGGTTCTGGAGGTAAATATCGTATAGGTGTTGCGGTTGTTTAAACTTTTACTAATGGGTTATTTTATTTTGAACATAAAATATAGATCGTTTTTTTTAAATTTTAAGTTGCTATGGTGTTATGAAAATGATAATTTTTAAAAAAAGAGCAGATAGGCGCGTATAATTAAATGTTTATCTGTGTTTATTTTGTAAACACCAATAGTATGCGTCTGCCCATCAAAGAAAACGTACGTCTGAAAACGATTCCAGCAATTAAAAACAACAAAAATATTTCTTCTAAAATAAAAAGTATAAGGACAGGAACCATTGACATAACTATATCTATATATGTCAAAACCTAAGATATTGAAAATGTAAGATATTGGTCAGACTATGATGTTATAACATATAGGAGGTACCTGATTGTGGGTGGTCATCGCCGTCTATGGGCATAAGCAACACTATGGGTATCTTGAGTATCTCACCTCCTTTACTCTAGCAGTAATTTCTATAGAGTAAGAATCTGTTGGCATTCGCTTATTTACGAATATCTGATGTTATAGTTTTAGACCTGTGGTTGTTGATTATTGATTCTATCACTAATAAAAAAGAAAAGGAAATGCTAAGTCCTTCCATTGCCAAATCAATTTCCCAAAGCACTGGAGACCTTACTCGCCGACAATATCACAATACTATTTAAAAATACTGTTTACTGAACTAGAATTAAGTATTTGAATAAAGCGAAAGAAAAGCAACGTAGAAAACGCCCAACGTTACGTATATTGTCAAAGTATCAAAACGGCGCGGACATTGTCGTCGACCCGACTCTCATCTTTCACTGGTTTCCCACAGGGTCGGAGCGAGGGGTGATTTTTCGGGTCGTTATTGGGTTGTGTGTTTGAATGGAAATGTTTATTTGTATGTAAATTTATTTGTGTGTTTCTGATTCTGTATTATCGTACTAGTAGTATTGTAGAAGGTAGTATTATAATGATAGCATGTCATCATCGGTCAGTCACGGCTTCTGCCAGTGTCCGCTTTCCGACTCATTTTCCTCCATTTCGTCCGGTCTTGGGCATCCTCGCGTCGCAAACCATATAATGATAG
Organism: Blastobasis lacticolella; assembly: GCA_905147135.1. Lineage (NCBI taxonomy): Eukaryota > Metazoa > Arthropoda > Insecta > Lepidoptera > Blastobasidae > Blastobasis > Blastobasis lacticolella. Next base: position 11,117,847 of record LR990066.1, read on the forward strand.
TATGTAATAATGAATTATGCCTAGACTTCGTTCACGCGGAGGTCGAAAAAAAATAGTCTACGTCAGAGTCAGGAACGATTTAGCTTTCTATTAATGAAATTATATTTATACTCATTGGCATAGAGAGAGAGATAATGAAAGCAAAATGACCTAATTGAATTTGTGTGAGCCCATGAATGCACTTTGCAAATGTTATCATTATTTAAATTTTATGCGTCGTTAGTTTATTTAGTAGTTAAGGAGAAAAAAATGACGACCTGAGTGGTTCAGTTGCTTAACATGCCGGTCGCCTCGCAGAAATCTCGGGTACGATTTCCGGCCGAGCAGAAATTGTAATGATGAATTTTAATATCTGTTACGGGTCTAGGTGTACATGTACAATACATATTAAAGAAGTATGAATAAAAAAAAGTATATAGGTAGTTTATCAGTTATCTAGCACCTATAACACAAGCTTTGCTTACTTTGGGGCTAAATGGCGCTGTGTTAATTGTCAAAGCACGATTTATATTTATATTTCATTTAGTTTTTTGTTATAAAAATAGTATACGCTGCCCCCAATAGATGGAATTTATATTTATCTACGGCCATGTTTCTAAATTACATACCTATAATAAAAATAGTTCAAAGATAATGTTGACATTACACATGTTGTCATATCGAAAACAGTCGCTTGTTATTTGAAACAAAAGAAAAGCAAAACAAAACACGCAATACGGTCCGTATGCAGACGGAAAGTTACGAGTGTGTTTTGTCGACTAGATTTTGCTCGCGACTTCGTTCGCGATTGCAGGTGATTCTGTTATTATGTTCCACGGGTGTTCCTGCGGGAACCACATTGAATTTCGGGATAAATTATAAGCCTTTGTGCAAAATTTAACAAACTCCGTTTGAGTAGGTTTTGACAGAAAGAGAAACAAACATCCACTCAAACATCCATCGATTCCTCCTTTACAAATATTCGAATTCTTTTTTATATTAGACAAGACAGGCAAATGACCACCATCTCACCTGTTGGTATGTGACGATGCTGCCGAAGATGGAGCATGCCCGTATTATAAATATACATAACATTATTGGGATATTTGTCAAAGGAATACATCAGAATTTACCATCAGGTCCTGCTTGATTGTCACTGCGTACCATTAAAAAAGGAATCTGACTATAAATGGTGATAAATATTATTATCCTCGCGTCACAATACACTCGTCAGAATTATATAATACCCCACTGTTTTCGTCGGTGGCTAAAACCAATTTAATTTAAAAACTTTGTTGCACAAATTACAGCAATTGGCGGACTTAAAGCCATTGAGGCTTTGTCTAACAGTCAACCAGTCAAAACTTCCTTCTTATTTCCGTTGTAAATCGCAAACACACAAACAGATAGACTTTGTTTGGTCATAAATTAATAAAATTATCTGTCGTTAATAAAATATGTTATAAACATGAGATAGCAGAATATCATTGAAGGTCAAGGCGTGTTCAGCATATAAAGGCGCGTACATACACCTTGTTTACGATAATGTAATTAAAAAGTAATAGCTTATGATTTTTTTGGGCTTACGAGTACAACGTGAGGATGCCGAAGACCGGGCGAAGTGGAGAAGATCTTGTAGGAAAGCGGACCCTGGCAGAGGCCGGGATAAGCGCTAGGACGATGATGAGCTTATGATTTTTTTTATGATTTAAGAAGTGTATTTCATCTAGTACCAAGGTTATCTGGAAGAGATCACTTTTGTGATAAAATCTCCCATTGTACACTTTATTATTTATTTTAGTATACTACAATAATATTTAGTATATGACCTTTGGCGTGCAGTAAAGAATTGTATTGTAGGTACATATCAAAGAGATAAATATCACAATAAAGATGTACAACGTCAAAACCGTTCTCCTACTTCAATATAATTTTACTCATTTATGTACATAAATTAATAATGTACAAGTAATAATAATAATAAAATAGCATTCCTGAGTACCTCTCTGGACCCCTTCCCGCGCGCCCCGCGCCGCCATTTCGTGTTATTGAGAATTTATGTCGCTAAGGCACAGGACACACTGTACAGTTGACATTTTTATTATTTTGTTATTATTTGAATATTGTTATTTCTTTTCTAAAATCTTTGTTCCTTCTAGAATATTATCTTATCTTTTGTTATCGACTTGAAATGCTAAGCTTTTGCTTATTGCTAAGCATTATTAGGATTGCATTGTTGTGTTCCTGTTTCTAGGAAAGTGACTTATTGTTTACAGTGACAACAAACTTAAGGTCTTCTGCGAATAAATAATTATACGTATGATGAAACTAGATGTGTCACCGCGTCCGCGCGTCTTAGAACTTTCAACGGATTAAATAGGAATGTATCAATAGTCGCCGGCAATAAAACTTATTTTTAAAGATGTTTTTTATATCAGTCTAGCCAGGCAATTGACCGCCATCTCACCTAGTGGTAAGTGACATGCAAAAATTACAAGATAAAACAACGAATCCGTAAATAATAATAATTGACGCCTTTTATTAATTTGCCTGTTATTCGCTATGTATTTCCTGTGCACAATAAACTGTTAAATAAGTTTTTGAAATACTTTTTTTTCATTAGACTAGCTTGGCCAATCACCGCCATTTCACCGAGTAGCAAGTGACATGCATAAATCACAAGATAAAACAATAAATCCACAAACAAAAATAATTATTTATAAATAACCTACAATCCCGCGAGCAGTGTGACCGCGCCCTAACCCGGGGCGTTGCACCGAATAGATCCGACGCTATCAATTCGGCGTGTGTGTGTGAGTGACACGTACAGGCGGATGTTTTTGTGCTAATAGTATTTTTTTGTTTTTCCTTGTGGAACGCCGGTGGCCGAGTGGTTAATCCGACTCGTAAGCTAGAAGTCATCACAGCCTATAACAGTCCACTGAACGACTTAGAACCTCATCCACGAAAAGGGGGTTATTGGCATAATCTCCTCGCTTGGCAGGCGGGTTGGAGATCGCAGTGTTATAAATTTAACAATGGAAATGCTGCCGCTCATTTTCCAGTGTACGGAGACTCTAGGATATTTTGTCTCGAAAACATTAGTCGCCTTGTAAGGCACCCACGAGTGTAAGGGTTTTTTTGTTCTGCTCTGCCGGACGCCGGCCAGCTTATTGCTACGGCATACTTATCTAGATAATACCTATTCATCTTGCCCTTTAGAATGACCCAAATTATAGTAAATTTATCTAAAGTTTTATTAGTATTAATTACACCAATATGTCTTTAGGTTGAACGGGCTTACTCTTAGTGTATTATCTTATCTTGCACTTCTGTCGACAGTTATCTACCCAAAAAGGTTGCCTGGAAGACATCGCTGTTGCTTCTCCTACTGTTAATTTTGAGTACCTATTGTATTCTAATGATTGTGCAATAAACCGTTATTCATACATTCATTCATTATATTGCAGTATGTCTGTATGTCACTGTAGAAGTAGGCCACCGATTCCAACCAGCCTGTAAGGTAGGAGTCGCCAAACAAAGCGGATTATCTACACGCTGTATACGTCCGGCTTGTGTTGAACACACGTGTTTCGTGCCAGGGCCGTATTAAGGCGGGGTCGGAGGACGGGGGACGGGTTGACCCCCAGTGTTGATTCATTAAAATTATCACAATGACAATCCGTCGTCGTGTTTGTTATGCTACTCGGTGACAAACGAGTAGACAGCCAAACTTATGGTTAGTGGAAATGTTGTTGGGTCGTTGTGTGTTGTATTTTATTTCTATTATGTACTTTTTTTTTATAAATCGAGATTTAGGCAAGGGTATTTTGTTTATTGTATTCTTCCTGTACGTAACGATTTCTACAAACGTTTATGCTATGTTGAAATTTAAACTTATTAAAATAGAATATATAATTTACATTGTCTATAACCTTGTAATTTGTAATGCCTGAAATAAACTGTTTATTATTATTATAAATGCGGAAGGAACACCTGTTACGTTTGCATGAATCATTGTTACATAATTAGTATCTCTAAAAAAATCGAATTTGACGCGGATGAAGTCGGCAGTGAATAATATTTAAAATATAGTATCTAGAATACTTTTGTAGATAGATAGATAAACGCTTTATTGCTCATACCAACACATAATATAGTACATTTAAAAAATCAGTAACAGATAGTTGAGCAAAGGCGATTTATTATGGGTTAATTAATACTTATCTTTCGGTAGTTCTAGATATATTGTCTCCAGCAAAGGCGGCCCTATATCACAGAAATACAGAACAGCATAGTTGAGCACTAACACGTAATAAAATCAGCTAGGAAAACATAATTACCTACCACACATCATTTACCTACACTTTCGTCCATAACACTTCGTGAGGTCACAACCTTCGGCCCCTCCCTGAGTCCCTCCCTGCGCATACCACGTAATCTTATACGTCTGTGCGTGTACATTTGTTTGTGCATTACATTATGTACGTACATGTAGAATTTAATTGTAAAGTGTGCAATCATAATGTTTGTTATGTTTGTGTGACTCATTAGTGCGATTATACGCGGTTTTGCGAATGCGTTTCGGGTTAATTCGGTTTTCCTTCGGATATTGACAATTGGATACTGTCATGGGAAGCCAATGAGCAGTTTTCAGAGGGATTAGTCATTTTAAAAAAAACATGATTATTATTTTGCCGGCGACTTCGTCCGCATGGAAATCGTTTTAGGGCAGTTTATCTTTTAACCGAGCGACCATTTTAAATGACCGGGCTAATGTATGAAAGCTAGTACGTATTAGAATAGAATAGAATAGAACATTTTATACAGAATAAACACGGCTACGGAGAGGTCAAGCTGTATCTTCGGTTCTACCTAACCGAGTTCGATGAAACATAGCCTAGATTTTAAGTTGGACCCCAAATTACCAAATTACCAAACAGTGAAACCCCGTCCAAATCTAATTAGCGCGATTTCCATATTTGTTATAGTTTAGCTGGTCTATTAAAGTTCTACATCAGGTGTTCCAGTTTCCAAAATAAATTATAGCCTATATGATGCCCAAGTTAGAAATACAACAAAAAAGTTTCATTCAGAGTTCGGCAGGTTAGCGTGTACAAACCGACAAACATTCGCACAAAATTTAAAAAAAAATAATTATTCTTTATTAAATCCTTATAAATAACCTTTCCAAACAACATAATATGTTTTAAGTTGACTTTTTCAATAAACTTATTTGTATTTCTCTTTCTGTCTCTGTCTACAACCCACCATAGCTGGTAAGGATCGCGAATTTTCGTTGATAACTAACAATAGATTAACGTATGAGAATCTGGCCGTAAGCGACGCCATTTTGAATTGTCATGTCAATGCCAACGACGACGCTGCAGACAAGTTGTTACTAATTTATATGAATCATATTATGAAACGCTAATTTGGCCTTATACACCTCATGATCCTCGGTTGGTTTACAAAGTATAGAATAATGAAAAAATGGGTCGCAAATTGTCAAAAGAGCAGAATGTCAAAAGCGGAATATCACAATTTTTTTTTTAATAATAGAGAGTAACTTCCCAGCCACAGCGTTTCCTTTGGACTATGACATGGGATCGTTCAAGAGGTATATTAGAGGTCTCCTTAGAGGCGGGCAACGCAGTGTTGCTGATGTCCATAGGCGGCGGTGACTACTATCCATCAGGTGGCCCGCTTGCCTGTTTGTCTGCCGTATCACATAAAAAATACTTACATAAACGCTTTTTTAATCTTATTAGGTGTTTTAACTACCCCTAAATATTATGTGTACTTTAATAAAAATGTAGTTTTAGTACGGTACGGAAAGTCCTTATTTGTTTATTATTTCATAGTTTATTACACACAAAAATGGTAACAAAGACATGGCAAATATATACACGTCCTTCAGACAACTTCTAAAACAATGAATTCAACGATATGCCTACGTTTCTAATTACAACACAATACGTATTAGTTAATAAAGCACGAACAGACAGACAAACGCGTCGTGTTGGTGATAGGAAAATTACTTTTCAGAGCAGCTTCACAAAATGGCATCCATAAATTGGACGGAGTATTCTGGACGGGGGCTTTTTCTGGTACGAAATTGCGATGTCGTTTTTCTTATGCATTTGCGAATTGCCCATATTTTAAATAAATAAATATGCCTGCACAAATTCACACAGCGCCATCTAGCCCCAAAGTAAGCAGCTTGTGGATAACTGATAAACTACTTATATACTTTTTTTAACATGCTTATTATACATACTACACCCAGACACGTAACAAAAATTAACATTCATCATATCAATTTCTGCTCGGCCGGGAATCGAACCCGGGACCTCTGCGTGGCCGGCATGTTAACCAACTGAACCACTCAGGTCGGCTTTATTACAACATCTTGTAATAATTGTTTATATCTCAATAAAGTATGTAATAATAATAATTTTCCATATACGCTCATACATTTCTGGCGTTACAAATCAGTCTAAACTTCATAATTACCTGATTTTAATGGTTTGCGCCTTTGATGGTGTTCTGTGGTTTTCACGGCTTGATAGCCAATAAGACAATGATTATCTCTGTATTTAATTAATTTCTTCAACACAATATTTTTTCATAGAAAAGCAGAAATGTATGAGCGTAAAAGGAAAAATATGTGGTGAATCGATTTGCTTGCTCGCGTGCGTATATATTTCTCTAAAAAAATAAAAAAAATCTTTTATTTTAGACATATTAGTCCATATCTTACATGAAAGACAGATTTAAGATGTCAGTCTAAAAAATATTATTACTGCAATGTCAAATAACTAAATTTCCAGATACAAATATAAAAATTTCCAATTAAAATGTCAATGTACACAAAAGAATGTCCAATAAAATACATTAAATTGCAACTTTAAAATGTCAAGATTATTGTCATGTACTTATGATAAGTACTTGGCTTGTAAACATACAGACATTATAACATATAAATTAGTAGACGTGTGTTTATACTTAGTGAAGTATACGTTTGTTTCGAACTATTATATCTAAACATCGTGATGAAACTGCACTGAATGTGTAGTGATCTAATCTGTCAGTTTTCCCTGGTAGCAGGTCACGGAGGTCAGATGGCAGTCGCTTCACTGTAATTACCTGATGCGACAAATCCAGGATCATGGTCAAGACGGAACACGGGCACTCGAGAGAACACAACCGGGACATTAACGCTAATATGATATTTTTATCCCACACTCTCATCCTGTCAGCGTTCACTGTAGGTAGTATGGTAATGAAATCGCAGCGAAGCGACACCGGTATCGCTACTCGGAAACACAATACGGCCGCGCGCTGGATACTTATTCGAAAGCAATTTTAGTGCTCCCCCTTCATTTAGAAGCGCACAGGGCCGGACTCGGCGTTTCTGTGGGGTCGCGTGAAGGATTAATTCATAAAATAAATTTAATAACAACAATTATTGATAGATGAAAGAATAGAAATTTATACACACTTCACTACAACAAGTACATGCTTAAATAACAAAAAAACACTGATTCATAAAACAGAAAGTACAGTTACGAGAACATGATGGCATGGTAATATATAAATAAATATGCTTGGACAATTTACACAGCGCCATCTAGCCCCAAAATAAGCAAAGCTTGTGTTATGGGTGCCAGACAACTGATAAACTACTTACATGTTTTTAAAATATATACTTATTAAACACACAACACCCAGACCTGTAACAGAAATTAAAATTCATAATTTCAATTTCTATCCGACCGGGAATCGACCCTGGGACCTCTACGTGGCAGACTGGTATGGTCGAACCTCTCAGGTCGTTTACTTAAATGTTCGACAGTGGACTAAAAATTTCCAAAAAAAAAAACGAATAACCAAAGAAAAAAGATGAATAAAAACAAAAATGAAGATATTGGTATAAATGGGCCCCTGAGTCCGTGCCTGCCCCCACCCACGGCCCACTCTGCACCCGCCCACCCCTAATTCCACAGGGTTGTCACCAGCCGTTTAATATTAGTTTATTTTGATTAATATAATAATGTCCAATGTTATTTATAGTATTTTCGAGGGTTAAATACCTGTATGTTATTTGCGAAGATATTATCAGAATATCTGAAATGGATTGTTCATATCACTATCGCTTCTTATATAAAACAAAGTTCCACGCCGCGTCTGTCTGTATGTCTCTTCGCGATAAACTCAAAAACTACTAAACAGATTTACATGAGGTTTTCACCAATATGCACTTATTACATTTGACCTAATTCAGTCACTATGGGCCTTATAAGAAAACTCATTGCCACCCAAAGGGCGATGGAAAGAGCTATGCTCGGTGTCTCATTGCGCGATAGACTCATGAATGAGGAGATCCGCAAGTGACCTAAGGTCACCGACACCGGCCTGAGGTCATTAATCGTCATCCCGGCCCATAGCAGTCCACTGCAGGACTTAGGGCCTCTCCCACGGAGGTTATCGCCATAATTTCCACAATGGAAAACGCTGCTGCCCATTTTCTAGCCTACGGAGACTCTAGATATTTTGCCTCGAAAACATTAGTGGCCTTGTACGACACCCACGAGTGTAAGGGGTTGGTGCAAACTAGCACAACGGAGGACTTGTTCGGGGCCAGTCCAAATGCTGTACGCGTTTCCGAATACTGGGCGAACGAAGTGAAAGGGGGAGTTAAGTCCATCGACTCTATAAGAAGAAGCTATTGGTTGTGTTATTATTATATTACACATATTATTATACTAACCGGGACTCGCACGCGACGTCCCATTTCGATTTGTTTTCCCTGGAGTCTTCTCGTGACCATGGTTTGTGCAACCCCACCGAAACGTCGGGAAAACAAATCGAAAAGGTACGTCGCGTGTTTGTCTCGATTAGTATAATAATTAGCTATTGGTTGGTGCTATTCTACTCTGACAAACACACGGCCAGTCCCTAGCCCTCATAAAACTACAACGATAATCACACTCGCCTCTCCTCCATTCCAGGACGAAGTCATGGTCATCAACGAGAAGGTGGTGCTGAAAGCGGAAGACCTGCTCAGCTGGATGTGCGACGGCGGCGGCTGGAGCACCGGCGTGCGCGCGGTCTGGCGCGGCGCCTGCGCCCCGCCCGGGCCCGGCGCCGGCTCCGACGCGCTGCACGCCACCCGGCTCGACTTCAGCGACGTCGACAAGGAGAAGAGCACGCTCGGTGAGTCGGGGTGAGGGGTGGGTTGGGTTGGGGCGAGTCGGTTTGGGGCCGAGTTGCTTTGGGGCGAGTCGCTTTAGGGCGAAGTCGCTTAAGGCCGAGACGCTTTAGGGCGTGTCGCCTTAGGGCAAGTCGCTTTAGGTCCGAGACGCTTTACGTCGGGTCGCTTTAGGTCAAGTCGCTTTAGGTTGGGTCACTTTAGGTCAAGTCGCTTTAGATCCGAGTCGCTTTAGGTCGGGTCGCTTTAAATCAAGTCGCTCCAGGTCAAGTCACTTAGATACGAGTAAGTCGCTTCATGCCACGTCTCGCTACGTCGATTCCCTACACACACGGGACGGTGGCCCCCACCCGCCCAGCTGGGTGTGCGACGGCGGCGGCTGGAGCACCGGCGTGCGCGCGGTCTGGCGCCGGCACCGACGCGCTGCACGCCACCCGGCTCGACTTCAGCGACGTCGACAAGGAGAAGAACGCGCTCGGTGAGTCGGGGTGACGCGCGGGTCGGGTTGGGGTGAGTCGGTTTAGGTTGGGTCGCTTTAGGTCCGAGTCGCTTTAAGGCGAGTCGCTTTAGGTCCGAGACGCTTTGGAGCCAGTCGCTCTAGGGCAAGTCGTTGGGTTGAGTGGGTTTAGATTAACTTAGATATCTTTGTGTCGTTCTAGGGCTAGTCATTCCTTTAGGTCGAGTCGGTTTGAGTCACTTTAAGTTGAGTCTTTTTAGGTCAAATGGCTGTGTCCGAGATGGTTCAGTTACTCGGTTGCCGGTGCAACGGCAGATTCGATTCTATCGGGGTATTTATTTACTAAAAACACATGTACAAACGCGCGTCGTCGTAAACTGAGTATTTCTCCTGGGTGAATATCACCGCCTTATCTATTTCTACCGCCAAGCAACGATGCTTCCATTGTTGTGTTCCGGTTTGAAGGATAAGGTAGCCAGCGTAATTACAGGCATGAGGCATTTCATCTTATTTCTGACAGTGACAACGCAACTGTTCTGCAATTTTTGTTGCCTGCAACGTGAATGCATGAATTGTAGATAATAAGGGCGACAGTTGCTACCATCAGGTGAGCTGTCTGGCCGTTTGTCACTGCATATCACTTCGTCGCAACCGCTGTGGTTGAACTAGAAAATATTCCCAACCAATAATCGAGCAATTTCTTCCTGTACCTAAACCACTATGATTCATTTAATTTCTTCCAATATTTCCTTGAAATGTGTTTACTTTCTTCTGGGATTTCGCGAAACGCTAACAAAGGTACGGTCTCATTCATGGCATGGTTTATAATGGAGATACATCTAGTGTTTTCCTTATTAGTTTACCTGTTATACTAGTGTTGTTTGTTCGATTTGCTGCATTAGTTTGTGGTCTACGCTCCTGTAACTCTTGTGGAATTCTCTGAGTGGTTGTGTGTGTTTTTTATCGGGTGTCTCAAGTTGCGGTAAGCTTGTCTGGTGGTGTCACAGTGTTAGAACACTAAACCTAATATTTAGTAGAATTTTAGTAATTAAACACCCAACAAAGAGCTGAAACGGGCTGTTGAAGAAGAAGTCACTGGTTATAAATGTATAAATATGTACCTTTTTATTTAGAATTATATAAATTAGTATAAATAATTTATCTGTGTTAGCACGTCGTTCGCATAGTGCGCGCATCGAGCTCTATTGTGGTTCAGTCTGAAAACCAGCGCTGTGATTGGCTACTGCCATTCATAGCATTATAATTCATAACATATCGTATATTTATTGCAGGCATTACAAATTACAAGGTATAAACAATGTAAATAAGCCCATATTCTGTTAGTAGTAAATCTTAAAAACTATGTGTTAGTACTTGTTTAAAGTTAGTTAATTATGCTGAGGCTGGCCCAATTTGCTTCCGTACTTATTCTGTTAGTTTTGAGTTTTTGAATGTGTTATTGGACCGATACGTCTATGTCTAAGTCAGCTTTTGACCGCGTACAGATCAGTAACAGTCATGTCGCATTGAGTATCAAGTTTCGGCCGAGTCTATAGCCATATTGACGGCTTACATGATGACTTCTCTGAGTATCAGCTGGCTGATACTTTTTTATGTCGATCTGTAGACGAAACGGGTGAGCGGGCCACCTGACGTTGTGTGGTTACCGCTGCCTATGGACATTAGCAACACCAGGGGTATGACCAATGTGTCGTTTACCTCTAAAACCTAGGACCACGTATATTTAGATGTATGAACATGGATATCATCACGATTATTTTTAACTATTGATTGATTTATTTTAATAAAATTGTATTATGTGTATGACATGAAGATTGTTATGATTATTTTAACTGTAGTAGGTATTTGACATCATTATTGTATATTTGACGTTGTGTTTATGTTGTTTTCAGTCATTATTAACATAATTAATCACAAGTTGCAATTGTGTTTGTAAAATCATTATAACATTTCTATTTTAAATTTGTATGCCGAATGGCAGTTCGCAGTGGAGCACACTTATATCTAATGTAATATCTTTTTACCTGTGTTACCACAAATACAATAAATTGAAATTGAATGTTGATTTCGATGTGTGAGTGCAAATATTGATAACGACACTTCATCTGTGTGGGAGCCAATGAACGACGCGGCATTTGTATATGTATTGCGTCCATATTTTAAACTTGCTTGTGTGCGGTAATGCGATAGTGGGGCGCGTCATTTTAGATTAGACGAGCTCTACAAAAAAACCAAATCTTTGGCCCCTACCGCCAAAACCACGGTTCTCCATGGACCTCTACACCTCTGACACTAATATTTCTCCCCCCTTCTTCCAGAACCAGACCCTTCATCCCCCGGCGTGGTGGTGTTCTCCTACCCGCGCTACTGTCGCTACCGCGCGGTGGCCGCGCGTCTGGGAGGCGTGCAGGCGGCGTGGCTTCGGGACGCCCTGGTCGCAGCGCTGGGGGGGTACGCCGCGTCCACGGCGAATACTAGGATACTGTATTGCAAGGTAAGAGTAACTAGCGTAAGCTTGTTTGCCATCTCAGTGGTATAAAACAGGGTTGGTATGTGTTATAGGTGTCCATCTGGAGAGGAGAGAAGTGGTGGAGATTGCTGAAGATAGTCAAGCGACCCACCAACCAAGAACAACACTGTATATACACACTGCTTATATGTCTTTCTAGCTTCATGAAAAAAAAAACCCGGTTGCTGTGGATAATGGATTTTATGGCTTCTGGATTGTAAGGATTCTGTGGCTCCTGGATCCTATGGTTTTAGGAAGATCCTGAAAGTGACCGGCATCGGATCCTGACGAAGATGTCCTGGACGACGGTGACCGCGCGCCATCAGATGAACCGTCCGTCCGTGTGCCTCATCGTCATCATCATCACCATATCAGGTGGAAGACGCCCACTGCTGGGCATAGATAGGAATCCCCCAATGGCTGTGAATTCCGCATTCAGCTGTGGGAGGCCCACTCTGCGTCTTGCAATACGTGATCACCACTCGAGAACTCTACTGCCCATCGGCCCCATGCCCACTGCCACTTAAGGCTGGCAGTCCGAATCCTCCCTAGTCTAAAAAAAGCGTCTCATATCCCCAATCTCGTCCCCAGGACTCCTTCGAATACCCCGAGCTGGAAGGCCACGAGTTCGTGTGCAACCACCTGGCGCCCCGGCTGAAGGGGCGGCCGCGCGGGCGCCGCCGCCGGCAGCCGCGCAGCCGCGACCGCGAGCGCCGCTCCGACGGCGAGCGCTCCAGCGACAGCGACGTCACCGAGCTGGGCGCCAAGGTGAGCGGGGGGCGTTGGTTGGGGGTCATTTCAGGTTTGGGGGTCATTTTTGGGATTGGGGTCATTTTTGGCCCGAGGTCATTTTGGGTACTGGGGTAATTTTTGGTCTGGGGTAATTTTTGGTCTGGGGTCATTTTTGGCCTGGGATAATTTTTAGTCTTGGGTAATTTTTAGCGTAGGATAATTTTTGACTCGAGGATCATTTTCATCCGAGTCATTTTTGATCAGTGGTAATTTTCGGCTGGGGGTCATTTTTGACCCGAGGTTCATTATTGATCTCGGGGCCTAATAGATACTATACATACAAGACCACCACAATACACACTTCGAGCACTATACAATACACGGATCCTGCAATCGCCTAGCACCGCGGCCCAAGGACCGCGCGTGTCGGTAACGCGTTGGTGAAGCTCCTGGTATTGCAAACGTCCACAGGTTGCGGCGACTGCTTAACATCAGGCAGGCCGTAAGCTTGCCACCTTAGTGATATAAAAATCTTCATATTTATCACCTCTCTTCTGGCACTTCCGGATTCGAAGGTTGTCCGGAAGAGATCGCTTAAAGCGATAAGGCGGCTTTTATATATTATGCTCATTATTTTATATTGTCATATGTCATCATCATCATATCAGCCGAAAGACATAGGCCTACCCCAGATATCTCCACAAACGCCGGTCCTGTGCCTTCCGCATCCAGCTGGTACCTGCGATCTTTACCAGGTCGTCGGTCCACTTTGCGGGAGGCCTACCCACGCTGGACGCGGTACGTGGTCGCCACTCGAGAACTTTACTGCCCCATCGGCCATCTGTTTTTCCAATCCTTAGGGTTATGTCGGTGACCTTGGTCATTGTATACCTTGTCTGTATGTTGGCAATAAAGTTTTTTACTTACTGCCGCCTTTCCTCCGCAGACCCCCCGCCGCGTCTCCCTCCGCAACGGCGCGTCCCCGGAGCAGCTGAGCGACGAGGAGGCGCCGAGCGAGCGCGCCTTCCTGCGGCGGCTGCGGCTCTTCTACCGGGGCCGGGACGACGCGCCGCCGGAGATGCAGTCGCCGGGGGACCTGAAGCATTGTGAGTGGATGTAGAATAAAAAAAAATGTAAAAAAATCTGGCTCGAAGGACCAAAAAATGTTTGCGGCTCGAAGGACCAAAAAGTTCGGTGGACCAAAAAATGTGCAAATCTGACGCCATGGTCCAAACAATTGCTAATGCGGCTCGAAGGACCAAAAAAACGTGTAACTCTAACGGGAAGGATTAAAAAACTATGCAAATCTGACGCGAAGGACCAAAAAAATTGCTATTGCTGCTCAAATTGCCAAAATAATCGTGTAAAAAATCTGGCTCGAAGGACCAAGAACGTATAATAATCCGGCTCGAAGGACCAAACCATATGCATATTAATCTCGCAAGACCAAAAAATCCTAATATATTTAGGACCAAAAAACGTGTAACTGTGACGTTTACGAAGAATTAAAACATCGTTGTGCGGCTTTTAAGGATAAAAAATTGCAATATCGTCTCGAAGGACTAAAAAGCTTGGAATTGCGGTTTCGAAGGATTAAAAATATCGCTGTGGGTCGTAAGACGAATAAGTTACTAAAGCGGTTCGTTGGATATGAATGCCTTTAGATGGACTAAAAAGTGTCCTTTCCGTGCTAGAGAGATGAAAAAGTTGCTTTTTGACAGCAAGAATAGAAGAGGCATGTATTCAGGCATAGGTCTCTGCAAAAGAAGAATAACCTTTGTAGTTAAATGTCATAGGAGGTCTCATCAGACAATCGAAAACGCCAGCCTACGGAGACGCTAGATCATTTGCCTCGAAAACAGTCGCCTTGTACGACATCCGCGAGTGTAAGGGGTTGGTGCTTTTCCACTTTGCCGGACACCGGAAAATGGGCAGCAGCGTTTTTCATTGTTATATTTATAACACTGCGATCTCCAACCCGCCTGCCAGCGTGGAGATTATGGCAATTGCTTCCCCTTTCGTGGGAGAGGCCCTAAGTCCTGCAGTGGACTGTTATTGGGCTGTGATGACTCCAGATCTTTTGCATCGAAAACATTAGTCGCCTCGTCCGCCACCCACGAGTGCAAGGGTTTAATGCTATTCCACTCTGCCGGACACCACACGACCATACCTGTACGTACATACATACTTACTTACTATGTTGACGCAATAACCCAAAATGAGTCTTGGCCTCCGACATTGAGATGTTCCATTCCTCCTGGCACCAGTCAGCCCAGAGTCCAACAGGTCTCTTTCCACGATATCTGAGACCTGGGGAATCTTTGGCTTAGTGCGTCGAGCCAGGATTTGTTGTTGATTGATTGATTGATTGATGGTTCTATCTTCCACAGTATCCCTGGGATCGGTGTATGCTCGCGTGGTGGCCTGCGGCGGGTTCGCGGCAGCGTGCCGGCGCCGCGCCTGGCGCGCGCTGCAGCCCGACCGCCCGCACCGCCTGCGGGACGCCTACCAGCGGTGAGTGGGGAGGGGGGAGCGGGCCGCGGGCCGGGGGCCGGCGCCACTTTTGTTGTCGTTTGAAGCCATTTTAAAACGGGGGTCATTTTTCCAAAGAGATTAGAATGTTAGTGACCTTCATTGCAAGAAGGTCGCTAACTTTCCAATCGCTTTGATTTTTACCCAGAAGTCATTTTGACACGGGGGTCATTTTTACCCAGAATTTATTTTGTCACGGTGGTAACTTTTAGCCAGAAGTCATATTTCACACGCAAGTCACTTTTGACCTGAATTTCTTTTGGGGTCAGTTTTGACCCGAGAATAATTTTGACCCGGGTTTGAGTGAGTCATTTGTAAGCATAAATAATGTATCTTGTTGTCTGTTTTCCTTCTTTACGGCTGGTCTGATGGTAAGCTGTTACCCTAATATATGGATGTTTGATGAATGAATAGATAATTGAATGAAGAGCCCTCCGGCCAAGAGTGGAGAGTGTCGGTTGGCTTTCTGTGTTGAACGGCTGTGGCCTAGGAATTAGTACAGGCTAACGGTGATGGACGTTTGCAATGCAAGGGATATATCGTATTACCAAAAGCCCCAAAAGGCCTTTGCAGACCCTCCCTTCAAAATATTTCTATATCTAATTTATTCATCTCTATCCTCAGCTACCTGCTCCCCTTCGAGAACCACGAGCGGTCCCGCGGCCGCCTGCCCGCGCTGGCCCCGCGCCGCAACGGCAGCCTGCGAGCCGGGAGTTCCGGGCCCATGATCCTGGATGCGATTGATACCATCGACGTGACTGATTCCCCGCCCAGGGATACTACGGAAACTGAAGGTTGGTGCTGGGAATAATTTTTGGACCAGGGTCATTTTTGACCCCGGAGTTGAACGTGATGTAGGGGGTCATTTTTGACTCTGGGGGCTGAATGTTGGTTTTGAGAGGGTTCATTTTGGGTCTGGGGTCATTTTCAGTCCTGGGGTCTCATTTTCAGTCCTGGGCAGCCATTTTGGTTCTGGGGTAACTTTTGACCCTGGCGGACGGAAGGTAGGTGTTTTGGGGGGTCATTTTGGTTC
Source organism: Blastobasis lacticolella (assembly GCA_905147135.1). Classification (NCBI taxonomy): domain Eukaryota; kingdom Metazoa; phylum Arthropoda; class Insecta; order Lepidoptera; family Blastobasidae; genus Blastobasis; species Blastobasis lacticolella. The sequence continues at coordinate 11,134,324 of LR990066.1, forward strand.
TGGGGTCATTTTGGCCCCGGCGGTCATGGGGTCATTTTGAATGGGGCTCATATTCGGTCTGGGACCCGAGAACCACGAGCGGTCTCGCGGCCGCCTGCCAGCGCTGGCCCCTCGTCGCAACGGCAGCCTGCAAGCGGGCAGTTCTGGCCCCATGGTCCTGAACGCGATTGACACCATCGACGTGACAGGGATACTACGGAGACCGAAGGTTCATGTTGGGGATCATTTTTGGACCGGGGTCATTTTTGACTCCGGGGCTGAAGGTGATGTTGTCGGGGGTAATTTTGGTCTGGGGTTACTTTTGACCCCGGTGGATTATAGGTTGGTGTTGCGGGGGTAATTTTGGTTCAGGGGTCATTTTTGACCCCAGTGTCAGGCTCGTTTTGGACCGGGGTCACTTTTGACCCCAGCTGTCATGGTATCATTTTGTATCTAGGATCATTTTTGGACCAAGGTCACTTTTGACCCCCGAGGTCATGAAGTAATTTTGAATAAGGACCATATTTGGTCTGGGGTTCGAAAACTACAAGCGGTCCCGCGGCCGCCTGCCAGCGCTGGCCCCTCGTCAAAGGGCCGTACACAAAACATCGCATTTATAAAACTAAGAAGGAAATCGACCAATAACTCCCCTCATCTCTCTTCCAGAAACCCCAGAGAAGAAGGAGATAGAGAAACGCCTCCGGACTCCCTCTCCGGAACGGGTAGAAGAGTCCAAAGAAGAATTCACAATCTCCAAACCAGCTGAAGAATTAAACAGAGAATTCTTGGAATCCCTACCCAAGGAGGAGAAACCTGAAAAACCTCTGAAGATATCCGTCAAACCTGTAGAGAAACTAATCGAGAAAAATGACAAGGATAAATCAAATATAGCTAAGTTGTTCGAGGAGAATAGCGCGCTAGTAGCGGAACTGGCGGCTAAGCACAAAGTGATGGACTCCAAAGTGATAGATGAGATAGGGAGTCGGTGTCTAAGCGATGGCAGTTCTATGTTTCTGAACGAGTTGGCGCAGAGACTGAATTTGGGTGAGTTTGCTTCAGCTATTTCGTTAAGGTGCAGAATGTCCAAATTGCAAAATGTCCAGGTCGCAAAATGTCTAGGTTGTGTCACAAACTTATGTGAACTGCTGGTCTAGCCATCTTTGACAGCTCCGCTTGCGTGATGCGTGTATGATAGAAAATTGACAGGTCGAAGTTCGACTATTTCTACCAACATCTACATTGACTCTGATTGTGTAGGATCATCCGCCAATCCGCCTCCTTTGTACACCGAAAGTACGTGAATTGTCTATGGACCAAGAATTTCTACCACAAACAGCTTATGTCAGATAACGTTAGCTTATGTCAAATCCCATACATTTTTTCTACCACAAACGATTGTAGATTAACGCAACCTCTTGGCTAAGGCCGCAGATATTTAAAAAATGGCAACATTTGTTCCAGTTTTGGATACTGGATCAGCGGGGCTATTGGCTAACTCAGTTGACAACTGTATTTGACACTACATAATTCTACACCACGTCATCTACGTTGAAAACTGGCAATAGCGTCTACCAAATTAGAGAAGTGTCAGATTTTTTTATGTCAAATTCAGTTGTCCACTGAGATAGCCGATAGGCCCTCAGATGAGTTTGTGGCACGTTAACTTGTGTCCAGAAGTAAGGACCGTTCAAAACGCTTGTATCTTTTGCACTGCCAGACCAATCTGGAACGCTTAGGAATAAAGGTCTTTGTTGTATCACGCATTTTGGAGGACGTAAGTGCGAAAAAGTGCTAGATTAATCGATTTTTGCTCGTTTTTAGAAAGCTAAGAAATCTATTCGGCGATAATATTTATATAAAATAAATTGTATTTTGACGACCTGAGTGGTTCAGCTTCGATCTGTTACGCAGAGGTCCGGGGTTCGATTCCCGGCCGAGTAGGAATTTGAATGATGAAGTTTCTGTTACTCGTCTGGGTGTTATATTTTTTTATATAAATTGTGATTAACATATGATTTATTCCCCCCAGGTCCAATGGAGGCGTCGTTTCTGCGAGCCCCGCCGCCCGCGCTCAACGGCCACGACAGCGAACAGGTAACTTACTAATCAATAGGATCTTGGAGTATATATATTTTGGACTTACCATGAGCTCTTATAGCAGGACATAAACAGAACTGCTGTTTAGAACGAGACAGCGCTATGCTTGTCACATAAGCTTGTCTCTTTCTCTGCGCGGAACTTAGACCGTTTTCGGTATAAGTCCCCGGCTATACAGAGTGACTCCTTCTGTTTATGTTGTGTCTTCATTTGTAAAGATTTTGTCAAAGACTATAAATAATGTGATACGGCTTTTGAAAAGCGGAACGACACGTAACATAATATAAGTGATACAAAAATGGACCTTATTTTATGAGCGATACATTCCACTTTGATTTGCTCTGTTTACTCTATCCACTTTGAATTTAGTTACTGTATTTAGTCAAATGTAATCAGTACATTATCTAGGTGTCTGTATTAGAGTGTATATAATTTATTGCTTCATAAGTTACATAAACATTAAACTTAAAACACAGTATACATAAACAAAGTTGAAGTAATATTTTATACGTACATGGTACGTAATCGCAGCCTTAATACTAGTATCCTCCCCCCCCCCCCCCCAGCAACCCCCCCGGCCGCCGCCCCCCGCGCACCCCGCGGCGCGGAGCTCGCTGCGGCACGTCCGCGTGAAGCCGGCGCGGCCGCCGCAGACACACACACAGACACACCAGACACAGCACGCGCAGCACGCACAGCACGCACAGCAGGCGCACAGGGGGATTGGACAGGGTGAGTCTTTTTTTTTTATACCACCAAGGTGGCAAACAAGCTTACGGCCTGCCTGATGGTAAGCAGTCACCACCAGTGATCAGTGAGGTGTTTTAATTATTGTCGATAATAATATATGCGAGGCCATGGAGCTGCGTTAGGACAGAGCAAAGTGGCGGTCTATAGTCTCTGCCTACCCCACCCGTGGGACGGAAGCGTGAACTTTATGTATGAATGTATGTGTGGTAGGAGTCTCGTTGCGTGATCGAATCGAAAAAGAGGAGATCCGCTGGTGAACCAGAGTCACTGACATAGGCTGAAAGTTTGTCTTATGCAGTCAAATTGTTAGTAACTGTAAATTTTATCTGTTATTACGTTATTAGATGTATGTAGAGCTCGTCAAGTCTAAAATGACGCGCCCCACTACTTAGTTGATTTCGATGTGTGAGTGCAAATATTAATAACGACACTTCATCTGTGTGGGAGCGTCGACTGCTCCAATCGAACGACGCAAGCTCCTACGTTGAGTCTCACCGGCAACTGAATGACCAATTACAACGGCATTTGTATATGTATTACGTCCATATTTTAAAGTTGCTTGTGTGCGTTAATGCGATAGTGGGGCGCATTTTAGATTAGACCAGCTCTAACTATGAATGTCCGGGGCATCGTGAGGTATCGTGTTTGGGCTGTTTGGAATGGTCACGATGAGTAGGTACTTATATATTTGTATTTAGCCGTGTCATAGCATCTCCATTGATATAATAAAGCTTATATCCTATGTTTCCGCCCAGTCCCAGCCACGGGTGCGGTGTCCCCGCCGTCGCCGCGGCCGCGCGAGCGACACAGCGATGACGAAATCGTCGAGGTACGTACTATGCTGTGCGGTATTGTGCTATGCTGTGCGGTACTGTACGCTACTGTGCGGTACTGTACGGTACTGTGATGTACTGTACGGTACTGTGCTGTACTGCACGGTACTGTATGTATTCTATGCTATACTATATGTCTCTTCGGGACACTATGAGAACCCAAATCTCAAAAGTCTTGAAACTTTAAATTTTTTATTTCTCCAATTGTAATATATTACAAAAAAGCTTTCGTATCGAACAATTGCCGATGAATAAGAATGACGTAATAGATGATACAGCTAAAATGACATACCATGCCATACCATACCATTTATTTAATTTGCCAACAGATCTTAACTTTTTAACAATGCTCTTAAATTATAGGACATCATCAATTTACATAAATGTAAAGCCAAATATTGTTATATTATTAAATATTTCGGAAAAAAACAAGAAAAATCAATCTTGTATTATTTTTTGTTTAATAAATCGCATTTATAATGTATTAATTCTACTACATTAAATTATATACGTGTCTGGGTGTAATATGTATAATAAGTACATATTTTAAAAAGTATAAAAGTAAGATATCAATTATCTAGCACCCATAACACAAGCTTTGCTTACTTTGGGACTAGATGGCGCTGTGTGTGTTTTCCAACCATATTTATATTTATTAAATTCTCAATCCCCAGGTACCATACAAGCCGAAGACCCCAGAAATCATTGACCTGGACGAGTACCCTGAAAGCCCCCAATCGCAGGTCAAGAAGAAGAAGCTAGACATCCTCAAAGAACGGGGTCTCGAAGTCACCGCAATCCCAACCCCACAGTGGGGGATCCCACCCCAGGTACCCCTCCTAGGGGGGCTCAACCCCCCCGTCATGCTCAACCCGGCTATGCAACACCAAATCATGACCCAGGCGTCGCTATTCCAAATGTACAACATCATACCGCAGAACTACGCCAACGGGATACAACCTCCGAAAGTCATACAAGCGACATGCACATTCGGAACGACAGGGCCGGAAAAGACCGTCTATGGGAACCCTAAAGACCCCTTCATGCCTCCTCCTCACGTCTTACATGGGGCCCCAATAAAGCCCCAAAGGAATCTGACCCCAATTGAGCATTCCGAACCACCTTTGCCACCCAGACCGGACATACTAGATTTGACTTGTAAATCTGTCGGCCAACAAGTTCAAAAGCCAGCCGTAGAGATTGTCAGAATCCCCTCAGCCCCTTCCCCATCCAAAATTGCTGCTCAGAATCTATCCAAAAACTACACTTTGATCGATGGGAAAGCTGTAGTAGGTTCAAACCTGGAGATAACCCTTGTTAACCCAAAGAATACGTCGAAAAGTAGACCGCCCCAAAAGAGGTCGTCCAACGGCAAATTCGTTAGCACGAAAACGCCTACGCCCCCAAAAGACTACCCCAAACCCTACCCGTCCCCTTCGAACATGAAAAAACAACCAATTATTGTCCCCAACTACCCTCTCAATAGGGATGAAGTGTCCCCAGCTAGTTCCACCAGTTCAAAAGACAGTTTTAAACAGGACATCCCAAAAACCATGTTGGATATCCAAAAATCGAACCTCCTAGACATGCATAAGGGTGTTAACATGCTCGATATGCAAAAGTCGGCCGCTAGTCTCATGGATATGCAGAAGTCTATGCCAAATATGCTCGATATGCAGAAGAGTATGCCAAATATGCTCGATATGCAGAAGAGTATGCCAACGATGTCCCCTTTTATGGATCCTCTGTATATGAATGCTTTGTATAATAGCTTGGCGGGACAGATGGATCAACGACAACTGGCCATGTATAGGGATTTAGTAGCGAGTCAGTTTAGAACGTACCCGGGTATGCTGAGCTCTGTTACACCCACCACGAAGAATTGAAGGTCCTCTCGTATGAAACTCTGACGATTTTATGGGCTCCTGGTACCTGAGACGATGATTTTGCGTAATAGTTGATGAAAAGGGCGTAATTTGGAGTAGCTGTAGATAATTCTGTGGGTTAGGAATAGTCGCAGAAAATTCTGTGGCTTACCAGTAGCCATAGAAATTTCAATGGTGAAGAAGTAGTCGTAGAAAATTCTAAGGATTAAGAGTAGCCGTAGAAAGTCCTGTGGCTTAGAGCCGTAGACAATTATATGGCTGGAGTAGCCATAGGGAATTCTGTGGCTAAGGAGTAGCCATATAACCTTCTGTGGCTTAGAAGTAGCCATAGAAAATTCTACAGGTACTTCCATCAAGTTACGCCTTATTTATTAATAATTATTACGCAAATATTGCCCGTATTTTTGTTGTTACAAATACAACGAATAAGAAATAATTCCAGAGTGATTTTGGTCAGTAGTTTTTGGGCATTGTAATTATAATTAATTATAGTTCTGTTTCTTTTGTTAGGTATTTATTGGGGGCCCATTTCGTGAGGGTTTAGGTTTGAAAAATGTCTAGTCGTAAGAGAAAGAAATCGTTGTTTGTGATAAAAATAAAATGCCGTTTTTAATTTGCGAGTGGGATCACCCACGGATCTCTGTAACCTATATTATAATTATTGTTATATTATTTTAATTATAATTATAATTTCCAACAAATATTGTGAAAATATTTTAGGGTAATTACAATTTCAATTTGTAGTTTTTTTTGGGAAATATTTGGTTTTTAGTCTGTAATTTGTTTTTTCTTAGACCAAATGTTTCTTTGGCGAAATGTTATTTTATTTTATTTTACCATAGGGTAATGTTCCTTTTTAACCGACTGCTCCGTTATGAGAGTGAGTGTTTAATTATAATTTCTTGCACTGCAAATTTTAGATATAAAGAGAAAATAATTATACAGTATTTTGTTCGGCAATAAATTACTAATTTAATTATTTTGTAATTATATAATTCGTTATAATCCGTCGGTTATGTCATTTTACGTTTAGGGACCCGATGTCTTGCGCAAAAAAAATACTGCCAAAAAGTAAAAAACAAATGTCATCAAAAGTCACTGCAATCGAAATTCCTAACTCGACACGCGTCATTCTTCCATGACCCTATTCCCAGATGGGCCCATAATAATAACAATATACTGTCCCGGGAGACCATCGGCTCCCAGACTGTTCAACCAGTCTCCGGGTCACTAGTCCAACTGCTCATGGTTGTCAGATATATCACGATACATCCTACCCAATGAGAGCAAACTTACATGTCACGCCATCTAGCGGAGCCTATTTATAGCTGAAGTCACAATCTATATTTTGTTTCCTTTTTAGTGGTTATACGTGTCCAAAAGGGACGGCTATAAGTTGTCAAATACCCCTCCATAACTTTTTGTATGACGTTGAGTCATTTGCATAGAGTCGTGACAGTGTACATTCTCTCTAGGTCGAGGCTCTATCTATGTTCTGTATCCAATATCTTTGAAGACAACCCACGCAGAACCGTCTTCTGTCTGACTTAATCATTATCCGAGCGTTCAATCCCGGTTTCTGCCAGGGTCCGCTTTCCTACTCGCTCTTCTCCACTTCACCCGGTCTTCGGCATCCTCGCATAGTCGGAAACACTGTTTCCTACTCCTATCTGTTATTTCCTTATTCAGTTTGTTGCGGGTTCTAAGACAGTATTAGCTTGCAATCTGAATAATTATCGAAACTTCGAAAATCTGGATGAGATGAGATGAAAGGAAAAGTTTCCAATTTTGGCGACTAGATGGCGCAACCACGGGTCCCCAACGTTGAATCGAAAATATGGGATCAAATAGTTCCATTTACAAAAAACATAGTTTTAATTCCGCGAAATTTTCGAGAGCGTATTGTAATTCAATTGTAAATATTAGATTTGTAATTGACTATTGGTTTTTAAGTGTTATTAAGGTGGTACAGTTTGTGTGGAGTCGTATTTTCGTATTGAATTGGTAATACTTTTGTGTAGTGCTTTCTTCATCGCACGTCATTAAACAAAACAACGAAATATACCTTTTTACTTTAGTTAAACTAAAAAATATATTTTTATGACATTACCTAACGCCATAGACTGTTCAATCGCGCTTCATTCAAGAATTTGACGTTTTTAATGACCGCTTGTAACAAAAGCAGAATGAATCACAAAACAACGCCATCTAGTGACGAATTGTGTTTTTGTTTATTTCACTGAGTAAATTGTATCAATAGCCTACGGAAGTCCGTTTTGCGCTCCTTTGGACTAATATCCATTGGCACAAATGTACATCGATCGAAGCTCACCAAGCCTGGATCATAGTCAAGGCCCCGGGCCCTCGTGCGCGAGAGCATTACCAGGACATTAACGCCAAGAAAACCATGATTTATCATAATTATTCACTCATCTTTGATGAGATGAATCATTCATTCATTTGTATTTTTTTTTAGTTATATTCTTGTTTTTATTTTTTGTCGATTTCAACGTATATGTATTATTTGAGAATTATATTACCCACTTTATTATTTGCAATACTATTTAATTTATCTCTACAAACCTATGTTATAGTTTTAAGATAATTTAGCTTATGTTTTGATAAGTATAGAAAAATTGTCTCACGTTTTTTGGGATTTATTCTTAGCGTAATTCTTTATTACTATAGATTTTTTTTCTTCATGCTATTACCAAATCTCTTTCCGCTTTCTTTTATAAGTGAAAACTAATAATCCCATCTCAGACTCTGCACATGCTGTATCACATAACGGTGAAGTTGTGTCTTTATTGGTGTCAAAAGTTTATATATAATTTCTTCTATTGTAATTTTAATTTCGTGACAGCAGATAAGGATTTTTGTGAGTATATAATCATTTCTAGCTTTTATTCTTAGATTTCAAGACGGTACAACGTTTTGGATATGATAAAAAAAAACCAAGGACCAAGGGCATTTCGGTGCAGGCTCTCAACAGTTTTATTTGGCTGACTATATAAGAAATTTTTATCTAGTGACCCGAACTGTTTTCGTACTGCCATGTCCTTTTATGTGGGTTCTATAAGCAAAAAAAAATCATTCTGCCTTACACCCTCTTGGCAACTTCACAATGGCAGTGGAGGGGATTTCGCGCAGGTAATCGTATGCAGCGCAAGTCGAACCACGTGACCCGCCAAGTCTCTTCTTATTTGACACTAGCTATAATTTGGGTGACAATGCTTTATATGGTAGCATGGAGCTGGTCTGATGATGGAGTCGGAAGGTCATAGGAACTAATGAACGCAATAAGATGACACCATCGTGTTTGGGCTCTTTGGAATGGTCTATACCGCGCGATAAAAGCTTGTTTTGAAAAAATATTTTTCATTTGAAAATTTATTATAATATCAGTGTTCAATTTAGTATAATAGAAATCATAGAATCTTTTACTATTATGTAATAGGTTAATTTCAATCCTTTTGACACCAATAAGTCACACAAATGTATAGTTGAATTCCTTATAAGTAAGATGGATGTAAAATAAGTTTTCATATTATTATAATTAGTTTTAAGTAATTAATTGAATTATTAAAGAAATTGTGTACATAGTTAGGTACGCTTAATGTCTAAGATTGTGGTACAAATAAACAATGAAAATTATTGTTTGCTTTTTCTTTGGAAACTTCAGCTGCTGAGGCCCTATTTTTGAAACCGCCCTTTTTGAATCGCTCGTCGCGATTGGAATGGTTTTCCATTTTGATTTGTGGAAAATTTCAATGTTTTTAAGTTTCATTGGTAACACCGAAAGAGTATGGTTAATCATTAGTGACAATCAGCATCATATACATACAAAAATATCGAGTTTATCATGCCATATACGTAGGCTACAGCCGGAGGATCGAAAAAAAAAATGATTTTAAATGAATAAAATAAATTAAAATAAAATTACAATAAATATTAACGTAGAAACTAGTTCGAAGTGTGAACATAGAATGACTTAATATTATGTGAAATCGTGGTCGGCGACAATGCGATGTCAGCATCTCGTGGCCGTCCACGGGTCGGCAAAATGCATCGGCTTGTAATTCCTGTCGATGAGGTGAATGCTGCGTCTGCGGTCTTCGTAATTGTATGTAATTTGCCGAAAATCAAAATTGATAATCGTACGAATCGAAACAAGCAATTTAAAAATAGGTCCCATGGACTGAAATATCTTTTCACATGTCCTCTCACGTCAGGTCAGTAGGTGAGACAGTGGCGTAATGGGCCCGACTTGCACCCCGAGGTACCGGCTTCGAACCCCAGTGCCGCGTATCAAAGACTCTTTCCTGAGTTTAGAGCATAAGTGCTACCTTAACAATCATATTCCTTTACACTACAGTGCATTTGGTAAACGGTTTTTAAAGCATTCATGAATTAAATTTTTACTTATTTTATAAAAATATCCTGGGGGTAAAAGACAAGTTCTTTGAGCATAAATAACTGTAAATGCTCCCTTCTTTTAGCAAACTGATTTTGGTTAAATTTGCACCGAATACCGTTGCTGTAGCGGCAAAGGGAAATTTTCTTGAAATTGCCATACACTTAGAGCTCGTCTAATCTAAAATGCCGCGCCCCACTATCGCATTAACGCACACAAGCAAGTTTAAAATATGGACGCAATACATATACAAATGCCGTTGTAATTGGTCATTCAGGTGCCGGTGCGATTCAAACGTAGGAGCACGCGTCGTTGGCTCCCACACAGATGAAGCGTCGTTATCAATATTTGCACTCACACATCGAAATCAACTAACTAAGTAGTGGGGCGCGTCATTTTAGACTAGACGAGCTCTACATTAGTTGAACACTAACCGAGGCTCTTACGGTGAGGGACAACATCGTGATGAAACCTGCACATTCAGGGAACTCTGAATGGGGTTGCTCCGTACCAGAGCTGCCTTGCTGCGATTACTCTCTACTCAATTAAATTAAGATGGCCGCGTACTATCGGCGATCGGCGGCACAGTAGAGGGTACGAAATAAAAACAAGAGACTTGGCCAAAAATATCCTAAAATTTATTTATTAGCTTACAATAATAATTATAACTAACATTTCAAAAACACTTAAAACTAAGCCATATCAGGCGCCCACAGCTTAATCGTCCTGTCGTAAGAAGCTGTCGCTATGAATTTATTGTCCAAGGATATATCTGCACTCATTACCTGTGAAGGAAAAAATAATGCATCCAGGTCAATGGTCCATCCGGGAGCTACGAAGCCACAAACAGATACACAGACACATGTAAAAGTTGATAAACTGTAATAATTATGTTTACATATTGCTCGACTATTTAGTGTTATAGATGATACAACCAATGTAATTATTATGTGCTACTGTATGTATTTTATATAATTAAATTGACATGTAATTTATATTACCAAATAAATAATATGAATATGAATATAATATGAATATGAATTAAATCACTTTTTGTACACTAGTTCCACTTTATTATACAATTTTATTAAATTGCAACCGGTTTCGAATTACTCATCTTCAGGCAATTATTTTATATTTTTATAAAAATATTTAATATTTTATTTTATTTTAATTTAATATTTTCGAATTACTCATCTTCAGGCAATTATTTTATATTTTTATAAAAATATAAAATAATTGCCTGAAGATGAGTAATTCGAAACCGGTTGCAATTTAATAAAATTGTATAATAAAGTGGAACTAGTGTACAAAAAGTGATTTAATTCATAAGAATGGAGTTCCATCATGAAGTGACAACACAAAGTGTTAAATATATAATATGAATACTTAATGAGTGAAAAGGATTCTTCAAGGTCGTTCCTCAAAGTGGGGTACACCATTCGACGGTAGGAGGTTCGCGACAAGATTCACAACAATGCTTGCATTGTCGTGTTCCGGTTTGAAGGATAAGGTAGCCAGCGCAATTACAGGCATGAGGCATTTCATCGTAGTCCGCACAGTGACAACGCACCGGCGGTTTAGCATTTTTGCTACCTGCAACCTAAATGTATGAATCGTAGATGTTATGGGCGACAGTGACCGCTTACCATCAGGTGGGCTGTCTGTTCGTTTAACACTGTGTAATGTAGGAAAAATTATTTACCCATTGTACACAAGATTGTAACAAATCTATATGACATATCATATCAGGCACAACAGGGCATCTTATTTCTATAAGCAAATGTCTTCCAGCAGGTCTACAGCAGAGACTGTGATAATTAAATGCAGTTAAAACTCATCATCATCATCATCACAGCCCATAACAGTCCACAGCAGAGACTGTGATAATTAAATGCAGTTAAAACTCATCATCATCATCATCACAGCCCATAACAGTCCACAGCAGAGACTGTGATAATTAAATGCAGTTAAAACTCATCATCATCATCATCACAGCCCATAACAGTCCACAGCAGAGACTGTGATAATTAAATGCAGTTAAAACTCATCATCATCATCATCACAGCCCATAACAGTCCACAGCAGAGACTGTGATAATTAAATGCAGTTAAAACTCATCATCATCATCATCACAGCCCATAACAGTCCACAGCAGAGACTGTGATAATTAAATGCAGTTAAAACTCATCATCATCATCATCACAGCCCATAACAGTCCACTGCAGGACCTAGGGACTCTCCAACAAAAGGGGATGTTATTGCCATGATCTCCACACTCCATAAATATAACAATGGAAAACGCTGCTGCCCATTTTCCAACCTACGGAGACTCTTGATCTTTAGCCTCGAAAACATTAGTCGCCTTGTACGACACCCACGAAGGGGTAAAAGAAACTATCTTACCTTATTATCGTGTCCAGACAACGTTCTCAAAGGATGAAAGGCCGGGTCGGACCATAGTTTCACGCTGCGATCGTACGATGATGTCAGAAGGTAGTGCCCGTGACTGCGCTGGTAGCGGACATCTGGATGGAAATGTGGGCAGTGAGTACACTCTATTTTCACGTTGGAGGTCAAAATTAAAAATGTCTTTATTGATTAGGACATTAAATATCTCTTTCAATCGTCAAAAAGGAGGGGGGGGGGGGGGGGGGGTAGGAAAGTAGGAAGGAAGCACACAGTGACACGCTGACCGCCCCATGGCCGCAGCAAACCCACCCCACGCCAACCACGACCGGACCGTGCTCGACAATGCCAGGCAGGTCAATACTGCCGAACGAAATTAAAATGCAGTGACTGCATTTATCTAGTTTTGAGAAAAACGTGTTTGCAGTACAGGTTTTTATTTTTTTGCAACAAATTTTGTTTTGACAAAAAGAACAGAATAGTTATCAAAAAATGGGTCTCTGATTCGAGTAGATTTCGTTTCCTGGATTCCGAAAATAGAATAAACCGAAAAGTGAAAAAATGCACTCACTGCATTTTAAATTCGTACGGCAGAATAGTAGGGGTATTAAAACACGAGTGCAGTTTGACACGAATATTTTAATACCTTATTATATGCAGTTGCATACAGCGCAGTTCACTCACCATCTATTCATAGATAATGGCAAAGTTCGGTATTCAACCAATTAAAAAGCTAAGCTCCTTACGGGCTATATATAAAAAAATTTAAAATGCAGTTTTGTCATTGGCATTTCAACCATAATGTACTTATATTTTACATGTAATTAACTGCTGTTAAACTGTGAAATGAACTAAATAAATAATAGCGCGCGACCAGAAATTAAAAAATATAAGTGTTGTATAATGATTGAAAAGTTATTTTATTACACTGCTGTTTCATAAAATACTTATTTATTTTATAGACAGACTTGCGTAAAAAAGTGCATCCTTAAACAACTGTTTTCGAATATGTAATTGGAACATTACGATAAGAGTGTAGATAAAACTACGCCACATGTAAACTACGTTACATGTGGCTGAGCCTGGCCTGCTACTTATCTTATTTTGAAGCAATTGAATGAGCTATTTAAGGTTATACAACAAGAAAAAAGAAAAATTGCTTTTTGAATTTTCAAATAAGAATATATCTCTTACCGCTAATTAGATGCGTGTGCGCCGGAATGGTGTACAGTGCTGAGCGTCGTCTCAGGTCCCAGATTTTCGCCTGAAAAAGTTAGTTTACCAATAAATCACTGTTTTTTATGTAATACGGCAGATAAACAGACAAGCAGGCGACCTGGGGGTCTAAAAATGCCACATTTGCGTTTCATATTAATTTGTCGAAGACTTATCTACAGCGTCGCTGTTGTTGACATTGACATGACAATTAAAAATGGCGTTACTTCGTTCCAGTTTTGGCCAACGGATCAGATAACTTTGTGGTACTCTAATATGAATCGTAATATGAAACGCTATGTGGCTTTTTTAGATCCCCTGATGGAAAGTGGTCACCGCCGTCTATGGACATCAGCAACACCGGGGGAACGGAACTGTTAGATACAAGTGGCGATTGATCCACCGACAAGAGCTATATACGATGATGATGATGAGCGCCACTGTTTATGGAGGCATAGCTTCATATAAATACAAATATAAATTCTTTATTAGTAACAGAGTTACACGTCAAAGTAGCAAGTTGGTACTTAGGAAGTACCTTAATAATAAGCATATTATATTTAATTGTAATTTACAATATAAACGCCGCAGTATAACTAAATTATTCGTAATAAAATATAAAGATGTCATAAATTCTAATTAATCAAATAATTCATATTTTTAAAATCATTAGCAAAAATATAATGTCACAATTTCAAATTGCCCACCTTTGTGTCTGTCATTCTGTTTCTCCCTCTCTCTCTATCTGTGTATGTATCTGTGTGTATGTCTATATCTGTTTGTGTGCGTGTCTGCCAATCCCCCCGTCTCCCCTCACCTGATGATCAACAGCGGCGGTGGCCAGCTGGTGCCCGGCGGGCGCCCAGTCGACCCCCAGCACGGGCCCCAGATGCCCCTCCAGGAACATCACACAGCGGCCCGTGCGAAGGTCCCAGACGCGACCGAAGGCGTCCATACCACTGTAGGGATCGATTAGATATATTATAGAAAGCTATATTATCAGCGAGTAACATCATCACAGCCCATGACAGTCCACTGCAGGACTTAGGGCCTCTCCCGCGAGAGGGGAGGTTATTGCCATAACCTCCACGCTTGGCAGGCGGGTTGGAGATCGCAGTGTTATAATATAACAATGGAAAACGCTGCTGCCCATTTTCCAGTCTACGGAGACATCTTTTGCTTCGAAATCATTAGTCGCCTTGTACGACACCCACGAGTGTAAGGGGTTGGTGCTTTTCTACTCTGCCGGACACCACACGGCCAACGGCTTTAATAGTTATTGACATGTACGTACAAATACACACAAAACAATACGCACAATAAGAAATACACAGAAATTGATTTGTTTCATATGAAATTTGGTGGATATAAAGTTTCAGTGAAGGGTAATTAATATTAGTAAGTATGTTATGGATTTAGCCTTCCAACTACAACATCGCCCGTCTATGAAAATTGAAACCACCTCGAAGGCGCTAAGGCGGCACTATGCGCTCGCCGCATACGATTTCGTTTAAATATTATATAAAAAAAAATTATAAATCATAATCATAATCACAAGAATTTATTTATAAAACAAGATAATGGAACTATAAAAATACACTTAATATAACAGTGTTTAACTTATGTACCCACAGTCAATTAAAAAAATTATAAATAAAAAATTTTTTTATTTTTTTATAGGATATCCAGCAGCACTTTTATTCTAGGCCATAATTAGATACATTGTTACAATTTAGAAGCCATTAACAGGGTAAAACAATTACAGTAATTTGGTAAACATACGAATCTAGGAAAGTATCAAACAACACAGTAAAGTTGAATCTGGCTAATACATCTTATACTTATACATCTAATACATCTCATCTTAACATCAATGTTCCTAGACATGCATGCTCCATCATAGACCGCATTGTCACTTACCACCAGGTGAGGTGGCGGTCAAATGCCTGGCTAGTAGAGTAATAAAAAAAAAAAAAAAAAAAACTGTTAGGGAGGTTCGTAAAAAAGAAGGTTTTATTGTATTGCAATAATAAAAGGTATCTGTTACTGGTGTACTGGCACTTTTTAGTACTGCGATCCTAACATCGGACGTATTCAAAATTAAATGATATATTTATGTAACAAAAATGGTAGAATTTTAATTAAATTTTAATATCAGTTCAAGTCTTCGTTTTTTTTCACCTCCTACTGTAGTACTCACCATTATTAGTACTTAACAAATATTTATCTACACTCATAGCGTAATGTTCCAATTACATATTCGAAAACAGTCGTTTAAGGGTACACTTTTTTCACGCCAGACTATAAAATTTTAAAAAATTACTTTTCGATACAGCATTTCCCATACTATTTTCATGACAGCTGTATCGTAAAATAACTTTTTAATCATTATGCAACACTTTTATTTTTTTATTTTTTGTCGGGCGCCGGGACACGGCGTAATGTAGGCTGAATACTTAGATGTCTTTAACAAATTCAAAATTTAAATTTTCATGTTTATATTCTGTGTAATTATTTTCCAGCTAAACAGATTATTTTTTGTAATTGTTGTAATTTGTATTTGTGAATGTTTTTTCTTATTTTGAGCAAATAAATAGATAAATGTAAAAGTAGTAAAGTGAATTTCCCGCCGCTTGATATCCTCGACGCGTAGATACAACAGAACTGACTCGCAGCTTATTTCCAGCTAAGTTGAGAAAATTATAGGTACGATATTTTAACGTAAAAATATGAGTGTAGATAAAGTAGTGTATGCAACTGCATATAATTAGTTATTAAAACACTCGTGTCAAACTATTATCATACTCGGCTACGCCTCGTATGATAAACAGACACTCATGTTTTAATACCCCCTTTTATATGACTGTTGCATAAACTACTATTACGTACGATAAGTCCGTATTGACTGACAGTAGTAAAAATTATAAAGTGTGGATATGGCAATAATCTGGGGATAATCGGTCCTTGTCAGTCCTTCTTGTAAACATTCTATTATTTGGTCACGATTAGCTTGATTTTTTTTGTCTAAATTATTAATCCTGCTCAAAATTATCTCCCGCACTTCCTTTTTAATTGTTTTGAAATCAAATTGTTTGTTATGACTTTTATGAATGACGTTCTATGACTGATAAAAAATATAGTTGTTGCCATACAGAGATTTTTATCTACACTAATATTATAAAGAGGAAAGATTTGTACCTATTTTTGTATGTTTGTATGTTTGTAATGAATAGGCTCAAAAAGTACTGGGCCGATTTAAAAAATTCTTTCACCAATAGAATGCTACATTCTGCCAATTTGACATAGACTACATTTCATTTTGAAAAAAATTAGGGATCCTTGGTAAAATTTGAACAATGTAACCGAAGGTGTTGAAAAATGAGTCTTAAAATGTCTTTCGTCGAATGCGCTGCCGAAACTATTAGCGATAGAACAAAATAATGTACAACAATATTGAAGAACATCATAATGTCTACAAAAAACTCCGCGGTAGCATATGTCCAACTATTGTAGTTATGTCACAATAAGTGTTCTTTTATTTTCAAAATTTAATTAAAATGCCGCCGCTAAAAAACGCTCTTTATTTGTACCTTGGTATTAATCCTTATCAAAATCAATTACTTCACATTCACGACTGCTTCAATACCTTTATACAACTTTTGAATTATTTAATTCAGACATTCCATTCGAAAGATATCACGAGTTTAAAAATGTAAATATTAGAAAAAAGTCGCGTGTTCGCCGCTCAGTCCGCTCGGCTATCTAGGCAGCACGGGGTACGTACGGGGGAGTCAATGTCAAGAAATACGGCAGTCAGGAGCGGTCGCCCCTTCCCTCTAAAATGGTTGAGGAGACGGTTGGAACTTTTGTGATCGTAATATGGTGTCCTGTTTGTAACGGGACACTACTCAGTACATACTTAAGTATAATATAATTACTTCATATTATAAAACGAAGTCCCACGCCGTGTCTTACTGTCAGTCTGTACGCGATAAACTCAAGAACTACTGAACGGATTTTCATGCGGTATTCACACACAGACTACATAGTGCGGTTTTAGACAACGTGATTCATGACGAAGGTTCAGGTGTATAATTTGTTAAGGTTTACTACCCGTGCGAAGCCGGGGCGGGCCGCTAGTTTTTTATAAAGCGATTCGGACTTAGCGTGGTCTTATTAAATTACATTACTTTCGTAAAATTATTCTGCGGATACTTCACTGGCTAACGTGTGATTCAATCTCTTATATTTTAAGTAATATTGTAAGCTGTTTGTTTTCATACATACATAAAGCTCACGCCTGTGTCCCACAGGTGGGGTAGGCAGAGACTATGGACCCCCAGTTTGCTCTGTCCTGACACAACTCTCTAGCCTCGCATATATCCACAACTTTCTTCTTTTCACTTCGGACTCCAGCTTTTTAGAGAGCATTTTTCTGGGTAGACCTTTGAATGGCCGGTTTTTAACCTTTACTTTTGACAAATAGCAGAACCTATGGCAATTTAATGTTTTTTAAATTTTTTCGTACTCGCTTGCTCGATATGCAGAGTTACTTGACGCAGACGAGAGATGGCGCTGCTAGTAGTTTACATCGCGCTATCGGCATGCGGTCATTGTTATACATAGGCGGTTCAAACAAACAGATTTCATACTCGTTTAAAGGAATTCATTACATTTCTACCAATTCAATTTTTGAACTCGTATCTAATTCGGTCGGTATTCTTGTTATGAATATTGACCGGTGGTACGATGGCTTATGTTTTGATTCAAGATTCTTTATTTTGTGTATATATAGGTGTTATGGATACAGAGTGTTCTATGCTCTATCGTATTATGGCGTACAAAATATAGAGGTCAATTATATGTCTTTACCTATGGAATTGGCGATTTTTATGGCGAAAATGATGGAATCGGAAATTTTCATACAAGCAATTTTTTCAATTTCTCAAGAGAGTGGGGCCTCTAGTTTAAGTAATGCTCTTACAGATACCCATTCTGATTTAATTTTTTTTTTTTAATTTTGACATTGACTAATTTGTATGAAATTGCATTATTAATATTTAAAAGCCTTATTCTATATAGACAGATACACTCCTTATTGCACACAAAATTAACAAAAAAATTTTTTTTTTTTTTTTTGTCATACGGTAGGCAAACAGGCAAGCGGGCCACCTGATGGAAAGTGGTCACCACTGCCTATAGACATTAGCAACACCAAGAGTATCGCTAATGCGTTGCCCACCTCTATAACACGTTGCTCTGGCAGCAAAAAGCAAATGCCACTCCACTGCCAAAGCCACGGTTCCCCAAATCCCCACCCCATGGAGCACTGGAAACCTTACTCACCGGCAGAAACACAATACTATTTATACCATTAAGGTAGCAAACAAGCTTGCGGCCTGCCTGATGGTAAGCAGTCACCGCAGCCTATGGATTTAACAGGTCTTTCCGAACATTGTATGTTAATATTAACTAGTTGGTACGATGCTCACCCGGTGACCGCTAGCGAGCCGTCGTCCTGGAAGGCCACGCTGTAGACCGGCTTCGCGTGGCCTTCTTGGTGAAGCACCTCCGTCGCTAAGGATGAGGAAAAACGTAAGTAAAACAATTAAAAACTACACACATACATATGACAACATACAAGAATCAGCATAGAAAACTAATAAAATAAAAAAATGGCGTTAATGTCCCGGTGGTGCTCTCGAGGACCCGGGGTCCGCCTTGACCATGATCCAGGTTTTGGCGACCAGGTAATTACAGTGGAGCGACTACCATCTGACCTCTGTGACCTGCTACCAGGGGACCCTGACCACATTGGGTCATGGTTACAAATACAGTTGCCTAAATTTGCAAGTTTCATCACGATGTTTTCCCTCACCGTAAGAGCATCGGTTAGTATTCAACTAATGTACGTAACTCAGAAAAGAGTCATTGGTAACATGGCTGCAGTGGGATTCGAACCTGGTACCTCTCGCTTATGAGTCGGATACACAGCAAAGCTCGCAAATTCTTTAAGGAGTTCCTGTACACATAAAGTCAAAATCGACGTCGTACATGGCAGTGATGCTTTGGTTACATACGGTGTCCCCCAAGGCACCGCTCTCGTCGTTCTTGGCTCTAGTATATTTGTGACTCTCTTTCACCAAGGTGTCCCTCAAGGCAGTATTCTTGGCCCTACAATATTTTTGACTCTCTTTCGTAACCAAGGTGTCCCTCAAGGTAGTGTTCTTAGGCCAACTATATTTTTGACTCCTTCATTACTTAAGGTGTCCTCCAAGGCAGTATTCTAGGCCCAAGTATATTAAGGTGTCCCTCAAGGCAGTATTCTTGGCCCTAGTATATTTTTAACTCTCTTTCACTACCCAAGGTGTCCCTCAAGGCAGTATTCTTGGCTCTAGTATATTTTTGACTATCTTTCAGTACCCAAGGTGTCCCTGAAGGCAGTATTCTTGGTCTTAGTATATTTTTGACTCTCTTTCACTACCCCAGGGTGTCCCTCAAGGCAGTATTCTTGGCCCTAGTATATTTTTGACTCTCTTTCACTACCCAAGGTGTCCCTCAAGGCAGTATTCTTGGCCAAAGTATATTTTCGACTCTCTCCCATTACTCAATGTGTCCCTCAGGGCAGCAATCTTGGCCCGAGTACATTTTTGACTCTCATTCTACCCAAGGTGTCCCTCAAGGAAGTATTCTTGGCCCTACAATATGTTTGACTCTCTTTTGTAACCAAGGTGTCCCTCAAGGCAGTATTCCTGGCTGTAGTATATTTTTTATTCTCTTTCACTACCCAAGGTGTCCCTCAAAGCAGTATTCTTGGCTATAGTATATTTTTGACTCTCTTTCACTACCCAAGGTGTCCCTCAAGGCAGTATTCTTGGCTATAGTATATTTTTGACTATCTTTCATTACCCAAGGTGTCCCTCAAGGCAGTATTCTTGGCCCTAGTATATTTTTGACTCTCTTTCACTACCCAATGTGTCCCTCAATGCAGTATCCTTGGCCCTAGTATATTTTTGACTCTCTTTCAGTACCCAAGGTGTCCCTCAAGGCACCATTCTTGGCCCAACTATACTTTTGACTCTCTTTCATTACCCAAGGCGTCCCTCAAGGCACCATTCTTGGCCCAACTATACTTTTTGACTCTCTTTAATTCCTACTATGGTATCTCTTACCAGTCTCAAGATCCCACAGCCTCCACGAATTGTCGAAGACGGTGGCAGCTAGAAATCGGCCGGACGGATGGAAGGCGAGCCGGGCCACGCGCGCGGGGGAGTGCCCCGGGAGAGACGCTATGGGGGATGAGCTGAAAGAAAAAACATTTATTTATTTATTTATTGTCAGGAAAATCAACAGTTGTTGTAACATGGATAAGAAGTAAACTTAAGTATCACAAAGCCAATGAGGAGTTTTCCAGTAGGTATTGTCAGTTGGTTTCAAAAAGCATCAATAGATGGCGCTCCTACAATTTTGGTAATCTTTTTTTAATCTCTATGATGGTGGCAGTGATTTCATGCAGCCAACTAATACTAAACTTAAAAATATGTTATTTAATAAATGTTTATTTATATCAACATAACTGTTAAACGTTAAACGAAATGTTCAAAGAAATATTTATATAAGTTGGCACTATGTTCCATTGTTATTACAACTTCTAAAATGGTTGAAAACTGTTGCAAAGAACCTATTTCAAGCGATTATCAAATACAAAAATTGTCGGGGCGCCATCTAGTGAGTGGTTAGGAATGCTTTAGATACCTATTGGAAACCGCTCATCACAGACTCGCACAGATAAACTTAGATCAAAATATTATCGGTTACTTCGGAAAGCTTTTCTCCATAACTACTACAAACAAAAAAAGCATTTAAGACACTAATTCGGAAGACAAATTTCAAAACTAAAATAAACCAAAGCCTTGTTGCTACCGCAACGCTTGTGTGAAACAAATCAATCAAATATACAGGTGTCCCATAAGGTTACGATAAGTTGGGATAGGGTGATCGAGGAAGTCACTAGGGTCACCAGAAAAATATAAAAAAAAATCGCTCTTGGATATTTTTAAAATTATGCCAATTTTTGTTTTTTATCAAAAATTGAACACCCGTTGAGCCTATTTCGTTCGTAACTGTGACTACAAATATTGCTTTAGAAAAAATAAAAAACTGTTATGTAAACGTAAATAACCTTTCTACAATCTGAAATAAAAAAACAATACATATCTGACCTAGATCATAAAGAAAATCATGTTTTTCCCTTCGCCTTCCCTATTTACTAGATCATCCTATCCTAACTTATCGTAACCTTACGGGATATCCTGTATAGGTTTTAACACTTTCGTGGTTATTCACTACACTTTCACTACACATTATCGGGTCTGTAACTACGACGGGGTCTACTCGTGACCGTGACGCATGAAACTGCGTCGAAATATCAAAGTAAAAACAATACTAACCGACGTAACAAACCCGATTTATTATACTCTAGTAGACCCGGCGCGACTTCGTTCGCGTACACGTACTTTACCCTTACCTACCCTCTTTTCTTGCTTACAAACTTTCCTCTTGAATCACTCTATCTATTGTTGAAAACTGTATTAAAATGCGTTGCGTAGTTAGAAGATTCAAGCGTAGTAGATACATACAGACAGACGGCGGGAAGCGACTTCGTTTCATACTATATATAGATGACTACAGCTAGAAGTTGTCTAGAAGTTAATGCACTTGTCTAGCATAAAAAAAAGAATGTATGTAAGTTTGTGAGATTGTGTGTTTGTTTGTTGTAATATGCAACTCTACTGAACTGATTTTGAAAATTCTTTCACTAAAGATTTAATTACGTAAGGACCTCCTATCTAGGTATCCCAATCACCTGCCAAAGCTCCAAAGGTACACGGTGCCGTCATAAGCGCTGGTGGCCATCGAACACGCGTCGGACCGCTCCCCGCCCTCCTCTGTCCCCTCCGTTTCCATGGCGACGGGGGGGTCGCCCTCCGTGGCTTCTGATTGGCTGTTTATCTGTGGAGAATTAAGTGAGAATTAAGTTAATGAACTTACAGTTCACAATATGCTAAGTTCTTAAATGTAACAAGTATGATAGACTGATGCCTAATGCGCTGATTACATTTGAATGAATTCAGAAGCAAAAAGTGTGAGAGCAAATCAAAGTGGAATGTATTGCTCATTAAATAAGGTCCATTTTTGTATCACGGCTTTTGAAAAGCAGAGCGACACGTAACTATTCTATGAGCAATACATTGCACTTTGATTTGATCTCACACTTTTTGCTCCTAAATTTAGTGAAATGTAATCAGCGCATAAGCTAGGCAAACAGCCTGCATTTCCGGTCAAAATAGGTACTCGGTATTGGTGACATTTTTCTGAATAAATTTGTCGTCCAGACAGGTGTGCTATCATCACAGCCCATAACAGTCCACTGCAAGACTTAGGGCCTCTCCCACGAAAGGGGAGGTCATTGCCATAATTTCCACGCTTGACGGGCGGGTTGGAGATCGCAGTGCTATAAATCCACCTTACGAGAGGCCTACCCACGCTGCGTCTTCCGGTATTGTGTAGTATTGTGTACACAGACCAAACAAAGGCCGATAATAACGCAGCTGTGTGGAAAGGACGCGAAACGCATTATTGGTTATTGTTATAGTTCGCCGTATGGTGTCCGGCAGAGAGAGAACCCCTTACACTCGTGGGTGTCGTACAAGGCGACTAATGTTTTGGAGGCAAAAGATCAAGAGTCTCCGTAGTCTGGAAAATTTGCAGCAGCATTTTCTATTGTTATATTTAAACACTGAGATCTCCAACCCGCCTGCCGAGCGTGGAGATTGTGGCAATAAGCTCGTATCGCGGGAGAGGCCCTAAGTCCTGCAGTGGATTGTTATGGGCCGTCTGTGATGATGACCATTCTTCTGAAAATCTAATACCAAATTATTACTTTAACCGCATGTCCGCACGAAACGCTCACCCATCCTTTGGCGGTGAGGGAATAGGGTAGCCGCCAATGTTAGCAAGCGAAGATGGAGAAGGTGGAAAAGGGTAATTACCCACCTGGCCGGGTGTTGGGACCAGGGGTCCGATAATTGATCGTCGGAAGCTGTATTTATGCCGCGGAAGTTGGCACACTTCTCTAGCGCGATGTAGTACGGTCAGCGCCAACTATGTGCGGATGCTTGCCAACCTTGTGATCGAACATCGTAATGTGAGTATCGTTGAGTTTTCCCTATTGGAGCGATAGATGTCGCTACACCCTTATTCGCCAAAGATAATTGTCAATGCCTACCTTATCTTCATACTGGCTAGGCAGCGTGGCCTCTGGATGGAAGACGGCGCAGGAGACATTGCAAGAATGAGCCGACAGCGAGCGGAGGGGGGTCATGCCCGGCACCGACCACAGCTTCGCTACGCCGGACCTGAATCAAGAAAAAATGGAAAATTAAAACAAAAAAAAAGTGTAAAAGTGTATTAAAAAGTGTTTTAATTCTATCAAGAATCAATAAAAAAAGTCAGAGTGAGATATTATCAGATGTGCTTTCGCGCGCGAAGGCCCGGGGTCCGCCTTGACCATGATCCAGGAATTGGCAGATCAGGTAATTACAGTGGAGCGACTGGACGTGTGGTGTCCGGCAGAGTAGAATAGCACCAACCCTTTACACTCGCGGGTGTCGTACAAGGCGACTAATGTTTTCGAGGCAAAAGATCAAGAGTCTCCGTAGTCTGGAAAATGGGCAGCAGCATTTTCTATTGTTATATTTAAACACTGCGATCTCCAACCCGCCTGCCAAGCGTGGAGATTATGGCAGTAACCTCCCCTTGCTTGGGAGAGGCCCTAAGTCCTGCAGTGGACTGTTACGGGCTGTGATGATGATGATGATGACTGCCGTCTGACCTCCGCTTTCTCCCACGCACACTAAGGTTGTGGAATGGGTCCCTGGAGAGGTTTTCCCTGGAGAGTACAACATGGAGTTCTTCAAGAGAGGGGCGAGAAAGTTTTGACGGGGTCGGCAACGCGTGGGTGATGCCCCTGGTATTGCAAACGGCCATAGGCTGCGGTGACTGCTTACCATCAGGCGGGCCGTAAGCATGTTTGCCACCTTAGCAGTATAAAAAAAAAGTTCAAGTCCATACCAACTGGCTGTGATCAACATCTTGCTGTCATTGCTGAATCTGCAGAAGCTGATTGGTCTCGTGTCTCCGATCTGGAATAAAAAATACCATGATGATGATGATGATGAAGAATGAAAACTTGGGCCCTCTCCTCATCATATTTTACGGGTATATTCAGGCATTTGACCGCCGTTTGGAGCGTCGGTGGCCGCGCGGTTAGAGTATACGACTCGTAAGCCAGAGGTCCCGGTTTCGATTCCCGCTCCGGCCCTGTACCAATGACTGCTTTCTGAGTTATGTACATTAGTTGAATACTAACCAATGCTCTTACGGTGAGAAAACATCGTGATGAAACCTGCACATTCAGGCGACTGGATGTGTAACCATGATCCAATCTGGTCAGGTTCCCCTGGTAGCAGGGTCATGGAGGTCAGATGGCAGTCGCTCCACTGTAATTACCTGACCTGCCTAATCCTGGATCACGGTCAAGGCGGACCCCGGGCCCTCGTCCCCGAGAGCACAACCGGGACATTACCGCTAAGATGATTGTTTTTATCACTTATAGAAAGTTCTGTTTTGGTGTTACTAGTGCGATATGTGGTAAGATGGGAAGTTAAAATTTGTGAAAAATGGCGGTCCATAGTCTCTGCCTACCCCACCTGTGGGAAGGCGTGAGCTTTATGTATGTATGTATGTCTATGTGTAAGTGTTCCTGCAGTATCTGCGTACCTGGCTGCAGTAGATGGCGTGTCCGGCGGCGCGGCGCTGCGCCTCCTGCTTGGCCGCCGCGCGCGTGCCGCCCGTCGCCGCAGCCGCCGCGCGGGCCTCCGCCAACCTGGGGGCATCAGCATCATGATCATCATCATTATCATCATTGTCATCTTAGCGTCTATCCCTGCTGTCAGAGTCCGCTATCCCACTCATTCCTCTCCACTTCAGTCTTCGGCCTGAGCAGCGATGAAGTCGCTAAGCCGTTGGCTCTCGCATCCGACTCAGCGATGTCTATCCATCGCTTCTTAGGGTGCTATCAGACAGTACAACGCTCTCCGAGACCTTTTTCAAGATTTCGAAAGAGCATCCTAACCGAGATTCGAGAGGCATCAACCTATTCCCCTCGCCCGGTCTCCCGCCACATGGTGCAGATCTAGCATTTGCTGTTCATTCCAACCGGCGAGGTATTCATGTACTCTTTTATGCCGTCAACTGATCACTGTGAAGTTAGCTTTCAATTTGCTGCGACCCGATTGGTCGAGCGGCGGGGCTAGGCCGGCGGGCAACGATGACTCACTATTTTCCTATCGCGAATGGACTATAGCGATACCGTAATTCCGAGTTTGAACCCCAGTTTCACCATGTACCAATGACCTTTTCTAAGTTATGTATCAATCTGATGTTTTAATCTGATCACGTTCCCCTGTTAACAACATCGTGGAGGTCAGATGGTAGTCGCTCCACTGTAATTACTGATTCGCCAAATCCTAGATCATGGTGAAGGCGGACCCCGGGCCCTCTTTCTCGAGAGCACATCCGGGACATTAACGCTAAGATGATAATTGCTTTTCGAATTGCTTATATGAGAGTGAGATATAGTGTCACGGTCATTGTGAGCTTTAAAATGAAGAGGAGAGTTTCAGAAGCGTCCGGGGCGGATGAAACCGTATTGGGGCATGACAAGGCTGTGTAAGGCTGTGTGTGGGAGCGTTGGGAATTGAGTGATGATTATAATATATGAGGTCGGGTGAGTAAAATAGCGGTACGTTGAGATTCTAAGTTTTCTAAGTTATGTATCAATCTGATGTTTTAATCTGATCACGTTCCCCTGTTAACAACATCGTGGAGGTCAGATGGTAGTTGCTCCACTGTAATTACCTGATCGCCAAATCCTGGATCATGGTCAAGGCAGACCCCGGGCCCTCGTTCTCGAGAGCACATCCGGGACATTAACGCTAAGATGATTAATTTTTCTCATTTTCGAATAGCTTATATGAAAGTGAGATATAGTGTCACGGTCATTGTGAGCTTGAAAATTAAGAGGGGAGTTTCAGAAGCGTCCGGGGCGGATGAAACCATATTGGGGCATGACAAGGCTGTGTGTGGGAGCGTTGGGAATTGAGTGATGATTATAATATATGAGGTCGGGTGAGTATAATAGCGGTACGTTGAGATTATGTGGAGAGTTTTGGGGGCGGTTGAGATTATGTGGGGAGCGTGGGGGGCGAATGACATTGGGGGAGGGGGAAGGGCAGTCATCGCGAAGTGTCGGAGAATGAAAAGTATATGAGGAGCGTAGCGCAACTCGTAGGAGTGAATGTGGGGTCGGCTGAGAATATGTAGGGTGCGTTGCAGTGTGTGAGCAAGGGCCGTTGTGTTTGCGAAGGCTCGTGTGTCGTAAGTGTCAGTGAAGTGGTTCATCATATAGGGGTCTTACCGTCTCTTAGCCCTGGGCAACGAGTACCGGGCAAGCCAGAGTCTTGCTTGCCTGAGCGCGGGCGGCCCCTTCGTGGTACCAGGTGCCCTCGCGGCCGAGTGTAAAATCACTTTGTATTGTATTTTTTGTAGTGTATTCCACTTGACACACCACATCCAATACTGTCAGGATTTGATACTGTTGGCCGGCGACTGGCAATGTGGGGTGCGTTGGGGGATTGCGAAAGGGGGAGCTTTCGGGATGGATGAATAATGAGGTGAGACGCATTGGGGCGGTTGAGATGTGGGGAGTAAGTATTAGGGGGGGAGGGTGATATTGATGGGAGTGGGTGAGATAATGTGGACATTCTTCCTCTGGTGCGTTATAGTATCGGTATGAAACAGTGTCAGCGCCGTGTGGAGAATTTTGTAGCCGTGTGTGGCTTTGGGTGTGAGTGGAATATGTGTGGTAAATGGTCGTACAGGTTTCTTACCGTCTCTTAGCCCTGGGCAGGGAGTACCGCGCGAGCCAGAGTCTTGCTTGCCTCAGCGCGGGCGGCCCCTCGTGGTACCAGGTGCCCTCGCGGCCGCGGTCGCGCTCGATGCGAGCTTCTTCCTCTTCCAATTTCTTATTTATCGCGTCTTCGCCTAGGCTGGAAGGTGGGATGGGTGGTTGTTGCGGTGGTACTTTGTCTAGGGCCCCACATATTAACAGTTCGCCGGACGATATCAGTCTGTCAGTCAATCGCAATAGGTCACACACTAACAGTTCCGTTTAAGTTTTCGGACTGACTAATACGAACTGAGAGTGTGTGGCCGCTTGACA
This sequence comes from Blastobasis lacticolella, assembly GCA_905147135.1. Lineage (NCBI taxonomy): Eukaryota > Metazoa > Arthropoda > Insecta > Lepidoptera > Blastobasidae > Blastobasis > Blastobasis lacticolella. The sequence goes on from LR990066.1 coordinate 11,162,251, forward strand.
GACATCGGCCGGACAGTCCGTGGCCTTGAAGCCAAATAAACACAAATTAGCAGGTAGTCGGCCGGCGGCCTGTCTACCGTCAGTCGAGCGCTTTCAGTTTTACAGAAACTGCCGACTTACAACTCCTAGTGCGTAGTCGGAGACGTCGCAGCAGGCCATTGTCGGCAGGCAATAATCGCTTTAGTGCGTAGACGTTACTGGCCTAAAACGGCAAGCCGCCCGATATGACCAGAGACTGCAGGCGGACTGTTAATGAATGGGACCTTAAGGCAGGGAGCGTCCGTGGCCGATTGTTAAGGTATCCGACTCGTAAGCGAGAGGTCCTGGGTTCTTATCCCACTGTGGTCATGTACCAATGACTCTTTTCTGAGTTATGTACATTAGTTGGATGCTAACTCTTACGGTGAGGGAAAACATCGTGATGAAACCTGCACATTCAGGCGACTGAATGTGTAACCATGATGCAATCTGGTCAGGTTCCCCTGGTAGCAGGGTCACGGAGGTCAGATGGCCGTAGCTTCACTGTTATTACCTGATCTGATAAATCCTGGATCATGGACAGAGCGGGGTCCGGGCGCCCATGATTATTTTTTTACATGGTTTTGTTTAACTTTACCTGGCTCCTTGTAAGTTTGTACTAAAATCTTAGACCCTCTAGCTGGTATTGAAGATACTATTGAGTCAGGCATAATGAAATAAAATAAAGTGTTACTTAGACTACTCCTATATGGTACCCAAGATCTGCTGATAAAGCCAGAAGACAGCGAAAGGTACTATTCAACCAATCGATATCGAGCAATCGTATCGATAAAGGCCAGCACGCATCCGCTGCCCTTAGGTTGCAGATGTCCTGGACGACGGTGGCCGCTTTCCATCAGATGGACTGTCCATCCGTGTGCCTTATGGAGGCACATTGGTAATAATTTTTTCAATCTCAACTAAGAACTTGTTATCACAGACAACTCACTAGCTGAGCAAGTCGCGAAGCCGCACTCTCCGTTCAGCTGGCCCCTCCCCGAACAGGCAGACCGGCTCTCCAAGCTGCCGGAGACTGCGTCGGACCTGAGGGATGATACATTGTCATCGTCATCTTTAGCAAGAGAACATTGTAAGCTATAGGAGAGAGGTAGGGGTATAATATATAACGGGGTATCCGCCCATAGGTGGCCCGCTTGCCTGCTTGCCTACCGTATGACATAAAAAAAAAAAAAAAAATAGGGAGCATCGTTGGCCTAGTGGTTAGAGGGTCCCGACTCGTACCCTCGATTTTCTATTTATTTAAACTTCATGCACTGTTACGTACAATGGCGGAATTAAACCTTCATAGTCTCTCTACCAGTCAACCGGAGAGTTGATAGTAGGAAAAATACAGGGCGGTGCAGGATTATTGACACAAACATTAACTCTAAGTATTTATGAATAGACTTGCACTAACCGATGCTCTTACGGTGAGGGTAAATCTAATGCCCGGCACAGCTAATTTATATGTGGTCAGAGCGATTGTTGTAATACTTTAAAGCAAGGATGGCCAAGAGGTCGACCGCGAAGGCGATTTAAGTAGCCCGCGAGAGATAATTAATGTACATAGAATATTATGAAGAATCACATTATTTTAAAATAAAAGGACAATTTTGTAAACTAAATCATTGTGCCAATAAAGCCCACTGCTGCGGGTTGTGCATCGAAGCAGTCAAACCTCGATTCTCTTTTCTACTCTTTCTCTGTTTCTTAACTTTGCCCAGTCTTGGGCATCCTCGCGCGGTAGCCGTTAGCTCTCCGGATCCATCTCGCCGCCGTCTCCCATTGGATATCTTTCCTGGTACCGGCAGATTTAGGTATAACCCGCGTCACGAAAGAAGAGACTTGTCAAATGGCAGTGGAGGGGATTTCGCGCAGGCAATCGTATACAGCGCAAGTCGAACCACGTGACCCGCCAAGTCGCTTCTTATTTGACACTAGCTATACCTATTTCTCACATATCCCTGGGGAATACGCAATATGTGACCAACCAACAATAAACTGCAGTTGACTGAAGGAAATATTTTTGCCAATGCACTTTTGTTAAAATTTGCGGTGAAGGCACAATTTCATTAACATGAAAAATGTTATACACTGTTCTTGGACAAAAGTTTTAAGAACCAGGTTAGACGATACCAAAGGGTGCAATGCGGTTCGAAATTTTACAAGTCTTTTTTCCTCAGCGCCCCCTTTGCTACATTCCAACCAAGAACCACCTAAAATAAAATGTTCAAAGAGGCTGCACTTGTGGGGTAACATATGACCTATCTTATGTAACTAATGAAGGCAGCCCAACACTGGAATGGATATGCCATACCATCGTCGAAAACAACTGTTTATAGTCTTGAGGATTGACCGCATGTTTGAATTAGCAAAAACAAAAAACTGTTCTACATACTTTTCAACCCAAAGATAGGGCTAGGCGGCCTCTAGTTTTATGTAACAAAAATAACCAAATTCAATGCAGATGAAGTCAAGGACAAAACTAAATAGATATAGAAAAACGTATTGAAGTTACCTCATCGTCATCAGTGGACACATTCAGTTGCCTGGCTTTCCTGCGTCGCTCAAATTCCTCCAACAAAGCTTTCTTGTCCTTGGACATCTCATCTTCCAGGTCCATGTATTCTGAAATACATGTGTTTTATAATTATTTTGCAGAAACATACAAATATGATTAGTACTGTAAACATTATTGGTCACGAACTGTGTAGTTCCAAAGGAACTCTTTTCCACTCACACTAAGATTGTGGAATGAACTTCCTGGAGATGATTTCCCTAGAGAGTAACAGAAGTTCAAAATGGAGTTCTTCAAGAAAGGGATGAAAAGGCTTTAATGGTATAAACTAGATATAGATGGCACATGGTATATGTTATAGATGCTCTTATGGTAAAACAAACCATAGTGAGGAAAAATGCACATTCAGGTGACTGAAATCAAACTACGCCAGTAAGGTGGCTAAAGATTCTTCAGTCCATCACAGCCCACTGCTCGGCAAGACATCAGATTCTCAGGTTCATTCAGAGGTCCTCAGATTTTCGCAACCAGTCACTCTAGTATATTATAGTACAGCAGCACTATGGTTACAAATTATTATAATAATCTCGGTATTAATGTCTCGGTGTGAGGCCCAGGGACACCTTCAAGATTAATTAGGATTTGGCAAATCAGGTAATTACACTGCCTTTCCAATTCTGATCTTTGTGACCCTGTTAACGGGGGAACCTCCTATAGGAGATTGTAACTATAGTTGCAATTGAAACTATAGTTAAAAAACAGAACTGTAATTCATCATCATCATCTGCCAGCGTCCGCTTTCTTCTCCGAAACTAGTTAAGACAAGGGTTTGGTGCTGCTCTACTATGAGGTAACTAAATAAAAACAGTAAGTAAACAAAATAGCCAAGTAAACACACCATTAGAAATCTGTATGTCCCCCAGATCCTTGCCGCCAGGAATGTCCTCGACGCCATCCCTGACCGCAGCGGCCAAAGCCGCCAGCCTCGCCTTCTCCTGCTCCTCAAGAGATCCATAATGCAGCTGCTTGCTCTTCTTTACCAAACTAACTTCATCGTCATCAGACATTTTGAGGTTATATTTGTGTGCGGAGTTTGTATACCTAGAACGCACGTGAGATAGACGGTTTTATGAATTTTGGCCCTGAAATTAACCAGTTGGAGATGTTATAGGTGAGAAATGTTTATCTATTATAGTAAAATTGTACACGATAGTCACGAAACGCCAGCCACCCAAACATTACATGTTCCGTTATACGTAGACAAACGTCAGTCAGATAAACATGCTATTGACATTCACTCGCTCATGAACTAATAACATCGTATAACGAAACGTAAATCCAAAAACAACATAGAAAGAATACCATACCATGTCACTAAAATTTCCTTGATTTAAGAGTAAATAGAAGACGTGACGAAGACCATTACCTTAGAACAAAAGAAATAAAAATTATGGTAATTAATATTGATATTATTTATTTCCTTGTACATTGTTTCAGTATTTAGCACCGATGACGAGAGGCGCTATTGTTTCTAGCTTAGCTAATAACCTTAGCTGTATTTTGTAGTTTATTTATTTATTTTTATTTATTTATTTATTGCTTCATAAGTTACATTAACATTATGAACCCTTACGGGCACTGCAAGTTTAAACTTAAAATTAAGTATTATGCATAAACAAAGGTTAAGTAATAAATTGTGTACATACTTATGGTTTTGTACCAAGTTATTCATTAAATTATTAAATATATCTTAAATAGTTTGAAAATAGTAATATATTTACTAATAATTATAGTAAATATATTGTATAATATATTTACTAGTAATAAGTATTTACAAAGTTGGAACATTCATAGCATGTAGGTACTATAAGTGAAGTAATTGTTATTTATGTTGTTATTTTAGTTTTTCATATAATGTAGTGTAGTAGTAATGTTTACGTATGTGTGTGTGTGTGTGTGTGTGTGTGTGTGTGTGTGTGTGTGTGTGTGTGTGTGTGTGTGTGTGTGCGCGTGTGCGTGTGTGTATGTGTCTGTGTGTGTAATGTGTATAGGTTAAAGTTTATGTACTTTTTTTATAAGGTATAAGTACTATTCTTTAAATTTAAACCATACTATGTGTATGGTTTAAATGTACAGATAATTTGAAATATTTATTTTAATTTGTCCTCTAGAAATTCCTTTATACTGTAATAACATTTAGTTTGTAATAATTGCTTCAGGTGATGGGTAAATTTATTATTATCTGATTCGTTTCTTAGTGATGCAGGGAGTTTATTATAAATCTTTATTGACGTGATCAAAGGGCTTGTAGAATGCATAGTTAGACGTGAAGTGGGCAACATAAGTTTGTTTTTATCGCGTAGTGAGTATTTAGTAGGTACATCTTCTCGTGTGTGGTAAAAAGCGGGGTAGTTGCGGACAAATTTGCATAGTTCTAGGATGTATAAACAAGGAACTGTAAGTATTTTGTGTTCTTTAAAATGAGGTTTACAACTGTCTGTTTGTTTGATGTTCATTACTTCCGCCGATAACCACGAGACTTTAAGGATGAAAGGTTTTCTGCATGGTACATAAAATACCGTCAAGTGCCCATAATCAAAGTCATAACTATATCACAATTCACAGAAAGATAAATGTTCCGTCTGGAAATTCAGGGAAATTCTATTCATTATAACTATAACACTAGTATTGGTTTTTAAAGTAATTTTATAATCTGTCTAGGAATTCTTTATTGTTCATTGTATTGTTTTCGTTTGACAGCTTTGTCTGTGGAATACACTTTTCACATAATTCATCACGAAAAACCTTGTTTTTGTGCTGTTTTACTGCATTAGAATTATTATAAGTGAATGTAAATGTGTATTAAGTGCTATGGTGGACATAAAATCACATGGTGAAGTTGTGTCTAAGAAAAATTGCAAACGTTTTACGTGTACAATAATTTCTGTTTTGAGGCATTATTCAGTGTACAAGTAATACAATCATCAATATAATCAATAAGAAGCGGTTACGTCGAATTTCCAATAAATATTGATGTGAAATTTAGTCAATTCAGGGCTAAAATTCACCAAGAAAACATAACCTCAAAAGGTTTTCGATAGTTTTATGCAATTATTTTGCATGACAACATGGCTCTGCAATTGTCAAGACGAGAGGTGGAGGATCTGCGCTCATCCTTGGACCGAGCCATATACAGGACAATTGGAAAATCTGACAGCTCTCTGCTCTCTACCGTATCATCTTGCTTGAGCAATGGGTAAATATTACAATATTATTCTAGCACAATAATTTTGAGATTATTATAGCGTCGGTGGCCTAATGGTTAATGACCAATGGCCAATGGGTTCCGACTCGTAACCGGGTTCAAACCCCATTGCCGCCATGTATGTGATTTCTGAATTATGTACATTAGTTAAACACTAACCAATGCTTTTACTGTGAGGGAAAATCATGATGAAACCTGCACATTCAGATGTCTGAATGTGTTATGATTTATTTACAGCATATGCTGAGCTGAATTCTAATTTGGCATGACACTACAATATTCACCATAAATTTTAATTGAATGTACACTAGTTTTAACATGTTATACCTATCATTATAATTATAGTTATTGCCATATAAAATCTATGTCTATGTTTATGATTCAATCTGGTCAGTTTCCCCTCTTAAACCTAAGTTGCGTACCAGAAAGAAATTTGTATGTTGACCTGTTACTACCTGTCTGTTGCTCCTGCATAAATATGATATATATGCATCACACTCTTGCAATTCAAGGACACATCTCTGTCCGAAAATTGATGCAGTTAACAGGATCATGGAGGTCTAATGGCAGTGGCTTCACCGTAATTACACTATTATCTACCAAATCCTAGCTTATGGTCAAGGCAGACTCAGAGTCCCTCAGGGGGGAGCCCGGGCATGAAATCACAACCGGGACATTAACACCGGGACAATTTTTACATTTCTTCATTTCATTTATTTTTTATTTTTTTGAATTTTTATAGTCTTTGTACTTATTCTGACCTTTTCTCAATAAATAAATGTCAATCCATATCTTCTTAGACCTCTCTTGGTCTCCTAACAGTAATTTATGTTGTTGTTTCAGTTATGAACGCAGAAAGATTATAGACAAGATATCCTCTCATATAGACTCGAAGAAAGCCAGCAAACTTGCAGATAAAATTATTGCATTGGCTCAGGAGTTGATTAAAGAGTCGAAAAGTACAAAACGTAAACATGACAGTGACAAAGGTAAGTAAATTCCATATCAAGCATTCAGCAACATGACTACCTCCACATTCCATTTAGTGACGCTTGCCTCTTCCTTGCTGCAAATTGATGACACGGCTATAGACCAAGTTGGCACTTGATGGAAAGTAGTCACTGCCTATACAGGGCTATCACTAAATGTGAATTCTCACTTATAGGACGCGTCCATCGGTCGAGTCATATAGGAACCAGCACTGGTTGCCAGACAATGAACTCTATATTGAACATAGAGGTTTTTTGTCTGTTCTCTGACCACCGACACGTCAACAAACAGCGTCTTTTAGATGTGCACAGTGCAGTGCAGTACACCAACGACAAAGACCTCTGTGCACTGAAACAAAAGTTCATTTTCTGGCAACCAGTACACACTCTCCAGACAATACATATCTATCGCGTCTTTCAGGTGTGAATTGACCTTAAAGCAATGCCCACCTCTAAAACCCTGTGATCATTCATGTATTTGTCGCAGCCGGATGGTTAAATTAGCCGGTTAATTAAATGACTAGTTTTTTAAGCAATTATTTAATTGAATATTTGCCAAATTCATGAACTTTGAATGTTACGTCTAACAAATGGTATTGCTCCAAGTTTACGGAGTTCCTCCATGCGTTGTCACAACACTAACCTAACCCAACCGATTTAAAACCTAATGCAAACTATTATTATTGTTTGAGATTATTGTGATTAACTAAATACGAAGGTCACAGTCGAAGGATTGAAAAAAAGACGAAAATTAATTAACTTAATTTATTAATAATTAAAAATTACAGATTAAAAGTACGTCTCAGTTAGCCGATGTTAGGTCTAAAAGTGATTTTATACATTCGCAAAAATACCGATTCGGGGCGAGCGGAAATGTGTTGCAATGAGGTAAAACGCTGCGTCGGTGCCTCGTGCCGGTTGGACTTCGCTTGCACATATCGGTGGCGTGATCGATGTCGTCAAGTAGGTTTCAGTGGTCAGCGGTTCTAAGGGTAGGTACGGATGTAACACCTCCCCCCGAAGTTCAGCAGCTATTTGAAGTCGACGGCGAAAATGCTGCTGAGACGAAGTTAACATTCGTGTCCTTCATCTGATCTGATCTAAAACTTCTCTTAGGTTTCTCCGGAACTTCCGTATAAGTGGGATGTGAGACTTTTATTTCATGTTGTAGTTTCGAGCGTCGTTTTCTTATAACTCGAATGTAAGTTAAAACAGCGGCTATAGCGAATGTACTGAAGAATATAGTATAGAGTGGTATCGTAGTGTGATAGATACTTGTCCCGGTGATGTGACTAATCGTTGCAGGCTGCTGTGCTAGGACTCGGGCGCTGCTGGCATGGAGATTTTCGAGATGAATCGATTTCAGCGTTAACACAGGTTTTTCTGGCTGCAGCTTCTCGTCTAAGTCTGGAAGAAGGTCCATAATTTTTATTACATGTCCTTTGATAACGTCATAGGTGTTAGTGACAGTGATTTCAGGCGTCCTGATTATGCAACCTTGTGGTAGTGTAACGAGATAGCTTCCCTGCAGGATTCGATATTCTTCCTTTTCACATGAGAGTTGGATCCTTGTTGGCTTCGGGAACGACATAGTATAATGTTGGTCATCTAATTGTTCCATAGATTCCTTGGTGAGTATAATACGGGTTAGCAAGCACGGTGAACTTCGTTGTTGGATCGTAATGAGACTTTCCACGCAGTCCGGTTGTTCTTGATTGCTGTAGCTAACTCCCTTTTCACAGACGTACCAGTTATTAATCTTTGGACATTCAGCCCTAAAGTACATGGAATCCTTCTTTCGAATTGCTACATAAGGAAGGACAGGAATCAGAGAAAGGTTTTGTCTATTAGGGATAATGGATAACTTATAAAAATTATAGATATCGGGAAAGGCTATCGGCACTTTATACACTATAGCTATCTTGCTATCTATGTAATATGAGCCTAACTTTATTATCTCATAGTAGTCTCTCAAGTCAATATTTATTAATTGCGAGTCCGAATATAATAATTTTAATTTCTTTAACATGAATTTAAGAGAATAAGAACTAAGCATTGTATGAGAGAAACCAGAGCTTTTTATAAAAGCTAGGGTGGTTTCTATAGTTAATAATTCTTCACTTAAGTTATCTATGTTATCGCTTAATATACTAAGAAACTGCAATAAATGTCCATATCTGATTATATCTGCTTCTCTAGTGTTATCTTCAGCGATTAAACTGGTCAAAATGCTTTCAATTCTGTTTTGATTGTAAACTATATCATCTAATAACTTACTATGACGGGCGATCCAGTCTTTAGTTAAACTAATGTGGTTATTAATTTCAGATTGTAATCGATTTTGGTTTCCTTCAAGAACTTTTATCGCGTTATCATATCTAATCGCGTCTGTATAATCCAAATTACCTGAAATACTTTTAATAACTGAACCGAGACCATCAATTAATCCTCTCTTTATTATTTGTGGTTTAAAAGTACTTAATTGTTCTGAAATCTTTTGAAGCTTTGATTCTAAATGTGTCATATGGGGCTCAAAAAGGGAAAGTGTTTTATTATTTAATCTAGGTCTAAAATTACGAAGTTGCTTATCTACTGAGTCTAATTTACTTTGCATATCTCTAAGGTCAATGTATTGTATAAATGAGTGATAGTGGGAAATCATGCGGGAGTCTCCTAGCTTGAACGGAATCAACCCAGGTCCATCATCCAGTTTGTCAAGTGATATGTCCAGCGCCAACGTCCCGTGAAGTAGAAGCGTCAATAGTTGTAGTGTCAGGAACATACTGGTTTTCGTCTTTTCCGTGTATCGATTTCTGGATACTCCTCCGGAAGCTGCGACGCTGCGTAAGTTCTGGATTCTCTGCTCGTGACTTGAGAGCCACCGACGGCTCGATCAAGATATACGGAAACGGAAATCTTCTCTTACCGATCGCGAGAATCCTACCAAGACTGCGCCAAATACGAAGGTCACAGTCGAAGGATTGAAAAAAAGACGAAAATTAATTAACTTAATTTATTAATAATTAAAAATTACAGATTAAAAGTACGTCTCAGTTAGCCGATGTTAGGTCTAAAAGTGATTTTATACATTCGCAAAAATACCGATTCGGGGCGAGCGGAAATGTGTTGCAATGAGGTAAAACGCTGCGTCGGTGCCTCGTGCCGGTTGGACTTCGCTTGCACATATCGGTGGCGTGATCGATGTCGTCAAGTAGGTTTCAGTGGTCAGCGGTTCTAAGGGTAGGTACGGATGTAACAAACTTACCATTGTGACAATATTTGGAGGAGCTCCGTAAACTTGGGTCAATTTCGTTCTTTAAACATAAGTTTAAAATTTCTTGAAATTGGCAAATTTTCAATTAAATAATAGCACTAGAAGTTAGCCGTTTAATTAACTGGCTAATTTGACCATCCGGCTGCGACATATTCACAGTCGAGAAAACTGAAGGTTTAACAGTTTACTTGTCTTCTTAATTTGTTTACATTATTACGACATTCATGACAAACCACACAGGAAACCAGTAACACAGCCAATTTGACATATGCCAACATGCCCAACATTCAGTTTCCTCCACCGTACTTCAAACAATCCTGCAACATGACATTTTGTCCCCAGTCCGCGACGAAAAGGAGCACAAGCGCTCGCGCCAGGACGACGCTCACGAGAAGCGCCACGACAAGCCCGAGGAGCCGAGGCGCGATGAGAACGGCAGCTTCAACAACGGAGCCATCGAGCTACCCTCACCGATGCCGGCCGGGGAGACGGTCGGCTCCAAGATCGCTGGGTTGAGTGCTGATAGGATTAAGGTCAGTTCTTAACTTTGAGGGTCGCTGGGGTTCGCTTTGGAGGGTTACGGGGGTCACAGGGGTCGTCTTGGAGGATCATGAGGATCAGCTTCGAGGGTCACGGGATGTCACCTTGTAAGATCACTGGGCTGATCGCTGATAGGATTAAAGTTAGTTGTTACGTCGAAGGGTCGCTGGGGGTCACTGGGGTTTTTGTGGAGGGTCACTGGGGTCATCTTGGAGAATCACGAGGATCGCCTTGGAATCATCTTCGAGGGTCACTAAAGATCTACTTAGCGGGCTACGCGATGTCAGTTCCTTCCTCGGAGGGTAACTAGTGCTCACCTTGGAGGATCGCCTCGGAGTCACCTTCGAGTGTCACTCGGGGTCACTGGGGTCATCTTGAAGGGTCACTGGGGATTCCAAGATTTCTGGATTGAGCTCTGAAAGGATCAAGGTTAGTTGTTATCTTGAAGGGTCAGTGAGGGTCACTGGGGGTCATCTTCGAGGATAACATGAGGATCGCCTTGGACACCTACGAGGGTCAATAGGTGTCACAGGTCTTCTTGGAGGGTCACTGGGGATCATTTGGGAAGGTCACTAGGATACCTTGAAGCACCACGAGCAATTGCGCTGCCCACGCCGACGGCTGCTTTCGAGACGGTCAGCTCCAAGTTCGAATTATGTACATTAATTAAATACTATTCAATGCTCTTATGGTGAGGAAAACATTGCCATGGTCCAATCTGGTCAAGCCCCCTGTTAACAGACTCACTGTGGTCAGATGGCAAATCCTGGATCACGTTCAAGGCGAACCCCAGGCCCACGCGCGCAATAGCACCAAATAAATAGCCAAGATTACCAATGATAACGCACAATGTCAACTAACTCCAACCCCATATCTCCCACAGCTGATGATGGCCAACGCCCAGAAGGAGATAGAGGAACGCAAAAAGGCCCTGCTGGCCATGAAAGGGCCGTCGCGCCCCGGCGTGGGCGCGGCGGCTGCTGCGGCCCAGCAGTTGAAGACTTCGCTGTCCCAGCAGAGTGGTGGCATGCCTCCGCCTAGTGTCATCAAGCCAGTGCTGTACTCCAAGCCAGGTGAGGGTCTAGTACTTACTCTAAGAGGGGATCTTGGGTGGGCGTCATTGTTACTAGGGAACGCCTTTTTGAGGATTCAAGGAGGGTCTGTCTTTGGGGTGTCATAGGGGTCATATTAGGGTATCATGGGGGGTCATCTTGGAGAGTTGCTGGAGGTTACTTTGCAAGGTCACAGAGGTCACTTTTTGGGTCACTGGGGTTTACCCTGGTCATCTTGGGGTCACTTTGGGTATCATAGGTTTCACCTTGGTCCAGTCCAGGGAGGGTCTCTCGAAGGTCTTGCTGGCCATGAAAGGCCCAGCAACTGAAGACTTCACTGTCCCAGCAGAGCCGTGGCATGCCTCCGCCTAGTGTCATCAAGCCAGTGCTCTACTCCAAGCCAGGTGAGGGTCTGTCTGGCATCTGTAATACCCCATTTGTAGGGAATAGGGACATGTCAGCATGACAAGCCAGGTGAGTGTCTATTACTTATCATTCACTCTAGAATGGGGATCTTGAGTGGGAGTCATTGGAAGGTCTTTATGGGTGTCCTTGGGGTGTCATGGGGGTCATCTTAGGGTAGCATGGGCTGGCATGGGGCTATGAGACCATCTTGGAGGGCCGCTAGAGGTTACTTTGCAGGGTCACTGGAATTACCTTGTAGGGTTGCTGGGTATCACCCTGGCCATATTAGGTGTCGTAAGTTTAAGAATATCCGATAAGTCACTTTGAGGGTCATTGGTTTCACCTTGGATCAGGTTTAGGGGGGTCTCTCGAAGGCCCTCCTATCCTTAAAAGGGGACGTTGGGGTTCATAATGGGTCTCCTAGGGGAACACGGTGCTTATTGAATTTATATTGTATGCACTCTGCTCACGTCTAAAGTTTTCAAACCAATCCTTGCGTCTTTTCCCTTTTAAAGTGCACTTTAGAGATCTTATTACCAAAACACTTAGCAACAGGTGAGATGGCGGTCAAATGTCTGTCTAGACTTATATTTAAATAACTAACCTTGGCTTCGTCTCTAATATTCTATATGTCTTTCTGTCTAGCGGCTGGACCGGTGACGGCTGAGGAGTTGGAAAAGCAGCGGAAGATAGCCGAGCTGCAGGCCAGGATACAGAGGAAGTTGGCTGGTAAGATTCTCACTTTTATCTTTCTTTTTTTATGTAATACGGCAGACAGGCATGCGGACCACCTGATGGTGTGTGGTCACCGCCGCCTATGGACATCAGCAACACCAGGGGCGCTACCAATGCATTGCCCGCCTTAAAGGAGACCTCGTCTTTAATTTAATTGCACCCATTGCCCTCAGCTACGACTTTAACTCACAATCACGAACGGTTTTATGACCCAAAAGGCCAAAAATTCCAAGCTCGCTACGCTCGCTCAATAATTCTAGCTTTTTAGAACAGAAATGGCAAAAATTTCGAGCTTGCTACGCTCGCTCAATCATTGGCTGCAGTTTTTTCATACTATTCACCAATCTTTCAAAACTTAAAATTTCGAGAATGATTAAATTAACAACCACCAGCTTTTAGGACGCAAAAGTTTCGTGGGCGCTCCGGAACGGTACGGTAATCGCATGATATGGAATGACGTCACAACATGTATTTCGGATATTTTGTGACGTCATTCCAGAGGGTGGTATCATGCGATTAGAGATCGGCGGTGCCGCTGCCGAGTGCTAAAGTTTTTTTAGTCCCACTGTAAGGAAAAGGGTCCAACTTTTCCACTTAGAACCATTGCTCATTTAATAATTTAAATTACTTTTATTGACGGCCAGCATCACACATCATCACAGCTCATTCATTTATTGAACACCTCAGCTTCTAAGACCCAAAATATCAAAGATTTCGAGCTCGCTTCGTTCGCTTATTCATAGGTTTCAGTTACTTTTCTTGCCTTTCACCAAGCTCGTTACGGTCGCTCATTCATTGATTTCCCTAAGTTACTTCCGTAAAGAGCACTCCTTGCTTTTAAGACCCAAATGTCTAATTTTCGATTCATTGATTACACCAACGTTTACGACCCACAATGCTCGCTTTGCTCGCTCATTCAAATACATATTTTTTCTTATCATTCACCTAGCTCGTTGCGGTCAATCATTCATTGATTTCCTTAAATTAACTACATTGAGGATCACCCATTGCTGTTAAGACCAAACATGTCCAAAATTGCGAGCTCGCTCCTCTCGTTCATTCATTCAAAGATCACCTCAGGCTTTTATAAACCAAAATGTCAAAAATTTCAAGCTCGCTCCGCTCGCTCGTAAATACAGCTATCACTCCAGCTTTTAAGATCTCAAACGTCAATAATGTTGAGCTCGGTTCGCTCGCTCATTTATTGATCACCCCAGCTATTAAGAACCAAAATGTCAAAAATTTCTAGCTCGCTTTGCTCGCTTACACATTCGTTGGTCTCCCCCAGGTTTTAAAACCCAAAATTTCCAAACTCGCTCCGCTCGTTCAATCATTTATTGGTCACCCCCACTAAAAATGCCAATTTTTTTTGTAATTCAGATTGATACCTATAATTTTTACTTTTGCCCCCCCCCCCCCCCCCCCCCCCTCAACCAAATCCTGGATCCGCGCCTGCCTTCACTAAATACGATAGGCCCATAGATGACCTCAGGAAGCTGTTGGGAAAGCCGTGTGCTAATTTAGGAATAGTTAATTATAGTTATTGTCATCATCATCATTTTGGCGGCAATCCCGGTTGCCTTCTACGCAACACGCGGGCCCGGGCCCAGGGTCTGACTTTCTTCTTTTCTTAGTCCACTTCGCTCGGTTTTCGGCATTTTTAGTGGCGAGTCCGTTGGCACGCATGTCACTCTTAACGACATCCAGCCATCATATTCATATAGTAATAAATAATAATAATAATAATAAGTTTAAGTGTACACTTTTAGTACCTGCATTTAAGTTAAACCTGTTCCTATGGCTCCAAGGTTTGCTGGTAGAAAACTCAATTAATGAGTTAAGCTCGCCTTTGTACATCTCTGTTACTGTACTGTATCATTATGTCATGTTTGTGTACAATAAAGAATAAGAATAATAATAACGATGTTGTCCCCAGGCGGCGCGCTGTCGACGGCGGCGGGCCCCGCGCCGCTCATCCTGGACCGCGAGGGCCGCACCGTCGACACCAGCGGGAAGCGCGTGCAGCTCACGCATCTCGCGCCCACGCTCAAGGTACGGTGTAGTAAAAAAATTTTTTTTTATTAATTGTGAAATATTTTTCAATTTTGCCTATACAAAAGTGAGTAGGGTTTCTAGAGCTCCATGGGAAAAATATAAGGTGTTAATTACATTTCAATTTTGCATCTGCGAGCAACTAGTAGGAAATTTTATTTTTTTGCCTTAGCTATGATAATAGAGGTAGGATTTTAAGAGAGGTAGGGCATAGCGGGGTATCCCGTTCGTATTGGAGCCGCCCGACTGGGGAAGTACAGAATACCGCATCTAAACAATACTCTTTTCAATAGTATTGTGTTTCTGCCGGTGAGTAAGGTCTCCAGTGCTCCATGGGGTGGGGATTTGGGGAACCGTGGCTTTGGCAGTGGAGGGGCATTTGCCTATTTGCTGCCAGAGCAACGTGTTATAGAGGTGGGCAACGCATTGGCGATAGTCTCGGTGTTGCTAATGTCTATAGGCAGTGGTGACCACTTTCCATCAGGTAGCCCGCTTGCCTGTTTGCCTATCGTATAACATAAAAAAAATACAAAAGCTAGTAGGAATTTTTTTTATTTTGCCTCAGCTATGATAGTAGGATACCATATGTTACGATATACATAGAAATAATATAAAATGTGTATTAAAGGTTGTGAAATACATTTCAATTTTGCGTCAACAAAAACTAGTAGGATTTTTTTTTGCTTTAGCTTTGATAATAGGATACCATATGTTACGATATAAATAGAAATAATATCAAAATGTGTATTAAAGGTTGTGAAATACATTTCAATTTTGC
The DNA here is from genome assembly GCA_905147135.1 of Blastobasis lacticolella. Taxonomy (NCBI): domain Eukaryota; kingdom Metazoa; phylum Arthropoda; class Insecta; order Lepidoptera; family Blastobasidae; genus Blastobasis; species Blastobasis lacticolella. The sequence goes on from LR990066.1 coordinate 11,177,877, forward strand.
GTCTACAAAAACTCCTAAAAAAATATTTTTTGCCAAATAAGATATTTGATAGGATAACATTGAGTAAGATTGAGCAATGTAGAGGTAGGATCTGTCAACGTAGAGATACGATGTGATCATATAGAGGTATGATTTGGTAACGTATAGGTATGATGTGTCGGCGTAGAGGTACGATGTGTGGACGTAGAGGTATGATGTGTCGGCGTAGAGGTATGATGTGTCGGCGTAGAGGTATGATGTGTCGGCGTAGAGGTATGATGTGTCGGCGTAGAGGTATGATGTGTCGACGTAGAGGTATGATGTGTCGACGTAGAGGTATGATGTGTGGACGTAGAGGTATGATGTGTCGGCGTAGAGGTATGTTGTGTCGGCGTAGAGGTATGATGTGTCGGCGTAGAGGTATGATGTGTCGGCGTAGAGGTATGATGTGTCGACGTAGAGGTATGATGTGTCGACGTAGAGGTACGGTGTGTCGACGTAGAGGTACGATGAGGCAAGGGTGAGGTATGATGATTTGGATGATGTAACGTAGACCGTCGACACCAGCGGGAAGCGGGTGTAGCTCACGCATCTTGCGCCCACGCTCAAGGTATGGTAGGGTACCCTATCTCTAGGGTTTGGTGAAGTAGAGGTATGGGTTGGCAACGTAGACGTCGAGGTACTGTGTCTAGGTGGAGGTACGGTGTGGCGACGTAGAGGTATGAGTGGGAAATGTAGACGTTGGATGTGTCGGCGTAGGGGTATGATGTGATTAAGCCGCTCAGTGCTCCGCGGCGCCGCACTGCACATTATGCGCGGCAGCTAATAAGCCTGCCGAGCACAGATTAGGAAGTGCACTATGCACCGCTCCAGTCTCCAGGAAGGGTAAGGGGAGGGCCGCTGTTGGAGCAAACCTTCGGCCGTCGCAAAACCATCCCATGATTCCGGCCAACGCCGCAACCAGGGAAGAGAGACCCGATGAAATGGAATCCTAATAGATGGCCACTCAAAGATTCCTGCAAGGGAACCTCAACCACTGTGTCAGTGCTCAGGACCTGTTTTTCCAGAGCCTTGCACAGTGGAGTATTCATGTGGGTATAGTCGCTGAACCCTACTTAATACCGGACAGAGACAATTGGGTGGGAGACGGCGATGGTCTGGTGGCAATTGTTACTAACTGCGCCGCTGGCTCGCTACCCTTCTCCGGGGTAGAGAGGGGTCGTGGCTTTGTGATGGCGAAAGTGGGAGACATAGCGGTCGTTGGGCTGTATTTCTCCCCCAATCGAACCCTCTTCGAGCTTGAGCGCTTCCTGGCTGATGTTGAGGCTGCAGTCCGGCGATGTCATCCTCTTATGGTGCTCGTTGCTGGGGATTTCAACGCCAAATCTACAGTGTGGGGATCTCCCGCGACGGACGCACGTGGAGAGGTAGTGGAGGACTGGGCAGCTGCCTGCGGGCTTTCGCTCCTAAATACTGGTGCTGTCGAAACGTGCGTGCGACAGCAGGGCGGCTCTATCGTGGACATTGCGTTTGCCAGCCCTGGTCTTGCACGCCGTGTTCAAAACTGGGCAGTAATGGAAAGCGTTGAGACAATGTCCGATCATCTATATATTCGATGGAATGTCTCCGCTTTACATTCCAATGCGAATGGCTTGCATCAAGTGCCCGCAGCCGCTGGAGCCCGTCGATGGGCGCTGAAGCTAATGAATGCTGAGGTTCTCGTCGAGGCTGCGTGGGTTCAGGCATGGGCCGAGGCTCCTGTTGACCATTTTGATGTGGACGAGGAGGCGGAATGGTTTCGGGGGGCAATGGCCAACGTCTGTGATGCATCTATGCCCCGATCCAAACCATTCGTATCCAGGCGTCACCAGTACGGTGGTCTGCTGAAATTGCACAGTTGCGCGTAGACTGCATGGCAGCCCGACGCCAGTACACCAGATGCAGGAGGTGGCCACGTCGCAATGAGGCGGAGGAGGCTGTGCGTCTTGGTACTCTGACAGAGCGGAAAAAGGCCTTACAGATGGCAATCCGTCGCGCCAAAACTCGTGCCCGTGAGGAGATGTTAGCGACACTTAACCGAGACCCTTGGGGTAGGCCCTATCGTTCGGTCAGGGGTAAACTTCGGCCATGGGCGCCTCCTTTGACACAGAGTCTACAGCCCCTCGTGCTGGACAGCGTGGTATCGGCCCTGTTCCCAACCAGAGCGGAGCATGTTCCTCCACTAATGGGAGATCTCTTGACCACGTCTGACGCAGAGGAAGTGCCGTGCGTGACACCTGGCGAGTTTGAAGCAGCCCTGAGGAGGCTGCGTACCAAAAATACGGCACCTGGCCCTGACGGTATTCCAGCCAAGGCCTGGGTTCTGGCTATGGAGGCCTTAGAGCCGAGACTCATAAGCATGTTTAACGAGTGCCTAATCCAGGGTCGGTTCCCAGGGCCTTGGAAGTCCGGTTCTCTCGTCCTCCTTAGGAAAGAAGGTCGACCTGCCGACTCCCCATCAGGATATCGACCCATCGTGTTGCTTGACGAAGTGGGCAAGCTTTTTGAGCGAATAATTGCAAACCGTCTCGTCAAGCACATAAGCCAGGATGGTCCCGACTTGTCCGAAAATCAATTCGGATTTAGATCGGGCAGGTCGACGATAGACGCAGTCATGCGCGTAAAGTTAATTGCGGAGGAAGCTGTTTCTCAGGGCGGGGTCGTCGTGGCGGTGTCTTTAGACATAGCCAATGCTTTTAATACCCTACCCTGGTCATGCATAAAAGAGGCACTTCGTTTCCACAATGTGCCCCATTACCTCCGCCGAATCATCGACGACTACCTGGATGATCGCTGGGTAATATACCAAGCGCAGGATGGCGAACATCGCCAACGCATGACGTGCGGTGTTCCACAGGGGTCAGTCCTCGGACCGCTCCTGTGGAACATCGGTTACGACTGGGTGCTTCGGGGTATGAATCTCTCCGGCGTAGATGTTACGTGCTACGCCGACGATACGATGGTCACGGCTAAAGGTCGGAACCATCAGGAAGCAAGCATCCTTGCCACGGCTGGGGTGGCACAGGTTATTAACCGTATTAGGCGGCTGGGCTTGGAAGTGGCCATAAGCAAATCCGAAGCTGTGTGCTTCCATGGGCCTCGAAACGCACCGCCGAGAGGAGCGTCCATTACGGTAGGAGGGATCCAGATTCCGCTTTCATCCTCGATGCCGTATTTAGGTCTTGTCCTGGATAGCCGATGGACATTCCAGGAGCATTTCCGCCGCCTTTCACCAAAGTTAGTAAAGGCTGCAGGTGCACTCGGTAGTCTGCTACCGAATCTGGGTGGTCCAAGCACACCGTGCCGGCGGCTCTATACCGGGGTCATCAGATCGATGGCTCTGTATGGAGCGCCTGTGTGGGTAGAAGCTTTGTCTGCCCAAAATAAAACACTTCTACGAAGACCGCAGCGAGTCATGGCAGTCAGGGCAATACGTGGCTACCGTACCATCTCCTTTGAGGCGGCTTGCGTTTTAGCTGGAACGCTGCCTTGGGATTTGGATGCTGAGATTTTGGCTTTTTTATACTGGCGGACTGCCGAAGCACGTTGCGACGGGGTTGATCTTGTGCCTGAGGTCACGAAAGAATGGCGACAAAGTGCCCGAGAAAGGGCGATTGCAAGCTGGAGTCAGCGACTTCTGGAGCCTTCCGCGGGAATTCGCACAATAGAGGCGATCCGCCCCGTCCTAAAGGAGTGGACGGAGCGCAGGAGGGGTGCGCTTACCTTTAGGCTCGTGCAGGTCCTCTCGGGGCATGGATGCTTCGGGAGGTACCTGTGCAACACAGCCAGGAGGGAAGCCACGACAGCCTGCCACGAGTGCGGGTACGTCAATGATACGGCGCAGCATACGTTGGCTGAGTGCCAAGCATGGGAGGCGCCACGCGAGGCACTTATTGTGGTGGTAGGAAACGATCTTTCGCTCCCGGCCGTGGTAAAATCCATGGTTGAGAGCGACAGATCATGGCAAGCGGTGGTTACCTTCTGTGAGCTGGTAATGTCACAAAAGGAGGCAGCGGAGAGGGAGAGAGAGGACGACGCACTAGCTCTCCCAATTCGTCGCCGGAGAGTCGGTCGCAGGAGGCGTGATTATGCACGCCACCTTCCCCCCTAACGGGAGCTTGAGCGGTGGGAATGGGGATCACCTGCCGCTTGTTAAACAGATCCCGTGATGGTTGGCGTACCGTATGTCCCGGCACGCCCCATAAGAAGCTGTTTAGAGTGAGCACAAAGCTCGCTCCCCGTACAACAACTCGCTCTACGAGGTCCGCTGGCGGAGTCATCGGGGTATGCGTAGAGCTCCTCCGCGCAAGTACCGTGGCTTTGCCTATATGCGGTGAGACGGGCACCGTCAGGTTTTAGTGGGTAGGACCTTTGGTGAGTCCCACATAACCATCTGCTCCCCTGGCAGGTGGTATCTGTAGCAAGGATTTCCTGACGAAAAAAAAAAAAAAAAAAAAAAAAAAAAAAAGGTGTATGATGTGATTACGTACAGGTACGATGTAATGAAATTTCATTGAAAATGGAATTTGGGTTACGTGATTTTGCAGTTCTAGATGCAGTAGCTTCTTTCCCACCAAATTCCTACCTTTTCAGGCGTATATCCATAATTGATCTACATTTTTTAATATGTCAAGATTTGATAATAATACTTATTAAATTGAGAAAATATTAAAATAATGATAATTAAACCAAGTCACAAAAAATTAAAAATGTTAACATTGAAGCTAAAATTCTAACTTGAAAATTACAATTGGATCGGAAAATGTTGCAACGCTGAGGTAGGATTTGTTTTGTCAACGTAGGTAAAGGAATTGTCAACGTAGGGGACGACGTGCTCACGTAGATACGACACAAGTAATTAGAGTTAATGTCTTCATCAATATTTGTGTCAATCATGTTGCACCGCCCTGTAATTTATCATACTACCAACTCTCCGGTTGACTGGTAGAGAAAGCTATGAAGCTTTGAGTCCGCCATTGTACGTAATGGTGCATGGAGTTTTAAATGAATTTATACGATCCGCAGGCGAATATCAGAGCGAAACGTCGGGAAGAATTCCGAGCGCAACTCTCCGGCCAGTCTGGCACCCTCTCGCCGCCCGGCGACGCGCGCTGGGTGGACGCCCGGGTGGCGGCCAAGCCCGCGGCGAGGGCCAAGCGGGCTCTCAGGTTCCACGAGCCGGGGAAGTTCCGGCAGATGGCCGAGCGGCTGCGGATGAAGGTGAGTGTCCCATTTGACAGCAATATGTCTTAAATTTGTCCCATTTGACCCCAAAAAGTGTCCCAATTGACCCCAAAATGAGTCCCATCTGACCCCACCAGGTGTCCCATTTGACCCCCAAAACGTGTCCTATTTGATCCCAAAAAGTGTCCAATTGAACCCCCAAAATGTATCCCGTTTGACCCCACCATGTGTCTCATTTGACCCCAAAATGTGTGTCATTTTACCCGAAAATGTGTCCCACTTAACCCCCGCAAGGTGACCATTTGACCCAATCACGTGTCCCACTTAAAACCACCATGTGTCCAAACTTGTACCCGACAATGTGTTCCATCTGCCCTCCGAAATTTGTCCCGTCTTTCCCCACTCTGTGTCCCACTTGATCCCAACTTGAGTCCCATATGACACCCGCAACATGTCCCATCTGAACGCTCCATGGGTCTTTTTTACCCCACCATGTGTCCCACTCATTGACCCCACCTATTGTCTCATCTGATCCCACCATGGGTCTCGTAATACTGATCCCATCATACGTCCTTGTTTTACCCCAGACTCTTCTTTGTGACGAATGGATAACGTTATGGATATATGGCTGAACGGCCCCGGATGAAGGTGGGATATAAGCCGGGTGTCATGTCACCCCACCATTGTTATCTGTGATCTCCAACCCGCCGACCAAGCGTGGAGATTATGGCAATAACCTCCCCATTTGTGGGAGACTCCCTTAGTCTTTTTTGCTCCCACTAACCATCCCACCGTCTGACACCCCAGGCCCAACTGGAAAAGCTGCAGAGCGAGATCTCTGCCATCGCTCGTAAGACCGGCATCTCTTCGGCCACCAAGCTAGCGTTGTTGGCAGCCGACGCGCCGGGCGGGGAACGCGCGCCTGATATCGAATGGTAAGTTTTATTTTTTATAAGTGTTACTTTAGGCCCCAAAATGACCCCAATGTGGGGTCAAATGATGTAGGTTAGACCCCATATTGTACCGTATATGGGGTAAGCCGACCTCAAGATGGGGTCAGATGTGACCCCAGTTGGAGTCAGTTTGTACCCCAGTTGGGGTAATGTGGTGTGAGGTTAGAGCCCACATTATACCCCATATGGGGTTGCATTCGACCCCAAGCCGACCCCAACATGGGGTCAGATGATACCCCAGTTGGTACGCCAGATGATACGCCAGATGATAACCTGGATTAGACCCCCTCGTCAATCCCTCAAAACAAAAGACCATTTAAGTGAATTCACGCGGTGGGTACTATTGGGTGACAAACGAGCAGAGGGTCCACCTAATGGTAAGTGGTAACTGTCGCCCATAACATCTACAATTCATACATTCAGGTTGCAGGTAACAAAAACGTAGAACCGCAAGTGCATTGTCACTGTGAGAACTAAGATGAAATGCTTCATGACTGTAATTTCGCTGGCTACCTTATCCTTCAAACCGGAACAGAAAGAAAGCTGGCGGCAGAAATAGATAAGGCGGTGGTACTCACCCAGGCGGACTCTTCAGGCTTGACAGACTCTTACCACCCGATAACTATGCCATGGGTCTCTAATTTTGCCTCGGTTTCGTAAGCAAATAACCACTTACTGCTACAACTATTTACTAATTAGTTGATACGCAGTGTTGGTTAACATCAATGGACAAACACTCCCTTAGGTTGTGGAATGAACTAGCTGGAGAGGTTTTCCCTAGAGAGTACAACATGGGAGTTCTTCAAGAAAGGGTTGAAAAGAACTTTACGGGGTCGGCAACGCGTGGGTGATGACCCTGGTATTGCAAACGTCCATAGGCTGCGGTGACTGCTCACCATCAGGCAGGCCGTACGCTTGTTTGCCACATTAGAATTGTTCTGAGACAAAGTATACAAGAATCATTTCCTCTCCAGGTGGGACAGCGTGATCCTGATGACGCCCGAGGAGCGGGAGGCCAAGCGGACCAAGGCCCCTCAGACCTCAGAAGACACGCGTTCAGACCAGGCCCGGGTGACCGCTTGCAATATCGGCGACGACGACATCGTGGACAATCTTAATGAGGACGCCATCACTAATTTGGTCGAGCATCCGCAGCAGTTGAGGCCTCCCAGTGAGTATTGATTACTTTAGGAACTAAAATGACTTCTATTATTACTTTAGGCACCAGGATAACGTCAATGTGGGGTTAGTTCTAGGTTAGGCCGTACATAAGACCCTAAGCCGACCTCAAAGTGGGGTCAGATTTGACCCCGGAAAGGGTTACATTAGACCCCTAACGTAATCCCAAGATGGTACCTTAGTTGGATTTAGGTGTGATCCCAGTTAGGGGTCAGATTTGAAGTGGGGACTTGGGGTTTCATTAGACCCTAACCCGACCCCCCAAGATGGGGTCAGAGGATACCACATTTGGGTTCAGGTGGGCACAGGTCAGTGGTGGCATATTAGACCCCAAGAGAGACGGACCAAGGCCCCCCAGGCCTCGGAGGACCCGCGCTCCGACCAGGCCCGGGTGACCGCTTGCAATATCGGCGACGACGACATCGTGGACAATCTTAATGAAGACGCCATCACCAATTTGGTCGAGCATCCGCAGCAGTTGAGGCCTCCCAGTGAGTATTATTACTTTAGGCATCAAAATGACTTTAATTTGGGTTTCGTTATAGGTTAGACCGCACATAAGACCCCTAGCCGACCTCAAGATGGGGTCAGATGTGACCCCAGATGGGTTGCATTATACCCCAAGGCGATGCCAACATGGGGTCAGTGGTACCCCAGTTGAGTTCAAATGTTATTCTAGTTAGGGGTCAGATTAGACCCCACGTGGGGTGGCATTAGGCCCCAAGGCGACCCTTAAGATGAAGTCAGATGATACCCCGATTGGGTTTAGGTGTGATCTCAGGGGTCAGATTTTACCCTACATGGGGTTTCATTAGACCCTAAAACGAACCCCAGGATGGGGCAGATGATACCCCAATTGGTTTTAGGTGTAATCTCCCATTCAGGTCGGATTAAAGCCCCATATGTGGTTGCATTTATTTATTTATCGTATGGCTTTTAAGTTCCTACTGCTACTTAAATTTTTAATTTACATTGCGTCAAGTAGGCGAGAGCTTCGGCCGAAAGGGACTGAAAATCTTCCGCTTGTCCGCTGTACTTGGTATCCGGACATTCAAATATAGAAAGAAAGAAAGAAAATACATTTATTACACATAGCACACCACGACACAATTACAGTTACAATTACAGACAAAGGACACATTAACATTTAAAATATCTTAATTAAGACAATATGTAGTCTCCCATGACACTGTCGGTGCCGCAGCGGCTAGCGCAAATGGTCCCCACTCAGCATGTGCTGTGAGGCGCAGGAAACGACTCACAGCGCTGGTATTCTGTGGGCCCATTGTTTGGGTACGTCACGGCCGTTATACTACCTAAATAACAATAAATAAATACATAAAAATAAATAAAAAAGATGTAGGTATGGTAGATTAAACAGCACGGCACATCTGCTGGCATATAATATGATTTACTTACTGCTCAGGGCAGCCGCACTAGGCCCCAAGATGGTAACAGAGGATACCCCAACTGGGTTCAGGTGTGATCCCAGAAAGAGGTCAGATCACACCCCAGAAGAGGTGACATTGGACCCCGAGGTGGGGTTCGAGTTAGACCTGTAACGGATTGCAGGGCTCTTAAAGTGGTGTCAGGTGGGATGCAGATTAGACCCCAAGAGAGGCGATGATGCCTGAAAAACAGGAGGCCAAACAGACCAAGACCCTGATGAAAAAAACATTGTTATTTTTGTATTTCAATCAGTGGCGTAGCGTGCCCTCCGGGGGCCCCGTATCGATAATTGTGTAGGGGCCCTTTAGCAAATACCTCCAACTACGGGGTGTACTAATGAGTAACATAAATCCTAGTCTCAGCTTAAGTCAATAAATGGACTAGCCTAGCGCGCTCTACATTTGTGTGAATATAGACTCTAAAAGTCGGGTCCACGAGGCTAGGTAGAGCTCGGAATTTTTGATATATGGGCCGTTGACTTGGCTTTATTTATACACAGTCACTTTCCTGGGTTTACCCCCCCACGCAGCCACATTCGTGAGTCACCAGTCACCCCACACACTTTTCTGGGGGTCTCCAATCACCCCTACTCACCAACATTCGTTGGGGTCCCCACCACCGGGGGTCAAAAACGACTCCAACCACCATCAAAGGGTCACCAAAGACCCCCACGCATCCCTTCCATCATTCTCCTGCCCTTATCCCATGAATTTGGGGTCAACACAGTACATTTTCTCTCTCCATTCGTCTATCGCGGCCATCTAATCATCATATCAGCCGAAAGACGCCCACTGCTGGGCATAGACCTCCTTGAAACCTTGCATGATTATGAATGAGCGAGCGTAGCGAGCTCGAATTTTTGCATATATACATTAAAACATTGCGCGTTTTCGTTGAAAAATACCGTAAAATCAGCAATATCGAAATCGGGCTACCTCGAAATTTTTTAGGAGATTGTATAATAAAATCAAGTTTGCGTACATTTAATGAGCGAGTGTAGCGAGCTCTAAATTTCTGAAATTATGGCTATCAAAACTTTCCATTATTAACTTGACAACAGTCAAATTCAAAGGTTGAGGGCTCGGAGCCAAGACGATTATGCATGTGAGCGTGTGGACCTAGGTTATTATAAGCCTGATCCACATGACCCATTTAGGAAAGAACGGAGCTCTGCCTTTGGTGTTAAATATAAATATGATAATAAAAATGTTAATTATCTCTTAAACGAAAGGTGAATGAAAACGGATTGTATCACTTGATTTCATTTGCTATTTTGGCGGAGGGAGCCCCCGACCCTGGCCTGAGTTTAAGAGATAACGTGTATTTGCTTACACACATTTGGGGGCCCCTATAGCCCGGGGCCCCATATAATTGATACGGCAGATACGGCGGTAGCTACGCCCCTGATTTCAATATCATTTATTCATTCAGCAACACAGTTAATAAACAGCTGTTTGCGCCGATAGTCATACAATTAACTGAATTAAATTTCAATAATACAATTCATTTAAATTACAATCCTCGATATAAAATACAAAAAAAATCCTACTACTACATAAAAAAGGCAAAAGTTTACTTTCGATTGCTAAACTAAACTACAACTAAACTAAATCATAGCAATTAGATTGTCCATTCTAACGTAGGACTGCGTAGGACGGACCCATTAGACTTTATTGCGCCGTAGGTTACCTTACATAATTGAGTACAAGAAAAAATCCACTTTGTAACGATTGTAGAGGTTTTGGGAGAACTTTGTGGCATAAAAAAGACCATATATTCCATCCAACCAACCAAACATTGTAGTCGTTACTGCCAATCTACGCGGACTGAGATCTTAGCAATCAAATCTAAAAAGTTTCTATAAAGTAATTCGTGGTGTTTTTTGAAATACACAAATATTATTTCAGAAATGCATTCGGCGATACATTACGTTATAGTTTGGTTCTTCAACTGTCCTCTGTATTTTTGTAGATTGGAATTATGGCCTGCAACGCCAAACCGTGCTTTAAAAAATCATTAGTTTCAATTAAATGGACGCCATACCTTCCTTAAACTGTCCTTATAAAAAAATTCACAATGATGCATTCTTTGTTAACATAATTTTGTTGGCCAACACTTTGTAATGATAATACTTTTTGTATGGGTCATTGAATGAACGCTCGCATTCTAGTATTCGTCGTACTGTATGCAATTTGTTCCAGTCCACACATGGTTCTCTGGACATCCTATCAGACTACATATCACGCAACCCTTGTTTATTATTGTACTAGTTTCTATTTCCTCGCTTGAACCATCGTTGTTCTTGTCACGATTTCCGTTAACGTGAATCTCGTTGTTTACATTTCCGTTGTCGTTGACATGGTTCCCGTTATTGCCAACGGAATCGTCTCTAGGTTTCGGCATTACCATTTTTTCGCTGCGAATCGTGTTGATATTTTCGTTGTTACTAAAAATTTCTATGTCGTTGTTTGCGCCCTCGTTGTATTCCACCGTCTCGTTGTTTGTACTAAACCCGTTATTTGTACTTTTCGTTGCAACAGTCGCGTTGTCCGGCACATAGACAACGTGCGTGCTGTAATAACCTCTTACGACAGTACCGTTAGTCAAATTGTATCCGTTATTCATAACTTTTTGCACGAAGAAGTTGTACATGGAGTTTAGTCCGCTACGGTTTTTCTCGTTGCCCTTGTCTTTCGTTGCCGTCGCTTCGACGACATAATGTGTCGTTGTCTCCACTTCCGTTGTCTCTGTCGCGAGATTGTACTTGTTGTAATCGTTGGTTCTGTTGCCGTCATATTCGATGTCCAGAACGTAAGGATTGTCCTTGCTTGCTTCTTTGTCACTTTCGACTCTAACACTGATGGCAAAACTTATGAGTGAAAGAATCACAATTATATTTCGCAACATAGTTCTAGTTGTGAGTCAGCACTGTTTATTTGCACTAGTTTCTTCCGTATGCCACTATTTTGGTAAATAAATTTGGCCTCTTGCAGTGTTTTAACTGTGTTATTTGTAGAATTAAATTGTAAGTTAACTTGTAAGACGTTCGTACAATGAGGAAATGATGTTCTGTGTTTATTGGCTTCTATTTATGTATTCCTTGACGGTCGCTTATCGACCGAGCTCGGAGTAGTGTACTAGGTTTTGGTTGCGGGTTCGCTCTTGTGGATGGGTAATAGAATATGGCTAATTTGAGCCAATATAATTTATAACTATGAAAAAAGGCATGCCATTTTTCAGTCATCATCATCATCTTGGCGTTAATGTCCCGGTTGTGCTCTCGCGCACGAGGGCCCGGGGTCCGCCTTGACCATGATCCGGGATTTGGCAGGTCAGGTTATTACAGTGGAGCGACTGCCGTCTGACCTCCACGACCCTGCTAACAAGGGAAACTGACTAGATTGGATCATGGTTACACATCCAGTCGCCTAAATGTGCAGGTTTCATCACGATGTTTTCCCTCACCGTAAGAGCATCGGTTAGCGTTCAACTAATGTACATAACTCAGAAAACAGTCATTGGTACATGGCCGGGGCGGGATTCGAACCCGGGACCTCTGGCTTACGAGTCGTATACTCTAACCGTTCGGCCACCGACGCTCTCAATTGCATGCCATTTTTCAATAATACCATATATTCTATGGTTATCTTGGCGCTAATGTCCCGGTTGTGATCTGTGTGACCCTGCTAATGGGAAACCTGACCAGATTGGATCACGGTTATACATTCAGTCGCCTGAATATGCAGGTTTCATCACGATGTTTTCCCTCACCGTAAGAGCATCGGTTAGCGTTTAACTAATGTACTTAAGTCAGAAAAGAGTCATTGGTACATAACGTCAGTGGGATTCGATCCCGGTACATCTGGCTTCACCACTAACCCACCACCCTTCATATATTATTATTAAGAGAGGTAGGGCATCCCGTTCGAATTGGAGCCGCCCGACTGGGGAAGTTCCTCCACTTTACAGAATACCGCAGCTAAACAATACTCTTTTAAATAGTATTGTGTTTCTGCCGGTGAGTAAGGTCTCCAGTGCTCCATGGGGTGGGGATTTGGGGAACCGTGGCTTTGGCAGTGGAGTGGCATTTGCTTTTTGCTGCCAGAGCAACGTGTTATGGAGGTAGACTACGCACTGGCGATACTATTGGTGTTGCTAATGTCTATAGGCAGCGGTGACCAGTTTCCATCAGGTGGCCGACTTGCCTGTTTGCCTACAATACGATATAAAAAAAAATTATCCATTTAGAAATCACAATCCACAAACATACAACCAAACTCAATAATACTCACATAGTTAATTACGCCTGCGGTCGCCACACAATCAATTCATTAAACCGAAACGGGTACAAACAGGAAATTCAAATTAATCAGTCTGACGGACAATGGGCTTTATTAAGTAGGGTTATACTGAATTCTAAACATAGCTTCGGCATAATGCTCGGGGCATTCACATTAACTGTTCGAGATGACGCGTCTTGAAAATGATTTCTTTGTCCTTATTTCCTGCTAAAGAGTCTCGGCCCGAGACCGCAATGAATTTAGATATTTACTTGTAGTTTTAGTTTACATTAATAATAGGTTATAATTGACGACTCGTCTATTAATGCCATACAAATAAATACATTTATTTCCTTTTGTTTACTTGTCGGGGACATGGGAATAAGCAGTTTTCCAATAGGTATCTAAAGCATTCCTAACCACTCACTAGATGGCGGCCCGACAATTTTGGTAATTGATAATCGCTTGAAATAGGTTCTTAGCAAAGAGGATATAAACACTGGGTACATTGTATTGGATAATATTGTATTTGTCAATAGTTTTCAACCATTTTAGAGGTTGTTATTATAATGGAACATAGTGCCAACTTATATCAATATTTTATTGAACATTTCGTTTAACCTTTAACAGTTATGTTTTTATTAATAAACATTTTATTTTTAAGTTAATAATAGTTGGCTGCATGAAATCACTGCCACCATCATACAGATTTAAAAAATATTACCAAAATTGTAGGATTATTAGTCTTGTAGTCTATTGATACTTTTTGAAACCAACTGACAATACCTACTGGAAAACTCCTCATTACGGAAGCCACAGTCGAAGGAGGCAAGAGAAACCGAAAATTATCCTATCATTAATTTGTACCTGAATTTGTAACCATGATCCAATCTGGTCAGGTTCCCCTGGTATCAGGGTCACGGAGGTCAGATGTCTCCACATGATCGCTCCACTGTAATTATCTGATCTGCCAAATCCTGGATCACGGTGGAGGCGGACCCCGGGCCCTCGTGCTTGAGATCACAACCGTGACATTAACTCCAAGATTATTATGGGAGTAGCCGAAGACTTGTCATTCACGACACCTCCGGCGACCGCGCGCCTTACACTGTGGGTCCTTGTTGGCTAGGAAAAATGCCTAGATCTTTTCACACTCGACGGAGGTGGAGGCTTGTGCAATGCAGGCGGAGGTGGGGACACCTCCTGACCGCTGGCCACCACAGGGCCTGAGAAGGGAGCGGTCGTATAGCCTTGTTGCAACCATTCGGTGGCTACTGTACCTGTCTAATAGATTCAATTCGATTGCCTACATTGCCTACCTACCTACAAGTAGGTGATTGTTTGACATTGATTGCATTGCTTAAATACATTTTGACATTGTTTTTGAATGCATTTTGTCATTTTTTTATAGTTACTTTGACTTGATTTGTTAATTTATTGAATTGTGTATAGAGAGACATGGTTAGGATGAATTTATGGAATTATTTGACATTATTGTATTTGATTAATTGACAAGTATTTAAGAGAGGTAGGGCAAAGCGGGGTATCCCGTTCGAATTGGAGCCGCCCGACTGGGGAAGTACCTCCACTTCCTTACAGAATACCGCAGCTAAACAATACTCTTTGCCGGTAAGTAAGGTCCCCAGTGCTCCATGGGGTGGGAATTTGGGGAACCGTGGCTTTGGCAGTGGAGGGGCAGTTGCCTTTTTGTACCCAGAGCAACGTGTTATAGAGGCGGGCAATGCTTTAGCGACACCCCTGATGTTGCTGATATCCAGAGGTGGCGGGGACCACTTTCCGTCAGGTAGCCCGCTTGCCTGTTTGTCAGCCGTATCCCTCCTCCTCAATTGGACCCTCAGTGCTGAGGATCGCGTCTCTGCCGATGTAACAAGGTCGTTCTCGTTTACCATAAGCTGCGGTTGACGGCCTCCTGCAAGGCCGCGCTCACCGGCATAATATACAACTAAGGTGGCAAACA
This sequence comes from Blastobasis lacticolella, assembly GCA_905147135.1. NCBI lineage: Eukaryota > Metazoa > Arthropoda > Insecta > Lepidoptera > Blastobasidae > Blastobasis > Blastobasis lacticolella. The sequence continues at coordinate 11,192,918 of LR990066.1, forward strand.
AGCTTACGGCCTGCCCGATGGTAAACAGTCACCGCAGCCTATGGACGTTTGCAATACCAGGGGCATCACCTACGCGTATAATATATAAAAAACACAATTTCCTCTCCCCCAGCGGAACCTCTAAAACCAACCTACATGCCAGTGTTCCTGACCCGCAAGGAGAGGAAGAAACTGCGCCGCCAGAGCCGCCGCGAGGCCTGGAAGGAGGAACAGGAGAAGGTCCGGCTGGGGCTGGAAGCGCCTCCGGAGCCGAAGCTCAGGTGAGGAGGACACAGTGGTTCAATGATACACCGATACGATGACACACAGACTCAATGACACACAGAATAAGAATAAGAATCAACAGATACCATAACACACTGTGTCTCAATGATCATGTGACCCAATGACGCACTGAGTCAATGACACACAGTGAGTCAATGACACACTATGACTTAATGACACACTGTGACCTAATGACACATTACACACTGTGCCTCAATGACTATGTGACCCAACGACACACCATGAGTCAATAAAACACTGGAAGGAGGAGCAGAAGGTGCGGCTGGGGCTCGAGGCGCCGCCGGAGCCCAAGCTCAGGTGAGATTAGTGAGACTCTCACATAATGCGACACCGTGACTCAATGACTATGTGATTATGTGACCCAATTAGTCACTGTGACCCACTGACACACTGTGACTGAATGACAATGTGACCGAATGATCCAATAACCCATTATTCAACTTAGACACGCATTATTCCTCCATTTTGCGTGCGTCAGTGTGTTGTTCGCAGGATTCTGTCTTTATTTCTTATTTGGTCTGAGTGTATAGGAAACTCAAGACCAGCCGTGGACTGTTGATAATTAACTTTTTCTCTCACTCCAGAATATCGAACCTGATGCGAGCATTGGGCACCGAGGCAGTTCAAGATCCCACAGCAATAGAGGCGAAAGTCCGCGAGCAAATCGCCAAGAGACAGAAGACGCATCTCGACGCCAACCAGGCTCGCGCGCTTACCAAGGACCAGCGGCGGGAGAAGGTAATACACGCGGTGGCCGCTAGATGGCGCTGTCTTTGATATTACTGTATTTCTGCATCGCGGTGAACAGTTTGCGCGGTGAAAGCATATAGTGTTACTAAGGACCAGCGAAGGGAGGTGCGGGGAGAGAAGCTAGACGAGTACACACACATACTGGTCATCTAGTTGATTCTCTTAGCAACACCTTTGATTTGACTTTTATAATGTCCTATGGCTGCCAATGACAGTTTGGTATGGCCTCTGAGTAAGCGAAAGTCGCCTCTATGGTGTAGACAGTGAGGTCGAAGGTTGGGCGGTAGGACCTCACTGCAATAGAGCAAAGTCCGCGAGCAAATCGCTAAAAGACAGAAGACGCATCTCTATACGAACCAGGCGCGCGCTTACTAAGGATCAGCGGAGGGAGAAGGTAAGGCGTAAACAGATACACACTTCATCCTTATGTCGTGGATCTTCCAGCTATCCGCACGAGCCGCTTTGGTTCAACCTTTATAATGCGTGCGTACAGCCAAGGAATGGAATACGATGCCTGCGATGCCTTGCCTGTGTTCCCGGATCACTATAATCTTGCCGCTTTCAAGGCTAGAGTGAATAGGCTGTTCCTAGACAGGCATGCTCCATCTTCGGCCGCATCGTCACTTACCAACAGGTGAGGTGGCGGTCAAAAGCCTGGATAGTCAACACACAGATACACAACAGACACTCAGATACATAACATACGAAGACGTGAAGGGAAAACAGACCTCTCACCTACACTGCGCCATCTAGTTGATTCTCTTAGCAACACCAACAATATTACATTAAAATTTCCTTTTTTCTTTGCCAACAGGCCGACAGAAAAATAAGAGAAGACACGTCGATGGGTGTACATGTCGCCGTGTACAGGTAAGAGTTATATTTCCATCTAAATAAAAAATAAAAATAATCATCTTGGCGTTAATGTCCCGGTTGTGCTCTCGGGCACAAGGCCTTGGGGTCCGCCTTGACCATGATCCAGGATTTGTCAGATGAGGTAATTACAGTGGAGCGACTGCCTCCGTAACCCTGCTACCAGGGGAACCTGACCAGGTTGGATCATGGTTACATATTCAGTCGCCTGAATGTGCAGGTTTCATCACGATGTTTCCCCTCACCGTAAGAGCATCGGTTAGTATTCAAGTAATGTACATAACTCAGAATAGAGTCATTGGTAAATAGCCGCAGTGGGATTCGAAGCCAGTACCTCTCGCTTGCGAGTCGGATGCCCTGACCACCCGGCCACCAACTCTTCCAAATGAAATGACAATTAACGAATTGAGGTGGTTCAATTTCCATACAAATTAGGTTTTCATTCAAGATTAATTCAAGCGGCCATATTTACTAAGAGTATAAACATTTCTCATATATAACGCCACGAGTTTATGTCGTAGGGATAGCAAGAGACCATATCCTTTCTTTCTTTTGCTGCGGTCCTGATAAACCTTCATGCAATGAGGATCAGTCACAATTTTTGTATAGTGACTTTTCCATTAGCTACTTTATTTTGTACATCGTAAAGATTACTATCAATTTCAACTGAGGGTTGGACGGCCCCAGTCCAAACGAAACGTCTGTTACTAGTTTGAAGTACATGACACAGCCTGAAGGATAGCCAGGCTAAAGTGGCAGTGGGCACATAGCTAGAAGAACAGATGGCCGACGGGGCAGTAAAGTTCTCGAGTGGCGACCACGTACCGTCGTGGGTAGGCCTCCCACAAGGTGGACCGACGACCTGGTAAAGACCGCAGCTCCCAGCTGTATGGTAAATTCACAGGACTGGTTGAGAGATCTCTGTGGGAGTCCTATGTCCAGCAGCGTCCTTCGGCTGATACGATGAAGTAACACTATATCTTCCCCCCGTACAGGATAAAAGACCTGTTCGAGAGCGCCTCGGCCAAGTTCAAGGTGGAGGTGAACGCCGCCCAACTGCACATGACCGGCTGCGTGCTGCTGCACCGCGGCTGCTGCTGCGTCGTCGTCGAGGGCGGGCCCAAGCAGCACGCCAAGTACAAGCGGTGAGTCGGTGTTGCTGTCTCGTGTCAGAGTCGCAGTGTTTTTAGGTCACAGCGGTGAGTCGGCGGTGCCATCTCGTGCAATTGAGTCAGTGTCTTTTAGTCACAGTGTCTTTAGGTTATTTGGGTATTTGGATCACATGTGAGTCATTGAGTAACTTTGAGTCTTTGAGACACTTTGAGTCATTAAGTCAGCGTGACTTTTGTTCACAGTGTATGATCGAGTCGCCGAGCGGCCATGTGGTGTCCGGCAGAGTAGAATAGCACCAACCCCTTACACTCATGGGTGTCGTACAAGGCGACTAATGTTTTCGAGGCAAAAGATCAAGAGTCTCCGTAGTCTGGAAAATGGGCAGCAGCATTTTCCATTGTTATATTTAAACACTGCGATCTCCAACCCGCCTGCCAAGCGTGGAGATTATGGCAATAACCCCCCTTTCGTGGGAGAGGCCCTAAGTCCTGCAGTGGACTGTTACGGGCTGTAATGTATGATCAAGTCACAGTGTGTCATTGAGTCATAGTGTGTCATTTGGTAACAGACTATCGTTGAGTCACAATGTCACTTTGGGTCGCAGTGGGACAGGCTCTCCCTTTCCTATCCTAGTCGGCTAGTATCCTTTTTGGAGGGAACTGGCCAGCTTTTAAATGAGTAGGGGGCTAATATCCTTTCGGAGGGAGCTGGCCTTCTTTGGAATTAGTACAGGCGCTAGCTAGTATTCTTCGGAGGGGGAAAGACAACTTGGGGATAAATAGGAGGCTAGTATATTTTTGGAGGAGGCTAGACAGCTTTGTATTCAGTAGGGGGCTAGTACCCTTCGGAGGGGGCTAGACATTTTGGAATGAATAGGGGGGGGAATAGTATCCTCTCGGAGGAGGCTAGACAGCTTAGGATTGAGTAGTAGGACAAAATTAAAGAGTAGGATAACTCCGAACATTTCTCCTTAGTTCTCCGTAGAGTTATCTTACTTTTCTTATTTTTAAATGGTCCTCCAGTCGTTGCGGGGTAGGTTTGGACAGCTTTGGGACGTGTAGAGGCTGAGTCCTTTCAGATAGTGCTGGCCACACTTTGGATGAGTACGGGGCTAGACCACCTTTTGAGGATATTTTGGGATAAGTATGGGGCTGAGTATTGGTATGAGTATGGGTATGAGTATGGGGCTAGTGTCCTATTGGAGGGGGCTAGTTAGGGAGCAAGACAGACAGCTTTCGGATGAGTAGGGGGCTAGTAAGCTTTGGGATGAGGAGGGCGCTAGTTAGCTTTGGGATGAGGAGGGGGCTAGTTAGCTTTAGGATGAAGAGGGAGCAAGACACAGCTTTGGGATGAGTAGGGGGCTAGTTAGCTTTGGGATGAGGAGGGAGCAAGACACAGCTTTGGGATGAGTAGGGGGCTAGTTAGCTTTGGGATGAGGAGGGGGCAAGACACAGCTTTGGGATGAGTAGGGGGCTAGTTAGCTTTAGGATGAAGAGGGAGCAAGACACAGCTTTGGGATGAGTAGGGGGCTAGTTAGCTTTGGGATGAGGAGGGAGCAAGACACAGCTTTGGGATGAGTAGGGGGCTAGTTAGCTTTGGGATGAGGAGGGGGCAAGACACAGCTTTGGGATGAGTAGGGGCTAGTTAGCTTTGGGATGAGGAGGGGGCAAGACACACAGCTTTGGGATGAGTTGGGGGCTAGTTAGCTTTGGGATGAGGAGGGGGCAAGACACACAGCTTTGGGATGAGTAGGAGGCTTTTAGAAAACAAGCATGTTGTAGCTATTTATTTACACCACCGTCATATATCTCGCCCGATGGTTAGTAGTTACCGTAACCTTTGGACATTTGCAATACCAGGGGTATCGCCCTAATGTTGCCAACATGGCCTTCTTTGTGGCAGGCGCCGATTGGTCTCCTTTTGCTATTGGTTCTTAGTTTTTGCCCATGGGGGCTAGACACCCCTGTCAACTTTCATGGGCCCTTTATGATTAATTCGATTAAAAATTATGTTTCTGCCGGTGAGTAAGGTCTCCAGTGCTCCTTGGGGTGGGAATTTGGGGAACCGTAGCTTTAGCAGTGGAGGGGCATTTGCCTTCTTGCTGCCAGAGCAACGTGGTATGGAGGTGGGCAACGCATTGGCGATACTCTTGTTGTTGCTAATGTCTATAGGCAGCGGTGGCCACTTGCCATCAGGTGGCCCGCTTGCCTATGTGCCTACCGTATGTCATAAAAATATTACTAATCGTCCCCCCTTTCCCCCCCTCACCCAGGCTGATGCTGAACCGCATAAAGTGGGAGGAGGAGACGGTGAAGGACGCGGACGGCTGCGACGCGCCCAACGAGTGCCGGCTCGTGTGGGAGGGGGTGGCCGCGCGCCGCGCCTTCGGGGAGGTCAAGTTCAAGGTGGGTCAGGGGAGGGGTGGCCTTTTGGGGGGTCATGGTCGAGGTGGGTCGACGGAGGGGCGGCCTTTGGGGGATCAGGGTCGATGTGGGTCGGGGGAGGAGCGGCCTACGAGGAGGTCAAGTTCGAGGTGTGTCAGGGGAGGGGCGGCCTTCGGGGAGGTCAATATCAAGGTTGTGCTTACGCGCACGAGAGTCCGGTGTCCGCTATGACCATGATCTAGGATTTGGCAGATCAAGTAATCACAGTGGAGTTTGCGATGTGTGACGACTGAATAATCTCTGTTGATTGAATCCTGTTGCATGGCTCAAGTTACATTACCTTCCGGACTTATATTTACTAACGCGGGGTGGGGAGAGGCCACACCACTATAAGGTACTGCCATCTGACCTCCGCGACCCTGCTACCAAAGGAACCTGACCATATTGGACCATGGTTACTGATTCAGTCGCCTAAATGTGCAGGTTTCATCACGATGTTTTCCCTCACCGTAACAACATCGGTTAGCATTCAACTAATGTACATAACTCAGAAAAGAGTCATTGGTACATGGCCGCAGTGGGATTCGATCCTGGTACCTCGGGGTAACAAGTTAACCATCGGGCTACCGACGCTCCCTATACGCTCTCATAACTCTGTATAAAATGCACTGTATAAAATAGTGAGCTCATCAAACTCATCATCAATTCCATCCCGTAGGCTAGAAAATGGGCAGCAGCGTTTTCCATTGTTATATTTACAACACTGCGATCTCCAACCCGCCTGCCAAGCGTGGAGATTATGGCAATGACCTCCCCTTTCGTGGGAGAGGCCCTACGTCCTGCAGTGGACTGTTATGGGCTGTGATGATGATGATTGTAATTTTAAGAAAGAAAAGACATTTATTACACATAGCACACCACGACACAATAACAGAAAAATATTGACTGATATTTATTTAATTTCATCCCGCAGGTGATGCCAACAGAGAAGCAAGCGCGGGAACACTTTCATAAACATGGCGTCGAACATTATTGGGACTTAGCGTACAGCGCCGCCGTGCTGGGCAGCGCGGCTGAGGAGCCCTAGGGCTCTAGGGCTTGGGCATTGGGACACTCACAGTCACCTCCGGAGGTTTGGAGACTTGTTTTTGGACTGTTAGCCGCGAGTCGGAACGGTTTTAGATTTATTTTCGGCATGGAAAATGGTTTGGACTACATGTTTGGGAAACCTACTGTTTTTTATTTTATTGTTGGTTGATTTTCGCCGCTAATCCTAGGGGGCGATGCTCTCGCTGTGACATATCAAATTCGACATATTCTCCCGCCAAAAAACTGTATTAAAACGTCGCTGAAATTGATCTCCGACAATATACGACTGTCGAAGATAGAAAAATTGTTGGCTGCAATAGATATTCCAATGTCATTATTAATGGAGATAAGTGTCTAGAAAAAATGTCGAGTTCGAGATGTCGAGAGAATAAGGGCCCTAAGACTTTGCCTATCGATAGAGGAAAGATTACAAACAATTATGTTCCGATGGCAAAGTCTCCTAGTGATGTTTTACCAAGATCAAAAATAGCCCAAATTTAAAAAATTCAATCTCAATAATTCAGTATTATTGGTCCTTTTTTATGTTTGTTTGTATGTTTGACATATTAGCACTGATTTGTGCCATCTATTGACTATAGTAAAAACTATATTTTTTAATGACATTATGAAAACCTCTCACCAAAAATATATTGAATTTTTCATGCAGAAAATCAAAATTGAAAACCGTATGTCTCGTGGTGAACGATTCAAAAAACTAACCCTTAGGCCTGCGAAGTAGGAGGTCCCACTGTCTCTAACTTAGGTTACTTATAATTTAATATAACGTCACGAAGCGACAAGTTGTTAGAAAATGTGTTTCAAATGGAAAATACAAAACAATGAGCAGTTTCCCAGTAGGTACTCTCAGGTGGTATCAACAATGATCGATGATCGAGAGATGGCGCTGTCTGTAACTTGGTAAAACTATGAATTATAAAAATTCTTATTCCATTTTAAAATATAGCTATTTAGTAAAACGTCTTTAAAATAAACAGCGTATAATATGTAGAGTTTATTTAATTTATAAATTTGCTAAGAATTCCTCATCTGTATTTACTTTTGTAATACAAAAATCTTCTAGTGTGTCATCATCATCATCACAGCCCGTAACAGTGCACTGCAGGACTTAGGGCCTCTCCAAAGAAAGGGGAGGTTCTTGCCATAATCTCCACGCTTGGCAGGCGGGTTGGAGATCACAGTGTTTAAATAATACAATGGAAAATGCTGCTGCCCATTTTCCAGACTACGGAAACTCTTGATCTTTTGCCTCGAAAGCATTAGTCGCCTTGTACAACACCCATGAGTGTAAGGGGTTGGTGCTATTCTACTCTGCCGGACACCACACGGCCAAGTAGTTCTAGTGTGTACACCCAATAAATAGGCAGCTTTTCTACAACTACACAACCTGGCCTTAAACTTGATAAATAATAATCATGTTTGTTATTATGTTTGTAATTCCGTTTTTACATAAAATTACTACCAAAACTGTCGACAGCGCCATCTAGTGAGTGATTAGGAAAGCTATGGAAATTACCTCATGGAAAACTGCTCATTGGCCGCGACAACGCTAATCATGATTGTGAGGGGGCGCTAGTTGTTACTTCAGTATAGTTTCCCTATCGGCGGCGTTATAGTTCATTTTTACGCCACATGTGTTATCGTTGTCGCGAAGTTGTCATGTCTCATTGTAACGTACTTGACACATTTTAATTTTCTGACTAGTACATGTAATAGTAGGGTGATTATTCACTAGATGGCACCACCATGTTTTCTACTGACTTACTTAGTATTTCAAACTAAAATTGGTATTTTTGTGAAATGCTAGAGGTTTGGATCCGCATCTTAGAAAACAGAGATCTTCATGGTGATTTCAAATTGATGACACCAAGGGGCGTGATAAATAAATAGTTTTTACTATGGCACCAAAAGTTTCATACAAAATTTTAAACTAATTCTGCCAGAATGTATGAAACAGCCGATTTTTTTTTTGCGAATTCAGAGTTGGTGCTTTAGTAAAAGTTGATTGTTATCACGAGCATGTATACGGTACTGGATTAGGCCAGATTGGATCATGGTTACACATTCAGTCATTGGATCATGGCTACAATTCTGACCAGCGGGGCTATCGGCTATCTCAGTGGACAACTGAATTTGACAATAAAAAAATCTGACACTACTCTAATTTGGTAGACGCTATTGCCAGTTGTTAACGTAGATGACGTGGTGTAGAATTATCTAGTGTCAAATACAGTTGTCAACTGAGTTAGCCAATAGCCCCGCAGATTGGATCAAATCCGATGGTATTCGAACCCGGTTCGGTTTCGCGGCGGATACCTTAACCGCTCGGCCACCTACTCTCCGGCGCTATTGTGTACACATTATGTACTCTGAATAGAAATCGCAAAAACGGATCTCTCGCATAGAGAAAGCATTAGCGACAGATTCATTATTGCACCTCTTTGGAAGTGGCCCGCCGGTCGGTCTAAACCTGTATCACTAACACTGTTGCCAACAATTTCCTGATTTCAATGATTGAAATTGTTACTTTTGCGATTACGTATGACAGATTTAATAGTTTCAACTGAACCCATGAAATCGATGATACGTAATCGCAAAAGTAACAATTTCAATAATTGAAATCACAGCATTGTTAGCAACATAGTTACGTATTAAGTCTATAGGAAAAGCGAACCCGTAAATTAATCTGTCGTGATTTGTATAGATATTTTGGTAATTTGACAGACATGAAATTGAAAATCTATTGTATAGTTTTCTTTGTTGTAAGTTGTGAAATAAAAATATATTAAAGAATTTTGTTGTTTTTTTCCGGTTTCACTCTCTGGTGCTATATGATATCCAGGATCTGAACATGGACTCGGAAGGTGGTCATAGGAACTTGTAAACTAAACAAGATAAATCCATTGAGTATGGGTTCATGTGGCAAACACTTTTACATGATAAAAACCTGTAGAAGAACAGCCTTACTCCTACACCAGTTCACGCAAAAACTTCTGAACAGATTTTGATGAAATTTGGCAGCAATTTAGCACTTAGGCTGTATTTTATACCAACATTTAAAGTGGTTCCTGCCGTATTCACAATGATTCGAAACCGTTTCCGAACGATTCGACACGAAATTAACTGAAACCACATTTTCCTAAGAACTTTTGCGGGGTCCTTTGTTACTACTGGAATGTTATAACCGAATTTTACGCTGACGAAGTGGCGGGCAAAAGCTAATAGGTATTTTATAAGGACGTCACATTTTTATTAGATGTTGTAACATGCGTAACGATTACGTTTTTACTACTGTTACGCAAGTCTTGAAGTTAACGAAATCTCGAAAATAATCTGCCATGCTTCCTTCCATTCCATTGAAGCTAGCTTTGAAAACACGTATAATAAAGTCAAAAAGTTTCAGTGTTACCAGAAATGCATTAGTTTGGTGTTGGTAAAGTTGATAGATTGTGTTGGTAACACTTTCTGTTAAATAGTGATGTCAAGACTTCGGCTTTCTTTTTAAAATCCTAGAAAAAATGTTAATAATAGAATAGAATGGAAGTGATAATAGAAGTAAAGTTGAGGGAAAGAGGCAGGCCATGATTTTAATATTGGAAGGAGTTTGATGCGGTTTTCATCATCAATGAAAGAATTTCTTTCAGAAGGTTTATATTATGTAGGTATAATACATGCATATTATAGTAAAGAAAAGCCTAGAAAACAGATGCGAAGCCAGGGCGGGTGGCTAGTCAGTTACAATAAAAATAATTAGAAGAACTTGTATTAATAAACTGCCTTTCAAATAAATATAGGTAACCTACATAAATGGTAAAAAAGACCCACTGAATTTGTCTAATTATTCAATAATTAGGTAGACTTGCACTTACTCTCGCACGTGTTGTAACAATTAATGCCCTTTTTAATGGGTTTCACTTAACTGTATCTGGGGGCACGGAAGTTCCCCCGACAAGCCGAGCAAATTACATATTACAGGCACACAAAGTTCGATACAGTTTTTTTGTTTACATATATTTTCTGTAACTCTGATTAAAAGAGGTTACAATATTCAATATTAGTAACCATTCAATATTGAATATTGCGATCTCCAAGTCACTTGACAAGCGTGGAGAGTATGACATTAACCTCCCTTCTAGTGGGAGAGGCCCTAAGTCCTGTTGTGGACTGTCCTACTGTGATGCTGACACTTTGAATTTGGTATTCATTCATTGATTTCATTTAGATACCTAACAATTTACTATACCTACTATTACAATATTCGATGAGTTATTAGCAAAAAACGGCCGGTTGCTGCGAAAATGTGTGAAAATTTGACTCCAGATTAGACTATCATAATCAAACATTAATGGCATTTCATGTCTTTCGAATAAAGCTAGTTTTACTGACATTAAACATTCTTTAATAAAATTCAACTCGCAAACCAAAGCCTTAAAAAACACATACTTGGCACATCACTGACCTGCAAAATGACATGACGTCAATGGCCATCTGCCAGTTGTCAAATGTCAACTCATCATCTTCAGTATCTGTCACCGCATCGTGTCATTGACACTGCCTGGTTGGGTGGTTGCATTGCATTGCTAAATAGTGCATTTGTGTGCAATTGTTTCATTAATTGTCTATTTAACAGACCGATGGCCTCGTAGTTATAGTTAACTAGGCGTTTCGAACGCTTTTACTCACGGACGAGTCGTCCCAAGTCATTGTTTAGCTAATGCATTGTTTTATCTAGTTTTACATAGCGCCTATCACGCAATCTTGTCACAATTTCATTTTACACAATCGACCGATTTAAATCAGTAAAACATTATTTTAGAAACGAATGTTTTATGATAAGTTCGTGATAAAATAACGAGTCCTAATTAAATAGCGGAAGCGTGATAAATCGCTTTAATCATCTGTTGATAATTTTTAACGTGCGCTCTGTGAACAATTTGGACATTTACAATCAGTTGTGCGGTAAACGTGCGGCAGGGAAGACATGGTCATAAAGAATATCTGTTGTCTCGGGGCGGGGTACGTCGGTGGGCCTACATGTAGTGTGATTGCTCTAAAATGCCCCGACATCCGAGTGACGGTCTGCGACAAAAGTGTGGACAGAATAAGCCAGTGGAACTCCGACAAGTTGCCGATCTACGAACCTGGTTTAGACGACGTTGTGCAGCAATGTCGGGGGAGAAACCTGTTCTTTTCGACCGATATCGCTCGAGGGATCCAAGAGGCAGATTTGATCTTCATATCTGTGAATACTCCGACCAAAACTTTCGGTAATGGTAAAGGTAGGGCTGCAGACTTGAAGTATATCGAAGGGGCTGCTCGAATGATCGCCGATCTGGCTAGAAGCAATAAGATTGTCGTCGAAAAGTCGACTGTGCCAGTCAAAGCAGCCGAGATCATCATGAAAATCCTTCGAGCAAACACAAAACCTGGTGTTGAGTACCAAATATTATCCAATCCAGAATTTTTGGCAGAAGGCACCGCTATAGTGGACTTGGTTGAGGCAGAACGTGTGTTAATCGGTGGAGAAGACACCCCGGACGGTCAGAAGGCGGTACAAGAGCTGTGCTGGGTGTATGAACATTGGATACCGGCGAAGAATATCCTTACAACTAACACTTGGAGCTCAGAGTTGTCCAAACTTGCCGCTAACGCTTTCTTGGCCCAACGGATATCTAGTATCAACTCATTGTCAGCTGTCTGTGAAGTGACTGGGGCCGATGTGTCTGAGGTAGCGAGGGCTATCGGTAGAGATTCGCGTATTGGGCCCAAATTCCTTGAAGCTTCGATAGGATTTGGCGGCAGCTGCTTCCAGAAAGACATACTGAACTTGATATATTTGTGTGAATGCTTGAATTTACCGGAAGTGGCAGCGTACTGGCAGCAAGTAGTTGATTTGAACGATTATCAGAAGACACGGTTCACAAGGAAAGTCATCGAGTCACTATTCAATACGGTGACAGACAAAAATATTGCAATACTCGGATTTTCATTCAAAAAGAACACGGGTGACACTAGAGAGTCTCCTGCTATTTATGTGTCGAAGACTTTGCTTGATGAAGGGGCGAAATTGCACATTTATGATCCAAAAGTGGAGGTTGACCAGATTTTCTATGAACTAACGAATCCATACCTAACATCTGAGCCAGAGATTGTGAAGAGGAATGTCGAGATACATGACACTGCATACTCAGCGGTGTCTGGGGCACACGCAATAGTGCTATGCACAGAATGGGACGAATTCAAGCAGCTGGACTTCAAAAAAATATATGAGGTGAGTGGTATTCTTTACAACTTTTAATAAAGATTTAGACACAAGTTAAATAAATAACATGTGAATCAACCATAGTTTTAGACAGAGATTTACAACAGACAGAAACCTTTTTGGAATTGTTAATATATTTTTTTAATTAGGAAATTAAAGAAATATATAAATACACAATGAATAATATTTATTATTTGGCTTGTGTATGTTTTATACTGCCCACAGTCTGACTCATTGGTTTTTATATTTTCCCTTATTGACATCATTCCATAGAGATAACCAACGAAGCAATATTGATAACCAATATTATATTTGTCTGGGAATTTCTAAACGTACTTTGTTTGTATTAAACTTATTTTTAACCGCCGACAAAAAAACACGGGTGTTATAAGTTCGACGTGTGCCTCCGAACGGATGGACCGATTCGGATGCGAATTTCTTTGTTTGAAAGCCAGTTTAATCAAGAACGTTATTAGGTTTGTTTCATTAAATTCGGTCCAGTAGTTTAGAAGATATTTGAGTACACGTAAATCGATTTTTCCTATCGGTTATATTATTAGAAAGAAGTAGTGTCTTTTGTGTCATTTGTCATAGTAATCTGTTGACACAGGGCGGTAAGGCCCCAGGGGTATCACCACCGATGGTGATCTCAAACCCACCTCCACCCAAGCTCCTTTCGATTCATAAATAAATACCCCTGGCTACACAATGTTACACATTCAGTCGCCTGAATGTGCCGGCTTCATCCCGATGTTTTCCCTCACCGTAAGAGCATCGGTTAGGGTTCAACTAATGTACGTAACTCAGAAAAGAGTTATTGGTACATCGCTCAAAAGGTATATTAGAGGTCTCTTCAGAGGCGGGCAACGTATTGGTAGCGCCCCTGGTGTTGCTGATGTCCATAGGCGGCGGTGACCACGCACCATCAGGTGGCCCGCATGCCTGTTTGTCAGCCGTATAACATTAAAAAAACAGCGGCACTGGGGTGCGAACCCGTTACCTCGGCGAACAAGTCGGACCCCTTAACATTACTCCACCGGCCACACCCGGAACACACGGATGTACTCGCACATACAAAAGATCGTGTCCTACCATCTCATATCCTGTTATTGTACCATCGTAGATAGAAACGCAGGCTATCCGCTTACAATTGACAATAGTTGAAATGGAGCAAAGAAAAACCCATATCTATGACACGCGACTGTCTTCTTCATAATATTATGTTAGCGTCCATATAACAATTTACATTGTCTAACGAAGCCCCAGTCTAGCAAGATTTTTATGACACCGTTATCGATGTCATAAAAATCACGGCCACCGGGCCGTGTGGTGTCCGGCAGAGTAGAATAGCACCAACCCCTTACGCTCGTGGGTGTCGTACAAGGCGACTAATGTTTTCGAGATAAAAGATCAAGAGTCTCCGTAGTCTGGAAAATGGGCAGCAGCATTTTCCATTGTTATATTTAAACACTGCGATCTCCAACCCGCCTGCCAAGCGTGGAGATTATGGCAATAACCTCCCCTTTCGTGGGAGAGGCCCGAAGTCCTGCAGTGGACTGTTACGGGTTGTGATGATGATGATGATAACGAAAGTTAAGCAACGCACCTTAGGCGGTAACTTGATGGGTGACCGTGCTTTGAGGCTAGTTGAATTTGAACTCGTTACTCGTTAGGTAGATACATAAAGCTCACGCCTGTGTCCCACAGGTGGGGTAGGCAGAAACTATGAACTGCGACTTTGCTCTGTCCTGACACAACTCCCTAGTCTCGCATATATCCACAACTCTTTTCATACTTCTCCTTTTATTCTTGCCACTTCGGACCCCAGCTTTGTTAGAGACACACTGAACATTACTGATCTGAGGGCCTATCGGCTATCTCAGTGGACAACTGAATTTGACATAAAAAAATCTGACACTACTCTAATTTGGTAGACGCTATTGGCAGTTTTCAACGTAGATGACGTGGTGTAGAATTATCTAGTGTCAAATACAGTTGTCAACTGAGTTAGCCAATAGCCAGTGAATGTTTTTCTGGGTCGTCCTCTTAAGGGCCGGTTTTTTAAATTCGCGCGTTATACCTCTTTCGTCAATCTTCTTTCATCCATTCGCTCTACGTGTCCGAACTATCTCAACATCCTTCTTTCTATTGCCACTACATCATCTTTCATGCCATGCCATACTCGTTAGGTGTGTCTCCTAATACCGTTGGGGAGGCAAGCTTGACATACAGCTCGACGCTGTGGAAGCCTGAGACTGGTTGACAGTCTCGGGAGCCGATTTGTACCCTGTGATGGTATATTTATTATTTTATAGGTATGTAGTGGACCCGGCGCGACTTCTAACCCTACCCCTACCCTACCTACTTTACCAGTATCTACTTTTTCTTCCTCTTGAATCCCTCTTTTGAAGAAAACCGCATGAAAATCCGTTGGGTAGTTTAAAAGATCTAAGCATACAT
Organism: Blastobasis lacticolella; assembly: GCA_905147135.1. Taxonomy (NCBI): domain Eukaryota; kingdom Metazoa; phylum Arthropoda; class Insecta; order Lepidoptera; family Blastobasidae; genus Blastobasis; species Blastobasis lacticolella. The sequence goes on from LR990066.1 coordinate 11,208,152, forward strand.
AGATATAGACTGCGGAAAGCGAGTTTGTTTGCAACTATTTGTTCGTTGTAATTCTTTTCTTTATGTTACTATGTACAGATAACAGACAGACGCGGAAATCGATTTCGTTTAATACTTTTTGAGGATATGAATTATTGGATTGGATTTGTTACCTGCAACCTTAATCTATGAATTGTAGATGTTATGGGCGACAGGTACCACTTACTATCAGGGGGGTTGTCAGCTTGTTTGTCACTGAACAGCAAAAAAAAGTTTTTTTTTTATGTTATACGATAGGCAAACAGGCAAGCGGGCCACCTGATGGTGCGTGGTCACCACTGCCTATAGACATAAGCAACACCGAGACTATCGCCAATGCGTTGCCCACCTCTATAACACGTTACTCTGGCAGCAAAAAGGCAAATATCCCTCCACTGCCAAAGCCACGGTTCCCCAAACTGGCCGCTGCTAACACCCCCACCCATCCCCAGGTGATGATGAAGCCGGCCTACATCTTCGACGGTCGCAAGATCCTGGACCACGAAGCCCTTGTCAGGATCGGTTTCCACGTGCAGACCATCGGCAGGAGGCTGTCGAGAGCCGCGGGGATACGGGCGCAGGGGAGCCAGACCCAGCCGTGAGGATGGAAGCTTCAGGACAGGGGTGAGTTTCTTTGAGATTCTTATTATATATATTTTAATAATAATACTCTTTATTTATATAAAATACAGTAAGGTACATGGTCAATGGCAGGTGTGATAACAACATTACAGTTTTTTGTTGCCCTGCTTCCCAAACTAGGAATAACCTGTATCTTGAGGTATCAAATCAAATCAAATCAAATCAAAATTTCTTTATTGATTAGGACAATAAATATCTCTTTCAATCGTCAAAAATGAGGGGGATAGGAAAGTAGGAAGGAAACACACAGTGACACGCTGACCGCCCTATGACCGTAGATAAACGTATCCCTCGCCAACCGAACCGTGCTCGACAATGCCAGGCAGAGCCGGAACGCTATATTATATTATATAGGTATGTCTAGTATAATTAAGAAAAAACCACCTAAAACTACAGCAAGAGTAAGCCAGTCCACCAAGGCAGCACCCGTTCACGAGTATAACGCAGGGCCCAGCCATCGTCCAATTCAACCATATTTGAGGGAAAAGAGCGACCCGGCCCCCACGCCACCGCCAGACAGACTTTTAAGTGAGCGTGCATTACACATGCTGTATGTGGTAGGTAGCCGCTACCACCCTACTCTATCCTATCCCTTCCCTATCGCTACCTTACCCCTACCCTATCCTACCATTGCCTTAACCCTACCCTACCACTACCTTACCCCTACCCTACCACTATCTTACCCCGACCCTACCACTATCTTACCCCTACCCAACCCTATACTACCTTACCTCTATCTTACTCCAACCCTACCCTACCCTACCCCTACTCTAACTACTACCCTACCCCTACCCTAGCGCAGACAGGAGACACCATGTGTGGGAGAGGAAGGAAAATTAACGCCGCTTCCAAGGTGGTTCTCCGTGGGGAAAAGAAACGGCAAGAAACCCACAGAGCCTACGTTAATTCTTTTTTTTTTTAAACATGTCTTATGTACTAATACATTATTTGTCCTATATACTATCTTAAAAGTAAATACCTGTATAGAACAGCAGTTCAGTCCCATGGACTTTTGTCATTTACATATTCAGATATACTATAATAACTTTTTTGACATAATTTGTTTTTTATAGCGACTTTAAATTTATTCAATGGTAAATTCTGAATATCTGTTGGAACCTTATTATAAAAGCGTACACATTGACCCATAAATGATTTGTGGACTTTGGCTAGACGACAAGCACCAGCTACAAGCTTATCTTTATTTCTCGTATTAATATTATGAACATCACTATTCTTCTTAAATAAGTGTAAATTTTTATGAACATACATTAAGTTCTCATATATATATATATTGTGTCGGCATTGTCATTATATCAATATTCCTGAATTTATCTCTTAGTGAAGTTCTAGGTCTCAATTGATAAATCGCGCGAATAGCCCTTTTCTGCAATACAAATACATTGTGCCAGTCGGCAGCGTGTCCCCACAGCAGTATGCCATAGGCCATAATACTGTGGAAATAACTAAAGTAAACTAATCTTGCAGTAGCCTCGTCAGAAATACCCCGTATTTTCTTTACAGCATATGCTGCAGAACTTAGCCGTTTCGCCAATTTATCAATGTGAGGACCCCATTGCAATTTATTATCCAGAGTAAAGCCTAAAAATACTGTAGAATCAACAAGATTCAAATTTTCGCCTTTTATTTGTACATTAGTGGGCACTGATCTAACATTTGGCAAAGAGAATTTTATACATTTTGTTTTCTTGCCATTCAGTAATAAATTATTAACCGTAAACCAGTTTACCACTACTGCAATAGCCTTGTTCACGTCTTCATATGTTAATTGTTGTCTTTTTACTTTAAACACTAAAGATGTATCGTCCGCGAACAAGACAATTTCATGGGTATCTTTTACAAAGTACGGTAAGTCATTTACATAAACAAGAAACAAAAACGGGCCATAATAGATCCCTGGGGGACACCCATAGAGACAACAGACCCCATAGATCTCTCTCCGTTTACATCAACTTTTTGAATTCTATGACTCAAGTATGAATTTAGCAAGTTTAGGGCCAAGTCTTTTATTCCATAATGTTGTAATTTCCTGACCAAAATATCATGATTAACGCAATCAAAGGCTTTGGATAAATCACAGAAAACCCCTAAGGCATCACGGGATTCCTCCCAGGCCCCAAAGATATGTTTAATAAGTTCAACACCTGCATCAGCTGTTGAACGACCGCGAGTAAAACCGAATTGTTTATGATGCAATAGGTTACCTCCATAAAAATGAGCTTTTAGTTGATTTAATATGATTTTCTCAAATATTTTACTTAGAGCCGGTAAAATTGAAACTGGTCTAAAATTTGTAGGATCCGTTGTATTACCAGTTTTCAACAATGGAATAACTTTACTGTGCTTCATCAGGTCAGGAAATTCACCATTATCAACACAATTATTAAATATATTCGCTAAGTGGACAGCAATAACATCAATTACAGAGCTAATAATTTTTACTGACATACCATCAATGTCGGCAGTTGCTTTCATTTTTATAGTTTTAAAAGCCTTAACTATATCTTGAGGTGTTGCATGCTCGAACTTAAAATCGATGACACTCTCGGGTACATTTTGTTTTAACAAGGATTCAGCGAGAGCAGGAGACGAATTTAAGGATTTCGTAGTTGACACTGCACTTCACTCCGCAACTTCAGAGTTTTTGGTAACAACATTATCATTTATCTTTAAACTGTACTTAGTATCGCGATTTGTTACTTTTCCAGTTTCACTATTTATTATCTGCCATGTGGATTTTACTACATCTGTGCTATTTTTTAGTTTGTGTTTAACGAAATTCGATTTAGCTGTAGCACAAACGCGTTTAAATAACTTCGAATAATGTTTAACATACTCAGCAAATTCTACGCTATTATTATACGCCCGTTCTGCATAGAGCTCATATAATTTATTTCTACTCTTATGTATTCCTGCTGTCGCCCAATCGCTAAACATAAGTTTGCTGTTTACTGCCTTCACCTTTGGTTTGAATATACTATTACTTTCAGTTTTTGTCATGTCTAAAACTGAATTATAATATTCATTTGTATCATCAAAATACTTTAAATTAGATGATTTCTCTATAATGTTATTTCTAAAACTGTTTAGACGGTTGTTGTTAATTGGTACAAATTTAATTTCTTTCCTCATATTAACATTAAACACAGCTAATTGACCACAATGATCGGATTGTAATTTGTTTATTACAGACTGGCTACATGCCTGGATATCACAAAAAATGTTGTCTAGACAAGTTGATGTAGTACTTGTTATTCTAGTAGGCTCTAAAAATAAGTTGATTAAATTATGACACTTAAATAATGATATTAGCCTACCAGTATATTTACAAGATACGTCTAATAAATCTATATTAAAATCTCCACAAACAACAATATTTTTATTACAATTGCTAACTTTAATAAGGGCTTCATCCATAATTTTCTCGAACAAATCAAATGATGAAGCCGGAGGTCTGTATACGCTCATTACAATAAGTCGCTCAAGTTCTATACAGGCAATTTCAGCAGATCGTTCAACAGACAGGTATCTTTGACGACCTGAGTGGTTCAGTGGTCTGCCACGCAAGAGGTCCCGGGTTCGATTCCCGGCCGGGCAGAAATTGAAATGATGAATTTTAATTTCTGTTACGGGTCTGGGTGTTGATAAGTATGAATTTAAAAAGAAAAAAAAAAAAAAAAAAAAAAAGTATATAAGTAGTTTATCAGTTATCTAGCACCCATAACACAAGCTTTGGTTATTTTGGGGCTAGATGGCGCTGTGTTAATTTGTCCACGATTATTTATTTATTTATTTATTTGAGAATCAGTGAAGTCACTCATGGCGCCACATCATATTTTAGATTGTGGTAAACAATGCTGGCGGCAAGTGGCATGGTTGGCTGGAAAGGTTCTCTGAAGCGTATGCCATGGTGTTCTTCGAGGAAGGGGTGAAAAGGTGAAATTTACCGGACGTACAATAACTAGGTCATACTCATCCAAATGGCTTAGAAAGGCGTAGAAGCTACTACGTATACAGCTACCGCCGTATCAGCCGTATTAATGATATGGGGACCATGACCAGGGTTCGAGTCTTATTACCATCAGGCAGGCCGAAGCTTGTTTGCCACCTAGGCGGTATAAAAAAAATCAGATCTGTGATTCAAGCATTTTTGAGCCATTGATAATATTGTATGTTTGTGGTCTGTTGTCGCGTGTAAAAAATATACTACAAAAAATCCCTACTAAAACTGTGAGTTTGAGATTTATTTTCGGATGTTTGTTACTCCTTCACGCAAAAACTACTGAACGGTTTTGTTTAATTTGGCAGCAATATAGCTTATAACCCAGAATAGCACATAGGTTATGATTTATCTCGAAATTCAATGTGGTTCTCGCTGGAGCGGTTCCGAAACGTTGTAACCGAATTTTGCGCGAAGTCGTGGGCCAAAACTAATACATTAAAATCTCATTATTAATTAGTCGGTAGGTAAGCCAGCAGCTTGCACGCCCGATGACGCCACACACACACACACACACACACAAACACAACAGAGAAGACGTTATAATGGCAACGACATTGATACATCTCTCAATCCGTGAGGTCACTTTAAAAACATCGGTGTATACTTCCGACGTAGATCACGACTTAGCTATTCATACTAACATAACAATAAATAACATTCACCACGCGAGAAACTAATAATGATTAGTGAGTCGGCCTCGTTCGATCCTCTGTGCACATTCATACAAACATTTAACAATGGTAAGATGCGATGAATTGACACCGCTGAGTCGGATGCGAGAGCCAACGGCTTACGACGCGAGGATGCCGAGGACCGGGCGAAGTGGACAAGAATGGATAGGAAAGCGGACCCTGGGAAAAGCCGGGATAAGTTCTACGACGATGATGATCATGAATAATAAATAATAATAAATGTACTTGGACAATTCACACAGCGCTATCTAGCCCCAAAGTAAGCAAAGCTTGTGTTATGGGTGATAGATAACTGATAAACTATGTATATAATTTTAAATACATACTTATTATATATACCACACCCAGACCCGTAACAGAAATTAAAATTCATCATTTCCAATTTCTGCTCGGCCGAGAATGGAACCCGGGACCTCTGCGTGGCAGACCAATTGAACCACGCAGGTCGTCAAGCACTAACCGATGCCCTGGTAAGGGAAAAACCTGCAAATAGAAACCTGCACATTCACCCAACTGAATGTGTAACCAATGATGAATATTATCTATCTAATATATAAAATGCTCGTGTCACAGTTTTCGTTGCCATACTCCTCCGAAACGGCTTGACCGATTTTGATGAAATTTTTTGTGCTTATCCGGTATCTATGAGAATCGGCCAACATCTATTTTTCATCCCCCTAAATGTTAGGGGTAGTCCACCCCTAAATTTTTTATTTTATTTTTTAGACAAAATTTTTAATTTCTATTTTTTTATGATACAACATACAAAAATACATACAATCCTCAATTTTCACCCTTCTACGATCAACCCTTATTTTTTAATAGCCAATTATTTATATGGCAAAACAACGTTTGCCGGGTCAGCTAGTAATAATATAATATAATCTAGACCGAAGTCGCCCAATAAATCCTCATCGGCTATTCAGTTGGCACGTGAAAACAGCTCGATCTTAATTATTCACTTCGTCTAGCTAGAATAGAACGTGTTTTCGCAACGGGCATTGCCCTTGTTACATGCCAGTACTCGGGCTCTCAGCTGTTTTCTGTGCGCTGAGTTGGCATCGCTGTACGGTGAAACAGGTAACTAGGGTTGCCAAACCTACTATTTAATTTAGAATCCTACTATTTTAAAATTTTAATATAGTACTACTATACTGCGAAACTACTATATTTTATCAACAAAGTCGCTTATCAGTATCAAACGGAATGCGTCCTGAATTTTTATGTTAACAATGCTGAACTCCATCAACACCATCCTGGACCAGCGAACTACTTACTGAAGATAAATTTTAGACTATTTTTTTTTTTAAATACTACTTATTTTTAATGAATTCCCTACCTCCCTATATTTTTTATAATATCCCTATATTTTTATGGCAACTGAATCCGAAAACTATATTTGGTCTTAAAAAAGTTGGCAACCATTCAGGTAACTAGTATTTTTAGGGTTCCGCAGCTCTGAAGGTGTAATCTGACCAAGTGGTCTCGAGAAACCCTGACAATAGTTTTTTTCATACAAGAGAGCAAAGGTAGTTTTTGCTGCGAGTGCCGATTTTAAATTACGATCAAGCGAAGTAGTCTAGAATTGAATCACAGAGAGTGATTTAAAATAACGAATTGTAATGTTTGCCCTCATGTTAAACACACAATCTTTCACCTCTCCTGATTTCCGCCATAACCAGCGATGTCAAAATTTTATTTATACATTCAACTATTTATTGTGCATAATGAAAGTTGCAATTTGATGAAAATCGTAAAAGGTACAGGTTATTTCTAAAAACAAATATAAAATAAAAAAATCATCTTGGCGTTAATGTCCCGGTTGTGCTCTCGCGCACTAGGGCCCGGGGTAAACAAATATCTTACAGTATATCTATCGAAAAGAACAAGAATAGATAGGCAAAACTAATAGCATGCTACATTATCACTGAGTGACATAGGCATACTGTTCCCCCGGGAAAATAATAGGTTCCCGTGGGAAAGTTGATAGTTTACAGAGACCCGCGCGCGCGTAAGAGCCTCTGGGAAACGGCTAGCTTTTTATTTTAATTACGACCGAATTTTACGCGGACGTAAAATATTAGTAAGATTGTTAGTTCGGAACCCTCGCAACGCTAGACGGACTTATACTTGCCGGGTTTTATTTCTTCTTGTACTGGCATTTGACCGCCGCTTCACCTGACTTGTCTAACTGTTGTGTGATGAAATTACTCGACATTGAACCTTATGGAACACGTACGGTCACAGATGTTTAGGAGACACGCGAAACGTTGGACTACCCGTGCACAACATGGTAGAAAAAATGTTTTTTTTTTTGAGGACGACCTGATTGGTTCAATGGTCAACATGCCGTTGCCGTCTGCCACGCAAGAGGTCCAGGGTTCGATTCCCGGCCGAGCAGAAATTGAAATGATGAATTTTAATTTCTGTTACGGGTCTGGGTGTTCTATGTATAATAAGTATGTATTTAAAAAGGATTTAAGTAGTATATCAGTTATCTAGCACCCATAGTACAAGCTTTGCTTAGTTTGGGGCTAGATGGCGCTGTGTGAATTTGTCCACGAATATTTATTTTAGTCAAACAAAGTCATTTATTTGTGACACAGTTAGACAACCAGATGTTATAATGTTTGTGAGTATCTGTGTGTTATAATGTTATAATTGTACAAATTAATTAATTGGGTACGGCTAAGGAATGGAACGCGTTGCCTGCGTGTTCCCTGATCATTATAATCTGGACGCCTTCGAGGCTAGAGTGAATAGGCTGTTCCTAGACAGGCATGTTCATTCTTCGGCCGCATCGTCACTTACCACCAGCTGAGATGGCGGTCAAATGCCTCTGGTTAGTTTGAATTTAAAAAAAGTCGTTAATGCTGTTAGTATATTATATGGTGTGGTATTGTAGCAGCGTGTGTAGAGTCTGATAATTAAAGTTGAGCATCGCAGGGTCCGCTAACTGGATGGGTGACCGTTTCGTACTTTGAGGCTGGTCGAACGTTCATCACCGCAACGAAAAGATAATAACTATAATTATGACGATTCGAGGTCCGCAATCGGTTCCCGGAAACCATAATCTTGTGATGACCTGATGACTCAATCGAGTTGAATAGTTGAGGTGGTTGAGGTCAGCGAAAAAGATTCGTGATGCATTGCATAATTTCCGTGAAATGTGTGCGTGTGATGTTATTTATTTATTAGTAAGATCGATTAGTAAGATCCTGATGAAGTGTGTTCCCTCATCACTTACACACCCTCACACACACGCACACACACATGCATACACACACACGCACACACATACGCGCACACACACGCACACACACACGCACACACACATATTTTAATATTCTATATATAAATTTTCCTATATAATTTTGATTTAGTTAGCACGTTTAATCACCAACCAAATTATGTTTGTTTTATGCATTTTACCTAGTAACATTTGTAATGTAATGTAATGTAGAAACGGTGTCTTCTGACACAGGCCTTGCCTAAAAGAAGACTCCAGCAACGATAGATTTAAGTACTCTTTGTTAATGAAAATAAAGATTATTATAAAGCCTATTATTTACTTTAGCCTTAATCTGGATGCGATTAAGGCTAGAGCAAATAGGCTGTTCCATACAGGCATGCTCCATCATCGGCCGCACCGTCACTTACCACCAGCTAAGATGGTGGTCAAATACATGGCTAATAAAAAAAAACTAAAATTTCTTCGAACGTCACATAGATCCGTAGATAGCAATAGTTAGCCCGAAATTCTACATGGTTCTTGATTTCAATTTCAATTTATTTTTATTTGTGGTAGAGCTCGTCTAATTTAAAATGACGCGCCCCACTATCGCATTAACGCACACAAGCAAGTTTAAAATATGGACGCAATACATATAAAAATGCCGTTGTAATTGGTCATTCAGTTGCCGGTGAAATTCAAACGTAGGAGCACGCGTCGTTCATTGGCTCCCACACAGATGAAGTGTCGTTATCAATATTTGCACTCACACATCGAAATCAACTAACTAAGTAGTGGGGCGCGTCATCTTAGACTAGACGAGCTCTAACAATGTTGTTGACAATAAATACCTACGATACGTACTCAACAATCGTCGTCCACACGCCAATTCCGTATTACGCTAATCAAAGGTCGTATCCGAAATACTTCGCACGTCCCGTGCCTTGACACGGTTAGCGTCTTTGCCTGTCGCTTGAAAAAGAAATAAACACCGGTCAAGTGCGAGTCGGTATCGTATTGATCACTTGAGGTATTGATCGTAGTGATCTTTAGATTGAATTTTAAAACTCATATGAAACGGTAGGTAGAAAAGACTTAAAGGGACAAAACCTATATCCTATCTGTAACTGGTAAAATTGTATTATTCAGTTGATTGACCTGATTATGAACTTGAGTGATCTATTACAACTGATTTCTAGAGATGCGGTCTTTCGTTTTCAAAATGTGATTATCGACATTGAAAAAGGAAAAGTTCGATAGTCATTTTCTCGGTAACTATTCCACGCACGAAAAAAATAATTGTACCTATCGTTTTAATACGTTTAGCACTCCATCCAGTTCACGGCTTTATACATGTATTATGAAGCACTCTGTATATGATTAACTAAAATAATTAGGTCTTGTTATAAGCTTGTGTTATGGGTGCAAGAAAACTGAGAAACTACTTATATTTTTTTTTAAATACATACTTATTATACATAGAACACCCAGACCCGTAACAGAAATTAGAATTCATTGAACTGAACCACTCAGGTCGTCAATAAGAATGTTATAAGTTAAAACATATTGGTAACATACATGTGTGTCTATGACAAATACAAATACAAATTATTTATTGATAACTAAGTTACACGTCACGTACATAGGTATGGTATTGTACCATTTTAACATAATAAAAGTTATACATGTCATCAAATTTTATAGCGTCATCAAAAGAAAATGAATTACTACATATCGTAATTAAATTGTCAAATAAAACATACATTTTTTTTTTATGTCATACGGTAGGCAAACAGGCAAGCGGGCCACCTGATGGAAAGTGGTCACCACTGCCTATAGACATTAGCAACACCAAGAGTATCGCTAATGCGTTGCCCACCTCTATAACACGTTGCTCTGGCAGCAAAAAGCAAATGCCCCTCCACGGCCAAAGCCACGGTTCCCCAAATCCCCACCCCATGGAGCACTGGAAACCTTACTCACCGGCAGAAACACAATACTATTTAAAAGAGTATTATTTAGCTGCGATATTCTGTAAGGTGGAGGTACTTCCCCAGTCGGGCGGCTCCAATTCGAACGAGATACCCCGCTATGCCCTACCTCTTTTGAATACATAAATAATATTCGTAATTCGGGGTTGATAATGTCATACAAATCTAATCAAAAACAAAGAAAGACGAAATTAATGTCATAACATTCATACATTAATCTGTTTAAAATTCAAAAATTTATTAAAATTATAGAAGCACTGGTCTAGTGGCCAACGTTTTAATTTCGATTTAAACCCATTTGTGGTAGTTGCACTTTGCAGCTCTCTATGTGGCAGTGTATGTTAGTTTGTGTCAGATGAGTTTGTTGAACTATAACATAGTTTCTTTCGCATTTATAATATGCTATACACTCATAGAAATAATAAGTCATTGTATACACTATTTTTTTTACTATTTAGTATTGAGGCTGAATACGACATGCTCATTGGTTCATTCAAATTAAGTACGCTAAGGCGGCTTTCACGGCGTGGATTGATTGGTGGTTGGGATTGGTGGTTGATGTAAACGCCGGCTTGTGCCCAATGAGAAAGGCGAACCCCAGTACTTTGTAGTTAAAAATATTAGTGGGTCTGGCGCGACTTGATGTCCATAGGCGGCTACGCACCATCAGGTGGCCAGCTTGCCTGTTTGTCCGCCGTATAACATAAAAAAATCCTGGATAACGGTCAAGGCTGGCCCAAGCCACAACCGGGACATTAACGCCAAGATGACTAGCTGACTAAGGTTCCCTAACAAAAATCATTGCAGGTCACTTGAAAACAATATGGCCGCTCGGCGAGGTCTTTTATCGTACACACACTTATTAATTGCGACCTCGAGTACCCAACGCGAGGACGCTCAACTGTTGTACTATTAAACACCTGTCGATTTCCCGCCAATAGAGCCAGACGGGTAACGTACTGACTACTGAAGAAAGAATATTAATCTAACCAAAACCAGTATAAAAGAGTGCTATTGGTGTAAAAAAAATCCTAGCCAGGCATTTAACCGCCATTTCAGCTGGTGGTAAGTGACGATGCGGCCGATGATGGAGCATGCCTGTCTAGGAACAGCCGTTCACTCTAGCCTTGAAGGCGTCCAGATTGTAGTGATCAGGGAACACACTCGCAGGCAACGCGTTCCATACCTTAGCCGTACACTTTCATTTATTCCAAACAAAGTAGACCATATTTAAAATTGTATATATAAGTTAAATAATAGTATTACTGCAATCTCAAACAATTAATTTTCTAAGTCACCATCTAAGTAAAATGTCGATGTATATAATTATAATGTCCAATAAAATAAATTAAATTCCATCCATCAAATGTTAAGATTTGATATGTCACCAAAATACTTGAAAGCTCCGCTAACCTCGTTAAAAGTAATATTTAAAATAAAAATTCAATATCATAATAACACAATAACAATAGCTATTAATGTTTCTCACAGCTTTAAAAAGAAAAATAAAAGCGATTCATATACATCATATAGAATAAAACATATTTTGTAACAATCGACTTGTCAAAATATCGGTCCAAATGTGTTTAATATATGGATTTAAATAGCATACATGTGATCAAATCTGCTGTATTTGTTCAGCTGCTGGTATATTTACCTACCTACTTACTACGTTGTAGTGCTAGTTTTTTCTTATGTACCTACTTATTGGTTGCTTCCTTTTTTATGTTTTTAACCCCCGGCTGTTATGGACCAAGGGATTGTACCGGGTATTATTCATAATGCCCGGGCAATATGAATAATGGCAAGTCAAATCGGGCAATGTAATTACTACTTATTTAAAGTTCATTATTTATCACATTGCCCGGTCATTATGTACGCTACGTAAATGTTGGGCTTCCAAATTTGTTGCACTGGTTACACTTCAAATTAAGCATGAACATTTTTTAAATCGTTTAAGTAGTTTTTGAGTTTATCCATTACAAACAAATGATAAATAAAATCTTTTATCTTTCAAACATTAGCATATATAAAGACATAGATTAGATAGATTTTGATATAGATATGTATTTTTAGTAGATATTGTATCAAAATCATCATCTTGGCGTTAATGTCCCGGTTGTGCTCTCATGCACGAGGGCCCGGGGCCGCGTTGACCATGATCCATGATTTGGCAGATCAGCGGCCTTAGCCAAGAGGTTTTGTTAATCTATAATCGTTTGTGGTAGAAAAAAATTATGGGATTTGACATAAGCTGTCAAAGATGGAACGACGGCCATCTGATCCCCGTGACCGTGACCAGATTGGATCGTGGTTACACATTCAGTCGCCTGAATATATAACTGCAAAGGTTGCATCATGATGTTTTTTCTCAACGTAAAAGGGCTAGTGTTCAACTAATGTACATAACTCAGAAAAGAGTCATTTGTACATGGCCGCATGCAGTGGGATTTAGTAGATATTGTTTTATAGCTATTGACATACCTATATAATATATCGAACGCGGTCCGGCTCTGCCTGGCATTGTCGAACACGGTCCGCTCGTGGTTGACGTGGGGTGGGTTTGCTGCGCCCGTAGGGTGGTCATCGTGTCACTGTGTGTTTCCTTCCTCTTTTCCTACCCCTCCTCCTTTTTGACGATTGAAAGAGATATTTAATGTCCTAATCAATAAAGAAATTTTGAAAATTTGAATTTTGGCAATTCTATTTAAAGCATTTATATACCTGTTATATAGCTGAGTCAGTAAGTTTGTCGTTGCTTTCGGAAAGAAGCTAATCCCACCATTAGCGTACAAATACCATAAAACTCCAATGATCTAAATCCATCGCTTAATAAGTAGGTATAGCAGATAAATTCTACGTCATTTTTATCAAATTATTACTCTGTGTTAATTATTTCCTCGGTAGTGTCTGTGATACAATAAATTAATACGATATACTTATATAAATCATTATCTTTCTTTCATTGTACGGGTAAGGAATCCCCCCGCGTTATCGGATGTGATGGTCCCATCCGGTTTCGTTTGGACTTTATCAACTACGTAATGTAGACCACCGCTAGCACAAATGTGCACTCGCGCGCGACAAGCCAGAAAAGGCGCGACATAGATACTGCTATCTCTTATCTTTAAGTATAATAAATAATAATATATGTTTTTTTTATTACCAAATTTCTTAGAAATATTGTGATTGATATCTTCTTAGCCTGTGTTAGAATATCTCGCTCTTCCATAGCTACAATTGTATTTTAGTAGAATGTAGCAATGTACAACACAAAATTAAACAATATGAGTATAGGTACAAAGAAAAAAAAACCAATCAATTAACAAAGAAAAAAAAAATTACATTTATAATATAACATATTGTATGTATGTATAAGTATGGGTTAAAAAAGAAATACGCGCCTGCGCATCCAAGTTAATATAAAAGCTATTTTATTTTGTACTGTGTAAGGATTAGTATCATATTATTATGCAACTGACGGTTGGTCGACTCCAGCCAAAACGGAACGTCTGTTCCTGAACGGAACGTCTCGTGGCCCTAACCCTACTAGCTTTTTGTATGCCAACGAGTCATTTATATAAAGTTGTAACTACTTTTTAACGGTATGTTTCGGGTTTCCTACCCCGTACCTTTGTTGAATGGGTTGGAACTAGGGTTGCCAAGTTTTTTAAGACCAAATATAGTATTTTCGGGTGTAGAAGCCATAAAAATATATAGTAGGCTTTTTAAATAAAATGTACCTACATATATTATTTCTTAAATGTATATTTTCTGCTACATTGAGCTTCATAGCTGTTTTGTTTTATTTAACTTGAGTTGGACGTTTCGTCATACAACTGTCAAGATCGTTCTGAAATATTCGATTTGCATCAGGAATTTTTTTCTTTTGAGGATCTTATGGACGCGTTCCGTTTTGCGGTAAGTGGTAATGTTGTGCTAATTAAATATAGTAGTTTCGTCTACTATATTTTAATTTTTAATTTATAGTAGGTAGACTCCGTGACGCCGTGTGGTGTCCGGCAGAGTAGAATAGCACCAACCCCTTACACACGTGGGTGTCGTACAAGGCGACTAATGTTTTCGAGGCAAAAGATCAATAGTCTCCGTAGTCTGGAAAATGGGCAGCAGCATTTTCCATTGTTATATTTAAACACTGCGATCTCCAACCCGCCTGCCAAGCGTGGAGATTATGGCAATAATCTCCCCTTTCGTGGGAGAGGCCCTAAGTCCTGCAGTGGACTGTTACGGGCTGTGATGATGAGTATAGCTACAAAGTAAATAAACCAATCAATTAACAAAGAAAAATTTTTCTTTTTTAAGCGATTTTATTTTATACTATGTAAGGATTAGTATCAACTGCAACTGACTGTTGGTCGGCTCCAGCCAAAACGGAACGTCTGTTCCTGAACGGAACGTCTCGTGGCCCTAACCCTACTAGCTTTTTGTATGCCAACGAGTCATTTATATAAAATTGTGACAGTGTGACTACTTGTGACAGTTCGACAGTGCACAATCTCTATAGGACGAGGCTCCATCCACGCTCTACGTCCAATATATTTAATGGACACGCGTGTATGTTTAAATGTATGGCCTACGTGTTTCCTTATCATCGCCCGACCATTTCCTTTTGTGTGCATAATTTCCTATAACGTACTGTGTAATCGTCCACTATCGTTATAATTATTCACGGTATGCACTAGTGCTGTAAGAGAGTCAATACTCAAGTCCTGCGGAGCTATTGTCTAACTCAGTTGGCAACTGATTTTGATATTTTAAAATGCAGTTTTGTCATTATAATTTCAACCATAATGTACTGATATTTTATATGTATTTAACTGCTGTAAAAGTGTGATATGAACTAATAAATAATAATTCTACACTACGTCATCTGCGTTGGCCACTGGCGTCTACCAAATTAGAGTGGGTTCCTTGCCTCACCTTATCTTATACATAGTTTCTCCCGCACCGCCTACCTTTTTCCATCACATTTTTCCATGGTAGATAAGGCTACTTTAGCTTTAAGTCCGCCAATGTGCCTTTAGTGCATAAAGTTTTAATAAATAAATAAATAAATTTATGTCAAATTTAGTTGTCCACTAAAATAGCCAATAGCCCCTCTGAAGTGTTATAATAATTAATCGGAGTTGAATTCTAATTGAAGACTCGTTATTTTTAAAGACTCGAGTCCCAATTCCAGTTGACTCTTTTAAAGGAAGACTTGAGTCGTGACTAAAAGAACTCGGGACTGAGTTCCGAGTCGTCGCGAATGCGCCGCGAAAGTGAAATTCATTTTATTCCTTAAACTTTGTTAACATAACACATTATAAAGCTCATGACTCAGTTCAGCTTCAAAGAACTTAAAGGACTCAAAAGACTCAAAGGATTCAAAATACTCAAAACGCTAAAATTACTCGAGACTAAAAAGACTCAAAAGGTTCAAAGGATTCAAAAGACTAAAAATGCTGAAAGGACTCAAAATACTTAAACGACTCAAAATACTCAGAGGACTCAAAACACTAAAAAAAGACTCAAAAGACTAAAGGACTCATGACTCGCGAGACAAATATCTCTAGTCATGCAAAACGACTTAAGTCTCGAATTTAAGACTGAAATACTCAAGTATTTTACAACACTAGTATGTACTCGTACAGTAGACAGCAAATAGACCTACCAAAAACCAGTATAACAGGATCTACCATTGCTATGAGCGTCTATTGTGACGGTGGCTCATCTTACACTGGTGTTGGGTAGTTTCACCGGTATAAAAGGAGCTACGATCGCTATGCGCTTCTATTGAGATGGTGGCTCATCTTACACTGGTTTTACGTAGTTCGATATGCTGTTACTGAAAAGTACTTGAAGTATTATTATACGTTAGGCGATAAGGTTGGCGCAAAATCACCGAATGATTTGTTTCATGTTATGTTCTTCTTTATTTTTTATCGAATATTTTTCGTTTCATTACGAAATGGCTTCCACGCGCCCGCGTTACGTCTGTACGATGTAATAAGTCGTTAAATTCTAATGCCCTTACGTAGTGTGAAATAAGTCGGCGGTGGCTGAGTGGTTACGGTCCGATCCGACTCGCAAGCGAGAGGTACCGGGGTCGAATCCCAATCCGTCCATGTACCAACAACTCTTTTCTGAGTTATGTACATTAGTTGAATACTAACCGATGCACTTACGGTGAGGGAAAACGTCGTCATGAATGGCGACTCAATGTGTAACCATGATCCAATTTGGTCAGGTTCTCCGATCGAAGTCGCGCCGGGTCCACAAGTGTGAAAAAAATTACTAGTTTTCCATCTTCAAGCATCGACGCTTCTCTGTGTGAACTGCAGGGCCGGATTTAGAGGTCCAGAGGCCTCGGGGCAACGAAGGACCGGAGGCCCCCTCGCCCCAAATTATTTTTCAAATAAAATGAATTTTTTTTAAGTCGAGTATTTCAATAAATAATTTGTTGTAATTAAGTGTAATTAAGTGTAATTATAATCAAATAATCATGTATGTACAAAGTACTGCAGGCTGTAGGAAAAGGTAAAACAGCAAAAAAAAAATATCAAATATCAATCAAAGGAAAATATGTTTTCTAGTGTTTACTAATTGGAATTTGAAAGATTTTTTTTCCGAAGTCTCTATTGTGGGGGCCCCCCGTTTGTGGAGGCCCCGGGGCTTTCGCCCCGGTTGCCCTCCCCTAAATCCGGCCCTGGTGAACTGACACTAAATCTCCGGCTAACAGCCTGTCTAATCGAATCTACACACGCTAAATCAGTTCCGCTATTCGAGCGTAAAATCGTAACAAATAGTATAACTATTTACTATTACAAGTGTTGTTGTACTATAAGTTGGCCGTGTGGTGTCCGGCAGAGTAGAACAGCACCAATCCCTTACACTCATGGGTGTCGTGCAAGGCCACTAATGTTTTCGAGGCAAAATATCTAGAGTCTCTGTAGGCTGGAAAATGGACAGCAGCGTTTTCCATTGTTATATTTATGGACTGTGATGATGATGATGATTATAAGTGTTACCTTCGTCGTATACGTTCTGATTCATGCACTCAGGTTTCAAGTCAACAAAAAATGCAGGAGCAATGTATGTAGGATCGTCATCACAGCCCAAAACAGTCCACTGCAGGTCTTAGGGCCTCTCCCAAGAATGGGGAGGCTATTGCCATAATCTCCACGCTTGGCAGGCGGGTTGGAGATCGCAGTGTCGTAAATATAACAATGGAAAACGCTGCTGCCCATTTTACAGCCTACGGAGACTCTAGATCTTTTGCCTGAAAAACATTAGTCGCCTTGTACGACACCCACGAGTGTAAGGGGTTGGTGCTATTCTACTCTGCCGGACACCAACAGTAAAAAATTGTTTGACAACTTATCATTTATTTATGACGCAGGTGTCCGTAAGACATGGATTAAAACAATCGATAACGTGAATGTAGTGTATTGCGTGTTGAAATATTGTAGGGGAAGGAAGGGCAAGATGAATATAGCGGGCAACACGAATCATTCTCGTAGGATCTTACTACTCGTTCCGTACATGAAAGTACCGGCGTGGCGGGACGCGCGGGGCGGGCCGACTTCACAATACAATGCGAACTCGGCTGTCGTGGGGAGAGCGTGCGTTTTAGTGACGAGAAACAGAATTGACGCAAGAAAATAAAATATTTTGTCACGATAAGTTTTAACATTTTCTGTTATATCATTCATATATATTGATGATAAAGGTTGCTTCTGTTGCCTTATCTTATGTAAATTAAGCTGTAATGAAGCATCTTTCATCACCGAAACAAATCAATTTTTAGGATATTTTTTTTATCTATCAAATGCCAAGCGGGCAAGACGAATATGACCATATTCACTAATTTATTTGTTTATTTATTTATTTATATTTTATGCACAAACAGTACATTGGCGGACTTAAAGCTAAAATAGCATTATCTACCAGTCTACTAATAGAAACTAATAGAAAACAATCGGCTCTCGCTGGTTCTGAACTCAGCCGTGATTATTACTGCACACTTTGCAAAGAAAAATATATCTATCCCCCACCTGAGGATTGGATACAATGCTCCGAGTGCAAAGAGTGGACTCACGAAGCGTGCTCTTCGTATATTGGGTCTGGAACATACTTTTGTGACCATTGTCAAGACTAGTAATTATTATTATATGCCCGAACCATCTTGCCCTATATGGAGGGGCAAGATGGCTCAAAACAATTATTTTACATGATGATCTCATGCCCAGGTTGTGATTTCTATTTTAAGCATTTATAAAATTATTTTGATAGTCTATAGTACTGTTAATAATTATAAAAATAAAAGTTGCGTTAATCTCTGTACCATGCGTGTTTTTCTTACGATTCTTGTTAGATGAACCAACTTGCCCTCCCCTCCCCTATCTGATAAGTGAAACTTATCTTTTAAATCAAATGTATATGTCGCAGCTGGATGGTTAAATTAGCCAGTTAATGAAACGGCTAGCTTCTTATGCTATTATTTATTTGAAAATTTGCCAATTTCAAGAATTTTTAAAGTAATGTTTTAAGAAAGAAATTGACCCGAGTTTACGGAGCTCCTCCAAATATTGTCACAATGCTAACTTAATCACAATAATCTCAAACAATAATAATAGTTTGCATTAGGTTTTAATTCGGTTGGGTTAGGTTTATGTTGTGACAATGCATGGAGGAGCTCCGTAAACTTGGGGCAATATCGTTTGTTAGACGTAACTTTCAAAGTTCATGAATTTGGCAAATATTCAATTAAATAATAGCATAAGAAGCTAGCCGTTTCATTAACTGGCTAATTTTACCATCCGGCTGCGACATATACACGGCAGCACCTCAACCCAAGCTACCCTGTTGAAACTTGGGCCAGTCTCCGTTGAACAGCTCCGCTCGCTCACGAATCTGACTCGTTACCCATTGATTCGGGCTCCGTTGCTCTCAATTTTAGTCTAATAGCACGTTAATGTCCTGGTTGTGTTCTCGCGCACGACGGTCAGGGGTCCCATGATGTAGGATTTGGCAGATCAGGTAATTACAGTGGAGCGACTGCGATCTGACATCAGTGACCCTGTTAGCAGAGGCACCAGACAAGATTAGATCATAGTTACACATTCCGTCGCCTGAATGTGAAGGTTTCATCACGATGTTTTCCCTCACCGTAAGAGCATCGTTAAGTGTTCAACTAATGATGAAAATCGCTGTGGTCCCGCTGCCTACAGCAAATGCAGAGTTGAGCTCTAGTTTGACATGACACTACAATATTTAACCTTATCTAAGTTAGTAAGAAATATTTTGTTTGTTTATTTATATTGTGGAAATTGCCAAATAAACATTATTCTATGTCTAAAAGATTCATTGGTACATGGCGGCAATGGTGCTCGAACCCGGTAGAGCTCGTCTAGTCTAAAATGACGCGCCCCACTACTTAGTTAGTTGATTTCGATGTGTGAGTGCAAATATTGATAACGACACTTCATCTGTGTGGGAGCCAATGAACGACGCGTGCTCCTACGTTTGAATTTCACCGGCAACTGAATGACTAATTACAACGGCATTTGTATATGTATTGCGTCCATATTTTAAACTTGCTTGTGTGCGTTATAATGCGATAGTGGGGCGCGTCATTTTAGATTAGACGAGCTCTACCTTGGTGTACAAATCGGCCCCTTAACCATTAAGCCACCGACGCTCCGATACCCGATAATAATGGTAGTTAAAATACATGTCCATTTGAAATTTATATCCGTGATTATTAAACATAAATCGATAATTTTAGTGTTTTCAGTTTGATCGTGCTCGTTCTGCGTTTAATTAAAACGAAATTTAAGTAAGTAGGTATTTGCGAATGACGTTTTTGATAACAATGTCGTTATCCTACACAGTAGGTATACCATTATGGTAGGTAGACATGGCCTATGTGGCTATAATTTGTGGCAAAATTCAAGTAGTTGTAGTTCCAGCTGGAAAGATTCCGAAACGTAAATACCGAATTTTATGCGGACGAAGTTGCCGGCAAAAGCTAGTGTGCTGTACATTTTTTGACGACTTGAGTAGTTCATTTGGTTGATATACTGGTCTGCCCATAGGCGTAGGAAGGGGTGGGGGGCGGGTGGGCCGTGCCCACCCCAGAATGGTCTGGTGCCCACCCCAGGTTGTACATATGTACATAAAAATTTCATACAAACATAATTTCAATTAAATACAACCCAGGAATCCTCAGGGGCCCGGAAAATAGCCCTAGATACGCTAATGAGTCTGCCACGCAGAGGTCCCAGGTTCGATACCCGGCCGATCAGAGATTGAAATGACGAATTTAAATTTCTGTTACGGGTCTGGGTGTAGTATGTACAATAAGTATGTATTTAAAAAAAGCATATAAGTAGTCTATTAGTTATCTAGCACCCATAGCACAAGCTTTGCTGACTTTGGGGCTAGATGGTGCTGTGTGAATTTATCTAAGCAAATTTAGAACAATCTTCGATATATTTTATTTATTTTTATTTAAAAACTTTATTGCACTAAAAATAATACAATTGGCGGACTTATTTGGCGGATATATAAAGAGTTAGCGAAAATCGTTGAGAATAAGTTTTGTGCCTGATGGAGCTTCAGTTACTTTTTAATAGAGATTCTAATGTCGCTTTCGACATTAGTCTTCGCCCATCCTCTATTGCCAAATATAGTTTTTAAGGACATTATTAATAGGGATTATTAAGCTAGAAAAAATGACTAGTTCAAGATGTCACCACGCAATTATTTGGCCCCTGGTGACCTGGCGGTCAAAGGCCTGGATCAGTCCACTGCAGAACTTAGGGTTTCCAGGAAAGGGGAGGCTATTGCCATAATATCCACGCTCGCCAGGCGGGTTGGAGATCGCATTGTTATATTTATAACGCTGCTGCCCATTTTCCAGCCTACTAAGACTTTAGAAGTTTTGCTTCGATAACATTAGTCGCCTTGTACGACACCTACGCTGCCGTCATAAGAAAGAATACAGTGAGTCGTGATTTTGGCAAAATTTAGTTATATACATCGAAAGTCGCGTTATTTTTCTGCGATCATTTCTGTGTACATTAGTCAGTTTTGCCAAAATCACTACTTACTGATTGGGCTTGGTGCTATTCTACTCTGCCGGACACCACACGCAATGCCTGGCTAGTACCTACCTAATTAGAAAGAAAAATCGGTTTATTATCGCGTTGCAAATGTACTAAGCCGTTTCTAATGTTGCACGGGTTTATAATTGAGGTACTAAGGCGAATATCGTAATGGGTTTACGGATTTGATTCGGCCTGTTCAGATTGCCTACGTATAGGCAGCACATCGATCTACCTAAAACCAGTATGAAAAGTGCTAGCATCTGTATGGACGAGCAATATCTTTTTATTGCGCCTACCGCATACGGTATATAGCGCCCTCCGGACTAACGAGGGAGGGAGGCAGAGAACACTATGTATGTATGTATGTAATCTCTTTATTGCATCAATTTATAACACTCTTGTATGTCCTGCGCGGGCGCCGGCTGGTTATGCTGGACTCGCAAGAGACCTAGACGCCTACCAGCCAAACTCTGCCTTGGGAGTACCTATAGCTGGGAAGGTTTTTTAGGTTTCATCGAATGCCACAACCCATAGGGATGGGGTGCGCACGCGCATATAAATGTTGAGTACTGTTATATTTGTTTTGGGTTGCCAGTTTTGGTTAGGATGTGAGGTCTCGACCAATAAGAGATCGGAATGCTAGTTGCCTTCGCAGTTTTAGGGCACAATTTGTTACGGTCTTCGGTTTACGTCATAAATAAATATCTTATAGTCAAATTCAAATTCAAAAACATTTATTCAAATTAAGTTTTTACAAACACTTATGAACGTCATACCTACATAGGTATGACGTAATAACATTAAATAAAAATCTATAAATATTTTTATTAGTAGGTTTAATACTTGGTAAAGACCAAGGCACCGACATAGCCGTAAGGATTGCCAGACTATAGTGGCTGTGGGCAGTACACATAGCTCGAAGAACAGATGGCCGATGGGGCAGTAAAGTTCTAGAGTGGCGTCCACGTACCTGAAGACGCAGCGTAGGTAGGCCGACCAGGTGGACCGATGACCTGGTAAAGATTACAGGTACTATTTGGATGCGGAAGGCACAGGACCGGCCTTTGTAGAGATCTCTGGAGGAGGCCTATGCCAAGCAGGCGTCTTTCTACTGATATGATGGGGTTAAAAACGTTCATTAGCCAAACCGCTCATTAGACTTTAAAACGTACGTAGCGGAAATCAGCTGTTCCGTTCCGGCCTTTGTGGAGATCTCTGGAGGAGGCCTACGCTCAGCAGGCGTCTTTCGGCTGATATGATGGGGTTAAAAACGTTCAATAGCCAAACCACTCATTAGACTTCAAAACGTACGTAGCGGAAATCAGCTGTTCCGCCTGACGGCGGCCATGTTTATCTTCACATAGTATAGACAAAGTCGCTTCCTGCCGTCTGTCCGTGTGTACGCTTAGATCTTTTAAACTACACAACGGAAGTAGGTGTGCGCGAGCTAATTCGCGCCGATTCCACAAATATTCTATAAACCTACCATAGTTTAAGAAAGGTAGGGCATAGGGGGGTATCCCGTTTGAATTGGAGCCGCCCGACTGGAGAAGTACCTCCACCTAACAGAATACCGCAGCTAAACAATACTCTTTTAAATAGTATTGTGTTTCTGCCAGTGAGTAAGGTTTCCAGTGCTCCATGGGGTGGGAATTTGGGGAACCGTGGCTTTGGCAGTGGAGGGATATTTGCCTTTTTGCTGCCAGTGTAACGTGTTATAGAGGTGGGCAACGCATTGGCGATAGTCTCGGTGTTGCTAATGTCTATAGGCAGTGGTGACCACTTTCCATCGGGTGGCCCGTTGCCTGTTAGTGTAGTTAGTCCGCTTAGAGTATACGTGCTTGTACGGCTAGCACAAGTTGCTCTAGCGCGCGATAAGCGAGAAAAGGCGCGACACATACACTGCTGTCTCCTTCATCTTAGTATTGAGAGAAGGAAACGAACGCTCTCTCGCGGCGCGTGCTGTGTCGCGGACACACTTGAGATAGCCTTGCTGTTTACGCTCGAGTGAACTATTAATCATACGTATTACGTGCATACATACACACACATACAGAGCATCGGTTGTCCAGATCCACACATAACCGGTTGTTACACTTTCCTCTTCACCGCACTGGTTTTATATCCAACTCTTTCGCGATGGTGGCAATGCGGCTCTGGAATGGTCTCCCCTCTGAAATTACACTTTTGACTAGCAAATTCTCATTTAAAAAGGCTGTACACAAGCATTATCTGCATTCCCCTTAATTACATTAATCCCCCTATTATTTACACCTATGTATTATCCTATGTACCTATCTATAGTATGTATTTGTTGTTTAACTATTTCTTGTATCTTTGTAAAATTGTATAAATTTAGCATTTATTGATGTAAAGTATCCCTTCCTTCACCTTATCGTATTGTTTATCCCGCACCGTCTACTGTTTTCGATATTTTTTTGTCACGGTTGACTGGTAGATAAGGCTCCTTTAGCTTTAAGTCCGCCAATGTACCTTTAGTGCATAAAGATTTAATAAAATAAATAAATCCTAAGGAGTCCGACTCGTAAGTGAGAGGTCCCTGGTTCGAATACATTAGAAGGAAAGAAAAAACATTGATTAACACAAATAAACAACACCACAACATTGTAAAAGATACAAGGAAACATTATAATACAATTATAAGTATAACATAGATGACACAGTGCCGATGTAAATACCTATCCGATCATTTATTTATTGTGTAGTGTAATAGATAATGAGTTGTGGTGGTGTTTGTGTAAAAAGGACTTCACTCACATCACGGACATTAGTTGAACACTAACCGTAAGAGCAGCTTACGGTGAGGGAAAACTTCGTGATGACACCTGCACAATGCACATTCAGGCGACTGAATGTGTAACTTCACAAGAGTAAATCTGGTCAGGTTCCCCTGGTGACAGTGTCACGGTGGGCAGATGACAGTCGCTCCACAGTAATTACTTGATTGCCATGCTCGCTCCGGCTTTCTCTGTCGTATAGGGAATATGGTCGACGAGACTGGTCGTACCAGATACGGAGTATCATCACAGCTCATAACAGTCCACTGCAGGACTTAGGGCCTCTCCCACGGAAGGGGAGGTTCTTATTTTAATCACCATGCTTGGCGGGCGCTTTGGAGATCGCTGTGCTATAAATATAACAAAGGAAAAAACTGCTGCCCATTTTCCAGCCTACGGAGACTCTAGATTGTTTGCCTCGGAAACATTAGTCGCCTTGTACGGCACCCACGAGTGTAAGGGGTTGGTGCTATTCTACTCTACCGGACACCACACGGCTACGTGCCACAAAACAATATATGCGGATGGAGATTGCGAAATTAAATAGTTACCATTCAAGCCACTAAATACTTAAAGACTGTTAGGTATTTATTATCAAAAGATACAAATAGCATTAGAAAAGCACGTAACATAATAGATGTCGGGATTACTGTGACGTAATTCAGTTTATCTAGGATTAACACTTACACTAATACCTAGACTTATAAATTGTTATCTGGTAAAGACTACGGTATTAGTAAAACTACGTTTCTAATATTATTAAAAACGCTACAGTCAAGGTGACCGACACAGTAGGCCTAGCACAAGTTGCTCTCGCGCGCGATAAGCGAGAAAAAGCGCGACATAGGTATTGCTATCTCTTTCGTCTTAGTATTGAGAGAAAGAGACAAACGCTGTCTCGCGACGCGAGCTTTGTCGCGGACACACTTGTGCTAGGGCCACAGGAATACTGTATATCATAAGCGACAG
This sequence comes from Blastobasis lacticolella, assembly GCA_905147135.1. Classification (NCBI taxonomy): domain Eukaryota; kingdom Metazoa; phylum Arthropoda; class Insecta; order Lepidoptera; family Blastobasidae; genus Blastobasis; species Blastobasis lacticolella. Next base: position 11,233,632 of record LR990066.1, read on the forward strand.
AATCTGTCATATATTCTATATTTCTATCGGTGGAAACCTGTAATTGGGTCTACCTCTTTGGGTGAGACCCGTGACATCTACTGGGCTTGGTTGCTCAAAATACAAGTACAGACGACGGAACCACCGATGAGGGCGACGCCATACTTAGTTCTTGCTAATATGACCGACCTACACCCTTGCAGAAGCATTTCTGGCTGGTGTTGTACCTGAACGGAACGGAACGGAACGGTGGAAACCTGTGATTGGCTCTGTGCTGCTAGTGTTATCAGGGCCGCATTTAGGGGAGGGCAACCCTGGCGAGAGCCCCGGGGCCTCCACAAACGGGGGCCCCCCACAATAGTCTTCGGAAAAAAATTATTTTAAATTCCAATTAGTAAACACTAGTAAACATCTTTTCCTTTGATATTTTTTTTGCTCTTTTACCTTTACCTACAGCCTGCAGTACTTTGTACATACATGATTATTTGATTATAATTACACTTAATTTATTATTTTTTAATTACACTTAATTACAATAAATTATTTATTGAAAAACTCGACTCGACTCGAAAAATTTTTTTCACTTTATTTGGAAAATAATTTGGGGCGAGGGGGCCCGCTCTTTCGCTGCCCCGAGGCCTCTGGACCTCTAAATCTGGCCCTGAGTGTTATTTTATATTGTAATCATTGCTGTTGGTTTTACTTAAGTATAAAAATATCTGGGAAAACTACTAAACAAGTTCACATATTACACTCAAATATTAAGAAGTAAGCAAAGCTTGTGGTATGGGTGTGACTGTGAGCATAGAGAAGAAAAACATTATGCGAAAGAGGCATTGTGAGAAAGCGATATTTACCAATGACTCTTTTCTGAGTTATGTACATTAGTTCTATTCTAACCGATGCTCCTACGGTGAGGGAAAACATCGTGATGAAACCTGCAAATTCAGTCAACTGAATTTGTAACCATGATCCAGTCGGGTCAGGTTCCCCTGGTAGCAGGGTCATGGAGGTCAGATGGTAGTCGCTTCACTGTAATTACCTGATCGCCAAATCTTGGATCATGGTCAAGGTGGACCCGGGCCCTCGTTCTCGAGAGCACAACCGGGACATTAAGATAATATGATGAGACATTTTGCGCCTGAGCCTTGCACAGAGTCGACCAGTGTGGAAGACGTGGGGGGAGGCCTATGGAGGTCCTACAACTAACTTGACTACAGTCACTAAAGTTGTAATACTAGTGGCAGACGAAATATTCCAATTACAACAGTTGCCAATGAATAAAAAAAATATAAAAAAAACAAAATCGTGGACAAATTCACAAAGCGCCACGTAGCCCCAAAGTAAGCAAAGCTTGTGTTATGGGTGCTAGTTAACTGATAAACTACTTATATACTTTAAATATATACTTATTATATATGGAACACCCAGACCCGTAACATAAATTAAAATTCATCATTTCAATTTTTGCCCGACCGGGAATCGAACCCGGGACCTCTTGGGTGGCAGACCGGCATGTTGACCACTGAACCACTCAGGTTGTCATAATTATAATGATATTTCCTTTGTGTCCGTCATTATGACGATAGTATAAATCATCATCATCATCACGGCCCGTCACGGTCCACTGCAGGACTTAGGACCTCTCCCACGAAAGGGGAGGTTATTGCCATAATCTCCACGCTTGGCAGGCGGGTTGGAGATCGCAGTGTTTAAATATAACAATTTAAAATGCTGCTGCCCATTTTCCAGATCTCGGAGGTTCTTGATCTTTTGCCTCGAAAACATTAGTCGCCTTGTACGACACCCATGAGTGTAAGGGGTTGGTGCTATTCTACTCTGCCGGACACCGCACGGCTAAAATAAATAAACCGTATTATTTAATGTCATACTAATGTTATTCCTTTTTGTTTCCAGGTAAACCCGGCGAATTCGTTCTCGACTCAAATATAAAAATAATTAATTTTTCGTTAAACGTTTGTGAGTCCCAGCCCTTTTTATATTGTTACGTAATAACTGAATATTTTTATAACTCTTTACATCAAATTTTATTTTAGTTTTTTTTTAAGTATCTGCATTTGTTTAAAACACGAACAGGGGGCCTAAAAAGGTAATATGGCCGTTTAATTATATGATTCGTATTAATTAGTCATGAACTTATCTGCAGCGTCGCTGTTGTTGACATTGCCGTGACCATTCAATATGGCGTCACTTATTTTTAAGTCTATAATCCGGGTTTTCTACCGCGTACCTTTGTTTACGAGTAGCTCGATATTTTTCTGGTATATCTACCTTTAAATTGTGCGATAAAAACCGCGATAATTAAAAACATTCTGTGGCGCCACTTAGTTCTAGTTTTGGCTACCGAATCAGTTAAGTTTGTGGTAGAGCTCGTCTAATCTAAAATGACGCGCCCCACTATCGCATTAACGCACACAAGCAAGTTTAAAATATGGACGCAATACATATACAAATGCCGTTGTAATTGGTCATTCAGTTGCCGGTGAAATTCAAACGTAGGAGCACGCGTCGTTCATTGGCTCCCACACAGATGAAGTGTCGTTATCAATATTTGCACTCACACATCGAAAACAACTAACTAAGTAGTGCGGCGCGTCATTTTAGACTAGACGAGCTCTACTCTCATATGAATCATAAATGAAACGTTAATGTGGCCTGCTTAGACCTAGGATCAAGAATCAAATGGATATGACAAGCGCGTATACCCGAAAGGGACAGACTCAAAGTACCAGTGTTGCAACCTCTACCAAAATTTAGCCCCAAAATGTTTGAAAGATCATGTAATAGGCTAGATATGAGACAGTACGTATCAGACGTACAACATGCGAATAAATTTACTAGAGTGCGCGTCATAACGAATAAATCAATGATAAAATAAACTCTTTACTGCGTAAGGTCTTTAAAATTTTACTAGACACAAAAATTTTGTTCCAGTTCATTATCTTCGCGCACTCTATACTTCGGTTTTTAATAAAACAAAGACATGAGTACAAGGCGTTTAGTCACGTACGATGAGTGTTCAAAACAGTTTTTGTATTTATGCCTATTTCGAGCAACATTTGCGAAAATCACAAATTTTCACGACTTAAATAGTTACGGGCATATATGGGTTAAGGTATCCGACTCGTAAGCGAGAGGTACCGGGTTCGAATCCCGCTGCGGCCATGTACTAATGACTCTTTTCTGAGTTATGTACATTAGTTGAATGCTAACCGATGCTCCTACGGTGAGGGAAAATGCTAATTCAGACAGACAACACCAAAATAATGATTATTAAATTGATCCAATTTTATAAACGCATTTTTTTTAAGCAGCTGTACTAACTTTGTGTCGTAAAAACCCACTGCTTTAATTTTAAAAATATTTTTTGCACTTAAAAATGTATCATGAATATCTTTTATATGCATATTTTACCCCGTACCTACCTACATTCTATACTTATATTAAAAAAGTGCTATGTTTCATATTTACCTATATAATAATAGGTATGTTATGTAGTAGGACAATATCCGGAAATCGTATTAATTATTTTTTCAATGGGGGATTTTCAAACTGCTATTTTATAAAGTAAAAGGTGAAGTTCGGCTTGCCTCACTAGATGGCGCTGCTTAGACAGGATTCTCACGTATTGAATTTGGTAACCGAAGTTACTCGGAAAGGTGTTTCGTGAAAATATACTTAGTTTAGTACCTTTTTTGAGAAGAGAGCGCAAAATGTCAACATTTTTATATATCAAACGATCTGGTTTTGATTTATTATTGAGAATCGTGTCTTATCAACAATTACAATTATATAAACTATTTCTTTTTAATCAGCTCACGGAAAATCACCCGTTATCCTATGTACAACATATATTTAAATTTTTAATGTTACTTAAAGGCCACAATGAATGAATATTTTGATTTTTATATACATATAAATGAAAGCAATTTTGTGTTTATCAATTAATATTTTTGTAATTTATGATCATTTTAATATGGGACTGTTCGAAAAACGCTCGCAGCAATAATTTAGTTTATTTTTGTATTATATTAGCGTAAGGAAATTATATATTATCTAAAACAAATATAAATTTAAGTATAAGTATTACAATATTAAGCTAAATATTTTATACGAAAATTTACTCGTAATACGATAGATGTTAAGAATTTTATTCAGTCTTGATTGTCATTGAATTTTTTTGCAATTACTTACTTAAAATCGTTCAAGGCGCTTCTACAATATTTTTACTGCAGTAACTGACTGCAACACAGAAACAACCATTGCCAGCCATTTTGTTTCTATTGTTGTTTTAGCCGCACTCTATTGTAGTGCGTCTCATTTTGCTTCTGGGGCTGGAAGTTTGCCGAAAGTCATGAACTAACCAAACCAGGGTTGGCTTACAAATCTTTAGTAGATTTAAGTACCGAACTTAATTGATTTGTCATATTCATTGTTATGTCTAATTTAATAAATAAAAAACAATATTGCAGTAAAAATATTGCTTCTTGATTTGCTGATTCGATCTTAATAATATTCCGAATTATGTATGCTTTAATAGATTATTTGAGCATTCTTGTCACCCCGGACACCTCTGTGAAAGATATCTGGTCTTCTTTTTTTAAGATTCTTTATTTTTTCCTCGCATTTATTTTGCTGAAACGGTTAAATTCCTAAATATTTTATTATTTAAAAAACGAAAATTGTCATAAAATTCTCACTGAAGAAAGTTCTCTTTCAAACATTTATATATTGTGAAGGCTTCTATGTGTATCTCGCTAGCGCAATATCGCTTACAGCTTAGAGGAATACCTAGTATTATTTGTTTAGTTACGAATTATTATTATTATTAGTTTGTAGTGACCTATGAGTGACGCAGAGAACAAATTTTTTTAAAATTATTTAGAATAATCTACTTAAGTAGGAATCTATTTTATTTCTAAAAGTATTTTTTATTTAGATACAACGCCTTGGTAGGTATCTGGTCGGCGGTGAATACTGCACATCGGTTAGTTACTCAAATATTTTCTGAACTACTGCACCGATTTTAATGAAACAAAGCTGAGGACAATCTCGATTAAAATTTCAAATAGAGAGAACCGTTCCCCTAGCGCTCCATACAAACGAAGTTTGATCATGTTTGTATGGAAATCTTAAATCCCGTGTTACGTTGAAACGTTGGGGTCTTCAAAATCAAGAGTGAATAGGTATCTTCTAGGCACGCATGCTACATCTTCGACCTCATCGTCGCTTTCCATCAGGTGAGTTGAGGTCAAATGCAAGCCTATCGACAATAAAAAAAACGATATTTTTAACGAAAATCTGACAAACCACAAGCATAAATACTGGTTTCTGGATCACGTCTACAAAATTAAAAATACATTGGCTTTCACATCGCAGCTCATAACAGTCTACTGCAGGTGAGGTTATTGCCATAATCTCCATGCTTGGCAGGCGGGTTGGAGATCGCAGTTTATACATGTAAATGTAACAATGGAAAACGCTGCTGCCCATTTTCCAGCCTACGGAGACTCTTGATATTTTGTCTCTAAACGTTAGTCGCCTTATTCGACACCTCCGAGTGTAAGGGGTTGGTGCTATTCTAGTCTGCCGGATACCACACGGCTAACTGATATCGTAATATTAAAAATAAGGTGAGTAAGGTTTCCAGTGCTCCATGGGGTGGGGATTTGGGGAACCGTGGCTTTGGCAGTGGAGGGGCATTTGTCTTTTTGCTGCCGGAGCAACGTGTTATAGAGGTGGGCAACGCATTGGCGATACTCTTGGTGTTGCTAATATCTATAGGCAGTGGTGACCACTTTCCAGCAGGTGGCCCTGTTGGCCTACAGTATGACATAAAAAAAATATCAGTTTACGTTTGTATGGAGCGCGCTCTGGGGAGACTCTTAATCGATACGCATTTAATTGTATACCGTTGACTAGATACCTCCTGAACCTCCTGTAGATTAATTTCATATCAGCAGATATGAAGTTAATGGCACACGGCTTCGGCACTGTCGTGCGACCAAGGTCGAAGGACGGGCGGTTTTGACGTCTCCTAAAACGTCCGTATTATGACCATGGTCGCAAGACTGCTGCCAATCAGGACAGCGCGTACGAATTGAAAAGGGCAACCAGTGAAAATTTTAATTTATATAAGCTCGTCTGTATGTATTCTTTACGTATTATTGTTATGTGACGAATAAATGTGTTTATATTTTAAAGAAACTTGTATTTTACTTATTTGTATTGAAAACTATATCTTCATCCTGAGATTCCTTTCTCTAGTAATCTTCGGCTGCATCTTCGCTTCCCATGAACACAGAATATTTATCATCAGCTGAGATGGCAGTCAAATGCCTGCGTAGGAAGTGATAATAGGTACTCCTTATGTCGCGGATCTTCCAGCTATCCGCACGAGCCGCTTTGGTTCAACCTCTATAATGCGTACGGTTAAGGAATGGAACGCGTTGCCTGCGAGTGTGTTCCTTGATAGATACCTAAACACTTTATTGCTCATAAAACATAACAGTACCAACCAGTTACAGTAACAAGGAACACATGAGCAAAGGCGGCCTTATCGCTACTAGCGATCTCTTCCAGGCAACCTTTACAGAAATTGAGACCGGAATTTTAAAGCAGGTAGTGTGTTGATCATTATAATCTGGACGCCTTCGAGGCTAGAGTGAATAGGCTGTTCCTAGACAGGCATGTTCATTCTTCGGCCGCATCGTCACTTACCACCAGGTGAGATGGTGGTCAAATGCCTGGCTAGTCTTATTTGTAAAAAATAGACAAGTTTAAGGTAACTTGGTCGCGGGTTATCCAACTTTTTCTATCGGAAAGGTTATTTATAATAACAACTTGTTTACAATTTTCTTGTTCTTCTTATCGAGTCAATGGACTAAAGTCTGACTTATATACTATTCGCCCAGTGTTCGGCGACGCATACAGCGTTCGAACAGGCCTCGAACAAGTCCACACTACAGTTCAAAGTTTACAATTTTGATCTTGAATTTCATATCTGAGTATACCTACACATGTTTTAACCAAACATGTGCGTGCAAGGCGGATTCTAAGAGTTCCATTTGGTGTTTTTTCGCAGAAATCATGACAGGGGTTCATTCGATGAGTTTCTGGTAATGGTTTTAATGATTGCCGACGCCGGATGTAATTATTAGCCAGAAACGCAGAAAAAAGGGACTTGTTTGTGGGGATTTGCCCACCCATGTTGGTGACTCAATCAGGAGCATCGGTGGCCGAGTGGTTATCTAATGTATCCGACTCGTAAGCGAGAGGTAGATACTGGGTTCGAATCCCACTGCGGCCGTACCAATGACTCTTTTCTTAGTTATATATATTAGTTGGAATGCTAACCGATGCTCCTACGGTGAGGGAAAACATTGTAATGAAACCTGCACATTCAGGCGACTGTGTTACTATGATCCAATCTGACCAGGTTCCATTGGTAGCAGGGTCACGAAGGTCAGATGGCAGTCGCTCCACTGTAATTATCTGATCTTCTAAATTCTGGACCATGGTCAAGGCGGACCCCGGGTTATTAACTACCGCACTTCGAACCTTCTGGCCACCACCCGGCTCCACCGCCAGAACCTGGCTACCTTCTAAGACTAATCTTGGTCAAGGCAAATAAAATTGTTTTATTCAAGGGTTCTTTTGGCCACCTTCCGTCTCCATCATCAGACCAGCTCATTGACACCATTATACTGAATTGTCATCGGACTTAGACGCGTATGCAAAATTTTAATTCAACCGAATACCAGGAAGTGGGTTTCCTGTCCACGTTCTGTCTCCATCATGAGATCAGCTCACTGATACCATGATATTGCATTGTCATCTGTCTTAAATGTGTATACAAAATTTCAATTCAATTGATGACCGGGAACTGGGTCAAATACTGCATTATATATTTAAAAATATAGGAATGTAAGAATAAGAATCATAACAAGAATAATATTTATAAACAATAATAAATTAATTATTCATTGTTATTGCAATCATAATAGCCCGTAGGTGCTAACGCATAGGCTGAACAGGCTAAACTTACGTCATCGTCATCATCACAGCCCGTAACAGTCCACTGCAGGACTTAGGGTCTCTCCCACGAAAGGGGAGGTTATTGCCATAATTTCCACGCTCGGCAGGCGGGTTGGAGATCGCAGTGTTTAAATATAAAACAATGGAAAATGCTGCTGCCCATTTTCCAAACTACGGAGACTTGATCTTTTGCCCCGAAAACATTAGTCGCCTTGTACCCATGAGTGTAAGGGGTTGGTGCTATTCTACTCTGCCGGACACCACACGGCCATTATGATATAAACTTAGGTAAATAATAATAATTAATTAGTAGGCTCAATTCCGGGGGGCAGCGGTGTAGACATTTTTAATTGTAAATGCTTATGTATAGTGCTATTTTTGCCTCTTCTTTCATTATAAATTCCCTTTTTTCTTGTCTGTTTTGTGACTAGATAGTTTGATTTTAAAGAGTCATTATATTAAATTAATTATTTATTATGAATCTAATCATATTTACATTATAAGAATCAGAACCGCCTAAAAAAAAGGATAAACCAAGTTAAAATAAATGAGATCCCGTCAAAAACATTTTTATGTAAAAATTCGCCAAGTCTCGTGACTCTCCCGTCAAAATATATGACATCTAAGGCGGAGCCAAGTCTGACAGTAGGTACGTAGGTTTAGGACAATAAAACACAATTGTTAATATACAAAAACCTATTTGTTTATTAAAAATTACACATTGTTATTAGGTATATAAACATATCTACTTCGCAGATAACTATTTTGAAAAAGAATAATTAATAATTATTTTATTATTATCAATAGGTAATATAATCATAATAATATACAGTCGAAATAATCGTACTATTTTAAATACAACATAGCTATATAGGCTGTCCTTCTATCACAACTCAAAAATTAATAATTTTCACTAATGAAAAACCTATTTTATATAAAAATGAACCGCAATTTTTATATAAAAAAATTTCCTCTGGGGCAGTGGCACAACCAAAGATTTTCTATGGGTACAACCAAAGATATTGGACATAAAACATACATGCACCCTCGACATATACAGAATGTACACTGTCACAACTCTAAACAAATGACTCAATGTAATACAAAAAGCTAGTGCATTAAGATAACTAAAGCTACAGTGGCTAAAGAGGGGTATTTGACAACTTATAGCCGTCCCTTTTGGACACGTTATATGTACCATTAAAAAAAGAAACAAAATATAGATTGTGACTTCAGCTAGTAGGCTCCTTCTATGCCTCATGTCCCATTTCTTTGGTTACAACAGTAAAGAAGGTCACTCCTTTTTGCTAAAGTAACTTAAGTCATAATCAGTCATAAAATAAAAACATGATTATTAAAATTCCACTTTAAAAAAATAGACGCTGTGATCATTATTTTATAGGTTATCTGGCTTAATTTCAACGAAAAACATGTAAAATTAAGCACCCGAAGACAATAAAATAAAATAACATGTCGTTTAGCATGTTCTATTATGTATATTTAAAGCATACAGGGTTTTCAATTCTTCATAGAGGCATATAGTAGCAAGTGACCCATTTCTCAAATTCTTCACGCAGTTCCAAATGACCCATTCCCAGATGACCCCACTGGTAGGTCTAGCAATAGGACTAGGTTAGCACGGGTGTGCTATCGCGCGCGATATACGAGAATAGCGACATAGATACTGCTTTCTCTGTCATCTAGGTATTGAGTGAAGGAAACAAACGCTCTTGCAGTCTCGCGCTGCGAGCTACGCCACACATGTGCTAGCCAACCCTGTGTGCTCATTTTAGCTCTACTTCCCAACTCGAATAAATGCGAAAGTAACTGTTCTGTCTGTTACTTTCACGGCTAAACAGCTACACAGTTTTTGATGAAATTCGGTATGGAGATAGTTTGGCACCTGAGGATGGACTTCTCCTCCACATGGGGCAGAGCCTAGAACCTGGGGCCATTTGGGAATGGGGTCATTTGGAACTGCGCGGCGTCACGAGTTTGAAAATGGTATCATTTACTATTATGCCCTTCGTAATTACTTAATTAGTTAATAATATACAACTAACATTAAATGCTGCCTCACGATGGTACTTTAAACTAAAGTTTTGAGTATTAGTATGAAATATATAAATATTACACAATTGTCAAAACAGATAAGAACACATGTTAGTGTCTGATTTTATTGTATACGGCCAAACTAAAATTACTCATTGATTTTTAAACGGGAATATTTTTTTATGTAAGCAAAGCTTATAATAAGGTTAGACTTGATATGTATAATAAACCTTTTTTGTTTGAAATAAAATGGCATAAAAATACACAAAAATGTGCCAAAAAGATCTTGAATTTGGAAAATGAAAATAAATTATTTTTTAAGATTTAATTTTCCGTTCATTTTTTAAATTCAATTTCTTATTGAGATATTCTTTATTAAAAAGTATGACACAAATACAACCTAGAGTCTAGACAATGGAATATCAACTCGCAACTGAACGTAATTTTATAGTTAAAAAAATAATTTGGGTCAAATTAATAAATCTTTAACGAGTTCAGTTATTATTATTTAAATTAATGTTGAGTTTATTTTCTTGAAAAAATTGTGAGAATTAATCAATGGTCCGAAATATAGTCTTCCACAGTATTAATACCAGACTATATTTTTCTTGCAATTTTTAAGACATTTTTCGGTCAATGTAGGTATACAATATCATCATTGCTCAAGCAAATATACAGGGTGACTTCAAATTCATGATACCAAGGTGTACCATGCATTTCCTAGTGATAACAAACAAAATGTTATTGGAATCACGTGAAATGTATCAGATGTTTCATACAAAATTGAAAATGAATTCTGCCAAAATTGGCGTTAGGGTTGGCTGGAAGAGATCTCTTACACAGATAAGCCTACCTTTGTAATGATAATGGTTTTTTATCTTGTTTCATATACAATAAAGTATATAATACGGCTCTGTTTTTCATTTTTCTTTTATTCGTGTATTTTGTTTGTTTTTATTGGTATTGTTTGTGCATTTTTATGTAAATCTTTTTTTTGTTTCTTGGCCCTGGAATCGAGCCACTGACCTCAAATGATACCTGTATTGTTGGAGGTCAGTGGTTCGAACCCTTTCTCAGCCAATATGTAATGTGTTTGTGGTGTTATTGTGTGTAAATAAATGTTTTTTATTTACACACAATAATTAATTATTTTTGCCATATCAGAAATGGTGCTATAGTAAAAGTTGTATATTACCACGAGCACATGCATACGGTAATACTTAGTATCATGAATTTGAAGTCACCTGAATCACCGTCACGGGGTGCCAATCGCCCCCGAGACTATTCAAGTCTCAAAAGACCCCCAGCCTGATAATTATCAAAAATTATCTTCACACAACAATCATTACATGAATTACGAACCCTCATTTCGAATTATTATTTTTAAATTCTTGATTTTTTTTTCTTCATTATTTGAATATAGTATTTTATTTTCCATAATAGTACAACTTTTTCTACGTATACATTCAATTTCTTAGTCGCTTCGATTCAATGCAATAAGTTTTCTGTTTATTTTATTAAAGAAAGACGTCGTTATTGGCGGTAAAATTATTATTTTATAATTAAAATAATATAGTAATTATTTTGGCTTCAATATTCCGGTTGTGCTCTCGCGCACTAAGGCCCGGAGTCCGCATTACCTTGAGGTAATTGCAGTGGAGCGACTGCCGCCTGACCTCCGTAACCCTGTTACCAGGGGCACCTGACCAGATTGGATCATGGTTACACATTCAGTCACCTGAATGCGCAGGTTTCATCACGATGTTTTCCCTCACCGTATCGGTTAGTACCATGCCTTTGGTTACTATAATTGCGCACGTTTAGACCTTTAAAAAGCATTTTAATGGGTGTCAATCGATGAATAAATTAGATAAAATTAAGAGAGGTACCATGATCGAATTGGTACCGCTCGATTGGGGAAGTTTTTTATTGCCTAGAGAGGCAGACATCTGCAATCTATGGGAAGCGAATTTTTTATTTATTTTAATAATTTGCAATGAACCGAGCTACGACAAACGTTTTAACATCGAAATGTGCCCTAAATTCCGAATTATTACAATAATAAATAGCTTAAATATATTTTTATTACACAATTATTACTACAAAATAACTACACAACGCAATAAGGTTATTCTTAAAAATTGAATTTAAAGGAAATATTGGAAGAATATTATAGTCAAATATTATTTTTAATAGGATAAAAAAATAAGTGTACAAAAACTTGTTAATAATATTTAAACATGTCTAAAATTTTCGCTCAAATATGTAATAAAATACAAAACAATACATACTTGAAACTATAAGCTTAACTACAGAACATGAAAATCCTTAAACATGTTTTGATATACAACCTAAAATCTATTCTACACTTACATAATATATTTACAGTATATAATAATTATTAATAATTATAATAAAGATTATAAAAATGTACACAATATGTAAAAAATGTATGGCGTCTCGTACTCAAAATAAATACGTGATAAATATCCATTTTAATTATTAAAAATTATATGGAAAGTTACAGAAAAAATTAGAATGTTGTGTAATTTTAAATGCAAAGAAACTTATCCAAACATTTTTAAGGATCATCTAAAAATGTTTTTCACTCCAAATATTATATAGCAAAACACATGGCACTTTTAAAAATCTAACAAATTCAATTCCATACTAACAATGCAAGTCATATTAGGACCGCATTATTGCAAAAGTCATATTAAAGAAAGAGGAATTCTTTAGCATCTACATTAACAATGTACGCTTGAATATTATTTAGAACATCTACCATTAAGACCTGTATATTAAATTTCGATTATTCTTAGTAACAAAGTCATAATTCTTCATATCTTTCAAGTTATATTTAAAAATATCCGATTACCCAATTAAAATATTGACCACCACAATGTCAAATTGAAAAATATGAAGATTTCATTCTATTATATCAAAATTACGTATGATGAATTTCGTTTTTAGTACAACCACGATAATAATCGGTCTAGGGCAAATTCTAGGAGAAAACCCAAAACAAGCTTCTACTGGGACATGTATGTTATTCATTAGAATGAGCCGTTTTAGGAGCAACTTTCCAAAAAATTGCGATAGATGACTATCATTATTATTTCATAAATTAATCTGCCATAATTAAATGATATAATCAATTTCAGTCAAAGATATAAGCTTTAAACAGCAGTACTAGAAAACAATTAATTCGTTTTTTAATATTTGAAACGTCGATTGAAATAAATTATTTTATTAATTAATTAATGAAATAATCTAACTCTTATGCAGAGTCATCTATCGGAATTTCTCGGAAACTGTCTCCTCGAACGGCTCATTACAGTTTTCATCAGTGTGGCAAGCCAAGACAATAATTACACACAAATGTTGCCACATTTTAAATTGTGTTACATAACACCATCCCTGAGTCGGACAGCCTCTGAAAGAGGAAAGTCTTATGCGAGACCATTCAATCAATCGATTTTAAGGGGCCATTTTAATTTTTTTTGCTTTATTAGTTGTAGGGGTCTTATTGTCCAATGGACTGGCAGTATTTTGACCCCAGAGTTTCATAGTAACAAAAATGTTTGACCAGCCAACGACAGGGCAGGGATATCTAGCTCGCTTATCGATATAGGTATACACTAGGATAATATTTTAGATTATTTGGCAGTTTCTCAACCGATTCGCTGACCGCTCCGTTCATAACTTGGTCCTGAAACACATTATAATTACAATTTTATTTTATTATTACGAGAATTTAATATTGGTTAGATTATGCCCGCCCATATGACATTTGTATATATACATTATTTTTTAAATTATCAATGAACTGCAATAAATTATTATTGTTGACATTACTATTTACTACTTTTGACAATATTATTATTGACATTTACATCTAGATTGAAATCATTATTAACTCATATAAATATATATATTGCAAGGTGACTCTACATATAAAAAACAAAGTGACTACCACGCTAGCGCGTTGTAACAGCCGCGCAGCGCCATCTATCGTGTAAGTCGAGAATCTCCATCTAGTGTTAAGTCAAGAATCTTCACCTAGCTTCTATTGTGTAAGTCCAGAATCTCTACGTAAGTTGAGAGAGCACATCTCTCGGCCATCTATTGTGTAAGTAGAGTATCTCCACCTAGCTCCATCTAGTGTGTAAGTCGAGAACCTCCACCTAGCTCCATCTATTGTGTAAGTCCGTATGAAAGATACGGATAAGAATCTCCATGTAAATTGAACTCACCGTTATAGAAACAGCACTGGCCGGTCGGCGGCGTGCGGGGCGTGCGGCCGTAGCCATCTACTGTGTAAGTCGAGTATCTCCAGCTAGCTCCATCTAGTGTGTAAGTGCAGAACCTCCACCTAGTGTGTATCAACTCACCGTTATAGAAACAGCACGGGCCGATCGGCCGCGTGCGGGGAGTGCGGCCTCGGCCATCCATTGTGTAAGTAGAGTATCTCCACCTAGCTCTATCTAGTGTGTAAGTCGTGAATCTCCACCTAGCTCCATCTAGTGTGTGTCAACTCACCGTTATAGGAAGAGCACTGGCCGGTCGGCGGCGTGCGGGGCGTGCGGGACGTGGGGCCGCGCGGGGGGCGCGCCCTCCGCCGCGGAGGCGCCCGAGCCGCTCGACTGCGAGGGGGCGGAGGGCTCGCGTTCGCCCCGGCCTGGTAAAACAATAGTAGATTATGCAACTCGCATATAAAAGGGGGTATTAAAACATAAGTGTCTGTTTATCATACCAGCCGTTGCCTCGTATGATAATAATTTGACACGAGTGTTTTAATACCTAATTATATGCAGTTGCATACACTATTTTGTCTACACTTTATATTTTCAAGTTAAAATTTTGTATCTATAATTTTTTCAACTTTGCTGGATGTAAGCTGCGAATCAGTTCTGTTGTACAACATGTCAGTACCTACGCGTCGCTGATATCAAGCGGCGGAAAATTTACTTCACTACTTTCACATTTATCTATTTATTTGCTTCAAACAAGAAAAAACATCCACAAACACAAATTACAACAATTAGAAAAAATATTCTATTTAGCGGGAAAATAATTCCGTACATTTACAATCACAAACATATACAGATAAATTTGAATTTTGAATTTCATAGTGACATATTAGGTATTCAGCCTACATTTGGCCACGTCCGGGCGCCCGACAAAAATTAAAAATAAAAGTATTGCATAATGATTAAAAAGTTAGGTATTTAATGTTACAGCTGTAATCAAAATAGTATGGGAAATGCTGTTTTATAAAGGATTTTTTATTTTATAGACTAGCGTGAAAACAGTTTATCTTTAAACGACTGTTTTCGAATATGTAATTGGAACATAACGCACAGTTTACTGGCTTTTAGGGCAGTTAATCTTTTTCCTGAGCGACCATTTTCAATTACCTAATTTATGAAGGCTAGTATTACGGAGAGGTCAAACTGTATCTTCGGTTCTCTCCAACCGAATAAGATGAAATATGGCCTAGATTTGAAGATCTAGATAATCCTATCATAGAAGGTCGAAATCAGTACACTAAACTGACACAGATATCCATAGATTCCAAAGAGGAAGAAACTTATATTTCTGACTGCCAGACTATTACATACGGAGTTCCTCAAGGTAGTGTTTTTGGACCTTTCATTATTCTTAATATTCATTAATGAAATTGTGAAATTAAGTAAATTTCAAATGATACTTTTTGCCGATGACAGTACAAGATCATATAATGCAATTTACATAAAGAAAAAAGAACGACACGCTAAATATTTTTACATAAAAATCAAACAACCTATAAACAAAATGTTAAATTTTTAGGGCTCGACAACACACCTAGACAACAATATGACATGGGTAACATTCACAGGAATTATGTAAAAAATTATTCAAGTTCTCATTTGCCTTATATAAGTTATCAAAAGTATCAGACCGGAAAACAGTCCTAACGTCATATCATGGATTTGTAACTTCAACTTTGCGATATGGCATAATTTTTTGGGGCAATTCTTCACATAGAAAAACTGTGTTTAGGGCTCAAAAAAGGTGTATTAGGGCAATGTGTGGCATGAAACCTGTAGACTCCTGCCAGCCCCATTTTTAATCAATGAAATTATTTACATTTTCGTGCCTGTACATTTTGGAGTGTTGCATATTCGTGCATTGCAAACCAAATCTATTTAAAAAGAAGCCTGTCGATGACTCCATTAAGCTTAGACCCAGAAACATTATAATAGAGACACATAGCAATGATGAGTAAAAATATGGATCATTTTTCAATTCGGGGGACAACGAAACTTAAATTCCCGTTGTCTCCCATACGGGGGATAACATTCGGGGGACAACGGGAATTTAAGTTTCGTTGTCCCCCGAATTGAAAAATGGGGGATAACGGGAATAAATATTCCCGATGACCACCACTTTTAAATTTAATTATTTTAGTTAAGAAAACTTAAGTGCCATTGTGCTCAGCTGAATAAACTGGAGTTACATTTACATTCTTTACGTAATTAAATAAAAGAACATTCGAGTTTGTAAAATGTATATTGCTTATCAAATGATAAATTACTTACTATCGACTTTAAATTTATAATACAAGGTCTACATCTAAACAACAATGGCAATGTTCTTAAATATTTATAGCCATCGTACTCGGCTGTATGAACTTGTGTTATAATAATATTTCATAACGTAATTGAATGAAATAATATCATCATCATCATCATATCAGCCAGAAGACGCCCACTGCTGGGCATAGGCCTCCCCCAGAGATCTCCACAAAGACCGGTCCTGTGCTTTCCGCATTCAGCTGGTACCTGCGATCCTTACAAGGTCGTCGATCCACCTTGTAGGAGGCCTACCCACGCTGCGTCTACCGGTACGTGGTCGCCACTCGAGAACTTTACTGCCCCATCGGCCATCTGTTCTTCGAGCTATGTGCCCTGCCCACTGCCACTTCAGTCTGGCAATCCTTAGAGCTATGTCGGTGACCTTGGTTCGCCTGCGGATCTCCTCATTTCTGACTCGATCGCGCAAAGAAACTCCGAGCATAGCTCTTTCCATTGCCCTTTGGGTAATAGTGAGCTTTCTTATAAGGCCCATAGTGAATGGCCACGTTTCAGATCCGTAAGTCATCACTGGCAACACACATTGGTCAAAGACCTTCGTCTTGAGACACTGCGGTAATTGGGACGAAAATATGTGGCGTAGCTTCCCGAACGCTGCCCAACCGAGTTGCGATTCGTCGATTGACCTCTTTCTCGAAATTGGACTTACCTAGCCGTTGTCCTAGGTATGTATAGTCGTCAACAACTTCAAGTGAAGTGCCTCCAACTGTCACTGGAGTAGGCACAACATGGACATTCGACATAATTTTCGTCTTGTCCATGTTCATTTTAAGACCTACTTGTTGAGAGGCCCTACAGAGGTCATCGAGCATTTTGCCCAAGTCTTCCAGGGTTCCAGCCATAACTACGATATCGTCAGCAAATCTGAGGTGCGTGAGGTACTCGCCGTTAATATTGATGCCAAGTCCGTCCCAGTCCAGAAGCCTAAAGATATCCTCCAGTGCAGCGGTAAACAACTTCGGAGATATGACATCACCTTGTCTAACACCTCGCTGCAGCTGAATAGGTTCTGTGGTCTTGTCCTGGAGACGAACTGACATAGTGGCGTTTTTGTACAAACACTTCAATGCTTCGATATATCGATAGTCAATTTGGCACCGCTGTAGAGACTGGAGCACCGCCCAAGTTTCGATCGAATCGAAGGCTTTCTCATAGTCCACAAACGCCAAGCATAATGGCCGGTTATACTCTTCGGTCTTCTGTACAACCTGCCGCAGCGTATGTATGTGGTCTATGGTACTAAAACCTTTTCGGAATCCGGCTTGTTCGGGAGGCTGGAAGTCATCAAACCTGCGTGCGAGACGATTCGTAATGACTCTCGAAAACAGCTTATAGACATGGGTCAGCAGCGATATTGGTCTGAAGTTCTTCAAGAGAGCCTTATCACCTTTCTTGAAGAACAATATCACTATGCTTCTGTGCCATGCTTCCGGCGTTTTGCCCTCGAGGATGACGGAATTGAACACATTCTGAAGGGTCTTAAGCACAGGTTTGCCACCAGCTTTCAGAAGCTCAGCCGTAATTCCATCATCACCCGGCGCCTTGTTGTTCTTAAGCTGTTTGAGAGCCATACTAATCTCATACAGGCTGATGTCCGGGATATATTCGGTGTAGTGTCGGGTCAACTTGGCTCTGGGGTCTTTTGCCAGACTGGTAACAGGTGCCCGTGTTGTCGTGTATAACTGTCCATAGAACCTCTTGACTTCCCTCAAAACCTCGGACTTGGTCGAAACAACTCTGCCGTCATCCGTTTTCAGTCTCGTCAACTGGCTCTGTCCAATCGACAGATCTCTCGCAAAGACTTTAGAGCCTTTGTTCCACTCGATCGCCGCCTCAATATTGGTAGTATTGAAGCGGCGTATGTCGCGAGTCATAGACTTGGAGATCTGTCGATTAAGTCGCCTAAATTGAGAGACATCATCAGGGGATTGCAGAGTCATTCCGCGTCTTTCTTCGATGAGTTTGAGGGTATCGTCAGAGATTTTGTTTGTTCTGTTTGTACGGCAGGCTTTATAAAACTTTGACCCAACCGTATAGACAGTTTCCACGAACCTGTTATTATAGTCGTCCACGTCGACGCACTCTCCTAGGCACTCGAAGCGATTTTGTAATTCGAGTTGAAAGCTCTCGGGGTTTTGGATTTGGATGGGTATAGGCCGGAGCGTGGACCTCATCAATCTCGATCTTTCCAGCTGGGGATTAATATTCAATGTGCCTCTTACCAAGCGGTGATCACTGCCAATTTTAACGCTATTGATCACCGAGACATCATTGAATATATGCCGTTTCGTAGATAGGATGAAGTCAATCTCATTTTTTGTGACACCATCGGGACTAACCCACGTCCATCTGCGATGATCAGGCTTCCTGAAAAATGAGTTCATCATAAAGAGTCCCTCCTTCTCCATAAAGCCGGCCAGCATCTGGCCACGGGCGTTCCGACTTCCAACCATAATCGCCACGCTTGGCAGGCGGGTTGACGATCGCAGTGCAGTAAATGTACTGTTCATGTTATTCCCTTAGTCGCCTCTTACGACACCCACGGGAAGACATGGGGTGGTGTTATTCTTTCAAGTGGCGGCACCACACACCAAAAGTAATATGCGTATACTTATACATGTTTGCTTAACAAATTAGGTATTACTACATTAAAACATTATTATTTCGTAAATGAACTCTACGCCTGTGCATTAAATACCATTTTTGAGAGAGTTGTTCATGTTTACTTTCACGTTTATTGGATGGCGAAGATTTTATTTCTATTTGCTGCCCACGTAAAAGACTGGCTTGATACATTTGAAATTGATTGACGATGCATTTTAGGTTAAAATAATTTGTTACTTCTGTAAGACAGATTTTGTGTAACAATGAAAGCAGAATGAAAAGTAAGGATGTGAGAATGAACAACTTCAACTAAAAATGTACTACAAAAGTTTTTAGATGTAAACCTTGTATTATAAATTTAAAGTCGATAGTAAGTAATTTATCATTTGATAAGCAATATACATTTTACAAACTCGAATGTTCTTTAATTTAATTACGTAAACAATGTAAATGTAACTTCAGTTTATTCAGCTGAGCACAATGGCACTTAAGTTTTCTTAACAAAAATAATTAAATTTAAAAGTGGTGGACATCGGGAATATTTATTCCCGTTGTCCCCCATTTTTCAATTCGGGGGACAACGAAACTTAAATTCCCGTTGTCCCCCATTCGGGGGATAGCATTCGGGGGACAACGGGAATGATCCAAAAATATTACATAAATGGCTCCCAAACTGTATAACAATCTACCAGAATTAGCAAAATCTTTAATGTTAAAAATTTCAAATTATATTCAACAAATTTACTAATTAATAAATGTTATTACAATGTTAATGATTACCGTAGTAACATCAATGTAAGAAAATTTTGACATTTGGCTATTTTGGCATTTTATTTGGTAGAAAAAAATTTAATTTAATTTTTGACGGCGATGACATTATTTTATCAATTCAAATTGACATATTTTATGGAATAATGATTAAATTTGGATTATTATTATTTGACATTGTAATTGAATTATTATAATTTAAGACCTTTCATTTTAATTATTTGACGTTTAGTGAATTTTGTTTTTAATTTTCCATACTTATTTTAGTGATTTGACATTTATTTAATTTTCTTTTTGATTTTGTTATAAACAATCAATTTCATGTGCAACTTGTAATATTTAGTATGCTTAAAGGCGCATCATGGAGCCGCTAGCATTAATATATTCCCACCTTTATGTAAGTACTTACCTGTGATGACTGAATAAATGAAAAATATTCAATGTACAGTAACTTTTTACTGTTTTATTAAATGTATACATTTCCATACAGTTTATGATGGCGCTAGTAAGGTCAGTAGTTATCAATATACCACTGCAGTCTTGGCACAGTGGTGGGCCTCCCGCAAGGTGGACCAACGACCAGTAGGCTTTACATCATCTTCATCAATATCACAGCACATTATAATTATATTGCTGGTTTCTTTGTCCTCCATTTCTTTGACGTTCAATTATTACCCTCATTTTGGACGAAGCATGATTGTAAATTAATTTATGTTGACAGTTGTATTTTTGACATTATTTTAACGTGACATGTATTTAAATTGCTTAATGATTGATTAAATGACCAGTAGGCTAATTACGTAACTCTGTTGGCAACAATTTTCTGATTTCAATGATTGAAATTGTTACTTTTGTGATTCGACAATGAGACAGTCTCGTATGGACGGATAATTAGATTGTGTCGTATGATGGCACAGAGCATTAATTAGTAATCAAAAACAATATTTGATTTTCTAACGCGCTATCACGCCTGTGACAGTGTCAAAGCACGCACACACAAAAATGGGCGGCCATTTTTATACCTTCACTCCCTGTGCGCAACCCGTCCCTATGGCATTCGATGAAACCTAACATATACCATTTGCGTTAGGCAAAAAAAAAAACCTTCACTCATGATTTCAGAGTATCCGTCAGCATTTATTTCTGGTGTAAGCTAAAACAAATATGGCCGTCAAAAGCTTACCTGTAGTATGCTCTTTGGCGGTGAGGTGGTCGGAGCCCGCGCTGGAGCCTCCGCTTCCTGACAGCACACTCTCCTCGCGGTTGTACCTGGGTAACAAAATATACGATTATAACATAGCTGACAAAAAAGTGGGATAACCCGCGGCATAAAAAACTCAATACTTTAATGCAAGGCATTCATTTTCCCTGTTTTTGAATCGTTCACTTTCGGTGTTGCCGATGTAATTTGAAAAATATCGAATTTTTCATGACGAAAATCGAATAGGCAGTAGAGAGAGGCTATCTACAATCCCTCGACAGAGCCATCTATACGCGATCTTACGACAAGTCTTTGGCGGTGAAAGGATAAGGTAGCCAATGTTGGCAAGCGAATACGGAGGTGGAAAAGGGTAATTACCCACCTGTAGCCGTATTCACAATGATTCGAAACCGTTTACGAACGATTCGACACGAAATTCGTGAGCGGCGAATCCGTGTCGATCGATTCGAAAACTGTTATTCAGAATCCCGATGGATTCCACGGAAACTCTACTCTCTATAACATATGAAAATTTCGTCAAAATTAATTGAAACCACATTTTCCTAAGAACTTTTGCGAGGTCCTTTGTCGATTCCGTATCCGAATCCGATTTCCGAGCCATTGTGAATACGGCTACTGGTCGGGTGTTGTGACCAGGGGACTAGGGTCGTATTTAAGTCGCGGAAGTTGGCACACTTCTCTATCGCGATGTAGGAACAGTCAACGCAATCTATGTGCGGATGCATGCCAACCTTGTACTCGTAATGTAAGCATTGTCGAGTTTCCCTGTAAGAGCGTTAGATGTCGCCACAGTTAAAAGTTCCCTATTCTAACCCTAGATGTCGCTACTAGCAGCGGCTTGCTCAGCCCTTCCACGATCATATGATAAGTCGTACCAAGTCAGAGGTTTCCTTATACCACCGCTAGATGTCGCTACTCACCCGTATATGGTGTGTTCGCTGGTGACGCAGGACCCGTACTTGAACGGGATTGGTTGGTAGCCGTACGACCCGCCGTAGGGGAGGTATCCGCCCATTAGCATGCTGGGAAAGAGGGAGATATTGTAATTATTATGAGCTGTGTATGCTAGTATTTTGTACGATGGGTTAATTTTTTAAGGAGTAAATATTGTATGGTAACGAGCCAGTTTCGTGGGGTATGGTAACCAATTTTGCATGGCAGCGCATTTGGTATGGTAGTAAATTAAGTATGGTACACAATTTAAAATTTGTGTGGTATCAATTTTCGTATAGTAACCAATCTTGTATGGTAGGCAATCAACCTTTTGTATGGTAACCAGTTTTGTATGGTTATCAATTTTTTGTATGGAAACCAGTTTTGTATGGGAATCATTTTCGTATGGTAACCAGTTGTGTATGAAATAAATTGTTGTATGGTAAATGTATTTTGTATGGAAACCATTTTTGTATGGAAAGAATTTTTGTATGAAAACGATTTTTGTATGGATTTTTTTTTTTGTATGGCGGCCCTTGGCACTCACTTGGGGTTCGGCAGCGGCTGCACGGTGTCCCCCAGCGAGTCGGCGTCGCCGGGCCGCAGCCGCAGCGCCGCCAGCTCCGCGCACAGCTCCCCCGCCACGTAGTAGCACTGCTCCGAGAACGTTATCTTGTTCACCGTGTGCCGGATGAAGCCGGCCTGCGGAGACAAATAAAATAAATCATCATCACAGCCCGTAACAGTCCAATGCAGGACTTAGGGCCTCTCCCACGAAAGGGGAGGTTATTGCCATAATCTCCACGCTCGGCAGGCGGGTTGGAGATCGCAGTGTTTAAATATAACTACTTAAATACTTTTTAAATACATACTTATTATACATAGAACACCCAGACCCGTAACAGAAATTAAAATTCATCATTTCCATTTCTGCCCGACCGGGAATCGAACCCGGGACCTCTTGCGTGGCAGACCGGCATGTTGACCATTGAACCACTCAGGTCGTTGACATAGACATAGACATGATTTATTTTGACATCACAAAAATCCATAAGCGTTTACATATTAAGAAAACTTTAGAACAAATCATGGACCAATGCGATGCCAAAACAAGACCCCAGCTCAGCATTAGCTCCAACAAATGCTGCAGCGCTGATTTTCAGTGGGATCTTGACGGTAAGGAGACCTGCATGAAGTACACAGCATATATAAAATAAATAAATAAATGAAATATATACGTAATTAAATTAAGGTATACATGTAAAAAAGGACAAATTAATGTGTTTTAATTGAAATATGTAAAAAAATTCAGACATTTTCCATACATTTAGGTGTAGACGAGTGTATATCCTTGTCTCGAGTGGCTATGGGTCATTCGCTGTAAATCTAGCTATGGTATGGTAACTATGGAATAGGAAATTAGGAAGATGGTGTCGTCGTCCGCTGTATATCTGGCTGTGGAATAGGAAATTAGGAAGCTTCATCGTTTGCTGTATATCTAGCTATGGACTAGGAAATTAGGAAGATAGAGAGTCATCGTCTGCTGTATATCTCTGTCTGTGGTAACTGTGGAATTGGAAATTAGGAAATTATCTGTGGGACAGAGCCGTGAGCATTATGAATGTATGGTATGTATGGCCGACCTTGAGCATGTGCGAGGCGTACTTCCTTGCGTCGCGGCGGTCGGCGGCGCCCGCCACCCGCTGCTGCACCCAGTCCACGACGTCCGCGCCGATAAACGCGTTCGGAATAGTTATCTTGAGCCACATCCGGTCGCGGATCTCGAGGCCTGCGGGGGGATTGTGGTGTTATACGTGGACGAGAGATGGCACCATTGGGCATAGCATGGGACAGAAAAATTCACACACTTATATTCCACACCTGCATAATGAGAATAGAAGGTAAGTGGGCGAGGTGGGATAGTATATGACATGGGAGAGCGGACGTGGCGGGATATTGGATGACATGGGAGATGGGAGAGTGGACAAGGTGGGTTAGTGGAAGACATGGGAGATGGGAGAGTGGACGAGGTGGGATAGTGGATGAAATGGGAGATGGGAGAGTGGACGAGGTGGGATAGTGGAAGACATGGGAGATGGGAGAGTGGACGAGGTGGGATAGTGGAAGACATGGGAGATGGGAGAGTGGACGAGGTGGGATAGTGGATGACATGGGAGATGGGAGAGTGGACGAGGTGGGATAGTGGATGGTATGGGAAATGGGAAAGCGGACGGATGAGATAGTGGAAGACATGCGAGATGGGAGAGTGGACGAGGTGGGATAGTGGATGACATGGGAGATGGGAGAGTGGACGAGGTGGGATAGTGGATGACATGGGAGACGGGAGAGTGGATGAGTAGGGATAGTGGATGACATGTGAGAGTGGACGAGGTTTTTGATAGTGGATGAGGATGACCTGGGAGATGGGATAGTGGATGACATGGGAGATGGGATAGTGGATGACATGGGAGATGGGAGAGTGGACGAGGTGGGATAGTGGATGACATGGGAGACGGGAGAGTGTACGAGGTGGGATAGTGGATGACGTGGGATAGTAGGTGACATGGGAGTGTGAGTATGGAAAACAAGTGGACAAAGTGGGATAGTTGACGAATAAGGAAATATGACAAAAAATGTGTACGAAATCTTCCTCGATTGCTTTGAAGATGCGTCGCTCATCGCCCGACCAATAGGAGACCTCTAAAGCGCAGGCGCTGTCCTAATTGGCAACGGTCCGACCATTGTAGTACGACGGACGTCGCCCGACCAATAGGAGACCTCTAAAATGTCGTACGACCGTTCCCAATCATTACAAAGCTTAAAACACTTATTATATTGCACATAATATCTCACCAGAATCCGGCCTCAGCATCGCCCGCACAACGAGCGCCATATCCATGTTCACGGACAGGGGGGGCTCCCCCGCGGCCAGGGTGCTGGCTTCGGAGGCCCCCCGCTCGGATACCGAGGACACTGGCAGCGCGGACAGCGAAGGGGGCGGCGGGGGGTACGCCTCGCGGAGGGCTTGCGTGTGGGCTACCCAGGCGCCTGGGAAGGGGGGGATAGCATCATTATTATTGTTGGCTCCAGGCTTGTGCTGGATGAAAGGTTAGCTAATATTATGACATAATTATTATCATAAATCTAATTTGTATATTTCTATGATTATTTGACTTATTGTTCTAATTAATGTTAATATTTTCTATATTGAAATAAACGAAATGTGTTAATTTTATTATACTGAAAATTTAATTAATATGAATATAATGTAGTGTTTCAGGGTACTTAGTCCTTTATTTTACACTTTGTGTTGTCACTTCATGATGGAACTCCATTATTATGAATTAAATCACTTTTTGTACACTAGTTCCACTTTATTATACAATTTTATTAAAGTGGAACTAGTGTACAAAAAGTGATTTAATTCATAGTCCTTTATTATTAAAAGCGTACAATATTAGAAAATCATATAGCCATGCTCGGGCGGGCCGTAGACAAGAGAGAAATGGAATGGCGTTTACAGCGGCCCAGACTATAAAACTATATGTCACAATTATATCAGTGGAAAGACGTCACGGTCATTGGGAAACGCGATCCGGGCGAACGCTTCATCCTTACGTCGTGGATCTTCCAGCTATTCGCACGAGCCGCTTTGGTTCCACCTTTATAATGCGTACGG
The DNA here is from genome assembly GCA_905147135.1 of Blastobasis lacticolella. NCBI lineage: Eukaryota > Metazoa > Arthropoda > Insecta > Lepidoptera > Blastobasidae > Blastobasis > Blastobasis lacticolella. The sequence continues at coordinate 11,259,565 of LR990066.1, forward strand.
CTAAAGAATCGAACGCGTTGCTTGAGAGTATGTTCCCTGATCACTATAATCTGGACGCTTTCCAGGCTAGAGTGAATAGGCTGTTCCTGGACAGGCATGCTAAATCTTCGGCCGCAATGTCACTTACCACCAGTTGTGATGGCGGTCAAATGTCTGTCTTGTCTAATATTAAAATAAAAAGAAAATAAACGTGGAACGAACCTGGATCGATAGGCCTCACGGGCTCAGTCCTGGGTATAGTGAAGTACCCCTTCGGGTTAGGGTCCCAGCACTTGGCGACCACCAGCTTGATCGGCCCCGGCTTCTGGACCACCTCGCGGAGCACCCGCACCGCTTCGTCGTTGGTCATGTCCTCGAAGTTGACGTCGTTCACCTTATAAATGAATAAATAAATTGTTTATTACAGTTAGTACTCGCCAATCTGCATGGCAGTTTGTTGGCGGAGAAAACACAAGCTCTTATCACAGTGATAATATTATTTTTGTCTTGTGTCTATTTGGACTTAATAACTGGGTATAACTACCAGAGGAGACTGTCCAGATTGGATCATGGTTACACATTCAGCCGCCTGAGTGTGCAGGTTTCATCACGATGTTTTCCCTCACCGTAAGAGCATCGGTTAGTATTCAACTAAAGAGTATACGTATGTATGTATGTAAACTCGTTATTGCAATTTAAAAATAAAGGATTCCCTCTGAAAGGAGGATCTAAAGAACGATGAAGGCAATATTGAGCACTTATAACTAAACTACTTTTATTTTACAGGCCATTACTACATGGCCGCCGTGGGATTCGAACCCGGTATCTCTCGCTTACGAGTCGAATACTTAACCACTCGGCCAGCGACGCTCTCTGGGACTAATATTCATCATCATCACAGCCCGTAACAGTCCACTGCAGGACTTAGGGCCTCTCCCACGAAAGGAGAGGTTATTGCCATAATCTCCACGCTTGGCAGACGGGTTGGAGATCGCAGTGTTTAAATATAACAATGGAAAATGCTGCTGCCCATTTTCCAGACTACGGAGATTCTTGATCTTTTGCCTCGAAAACATTAGTCGCCTTGTACGACACCCATGAGTGTAAGGGGTTGGTGCTATTCTACTCTGTCGGACACCACACGGCCAACTAATATTATGGAATGTAATTGTTTTAGAATCTATACAAAGCATAAAACAAAGTCGCTTCCCGCCGTCTGTGTGTATGTTTCTACGTACACTAAGATATTTCAAACTAAGCAACGGATTTCAATGCGGTATTCAACAATAGAGTGATTCAAGAGGAAGGTTTTAAGCAAGAAAAAAGAGGGTAGGGAGGATTAAAGAAGATGTAGGGTAGGGTAGGAGTAGGGGTAGGCGTGTGGTAGTGTAGGGGTACGACGCCATGCGAACGGAGTCGCGCCCGGTCCGCTGGTCATAGATAAATCGAATGTCTATCTTTTTAAGGTCTACAACACACCGTAACGACGTTCTTAAAAGAAGTATCACATGTCATACACGCCTTGTGGTCGCCCCATGGTGTCAAGTTCAATTCCAATGAGGCCTATGATTTTTTACAGTGATGGTGGTTGCTGGTCTTGCGTGCGGTGTAGAATTACAATGACGTTAGCTACATTTTATACCAATACTGTTTAATAATGTTTTTCTGTAAATAATATTTATGACATCACAGTGGATCACTCGGTTAACATGCCGCTGGTCTGCTACGCAGGGTTCGATTCCCGATTCATCATTCCGAGAAATTGAAATGATGAATTTAAATTTTTTATTACGGGTCTGGATCTAAGTTCTGGATCTAGTTTATCAGTTTTCTGGCATCCAAATCACGAGCTTTGCTTTATGGGGCTAGATGGCGCTGTGTGAATTGTCCAAGCATATTTATTAATTATCACAGCCACTATTATATTTACCCACTATTATACTACTATACTACTATACTAGACATACCTATATAATATAATATAGCGTTCCGGCTCTGCCTGGCATTGTCGAGCACGGTTCGGTTGGCGAGGAATACGTTTATCTACGGCCATAGGGCGGTCAGCGAGTCACTGTGTGTTTCCTTCCTACTTTCCTATCCCCCTCCTTTTTGACGATTGAAAGAGATATTTATTGTCCTAATCAATAAAGAAATTTTGAATTTTTGAATTATATTTCCGGAAGAAATTCCATAAATTATAGTAAAAACCGTATCAAAATCCGTTGCGTCGTTTAGGAGGCCTGTGATTTTTTATGGTTATAGTGTTTGCTAGATATCTTGCGTGCTGTGTAGAATTACAATGACGTAAATTACACTTTGTACCAATAGTAGCGGCTCGCCCCGGCTTCGCACGGTTCTCGGTTTTTCTTTATTATAATACCGGAAGAAATTCCCTAAATGATTGTGGAAACCGTATCAAAATCCGTTGCGTCGATTAGGAACAGTTAGCGGATACAGACAGGCGTGAAAAGTGATTTTATTTAAACGATAAGGAAGGTCTATGAAGAGGTAATAATTTTAATATAGAGGCGTTACACGACTCGACCGGAGCGTCGGTGACCGAGTGGCTAAGATATCCGACTCGTAAGCGTCAGTACCTCGAAGCATCTACTAGGTCCGACCGAGAGCTTCCCGCGGGAAAATTAAAAAAAATTAAAAAAAAAAAAAATCTTTATTGATTAGGACATTAAATATCTCTTTCAATCGTCAAAAAGGAGGGGGGTAGGAAAGTAGGAAGGAAACACACAGTGACACGCTGACCGCCCTATGGCCGTAGATAACGTATCCCTCGCCAACCACGACCGAACCGTGCTCGACAGTGCCAGGCAGAGCCGGAACGCTATATTATATAGGTATATTACAGAAATTCGAACTGCGCGCGGGTGACCGCTGGGAACGGCTAGTATTTGAGAACACCAAGTGTGAACCATACCCAGGTTTAAAAGCTATGAACAATGTGCAATAAATAGTATCAAAATTCATGTGTGAAATACACTTTCTAATTTTGACCAAAACAATCCCAAGGTTTGCTTTCCAGTGGTTGACGAGAATTCTTTCCCATAATGTTTAACATACAATGAATTCTATATGTTTTCTGTGTACAAATTGATAAGATAACAATTCAACAACTGCTCCAAATATCTTTAACGTAAATGTGTGAAAGTTTAGGAAGCAGTACAAAGCAGAAGCCACGATTGATACGCCTAACATTAAAAGATAATTCTAATATATATCAAAGGGGATATATTTGCTATCCAACGAGGCAACATAGCCAGCTTTCTGGGCACCATTCCGGGGGGCAGTGATGTGGATGCATTTTTTGTTTTTTAAGGTTTTTGTTTTAGTTTATTTGTTATGGTTTTGTAAATATTTTGTTTGTACCCATGATAATAGATTCATTACAGAGATAATAAAAAACAAATCTTACCCTTAAAAAAAAAGTCTTGCCCTAACAAAAAAAAACCTTAATTCTAAATAGAGATAAAAATTTTGATCCAGGTCCCCCGAGTTTGGAAAGGTGCCCAGGAAGCTGGCTGTGTTCCTCTGCTGAAAAGTGAGGCTTAAGCTTTGAGCCCTCCAGAAGTCCAGCAGTCTCTTCGGACGCTCGCAGATCTCTCGGAGGGACCCCGTTCCTAATGTTTCTTTTACCCTGTTGTCCTTTAGTCCTTTACACTCCAGGACCACATGGGTTACTGGATGGTTACCATTACAGAGTTATCTACCGCTCCATTTGCTGAATGTCTTTGGGATAGCATTGCAAACGCTAAATAAAAGTCTCTAAATACCTACAAAGTTTTATTTCTAAATGCGCTGGAGCGCGTATGGATTTCATACTATGTTCCCAATTATCTTTATTTAATTGTTTATTTAGGTTATAGACGAGCAGCATTGTTGCTGATGTGTCTATATCACAGAGTTGAAAGTCCTTTTAAATTAAGTAGAGACAGTTCTATTCTTGAAGGTATTCACTGACTTTTAGGTACGATTTTAAGGATCGTAACAAGTGGAACAATGTTGTCTCTGCCTATTACATTGGTACATTATGCATGTATCGTTAGATAGGAAATTGAGGACATGGTTCAACACGATGTCTGATTGAAACTTGAAATTACGATGATGGCGCAGTTTCTGAGTAGTAATAATAAGGTGCAGTTTTTGCCTAAAATATACATCTTATCTTTTACTTACTAATATTATATATCTTTAGGTACATGATAACGCATCCGTCTTAACTCCAAGTGGCCGATGCAACTGATAAAATTATCAAATCTGAGACATACTTTACAAGCACCTCATCTGTCACAATTTATTTTGACAAGGCATGAATCAGGATGTTGAAATGCTTGTCCAATGTTAATATTAGGGTAGGAGCTATTTGTTATGGACTTGTATTACTGAGACAAACTTTAGGTTTCAGGATGATTTTCTAATAGAGTAGATGTGCATATGTTACAGCTGTTTTGATGGTTATGAGTTAAGAAATACCAATTCTTTGAACTTTATGTGACGCTAGAAGGGGTGTTGTAAGTTTGAAGTGAGTTTGTCTGTGAAACATTATAACTCCTGATTGGATAGACCAATTGAATGCAGTTTTATTTGATAGTCAGTTTAATTGACATGATTATTATTGTTGCACCATTAAAACCTTTGGGTTTTACTATATCAGATTATTGATGACAACCTGAACGCTGGCTGATGAGTTCCTTTGTTTGACAGTGATAGGAGAGAATGATAGTAATGCTCTTTGAGAAATAAGGTAATTTTGACAGGTCTCATTTGCTCATTTCTCATAGATAATTAAGTTGATGTCATGGACACAAAGTTAATTTTTTATTACAAGGACAACGTATGAGATTTATACATGCCTAGGCTTCTTAGATCTTGATTACTTTAGTAGTATATTGCAGAATGAAACTCTGTACAAATAATTCTAAATGCGAATAAGAATCAAAACATAAAAATACCTGCAGAATCATGTCTCCGGGCTCAATCCGTCCATCAAGTGCCACAGCGCCTCCTTTCATTATGCTTCCCACATAGATTCCTCCATCACCACCCTTGTTTGACTGTCCAACTATCGATATACCGAGGAAATTCACAGTATCCATGTTCAGAGTCACTGTTATTATGTGCATGGACATCGTGGAGTCTGTTATTGATGAGTATGATGAAGTTCGAGACATGACTTGAGGCCTCTTTCTTCGTCTCTGTGGTCGTTTCCGAGAGCTAACTTGCAAATGTGATACACTGCTGCATTCTGTCAACGCACGGTCCACTGAAGCGTTTGTGTGCCGCCCTGTCGTTGTAGTAATTTCGGACTGACTGTCGAATAGGGAAGTGGAGTCTAAGTCGGAGCTAAGCACTGAGGCTGTTTCGTACTCCAAGCCATGGTTGTACTTCGAGTGGCCGTTGATTCTGAGACCTCGGTACTTGTATTTGTCGCAGGATGCTCTGTGGCCGGGTCTGGAGCTGATGGTACTGTCTGTATCCGTGCAGGTGTCTCTTGTAAGCGGTGCAGTTGGAGCTCCATGAGCAGTTTGTTTCCCTTTGCCCGCATTGCTATCGGTGCACTGGGACGCCCCGTCCGAAGGGTTAGAACCCTCCGCCGACACCAGCCATGACACAACGCGCCCATTGAAGCACGGCAGGTGCGCGTTATCGTCAACAATTTCCTCTTTCACTACACCGAAATCATCGTCCATGGACTTGAAAAAAAACTTGTAGTTCGGACGATTTAGCTGATTTTTAAAGTCCAATAGCGTCACTTTCTCCGGCGAGATGGGTATTTTCACTAAATACGGCGTCTCCTCATCGTCTATGTAATAAATCACTTTTGTTTCCTCCATTATTTATTGAAAACTAACAACACCCTTCGATCTATAAATATCGGCCGCCATCACAAAAATGGCGATAAATCATAGTACTGTTTGTTGACAGTACGTGGCGCCACAGTCGACGTGTTTAGTTTTTCACGTCCGATTGTAATCAGACGATAGGGTGGTGCCCATCCGATTTACATGGCATTACAGCTATGAAGCCTTTGTCTATCGAAAAAGAAAACTAAAATAAACGTGTTCGGATACACATACATTTTGTGACGGACATTTGCGGTGCCAACATAGAAAAGATAAAAATATGTTTTCTTTTCTCGCTCTAACCGTTGGGGAAGTAAGAGAAACATATTAAACCTTTTTGACAAGAGGTTTGTTTTGACATTTGTTTGAATTTGAAATATTTACGTTTGGCGTCAATACGAAACGGTTTGGTCTTTGCAAGAAATTTCAATATATTCCTTTAAAATGTCTATACAACAAGATCCTTTATATTCAATTGTTCAAGAAGAGGTGGAGAAATTCCGCAAAAGAGTGTATGGTATGGGAAAACCGTGTAATTTACAAAAAAACACCACTTGTTACAGCACCGCTGAACCTTCTGTTGTATACAAATTCTCAATTATTACTTGTACTTTATTACAGAAAGGATAGAAAAATGTCATCAGAAACAGAAAGCCTGTAAGATTAACAATGTTATTGAGTCAAAAATGGCCCACGAGACGAGATTAAACGTAAGTGTAACTGACACTGCATGTCGACAGCAATATTATGACTTATGGGTTCTAACTGAGCCCTTACTGTTGTGGATATCTATTGTCACATTCTATCAAGGTTGAGGAGTACGCGTGGGTGGGTGCCACCGCCGAATCTATGCGTAACAATGTTTGGTTGGAAGATTAAGGTAGTCGGCTTAATTACTTTTTCTGCCAATTAGATTATTATAATCCTTACAGTGATAAAGCATCTCCAGTTCTGGCCTTTCGATGAAATCTATTTATGTGATTTGTATGATGTTTCTATGGTATCCCACAGTTTTTACTATAGTCACCCATAAAGTGCAGCAAAAAGGAGGACTCAGTTTTGACTATAAAAAAACTGAACTGTCCTCTTTGCAACTGCAAATAAATGTTTTTTATCCAATTCTTTGTTTATTAATTGTTGTATTAGTTAGACATTGCCATCCTCCTTGCCAAATTTTATCAACTATAGGCACGTAAGATACCTTCAATTTTATGACTAACAATTGCAAACAACTTAATAGTCTGTTTACGTCATGCACAGATTGAACTGCGGGCTCAGTTAGCGAAGTTGTGTGAGCGCTGCGACGGTCTGGAGAGAATATGTGCGAGCTTCAAGTCTGGTTGCACTATTTCTGACAGCGATCAGACTAGACTCGATCATGCCAAGTAAGTTTCGGTTTACTAATGTCCGCTTTTCACTATCACCTCGGTTTTAAGGGACTTCTAACATTGTAAAGTGACAGATTTTCTGTGTAGGTCCATCAGTTAAAGTGCTATGAGGGTTTGATAGAATTAAAACACTTTTTTTATACACAAGTTCCATTATAATTAAAATAAAGTTAATATATTGCGACCGGTTTCGAATGAATCATCATCAGGCATCATTTTTAATTCTATACTACACTGGAGTTCCATCAAGAATGCCCTATACAAATTATTAACCCTAAAATGTAGGGAGTGATGGTGAAATCGGTGTTAAGGGCCTGTTTCACCTACAGATAATATATATGTTACCGTCAAAAGAACAAAGTATGAAAGGAACGGTATCACAGATCTGTCAAGATATCTGAGATACTGTACCTTTCGTTTTGTACTAACAATAGGGATAAATAAAAATTATCAGTATTTTGTGAAACAAACCCTAAATGTCATAATAGCACAATACGTGTACCATTAATTGTGATATGGATGTTTTCTGTGACTGAATAAATCATCACATTGTCTTAGTCCTTATCCCGGCCTCTGTCAGGGTCAGCTTTTCTACTCATTTTTCTCCACTTCGCCCGGTCTTCGGCATCCTCTTGTCGTAGGGTTCTCGCATTAGACTCAGCGATGTCAATCCATCGCTTCTCGGGTCCCTCACGCGCTGCAGCCCGACCTGAAGCCCTATTGGCATTCCGACTTACAGCATTCCTGGCGAAGTCTAAGGTCTATAATACTTTCGAATAGCTTCATTGTGTGGCTTATAAGTTTGATACCTCGATAGAGTAAGCAAGAGTGCGCCCGGGTCCTGGCGTAGGAAGGGGGGGGGGGGTATCCCTGGGGCGCTCATGTACAATGGCGATTGACTCGGCTTCATCGGCCACCTCAGGGGCCAGACCCCCCCCCCGGAATCATCATCATCACAGCCCATAACAGTCCACTGCAGGACTTAAGGCCTCTCCCACGAAAGGGAAGGTTATTGCCATAATCCCCACGCTTGGCAGGCGGGTTGGAGATCGCAGTGTTGTAAATATAACAATGGAAAACGCTGCTGCCCATTCTCCAGTCTACATAGACTCTAAGATCTTTTGCCTCGAAAACATTAGTCGCCTTGTACGACACCCACGAGTGGAAGGGGTTGGTGCTATTCTACTCTGCCGGGCACCACTCGGCTATCACCCCCCCCGGAATACTACCTCTAAATATAAATAATAATAATAATAAATAATAAATTTATTTATTCAAATAAAATTAATCTAAAATTACAAGTTAGTTAAAAATTACAACATACCTACTTATAGTAAATGGGTACAAATAAAATAAAGGCTACATATTTGCAACTCTTGCACAAATAATAATAGGTACTTAATTCTAGTTATTGATAGTTTGGACACCTAAACTAAGTAAATGATTTACTTGTATCGGGTTGTACATTGTACTTAAATGAACGGGTCCCCATTGTTTTCTAGGTTTGTATGGGTATTCCGTCATGGCCAATAGCGGTAAAGCAGAGCGGAGTCAGCTGATGCGCTTATTTCACATTGACTAAATTCAGAAGCAAAAAGCATGAGAGCATACCAAAGTGCAATGTATTTCTCATAGAATAAGGTCCAATTTGTATCACTTATATTATTTTTCATGTTACTTCGCTTTGAAAGCCGTAAAACACAAATGGACGTTATTTTAAGAGCAATACATTACACTTTCATTTGCGCTCACGCAGCGCATAAGCTGGCCGCGCCTTTGCCACTATAGTTTTACCCTGCCGCTATGTTCCCAAGTACAGCTCCTTATCCAAATGTGATTTACTGTGCTGCCATTTCTTGAAACAAGCCTTTTTGTCTCTCACGGCTTCCTGCACCTCACGATTCCACCATGCTGTATCTTTGTCAATTCTTCGGCCGCCTTTGACGTATCGAGTACTGTTCGCCCGAGTTCGAAGATGGACTTTTGCAAATGGACCCAGAGCTCATTAGTGGTTTCGCCCTTCGTGTTCTAATCGAGACGTTCGGCTGCCTCCATGAACTCCTGTAGCCGTATTCACAATAGCTCGGAAATCGGTTTCGGATACGGAATCGACAAAGGACCCTGCAAAAGTTCTTAGGAAATTGTGGTTTCAGTTAATTTTCATGGAATTTTCATATGTTATAGAGAGTAGAGTTTCCGTGGAATCTATCGGAATTCTGTATAACAGTTTTCGAATCGATCGACACGGATTCACCACTCACGAATTTCGTGTCGAATCGTTCGTAAACGGTTTCGAATCATTGTTAATACGGCTACTGGCCCTTGCTTTTTAGAGTCCACCACTTAATAGACGGTTCGCAATTCAGTAGCCCGTCTTCTTCTAACTTTTACGTTCATAACGACTCGGTGCTGTGCAGTCAGGCATTCCCGCCTTGTCGTCGTTTGTTGAACTACTGCCAAATGTACAGAGGCTCAGCAAATACTCTAATAATAAAATATTGATTCTTTTACAGGGAAATGTATGAGATTGGCAAGCGACTCACTGGAATAAGATTCGACTATAGCGCCCCACCCAACGTTGCGAAGGGATGTATCCTTTACAAATACAAACAAATACAAATATTTATTATGGATAAAATGTATGGCCGAAGTCGAAGCCGCATAAGTAGTAAACCTACTAAAAACCTAGTAAAGCTCTAAGAAATGTTGTTCAAGATTGGCCACATGTAAATGATCTGTAAACTTTAATATTGAACTTATATTGGCTTATACAGGGTGTCCCAAAAAATTGTGTCAAGCGAAAGTCCAAAGATAGAGCAACCCCTTGAGGTATCCGAATCACCCCCATGTTCCACGATTTTTCATATTTTTCGAGTTATGACGTTTTTTCTGAATTTTTGAGAATTATCGACCAAGAAACTTAAAAAATTCTAAAGATAAAGCTTTTTTTTTCTTCGAAAAGTATGAAAACTCGCGGAACATACATGGGGGTGATTCGGATACCTCAAGGGGTGCTCTAACTCTGGACACCCTGTATAATAGCTTATGGCTAGAAATTGATCTACAGATGTTAAAAAAATTATCTTGCAATAATATTTGCCAAAAATAATAAAATTCACCTTTGGCGGAATCTTCGGCTTCGGCCGGATTTCGGGCTAAAGACTTCGTCCGCGTGGAAACCGTTTTTAGGGCAGTGTAATCTTTTCCCGCGCGACCATTTTAAATGACCTCCCTAATGTATAAAAGTTAGTACTACGGAGAGGTCAAGCTGTATCTCGGGTTCTACTTAACCGAATTAACTGTGTAAACATCTTTAGATGGATTTATCCATTCGGCGTCATTTCCATATTTATTATAGTTTAGCTAGTCTATTATGGTTTCAAATCAGGTGTTCCAGTTTCCAAAATCAATTATATGTTGCCCAGGCTTAATAACTACACAACAAAAAATCTTTATTTATTTATTATTTATTTAACAATTTATTGCACACAATATAAAGTATACAGAAATTACAAAATTAAAGAGAAATCTCTTCCAGCAGGCCTGTAGAAGAGAGACATTATAGTTTATAGGGGATGAGACGTGCGCAATAGTTTAAAATATACTTACATATTTAATAAACTACATAAATAATTATAAATAAGATACTAAATACACACAATAGTATATATATAAATACACATACATATATACATAATAAAATATATACAGGTATTGTAGAACATTCAGGCACATAAGGAAAGATAATGTTCCTTTACACGCTTTTTAAAGATTGCTATGGATTGACAATCGCGCACTTCGTGCGGAAGAGAATTCCACAGTCTTGCGGCATGAACAGTGAAGGAGTAGGAGTAGAAGTCGGAATGGTTTAATTCTAATCCATCCAATAGTTCCAGAGATTAACGTGTACAGAGACAAAATAAATAAAAAATCTTATTCTGTTACTATTTCCCTTAATTATTTTTAACACACTTTTTTTACTGTTCTATTATATATACTTCATTCTAGTCTTACCACACAGCGGAAAGAAAAACATTTCCTTCACCAGCAACTACAGATATAAAGTGTGAAAAGCGCCGGGTGCTGCGCCCCTTCGAGATGGAAAGTGCCAACAGCGACGACCTCTGGGCTTTACTGGAAGAGGCGGTGGGCAGCAAGGAGAATCAGGCGCCGAACCAGTGATTTTCATACGTTTTGCTTGTAAAGATAATAAAATCTCCCATCTCCAGAGGCTCCATAACACATGGCCAAAAACTCCACGAGATTTCGCCAATATCAGATTTTTTTAAATGTAATACGGCAGACTAACAGGCAAGCGGGCTACCTGATAGTGCGTGGTCACCGCCGCCCATGGACATCGGCAACACCAGGGGCGCTGCCAATGCGTTGCCCGCCTCTGAAGAGACCTCTAATATACCTCTTGAACGATCCCATGTCATAGTCCAAAGGAAACACTGTGGCTGGGAGCTCCATCCTCATCTGTAGCCGTATTCACAATGGCTCGGAAATCGGATTCGGATACGGAATCGACAAAGAACCCCGCAAAAGTTCTTAGGAAAATGTGGTTTCAGTTAATTTTAATGAAATTTTCATATGTTATAGAGAGTAGAGTTTCCGTGGAATCTATCGGGATTCTGAATAACAGTTTTCGAATCGATCGACACGGATTTGCAGCTCACGAATTTCGTGTCGAATCGTTCGGAAACGGTTTCGAATCATTGTGAATACGGCTACTGAATCGTACGAGAATGTCCCTATATTGGCCTATATTCGTGAAGTCTCGTGAATCATGGCCATGAATTGTAGAATAATTGTAGAAGGAACTTTAATATTCATGTAAATAGCTGCACAACATTCATAAATTGTTTAATTTTTTTTAGAAATAAGGTGTTCATGCTATACATACGTTAAGATGATAAGAAATTGCGTCATACACATTTAAGTACTTAATTGTTTTATTTCCTACCACCTATTTCACCCCTACCTACCCCTTTTTTCTTGCTTAAAAACCTTCCTCTTGAATCACTCTATCTATTGTTGAAAACCGCATTTAAATCCGTTGCGTAGTTTAAAAGATCTAAGCGTATATAGATACATAGGGACAGACGGCGGGAAGCGACTTTGTTTTTTTTATACTATGTACATATATTTATTTTTTTCCACCAACGCAGTATAAAGAAATCCTTTAGTACATTGGTAGAGCTCGTCTAATCTAAAATGACGCGCCCCACTATCGCATTAACGCACACAAGCAAGTTTAAAATATGGACGCAATACATATACAAAACCCGTTGTAATTGGTCATTCAGTTGCCGGTGAAATTCAAACGTAGGCACGCGTCGTTCATTGGCTCCCACACAGATGAAGTGTCGTTATCAATATTTGCACTCACACATCTAAATCAACTAACGAGCTCTACTTGTAGTTAAAAGATCCTGACCACGCTTTCCACTCTTACAGTAAGTATAACATCCTGATCAAACTGGATGACTTCAAATTAATGATACTAAATTCGGAGAGTGTGCGAAGCAGCTGTACGACCTCATTCCGCCGGCCCCGCGCCGCCATCGGGAGACGCGATCCGGGCGAGCGCTTCATCCTTATGTCGTGGATCTTCCAACTATCCGCATGAACCGTTTTGGCTCGACCTTTATAATGCGTACGACTAAGGAATGGAACGCGTTGCCTGCGAGTGTGTTCCCTGATCAATAGAATCTGGATGCCTTTAAGGCTTACCTACAGGTGAGATGGCGGTCAAATACCTGTCTTGTCTAAATATAAAAAAAAATATTGGAAAGTTAGCTGCCTTCTAGACTCAATTTTTTTTCTGCTCTTTGAATGATACCACGGGATACTGTATTCACGTGCTCGTGATAATAAACAACTTTGACTATGGCACCAACTTTGAAATCGCGAAAGAAAATCGAAAATCAGCTGTTACATACATTTTGGCTGTGTTTTCAATATTGTGTGAAACAGCTGATTGTTTTCACGATAAGAGTTGCTGCCGTAATAAAAATAAAGCACTGGTACGTTGTGGTGTGTGGTGCCGCCACCTCAAAGAATAGCACCACCCCATCTCTTCCCGTGGGTGTCGTAAGAGGCGACTAAGGGACAAATCCGAAAGGTGGGCAGCAGCATCTTTCTGGGTAGATTTACATCAACTGCACTGCGATCTCCAACCCGCCTGCCAAGCGTGGAGATTAGGCAATGACCTCCCCTTTCGTGGGAGAGGCCCGAAGTCCTGCAGTGGACTGTTATGGGCTGTGATGATGATGATGATGACTGGTACGTTGTATTTGTCAATGGTTTTCAACCATTTTAGAGGTTGTAATAATAATGGAATATAGTGCCAACTTCTATAAATATTTCTTTTTACACTCCGTTCAACCTTTAACACTCATGTTTATATTAATACACATTTTCTTTCTAAGTTTAGTATTAGTTGGCTGCATGAAATCACTGCTACCATCATACAGATTATAAAAAGATTACCAAAATTGTAGGAGCGCCATCTATTGATGCGTTTAGTGTTTATATAATTTTTTATTTGTTTTTTCTTGTTCTTTTTTTTTTCTCTGGTTTAATTTATTTTAATTTTATGTAATTTTTTTTTTTTTTTTTATATGTCAGCTAAATGCTAAATAAATACCTTTTTATTTATTTTATTTTATTTGATGCTTTTTGAAACCCATTATCTACTACCTACTGGAAAACTCCTCATTGCTTTCGCTTTGAACGAGACAAGCTTATGTGACACGTATAGCGCTGTCTCGTTCTAAGCAGTTCTGTTTAGGTCCTGCTATAAGAGTTCATGGTAAGGCCCCTGACCTCCGTGATTCTGATGATCCTGTATCAGCATAGAGAAAATATACAGAGAGTAGAATCCGAGTTCAATGAGGAGTTTTCCAGTAGATATTGTCAATTGGTTTCAAAAAGCATCAATAGATGGCGCTCATACAATTTTGGTAATTTTTTACCAAAAGGTTCAACGAAATGTATTTTAATACAAACCTTTCATATTTGTATTGCGTCCATTCTTGATCCTAGTGTCCATAAAACGACTTGACTCAGTCAAATTGATGTTTGTTTTGTTTGAAATAATTTATTACAACCTCTAAAATGGTTAAAAACTTTTGATAAATACAATATTATCCAATACAACGTACCCAGTGTTTATATTCTCTTTGCTAAGAACCTATTTCAAGAGATTATTAATTACCAAAATTGTCGGGGCGCCATCTAGGGAGTGATTAGGAATGCTTTAGATACCTATTGGAAAACTGCTTATTCAAGGCAAAATGTCACACATCTCAATACCCCCTTTATTAAATATACATACATTATAGGTAGAAACTCTTTTCTTCTGCATCCCAATTTCTTTGCCACAACCTTCTCTACAGAGACATCCGTCATTCTTTGAGCAGCCATCTTTTTTCTCTATGAATCAGACAAACACTCAGAAAAAACTATAAAAAGACAGCTTTCGCAAATTAACATTTTTCTTTTAACAACTTCCACGAATTATTTCCATTTTTATTTAAAATTTAAAAACATATATTTCATTTAAAATAAATAGTTAAACATTGAAAGAATAAAATGAAAACTGCACCCGTAAAGTGGTAGTTGGTAGCCTAATATTGTTTGTGAAACTGTAGAAAAAAACGGTATGATGCCTCAAACTGAAACAACCTCGTACGATTATGCGAAGTACTCATTCGATCGCGACGTCAAAAAACCGGTAAGTTTCCGTTAAAAACTGGCTTAACTCAGCCGTTCAGTGTCCGGCAGAGTAGAATAGCACCAACCTTACACTCGTGGGTGTCTTACAAAATAAATAATCATCATCTTGGCGTTAATGTCCCGGTTGTGCTCTCGCGCACGAGGCCCGGGGTCCGCCTTGACCATGATCCAGGATTTGGCAGATCAGAAAATTACAGTGCAGCTACTACCATCTGATCCGTGACTCTGCTACCAGGGGAACCAGATTGGATCATGGTTACACATTCAGTCGCCTGAATATGCAGGTTTCATCACGATGTTTTCCCTCACCGTAAGAACATCGGTTAGTGTTCAACTAATGTACATAACTCAGAAAAGAGTCATTGGTACATGGCCGCAGTGGGATTCGAACGCTGTGCCTCTCGCTTACGAGTCTGATACCTTAACAATCGGCAGTGTCGTACAAGGCGACTAGTGTTTTCGAGGCAAAAGATCGTCTCCGTAGGCTGGAAAATGGGCAGCAGCGTTTTCCATTGTTATATATTTTATAACAGCGATCTCGCGTGGAGATTATGGCAATGCCTCCCCTTTCGTGGGAGAGGCTCTAAGTATTGTCCGGCAATGGACTGTTATGGGCTGTGATGATGATGACGGGCTTAGACAGTAGAATTACACCAAACCTTCGACTGGGTGTCGAAAAGGCGACTAGGTCTGGGTAGCAGCAATTTCTATTGTGTATTTTAAACACTGCTATCTCCTACTTGCCTATCTAGCATTGGGATTATGGCAAACCCTCCTCTTATGTGGTGGAAGCTCAATTCCAAGTCCAGTGGACGCTTTGGGCTGATGATGCTTAGGTTGATGCACGAATGCTTAAATAATTCTAGTAGTAATAATTGTAGGCTCGATATATCGCCATCTCACTTGGTTGCGGTTTGAGCGAGTGAGATGGCGATGTATAATCCGTTAGAGTTAGATGGTTGGACCCGATGGACATGAACTCGCGCGTGCTTAGTACCTGCTAGCGTAGCATCAATGACAGGCCAGATACAACTTAATCCATCGCAAATAGAAACAGCTCGGAGTTCCCTCTGTCGCGCGCGATAAAGCCAGATACTACGGGTGCTGGTCTTCAGGATCTTCAGCTTCGTATGGGCAATCTCAGATATTAAGCAGATGGGTCAGTTTTCTCACGAAGTTACGGATTGTACCATCAAAGTCTTTGTCGACGGTTGGTGCTGTGAATCTAAGGCTGTGAATTCTGTGGTCCCGCAGGGCTGCGTTTTAGCACCAACACTGTTTTGTACTAGATTTTTCAGCAGCGCAGATCGGATCTCTGTAATGATTCTACTTTCCCGCGGGACCCTATTATTTTCCCGGGATAAAAAGTAGCCTATGTTACTCGGGAATAATTTAGCTTCCAATTAGTGAAAGAATTTTCAAAATCGGTAAAGTAGTTTTTGAGTTTATCCATTACAAACAAATCGACAAAGAATCATAAAATCATAAAAATCTTTATTGTTTTTACTGTTAAGAAAGAAATCTCTTTTTACCTAATATTAATATAGGAGTTGCAATCTAAAGACTTTCATTATTATGCGGATGACAGTTCCTACGGCGGATGTATAATAATCCCGGCCATGGTAGTACGTAGGTACTGCAGTGGTACCGCCTATCTCCGATTGGTCGCCGCCATTTTGATGCAATAACCAATCGCAGCAAGACAGCTCTGGCTCTGGTTTGCTGCGATTGGTCCACACCCAATTGCATCAAAATGGCGGCGTGCTATCGGAGATCGGCGGTACGGCTACTGGTAATAGGTAGGTACTAAACCAAAAATAGTTGTCATGTAATTCAACCTCGCCGCCAGCACGTGCCCTGCCTCATACCGTTGCCGCGGAATCTCACGGGGAACCTCGGCGTCAGAATTCGCGGGAAATTTAAGGACAATGCAAAGATGTAAGTGTAAATACCATACCACTA